>OU862907.1:65157071-66449339 GCA_917880885.1 Limnephilus marmoratus
ATTACCTCTATTTACCATGAACAGTACCATGAAAATCCATGATGAGAAGGTACCGATAGATCCTGTATTATTATTTCAACGCATGAGTATTGCGAAGACATTTGAAGATGAACTTGAAAAATTATTTGAGTATGAATTATCCCCTTACCCATTATCGCTCTTTGATGCAATTGGAATGCGTAAGACACAGAAGTCTACCATTTATGATTGTTTTGAATGTGTGAATATTGAAGTCGAGAGCACAAATGCTACCTACGTCATCGATGGAGGATATCTGTTACATCGTGTTGTATGGGATCGAGAGGACACATTCAATGGTATTTTGGACAAATATCTTCAGTATGTTCGTAGACACTTCGGTCACAACGTTACCATAGTATTTGATGGTTATACTGATTGCATGAAAAATATCAAAGCTGCAGAACAACGTTGTCGAGCTACAAAAACATCTTCATCGTCTGATATAGTTTTTGATCGATCAATGACTGTTCCAACAAACCAACAACAATTTCTCGCTAATGTTCACAATAAAACTCGCTTGATTTCGATATTGTGTGAAGAATTCGCAGCTGCCAAAATTCTTGTGAAACAAGCTAATAATGATGCTGATGTCCTCATTATTGAAACCGCAATAGATCGATTCAGTAGCAACAATATAACTATCGTTGTTGGAGAAGATGTAGATTTATTAATAATACTGACTGCACGAACTCCAAGTGATAAGATCATTTACTTTTTAAAACCTGGGAAAGCTCAAATTCAAACAAAAATATATTCGTCACAAAGTTTAACTGCATATCCAAAATGTCGAGCTCATATTTTATTCCTACATGCGATAACTGGCTGCGATACGACATCAGCAATTTTCAAAAGGGGAAAAACTGCAGTATTTAAATGGTTTGAAAAACGTAATGATTTGATCTATCTATAACGCAGAAATATTTAAAAACACCAACTCTTCAGCAGACGTCATCCTCACTTACAGAATTCGCTTTCTCCTTGCTTTATATGGAGCTCCGAAAAAAATGGAATCGATAGACAAGTATAGATTTTTGAATTTCGTGAAAAATACAAGGAACAATAAAAGAGTGCAGTTATCTTGTCTCCCTCCAACATCTGCTTCTGCTTATCAACACGTGTTTCGTGTATTCTACCAAGTGCAAGTGTGGCTGGGCAATCAACTAAATCCTGAAGACTGGGGCTGGAAATTGATGAATAATAGTTTGGAGCCTATC
Source organism: Limnephilus marmoratus (assembly GCA_917880885.1). Taxonomy (NCBI): domain Eukaryota; kingdom Metazoa; phylum Arthropoda; class Insecta; order Trichoptera; family Limnephilidae; genus Limnephilus; species Limnephilus marmoratus. The sequence continues at coordinate 65,158,307 of OU862907.1, forward strand.
CGTACTTTACTTCCACCTGCTCCAGAGAAACTGCTGAATACAATTTTTTGTAATTGCAAAAAAGGCTGTACGAACAATTGTGGATGCAGAAAAGTTGGATTGTTTTGTTCACCAGTCTGTACCAACTGTCATGGACACTCTTGCACTAATGCTGAATCAAATGCAACAGATGAAGATTCTTTCGAAAACGATGAGGATCTAACTGATATATCTCTCTTCTTAGAGCAGTCAACACAAATTGAGCAAAAAGAGGAAGAGGAGAGCGAGGAAGAAGAGAGCGAGGAAGAAGAAACGAGTGATAATGTAGAATCTGATGATGAATAATGTAAATTTCTTGCTGCTACAATTGGCCGCACACGCCGGACCAATTTTACCTTTTTACCTGAAAAGTGCCTCTAAAAATTGGAATTTCGTAAAAAGGTATTTATCTTTTTTACTTGTTACTGGGGAAACCACATTAAAAAAAGCGCCAAGTACACTACCTCAAAGGTGGTGCAGAAATGTGTGCATACCTACGGTCTGAAATCGCGATAATTCTAGAACGGTGCTTCGTAGAGATAGAGAAGTATTGATATAATTTTTGTAGAGAATTTTACGATCTACAACTTTTACTCAATTCTTTTTTCGATAGCTCTTACCGTTTCAGAGATATACGCAAAAATTAAAAAATGGTGACCTTTGACCTCAAAAAAAAAACCTTGCCAGAGCGAGATCGATGGGGACTTTTGACATAGCATTCGCAATGACGTATTCAAGACTTATACAAAAATCCAGCTTATTAAGAATTAATGCGAGGTGGATAGTCTATTTTGACTGGAGTATACATAGAAATCTGCCCTTCCCGCCTCCCCGTTTCATACCGCAAATACAATATTTCGTTCTACAAACGAAAGACATGAGATTATTGAAGATCTAGTTTGGTCGCCGGCAAACAATGCTCTTAAGTTCAAACCACAATGTGAACATATAGTTTTCTCTTAAAAAAGGTGTAAGACATATTAAATATTGTACTTTTCAAAGAAATTACTTGATTTAACCCTAGATCACTAACCTTCTTTTTCGACGCTTATTACTAACCTTCGTCGTTTCGACTACGGTACTAAATAAAGGGGGTTTAAGGGTTTTATTAAAACAAAATATGTACATATTTCTTTTTTATTATTAATGAACAGCGTTTATTTGTATTATTTCTCATATTTAGAAAAATAAAAATACCAATTTTATTAATCAAAAGCCTTAAGAATGATACCATAGTTTTCATGCAAAATTAACAATTGTAACATTTTTAAAGTTGGTATTTGAATTAGTTTTAACTAAATTTGGAAAAAAAACAATTCAAAAATCAAAAACAAAGACTTGAATTATCTAATGAAATAAAAGTTTTGGTGAAAACCTAGAAACTAATAAAAATTTGGTGAAAATCTAGCGAAAATAAAAAGTCACGTTATCATTAAACTAAGTCGATGCGACGAGCCATGGTTGCTGAATTGGCGCTCGTGGACTCCCCCCATCGTCCGTACTACCGTCAATAGCAGAAGTAACGGGCCGATTGAGATTAGCCAGAGTATGAAAGAATTACAGTCGCGAGCGCGAAAGTTATCGCGATTTTTTTAATCCTGCGTTGTCGATTCGACGAAGGTTAGTGATCTAGGGTTAACCTACTTTATTGTAATTTTGTACCATGTATTAAATAAATAAAAAAAATATGTATATACAGGGTGTCCGGGGGTAAAGTGCATTAACTTCGGTAGGTGATTCTACATGATAGTACAAGTAAAAAAGATGTATAATGTATTTCGATATTCCAACGTTTAGCGGTAGTTTTGAGGTATAAAGATAAAATTAGTCCGGCGTGTGTGGCCAGATTTATTATTTTCCGCTTTTACGATACGGGCCAATCACAATCGAGTCGGGCGACCGGCAGGCTCTCAGCAAGTAAGATCGTACCTCACACTAAGGATTTTTTGTAGGTACGTCTTTTTGCATGGGAAAAAAATGTTGGAATTTCGGAAAAAGTTGTTATTCTTTTTTTCTCCTACCATAATGTAGAATAGCGTGTGTCAATTATTTCAACTTTTGAATTCAGAAACGCCTGGGGTCTCAAAAGTTGCGTCTTGCAAAGAAAATGAGAACTGCATTTAAATTTATTTTTTTAAAAATGGTTATTAGCCCGCTAAAATGCATTGAAAATCAGAAAACAAACCTAAAACCATTTTTTTTTAATTTTTAATATTTTTTTTTTCAGTAATCTAATCTTTTACCGTTTGTTTATTATTAAAAAATGCGTATAACTGACAAAAATGAAAAAAAAAGTTCAACTTTATGAATACAAGTAAGTCAACAAGAATTCTGATTTTATCCAGAAAAAGTGTTATTTTCCCCTTTTATTTTTTCAACCAACACATCACATATGTTTAAAAAATATTTTTTTTCGGTTCTTTGTACTGCAGTTATGTAATGAAAAATAAGTTTGGTACAAAATATAAAATATGAACCCTTTGATTTATTTTTTTTCCAAATCACGAAATCTATTTTTTTCGAAACTTCCGGCCATTTTAGCGGGCTAATAGTGAACAATATTTTCTTTGTTTTTACGTTTTCGAATAGCCACAGATCATACGAAACTTTTGAGACCCCGGGCGTTTAAATATAAGGCCATTTGTTTTCTCTCTATGGAGAGCGACACACGCTAATGTAGAATCACCTCCCGAAGTTAATGCACTTTACCCCTGGACACCCTGTATATGCAATGCACTTTCTACAGTTGCTCAAACCATTTCAAGTAATGTTTCGCTTGTGATTGTTGATCTCTCAGCAGGGCGATACTGAGAGTATGTTCCACTCTGCAAGGTACTAATTCCTGACAATATCTGTTTACTGCAAAATGTGTATGACTGGATCTTCAATATTGCTTCAATGTTTATTTTTTTTCTTTAAATAGATCCACTTTCTGATATCTTCTAATAATTGTAAATTAAATTATTTTTAAAATACACCTTAAGAGGTGCAATTGAGAAATATGTCAATATTACTGCAATGTATGTACCTATATGAAATATTATACAACTATATATCTTTAAGTTAATCTATTATTATTAATACATAATATGCTACACATAAGTACATAGGTACACAACCTGAAGACAATTCAAAGAGGAACCATAAAGACCATACTGAAAGTACCCATTAGAACGCATTCAATTGCAATTTTCAATAGCTTTGACGTACCAAATGTGCAACAAATATAAGCAAAAAAATATTATTGAAGTTATTCAAAAATACTGAATCCTCTACTAGACCGTGAATGTATAACACTAGATCGAATAAAAATGACATCAAAAAATATTCCAAGTTATTAAACCACATTCTTTTAAGGAACTACATATACTTTCCAACAAAAGTCCATAACACCCTTCCCCAAGACATAAAACTAATAAATTCTAATGAGTACTAATCAATAATAAAATATGGCTTAAAGAGGTCAATGAAAAAACCCTACTGAAGGCACTAAAATTACATATACGACGAATAAACTATATTTAAATAACTTTAGTCCAGATTTTTAGATTTAGATCCTTTAGTTTAGATATTCACTGCCAAAAGTATTTTCGTTATTTGTTTTTGGGGTTTTGTGCCGTGTTGCGCTACCTCCTCCTTTACCCAGCGTTTCAGACAGTGTTGCAGTGTCCATCATTAATTATTGTCCATCAATATCTGCCCTTATAACGGACACTGTAACGCTGTCCGAAACGATGGCTAGAGGAGGCAACGTTTATTATTTATTTATTTAGCGCAACACGGCATAACATCTCAAAACAAATAACGAAAAGACTTTAGTCCACCTCGGCACAGGACCCCCTAGTGAGGAGGACGAAAAAAATATAATATCTACAATTACTGAAATTCACCATTATATTTTGTATATACAATCAGTGGCGGTCCGTGAGTTTTCAGTGAGCTAGAATGCTAAGATTGAAAAATACGACATTACTGATATAGTTGTGGCAGAAAATGATTTTTATTATTTTTTTTTAATTTTAATGTTTTGTATGAAGAATTCAGGATTCTTTCAGTCTAGGGGGACGATGCCCCCCTTGAATGAAAGATCTCGAACAAAAAATTGAAATTAAAAAAATAAAAATTATTTTCTGCTACAACTACATCAGCAATGTCGTATTTTTCAATCTTAGCATTCTAGCTCACTGAAAACTCACGGTCCGCCAATGTATACAATTATTATATACCTATAGTCGCTAAAATAAAAACTTTACTGTTTGGTTATGACTGTTATTTATGAGTGTTACTTTTATTAAACTGTGAAATAATTAACCCCGATACAGGCGAACCCTAGTGGGGTTAATAATTACATGCTGAACAATGGTGAAGAATTAATAAATAAATAATAAAGTGCATTTAAACTTGGGTTTTATTTTATTATGTTTGTCATCCATGGGTTAGTAGCCAAGTTGTCCTAAGTTCTGGTTCCCAGTGCGGTGTCACGGGGTCAATCCTCTATTCTAGCTCCAGTCCTTCATCATTGCACAAGCTACATTTCTTTGTCCTATTTATTCGAGTCTGAAATATTGTAGGTATACTTACCATTGTTTAAAACTACATACTTAACTCCTTAAAATACTTATTTCGCCTTTTGGGGATGCTGTGCAGGGCCAAGCCCAAGGTTTCCCACCTGAAGTATGTGCTCCAAAGATTGCAGTCCGTTAGTTAAGCGATCATCCACAGTGTCAAGAGATTGTCAGGTATTTTGGGGCTGCAGACCAGAGGTGGCTGCCTACTAGCCTACAGCGGGGGTGCACTTGCAATACTTGCTGTACAGGGTGATCGTTTGTATATTATGTTGTGTATCTGTGGGCCTTGTACAGTACGCCTAGGTTCTGAGATGATAACTTGGCTCTGGCTTCGATGGAGCCCATAGTCAGTTATATGACAGATAGTTGTGTTGGAAAAAAGGAATAACAAAGGAACAAATACATAAATATAATAAAAAACAAGATATTTCAAGAGACACATTTATTGTTTTACAATGTTCAATACATATTTACAAATAATTGTTTACAATTTAATTATTTCTCCATTTCATCTGGTAAATGATAATTTAGTTCCTCATCGCTAATATCATATTGTTGATTTGATTTTAGAGCAATGGCAGCTAACCTAATAGCCTGTCATATTTTAAATAACTATCAAAACTGTGTTCAGGTCATACAATATTGTTGCAGAAATTTTAACAGTAAAATAACAGCAGAATAGAGCAGTTGAATACGAATAAATATGTAATAATAACAAACGAAAGTAACTCAATGTAAACAACTCCAAAGTAAACATATCAGACTAATTATATAAAATAAAACATAATGGCAATTAACAAATTATAATAAACATGAATAATGATGTGCTTATAGAAGTGGTTGAAAGAAAAGTTTAATAGAAATGTTATTAATAATATGGCGAACAACAGGAAGAGTAACAGAAGTAATGCTAAAGTTAGGTCTGCAAAACTGTTGTTGTGCTTCAGGAGTAAAACCTTATGTTATTTCAACACAGCCCCGAACAAGGGCATATTGACTATATTAGCATATGCTGCACCAACAGTGTCATCTATTTATAGCAGAATTACAATTACAAGACACAAGCTTGTGTTATTGTCACAATGATAATATTTGTTTAATTTATGTAGCGACATTTTCGTGAAAAATCACCTCAAGGGCGCTGATACAGACAACAATTCCTAGTTAGTATCAATCAAACACGATAAAGCAACAATTGCGTTAGGATTTCATGGCTGTCCAACAGATTATTTATACTTTTAAATAAACATGCAACATCAATTCATATTCTTTTACCTTTATTAAAACAATCTCATTGGAAGAAAACCAAATAAAGTGTGAAATCAACGCATTTTGTAAATTAGAGTTGAACTCTTTCAACAGTATTAATTATGGTTTCCATAAGGCGACAGATATTGGAGAATTATATTCTAGGAGGCTTCTAGTTAGAGACACTAACAATATTTATATTTTATAGAAACTTTATAAATCCTTGGAGATGTTTAGAATATAACTCAACAATTCCTTGGCTCTTTTAGCAATCCAAATATGTTAATTGATCTCATTTTGGGACACAAAAAACTACCAAAGAAGGTAGGTACTACAATAACAATTTTACTTAAATCAAGTCAAGCCAAGTTAAAAATTATAAACCTTACAATACGAAATAGGAAAGATATAAGGAAAATGATTTTTACAATTTACGTAACGGTCAAATTTAACATGTGTCACTGCTAACACCTCGGTGTCTAAAAAAGTAAGGGAACGTACCCATACTACGTGACCTCTTCGGGGGGGGGGGGGAGGTCAAAAAAAATGTCACGCTTGGTACAAATGAGCGGCGGTTTGCTTAGGATTTTGGTCACCGGGGGGCTTAAAAATGTAAAAAATTTGTCACGTAGTATGGGTACGTTCCCTAACTAGTTTGCGGCTTATCACGGATTAGCCTGCTTAAATATGAGTATACTTAACGAGGATATGCAGCTACTGATATACCGGGCATGGTGGTTCGGATTACAATGGGTTCGGATTACACAGACTAAACTGTACATAGAATTAAACAAAAGAGAATATTATTAAATACAAATAACAGTATTCATGTCTCAATAATACATATTATTATCAGATGTAGGACAGGTACTACATTCATGTATTGAACAATGGATAAATAGAAAACATAAAAACAAACAAAAAAATCACTAACCATAGACACATCAATAGACAATAAATTAATAAAATCTAGTAAACATAAGAAGTGTGTTTTCATGTCTCAATAGTAATAACAGGCACATACATAATATAACTCCATAGAAACAGAAAAATAACCTGAATAAAGATTCAATTAAAGACTTAATATAATATGTTTATATCTTTATGTCTGTGCTTCATGTATTGTGTTTGATAAATTGGGCTTCGTTCAAATGTATGTATGTATGTATGTACGTATGTATGTCTCACTAGATCATTCCTTGTGCAAAGCTTGCTCAAATAACACATCCATATCTTAACTATTCATAAATAATTCTAAATAATTGTTTTGGGACAATGTTCATATAAACAAAATGAGATATTACCGAGCAGATAAACAAGGGTTGGATGGTCCGAGTGCCGAGTGCCGAGTGCCGAGTGCCGAGTGCCGAGTGCCGAGTACCGAGTGTCGAGTGCCGAGTACCGAGTGCCGAGTGCCGAGTGCCGAGTGCCGAGTGCCGAGTGCCGAGTGCCGAGTGCCGAGTGCCGAGTGCCGAGTGCCGAATACTGAGGGGGTTATTATCTCTGTTTGTGTTTTAATTCTGTATCCGATTGTTTGATCTATGTGTCCATATAACCAGCGTTATTGTTTTAAACAAGGATTTGTTTATAAACTTATTTACACTGTATGCAATCTTACAAATATCTACTTTTTAACCTGAAGGGGTCGGGAAGAAACTTGGTTTGCCGTCCTTCTGGGACGGAGTATATTTTGACATTCGCGACACTACTGTCAAACTATTCATTGTTATTAAACTGCTATCACTAGAATTAAGAAAACATACATATGATGAAGGAAACATGGAAACTTGTTTTAATTTCTATTAAAACATATTAGTTTAATAAAATAGGTTTTAGAGCAAAAAAAACAGAGTTTTCAAACAATTCGCAGGCGGTAAAAGTGAAACCTTCAGAAAACTAATGTAGATAAGAGTAGGGAGGTTACGAAGCACAGCACAAAGAGGAGACCGATTATACTATCTCATTCTCTCGCTATCAGAGTACACGCACCACGCACACTGTATAGGTAAAACACTTAAGTTGGAAGCAATAAAAATGCTTAGTATTGATGTATTGGTCTATCTGTGTGAATGTCAAGCGACGCCCACAAATCCGATAAGGCTTTCTGTCTTGCTTACGCCCACTTATTGTAACTAGTTAGAAGAGAGGCAAGTTTGACGACACCCTTTTGAGGCTGTACTTACAGGATGTCCTATTCATTCGGTTCGTAATTTGATTTAAACATACGTGCACCTACATTTCGCAAGTGACAAATAATGACAAATTTATAAATTTGATATAACAAATAGTGTTTGTAAAGTGTGCAAGCTTAATTTTTATTACGATATCATGTAGTCCTGTTACGAAACGGAACGTGGCTAATCACTGAATGGACCAAATCGTGAAATTTTATTCCGTATGTTTAATTATTAACTTATTTATAATGAAAAAAAAAACGGTGGTCAACTTTTAAGCATAAATGACTTGTATGATTTGACGTCTAAGGCAACTGGAGTATCACAGACTAGTACCTATTCAACAGTTAATCTTTTGTACCTTTGTGTTAGTAATCTGTTACATTTTAGATAATATACGAATAGATAGTTGCTGATGATGACTGATACATAATTAAATAATTACTGTTGCTGACGATTGCTAACACATAATTATAAAAAATAAATAACCCATAAGCAGCCAAATTTGTAAGCCCAGGTTTTGGAAATCACACTTCATTTCAACATTAGGTTCTTAGTTTAGGTAAACCAAGTAATTCATGCGTATTGAGTTTTAAACGAAACTTTACAAATGTCAAATCCGTAAAAAAAATGGCGGCAATTGAGATGTTTTATATGGGAAATTTTTTACTTTGAATGAAAACCGAATTTAAATGCATGTTTTTCCATCTATCCCGACCGAAACCGATGTTTCTTTTGGTAATTAAGTTTAACAGTACTTTACTTTTCAAAATCTATGCCTATTAAACGTGTAGCGGCATGTGGCGGCTTGTCGATTATTTGCTTTATAAAATATTATATAAGTATGAATATAATAATAAATTAATCTTTTTAAATAACATAATATTTTTTTAACCTTGTTGTTATTTATGAATACCCATTTGAATTCAATCCTGAAGATTATCGCATTTAGTCAATAAACTTATTTTTCTTCCTAAACCTTCAGTATTTCTATAAAAATGTTGTAAAACAACATTAGTTTTATGTTACCGATTTCAACACGCTTTGGATTCGAATTCTCAATTGTGAAATAATTATTAACCCATATTATCCCAAGCATATCTAGGCTTGTCCGATTTTGATGAAAATTTGGTCTTAGCACCTTATAATGTATGTCATAAAAAATCAATTTAAAAAAAAAAAAAATCATTTATTTGCTGAGTTTTGAAACCGATCGATAAATCGATCAGTAGGAATATACCTACATGGGTTGTATTCATAAGAATGTTACTTATTGTGAAATAAAAAAACTGTGTATATACCATACTTTATTATTTTTTATAAAAATTATACATTTTAAAACTGTTTGGAATTAATTAAGGCATTGTGTATATCTATGAATTTTTTTTGAATGGAAAACGACAGAACATTTCTGATGTAAAGCGACATTGCACGTTGAACATTTCATTAATGTATTTTTATGACATAATCCACATCGGGTAGATTTAATTTGGTTGACAATGTGATGGGCCTTTCCATCTAGCCTTATATAGTTTGGAACCTGTTTGATAACAGTCAGTGATGACCTAGGCACCAAAAGTTTACCAATGGAGGTGTTGGAGGCTTCTTTCATTAGAAAATATGTCGTAACTATATACCTGGTAAATGATAATAGATCGTGACAATTATTGCCCTTTTTCGATGCTGGGGATATTTTAAATAATTGAAAGGCATTGTTCACACACGCATTGAGAGGGAACATATAAGTAGTTGTCGATACCATCTCTTCAGCCTAATGGAAATTCGGTAGCACCCCACATTTTGATCTAGGCGATCTACGGAATGGCTTTCCATGTATGTGCTGCTTCGCTCCATGTTTTCCGTAATAGGGAATCATCGATTCATCAATGCTCAAATTTTTGTCGCCGGGATAATATTTTAGCCATCTGTGGTTGAGTAGATTCCAAAGTGGACGAACTTTTCCAAATTTATCATTTGGTGGTAAATTATTATTATCAGCGACATGGAAGTAACGAAGCAAATCTTCAAATCTGTTTCGAGGCATAAGAGATCCTACTCCTTGAAAATAGCAATCAACTTGTTGTTCCCAATACATTCGGTACCTCGCCACATTGTTATATCCTGACAATAATAATATTCCGATAAAATGTTTTATCTCAGTCACAGTAACTCTAAAATTGTGTTTCCCTTTCTGAATGGCATTTTTTTCAGTTTCTGAACGCAACAGCTCAAATACCTCTTCATCAAAAAACAACTCGAAAAATTGTATTGGTGTTTCAACATCTTCAAGGAAACTGGGTATTGTGGTCACTTGTTCAGGCTTATCTGGAATATCTATAGCCCTCCAACGTCTAGATACTGGAACACATTTTTTTTTCTGCGGAGGTGGTTTTGCTGATGATGCACTAGGCGTAGGTTGGAGAGTGTGAACGTCCAAGAAACTGTCTTCCACATCAATACTAGTTTCTGTAGCAACAGTGGCCCTAAGTTCAGCTTCTGCTAATAGTTGTTGCCTCGACAAATTATTTATATGGGTAAATTCCTCGTCACCACTATCTTCGTCACTTTTATCATAATTATCTGGTGGAGTAATATAAATATCAGCCGATAAAATATTTGTGTCATCTTCCAGATATGAAATAATTTCATTTACTGACAAACTGTAACAAAAACAACAAAAATATCTAAATAAAACCTTCATATGAATGCATAACAACACACTGGTATATCATCCTACTGATCGAAAAATCGATCACTTTATAAAATACCAATTTTTCTACCCACAATCAATTTTATAATAATTTCAATATGTTACAATATTGTGACAAACATTATTCTAAGTATAAAACCACAAACATAAATAAAATTATATTATAATATACCAAAACTACTTACGTTTTACGACAAGACATATTTTTTAAGAAAAATTGCCTTACAAACAGTTTAAATTGGAATAACAAACGCGTGAATTGTGAAACGTCAAAAATACTGCTTGACAACTAATAGTTTCAGGTGTACATGGGTTAACCCATATATGGGTTAACCCATATCTTCCTAGTGATCGGTTATTTGATCGGTTGATACTTTATTTTTTTATGTGAAATTGTGAACACATTCGTTGTTAATTTTTTTTATATTGGTATTTATTATTTATTACTTTTTTGTTAAAAGCCCAAAACGAAACACGCTGTATGAAAGTTTTGCATCTGTGTGAGTACTGGATGAAGTCAACTTAACTTGTGAGACCTATACGTATATAATAGGGTGACTAAACATTCAGATTATTGTATAGTAGGTATATACAATACATTGATTGAACTGTCACTAAAGTAATTAATTGGCAGGAAACATTGACGCCGGTCAAATCCGTGGGAATAAAATGTCACTGCGTAAGTAAGAAAACTGAGGATTACGTTTTATAAGTCAGATATTATCAGCGCCTTTGAGGTGATTTTTCATAAAAAACGGCGCTCTACAAATTATGCAATTATTGTTTTTATCGGAAATCACCTTCATACAAATCTCCGGTATACTTCTAGTCTTGGTCAATAAACAAAATGCGGACACCCTGCGGATAACGGCTTATATGCGAAACCCCTAGCCTAATGACAACACAACACTAATTCATTTAATGCGACTTATGTGTGTATGTGTGAATGTATGCTGTCGTCAGTCGGACTATATTTACGTTATCCATATCTTACTTAAATATTTGTTTAAATTGAAGCTTTGATAAATAGGTAAATTCCTTAAAGCCAACACCTATTTACTAGATCTGTGGTTCCCAAAGTGGTCCTTACGGAACCCCAGGGGTTCTCACGACCATGCAGGGGGTCCGTGGAAAATTAAAATTGAGTTGGGGGTCCCTGAACAACGTCAGGGGGTCCGCGCAAGGTTTAATATAAAATAAATAAAAAAAATTGATGCGTGCGTGAAGTGTAAACAAAGAATTTTCCTAGTCTTGAACAAAAAGAAGTATAATTTTTTGTATCGTTATATATAAATGTTATTGGTGCATGAATCTTCTATCATCTATGTCAATAAAAATGAATCGCCGAAATGTATGTTCGCGCATAACTTCCGAACGCCTGCACCAAATTGGATAATTATTATTTTTTTGTGTTTGTTATTGTCAGGACAAGGTTTGTGTAAAACTACTGGTGAGCTCTGGCATTATGAAATTGGCATAGCAACGCACGCCGGGTACCAGCTAGTAATAATATAAATTAAAGTGTAATATCTGTGTTTGTTGTAAAAATGTTGCTGTACAAACAAGCCTTGGAAAGAGGAGAATGTTCTCACTTTCTAAATCTTTTAAAATTGCAAAATAAAGATGAAGATTTGTTTACTTATTGTCAACACTTAACGGCGCTTCATTCGGGGGGGGGGGGGATATTACTGTACTAGATGAAGTGAATGAATCAATTCAAAATTCTGTATGGTCAGTGGGCACTATGTTAGTTAAACTTATATCAGCAAACATACTAATTCCGGTTGTGGGTCTGTCTGTAACTCTTGTTTAATGAACCCTTTATCTCGGATTTACTTTGAATTTAAGTGTCATTTTCAAAATTGGAGCTCATTATGTGAGGAATTCAGACAAGTGATAAAGTAGGTAGGTATTTAACAATAATGTGAAATTTAAACAGATAGCTATTTTAATTTGTTTTTAACAAAATTGGTATAATAATATCCCGTGATTTATACTGGTCTGAGCTAGTTAAAAAACACAAATTCTCTAAAACACAAAACAACATCGATAGGTATACTGGTTAGTGGCTGATTTAGTACCGCGTCTGGTTTCCGACCGAGCGTTGCAAGTTCAATCCCTCGACTGGCTAAGTCCTCCATTACGGCACAAGCAAAATTTTCCCCATTACTGTGATGGTAGTAGGAGATTGTCAAATATTGTCAGATTATTCGAGACCCAGAAATGTATGTCTTTCGTTTTAAAATTAAAAAGAATGAATAAACGTTCCATGCAATATAATTCTAGCGGCATGTACGAGTATGTGTAAAAAGAGAAATGTTCTTAGTTTAGGTTAACAGCTGTAATGTGTTTAATAAAATATTAATGTTTATTTCAGTGAAATGAGATTGTCAAATGAAATTCCTAAATTGACAATTGCTCAAAAACCATTCTAAAAACATTCCCGCCTTATTTCAAATATGGAACAGTGGAACATCAAAATGATGAAATTCAAATGGGATGACAATATACACAATGTCAGGCAAGTGTAAGGGAGACAGAGCGCGTGCTAAATGGACTAGAATCAAAAGGTAATAAGTCAGGGGCGACATACAAATCTACATGGAAGGCATTTCTAGTGTGTGTTGTCTATTCAGTGCTTTAAATAAATAGTTAGTTTAATCAACACAGGCTTGTCCTAGTGAGGTAACAAATTGTATTGTAAACATTTTTACCTACAGTGTAAAGAAACAATAAATAAATAAATAAATTGAAGCCAGTCCTGTTGGGAGTTTAGACAGATTTGGTTTAAGTTTAAAGCACTGAGGGGATAATGCCTAGAAGGGAGATCTATTCCCAGAGCAAACAAAACTGATGTCGCCAGTTTGCTCCACTCCATTACACTCCAGACAGGATACTTTATGGTAGTACCCGGCTATTCAGATCTAGTCAACAAGTACCTAGTTGTACACAATATCTATTGTAGCGACGCCCCCGACTGTAAAGATAACATATTTTCATAATGCACAACTATTTGCACAGTCCAATTTGTCCGTTTCAGGCTACAGAACCCAAAGTGACGTATTCAGTACCAAACATCAATATCAGAGAGGTTGTACCATATCTGCCACTAGAGACACGTTGTACCATATCTGCCACAAGAGATAGTTGTACCATATGCCACCAGAGACATGTTGTACCATATCTGCCACCAGAGACACGTTGTACCATATCTGCCACCAGAGACATGTTGTACCATATCTGGCACCAAGTGACAAGTCCTTATATTAATATTATATTACAAAGAGACAACACAAAGTCTCTTTGCATAACAATTTATTCAATTCACAATAAATTAATTTTAAATAATGTATAAAGTATACTTTCAGTATCGCCCTGGTGAAGACCACCGTTCAAAATAGAAACATTGCTTGAAATGGCTTTAGAAGTGTTTGGTGACCAGAACTGAATAGCCAGGTACTTCCCAACTTCAACTTTCCAACTTTTGACGGCCTCTGTGGTCGAGGCTCTCTACTAGTAATCCGGAGGTCGCGAGCTCATATCCCGGCGTGAGCAGAAACTACTAGATTGATTTGTATTTTCACAATTTATTCATTTTAAATAATATAAGGTGTATTTGTGGAAGATACTCTCAGTATCGACCTGGTGTAATAACACCATTCGAAATTAAAACGTCGCTTGAAGTGATTTTAGCCATGTTCGGTGACTAGAGCCGGATAGCCAGGTACTTCCCCAAAGCTTGCTTTTTAACTTCTCGACTAGCAATCCGGAGGTCGCGGCTTCAAATCTCAGATAAATTTAATTTAATCATTTAAAATAATATCTATAAGGTCTATTTGAGGAAGATACTCTCAGTATCACCCTGGTGTAAGACCACCATTCAGAATTGAAATTTTGCTTGAAATGATTTTAGCCGTGTTTGGTGACTAGATCTGAGTAGCCAGGTACTTTTCCACCTTCCTCTTCCACAACCCGTTCCCCTCCCCACTACCTTCAGCTTCACAACTTACCCTTTAGGGAGCAGTTGGGACTCTAGTGCAGAATTTACAAAAAAAATAATATGGGAAAACTCCTTCCCCTCCCCACTACCTTCAATCTCATAACTTATCCAAATTTGGGGATGCCATAGGGAGCAGTTGGGACTCTTGTGCAAAAAATTTAAAAAAATCTGACTGATTTTCTAATATGATATTATAGTGTCTAGACTTGAGAGGTTAATTAATATGATAATATAGTGTCTAGACTTGAGGGGTTAAATTGATTATTATTATTTCTTAAATTCATAATTCGGATATTTTACTTTAAATTTGGTTAAATTCCCATGTACTTGACTTTCTTTAATGGCTGCTACTTTATTTATTAAAGCCTCCACTATAGACCATTCACCCACCAATATAGCATATCTAAGAGCTACACCTTCATCCACATTAACATCCACTCCCCTCTCCAGCAGCAGCTGCACCACATCACACTTCTTATTCAGTGATGCCATAGTTAGTGCGGTCCCTCCCGCCCTGTCTAACCTGTCAGGGTCCACCCCCTGCTGCAGGAAGTATTCTACTACCGGGAGATGTCCCCCATGTGCCGCGTGATGTAGTACAGTCCAGCCTAACACATTTGTAGCATGGATATCACCACCTCTTTCAACAAGATACTGTACAGTTAGTAACTCTCCACTGTAGGCCGCATACATCAGAACAGACACGCCTTTCACACAGCGTGTATTAATATCAGCACCGCGCTCCACCAAGTACTTAGTAATATCCAGTCCACCCCGCCTAGCAGCTGTATGTAAAGGAGTCCTCTCCTTCTCATCCCTCTGTGCCATTAATACTCTAAAGGGAACAGCAGTTTGTTCCCCGAGTAATCTAACTATATCGAGGTGGCGCTCCCATACAGCAATGTGAAGGACTGTTAGCATTAACTTATCTTTATGTTTCACTAATAAAAAGCAATACCGCTCAACATTATTTTTTAATCTTTCAAATAATATATTTCGAACATCTATAACATTATTATTTAGCACAGCATCTATAAATGGTTTAATTTCTAATTCAACTTCTTTTACTCTATCAAATATTCTCTCAGACGAACTTATATACTTTTTAATAACTTGATAAAATACATTAATATTAAAAACGGGTTGTTCTTTATTGAATATTCTTCTTTTAAAACTACCTTGAAAAGTCAACTTTCCTACGTTTTCATCCCGTTTTGAAACTTTCGCGTTAAATATAATTGCAAAAAAAATATTTGCCTTATTTTCATCAGAACATACTTCGATATGTTGTAAAATGTTTGTTGTCATTGTGTCCAATAATAATTCACCGTCACAGATATTATGTACTATAGGTGTATTCAAGTAATTTATTGCTGTATTATGATCTCGGTCATATTGTATTATTAAAGAGACAAAGGCTTCTTGTGCATTTTCTATTTGTAATCCCCTGAGGAGCATTGTGGCGATATAAACATTATTTTCTTCAACAGCAATATGAAGAACAGTTTGCTGCTCCTCATTGCTGAATATGGAACTGTCTTTATTCCACAGTCTACTAATACATTCAGCATTTAATTCTAGAGCTGTCTCTGACATTGTTGTTTCATGTAATAGCACATTCAGAAACATCCGGATGATCTTACTATCCGGATGAAGCAGGATTTGAGGGATAATGATTTCTTTAAACAGTTTATACCTGCAATGGAGGGTTCGTTGATTGAGCCAGTCGACAACCATCTTTGCACAGCAATATTCTGCGTATGTGCGGTGGACGAATTGGAAATCACCATCTCCCTTTGTTTGAACCAAACCAACCCTATTTAATGTATGCCAATCTTTTTCAATGGCGTCAAAGTTCTCATCGTAGAAATGATTAAAGAATGTTTTGAATCCAAGTATACAGTGCGATTTGGTTATGTCGTCAGTAATTTTTTTTATCATTCGTTTATCCACCATTACTCCTAGAGATGTTTTATCGTTAAGATAAATTTCATATTTTAACTCAATAAACTTCTTGTACAGATTTGATGTACTTCCTACATTGATTTGTTTTAATAAAACTTCAGAAGAATGGAGCAACAGATCACCTGTTGGCCTGAAGACTTCGGCCAGCATTCTCAATTGCAGGGGAACCCCCATGATGCACTCCGTGTCTGGCCCCAGTACTTCCTTTGCTTGTCGTAGCACTGCTCCGGCAAATTCCTTGAGTCGTCCGTCCTCTTCCTCTCCGTAATCTACCAGCTCGAGGGAGAGACAGGATCGCCAAATCACAACTAAGAAGTTCAGTTGCTCTTCTTCGTTAAATGGTACAAATGACGTACATAAATTGCATAATTCCTCTTCTAACGATGTTTTCAAATATTTGCGAGCGGTCAAGAATATTTGGACTGTTGGTATATTTTTAAGGAATGTAAGGAGCTTGATTATATTCTGTTTAGCACTCTCCTTGTCTTTATCTTGAACATAATCATCCAACTCGTCAAACCCATCCAACATTAATACGACTCGCTTTGAATTTATTTTACTCTCTAGCAAATACTCTAACAACCCGTCAGCCTGAGAGCCACACTCACTTAACAGAAAATTTGCTACGATTTTATGAGTGAGCGGTTGGGATAATTTATCTTCTATATGCCCTTGGAAGTGTCTTAATCCTATATAGATGACCCATGGTGAATCCATGAGTCTTGACAAGCTCGACAGGGTAGTTGTCTTCCCCATTCCGGGCTCGTCTGTTATTATAGTCAGGTTTCGTTCTGTTTTACTTAAATCTATTTCATTTATCGGCTGGCCGGAGTCTGCGGACATAAAAGGGAGCAGGCTCTCCACAGAGCCGTGGGAATATCGCCATTCTACTTTACAGCTTTCCGCGCTTTGATGAATTTGTACAAAATGGATGCGTTTATTAATATATTTTTGAATAACATTCACCTCCTCTTCTGTGGGCACAACAAGTATATTATATTTGAACGCTTCTTTTTTTCTGCAATTCACTGTCAATTTTAAGAGTACCTTTTTGTTTGACCCACTGTTAATAACAAACAGGTCATCAGCATGTTCAGTTTCTGCAAACTTCTCCACGTCAATATATGCTCTATGAAGAAATTGCCTGTCTAAATAAAAACGCCTATTAAATACTTCTTTGCAGTACACATCTCGGCCTAACACTTCTAACAAGTAAATGCATTTATCCTGGTTCTTGTAGCAGGTATCTCTAAAGGAGAGTTGTGCATCTCCCTCGGCGAGGATGATGTCCATCCCCTTGAGATAGTCCCAGTCGGTCCCAGTCTCCAGGTCCTCACGGCTCAGCCCACTCATCACCGCCAGGATATTAGTGTCGGGTGACTTTACACATTTCGCAAAGAATTTCATACTAGTTTTAGTATTTAACTTAAAAAATGGCATCTGTATATCACTGAGGATGGGACGCGTATCCTTTATGTTGATCGCATAGTCTTGGATTGTCGCGAAATTTTTCAAGCTTTCTGAACTTAGGATCTGACAGATCTCGTGAAAGGAACAGTCGTCTCCCAAGAACTCTCGGAAGCTATTTGCTTTATCCGTAGTAATTATTACATCACCTCGATTAAACATTATATTCTGTGAGTCAGGAGTTAGGTCCGAGAAATGAACATCACTGTTAAAGTTTAAAGTTTTACAGAATTTAGAGGAGTCGGGTGTGTCTATTGGCTGCGACACAATCAATAAAAATTTTAGGGATTTCAAATCTTTTTCATACGCGTCTTTAAGCAATTGGAGCATGGATCTATGAGAGGATAATGTGCAGTCTACCACCATCAAGAATTCTTTCTCAACGGGCCAACCAAAAATTTTTACAAAATTTTGCAGCTGGGACTGATTAACAAAAGTATAGTGATTTTGTCGTATATATTTGATGGAACTGTTGGACGAGTCGTTGCTTCTTTCCATCTGATAAAGGATGTTCCGAAGTCGGCTCATTTGGAATGCAACGTCTTTAATAGTTATGACCAGACAGAAAACTCGCTCATCGCTGGAAACCAGGAAATCCCGGAAACCCACGGAATCCTCAAAGTTTAATAAACACTTTGGCAACGAGTCAAGGTAGATCTGTCCCTCCGCGTAGTAGATGAGGTCTGCAGCTCGGTTAAAGACTTTAATTTGCTTCTCCACTGCTTTCGTGAACTGCGGCTTCAGCCACCGCATCAGCTGTTTTAAGCGCTTGCAGAGTTCCACCAGGGAATCTCCCGACTCACAAGTTATTGTTCGGTTATAATGATTTAAATCAAATTTGGGAAGCAGTTTGGTACTCTCCACTTTAAGCTTATTCTTTTCAATGAATTTCTTTAGAATGCTCAATTCGCTTTCCTGTTCCTGTAGTATATGCATTCTGAAAATCATTTGCAATTCAACTTCTGAAAATACTCGAAAAGAACTTTTAAAATTATCTCTGTTTTCCGCCACCTTATACCGAGGGAACTTTTTGAGATCATTGGGATTATTAACTGTTGCATGTCCGTGGTAATTATTATCCCAATTTAAGATCTTAAAAAGTTTCTTATATTCTTTAATGCTTTTCGCCCAATCCAAGACTTCACCAAAAGTACATTCATCATTTTTAAAAGCATCGACAAAATTATTCATTGCGTGAGACTTAACAGAATATGTGATGGTATTATCAATCCACTTGAAGTTGGATACATCATTCTGAATGCGATAAATCCTACCTACGTGCACCCCGCAGGTGTTGATATGGTTGGGGGCCGACAGGTAGAGAGTAATGTCCAGCCCGTCTAAACGGGGTACATTCATCTCATACCTGTGGTAATGATCATTCAGTACTCGGGCTAACATGTCCCGGGCACCCGGACTATCAAAACCAACGATCTTAGCCTGTATGCCAGCCTTGGAGTTCTTTTGTAACCTGCTTTTACTTTCTATAAGTTTTATGGATAAATATTTGACTGAGAATGCAGTTATCTGAGCAAGCCATGCCCCCAGGGAGTGACCTGTGATTGTGAGTGTGTAGTGCCTGTTATGTTGATTGTTTACTAAATTAATGACTTGACGGATAGAATCTACAAATGTTACAGCCGAATTCATGCATGAGGTGTAGTTAGTGCCGAAGATTCCTGTAATATCTGTATACACTGCTCCAAAACACTTAGGATCAGTTCCGCGATGTGCCAACACCACTTGCTGCAACCCGATATGATAGAAGGCTGCACCAAAGTATCCGTTGAACCAATCCGTATTGTTGGCAGTGATCAGAAGTTTCCACCCAGATGGCTGGAGAGTAGATAACTTACCCGACAGAATTCTGGTCACATATTCAGTGTCTGATTCTTCTCTCGATGTCTTCTTGCTATACACCAGATCAGCAAACATCGCCAAGGTCTGGTCACTTGGGTGGGGCTCCGCATCCAGCAGGTCCTCTGGACACTGCTCCGAGGATTCAAGGAGGGTTGTGGTAAGTTCATCTAACTGCCCATCTTTCATCAGCAAACTTTTGTCCACTTCCATGGCTCTTGTTCCTGAAACAAGTGTTTTATTAAGCATCAAATATAAGAATTGTGTCATAATATGACAATGCGTTGGAAATAATACTTAGCTATAGAATAAGCTCTCGACTGGCAATACGAAAGTCATGGGTTCAAATCTCGTCGTGCGCATAAAAAATGATTGATTTGGATTATTTCACAAATAAATTATTAGAAGTAATACACGGTATATTTACGACACATTCCAGAGTGAATAATTCTTGAGATATCGTCCTGGTGTAAGACCGCCAATCAGAATTTAAAGGTAACTTCAAATAGCTTTAGCCGCGTTTGGTGAGCAGATCTGAAGCCAGGACTTTCCCACCTTCCTTTACCCCGTATCCTTCCCTTCCCCACTATGTTCAGCCTTACATCATATCCCAACTGGAAATGCCATAATATCATTGGCTCCAGATGGTTGGGAGAAGCTGGAACTCTTGTACGATATTCACATTAAAAAAATAATTAAAAATTAAGATATTTAAAAAACTAGGTACTAATGGTATTCGGACATTGAATTCATATTATTATTTCAAATGTACAAACTCAGTCAAGTAAGGAGAATATGTATAAAAATAGAAACGGTGATTGTCGGAGAGGAAACCACAGGAGACACAATTCCTTCATTATACCAAAATAATATGTTATCGCGATTTCATTTGGTAAAGCTTTGCTGCTCTTCATGAGTCTTGACTAATAATTAATTTTACATGTGCATCTACCTACTGAAGAAGCTTGATTAGGAATACATGGAGACCAGTGGCGGTCCGTGAGTTTTTAGTGAGCTATGCTTGAAAAATGCGACGATGTTGTAGCTGAAAATGAATTTTATATTTTTTCCAAAATTTCAATTATTTGTATGAAGATCTTTCAGTATGTGGATGCCACGCATCCCTTGACTGAAATAATTCTGAAGAGTTTCGTTATTTGTTTTTGGAGTGTTATGCCGTGTTACGCTACCTCCTTCTTTAGCAACGTTTCGGACAGCGTTGCATTGTCCATCATCGGGGCAGATCCGGCAGATCCGACAGATCTGTCACATCTGTCGGATATGTCACATCTGTCAGATCTGTCACATCTGTCGGATCTGCCGTATCTGCCCTGATGACGGACACTTCAACGCTTAAAATTTAAAACCGTTCTTGTATTCTGAAAGCAACCTAAAATTCGAGTTACGAATCGCATATTCCGACAAATAATTTCCCTAAATTTAAAAAATAATGTAAATAATTCTTACGAATCTAACAGGGATGAGGTTTGTTCAGGTCTTGGCAGCAGATACGTCTGCCCACCAGCTGCTTGACAGGCCGGATAGGAAAAGAATGGTTGAGGGAGTAGTCCCTTTAACTTCTCTACCCGTACTCTCTCGGGACCTTTGCACCGCAGTGGGAGGGACGCAGTGATTCCTACTCAGTTCTAATTCCCCTTTTCTTCCCAGAACTTCCTCTCCTTCCTTTATATGGTTGCATTTTCTGGAACGCATATTTTAGATAATATTTTCCTTTCGTTATTTTCCGAGAATTAATTATGAAATAATACAAATTTTTGATCCCGCGACCTTTAAATTCGTAGTCGAGGATCCTAGCCACTCAACCACCGAAATATTTTTAACAAATCTCATTAGAATGGAAAATTAAATCATTTGTCCCTATAAAATCTCTTATCATATTCGTACATTATGTAAGCACTTAGCACGACAGTTCAATGACTTTATGTAGATATAAACCATAAACCTATTAATATTGTTCATAAGTCTAGTAGGTACAGATACATACTGATTAGAGGTAGAGGTGGTCTGTATTCCTTACGCGACATACAAAAATACACACCTTCACCGATTCGATGACGCGTGTGCTCTACTAAGCAAATTTATTATATTTGGAAATCCGATGCATGAAGAAAGTAATCAAGAATTTAATACCGAATGAGATTGCCTAACAAACAGTTTCAAATGCTTCTAAAGACCCGTCTCTTGCGACCTCCGCCATTCACTTTTGCCAAGATATTCCCTTAAACATCACTATTGACACTGTCCGGGTCCCATCACTATAAACATTGCCAATTTTTCCAAGCGTGATGGAAAACATTCCCATTCCATCCCGGGTGAAGCGGGAAGGGAGGCGGGGGCCGGCGCCGGCGGAGGGGGGAGGGGGGATTAGTTCATTTTTTGACAGCTGCCGCGCCATACGGATGATAGCGGAGAATGAATCGAATGAGTTTTTTGGTGTTATGTCAACTGCGCGAACCTAATAATGATGACTTTAAATTGGTTGTATAGAAATACCTACTGTCGTAATGGATGATTATTTCTTTCGTCAACTCACTTGTAAATAAAGTCTACTAATTTATAAATCCGTTTCAGAGACATGGAAGAAATTGGCCAATTCAAATCGGAATTATATTCTTAATTCCTGTTAAATAAATACCTAATAAAAATTCGAGGTAGGTAACATGGTCTTACATGAAATCTGCGAGTTCTCCTTGATACTTCGTCTCCAATCTTATCGCCAAATGTCACAATATCGCAACTTGACGTTTCATGTCTACGTAATTATGTACGCACTCTAAATTCTTAAATAATAACTTTAGGTCCAGTGGCGGCGTAAGGGGGGGGCGAAGGGGGCGGTCCGCCCCGGGTGCCAAGCTCCAAGGGGTGACAACGACAACACACTCGTACAGTCAAAGAATGCGCACAAAATCTTCCTATGTAAAGACTTATCAATAAATAATTGCCTACTTTTGTATCTAGCTACTTATATAATAATATGATAAATATTATTTTGAAACGCATCGCAACTATATGCATTTTTTTTAATTTCGAATATAATTTCTAATTCCCTAAAATAATGAATTCATGTTGCACTTGGTCTGATCTGATACTGGAAATATTAATGAAAAATGTCGGCGAGTCCAAAACATCTATCAGAGACAAGATGGATTTGCTCATCACGACGCTGTTTAACCACTGAAGAATATTTTTGAGAAGCTTGTATCAAAAGTCGAAGAGATGTGTGATCCCAGCACCAGCAAATAAAGCATTGAAAGAAGAGATGCAGCATCAACACTCACACCAGCATTGTGTGACTTCAGTGTTTTTATGCTAACTTTCCTTTTGGTGTGAAGTCCTAGAAGAAGTTAATCGGACAAAAAAGTATACACAAAAATCTGGGCTATCATTGGAAAAGTGTGTTATAAAAATTGAAGCTCTTAAAAATTTTCTTCAAAATCAACGCAACCAAATAGTGGAAAAAGCTATTTGCTACGCAACAAAAAGATGTGAGGACTTAGACATTCCGATTGAAGGAAAAGGAGGAAGGAGGATATTTCGAAAACGTATGCCTGGAGAAATGGCCCAAGATGCCGGACTTAATATTACCAGAGGAGCTGCAGAGAGCAATGTTAGAATGTCACGATAGATTTTACGAATAACTATACCATCGTTACAGGTTACAAGGCAATGGATTTTATGCTGGTTGCTCTGCGTGTTATTCAGCCTAAAACATTGGTAACATCACCAGAAGAAGATCTTCGTGGAATGGTTCCAAATCTGTTAAAAAATTACGATGAATTTTCAGCAGAGGACATCGTGTTGGAGATTTTACGATTGAGGCGCCGGCCGTTTGGAAGCCACCAACATTTCTGCCCAAGAAGCGGTTCAATGGACCACATTGAAGCTTCTCAGATTCATTGTAAAATGGGGCTATTCTGAGTTTATTCCAAGTTTAGCGCTGTCTTAGATTTTTTTTAACAATTTGTGTTTCGGTGGCTCCATGTGAAAGAAGCTTTTCAAAGTTAAAATAAATAAAATCTTACTTAAGTTCCACAATCAGCCAAGCGCGACTAACCAATCTTTCAAGTTTATAAATTGAAAGAGACAGGGACAAGGACAAAGGGGTATCCAGGATTTTTTTTTGGGAGGGGCACAAGGGACGGACGGGCAAAAAAACACAATTATTGTTAGAAATAAACTTGAAGTATCATACTTCAAGTTTATTTCTACAAGTTCTCCCCCCCTAAATCCGCCCTTGGACAGGGAAATCGATTTTGATAATGTGATAGAATATTTTAGTAAAATGAATTGTCGTAAGCATTTGGTGTTTAATTTTAAGTAGGGGTGCTCAATACAAAACCGCCCCGGGTGCCAATCTATCCTACGCCGCCACTGTTTAGGTCATGCAATAATCGATATTATTTTGAAATCTTTCCTGATAAATAAATATCTATTCAAATATCTGCGTTTTCTCCCCGATGTAGCATCTCTTTTTCATCATAATGCATTTTAACATTTATGTAAACGCCAAACGTCAAGTGTTCATTGCATACGAATGGACAGGCCCTTACCACAGACCACTAGCCAAA
This sequence comes from Limnephilus marmoratus, assembly GCA_917880885.1. NCBI lineage: Eukaryota > Metazoa > Arthropoda > Insecta > Trichoptera > Limnephilidae > Limnephilus > Limnephilus marmoratus. The sequence continues at coordinate 65,182,903 of OU862907.1, forward strand.
TTGTGTGTGACCGCGCGAATTTTGCCCCAATCTTTCAACCATGTTTCAACAAACGGAGGAACCGGAAAACAAAAAATGTTGATAGTAATGTCAAATCATATATCAAAGCATTTGTTTAAGTTAATGGTCGGAAGAGATCGGGTATGAGAGATTTGTGAGTTGCACGTGGCATTTAAAGCAAGCACCACGCCCCATATCAGAGGGCCCTTTTCAGAGACGCAGGGAAAGAGGAGTGAGGACCACTTCTTGCCTCTTGTTTTGCTTCCACTAGTGCTAATAATAACTTGGTAATTAATATACCTAATATAGGTAGATATTAACCACTCGTCGCCTCAGTTCTTGTTTATTCAATAGACCATTTTAGTTTTTGTTCAATCTCCACTTTAAATTCAAAAACAATGTATAGAAAATGATAGTTAATCACTTAACTAAGAATTATTTAAGCAAATGAGACCTTTACCTTTACGGAAATAGCTTTATCATAAACACCATAATGTGTCATTGAAATACTAATGAAAGAAAACCTTCTTCCCCTGTAAAACTTTCTAATGGTCTATTGAACAAACAAGAACTAAGGCTATGCACTGGTATATGGTTAAGTTATTTCTTATAGGAGTTAGGACACTCGAAAAATCTATAAATTTGACTAATTTTAACGCCATCAACAGACGTTCAGTAGGTATATAAATTTGGTAAGGTATTTTTAAACAATTAAAACGTACAGATATAGAATATTTTCTTCTAATAATAAATTAAAATGTACAGATATAGAATATTTTCTTCTAATAATAAATTAAAATGTACAGATATAGAATATTTTCTTCTAATAATAAATTAAAATGTACAGATATAGAATATTTTCTTCTAATAATAAATTAATAATAAGTTGGTGAAAAAAATCTTCAAAATCATTCCAGTTTTGGAGGAGAAAATAGGGATTACATGCAAAATCTCGATTTAAAATAGGTTTAAAAGCGGCCTCCTCACCATCCAATTTCTAGTGACTGAATCAAAATTAAAACACGTTTTTTAAATACAAATTTAACTTTTAAATAGAAAATAACAATAGTATCAGGTTATTGCAAGATCGTGCTAACGGGTAAAAACTAAAATAACTGGAATCATGAAAACTCATCAGCCTACTCGTTTTTGTTGATAGAAGTAATAAAATCCACTAGGGAGGGTACTGGACTCAACAGTTAAATTAGCGTAATTAGGTAGTAGTGTTGTGTTGTTGTCACGCCCACGGAGGACAAAGTTGTCCTCCTCTCTTTAGTGGTCACGCCTCTGGAACGGGCGGCCCTCTGATGTGGCGCGTGGTGCATAGTGCATGCTCTCAAATGGCTGTTTTACAAAACTGTTGCTGTCACTGTCATTGTTATTCCCCTGAATATTGAGAGAAAGGGACAACTATATACAGGCTGATTAAAGCGGCCTCCTCACCATCCAATTTCTAGTGACTGCGGCAGTGACTGCAGAGAGCGTGGAGTTGAACAAACTAGCGCAGTCTCGTTTGTTAAAGGGCCGCTAGAACGAGTCACCGCTAGTTCGCTCAACTCCACGCTCTCTGCAGTCACTGCCGCAGTCACTAGAAATTGGATGGTGAGGAGGCCGCTTTAATCAGCCTGTATATAGTTGTCCCTTTCTCTCAATATTCAGGGGAATAACAATGACAGTGACAGCAACAGTTTTGTAAAACAGCCATTTGAGAGCATGCACTATGCACCACGCGCCACATCAGAGGGCCGCCCGTTCCAGAGGCGTGACCACTAAAGAGAGGAGGACAACTTTGTCCTCCGTGGGCGTGACAACAACACAACACTACTACCTAATTACGCTAATTTAACTGTTGAGTCCAGTACCCTCCCTAGTGGATTTTATTACTTCTATCAACAAAAACGAGTAGGCTGATGAGTTTTCATGATTCCAGTTATTTTAGTTTTTACCCGTTAGCACGATCTTGCAATAACCTGATACTATTGTTATTTTCTATTTAAAAGTTAAATTTGTATTTAAAAAACGTGTTTTAATTTTGATTTGGGCGGTTTTCGGAACTCACTTTCAATTACGGAGGGTTTTATGACACGATTTTATTTTAATATTTCCAAGCTTTTTGTCCAGTGCAGAGGAATGAACTTATTAGAGAAGATTTTAGTCGGTGTATTTATACACTGTAACAGAGCATTATTTTAAAACTTAAAAGGCGCTATACCTATTATCAGAAAATATATAATTTTCTCTGGCTTCACATAAACTTTTTTAAAGTTCCGAAAGATTTTTGCAGATATCACCCTTTTTTTTTTAGAAACTGAGGTATTTTATCTATTTTTAATCGACGCCATATATTTTTAAACAAGTTCTTGATGTCCTTCACTTTAACTAGAAAAAATATTGCAAACATAATTTCATAAAAATATATTACGGCCGAAAATATTTAAACAAAAATGAGACATCATTGGAAACTTCAAATGAAATTCGGGTAAAACTTTTCAAAGTTTCCTATTTTTATTTTTCTAAATTAATCTTCCACGTTTCTGGTTTTCGCATTAGCTTCCTTATTTATTTAGCAGGAATTTATTCAGATTTAGCAGGAATTTATTCAGCTACTGGACCACACTTAGAGTACTCGATTTACGTTAAATGAAGAACTAAGACTTTATATATTTTATAATTATTTCATTTTTATATTCTTTCATGTATTGCTTTCTATGTTCTATACTTTTTATATTATTTTTATATTCTACTATATTCTTCCATACTCTTTTATACTCTATAGTCATTTATTGTTTCCATACTCTTTAGTCATTTACATTCTTTTATATTCATTTGTATTCTTTAAATTTCTTTAATATTATCTATTTTATAAAATATGTATATTTTTATTTTATTTTTTACATTCTCGCACATTTATTTATATTGCTTCTGTTAAAATACAATACGAAAATCGACCACCACAACACGGGTATGTGCCTAGTATGGTGGTCGAAAAATCCCCAATTTATGTAACGAACCATTTAAAGAATAAAGAAACTTAAAAAAAAAAAAAAAATCATACCTCTAAGCACTTAAACAAATATGGACAAAGAACGCTGGACTACATGAAACCTACTTGCATTGTTACCTGCTAAAATTTAAAAATGTAAAAACAAATATTTTATTGAAAAATTGGCTCGCCGAAAGAAATTGTTTGTATTAACATTTTTTGCAGTTACACAAAAAAATGTTTAACTGCATAATAATTTTTATTTTTTTAAACTTCAAAGTAAAAGCACCCATTGACAAACTAATTAAAAGTAGTTAATTGGGACTTTTCTTTTTTTCTGTAATATTTTATTTTATTTGATTTCCTGTAATATTGTATATTTTTTTCTTTCTTATAAAAAAAAAACATTAAATAATTTATTAAGACATGTTTTGTTGAGAAATTAGTAGAATTAGGACTAAAAAATTTAACCAAATGACCAAAATTTGTATAGAAAGAATCTAGTGACCATTTTGAATTCATTTAAATGCTGACTTCCGATTGGTTGTCTCAATTACGAAGTATTTGGGAACTCAGGACGATATTTAGACACGATTTATAAAGAAAGTAGGAGAATTTTGGAAATAACAACGACAGTATCACATTCCTGGTTAGAAATCTCAAAAGATGGCATTCACTCCCAATTTTCAACAAAATTTAATTAGGTAGAATATTGGAACTAACCGATTCATTTTAAACATAATATTATGTAGATATATTGTAACTTACTGCTTGCTGGTTATGTGTAATGTGTGATGTCAGTGGTTGTATGGAGTGTGTCCTTGTACTGGGCAGTGTAAACGGGAACGGATTTGAAACAAACAATCTAATAAGGTAGCACTATGGTTTGTGGTTGCGCCTTGTGGAGCGAACTGGACGACTACTCGACTGTTAGTGACTGGAAGAGACTGCGATCTGACCATCAGCCGCTTACCCTCTGTATCCCCTCTTGTATCCTGATTGTGATGACGCAGACTATGTAAATAAATATGTTCTCACATTATTATCATTATTATAACCAGAGGACAGGGGCGAACCGCAGGAAAGGAAAGTTTGATTTTGTGAACAACTGCGCGGCATCTTTCATAAATAACTTAATTTGAATTTGAGCCCTAAATACCAAACAGAAAAAAATATTTTCCTTAATCAAAAGGTAAAGCAAATACCTAGTATGGATGTGTGATTATTTATTTATTTGTCTTTTCAATATAAAATAAAGGCCATTAGAATAAAGATTTTCATAATTTAATGAAATCTTTGGTAAATTTTACTGTATTTACTACCTACCTATAGAAATGTTGTAAAATATAAAATAAAATAATTTTTCAAAAAGCGTTTTAATTGCCGTAAACTTAAATTACAAAAGACAGATTTACATCGAAAAAATGTTGTTTGTACCTACGTATATTAAAATTTCTACTGTAATGTGGGTCGACTTAGGCCAAAATTATCATCCGGTTGAAAAGAACATTTAATAAAATCAACTTACACATGAAAGTTCCTCCCTTATTGTATATTGCTTGAAATAGAGTTTATCAACTCTTTTTATTTGAATTTGGAAATACCAGTGGGTATAATGGAATTTTTTTTATTTATTATTTAGTGTGGGCCAGTTTTCCCTCGTAAGGAATTTTTTCGTCCCAATTTACTTTTAACGGCTTTCCCCACTGCACAGTATATTTACTCATATAAATAAGGCATCTCAAAGTGGTCTAACCACAGTTCGAAAATGGCCTGGTAAACCGAAATAATTGCCCCTGTAAGCAGTATCCAGTATCCATGTGATACTATTTCGTATTTCGAATTCTTAAACTGTTTATAAAAGTGTTAATAACTTTATTAATTTGAATTAAAATGGTGCCACAAAATAAGTTTGTTGTGCTAGAAGAAGTCTTAGGCTATGTTTAGAACACAAGGCAGGTTTTAACTTAAGATTGATTCTACGTAAGAGACCCCAAATAATAGTTAGGGGAGAGTTGGATAATATCGTGCCCCTAAGAACTTGGACCTCTAATTCAGACAGGGTTTGATGTACAGTTTCAAAAATGCACTTTTTTAGTAGAGAATTTATTTAGCTACACATGCAGCCTGACAAAATATTTCAAAAATTAAACAGAAAGTAGTTATTTTGTTATTTAAAAAAAATGGGAGAGCGCGGTATTATCAGACTGGTTTGATAATATCGTGCGGAGGTTTGATAAAACCGTGCCCGTAATAATATCGTAAATTTCTATGACTAACGTTAGAATAAATTAAAAAAAACACAATTTTAAGTTTAACCAAATCCAGGTAAGGAGCAAAGACTCCTTCTATAGCTTGGGAATGGTAATAATATTTACAACACATTGTAAATATTATTGCCACGTAACTTTTTTGTTGTTTCATGAAAAAATATTAGTAGTTAAATGATTCACAAAGTTTCATTTTATTTTTCAAATAACGGTCGAAAACTTTAGTTTCATAATGACATACATTTTAATAATTTGGTTGTTCACTTTCAGATTTGAATATAAAGCGTGGAGTTTTCTTTTGTCTTGTTCTTTTTCATATTTCGTTTAGATTACGTTAAATGAACGTTTAGATTACGTCATCATTACAACAATACTCACAGTGACAACTGTTCGTTTACACTTTGCTCTCGCAAAAAATCATAAAAAAAAACTGAATAATTCGTGTGAAAGTTGTGTTTGTATGGATGAAATAAGTGCCAAAGGGTTTCTTTAATATAACAGTAAAAATATATCTATTTTCCTGGATTTTAAACCTTTTTAACGCCAGTTTGAAACTTAACCTAGGATCGTGTTCTTGTGTTCTATGAAATGTCCTTCCCACCAGTGCAACCCTTGCCTGATGAATGTAGCCATCGGCGTAAAAAACGAATGATGATGTCCTCAACGTCCTCATCACACAAAACAGCCTCGGAACTGATTTCTCCGGTGCTTGAAAACGAGGAATCTGACGGTGAATCGGATTACTCAGACGTATCTGAAAAGGAGACCCATAGTATCCCAGTGTCCTCAATGCAGATTCTTAATGACGCTCAAGCCAGTCTAAGAGCACTTCAAGATGTCCTTGCGGAAAAGCAATCTCGAGTGTCAAAGGACCAACAACTACGGATAAGCGGATACATATCTGAAGTTTTCCGATCAGTATCACAGCTTCTGCTAGAAAGAGAAGTCTTCAAAGCTGACCTGGCAACAGCCAATGCCAAACTAATAATGGCAAAAGGAGAAATTACCATTGAAAAAGCCGAAAACCAACATAGGCTTCAAAAAATTTTGCAGTTGGAGTCGGATCTTGGACCGGTGATGCGAAGAGTAGCTAATGCCACGGAGGCAAGCCTTTCATTTGCTGACATGGTCAAAAATGGTCCTCAGAAGACGGCACCACCAATTAACCGCACAGGACCTAACGTTGGGAGCCCCAAACCAGCTGTATGCATCTTCCCAAAGTTGGACTCTGTAAAAGACAGCGAAGATACAAAGCAACTTCTGAAGGACGTGTTGCGACCATCAGATCTTGGGATACGCGTTACGGGTATGAGGAATATCCGAAATAAAGGAGTTGTGATCCACACGGCCACCAAAGAGGATCAAGAAAAATTTTTGAAAACCCCATGCCTAAGTAACTCGGTCACTCTAAGCGCCCGACTACCTACAAAACGGCATCCAAGAGTGATTTTCTTCAATGTTCCTCGTGATTTGACAGATGAGTGCTTCCTGAAAAGTGCCTTAGCTGGAGTACAGGACACAACAGACCTAGAGTCCATGGTCAAAAATTGTAAGCTTAGTCACCTAGCTGGCGCTCGAACAGGAACAGCTTGCCACCGGATCTACGAGGTTCCTGCCCGCATACGACATATGTTGGTGGAGTAGGGGAAGGTTTTTGTGGACTGGAATGTGTGCCGTGTCCGTGATTTTATTGGCCTTACAGTATGCTCCAAATGCCAAATGATCGGACATTCTTTCAAGTTTTGCAAGGATCAGCAAAGATGTGGACACTGTGCAGGAGAAGGTCACGCCCGAATAAACTGCCCCAAAGCTGCCGCCGAGCCAGTTTGTGCTACATGTACCAGGTTTGGGAAGCCCGCTGCACATCCGACTGGAGACAAGGACTCATGCCCGGCCTACAAAGTTGCCCTTTCCAAGGACTTTGCCACTATTGATTATGGCGTCTAATTATGTTGAAGAAGATGACGAGGTAGATTTCGAAAATACTAATAATCTCCAAGATTGGCTAAATGTTCGTAGTAACTATAGTATGGAAAATATTAATATTATTCAGTTGAATATAAGATCGATTTATAAATACTGGGATACTCTGAATGTCTACTTAAATTCTTGTTGGAAACATATTCATGTGTTAATGTTATGTGAAACGGCTATAGCCGTTTATTTATTTTTTCTGGTGCTATAGCACCAGAGCTTGTCTGTCTGTATAATATTCCTGGATTTAAAGGCTACAATTATTGTCGAACTAAAAAATCGGGTGGAGGTATATTGTTGTATATTCGAGATGAACTCACGTTTCAACAGAAATCAATAGAAACAAATTATTTTGAATGTGTGCTTGGCTCTATGACACTTCCAAATAAGAATATTTTAAATATCGTAGCAATGTACCGCCCTCCAAACTCCAATAAACCCCAATTTCTCAATGAAATATCTTCCATTCTGTCTAATATAAGCCCCAAAGAAAATGTTGTACTTGTAGGAGATATTAATCTGGACTTATTAAATTATCAAAACCCACTTATTATGTCATATGAAAATATAATGTCTGATAATTATTTAATGAAATGCATTTGTGACGTAACTAGGGAAGTAGTTCTAGCAGGAAAAGTTACTCGTTCCTGTTTAGACCACATTTTTGTCCGTTTTAATAGCGGGTCTCAACAAAGCGATACTCTTTCTTCATGTGTATGTAATAATATTACCATAGCGGATCATTTTTTAACTGCAGTTAATATTAAATATATTGCAAGGAAAAAAGTCGTAGAACGCGGGGAAAAAATTTCGTTTTTATCTCAAAACAAAATCGACAAAAATATTTATAATTTTAAGTGGTATACCTTGCTTGAGGAACAAGATTGCAATATGTTATACACTAAAATTAAGGATAATTTTCAGGATTTGTATGAACAAAGTAAAATCGTTATGTATTATAAACCCAAAAACAGACCCCTCGCAATAAAATCTTGGATAACTTCTGATATATTAGAAAATATTAAAAAAAAGACTCACAAGGTGGAAAAATTCTCCTGCAAATAAATTCTTTGAATTAGAATATAAAACTTTCAGAAATAAGGTTACAAAAGAAATCATTAAATGTAAGTCTACCTTTTTTAACAATAAATTTAAAAATTATTTCGGAGATACAAAAAAAACTTGGGATGAAGTAAATAAATTATTAGGACGCAAGTCTAAAAGTAGTTGTGACGAAATAATCTCAAAATATATGTTAAAAACGCATAATGAAGAAACTGTAGCAAATAATTTTGTTGAATATTTTACGAGTAGTGTTAGTTCTATGATACATAAATGCGATTATAAAGCATCGCCCGTCAGACCGACAGAAGTGCAACATAGTATGTACCTACCAAGAGCTACCTGCGAAGAAATCAATATTATTGTTAGCAAACTAAGCAATTCAAAGTCACCAGGGATTGACAACATTCGAATGTTTGACATTAAGAAATATATTAATATTTTAGGGCCTGTTATAACTCATTTTATCAATATAATATTAGCACAAGCAGTGATTCTAGATGAACTTAAAAGTAGCATCATTAGACCAATTTACAAAGGTGGCAAACACACAGATGTACAAAATTATAGGCCGATTAGCATTTTGCCAGCCCTAGAAAAAATACTTGAAAAATACATTTCAATAAAACTTAACAAATATTTAGAATCCTTCTCCTTGCTAGATCCCAACCAGTATGGTTTTCAAAAGAAAAAAAGTACAGAAATGTTGCTTCAGGAATTTTCAAATCACGTAAATCATGAATTAAATTTAAAAAAACATGTGTTGGTTTTAATCATTGATAACTCGAAGGCGTTTGATACCATTGATACAAATAAACTTTTAGAAACATTAGAGGCAATAGGAATTCGTGGAAAGCTACTAGTTTTGTTAAAAAAATTATTATCGGATCGACAAATAACAGTAAAAATTCTAAACAAATTTAGCAAAAGAAAATACATTTCAACTGGTGTTGCACAGGGGTCAATTTTAGGGCCAACCCTGTATATTATATACGTCTCAATTATTAGTAAATTATTTTCATTCGTTAAACATTTTGTGTACGCAGACGATACGGCACTCGTAATATCACACGAAGACCTGATTACTGCAATGAACCTTATGCAGCATGATTTTATTGCCCTCCTAAAATGGTCTCATGATGCAGGTCTCATAATAAATGCCAAAAAACTAAAATTATGCACATAAGATCTCCACACGCGAGATATAATGTAATCCCTTCATTATATACACATACATTTGACTGCATACACAAAAATGTTTCACAGCCCTGTTCATGTGAAACCATTGATTTTGTCAAAAATTATGTATATTTGGGTGTTACCATTGACTGCTACATGAAATGGGATGTACACATTACTAATGTTTGTAAACGTCTACGGTCTATTGTGGGTAGAATTTATAAAATAAAATATTTCGTGCCTATAAGTACTTTAAAATTAATCTACCTTTCTTTGGCTGAATCCACAATCCGTTATGGAATCACTTCTTGGGGACATTCTTGTAAAACTAATATAAGTTATATCCAAACATTACAAAACTCCCTTACAAAATTGTTAATCCATAAATATACCAATGCACACAGAAGCAATACTAAATCAATATACAAGTCTCTGAATTTTTTACCTGTCAGAGGATTATTGTTTTACAATATTGTAAGTCAGCATCTTATATTGTCTGATTCCTTGTATAGGGAAAGAGTTTTACATAAACATAATACAAGATTCACTCAAAATGAAGGATTGGTGGTTCTTAAATGTACCAATAAATACGGTGAAAGAACCCTAAACTATATTGTACCCAGAATATTTAATAAACTACCAATGACAATTAAAAATATAAATGTTTTTACAGCTAAAGTCAAATACGATCTAAGGAAATGGCTATTAGATGCTGATGATTTATATTGATGCCCTATCGAAGACCTTGTTTTCCTAATTGGAATTCACATTCACAATTTGTATGTATGTACCTATATTAAACTATACAAGTACTTGTTGAGATTCATTTGTTCAAAATAAATTAATTTGTACTCGTGTGTGTGTTATATAAGGCTTATGCTACTTTTTACATATTTATATTCATACTTTTCTGTAACTTAACCAACTTATCTTTATTGTTTAACTTATCATCAACATTATACATACCTAGATACTGTTTACTATTGTACCATGTTATTGCATAAAAGTTGTCATCATGTACCTGCTGACAAACTACATAAGTAGTTTAGCAGGTTTAAATGTTAACAAATAAAAAATAAAAAAAGGACTAATCGTACCTAAGCACTTAAACAAATACCTATGGACAAAGAACGCTGAACTAGATGATACCTATTTGCTTAAATATGTTACCTGCTAAAATTTAAAAAAAATGTACAAATAATGTAAAAACAAATATTACCTATATGGAAAAATTGGCTCGCCGAAAGAAATAGTTTGTATTAGACACTAACACAAAAAAATGTCTAACTGCATAATAAGTGTTATTTTTTAAACTTCAAAGTAAAAGCACCCATTGACAAACTACTTAAGAGTCGGTTCTCCCAAATTAGAATTTGCTATTCGGTTATTTGTACGATTTATAGTTTGAAATCTTCCCTGTAGAGGTTCCATAGTCCCATTAAAATAAGTGGAGATATTAAAGTTTTGAATTAGCGTCATCTGTTAACATGACTGCAAACTAAAACGATTTTTTTAAATATTGTTAGCAAAAGTCAGTAGTGCCCATTTACAAAAAGGGCGTGTAACATATGGCAGCATTTAGTTCGCTTTGTGCTTCGCATTTTGCGCTTTTTTTGTCTATAGTCTTGAGGGCGTTTAATTTTTCAATCACAAAAATAACCCAGTTCCAGCTACTGTAGAGGGAATGCATAGCGAACTTTATTTTTTAAAATGTAATCAGCTATCCGAAAACAAAAAAACATATATACCTTATAGATCGTTTTAGGACAGCGTACAAACAAATGTGAAAATTTTAAAATCATACATTTACTTACAAGCAAAGTTTCTGACGTCACAAGGTGCACGTGTTTCAACATATCAGGGTTGTATTTCATCATCATTGGCCCGCGGGTATTTTTTTTCAATAAATTTTTTTTGCTATTAATTACGTGTTTCTTTTTGTTGAAAAAACACATCTTACAAAATCGAAAGAGATACATACCTTTTATATTAACTCTTGAGCAATTTTGAAACGTTACTTAATAGATATTGCCACCGCAACGACGATTATCTGTATTTCAATTTGTCAGTACTTAAATGAAAAATATCGATAAACGATAGAGACACATATACCTGTTTTATTACTTACTGAGCACTCCCACACACGTCACAGATTCCTGCCCACCCCTAACACCTTTTCCTTCCCAGAACTTCCTCTCCTACCTTTCATAAAAAATACCCTCCACGGCCAGGGCCTCTTGTGTGGAGTTAATGAAAAAAAATATATATATATATATATAAAAAACAACTATATTAATTAAGTTTTTTCTCGTAAGGTTATCTATACAGGATTTCCGGGGATAAAGTGTACAAACTTCGGGAGGAGATTCTACATGACGGTAGAAGTAAAAATGACAACTTTTTTTCGAAATTTCAATGTTTTTTTCCCTAATAAAAATATTTTTCCGTAGAGGAATATACTTTTTTATAAGCAAACAATTCAACTTTTTTACCCGAAAACTACCTAAAAACGTCAGAAAAAAAATATTTACCTCTTTTACTTGTACTATCATGTAGAATCACCTTCCTGGCACACTTTACCCCCGGACGCCTTGTATAAAAAATTATAATATGTATTCATCATCACCATTCAGAATCTTAACGACGTAAGTAAAGAAGTCGTGTATACAAATTGCAAGGGTTGTGTACCGCCTTAAGAAGAGAAGACTTATAAGAAGACTTTTTGTAATTATTTATTTATTAATTCAAACAATTCAATAATAATTATAAAGAGTAATACAACATGCATCATAAAATTACATTCCAACATTTTTTTATGATGTACTCTTGCGAAAAAGTAGTTTCTGTATTTATGTGTGGAGGGGACATTATTTATTCACATAGGTGAGAATTTTTTGTTACTACAAGTACTATTTTTAATAGTTAAAGTTATCAGTGAACTTTGAATTAAATTTTGAACTTTATTGGTTATAATTTACGATCTACTTTTAACTTCTCTAAATCTTATTTGTTTAAATTGTCAAATATAATTTAATCACTCTATTAAATTATAGACGTTAGTGACAACAGGTACATTAATGTGTTCATTCAACAGGAAATTGGGTGTAATGAATGAAACTGGGTTATTGTATATATATATATATTTAATATATAAAAGAAATAAAAAATTAAAATGGAGTTCTGCAAATTAAACTTGATAAAAATCAATAAAGAAACTGGGTTATATGAAAAGGGACAACCTGGTAACAATGCTTGACGTGTGTGCCATATGAAGACCGTGATGCAATACAAACATAAAAAAACTATAACACTTATATTAGCACCGACATCAATGTTTATGTTTACATTTTATTTTATTTTTATTAATCATTAACGCTCTTATAGGCTTTTACATACAATAACATTTTTTATGTTTTAGTGCATACAGGTGTGTTAAGATGACAAAGAAAGTATAATAGGTTTTACACATGGTACACAGAAGTAAAGATGGTAGGTAAATAGTATAGCATATATGAACCATATCATAAACCACTCTTGTTTCCTTTTTTACGCCGATGACATGAAATTATATAAATGTATTAACTCCATAGATGACTGCAACCAATTACAAGAAGACGTTAGCAAAATTGAGGAATATTGCGAAAACAATCAATTATATCTAAATATAGATAAATGTAATGTTATTACTTTTACACGAAAAAAATCCAATTAATTATATTTACAAATTAAACCATGTACCTCTACAACGAGTAGAAACAATAAGAGATCTTGGAGTAATACTAGATTCTAAAATGTTATTTAGGGATCATATTGAAAATATTCTAGAGAAAGCTTATAAGCAATTGGGTTTCATTATTCGCATTACAAAGCCTTTTACTATAGCACACACCCTAATTCTGTTATATATGTCATATGTACGTTCACAACTCGAGTTCGCCTCAGTAATTTGGAATCCTCAATATCAAACATATATTCATCGCATTGAAAATATCCAGAACAAATTTATAAAACACCTATCCTATCGCTTTAGTGATCATCGATTTGACCCTATCGCTTTATATAAACGCAGAAAAATCTCTGATGCATTATTCTTACACAAAATCGTTAACTGCCTTGTTGATTCATCATATCTGTTAGAAAATATTGCATTTCGTTGCCCCAAACAAAACACCATATCATACCTATTGTCAATGCTTTGAGAAAGACCTCTCCGGCCGATGAGTTTCTTCTTATTAAGTTGTTTTTTTTTGTTCACGTATACGCGTGTTTCAGATTTACTGTAATAAAAAATAAAGTTAACTATATATATTTTTTCCCAACACGATAGTTTTATCGAAAATCTTAAATCCATTTTACCTTCCTACAATATGTAGATTGTCTTCAGCAGGTACGTTATCCTGTTGTTCGTGGAAGCTAGAACATAATAAAATCGTTGATTATAATACATTTCAAGAAGAGACCTTTTAAATAAAAGTGAAGGACTTAAATGATTTTATTGTTACCTCAGTGCTTCAACTTCTTTACAAGATGTGGACATAACGTTCTGCAGTTGAGTATATTCACATCTGAAATATAATAAAAGAGTTTATTTAAGAGATCCTTGAGGCGTATGTGTGGTGAAACCATGTTTGATCGTGTGAGAAATGTGGAGGTCCGCAAAGAATGTAAGGCTGATGTAATTCCCTATACTAGCTCCACACTATTCGCGAAATATTCGGGAAAGTTGACCGAAGTTCGAAGTACGTCACTACACACTCGTTCAACTTCGCGAGAAACTCATTCGCGCGGTGGTGCCGTCACGACTCGCTCGTCATGGACGTTCAAGTCTGCTGCCGTTGCAATGTGCACGCTCGCGAATTATAATTTACCTACACTGCATACCACGTCAGCTCGAAGACATTTCATATACCTAGCTCCTAAAATATTTAACCTTCTCCCGGAGAACTTAAAAACCGAAACCCAACCGCTCACCTTTAAAAACATTTAACACAATGAATCTTTACAGCTAGAAATGATGATTAGAAACAATGTTCCTTAATTTAAAAAATGATTTAAATACTATATTATAATAATAATAAGTTATTATAATAAAGTAATTAAATTAATTTTTAAATAAAGGAATTTAATTACTATATAATAATAATAATAATAAATTGAGCGCAGAAATAGAAGGATTTATGCTTGCCATTCAAGATAGAGTCATTAATACTAAAAATTATAGAAAGCATATAATCAAAGATATAAATCAAATTGATGATTTATGTAGAAAATGTTTGGCTTTTCCTGAAACTATAGAACATATTATATCGGGATGTTCTATATTAGCGCCGTCCGAATATACATTTAGGCACAATCAGGTTTTAAAAATAATTCACCAAAGTTTGGTAATTAAACATAACTTGATTGACTGCCGTAATATAGTACCATATTATGAATATGAACCAAATTCATTTTTAGAAAATGAATTTTATTAAATATATATATATATTATGATAAAACTATACTAACAGACAGAACAATTAGTCATAATAGACCAGATATAGTTTTACATGACAAAATTAAAAAAATAACTTATATCATTGATGTAGCTATTCCAAATTCCTGTAATATTCAAAAAACTGTTTCTGAAAAAATAAGAAAATACACAGATTTAGGAAATGAGATTAAAAGAATTTGGCATTCTCGGACTATAAAAATATTACCATTTGTTATTTCGGCCACTGGCATAATACCTAGGAATCTGATTCAAAATTTAAGTATATTAGATTTGTCAAAAAATTTGTATATAAAAATGCAAAAAGCAGTAATTTTAAATACATGTAGGATTACAAAAGATTTTTTAAATATTTATATTGAGGGATCAGTAGGATTTATAGGTTCAATTAGAAATGCCACAGAGCCGAACCCTCTGATATGAAAATATCTGGAGTCGGTGAATTATATTCCCATTTGGTCTCTAGTAGGTTGACATGTTGTTCTTGCATTGTTTTGTATTTATAATACTTATATAGTGCAATTGCATAGCGTGGATTCACTAGATGATCATTTGGGGAAGTGTATGAAAGGGTTTAGTTTTTCCTTCTTTTTTTTTTTTTTTTTTTGGGGGGGAAAATTTAACCCGGACATTTAAATCTGGTGCGTAATAAAAAATATAGTAAATAATAATAATAAGTTGATAATATTATCAACCTATTATTATACTTAATTATATTTATTATAAAATTTTGCAATTTAATTTAATTTGTACAATTTATAATTTAATTTATCAACCATTACAAATGTATAATTTCCAATCTGTAAACTTCACCCGCATAACACAGGGACATCCCTAGCATGGCGGATGAGATAACACAAAAAACTAAACAATGTACAATATTCTTATAACAAATTAATAAATAAATAAATAACTATGCCTCTCCGCACTATCGTATTCGGCTAACCTCGTTCAATATCGTGGATAGCGTGGAGCTTGTGCTAAAGTTCGAGATGCACCCCTGGAAACCGATGCTTTCGCAAAACGCAGCAGGCAGCCGGCAGTAGCATCCACTGAGTAAAAAGGTATTATTAAATGTACGAAATCATCGGTGGATCGGAGATCTAACCCAGGACGATTTCTACATATTCCAGGTACTTACATAGTTATTATGCATATTGTCTTATACAGAAAGTGAAAAATGCCGATATATTATTATCTAGGTATGTAAGTCCCTCCGTTGGTTGTAACTTTCTTTGTCAGGAGAAGTAGGTACATTGTGCATTTCGTTTGTTGTTTAGATAGCGCGCGTAGGAAAGCAAATTTAAAATTGACCCAAAAGATGTCACTGCCGTCGACGCCGTTCCCGGTGATTCGCGAATCATTTCAAATAAAGAATTCAATGCTGTTAGCATTGATCCGTAAAAATGTATTATTGTTATGTCCTATAATTTTAATAAATGAGCAAAATAAAAGCTTTTGCATTCAATGGTCCTTAAAAAAAAATGTAATTTAATTTTAAAAAACTTACCCGGGAATTTCAGTTTCCGAAGCATTGGAAATAGATTTATTTCCCAAAGTACGCATTCTGTAAAAAATAAAACAATAAATGTCACCTTTGTTATATAATACCCAAATAAATTGAAAATTTATTTTTATAATAAATATTACATAATAGTAAATAATACGAGTATGTATTATATTAATAAAATCAAAATTTTATTTTTTTCTTACCTTATACATTCCATCATACGTTCTCGATTTTGGAGATAATGTTTACGCTTAGAAATACGACTTCTTTGTTGATGTCTTCCCATTTTCGCAAAACAATATTATTATTTACGTACGTGTATATTAAACAAATCACGAAACGTAGGTCGACAGGTCTGTATAGCGGGCTGTCTGGACAGCGAATGACGAATATTTGAAAGGCACATAGGTTACACGCACGTTAGATAGAGATGGCCTTAAATATTATCTTTAGAATTAAAAAACGTAAGCGCCTGTTGTTAAAATGTTTAATTAATCACGGTTTATTAAAAAAAGAGCAAAAATCTCGCGATAATTGTCTTTAGTTTTATTTAAAGAAACGCTGTGAATTTTTTCATACATATAACTTGTAAAATAACTGAAACAAACGTGTTAATAATAATTTTTGGAGCATACTTTGTGATTTTTTTCTATCGAGGGAATTTTCTATAATTTGCGTTTCGGCGCGATAAATGTCTAGATATTATCTTCAAAAATAACATATATTTTTTTAAGAGCTTAAAAACTTCAAATGTTTAAGGGAGATTTGTAAGAAATCGGTAGAAATTGGGAGAACCGAGGCTTAAAAGTAGTTTATTGGGACTTTTCTTTTTTCTGTAATATTTTATTTTATTTAATTTCCTGTAATATTGTACAACTTTTTTCTTTCTAATAAAAAAAGATGTATTAGCATTACCTTCTTCTTCTAATTTGTATGTGTTATTTCAAATTTAATTCAAGTGAAATAATATTAAATTGCATATTTGCACAACTTTCCAGAGTGGTTCTTAGTATAAGCTCCTATTCCCCATCAATTGGGGTATGTTGTGAGGTTGACGCTGGTCGCTGGTCGGAGGGTAGATGAAGAAGAGAAAGAGCGAGGTTGGGATGTTCCTAGCGAGTCAGATCTGTTCACTAAATACGATTAAAGTAATTTCAAACATTGTGTCAATGCTGAAGGGTGATCTCTCACCAGGGCGATACTCAGAGCCAGATCTTAGTACGGTATTTTCTAACCGGGGCAGAAACTTGGCGTCCCTTTTAACCCCTAGATCCGGGACTGGTGATTCTGAGAATATATAGGCGCTCAGCGAGGTACTAATTCTATTAAATATCTGTTTATACAGGGTGTCCGGTGGTAACGTGCATTAACTTCGGGAGGTGATTCTACATTATGGTAGGAATAAAAAAGATTAATAACTTTTTTGAAATTCCAATATTTTTTCCCATACAAAAAGACATACCTACTAAAAATCCTTAGTGTAAGGTAGCACTTACCCAACAAAAATTTTGTTAGCTTGGCGGGCGCAATTGTTGCAACGTTGCTTGGTGTGATTTGGCCTGTATCCATGGAAATCGTTTGCAAACAATAACATCAAAACCGGAAATTTGACGTTTATACAGATCGCTGGTTTTAAACCAAATTTAAAAAGATAACTGCACTTTAATAACAAGGCAAGCTTTTAACGATTAAATTGTTATAAACTAACTGAACACTTAACTAATGTCATTGCTTTTAACTAGTTTAACAAATTTTCAAAATGTCCACCTTCAGCTTGTAAGAAAGCATGTAAACGTAATGTAATATTATTATCAATTCGTACGTTGTGGCGTATCTCATTAATGAATGTCTGCCCGTTCTTTGTTGGTAAAATAAGGCATTAACCGAATAATTCAATAACAAAATTACGCGGTATTGGTAAATTTTGTCATTTAATAATTAAATAAACACAAATTTTACAGTTAGGCAAGTCTACAACTATTTAAACAAAAGTAAGTCTGAAAAAAACACGCATTGAATGAAGTTTTTCCTTCAAATTACTTGCAGCTTTGGCAGATTGGGTAATTATTACTACAACATGATTATCGATAGAAATATTACGTCTTTTGCGAATCTTATAACAACATAACAAGTCAGTCTTAATAAATACACACTAGATAAAAACACATTTAATCAACAAGTTTTGACTAACAGCAATAAAATTTTTAAAGTGAAACACTGCTACGCGAATAAAATTGTTATAATCGAATTTAAAACTGACACTTAGCGCTTGGAGCGGGGATTCGGCAACAGCGGAAAATTATAATGCCGCCGGCACACACCGGTCTAATTTTATCTTTTTACCAGAAAACTACCCCTAAAAGTTGGAATTTCGAAAAAAGTTATTCATGTTTTTTACTTGTACTATCATGTAGGATCACCTCCCGAAGTTAATGCACTTTATCCCCGGACACCCTGTATTATTTCATGTGTATGAGTGAATAACGATTATATTCGTAGCTTCAATGTTGGATTATTGTATGATTATAACATTGCTGTGGTAAACTTAAGGATAAAAAATAATGCGTTGGTTTTGTTTCCATGGGAAGTGGTAAGTTGATAAATTTCAGCCACAATAAGTCAGTGGTTTGGCCAACTCTGCTGATAAATACTCATTTCCAGGATATTAAGGGACATAGGTATTTGACGTACCAGTACAGTCACGTACAGTACCTACTTACCTTACTTTTACCCTGTGATTCCTGACATTATTTGCTAGTACTAAATATTAACGAAATTTTTGATCTCAGATGAAATTCATTGTATTTTGTTTTCCTACTAAAACATAAAAAAACTCAATGGATATTATTGGATATAGGCGAAAATTTGAAGAAAAAATTTAAAAAAAGAACACATCAAAAATGTCCCCGGAGACCAAAATTTACATGTTTAACTTCAAGGAATCTCAGGTCCATAAGTAACGTGTCCCTTAAAACGAACGGCTGCGCCACCTTTTTCATTCAAAACTTAATTTTTGATTTAGGACCCAAATCAGTAGCGGATTTAGGGGGGGGGGGGGGCACAGGGGCACGTGCCCCCCCCCAGACGATATTTTTGTGTACTGTGGAGACTCCATCACAGTACATAGTAAGAAGCTAAAACTGTCTTTATTTAACATTAATTTAATTTTTCGATTGTTTTGACACTTTTATAAACCTTCCTATAGATACATACTTGAACTTGAAGTATGACACTTCAAGTTTATTTCTAACAGTAATTGTTGATTTTTTTGCCCGTCCGCCCCTTGTGCCCCCCCCCCCCCAGAAAAAACATTCTAACAGCAATTGTTGATTTTTTGACCGTCCGCCCCTTGTGCCCCCCGCAGAAAAAAAACCTAACAGTAATTGTTGATATTTTGCCCGTCTACCCCTTATGCGTTTAATTGAGATTTTTAGCCTCAAATTCAAAATTAAGATTTGTAACTTGTTGGTCGATTCCTTCACACCATGAACAGGTATAGGGCAGCGATCGGCAATAGGCGGCCTGCGGGCTAGATCTGGCCCGCGAAGTGCTTTCATCTGGCTTGCAGGACCAAAAGCAAGATTCTCTGAACGGAAGATTATTGCTTCCCACCATACTTAGCACACCATCGCATCGGTCACAATCATATTTTTTTCTTAATTCTTTTAAATGTAAAGAAAACCAATGTTTAAGAACCCGTAACGCCCGATTGGGATTCAATAACTGCAACGCTACTAACTTGTTGGTCATGATTTTTCAAAAAATGTAAGTACCACTGCTTGCGTCGCATTTTTCGTAGATATATTGTGCTTTCATACTTCTATATACAAATAACCTCAGAATTATTAAAATTCACCCATTTCCATAATTTTAAGTGAAAAATATGTCTTCTGCAATGATGAAGGACTGAAGTAGAGAATCGAACCAGCAACTTCCGAGTGTAAACCAATAACTACCACGCTACCAGCCAGTCGGTTGTGATACTTCTTTCACCTGTCTCGACACAGGTATATCCTAGTGAGTCAGGCATCGAAAAATATAATATAAATATACTTTATATAGATAAATAATTAAAAAGAAAAATATGTAATTTTCACTTAATTTTGTTTTATGATGACGACGTGCCATCAGACGGGCATTCACTAGAGCACTGACTGAGCACACACGCATGAGTGACGTCGGCGACGCGTGGCCTCACGAAAAAATTGGCATACTGATACGACCCGGCACCAAAACTATGTAATTGCCGACTGCTGGTAGGTACCTTAAGGGTATAGGGTGTTAAGGGGAGTTGTACCGCCGTTCAATATTGCCTCTAGTATCTATGAAGCAGCGGAAAAAACTTAAATTTTATTTGAAAGAAATTTTAGCAACAAAAATTACATATGAATTACTTTACAAAATTATTTATTTTAAAATAAAGTTTTTTTTTAAATACGATTTTATGCCATGTTGCGCTACCTCCTTCTTTAGCCAACGTTTCAGACAGCATTACAGTGTCCATCATCAGGGCAGATGTGTAATAGTTAGGGGTGATGTTTCTACTTATTTACTTAGGAGCGGTACCGTGTCGCCAGCTCCACTCCTCTACGAGCTAGCGCTACAATATACTTCAAAATGTTTAGCCTTGATGTAACCGTCAATTACCGGATACCAAGAACTATTGAGCTTACCTCCGTCGTCTCTGTTTATATGTATAGGATTTTTATGAATTTCAATTGCCTCCGTATTCAGGCGTGCTCTATGAGTTTTGGGTCTTCCTAGGACCTCAGGGACAAATCCAAAGTAATGGCCGGCTTCGATTAAGTGCTCGGCGATTGCCGATTTGTCAGGGTGGCCAAGTTTACAGGCACGAAAGTGTTCTGATATCCTTTTGATCCTGGGAAGACCCAAAACTCATAGAGCAAGTCTGATTACGGAGGCAATTGAATTTCACAAAAATCCTATAAAAAAAAATTAAAGTATATTTATTTAATGCTAGTGAGTTCCCGGCATGCGTTGCTATGCCACTTAATATAGACATTGTTTCTCCCCGCGTGTCTTTTTCCATTCGTCCCCTTCCGCCTTCCTTCCCCTCACGTGTCCCCTTCCCCTCACGCGTTCACACTTCGCCATCTCCGCTTTCAAAAAATTCAGTCACAGTACATTCAGTTTTCAAGTTCGCGATCACCTTTAGTAATTTTTTATACATGTTTTTATATATAATGCCAGTGCTCACTATTACATATTGAAACCATCGCGGACATGCACTCATCAAATCCCCAAAGTTTTATCGCAATCGGATGAATGATTGGCAATGAATAATCCAATGACACCAGAGCTCACTATTATATATAGAAACCATCGCAGGCATGCGCACATCAAATCCCCAAAGTTTCATGGCAATCGGATCAATAATTTAGCAACGCATGGACAATTCATACTCACACTCGTATATAGACACCCATGTGAACATATTTAGATTTTTATGTACCTACAAGTATATACCTATATAGATCTATGTAACAAATGCATTTTTAAAAATCAGTTCTCAGAATTTTTTTTTTTAATTTAAATAAAACATTCAACGAGGTTGCATTCCCATGAGTTATCAAAACTCATTATGGGATCGCCAATTGGTACATTTGAAAAGTTAAACCCAACCCAACCCAATATGCAGACACAATAAATGAAGAAAAATTTTACAAAACATTTCACAGAAGCAACATACAGACACAAATATATGAAGAATCACTTTACAAATATTTCACAGAAACATGTCTTATAAGATGAATAACTATTATAACCACTCATTTGATTTATGCACTGTTGGTCTCAAAAAGTTAAAATAGTATCCTCCGTGATGGACTATAGAAACGCATAAAAAAATAAATCAGAAAAAATTCAATAAAAGGTACGGGCTCGAAAATATACAGACCTAATACCTAATACAAGATGTTTACATAAAAAAATACATAAGATTTAAAAAAAATATAAACTGCGCCCATCATATCTGGATGTACACAGTTTGGTACTTGGAGATAATCAGGATAGCTATCAGAACAGAGTTTGTACCTACTTATGACTCGTTTTCCAAATAACATTTGAAAAAATAGGACTTCAATATATCGTTTCGAGATTTGTTAGAGGCATATACCTGTCTTAATTCTTCAGGCAATTTGTTATAGTTAGTGTAGGCAAAGTATTCTAATGATTTTGGTCCGAACTTTGTTGAGTGTATTTTTGATATAGGTACGTAGTTGTTGTGTTGTCGTGTATTATATTGGTGAACGTCGTTGTTATAGTTCAGTTTTATATTTGTGTGGGTGTTGCCCTGATTAATATTTAAGATGGTGTTTGTTATCTCAAAGCTAGGAACAATCTTAAATGGTAACACAAGTGCGTGACGGTAAATATCTTTAACATGTGTATCCCAAGGCAAGCCAAAAATGTTACGTAGGGCTCTATTTTGGATAATTTGCACCTCCGATATCAATTTTTTGGTAGCAAAACCCCAGATACCCGAAAGGTATGCCAAGTGGGAGTGAATCATAGCATAGTACAATGATCGCAGTATGGCTGTGGGAAGCAATCTACGTAGCATACCGGTCACCGGAGCAATCTTTGATTTAACATGGTTAAAATGATTTTTCCATGTAAGCCGTGAGTCAATTAAAGGTTTTTATTAATAGAAATTCTAGTAGGTACTAGGTATAGGTACATTACAAAACTGTCGCTATTACTCCCTGTTTTATCCTACAAAACATGCTAAAACATGGTTTTATACCCCTGGAAATTGTAATTTATTTGAAAGATATGACATCATTGGGTGTATGTAGGTACCTATACAGTGACTATACAGTGAAGGCAACCGCAAACCGAGTTAATCGTGCTTAACTCGGACTTCTCAATTCATATATATTATATTATTAAATAAAGTGTACAATTTGCTTGTCGATAAAACTCAGAAACGATTTGGACGATTTGGACGATTTGGGAGGTGGGAATGGGTACCGCCGCCCCGGGAACCTTTATTGGATAACCAACACCTCTGCCATAGGTCACCCCAAGTGGTTCGCTACGTTTGGTGATTTAGCAGTGGTGCCCGGGTTGATGGGGTGAGGTTTGTCTAGGTCTTGGAGGCGGATGACCATGGCACACTGAACCTCAAATTCCTACCCACACTGAAAACCCTTTTCCTTCCCAGAACTCTCCTCTCCTTCCTTTCCTTAAAAAAACCCTCCACGCAGCATCCCCAAAGATGACATAGGCCCTGAGGGAAATTATTTTCCTCAGGGCCTCCTGTGTGAAGTTCATGTAAAAAAAAAAAAAAAGTCCCGGTCCCGGTACGATCAAGAGAGTTTCATGGTGTGACAGCACTCTATCCCCTATCCACGAAGAAGGTTCCCGTTTTTACCTGAAGGGCGTGCTTTTAAAGATAATAGGAATGGAGATTTCGATTTATAGATATTTCTAAATCAGTCAGATCAGAGCATTCCAAAATATTTCATAACATCCCGGAACATTCTAGAATGTTGTGGAATGTTCGGGAATAGTCTGGAACGTTCGGGAATATCCCGTAACATCCCAGATCATTTTGGAACATTCCAGAACACTCTCCATTGAAGTGGAATGTTCTGTATGGGTGGGGCTACCCATTGGTAGGGGCACCTATATAAAGCAACATCCGTCGGCAGTTAGAACGTCAATTCAATCTCGTATCAACTCCCTGAGTATATTATAATATGAATAAATGAAACAATGTTACTTTGTTTGAACCTGAACCACTTAGGTATATATTTGAGTAAAGCAGACCGGTTTCAGAACAACTGTTCCTTCTTCAGGGCTAACTTATACTACAAAGTTATAGCTATATTCAAAAGTATATTATAATATGCTTGGATTAGACTCAGAACTAACCAGTGTTACCAGATGCTCGCCTTTGAAAGTTTTCATGGTTTTTTGGATCATTTATACCTTCAGTCATTATAACAGTCGCCAAAAGTATGTATTTACCTATGTATTATTCTTTCGCTTGAGTCGCCTGAGTGAAATCCCGAATTGAAGAATTCAGTTGTTGAACTTCAGTGCGGGACTATTGGCTCACAACTCACAACGTCTCTTTATCCAATAGGCCACTTGCATCACATTTAAAAATAATCCGGTTTAGGCAAATATTCTAAGACATTCAGTATGTTTTTTTTTAATCGTATTTTTTGAAACCCTGCGGCGATTATTTGAAAATTTCAATCCGGAAAATCAGACCATCATTACATAGTATAAAATGAAGTCGCTCAAAATGTATATGCGCGTTAATCTTTTAAACTACGCAACAGATTTTCATACGGTTTTCACCAATAGATAGAGTGATGGAAGAGGATTGTTTATATATAATACATGTAAATTATATTAGAGAAAAGCCGAGAAATTTATAGAAAACATATTTTTGTGTAATTTAAAACGGCTGGCGGGCCGTACTATAGTCACTTTTGAAATTCGTTCTACGAAAGAAATTGGAAAATAGAAGTCCTAGAGTAAGTAGGTATTTGATTTGAATTATTTTATTTGATGAAGTCGCTCAAAATGTATGTGCGCATAGATCTTTTAAATTACGCAACAGATATTCATGCGGTTTTCACCAATAGATAGAGTGATTCATGAGGAAGGTTTATATGTATAAAAACATGCTTATTATAGTAGAGAAAAGTCGCGAAAGTCAAATATTCAATTCAGGCAGCGGGCAGCGGGTAGCTGGCAAGCGGGTGGTGTGGATTTTATAAAGGTTGGGTAATGGCGTTGTGTTTCGTTAGCCACAGCAACGTGTGGCCGGGACTGCGAGTTTTTTTATAAACCGGAAAGACGGGACATAATTTTATGGGTGCGAAAAAACGATATTTACATAGCCGAAAAACATTTTTTAAAAAAGAACGTTTTCCACACGAATGGCACAGGAGAATAACGAGGCATACCAATAATATTACACATCATAAATATTTTTTTCCTTGATCCAGCTTATTGATCATAAATCATTATAATGTTCAAATCCAATGTATTATACCTGTACTTCTAAATTATAATAATAATAAGAATATTATAAAAATTGATTTTGTTAAAATCAGCAACATTACCATTACACTTCTAAAACAGGTACAGAAGGCATAAAATGTAGGGGGTTCTCTTCGTAACATCTGTCAAAACGTCAAACCAAATGATAAGTTTGCAGAGAACAAACAATAAATCTAGGGAATTTTAAATGTCAAATTCAAAAATTCGCCTGAAATCAAAGTGTTGCCATGTAAAAAAATAAATCAGTGTGGAATATTATTACAAAATTTAGAACATAATCGGAGACGAGACACTTGCATGTAGTGACGTCACGAGCCCAAATAATGGATGTATTTATTAAAAACTAGCAGACCCGGCCACACGTTGCTGTGGCTAACGATACCCAACCTTTATAAAATCCACACCACCCGCTTGCCAGCTGCCTGCTGCCTAAATTGAATATTTGAATTGATCGGCTTTTCTCCACTAAAATAAGCATTATTATACATATAAACTAATTAACTCGCCACTAATTATACAATGCTTGCAATGCAACACTGGATATTTGAAAAGGGAAAATCAAATACATACTTACTCTAGGACATCTATTTTCCAATTTCTTCTGTAGAACGAATTTCAAAAGTGATTATAGTATCTACGGCCCGCCAGCCGTTTTAAATCGTACAAAAATATGTTTTCTTTGAATTTCTCGGCTTTTCTCTAATATAATTTGCCTGTATTATACATATAAACATTCCTCTTTTATCACTCTATCTATTGGTGAAAACCGTATGAAAATCCGTTGCGTAGTTTAAGAGATTAACGCGCACATATATTTTGAGCGATTTCATTTTATACTATGTAATGGTGATGATAATGATATAAAAAACTGTAAATTTCAAAAAATTTTGACTAACATTTTCGTAATCTTAGTAAAAAAAATCTATCCGCATGATTTTTACCAAGTCGTTATGAAATCCATGCAAGTGGCCTATTGTTATCTTTATCAGTAAGTAATATGAATACATTCATTAAATGCAATGAGTAGGTACATAAATGTAACTCTAATTAGGTACCCACACAAACCAGGTTAGGTGAGTTGGGATAAGTGCACCATATAAAATGAATAGATGAAATTTAAAATAAACCCATACTTCACAGGATTATCATATCGTATCTAAACATTTATGTATACAAGAAATAATAACTATTCCTTTCTAATTGTTTTATCGTCAGAAGTTAATCTACTGTTTTTATTGGATTTTTAAGTAGGTTTAATTTTTTTAATCCTTATAGATCCACTTATCTCGAAGGTGGGGTAAGTTGATCTTACTAGAAACATTTCTTTCCACACAATAAATATCAAGGGTAAGTGGATCTGCGGTGTAGTAGCACTTACCCCAGCATGTGAATTTGTGGGGGAAGTGAATCTTGCCTTATAAATCACTATTAGCCCTGTTGTGAATAGAAACTGGATGAAACGAAAAATGGCGACACTAAAAAGAGACAAACACACACAGCTACAGGATTTAGCCTGCGATAAAATTAGATTGTATAATCGTTTTTTATACGTTAGCTCCACGCAGGAGGTCCTGACGAAAATAATTATCCTCAGGGCCCATGTTATTACATATTAGACTGGTCAGTGGTTGAGTGGGCATAGCGCTTGGGTCCCACCCGAGCGTAGCGTGTTCGTTTCTTCGGCTGGCTAAGTCCTCCATCGCAACACAAGCAACATTTTCGGCTTTCTGTGGTGGTAATAGGAGATTTTAAAAAATTGTTGGGTTATTCGTAACCCGGGAATGTTTATCTTACTTTAAAAAAAAGTCATCTTTGGGGATGCTATGTGGAGGGTGTTTTTAGAAAAGGAAGTTCTGGGAAGGAAAAGAGAATGAGGGGTGGGTCAGTGTGTCCAGGAGTAGTGACAAATATATGAATCCATCCTTCCCACTGCAGTGCGGTGAAAATCCTCTTTATGCGGTGCTTCGTAGCCTTAACAATCTTATCTACTTTAGTTTTCTGAAGGTTTTATTTCTACCGCCACTCTGATTTTTTTCTTATTTAAATTCTCAATCAAAAGCTTGTGAAAAATATGTTTTTTTAAACCTTCAAAACATCAATAACCAAGTTGTTTTTACCCCTGAAACATGGTTTTTACTTTTGGGACTTGGAATCACTGGCAGTGATTCCCAAAGAAGTTCCCAGTGAAATCTCAAAAGTAAATTCATGTTTTTGTGTCATTTCTGGTATTACCTCCGTGTTTTTTCCCCATTTTGTAAATATTTACTTTAATTTTTATGTCAAATGGTGTACGAGAATCTGGGTTTAAAGAAAGAAAAAATGCACTTGGCGACCATTTAAAAGTAGTGATTCAATTAACGTAAAACAATTGTCTGAGTTTTTCACAAAATCAGTTCCATTCTTGAAAAATCACAGTAAATTCATGGCAAACCCGAATTGTAGAGTTCATGGAACCGGAGTTACAGACAACCATTAGGCTATATCAATTGTCTGATTTTTTTACACAATCAGTCCCAATTTTTAATATGCGACTTAAATTCAAAGCAAATCTGACTTGTAGAATTCATTGAAGCGGAGTTACATAGAGACATTAAACTTAATCGATTGTCTGAATTTTTTACACGAATTCTTGAAAATGACACTTAAGGCTCTGCAACCGGGCCCGAAAAGGAGAAGATGGAGAGATACGTAATTACGAATGTTAGAGGAGAGCGCTAACATTTACAGCGACAAAATCGATGCGAAAATTGCGAAAATGTTTAATAAAATACGACTCGTTTAAAATGGAGCAAAAATCTCGCGGGCATTATCATAAACAGCATTTAAAGAAACACTGTGAATTTTTTCATACATATAACTTGTAAAATAACTGAAACAAACGTGTTAAGATTAATTTTTGGAGCATACTTTGGGATTTTTTTCTATCGAGGGAATTTTATATAATTTGCGTTTCGGCTCAGGCAAAGTCTAGATATTATCTTCAAGAATAACATATATTTTTTTAAGAGTTTTAAAACTTACCGTGTTTAAGGGAAATATGTAATAAATCGGTACAAATCCGGGTTGCGGGCCCTTAAATTCAAAGCAAATCCGAGTTTTGGAGTTCATTGAAATGGAGTTACAGCAGACAGAAGGAGTTAAAACCGATTATACTATTTTTTTAGTAATAAATAATTAATATGACTTTTTTATATCACTATATAATATTATTATTTAAATGATTGGTTAATATTCTCGACTGCGAATCTAGAAATCGTAGGATCAAAGGAGAGGAAGTTATGGGAAGGAAAAGGGTATGAGTGGTGGGTCAATGTGTCCAAGAGTGACAAATGTATGAATCCATCCTTCTCACTGCGGTGCGGTGCAAATCCTCTTTGTATGGTGTTTCGTAGCCTTCGAAGGTTTCACTTCTACCTACATAATCCAAGTTTTTTTTACCGCCGAAACATGGTTTTTCCTTTTGAGGCTTGCAATCACTGGCAGTGATTCCTAAATAAATTCTAGGAACTAGAAGTCGTAGGATCAAATTGTAATTTATATTATGTCACAGTAATTAATCTCTGAGGACGTTATTAGTGACTCTCAATCGAACATTTGATGCATTAAAATAAGAATAAAAGTACGTAACGTAAGTAAGTCACATCTTTGAATTGAACCCAGGACCGAAGCTTTGCCGGGGCCTATTTCTATGAGACCTAAATGAGTTGTTCCGACAAGCGATCAAATTAGCCTGAATATTTAAAGAGTACTTAGCAATGTGTGGCTTCCCAGTACAAGATTAAGTCAATTTATAGATCAAAATTCAAAGTTTTCTAAAAACTCACTATGTTTGTGGAGCAGCTCCATCAAGTGTCAGAGTGTGAATTCAGCTAATTAAAATATACAGGATGTTAAGGGACGTACTTGACTTACTTTAACCAGTGATTTTTGACATTATTTGGAGTAAAAAATGTTAATAAAATTATGGTCTTCGGTGACATTTTCGATATTTTTTTATTTTTTCTACAAAAACTTAAACAAATGGTAGGTGTTGGATAGGTGGAGGCGGGGTAAGGGGTTGGTCGGTTACTCGGCTGAGTGACCAGTGACGACATGCAGAAGAAATTTTTTTTGTTTAATTTTGAAGAAAAAATTTTTGAAAAAAAATAAAAAAAGTCATCCAAGAAGTCACCGGAGACCAAAATTTCATTTACATTTTTACTTCAAATAATGTCAGGAATCACTGGTTAAAGTAAGTCCCTTAGTACGTCCCTTAACACCCTGTATGTTCATAGATGGCAGCGTTTGAATATTGAATTCAAAGAAGTCAGAAGGCCCAGACTAGATGCACTTACCCCGAAAAGTCACTTACCCCAATTCACTTTACTGTAAAATGTAGAAAAAATATTATTGTAGGTGTGAGGGAATTTCTTCTCCCCGATTCCGATATCGTGGGATCAAATTTTAATTTGTGTTTTGTCACAATAATTAATTGAAATTTTGTCATATCTAGGAATTGAACCCAGGACTTTAGCCTTGCCGGGGCTCTGCTCTACCACTGAGCTGATGGGACCCTTTCCTATTAGGTCATGTTTAACCGTATCATACCTACTTTGACTAAAAACAACCAACATTATCTTAATTTTCTTAATGCATATTTTTATTGGCTGCTATCATTTTGTATAATTGCAAAAATCACCTCGGACTAAACTTTGTGTTTAGTCCGAGGATAATTCTCCTTATCTTGGAGAATTTAATCCATTTTTATTTAATATACCGTATCCATTGAGTTTTCTGCAAGTTGAAGACGAATTTTTATTTTTATTTTATAAGTAAAGCCTCAAACAGTTTGAAAAACCCAAAAAACAATGTTTATTCATACTTTGAAAAGAAAAATCATTTTGTTTTAATATTTAAAAATTACGTTTGTTGGAATGAACATCGACATTTGCTTACAAATTTAATAAGAAATACTCAAGAACAGTTTTATAATACCTACCAAAATGTCACAAGTAGAAAAAAGGTGACACAAGGATGTGGTCGACAATAAATGATAATATTATTGATAAGAAATGCAAAGCGTTGGAAATACTCCAACTGACGTACAACGGTCATTCTATACACGTTAAAGATGTGCCAACTTCTTACTCATATTATAATCGCGAAAGTTTGTATGGATGTATGTGTGTTTGTTGCTCTTTCACGCAAAAACTAATAAATGGATTTTAATGAAACTGTACAATAATATAGCTCATACATCAGAATAACATATAGGCTATAGGCTATATACAAAGATATTCAAATACAAGAGAGATATGCTATGATGTCCGCGCGACTTTCGGCGGACTACTACCTAATTGGAGTAGTTTGCATACGAAAAGAATTTGTTCATTTCGTTGGTTTTTTAAAGGTGTGCGTTAGTATCGGTTAACAATATAGTTTGAATACGGAAAGAATTCGTTCATTTAGTTTAACGTTTGTTTAGTTTATTCGTTAATTATTCGTTCACGCAGTTTATTCGTTAATTGGTAAACAATATCGGTGATACCCGGAAGTGCAGTACCACCTAGGAAAAACTGCGGATAGCACATCTCTTATATTTCAATGTCTTTGGCTATATATATATTATTTTTTATTAGGTTTTATACACATACACAATGTAACATAATCATGAGTAATTAAACATGCAATATTGATCATCAGAAACTGACCAGTCTGAAGATGGCTCTAACGAGCTGAAACCGGTTGCGGTCAAATAAAATTAAGTGGAATAAAGTTTTATATTCGTTTTATTATATTATATGATCAGAAACTGTAAAAACACATATATGTATACAATATATCTAATAACCTTTACGACAGTGCAATTACCTACTCGTGTGTAAAGGGAAGAAAAAATAGTAATATATAATGGCAAGCTCTGGCGTTATGAAATTTGTACAAATTAAAATGTGTGTATTTCATATATTTTAGCGGTAGGGAGGAAAGGCAGGGGGAAGGGGAACGGGGGAGGTGTGATTCTCGGATAGGGAAGAGACGAGGGAGGGGGAAGGTGGAACAGAACGAGGACGCACGGGAAAGGACACGCAGGGAAAATCAATTTATTTATTTTAATGGCATTGTAACGCATGCCGGGGGCTAGCATGTATTTAATATTTTTTTTTATAAATGTTGGAATGACATTTAGAACAACAAATAAAACCTGTAACTACCAGTAACAGTAAGCTGCCATTAGCTCAGCAGTAGAGCATCGCCCCGGCAAAGGCGAGGGTCCTGGGATTAAAACCTAGATGTGACCCTATATTTTTCTGATCTTTCTGTTTGAGAGTCATCAATATTGTCTTCAGTGAAGAGTTATTGTGACATAATATATCTACATTAAGAGGGCATTACCAGAGAAAGCCGGAAATACGTCATTTTCAAAAAAGTTTTTAGACGTATTGACTCTTTTCCACAAAAAATTATAAATGGATTTCGAAAGATTGTTCTTTTATCTAGCATAGCTATGTAATAAATTTTTAGATTTTTTTAAAATTTTTAGTATAATAAGGTTATTCCATAGGTCGTTGGCAGATTTGTTAAATTTTCAAAAAAGTTTTTGTATTATACCACACCCGTTTCAAATAATGTAATCATGCAGTAAAATAAATCAATACATTATCTAGCAAAGTTATGTATTAGAATTTTAATTTTAGTTTCAATAAAATCATTAAAAAATATGTACGTACATGTGTTTCTTGACGAAAATTGGTCCATTTGTGTATTTATTTGCGCACTTACAAACTAATATATTTCAGATTTTTTTAACATTCTTAATAAATTTAGACATTATTGAAAAATGATAAATACTTATAATCAAAAAATAACTACAAAAAGTACACTATTTTAATAGTTTTATCATCACGCCTTTCAGCATTTTTGGATGAAGGTATAAATTAAAGCTAACTTGGATTGAAATAAATTCGATATTGAGTTATAATTTAAAAAAGCTGGTACGGAGAAAAATCAATCTTTCTCATTGTAACCGCCCTGCACGATCGGAAGAACAACTTTCGACGAAATGTGGATTTTCGTCCGCTGGCTGGTTAAACGCTCTTAAAATTGGTACCTACGACCTCTAGATTCGGACTTCAGAATATTAACTAAACAACCACGGAGGTCAGTACAACAATAATATTACATTATGATCAAAAAGCCACTTTTTTTTGCAAACATTCCCGGGTTACGAAGACCTGACACTATTTGAAAATCTAGTAATACCTACCTCCACAGTAAGTGGAAAATGTTGCTTGTGTCGTGATCTTATATTTCAATATCTTTGGTCGTGATGGAGTAGGTATTTAGCCAACCGAGGAATTAAAAATGCTGAGTGGGACCAAAACGCGATGCCAACTTGGCCACTGACCGGTCTAATATTAATAAAAAAACAGTAAGTTCATAATAATTACTTCAAAAACAAAAATAATACATAGTACCTACATAATATATGAAAGCTCTATTGTTATTGTCTCGGAGAAAAACCACCATTCAACAAAACGTCGCTTGAAATGGCTTTAGACGTATTTGGTGATCAGATTTGAATAACCAAGTACTTCACCAATTTCCTCTTTACTTTCTCACAACATTCAGCCTCACAACATACCTGAATTTATTGGGAATTCCACAGTCCTACTGGCTCACAGATAACTGGTACGGTAAAAATGTATTAATGGAAAAATTAACTACTTGTTAAAATTCCGCAAATATAATTAATTTTGATTCAGACATACCTAATAAAATTAGAATCTTGTAGAGCGGCCCGTTGTGCAATTTGGTTAGACCAGTTCTGTTGTAGAAGATTGCAACTTAACCGAGTGAAAAAACTTTGGCAATGTTTGCCCATTGCACCCGGTGTATACCAGTTGGACAAACATTGCCAAAGGATGGGAACAATCTGGATGGTTTTTATAATTTGGTACCGCCGCCCCGGGATCCATTTATTGGATAACCAACACCTCTGCCATAGGTCACCCCGAGTGGTTCGCTACGTTTGGTACTTAGCAGGGGTGCCCGGGTTCATGCGGGTGAGGTTTGTCCAGGTCTTGGCGGCCGATGTGTCTGCTCACCTGCTGCGTGGTGGACATGATCGAGAGAGACTGGTTGAGGGAGGTCTTTTATCCTCTCCAGGCCAGAATATCTCGATTCATCGCCTTGCACTACAGTTGCAGGGATGGATTCATACGTCCGTCACTCCTGGACTCACTGACCCTCAGTTTCTTATCCATCCCTCGTACCTTTTTCCATCCCAGAACTTCCTCTCATTCCTTTCCTTAAAACAACCCTCCACACAGCATCTTCTAAGATGACATAGGCCCTGAGGGAAGTCATTTTCCTCAGAGCCTCCTGTGTGGAGCTTATGTATACCAAGAAGACATCAGGGGGCCTAGTCACTAATTTTTGTAAACCTCCGTTTCATGAAGTTACGGGTTTAGCTACGTCACATACCCGTTGTTGTTGTTATTTAAGTTGGCGAATCTGTCAAAATACGGGTATGTGACGTAGCTAAACCCGTAACTTCATGAAACGGAGGTTTACAAAAATTAGTGACTAGGCCCACAGGAAGGTATAATATCTGAGATTTTTTTAATTAAACTCAGAAACTGATTCATATGTTAGACGTATTGACACTGTTAACAAGTTCAAGGTTATCTATCAAGTGACGCGACAGGCTTACCAACTCTCAGCATCTGACAGCTGGTGCTACTATTACCAACATAACAGAGGGAAGATGGTACTGTTGGGTAAGCTAGACGGATGGAGATTTATGGTCACCGCCCGCAATACTGATCTCTCCAATAGTTACTTTGGTGTAACTTTCTATCATACCGGTTTACAGCAAGTGGTGGTGGCACATCGCGGAACTGATCCTAAATGCTTTGAAGCAGTATTCACAGACATCACAGGAATCTTAGGCACTACCTACACATCATGCATGAATTCTGCTATAAGATTTGTAGATTCTATACGTCAGGTATGTCTAACCGGTCGATCGCGGCCATTAGTCCAGTCGATCGGATGCACGTCTCCGGAACAAAGAACTCGAACTTGCACCCGCACTCGCATAAGAACTCGGACCCGTAGCCGGACAAGAACCCGCACAAGAGCTGCGCGTATCATCTCGTGTGATTTTCAAATGCCGATCCATCATGTTATTGGACGAAATAACAAATTTTCGTGAAAAGAGGCGTGATAATCCCCAGAAACTGTGTGATTAAGACTGGCAATGTGAATAAGCATTTTTAGCAGATTTTACCGGAAAACTGAGCACATTAAATCTGGAATTACAAGGCAAGATTAAATCGTTAACAGAAATTATGAATACTGTTGCAGCATTCCAAAGTCAAACAGCGTCCATGAGAGTCGACATAGAGAAGAAAAAAATTTAACGATTTGTAAAAAAATATGGAAAAATATTATCTACAATTTCATTCCTGACAAATACGTACACAGCAGAAATTAAGGCAGTGGATCAGAATTCGATAATCGCTTTAGTGATTTCGAGAAAATTAAGAAGTTGGTGGAATTTATCAGTTATCCGTTTAATCAGTTTTTTTTAATCAGTTATCAGTGAGCTGGTGTGCTATGTAAATTAAAAAGAAGCTATTTTAGCTGAAAATGATTTATTTATTTATTATTTATGCTTTACACCAGGGTGATTCTGAGAGTATCTTCCACTCTGGAACGTGCCGCAAATTTGAATTACATTTTTAATATTATTAATTTGTGAAATAACACAAAACAATCAAATAAAATTTACTATCAAACTCCGAATTTGAAACCGCAACCCCAGATTGCAAACGCTGAACACGGAGGCCACGTGTTAATTTAAATTACCTGCATAACTTAGCATACATGTAATATTATAAATCCTATTGTAAAGATAAAAAAGATTCTAAAACATTAAATTTGCACGTATAGATACACTTGCTGACATATTCACTGCTAGTTACTTTCGCTACAGAATTTCATTGTATCATATTCTACATATTTACACATATTCATGATGATTAAATTAATTGTACCTACCTAATATTTTTAAATAACCTGTGTGGCAACTTTCCCTTATCCCTGTCCTCCCTTACCCGTCCCAATCCAAATACCTGTTTCGCAGCCTATTTTCTTTACAGTTATAATCACATTTATTTTATTCTTGTGTTTTTATACGTAGGTTTATCACTTGTTGAATTTACACCTGATATAAATTAATTTTTTTTAAATGCTGCTTGGTCCTGTTTTTTTCCTTTCTTTTCTTAAATATTCTAGTTTACTTTTATGTTTCTAAATACCCATCTGTGAACATTAATAATAATTGGTCTGTTTTTTTGTCATCCTCTTATGTAGATATATTATGTTACTAAGACTGTTTATGTTCCTCAAATAAATAAATATCCAGTTAATTATAAAAGAATTTTCACTGTCACCATCAATATTATTCAAAGCGGGATACGCGCGACGTACATCCCATTGCAATGTTCCACAACGATATAATTTTTTTTACGTAATATTACACTTTTGTAGTTTTTGCGCTAGAAATAGAGAGATTTAAAAAAACCAAAAAGTCTAAACGCTTCGGTTCTGCTCTGCCGTAATCCATCTATATATATAAAAATCTATTGCTGTTCGTTTGTCTCGCCAAATCTCGAAAACGGCTGGGCCGATTTAGGTGATTTTGGTTTTGAAATGTTTGTCGTAGTCCAGGGAAGGTTTAAACGGTGAGAAAAAATGGAAAAATGAGGAAGATAGTAAACACAACAATTTCATTTTCCCATACAAACTGTTCTACCTACTTTCCTGTCAATCATTTGAGAGGTGGGGGGGGGGATGGGGGAAGTGGAGTGGGGAGAGGGTGAGTGGAGGAGGCGGAGTGGGAATCACCCTAATACCATGCGAGCGAAGCTATGGGGAAAATGCTAGCGTTTTATGGGCAATCAAGATGCGGAAGTTGAAAGGCGTTGTGCTCATAATCCAACAGTGAAACGAATCATTGTCCAAGAACTGCAAATGTTTCTTCATCAGAACAATGATTTAGTAAAAATGTTCAAAATGGCATTAGATCGTACGCCATTGGATTGCCATAACACTAAACGAAACACGGATCTATGTGAGTTTGTTACTCTTTCACGCAAAAACTACTGAATGGATTTTAATGAAACTTTACAATAACATAGCTCATACATCAGAATAACATATACAAGCTCTGGCAACATGAAATTTGTATAAAAAAATTGCAATAGGTGGTACGCGAGCTGTTTGAAAACTGAATGTATCGGGAATGAATTTATGGAATGCAGGAGGGGGGAGGGGAACCTGGGAGGGCGGGACACTCGGGAGGGTAGAGGGGATCTCGGGAGGGGGATCCGCGGGAGGGGGGAGGCGAATACAGGAGGGGAGAGGGAACTCGGGAGGGGGGTTCATTAAAATGTACTTACTTACTGGCTTTTACGTTACCCGGTGTATACTGTAATATTTTTTTTTCTTGAAGTTTTTCTTATCAAATAAATAATATATTATGTATTTAATTAAATGAAGACAATATTAGCAAAACTCAATCGAAATGTGGAGACAGAAAAATCAGAAAAAGATATTGGCACCTCTGGGACTCGAACCCAGAGCACTTATCATGTAAGCAAATGGTCCTGGGTTCGAGTCCCTGAGGTGCCAATATCTTTTTTTCTGATTTTTCTATCTCCACATTTTCGATTGAATTTCGCTAAGATTGTCTTCATTTTATTAAATATTATAATTTGAGATTTAACTCGTATAGTTAAAAATTAAAATTAAATATATTATGTAATTGGACGTTAAAACAGAAAGTACCTACTTATTATTAATCTGTTTTAATAAAAGTATTCCAATATTAACTGATTCATTCTCTATTTATTTCCAAGAACATATGTTTTTCATTGTGCCTGTGTTTTCATTAGCTACAGTTGTGTTAATGGTTACATCCATAATCATACATTATTTTATGCAGTAGCGTTTGGGGCGCATTGGGTGACCTCTCCAGCCGGACTCTCCCAGCCCATCGCCTTGCACCGCAGTGGGTGGGTTGGATTCATACGTCCGTCACTCCTGTACACTCTGATCCCCAGCTTTCCTACCCATCCCTCATACCTTTTCCTTCCCGGACCTTCCTTTCTTCTAATAACCCCAAAAAAAAAAAAAAAAAACCATATAAAATCATGAATTGCACAAACAACAGTAATATCACTATCACAACGGCGAGAAGCAGGAGTCCCCGGTGCAGGCCAAAGCTGTTGGTGAATTTCACCAACATTCGCGGCCTGCACAAAAACTTAAACTTCGTCCACCAACACCTTCTCTCCCAACGCCCTAACCTTCTCTTCCTTTCCGAAACGCAGATAGCCGAGCCTACAGACGCCACCTATCTGGATTGCCCGGGCTTCACCCTCGTTGGCAAATTCAGATCCAAAGGAGGTGTCTGTCTCTTCAGCCGAGCTGACGTCAACTGTGTGCGACTGTTGAATCTGGAGAACTCCAGATTCGACGTAATGTGGGTGCGTGTCAATCTTGCCAGTACGGTAAGATTTTACGCGTGTCTATACCGCTCACCGAACCTTAGCGTTTCAGATACGTCCGAACTCTTCAAACATCTAAGTAATACTATTGATGACCTCTTGCCCCGCTTCCCTACGGCAGAGTTTCTGGTCCTGGGGGACTTCAATGTTCATAACGAACCTTGGTTAAAGTTCTCAGGACCAACGGACTCGGCTGGACGAGAGGCGGAATCCTTTGCCCTCTGCCATGGACTGGAGCAAATGGTTCAGGGGCCGACAAGGGTTCCTGATGTCCAGACTCACCGCTCCAATCTGTTAGATTTGTTTTTAACCACTGTGCCACACGGCTACAAGATTGACGTCACAGCGCCTTTAGGATCGTCCGACCACTGCCTGGTGACGACGTCAATCCCCGTAACCTTCAGACCGCCAAACGAGCGGCTGAAGAGAAAAGTGTGGCACTATAGATCAGCAGATTGGTTTGGTCTGCGGGCACATTTTAATGCTTTCCCGTGGTCAGCTGTCTGTTTTCGGACCTCGGATCCCTCAAGATGTGCCCAGGAAATTGGTGAAGTCATCACATCCGCGATGGATGGCTTCATCCAATCCACTGTTAAAGAAACTGGTGTGGGCTCAAAGCCGTGGTTCAGTCGACAATGCTCTGAAGCAGTGCGACGAAAAAACGCGGCTTACCGAGCCTACAACACATCTCGAACGTCCGAAAACAGAACAGAATATAACAAAATGGCAAAGGAAAGCAAGAGGATCATTAATAGGTCTAAATTCGAGCACGACCTGCAGATCAGTAGAAAGCTGGCTGCCTGCCCGCACGGCAGCAGAGCGTTCTGGTCGCTTGCGGGCTCAATAGGTCGCAATTTCTGCAAATCCAGTCTGCCACCTCTTACCAGACCTGACGGCTCTCTAGCAAATACCGCCGCCGAAAAGGCTAACTTATTAGGCAAAATGTTCGCGGAAAACTCGACCCTCGATGATCAAGGTGCTACCCCGCCATCGGTTCCTCACTGCGGTTTTCATATGAAAAAGCTGAGGATCCGGCATCGGGATGTACTCCAAGTCTTACGAGGGCTTGATATTAATAAAGCTAGTGGGCCTGACGGAATACCTGCCCTGGTATTGCAGAGGTGCGCTGCAGAAATAGCTCCAATTTTGACGAAGCTTTTCAAAATGTCCCTGAAGTCTGGTTCTGTGCCCTCTGGTTGGAAAAAAGCGATCATTCACCCTATTCCAAAGAAGGGTGACCGCTCCAACCCAGCCAACTACCGCCCCATAGCGATCACATCAGTTCTGTCTAAGGTAATGGAACGTGTGATCAACGACAAACTGCTCACATACCTCGAGAAGAACAAAATTATTAACGACCGTCAATACGGATTCCGGCGGAACCGCTCGTGCGGTGATCTTCTCGCGTATGTGACGCATGTTTGGGGGCGGTGCCTGGAACGTTTTGGTGAGACCCAAACGGTTGCACTGGATATTTCCAAGGCCTTTGACCGGGTTTGGCACCGAGGGCTTGTCAACAAACTGCTTTCTTACGGACTTCCCGCATCCTTGTGTAAGTGGATTGCCGACTTTTTGAGGGAGAGGTCGATTCAGGTGGTTGCTGACGGTTTCACCTCTTCTTCGCATTCGATAAATGCTGGCGTCCCACAGGGATCGGTTCTGTCACCGACTTTGTTTCTGTTGCACATCAATGACCTCTTGTCATGTGCACCGATTCATTGTTACGCGGATGACAGTACAGTCCATGATAGCTTTTTGTTTGACAAGCCCCCAAAGGGCACACAAACTCCAATAGCTCGGAGGGCTTTGAAGCAAAGAATGGACGGTTACCTCGAGAGTATTTTCTCTTGGGGTAAGAATAACCTCGTCGAATTTAATGTTTCAAAGACCCAATCATGTTTGATAACGTCTAAAAGGGATCGAAATGAAAATCTAGTCTCCTTCAACGGAAGCAACCTTCCGAACAGGACCTCCATTGATATGCTTGGTGTAACTCTAAGTGACCAGCTCAGGTACGGGGGCTCCATCGAAACCAGAGTTAAGTTAGCCTCTCAGAAACTGGGCGTACTGTACAGGGCCCGCAGATACTTTAATAGTACCCAACTGCTAACCCTGTACAAATCGCAAGTGCGCCCCACGGTTGAATTTGGCAGCCACCTCTGGTCTGGAGCTCCAAAATACCTAAAAAAAACCCTTGACTCTGTGCAGAAACGGGCGGTCCGTTTGATAGATTCTCCCATCCTAACAGACGGACTGCAATCTTTAGAGCATAGGCGTCAGGTGGGAATGCTGTCCTTGTTCTACCGGTATTACAATGGAAGATGCTCCGAGGAACTAGCATCATTGATCCCCTCGGCTCCGGTGCATAGTCGGGAAACACGCCAAACACGCGCCCAACATTTGTACACGGTTGACATTACTCACATGAGAACGGGTCGTTTCTATGACTCGTTCTTGAGTTCAACGGCTCGGCTGTGGAACGATTTGCCGGCCTCTGTGTTTCCTCCCTCCTACAACATGGGTCTCTTCAAGACCCATGTTCACTCCTTCCTTTCCTCAAAGAGACCCTCCACACAGCATCTACAAAGATGACATAGGCCCTGAGGGAAATTATTTTCCTCAGGGCCTCCTGTGTGGTGTTAATGTAAAAAAAAAAAAAAAAAAAATTTTGCTTTGGGTAAGTTGTTAATTCTAAACTATATTATCTTATTTATTACTTTTCTTTTCCTATGGTCCTACTAACATCAACATTCTAGTTATATTTCTAAGCATTCTAATATTCAATCAAAGATCTAGTGTTATTTAATAAATTCATGTTTTTTTCGTTAATAAATAATACCGGTCTGAACACTGTGCCCTGTGGTACGCCATAGTTCAATGTTTTTTGACCGCATTATAAGAATTTTTATCTCCACTATTCTGGAATGTCTACGGAACACAATGCATTTTTTTCGATAAATTGTTATATTTTGTTAACAAACTTTCGCATTTAAAATATTAGTATGTATGGGTCATTAGAGAAATCGATTTTTCACGATTTTAGAGGAACCTTTGGCATTTATTTGGGAGGTAATCAATGAAATAATAACGGAGGCCGTGGTGTGCCTGGGAATGAGTACTTACACTACAGTAGAACAGAGTATTGTATTGTGTTATTGACGCTCGTTGTTGAAATGAATCTTGAAATATTATTTTACATCTATCGTGAAGTGCATTGGAAAATAATTAATATCTTTTTTACAGAAAAAAGCAACTTAACATGAAGCCATTTGTATCAATATTGGTTGTTGGTCTTTTCTTCAAGGTTATTTCGGCCAATAAAGTGAGTGTAACAAATGAAAAGGAATGCGATACTTCTGGCGGTGGTAAGTTCTAAAACACATTTATTTTAAACAAAGACAAATAAGACCATATTGAATTAACTGCTACTACCATTACTCATATTGTAGTTCAAAGATTCTCACCCTTTTTTTGCCCACCGCCCACTTTGAGAATATTATTTTTTCTAGCGCCCCCTAACTCATGAATTTAAAACAGCAATTGTCGTCACTGTTAAAATTAACACAACGGGGGAGGGGGGGGATGGGATGGGGCAAGATGAGATATAATAAATATAATCATAATAATAATAAAAATTATTAATTTCTTACATCCTTACAAATTTAAGTTTATTACATATAAGAAATAACGCCATATAAATATTTTACAAAAAAATGTTTAGAAATATTTGTACGTAAAGGAAATTTCAAGAAATATGGCAATTTCAAAAAAATATCAAGCGGTGATGAAGATTTCGTCAATTTTCAGGAATCAAAAGAATTTCCCTTTTGAATCTCTCCTCACTGACGCCAAATATATCAATCTCGGAGGAGATTTGGTTCAGGAGCAACATATTCCTCCCTACCGGGAGAAACATTGGCAGGTTAGTCCCACAGTCAAGAAGTACAAATTATCCATGAAGACGCTGTCTAAGATAGTCATCTTGAACATAGAGACTCACGCGCTCCAACATGTTTGAGTTCTCAATATAGCCTTGCAGCAACCTGAATAAGTGGGTGGCGGCATACTCCTCTCTTTTGAGCTGCAGGGAGTGAAGTCCCAGCATGCCCAGAAGAAAGTCCGTCGGGTAGAGCCATAGATAGTGGCCATACTCCCTCATGTAGAAAAATCTTAGAGACATTTTTTGAACCCTCTCCAACATGAGGGAGCACCAGATAAGCGAACCACTCTCCAGCCTTCTGCGGACCAGGGAGAAGTATAAAATCTTCAGAGCACGGGTATCCTGAAAAACTCTGACGGTTCGGAGAACAAACCCCAACATTTTTAAGGCCGACTGACACACTCCTTCGATATGAGGTCGAAATGTCAACTTACTTTCATACATAATCCCAAGATCCTTTATATTTGAAACTCATTTGAGATTATGATCGAGCATAGTGTACCTGTGGTAGGCAGAGCCGGATTAACCATGTCGGGGCCCCTAGGCAATGCACTTCTCGGGGCCCCCTTACCAATGACGGACTAAGGGGGGGGGGGGTTGAAGGGGCCTTCAAACGCCTCCTCGTTCCCTTGATCAAATCGTTAACAAGGCTTTAAAAACTAACGAAGTACAGCGTTCGTAAATCGGAGCAAAACTAACGAAGGTACAGCGTTGCGCAAGCGACCGGCCCTCATGCTCGATTCAAGTAGATATATTTCGAGTATAAAAAAATTAAAATCGGTTTTCTCGCAAACAAGATATCTAAAGTTTGCGAACATCATAACTCAAAATCTTGACTGATGCTTTTGAATGTTTGTACAAATATAGATTCACCGAAATTTTTTAGCAAAAATCGCGTTTTTCACTTCAAAAAAAAAATCCCTCTTGACTACCTAGGAAAACATATTACCCTTTAAACGCATTTCGATTTTTTTGTTTTAAATGATCCGGCGACTAGTTATGGAGTTCACCGCATAACAACTTTTTTTCGAGGCGCCTCCGGAGATTCGCTCTCATGGACTTATTTATTGATATTTTTAATTTAAATATTTTCAAAGATACTTCAGATGTTATACTATAAAGTGTGTATGAAATAAATAAAACCAACATTATTCATATCTAAAAAAAATCACGACAATATACCTTTAAAACCTTACCCCCCTTAAGGCACCAGGACACTGTAAAAAATACCTTTTTAATTTTTTTATATCATTTTCTGAAAGATGCATTTGTTAAAAATGCTCTTACCAAATGTTTTAAAGAAATTCAAAAAATTGACGGAGATACAGCATTTTATGTGAAACCATTTAAAACAGTTTGTTTCTTGAATTATCCTTCAGCAAAACGTTGAATGCGTTTTTCTCGAAACTACGTTTTTCAATTTGGTTGACAACATATTAGAAAAACTAAATATCCGATTTGCATGTACTAAGTCTTAAACAATCCATTCACTAGCCCCCCAGAGTCAGAGGCCCGTGTGAACTGATAAAAAACTTGTAAAATTAAATCAACTTCGGTAAGGGGGGGGGGGGGGGGGGTTCATTCAACTTTGCCGCCCCGGGCTTCTGACGGGTCCACGCCACTGCACTTCACCGTTTTCTAACTTCCAAAATTATTTTTTTTTACCAAAACGTAATTTTATTCATAATTAATCTGTTCTTTTGCTACATTACGAAACGTATGCCATCCACCCCATA
The DNA here is from genome assembly GCA_917880885.1 of Limnephilus marmoratus. NCBI lineage: Eukaryota > Metazoa > Arthropoda > Insecta > Trichoptera > Limnephilidae > Limnephilus > Limnephilus marmoratus. Next base: position 65,226,653 of record OU862907.1, read on the forward strand.
TGCCACCCCATTCAATAAAAAAACGAATACAATACATCAAAATACAATAACCATTTATTGCACATAAAAGGACACATACATAGAGACAAAAATATATATTATTAAAAAAAAACATTACAATGAGCCGTCTTGTCACTAAAGTGATCTCTTCCAGACAACCTTTCCCAAAGAATTTTAGCAAGCAGATAGTTAGTGCATACTGAAGCTTGTACAACATTTATATTTTAAACATATAATTAGAAATAAAACAAAACAAGCGCCAATATAAGCCACACACGGCACCTTCAATCACTTCAGATACTAAGTAATGTTGCAACAAAAAGAAGGAAAGAAAAGTAAAACACAACTATGTTTATATATTTGTTTTAATTATAGACTTTTTATTTATTATTTGTGCATGATGTGAACATTAGTTATTTAATGGGTTATAACCTAAATATTATAATTTGTTGTTTTCTTTAATGCATGTACCTAATGTACCTAATGTTATTAACCTGTAAATGTTCCTAATAAAAAATAAAAAATAAACATCTTAAAAGCTGACTTTTTCCGAAACTTCGTTACTCACTAATTGAAGCACATCATTTTTTCTCGGGACGCGGGGCCCCTAGCCGATGCGGGGCCCCTAGGCAGTTGCCTACTCTGTCTTAGGGATAATCCGGTACTGGTGGTAGGTGAGCTCTCATTTCAAGAGATTGAAATGAAGCTGGTTTCGTTGACTCCATTCTGAAATGTTATCAACATCAGCTTGAAGTCGCAGGCAGTCCTCAATATTTCTTATTAGAAGAAATAAGTTTAGATCGTCAGTGAACAGCGAAAAGCGAGAAAAACGGATGACTCCAGCAATGTCATTAATGAAAATAATGATAGTCACTTTAATATTTCATAAGAAAGATTCGCTCTAATGTAATCGCTTATAAATCTTTGTTTTTTTCATTTTTTATTTTTTACAGATATTTAAAAAAAAAACCTAAGGAGATATATTTTTTTAATTTTATCTATTGTTGAAAATGGTATGAACTAATGATATAATGAATGATAACATTTCGTCTGATCTCTTAACACTTTGTTGTTAATTCATATATTTTTATCACTTATTATTTTCTCTGTTTATCATTTTATTTTTAAATTTTATTATTTTGCTTTTACTTAACTGTTTTGCATGACCGATATTTGCGTGTGTTATTTTTATTAAGAGGACATAGGTAGAGAAAACCAGAAATATGTCATTTTCAAAAAAGTTTTTAGACGTATTGACTCTTTTCCACAAAAAATTATAAATGGATTTCGAAAGATTGTTCTTTTATCTATCATAGTTATGTAATAAATTTTTAGAATTTTTTTTAATTTTTAGTATAATAAGGTTATTCCATAGGTCGTTGGCAGATTTGTTAAATTTTCAAAAAAGTTTTTGTATTATACCACACCCATTTCAAATAATATAATCATGCAGTAAAATAAATCAATACATTATCTAGCAAAGTTATGTCTTAGAATTTTAATTTTAGTTTCAATAAAATCATTAAAAAATATATACGTACATGTGTTTCTTGACGAAAATTAGTCAGTTTGTGTATTTATTTGCGGACTAATAAACTAATATATTTCTGATTTTTTTACATACTTATTTTGCTAAGACATTATTGACAAATCATAAATAATTTTGATCGAAAAATAATTTTTGGAAGTATTTAATATTAATTAATTTAAAGCGTCGCATTTCACATTTTTATCATAGCGCCGTAACAGAAATTTCAGAGCTCAGTCGGCCCCCAATCGTGGCCTAGACAAGACGTGTCCGCGCCGCTCTAAATCAAACAGTTTGAAATGATGAATTGAATACGAACTTTGAATACCTACGACTTCCTTGTTTCGTATTTGTAAAATCCATAGGTTGACCGAATACTTTCATCCAAAAATTTTTGAAATTTCGAATATTTTTTTATTGTTATGTGAATACTGAACAAGAGTCCCAACTGTTCCAAAATATATATTAAAAAAAAATATATTGTAAATTATTGCTACGTTGCACAAGAGTCACAACTGCTCGAAATTTTTTTTTTTATTATTGTCAACTAGCCGGTTCCCGGCACGCGTTGCTATGCCATTTAATACAGAAATTCTACCTGCGTGTCCTTTCCCATTCTTCCCTACCCCTTCCCGCTCCCCTTTCTCTCCCGCTTTCCCACTCCGCCTTCTCCACATTCCCTCTCCCCACTCCACTTCCCCCCTTCACCCGCCCCGCGACCTCCCTCCCGAGTTCCCCTCCCGGGTTCCCCTCCCCCCTCCCTCATTTCATACATTCAGTCCCGATACATTCAGTTTTCAAACAGCTCACGTGCCACCTATTGAAATTTTTGTATACAAATTTTATAATGCCAGAGCTCACCAGTAGTTATATACAAACCTTGTCCTGGCAATAACAAACACAACAAAAAAGAATTATCCAATTTGGTGTAGTCGTTCGGAAGTTATGCGCGTACATACATTTCGGCGATTCATTTTCATTTATATATATACTAGCATTTATATATATGCCGGGTACCAACCCGGCATGCGTTGCTTTGCCATTTTATAACGAAATTGTTTCTCCCTGCGCGTCCTTTCCCATTCGTCCCGTTCACCTTCCACCTCCCCTTCCTCTCCCGCGTCCCCTTCCCCTTTCGCGTTCCCACTCCTCCTCCACCTTCCTTCTCCTCACTCTACTCCCCCCCTATTCCGTCCCGCGATCCCCCCTCCCGAGTTCCCCTCCCCCCTCCCATAATCACCTCCTCCCTCCCGCGGATCCCCCTCTCGAGCTCCCCTCTCCCCTCCCGAGTTCCCCTCCACCCTCCCGGGTTCCCCTCCCCCCTCCTGCATTCCATACATTCATTCCCGATACATTCAGTTCTCATACAGCTCGTGTGCCACTTATTGCAATTTTATTATACAAATTTCATGATGCCAGAGCTCGTGTCCTTTCCCATTCGTCCCGTTCCCCTTCTGCCTCCCCTTCCTCTCCAACGTCCCCTTCCCCTTCCCCTCTCCTCACTCCCCTCGCCCGCTTCCCCTATCCCTTAAACCCCCACCCGTTTTCCTCTCCCCCCTCCCGAGTTCCCCTCCCACCTCCCGGGTTCCCCTCCCCAACCCATCCCGCGGGCCCCCTCTCTCGAGTTCCCCTCCCTTGTTCCCCTCCCCTCCCCTCCCTCATCCTTCACCCCTCTCCCATCCGCCACCTCCTCCCGCATTCCATACATTCACTCCCGGTACATTCAGTTTTCAAACAGTTTGCGTGGCACCAATTGCAATTTTATATACAAATTTCATAATGCCAGAGCTCACCAGTATATACAGAAACCTTTAGTCCAGTCAAGGAAGGGGGTGTAGAGTGCGTGAGCAGGGACCTAAGCGATTCCTTCAGAAACTTGTTTAGGGTGCTTAGGATGTGAAAATACTAAAAATCCTGACGTCTACGTGGTGAGCTAGGGGGGGGGGAGGGGGAGGTCCCGATTTTCGATATCTCAAAAACAGTGCGCCGCAGAGGAAAATTTTTTGAGAATAAGTAAAAGCTGATAAAATTATCTACAACTTTTATTCTATACGTAATTTTCGAAATCCCAGCCATTTTCGAGTTATTCGGTCCACAAATGTAGATATATACGAAAAAAATCATTTTACCTCACATTTTTCATCAAACATTCCTTCATATCGTCTAAATATTCATCAAAGAAAAAAATTTATTCGAAGAAGTTGTAAAGAATTTAATTTTCTTTTAGAATATATAGACATATGTAAATTTATCTTCAACCGTTATACATTTACAGCAATTTGAAGTTTTTTCGTAAAATGTTGTCATTTTCAGAAAGAGCTGTTTTTATCTTATTACTGACACACAACACTTGTTCGTTCGCCTAATAATATGTGTGACCACACTTTAAAACCAGTTATTAAATAAAATAGGTAAAAATCATATTACTTGAAAAATACATAATTGTATTTTATAATCATAATGTTTATTCTTTTTCGTTACATTCTTTCTCTCTCTGGTTTCAATCCTGGGATTGGTTTGCAGCGATTTCCTTTAGTTTCCTCTTCCATTCTTCCCTGTCTTGTGCGGCTCTTTTGAGGTCTGCATATGATAAGCACAATAAAGAAACTAAAATATTTAATATACGTAAATTATTTATATTACAAACTTTGAAATATGTATTCAAAAACAAAAATAATTTCGAAATAAATGAAAACAGAATGAGCAAAAGAATAAATAATATATTTTACACCCCACAAACCAATACTAAATTATTGCAGACACATAGCAGTTTCATTGGTCCTCGTTCATTTAACCTTCTACCACTACAAACTCAAATGATAAATAAAATGATAAAATATGTAAAAGAGGTAAAATTATGGTTGAATAATGTAGATATTGAAACGCTTTTTCTATAAATTTATCCATCCTTCTACATCTCACTTTCTATAATTTTCTAAACTGTAGTACAATATGTTTTCTGTTTATTTTTTTATAATAACTAAAAAAAAAAAAAAAAAAATCAAAAATCAGTTTTTTCCATATTTTTATTTTATTTTTATAATGGCTGAAAAAATCCTTTTTCACTTCTTCTACCTATGTAATACTAACTTTTTATACTAACTTTATATTTTATATGTTTTTTAAGTTTATTTTATACTTTGGGTACTTGGAAATATAATTTTGTTTTAATATTACCCACACTCAGGCAGTGCCTTAGTGGGTTTTCATTTCTTGTTAATACTATTTATTATATATTATGTTATTATATGTATACTATTTGTTATTATACATTATATGTACAAAGAAATGAGAATAAATAAAGTTAAAAAAAAAAAAAAAAAAAAAAGCAGCGCACGTCCACCAGCAGGTCCTCCTGGTACTCTCGGCGTGGGTACATAAAATTATAGATCTCATTGTTATCACTGTTCTCAATAACATCATGTTACATTCTCATCCTCCCTGGACGTGGGGGTCCTGGCAAGCGTTGTTCATCCATGGCATCTTCATCCTCAGTATTGGATGGTTCTTGCTGAATGCCTCTATGTCGTCGTCATCGTCGTCCTCGGCAACAGGCACGCTATTGAAGCATCTCCCTTGGTAGGAGACTCGGAGACACGCTGCAGAACAGGTCAGCATTGCTTTTCGGCATCCACATTTGCCAATTGCACAATCCCTGGTGCAGCGGCAAAATATCATATTTAGAAGGACCTCCGGCGCTGGTGGATCTTTTGTTGTAATTGGCATCAGGGTCTCTCCTTCATGTTTCCACCCCCATTATTCAGGGGGCAGCTCAATCGGTGCACTGGGAATGCTGTTTAACTGCGTTCTCTGTTGGAGGGAGGGAGCTGATGTCAGGCTTCATATTTGCTACCAACCTTGTGAACAACTAAAAGCGGTACTGGTTAAGGAAGGTCTGTCTTTTTGGCGCCACATACCATTTCAGGAAATATTTATTTCCAGCCTCTTCAACCTCGCCGTGAGTAGAGGAGGGGATATAAAGATCATTGCCGCTTGCTTGATGAATTCTGACTCCAAGTACAAATTTGAGAAGCCCACCTTGCTTCTCCTGAAAGTTGCAGATGTTGTGTCGCAGCCGGTAAATGAATGTAAGAACAGGATGTGTTCAAATGCACGGTGCTGCATCTTTTGGGTGGATAGTGGCATTGTTTTGGTTTTCCCTCGTCCGTTGTCAGCAGCAGAATATCTTGGGTGGGAAGAGTGGAAGCAATCAAAAGGAAGTGAAAGCTTCTCACAAAACTGTGAGAGGAATGTTCCACAGCAATTTTCACAACAAGGAAGTCAGCATCATGTCCTGAAGAGTCTGTATCCCATTCTCCCGAAGCTTCGTCTGTAGTAAAGAGATGAAGTTACTTTTGTTGGTAGGATTGGATAACAAATCTTCCTTTTTAACGGGTATTGAAGTGTTCCAAGTCAAATTGATGTCAGCTGACCTTCTCAGTCTGTATCATCGCATCTGTTCTTGTGATTTCGTACCGTTGGCTGGGTTTGGGTACCAATCAAATACCACAGTGTGAGTCATCCAGGATAGTGGTGAATGACGAAGTTGATGTAACGATCACAAATTGTGGCAAGGAAGGCATCTTTTTGCCAAATTACTCTGTGTAGTAGAAATTTTCCGTCCACAACTATGTTCATCTGAGACAGTAGACCAGTTTTTTGGTAGGCTCGAATAAGCTGTACAGGACAGATTTAGTTGTCTTCCACATCCCACCTTCATTGAACAGTGCCAAGGGAAATGGGGCCAACTCATACTCAAAGAATTTCTTCAAATCCTCATCTGATCGTTTGCTTATACACATCCGGTGAAACAGAAATGTTGGGTCAACTGCAACCTTTTCATCGTGATTTTTTATCGACGAGCTGACAGAAGACATTGGGAATTGACATTATTTCATTGGCTTGTGGGAAGGGAGGATGTGCATCAAACCACTGACTGAGTTTGAAAATGTCTGCTGCATCTTTACTTCGGTGGGCTTGTCCGAGGTCCTTGTGTTGTTACTGGACGTGAAAAAGACTCCACAATACTCTTCAAGGGAAGTGCAGTTCTCATGAGTTGCGCTCATACCAACTAACTCGGCTTTTGAATGATAGCATCAATGTGGTTTCCATGGTCATATCTGATCATACGCCTTACTAAAAGAGCGTCGCATAATCGTCGTTGCACGTCGGTGTGTCAGTAATAAGATAAAAACAGCTTTTTCTGAAAATGACGACATTTTACGCAAAACCTTAAAATTGCTGTAAATATTTACTGGTTGGAGATTTATTTGCATATGTATGTATATTCTAAAAGGGAATTAAATTTATTACAACTTCTTATGAATAAATTTCTTTCTTTGATGAATATTTTAGACGATATGAAGGAATGTTTGATGAAAAATGAGAGGTAAAATAATTTTTTTCAAAAATATCTACATTTGTGGAGCGTGTAAGTCAAAAATGGACGTGATTTCGAAAATTACATAAAGAATAAAAGTTGTAGATAATTTTATGAGCTTTTTTTACTTATCCTTAGCAAATTTTCATGTGTGACGCACCGTTTTTGAGATATAAGCGGAAACCCGAAAATTGGGACCTCCCCCTCCCCTCCTACCCCCTAGCTCACCACCAAGACTTTTAGTATGTTCACACCCTAAGCACCCTAAACAAGTTTCTGAAGGAATCGCTTAGGTCCCTGCTCACGCACTCTACACCTCCTTTTGGAGCATTTATTGACTGGACTACTTTGCGGGCGTGCTCACAACAACTCACCAAAGTTTCATCGCAATCGGATGAACGGTTAGCAATTCACAGGAAAGTATGTAGAACAGTTTATATGGGAGAATTAAATTGTTGATTTTACTATCTTCCTCGCAACTTTTCCATATTTTCTCAACGTTTAAACCTTTCCTGGACTACGACAAACATTTCAAAACCAAAATCAGCTAAATCGGCCCAGCCGTTCTCGAGTTTTAGTGAAACTAACGAACAGCAATTGATTTTTATATAGGGGGGGGGGGTAAAGGAGGCGGGGGGGTGGAGGGTGGTTAGAGGTTGTGGGGTGAGAGGGGGAGGGGGTTGAGAGGGGTGGGGGGTAGGCTTTTTTATATCCATTTTTCGTATTACAAAAATAACAAACATGAGAATCGGGTATGGGTACCACCGCCCCGGGAACCATTTTTTTGATAACCAACACGTCTGCGTAGGTCATCCTTAGTGGTTCGCAACGTTTGGTGACTAGCAGGGGTGCCTGGGTTCATGGGGTGAGGTTTTTTCAGGTCTTGGCAGCGGATGCGTCTGCGCACCAGCTGCATGGCAGGTTGGATCTAGAGAAAGTGGTTGAGGGAGTCCCTTCGACTTCTCCAGCCTTACTCTCTCGGAACATCGCTTTGCACCGCAGTGGGAGGGATGGATTCATACATCCGCTCTCCTGGACACGCTGACCCCCACATTTCTACCCACCCCTAATACCCTTTCCTTCTCAGAAGATCCTCTCCTCCCTTTCCCTGAAACGAACCGTCACACAGCATCCCCAAAGAAGAGATAGGCAATGTGTCGAGCGATTGTAAAAAAAGGTCTCTCCCGATCCGGCCTTCTACGTAGTTGGTGGGCAGATTCCACCGCCGCCGAGATCCTGACAAACCTCGCCCCATGAACCCGGGCTACCCGTACCTATGGCAGAGGTGTTGATAATCCAATACATGGTTCCCGGGACTGCGGTACCCATACCCGCCTTCCAAATTACTGGTACTATTTATTGACGGCTGGCGTGGTCAAGAGGTAAGGCTCTTGACTCGCAATCCGAAGGTCGTGGGATCGAATCCCGGCGTGGGCAAATAAATTTTATTTGACTAATTCGATTATTGGATGAAACACCACAAAAAAACTATGCAATGTACAATATTCTTATAAATAAATAAATAAATAAATTTGGGTTATTTCACAATTACCTATTTCATATAAAAATAATATATTTGCGTCACGTTCCAGAGTGGAAGATACTTTAGTATCGCCCTGGTGTAAGACCACCATTCAGAATTGAAACGTTGCTAAAAATTACTTTGGCCGTGTTTGGTGACCAGATCTGAATAGCCAAGTAATTCCTCGCTTCCTCTTCCCCATCTCCTGCCCTTCCCCACCACCTTCTGCCTCATACTATACCCCATAGTCATGTAATAGTCTCACTGGCTCCAGACGGGAGCATTTGGGTCTCTTGTGCGGTATTCAATATAAAATTAAAAATTATGCACACGAATAAATATTTCAAAATGAGATATTTTTTACAATCCAACTGAATATTAGGTACTCTTTTTTCATGAATACCGCACAAGAGTCCCAACTGCTCCCGTCTGGAGCCAGTGAGACTATCACCCCCAATTGGGGTATGTTGTGAGGCTGAAAGTAGTGGGGGAGGGGAAGGAGTTAGGGAAGATGGAGGTGGGGAAGTACCTGACTCTTCAGATCTGGTCACTAAACACGGCTAAAGCCATTTCAAGTAACGTTTCAATTCTTCCACTCTAATGGCCGTAAAATAAAATGAAAAAACAAAAACCAAAATATTAAAAAAAAATATAACAAATTGTTTTTTTGTGTAGGTATCTACTTTATACCTACTGTGTTTTTGTATCTATTTATGTCTACGCACTTCAATACACAAATTAAAAATAACTACTACTTATTAAAATTCTGGAAGCGAGCATTTAACATCTTTATCTGAACCATACTGTAGGTCCAGCTTCGCGTGAACTATAGGTACGTGAAACCCGGCTTGTAGCGGAACGAAATCTAGTTTCAAAAACGTCCGCTTGCAACGTCTGATGTGTGAGCGCTGCAGTCGGAATCGAAATTATGATTTGCTGGTAGCTATGACAGCCTTAAATTGTGAAATTATTAACCTAGTGGGGTTAATAATTACATGCTAAAAATATATGTAAATAAATTGTGAAGAAGCAATAAATAAATAAAAATAAATAAAATGGAAAAGAAAAAAGGCTCTAGGATCGATCCTTGAGAAAAAAACAAGAAATTCAGCAGATTGCAAGATTCCGTGTGTGACAAATTGCTTTCTATTCTTGAAGTATCTTTTAAAAACTTTAACATCCGAAGAGAAAAACCCATCTGGGCAAGATTTGTGAGTAAGATATTGTGATTCACAGTATCAAATGCTTTGGAGAAGTCGATGCAAATAGTCGTACCTACTTGGTATCCACTGTCTAGGGATCTAGCAACATAGTCGGTGAAAATGGTGATCAGATTGGTTTCAGTGGATCCTCCTTTCCTGAAACTATGTTGATCGGGGATAATGCAAGCGTCTCTCTGAGGCACAAGGAATTTATAAATCATTTATTCAAATAGTTTAGCAGGAGTTGATAGTATGGCAACTGGTATTTTTTTAATTAACTTTCGATTAACTTTCTCGAACGTTTCTTAAAAATATGACATACTCGTATTTCGGAAATTTTCCTTACTTCAGGAAAAGTGGAAGTACTAATAGCTAAGTTAATGATAAGACATTATGGTGTTTTTTGGAACTCGGCGCACTAGAGGCGGATTAGGTACATGTTGAGAGCGTCCTAGGCAAGCACTTCATCGGCGCCCCCTCTAGCGGCCATATATTATAAATTTTACTTTTACTCTTATTTATGTATAATTACTAATGCTTTATAAATAGTATCTAAGTATAATAAATAATAACTAATGTGTATATATACATATATACTTACACACAAACTCCAATAGCTCGGAGGGCTTTGAAGCAAAGAATGGACGGTTACCTCGAGAGTATTTTCTCTTGGGGTAAGAATAACCTCGTCGAATTTAATGTTTCAAAGACCCAATCATGTTTGATAACGTCTAAAAGGGATCGAAATGAAAATCTAGTCTCATTCAACGGAAGCAACCTTCCGAACAGGACCTCCATCGATATGCTTGGTGTAACTCTAAGTGACCAGCTCCAAGAGCTCCAACTCCAAACCGGAGTTAAGTTAGCCTCTCAGAAACTGGGCGAACTGTACAGGGCCCGCAGATACTTTAATAGTACCCAACTGCTAACCCTGTACAAATCGCAAGTGCGCCCCACGGTTGAATTTGGCAGCCACCTCTGGTCTGGAGCTCCAAAATACCTAAAAAAAACCCTTGACTCTGTGCAGAAACGGGCGGTCCGTTTGATAGATTCTCCCATCTTAACAGACGGACTGCAATCTTTAGAGCATAGGCGTCAGGTGGGAATGCTGTCCTTGTTCTACCGGTATTACAATGGAAGATGCTCCGAGGAACTAGCATCATTGATCCCCTCGGCACCGGTGCATAGTCGGGAAACACGTCAAACACGCGCCCAACATTTGTACACTGTTGACATTAGTCACATGAGAACGGGTCGTTTCTATGACTCGTTCTTGAGTTCAACGGCTCGGCTGTGGAACGATTTGCCGGCTTCTGTGTTTCCTCCCGCCTACAACATGGGTCTCTTGTCTCTTCAAGACCCATGTTCACTCCTTCCTTTCCTCAAAAAGACCCTCCATACAGCATCTACAAGGGCCTCCTGTGTGGTGTTAATGTAAAAAAAATATATATATATACCTACATAATAACTAACGCTGCGCCACGCAGCTTAACCCGGCGGCGCGTGCCGTGGGAATTTTGGTGCAAAATGTGTAAACTGGGTCTCCAGTTATTTTTTTTTTACATAAAGTATCAAGTTTCTTCACAATCAGTTCAGTAGTTTTTGCGTGAAGAAATAAAATATACCTATACACACACACTCACACACGTGCTCACTTTCGCAGTTATAATATTAGCAGGGATAATTAATAAAACCATTTATAACCTAATATTTGATAAATAAAAAATTAAAGTTATCAATTATTTATTTAAAAATTGGTATCTACTAATTACATTCAATGACAATTGTTTAAAAAAAATAAAAATTTCTTCATCTACAGTTGTTATCAAGATAGCAATACTTAATTAAATTCATACTTAATGAAAATCATTAAGTATTGCTATCGAATTTAATCTCTTGTCTATTATGGTCGAGCGAAGATAATTTTTCACTCTATTTAGACAGGAAAAACTCCGCAAACCACTGCAATTGCTAACTGCCGTCGATACGCATATTCTTAAGGCAATGTCAATGTTTGGGTAAATTGTTTCGAGTTCTTTATTTCTTAGAACCTGTAAAATAGCTTTGGTTGTTCGAGGCAGTTCTACATCTCAAGCTATTGTGTTGAATTAGAACATGGATGGATACATCATCAACAAAGAACTTTTCTTAATCACCAGAATATATCGTTACTAACCAGTGGCGGCCAGCCCTAAGGTGCGGCGGTGCAACGCACTCCCAAAATTTCTGCCAATCTAAAAATTCCCGAGCACCGAAAAACATACTATATTTCCGACACGCCTCATCACAAATCATAATACACACTTTGGTTCTAATGCATACATAATATAGGTGTCTATGTATACCGCTCGCGTAACAGAGATACTGAGATAACAGAAGCAGAACGTTTTGTTCCTATATTCAGGCCGGGAGTGCGTTTGCCAAAGCGATCACAGAATCGAGGAGAATCCTTACACAATTCTCCATGAGCTATAATCGTGGGTAGGTATATCTGGTATAATCCTTTGCAAATTTAAATAACCCGTGATCGCCGATCCGGGAATTTCCACCATGTCAAAAGGACCGTTTGTTCAGTAGCATCTTAATTGGGGACGCGGTCGTGTCATTTTATTATTGATATTGTGTGTTTAAATTAAGATCTACTCTTTTTTAGTCAATGTTCCGCTCAGCGTCGACCATTTCTTATCTCTACAGCATGCCAACCAACATAAACAATGAGACCCGTTGTGACAGGTCGCAGGTCAATACGCCATTGTTATTAGCTTTTTGGATGAGTCGGGAAGAGTAAAAAATGAGTTCCATTATTAATGTTCATTTTATAAAAAACAATGCGCTGAACTTAGAAAAACGATTAGAAATTAAAAATAGTGGCCCACCACGGCCCATTTTAAATAGTAAACAAGAGTGCAAGTTAAAAACAAAAGAGACAACGGAGAATCGACCTAACCTGCAAATAGGTAAGATTTTTTTCATAATTAAATTCATTTTAATTAGGGTAGGTATATGTACAAGATTTTTAGCGCACTACCGATATTTGTGAGCATCAGCCGCCACTGTTACTAACATACTAGCACTATTTTGAACTTCTTTCCAATTGACCAAATTGCTTTAAAACGAAAATTTACTACAAAAATTTACTAATAAAGGTTTTTTTCCACTATTGGTAAATATCTGACTTTTCAGATTTTTTTTTAAATACATACATATACAGATTTAGAGTAAAACATATGGTTCTTAAAACTAATTACAATATATAAATTTCTTCTTAACGAAACTACCCAATTCAAAAGAGAAAAACATTTCTCGTGCTTGAATTTTGGAGAGTGCTATTGTAAAATGCGAGTAGGTTCTAAACCAACGCTATGTACCTACTACCTACTTACAATCTACCTATTGAGTAAATACAATAATATTATTTTATTTCTGATATATCTATCTATTATCCTTTATTGTATCCCATTCCAATTTAACTCTTATTTACTTCAAGTTAATTATGTCGACTTGTCTTTATGTATATATTTTAAAAAAATATCACCCCATCCGATTATACCATATTATAGAATAGATTGGGCAAAAGAGAAACAGATAGTTTTAATCATACTGTAAAAGGTTTTTCTCCACTGTGGGTCAATATGAGAATTTAAGATGTCGATTCGAAGTATATGAATAGTTGCAGTCGGAACATGAAAAAGATTTTTCTCCATTTTGGGTCAGTAAGTGACTTCTCAGATATCCCTTTTGAGAATACGAATAGTCTGCAGTCAGGACATGAAAAAGGTTTTTCTCCTTTGTGAATCATACTGTGGATTTTTAAATCTCCCTTTTGAGAACTTGTGTAACTGCATTCGGAAAATGAAAAAGGTTTTACTCCACTATGAGTCAGCTTGTGACATGTGTAAAATGTTGCTCCACAGGAAAACCTTAGCAAAATTACTTTCCTCAGAGCCTCTTCAATGTAATCAATGTAAAAAAAGAGTACGTGTTGTAAAACCATGTTTTTTTTTAAAGTGAATACCGCACAATACGGAGCCAGTGAGACTATGGCATCCCGCAATTGGGGTATGTTGTGAGGCTGAAGGTAGAGGGGAGGGGAAGGAGGTGGGGAAGAGGAAGGTTGGGAAGTACTTGGCCATTCAGATCTGCTCACCAAACACGGCTTAAGCCATTTTCAAGCAACGTTTCAATTCTGAATGGTTGTCTTACACCAGGGCAATACTGATAGTATCTTCCACTCTGGAACGTGCCGCAAATATACTATATATTATTTTAAATGAATTAATTGTGAAATAACACAAATTAATCAAATAAAATTTATTTGCGCATGCCGGGATCGAACCCGTGACCTCCGAATCGTGAGTCAAGAGTCTTACCCACTGGACTACGGAGGTCGTCAAATGTTGGTATATTATAGGTAAGACACGGTTAAATTTTAGAGATTCGGAAGGAATATATGGCCGATAAAAATAATGATTATTTACAATTTTTTTATGGCGCCGTTTAGTGATAAAATCACGTCAATTGCACTTGGTGGTTAGGAATAAAAGGCAAACTTATTTGGTGAGGGAATTATAATAAGCATATGTTATACATACATATGAACCTTCCTCTTGAATCACTCTATCTATTGCTGAAAACCGCATGAAAATCCGTTGGGTAGTTTAAAAGATCTATGCGCACATACATTTTGAGCGACTTCATTTGATACTATGTACTGTTCCCGGCATGCGTTGCTATGCCATTTAATAAACTTTCCCTCCCAGGTTTCCCTCCCCCCCTCTCATTAATCCCCTACCCGAGTTCCCCTCCCCCCTCCCGCATTCCATACATTCTGTCCCGGTACATTCAGTTTTCAAACAGCTCGCGTGCCACCTATTTTATTTCTTTTATACAAATTTCATGATGCCAGAGCTAACCAGTAATTTTATATAAACCTTGTCCTGACAATAACGAACACAATAAACAAATAATTATCCAATTTGGTGCAGTCGTTCGGAAGTTATGCGCGTACATATCTACATTTCGGCGATTCATTTTTATTTATTTATAGAATAGATAGATAGATAGATAGATGATAGTGATGATTGAATATTCAAATAGATGTATTTAAAAATGCAAAACGAAAATAAGAAATAAAAATACAGGTATATTGGTGTAAAAGTAATAAATTTTTGTTTTAAGTGCTTTCCAATAAAAATCAATATTTTTTACAAATATATTATGTAAGGCACATATCACACTAAAAGCGCCAAGACTCTTGACTTCCTTTAAGGCTTTTGTTGGCTATTATAAAATTTTGCCATTTCCCTATAAAACACGCTGTTTTGAATGCACGAAAGTTTAGTATTGGGAGAGCCTCAAATCTCAGCAACTTCTCTTTGGATAATTTTCTGGACATTTTCATTGTACAGGTAATTATGGAGAATGTTATTTTGCTAGCAAATCATTGTTAACGTGTTCTAGTTGTCATCATATTTAAAAATTGTAACATCATTTTCATAATCCATAACCAACACCTCTGCCATAGGTCACTCCAAGTGGTACGCTACGTTTGATGAATTAGCAGGGAAGTCCAGGTTTATGGGGAGAGGTTTGTCCAGATCTTGGCGGAAGATGCGTGGCGGGCCGGATCGAGAGACTGGTTGAGGGAGGCCTTTTGATCTTTCCAGCAGGATTCTCTCGACCCTCGCCTTGCACTGCAGTTGGGGGATGGATTCATACGTCCCTCACTACCGGACACACTGACCCCCATATTCTTACCCACTCCTCATACCTTTTTCCTTCCCAAAACTTCCAATCCTTGCCTTATGAAGGGTTATGAATAACAACAGTTCTTTAAAGCAATGAATTTATTTATATTAATCAAATATATCGGGAGACAATCTTATTGCGCACAGTTCGAGCAGCGACACACAATTGACAGATATAAGTACACACAATTTGATATAGATGGAGCTCACGTCGCTTCGTATTATCTTAACACCTCCCCTCGAAGTCGTGAGCGAGTATTCCTATTCCTATTCTTACATACTCTCATCCATCATACCTAGGTTACGCAGACAATCATGATGTTTTGATCCACTCAAACCTTTCGTCAAAACATCAGCAGGCATCTCATCAGTAATATTTCATCCCGTGGTCCAGGCGAACGGTTCCATTCTATCCTCTGGTGGTAGCAGCAGGTCGATGTCTGTCATCAGCTGCAGGGCCTGGTTAAGTAGAGAGTGGCAGCGCGTCAGCTGTCGGGACAGAGGACGCAGTTGCGATAGTCTCTCGGCCATTCTAGCGCCGCGGCGTTGGCGCTCTATCACACTGGAAAGTAGACGTGATACTTCGCCATCCACTAAATTGTGCTCCTTTCGCGGTCTTCCCACTGAACCGGAACGTATTATACGTGGTCTTCCTCGTCCTCTTTTTAATGGTCCTATTAATCGTTCCCATGAGACTGTTGATTTTCTTTTTCTTCGTAATAGACCAGTTTCTCTACTTTCACCTTCTTCTATTACAGGCGTTCTACTGTTTTCTCTCATTTCATCATTTGTGGTTGGATCATTTAATTCTATATTTATTTGTTCATGGTCAGTATCTTCTTCTTCATCAAGTATTTCTTTGTACTCATCCTTGAATGCCGTTTCATTTATGAATTTTACATCTCGAGTTACAACGATTTTTCTCGTCTTAGGGTCATGTATTCTATAAGCTTTAGATTGAGTATCATAGCCCACAAAAACTCCTAATTGTGACCTTGAATCAAACTTGCCTTTTTGAGGTCCTTTATCTTTATAATATGCTTTAGATCCAAACACGTGCATGTAGATTACTGTAGGCTTCTTCCCATTCCATAGTGTATATGGTATATTGCCACTTAAAGCTGTAGTTGGGCACCTATTTCTCACATAATTAGCAGTATTCACTGCTTTCGCCCAAAAAGAAGGAGGGCTTCCTGCTTGTCGCATCATACAGCGCGCCATCTCGACCAGAGTACGGTTTTTCCTCTCTGCAATCCCATTTTGTTGAGGCGTATAAGGCGCTGTTAATCTTCTTCTAATTCCTTCTTTTTTTAAGTACTCGTCGAATGTATTGTTGATGTATTCTCGCCCATTATCTGACTGAAGATATTTTTCCCTGTCAAATTCTCTGCAAAAGCCTTGTACGATTTGAACACGCTTAACACGTCGCTTTTGTTAGCTATAAAGTAGACTTCGCACCATCTAGACTTGTCATCGATAAAAGTAACGAAGTACTTCTTACCGCCATAAGACTCATGTCTCATCGGACCACACACGTCCGAATGCACTATTTCTAGTAACTCGCTTGTGCGATCTTCACATCCTTTAGAAAAAGGCGTGCATGTCTGCTTCTCTCTTATACAAATCTCACATTGAGACAATTTTTCACTGTCTTTGATGTTTATCCCATGTACTAAGCCACTCTTTGCCATGGCTTTCAAATCACGCTCATTAAGGTGTCCGAGACGCTGGTGCCACATATCTATAAGTGTCTCTGGGGTCGCAGCTATATTGACAGCATTTTCGCTCATCCGAACATTATACAAATTACCAACACGGTCAGCACGCATGTGAATTTTGTCATTTTTATCAATCACGATTGCGTCATTTTTTCTGAATCGAACTTCAAACCCATAATCCGTCATTTTTGACACTGATAATAGATTAGTACGTAGATCCGATACATAGAACACTTTTTCTATATCTATTTGGCGTTCTTCACTGCCCGTGTCCACTGAGATACTGACTTTACCCGTACCCGTAATTTGTGTTTTTTCACTATTAGTTGCTAAATTAAGCTCAGAGTTTATCTGTGTGAAATTCTTAATCACTTGCTTTTGGTTGCACATATGACTAGTGCACCCGCTGTCAATACACCAAATAGGATTAATTTGCTCACCCAACATCACTTCTTCGGTGGTGCTTAATAACATTGTTGTCTTCTGCTCATTATTGCTATTGCGTTCTAACTGTTGTGCACTCTGTTTATACTTATTGCCACTGATATTTTTGACCTTACACTCTTTTGCTAAATGCCCACGACGACCACACCGGTAACACTCAATGTAATTCTTATTATCGCGGTGGTCATGATTCTTCTTCTGAAAGGCATTTTTATTGAAACGTTTGACAAACATAGCCCCTTGGTCAACAATTTTAGATTGACGACCCTCAAAATCTTCGATAATTTTGATTTTCAGCGTTTCCGTTGATAGCAAATCATCACGAGATTCGATTGCTGTTCTGAACATGTCGAAAGAATCCGGCAAACTATACAGCAATAATATGGCTAAAAGTTCATCAATAACGATCAATCCGATTTCTTTGAGTTTTTTGACAACATCAAAGAAATCCGCTATGTGTTTACGTAGGTCACTTTCTTCCTGCATACGAGTCAAAACCATTTTTTTCAACAAAGAGGCCTTCCTTGCGGGTCCACTCGACTGATACATAGACTTTAGCTTGTCCCATATAGCTTTAGAAGTTTCTAAGCCATCCAATGCAGCTAACTCACTCGGACTGACCGCCAATAATATATCCGATTCGGCCTTTCCGTCCATTTTAATCCATTCTGCATACTTAGGGTCCATTGATGACGGTTTAGGTAATGATCCCGATACGTACTCCCACAAATCATTTTTCTTTAGAATAGCACGCATATGTATCTTCCAGGTGTCATAGTTATTTGCAGTTAATTGATCAATTTTAATAGAAGCAGGCATTTCGAAGTTTCTTCAACTCCAAAACAATTGAACGTATTTGCATTCCAACGATGTAAACAATACGGAACGTAACTTCTAAGTCCGCGTCACCTTAGCGATGTTCACTACCAATATGGCGCCGTTTTATAATTTTGTTTACGCAAAGACTGTTCTCGCTTATAACACTGCAAATCCCACTAATTGTTCACGAAATTGTTTATATTTCACTTACTGGGCCCATAACCTGAAGGGTTATGAATAACAACAGTTCTTTAAAGCAATGAATTTATTTATATTAATCAAATATATCGGGAGACAATCTTATTGCTTTAAAGAACTGTTGTTATTCATAACCCTTCAAAAGGTCATTAAGGTGATGATAAAAAAACATTAAAAAAATTGGTTAAGTTAGGTTAGGGTTAGGTTATATCATTTGAGGTTATGAACTTTTCCGCGTTGGAAAATTATTATTTTTTGAAAAAATATTTCTGAAAAATTATAAAAAAGAAATTTTATCTCGGAAAATTTTGGGCAAAATATGCGATGAAAGCTTTGGATCCTGAATGTTACTTTTCAGATTTTTTTATTTATTTAATACTTATGTTCAAAAATCTTTAGATAAATCTAGCTTAAAATTATTATCTGGGATAACTTCAATACTTTAGAAATAATCAACAAAATAGCAAAATATTAAACCTTTACATTCATGTCAGTGTTTGTTTTTTCTTAGACAGTTAAAATGTTATGTATGTTATAAGCTATTTAATTTTTGACACGAAGATTTAGTTACATAAATATACTACGGTTTGTACACAGTTTTAAAATAGAATTGTTTAGTAGTCGTTAAGAGAGTTCGATTAGATTTGGTATTGTAGACGTGATTGACTTGATGTAGAGAGAGTAAGTTTGTCGCTCGCATTACTTTGCTGATATTTTCTGGCAGGCTTAAGTTGTTATAAGAGTCCTTATTCATCCAATGAAAGCTAGGGGTATCCAGCCTTGATAGAACCGTGCATTGGAAACTATATTAGCTCAGTTGGTAGAGCTCCACCCCGGCTAGGAGTAGGTCCTGGGTTCGACTCCTAGATAAGACAGTATTTCTATCAGTATTTCACTATTCCTGATTTTTCTTTTTCAGATTTTCGATTGGGTTTCGCTAATATTGTCTTAATTAATTAATATATTACAATTTGAGATTTTACTTATTAAGTCAAAAATACGAATTCTTTAATTAGATACGTTTTAGATTTTCACGGCCAAAAGCATTTAGATTAGTAGATTTGTCATCTCTACCGGATCTGCCCTGATGATGGACACTGCAACGATGTCCAAAACGTTGGCTAAAGAAGGAGGTAGCGCAACATGGCATAACACCCCAAAAACAAATAACGAGAATTCTTTAATGTTTGAGAAATTTTTTAAATAGATTTTTTTAGGATACAAGATAAGTCATTAATTGAGAGATTATTAATCAGCTTAAATTAATTTATTTTTTACTAGCTGTTTCCCGGCATGCCTTGCTATGCTATTTAAAAGGGTATTACCAGAGAAAACCAGAAATACGTCATTTTGAAATCAGATTTTAGACGTATTGATTCTTTTCCACAAAAAATTATAATTGTATTTCGAAAGATTGTTCTTTTATCTAACATTTGCATGTTTTAAACTTTGAGAAAAATGTTAATTTTTATTATAATAAGGTATGCCATAGGTCGTTGGCAGATTTGTTAAATTTTCAAAAAATATTTTGTATTATACCACATCCATTTCAAATCATATAATCATGCAGTAAAATAAATTAATACATTATCTGGGTATCGCATGTTTTAGAATTTTAATTTTAGTTTAAATAAAATCATTAAAAAATATATACCTAGGTATATAAATTTGTTTATTGACGAAAATCGGTCCGTTTGTGTATTTTTCTGCGTACTTTCAAAATAATATATTTCAGATTTTTTCAACATTCTTATTTAACTTAGACATTATTGAAAAAAAGGATAAATACTTATATCAAAAAATAATTACAAAAAGCACATTATTTTAATAGTTTTATCATCACGCCTTTCAGCCTTTTTGGATGTAGGTATAAATTAAAGCAAATTTGGAATGAAACAAAATTGATACTTATACTATTTCTTCAAACATTTAAGCGACACTATTGATGACCTCTTGCCCCGCTACCCTACGGCAGAGTTTGTGGTCCTGGGGGACTTCAATGTTCATAACGAACCTTGGTTGAAGTTCTCAGGATCAACAGACTCGGCTGGACGCCAAGCGGAATCCTTTGCCCTTTGCTACGGATTGGAGCAAATGGTTCAGGAGCCTACAAGGAGTCCTGATGTCCAGACTCACCGTTCCAATCTGTTAGACCAATTTTTAACTACTGTGCCACACAGTTACAGGATTGAAGTCACAGCGCCTTTAGGATCGTCCGACCACTGCCTGGTGACGACATCAATCCCTGTAAACTTTAGACCACCAAACGAGAGGCTGAAGAGAAAAGTGTGGCACTATAGGTCAGCAGATTGGTTCGGTCTGCGGGCACATTTTAATGCTTTTCCGTGGTCAGCTGTCTGTTTTCGAACTTCGGATCCCTCAAGATGTGCCCAGGAAATTGGTGAAGTCATCACATCCGCGATGGATGGCTTCATCCAATCTACTGTTAAGGAAACTGGTGTGGGCTCAAAGCCGTGGTTCAGTCGACAATGCGCTGAAGCAGTGCGACGAAAAAACGCGATTTACCGAGCCTACAACACATCTAGAACATCCGAAGACAGAACAGCTTACAACAAAATGGCAAAGGAAACCAAGAGAATCATAAATAGGTCAAAATTCGAGCACGACCAGCAGATCAGCAGAAAACTGACTGCATGCCCGCATGGCAGCAGGCAATTGTATATCCAATATATACCTGTATGATCTTTTTTTCTTCAACTGGTTTTCTTATTCACGCTTTCGATCTAACAGAACTGCTCTGGGTGCATTGATTTCTGGTGATTTTTTAATGAAGTGGTAGTATGTCCTTTACACGAGTAACCTTATCCCTTTAACACCCGGAATTCTCCGGATCATTTTTGTCTAATATAAAGTCCAGATACTGATTTTTAATGATGGCGTCATTTTTATTTACTTGTTCACTTAATATTTACATAGAAATATTCATCAACCATGCAAAAAAAAACTTGGATAAACACAGTAAACAAACATTGTCATTGATTCTCAATGGGAATCACGACGATAACAAAACCTGTCGGATCTTATCACCAATGTGTGCCTTCCTATTGGTCAGTTAGCAAACGAAGATAGCAACTAACAAACGCTCACTAGCAGGCACGTGTACTACTACTATGCCCCCGGCCACTATATGCATTCATTTGCGGATGCGAATATCGCCTATATATAAATATATTGTTATCTTTATAATTTATAAAATTGACACATATGTTTTAAACTAAAAATGTGTATTATGTAATTTTTATTTTCTACAATCTGGCGTAACGGTAAATAAATTGAATAATTGATTTTGGCTGTACAAGACAAAGTTTTGTTTTGATATTATTAAATATTTAGTTATTGATTAATATTATTTTTGTATTTCTTGTTTTTTATTATTTTTTCAATGTCATTTGCCTCATTGCCGTTATTAGGTCGGTTCAGTTTCAGTTAATTTAATATATCCGTACATAACAAAAAAAAATGAAAGTGGTTTAAAAATAGCTTTAAGAACCAATAATAATTTAGGAACTAGCCTTAGAAATTAAAAAAAAATAGTAATCCTAAACCCGAAAACGGTGGCATATATATTGAATTAAAAAATTAGCAATGAATTCATTAAATATATGTAATATATGGTATATTTGCGGCCCTGGTGTAAGACCACTATTCAGAATTAAAAGATCGCTTAAAATGGCTTTGGCCGTGTTTGGTGACCAGATCTGAATAGCCAAGTAGGTACAAATATAAATAAATATCTCTTTCCCCTCCCCACTACCTTCAGCCTCACAACATACCCCGATAGGGATTGCCATAGTCTCAGACGGGAGCGGTTGAGACTCTTGTGCGGTATTCATATAAAAAAACAAATTAAAAAATCACAAATTGTAGCAGGTAAAAACCCGCTTCCGCTGTCCTGGCCGCGTATTTACAATCCCTAACGCGTTTGAGTCACTTTAAATTTTCAAAATCAAAATTTAAATATTTAGAAATAAAATTATTAATTTCTAATATACACATTGGAAAGATTATTTTATCTAGATTTTAGAACATTTTTTTGTTTTTGCAAAGTGATAAAAATTTTCAATATAGAGGTGTATTTACAATATATGGGAATAATATTAAAATTTAAATATTTAGAAATAAAATTATTAATTTCTAATATACACATCAGAAAGATTATTTTATCTAGATTTTAGAACATTTTTTGTTTTTGCAATGTGATAAAAAATAACCAATATAGAGGTATATTTAAAATGTAAATTGTCGTTACCGCGACTGAATCGGTATAGGTTTTGTAAATACGCGTCCTGGCCGGTCCTTTGAATCTGCCGGAGGCTTGTCGATGGGCTTCGTCCAATTTAGTAAAGTTCCCTCAAGGCAGAGTGTTTCCCCTTTGTGTATGTACAACAGCAATTATTGGAATGTTTGCTAAAATTAATTTGTCACATACTCGTAGGTACCTAATCATTTTTCTAATGAGTTGTACTTGAAAACGAACAAATGAGCCTGTGGAGCTATAATACCTCTAGCACTCATTGGATGAATAAGGACTCTTATAACAACAGAAAATGTTTGGCTTCTTTCTTGTAAATTCCATGGGTTTTAGGAATATTTTAATTTAAAAATTATGTGTACCTTTAGTCCGAAATCAAGTCGAATATAACACTTTGATCTGGTCCCCCCATTTTAAAATACATTCAGATTTGATCGAAAAATTCAATATAAATTCCGAAGACTAAAATAACTCGGTATTCCTTTCTGTTACTGAGGAAAATTGGAAAATGGGTGGAAAAATTGTCTTAAAACTTTAAAAACGTTTAATTTTATGCTTTTGTTAATTGAAATGGTGAGAAATTTTTGATTCTGGAAAATTTTGTTTTTCTAAAAATCTCTTTCCAACAATCACAAAAATTTGTCGGAAAAGAGATCCGGAATTTTTTATGGACATTCGTTTTCTACACATCGTGTGAAGTTGAGAATTTTTCCATGTAGAGAAATTTTTATTATTTAAAAAAAATTCTTCCGAAAATTTTTAAATCGGAGATTTCATCTCGCAAAACTAACTGGTCGCTAAATATGTTGGGATTTTTTTCAATTATTAAGAGGGCATTACCAGAGAAAACCAGAAATATGTCATTGGGATTGGGATTTTTTACAAATATAACTTTTTGATTTTGTTATTTGAAACTTTAGAACCTTTTCATGTTGGGAAAGCTTTTGCTCCTGAAAATGTTTCAGAAAAAAATCTTTAAAAAAATCTGAAAAATTTTCGGAAAGCATATACTCGTAGGTCGTGATTTGTTTAAAACATTTTATGATAGAAATTATTTGTTTTGATTGGTGTATAAGACAGTGGCGGCGTAGGGTAGATTGGCACTCGGGGCGGTTTTGTATTGAGCACCCCTACTTAAAATAAAACACCAAATACTAAACATGCTTACGAGACTTAATTTTACTAATATATTCGATCACATTATCCTTATTTATTACCTGTCTCTTTCAGTTCATAAAAATAGAAAGATTGGTTAGTCGCGCTTGGCTCATTGTGGACCGTACGATTTTAATAATTTTAACTCTGAAAAGCTCCTTTCACACGCAGCCACCAAAACACATATTGTTAAAAAAAAAACTCGAGCCTCGATTACATTGAGCGAGTTTACAAGCTACTGGCCGGCGTATTCACAATCTGCTAGTAAACTCGCTCAGTGTAATAATATAATTAGCTAACTAGCAGATTTTTACACTGAAGGAGTTTACTAGCAGATAGTGAATACTCCGGCTAGTAGCTTGTGAACTCGCTATTTAATCGAGGCTTGAGACATAGCGCTACACTTGGAACAGACTCAAAATAGCCCCATTTTACGATGAATCTGAGAAGCTCCAATGTAGTCCATTGAACTGCTTCTTGGGCAGAAATGTTGTCGGCTTCCAATTGCCGCCTCAACCGTAAAATCTCCAACACGAGGTACGCGTGGTATAAGATCAAACAATTTGGGAGGCGGGAATGGGTACCGCCGCCCGGGAACCTTTATTGGATAACCAACACCTCTGCCATAGGTCACCCCAAGTGGTTCGCTACTTTTTGTGATTTAGCAGGGGTGCTCGGGTTGATGGGGTGAGGTTTGATTAGGTCTTGGAGGCGGTTGACCAGGACACACTGAACCCCAAATTGCTACCCACCCCTTAAAACCTTTTCCTTCCCAGAACTCTCCTCTCCTCCCTTTCCTTAAAAAAAACCCCTCCACACAGCATCCCCAAAGATGACATAGGCCCTGATGGAAAATATTTTCCTCAGGGCCTCCTGTGTGGAGCTCATGTAAAAAAAAACTCAGGAGGCCCTGAGGAAAATAATTTTCCTCGGGGACTATGTCATCTTAGGGAATGAATGCAACATGTATTCATTCTTTTAGAAAATTAGAAATTATATTCGAAAAAAAATGAAAATATAGTTGCGATGCGTTTCAAAATATGTATTAGTATCTAAGCAGGTAGCTAGGTACAAGAGTAGGTAGTTATTTACTGATATGTCTTTATAGAGGGAGATATTGTGCATTCTTTGACTGTACGAGTGAGTTGTCGTTGTCACCCCTCGGTGCTTGGTACCCGGGGCGGACCGCCCCCTCCGCCCCCCCCTTACGCCGCCACTGGTATAAGACAACGTTTTGTTTTGTCCTTATTTCATAAATGTATTTTTTTTAGTTTTGGTAAAACTGAAACTTAATTTGAGCCACTTTAAGCTTTGTAATTTATTGCTGTTAAACATTGTTGGAATGTCTTAGTAACTGAAAAATAAATTATTGTGATGACCGTGGCTGGTATCAACATTACTTTCCTGGACTCCGGGTGTGGATCCAGCTATGTGATCTCAGTTTTAGGGAGATTGACACAATAATTAGTCGTAGGTAGACTTAGCGAGTTTATTCCGAGATATGTTACAGGTCGTGCTTCCTACGAAGCGATAATGCAAAGAGGACGGTAGACAGCAATCACACCCTTTTATACGTTCCTCATGCTGTCTCACTCATACACGCATGTCTCTTTCATACCGCAAGACATACGTTCACCACATCCCTCCACACTTAAATCCAAAGACAGTTACACAACATGAACTGATAATTATTTACAATACATATAATATTCCAATATTTACAATGTAAGTAATTCATGTTGAGTCGAGAGCTGAGTGCTGTCTTCATTGACTCATCTGTGTGTTCGTGGTCGTAGTCGGTCCTTCCAATTTCCCGACGTTGACGCCACTGGATCACTGGAGCTGGAAGGAGAAGGAGAAAAACCCATTAGACTGTCATCCAGGCCAAAACTGGAGACATCGTATTCGTCATACGACAGTCTCTTCGTCTCAGACGCGATATAAGGATTGCTGTGTTTCTTTTCCCATGATACACATAATTTAGACAACTGATCAAAATGCCTTTTCCAATACATAATTTTACCATTTAAATTTACCTCAATTATATAAACTGAATGCTGTTGAAATGAGATCCCTGAGACGTATGTGTGGTAAAACCATGTATGATCGTGTTAGAAATGTGGATATCCGCAAAGAATGTAAGGCTGATGTAAGTATAATTAGCAAAATTAAGAAAGGGACCCTCAGATGGTTTGGGCACGTAGAGCGAATGAGCGAAGAAAGTAGTGTAAAAAGAATATATGATGCAAATGTGAATGGTAAAAGAAGTCGGGGACGCCCGAGGAAGACATGGCACGATCAAGTGAATCAGATACTTGAGACGGGCCATGTCAAAAGTCAGAATAATAGAAGAGTATGTATGAGACAATGTATGAATGTGAGTGAGGCAAAGAGTGTGTGCCAAGACCGAGTTGTTTGGCGGTCCGTCCTCTCTGCCTACCCCTGCGGGGAAACGGCGTGGTGGTTAGTTAGTTAGTTAGTTCAATTATATAAAGTTTTTTTTCCTAATTGTTTATACACTTTCCCTGGTACCCATTTATCATTGTTTTGGTCTCTGAAATCTCTAACCATTACCTTTTGATTAATCGAAAAACCCACCGATTCTTTATTATTTTTCTTATAATAATATTTTTGATTTTCCTGACAATTAGACATTTCAAATTTTGTTTCTTTCTTAATTCTATTATCCTTATCTCTCCCCCCTCTCGGTACAAAACTGTTTAAGTTTGACCTTAGTTTCCTTCCAAACATTACAACTGCCGGTTCTAAGCCAGTTGTACAGTGTGGTGCATTTCTGTAATCAATTAAAAAATTTCCTAATTTTTCCACATAACCTGACTGAAACTTATTTCTTATCATCATTTTTTTTTTTTAATTTTTACACGTTCGAACCGCGTTTTCTGCTAGACCATTTGATTGTGGATGATTTACCGGAGTAGTTAAATGTTTGATGTTATTCATCTCACAAAACTCTTTGAAGTCCGCTGACATGAAAGCGGTTCCATTATCTGAAACTATTGTCTGTACACTCCCGAAATAACTAAATAAACCCTTTAATATTTTAATAGTGTTATACGAATTTGTGGAAATTTACTTCCACACAGTCTAACCATTTTGAGGTTGAATCAATAATTACAAGAAAATATTTATTTGCAATTGGCCCCGCATAATTAATATGCACCCTACTCCATATTTCTTCCGTTATAGGTAAATCTCTGTTATTTTTAAATAAACTTAGAATTTGAGTATCCAAGTCATTCTCTACGTGAACTGGTTCCTCGACCCCAATTAATTCTGATTGCACTTTACTTTTATTAAAATTACCCGCTTTCTCCGAAAAAACCTCCTGGAATTTTCGAATTTTTTTATTCACTTTACTTCTACCACTCTCAAATACACTATGAGAAAAAATTTCACTACCCTCCTGGGATGAAATTGATTGTAAATCACTTCTATCATTCTCAAAACCACTATGAGAAAAAATTTCACTACCCTCCTGGGATGAAATTGATTGTTCATTTATTTCCCCATTACTTTTTACTATGGGAACGATTGGTGACGCAAACTTACTATAGTTTACCGGAACTGAAATACCTTCCGATTGTAAACGGCCCAATTCCGATTCAACCTTTGCTTTTAAAGCAAACGGTATATTTCTCGGATTGCAGAATTTCGGTTCCGCATTCTCTTTTAATTTCAAATACACTTTATATTTATTGAATTTACCCAGTTTCTCCGAAAAAACCTCCGGGAATTTCCGAATTAAATTATCTACTACACTAGTATTATTCTCAACCATATTGTGAGAAAATTTTTCACTTCCCTCCTGGGATAAAGTAGATTGTAAGCCCGTAAATCCAATATTAAACTTTTTAATGAAATCACGCCCTAGAACCGTAATTGTTCCATGTTTTACTACGCAAAATTCTAACATTTCCCTATAACCGTTAAAATCAACTGTTAATAAGATACAACCCAATAAATTTAACTTACAGTTAGCGTAACCCTTTAAGGTTAAATCCTTTGGTTTTAAATTCAAATGTTTGAAATGTTTAACATAATCTTTGTCAGTTAAAATCGAGATCGCCGCTCCCGTATCCAATAAACCGTTTAGTTCCACATTATTCACTAAAACTTTGCAAAATATTGGTTCACAATATACTGCGTTTATCCGCAACATTTTTTTATGTTCCTGCGTATTGACGAACACTGAAGAAATGTTATTATTATTTAAACCGCGACATATCTTCCCAATATGCCCTTTTACTCTGCATTTATAACAAAACACGTCTTTCAATTTACAATTTACTGAATCGTGATAATTCCCGCAATGTTTACACTTCGTTCGATCCGCTGACCTCGCTCTGTACGATGTAACATTCTTGTCCGAAGTTCTAGAAAAATGTTTACCTACCGAATTTTGTTTTTGTGACAAATTGTTCGATGTATTTTTAAATTTATTTACTAAATCAACACTTTCCGTTTTAATTTGCTTATTCATTACCTCGAATGAATCCATAGCAATAGCACATTCTAAAACCTTTTTTAATGAAAAGTTTTCAGCTTCTACAAATAATTTCTCCTTAATTCGCCCCACTCGAAGACCGGTGACAAAAATATCTTTTAAATTATATTCCAGTCTGTCCTCGAATTTACAAAATCTAACGAGATTCCTTAACCGTGCTATATAATCAGTAACCGATTCTGAACTTTTCTGTTTCGTAGCAAAAAAAATTTCGCGCTCTTTGAACACATTTCGTTTGATACCTACATGATTCTCTAGTAATAACAATAAATTTTCGACCGTAATATCTGTAATTTTTTTAGGAAAACACAAATCAATCAATAAATCTATTGTCTCTGTGTGTAAATGAGATATTAAAACCGCTCTCTTTTTCTCTAACGAATTTAACTTGTCATCATTGACGAGGATGAACTGTTCGTATTGCAACACGAACGTCTCCAGTTTGTCCCTCAAATGACAGAACCTGGGTAGTTCTCCCCCTTCCATCTTCACACAGATACAATCAATAAGCAGAAAATTTACAAACTACACTCAACTCACGACTCTGTTGACTTGCTGCTGCTCCGATCTCGCCCTTCCGCGGACCGTCTCTTGGCTCCTGTGCCCTGGTCGTCCTTCTAATGCCCCGGCACGCCTTCCGTGAGGTCTGCACCTGGTCTCTGATCTTCTCCTGAAGACCCGGACTTCTCCATCCACGCCTTACGTGTATGCTCCTCCAGGTTCTCGGCACTGAATAAACCTATCCAGCGCCTTGCTGTTCCTCGGATGCCAATTCTGCTGCTCTTGCTTTTCCTGGCCTGATCTGGCCCTGTAGCCTCAATCTCGGATGTTTGCTGCGTACTCTCTGGTCCAAATAGGCTGCCAAATGTGATTTTGGCTGCTGCTAGTTCCTTTATCAGCGGTACCAAATGTGATTTTGGCTGCCGCTAGTTCCTTTATCGGCTGCGCCAAATGTGATGACCGTGGCCGGTATCAACATTACTTTCCTGGACTCCGGGTGTGGATCCAGCTTCCTCTATATGCGATCTCAGTTTTAGGGAGATTGACACAATAATTAGTCGTAGGTAGACTTAGCGAGTTTATTCCGAGATATGTTACAGGTCGTGCTTCCTACGAAGCGATAATGCAAAGAGGACGGTAGACAGCAATCACACCCTTTTATACGTTCCTCATGCTGTCTCACTCATACACGCATGTCTCTTTCATACCGCAAGACATACGTTCACCACAATTATTAGGTAATGTTATTATTATTTCTTTAGGTGCAGCTCCGCAGAAGTATCCGGCCTTCTAATCTCCAGTCAACTGTAAAGGTAAATACTTTAATTTTTTTTTTTATTTGTAATAATAAAGACAAGGTAAATACAATATGACAGGAAAAATAAAAATTAACTTTTTAGTAGTTTGTCAATGGGTGCTTTTACTTTGAGGATTTAAATAAACTTATTTTACTTTATTTTGCAGTTACAATTTTTGTGCTACTGTCTAATACAATTTTTTTCTTTCGGCGAGCCAATTCTTCAACATAATATTTGTTTTACCATTTGTACATTTTTTTATTTCAGCAGGTAACATATTCAATAAATTTGGTATCATGTAGTCCAGCGTTCTTTGTCCATATTTGTTCAAGTGCTTAGGTACAATTAGTCCTTCAT
Source organism: Limnephilus marmoratus (assembly GCA_917880885.1). Taxonomy (NCBI): domain Eukaryota; kingdom Metazoa; phylum Arthropoda; class Insecta; order Trichoptera; family Limnephilidae; genus Limnephilus; species Limnephilus marmoratus. The sequence goes on from OU862907.1 coordinate 65,256,819, forward strand.
TTAGCGTAAAACGGGTATTGTAAATGTGATCCAATTTATGTATGTATATAGGGCTATTCATATGCTGAGATATAATTTTATACCACAGAATTGCTCTTACTGAGAGAATTTTGAGATTCTGGTAAAAGTACGGAACATTATGTCTTTGTTCGTATAAACTTTTATGCGCTAATAATTTAACTAATGATTTTTGAACCGATTGAACATGATTTACATTTGTGTTACAGGAAAGTCCCCAGGCTGTAATTCCATACCTTATAATAGATTCAGCTAATGATAAATAAATTATTCGAAGTGTGCATATTGGAACATAGAATTTTAATTTATATAATCTGCTAACAATAGATCTGAGTCGTTCACAGACTTTATTTATTTGTGAATCCCATTTGAAAAAACAGTCAATAATAACTCCTAAATAAACATATTCTTTAACCAGTTCAATATTTTCACATGTGCACAATGTAGAGATACCGACATGTAAGCAATCTGAAGTGTGTGTTTTAATTTCAGGTGTAATAATATTTGCCTTAGCATTGGGTGATCTAATGTGTATCAATTTAGTTTTTTTTGCATTTATAATTAAACCAGAGTCATGAGACCATTTCAAAAGTTCAATGTAATCTTCTTGTAAGAGTTTAATACATAATTGCAGATCACTGCATGAAATTACCAATGCAGTATCATCCGCGTACACAAAGTGTTTTACATGTTTAAAAATGTACTTAATAAAAGATACATAAATGATATATAAAATTGGACCTAATATGGAACCTTGAGGAACGCCTGCTAAAATTCTTCTTTTTTTACTTAAGGTGTTCAATAGCTTTATTTTCATGCATCGGTTGTTCAAGTAATTTTCAAAGAGTTTTAGAAGTCTTCCTCTTATTCCTATGATTTCTAGTATTTGCAATAATTTTCTATGATTAATAGTGTCAAATGCCTTGGAATAATCTATGAATAAAACTAATACATGATTTTTACTATTCAATTCATTATTTATTAAACTGGCAAATTTTTGAAGTAGCATTTCAGTGCCTTTTTTTTTTGGAAGCCATATTGATTGGTATCAATAATCGAAAAATCTTCTAAATATTTGATTAATTTCAGCTGAATGTATTTTTCTAAAATTTTTTCAAGTGATGGCAAAATACTAATCGGCCTATAATTACCCAGTAGAGTGTGATCACCTCCTTTATAAATAGGTCTGATAATACTGCATTTTAAGTCATCTGGAATTTTGGCTTCAAGTAAGATTCTATTTACAAAATGAGCTATAATTGGAGCTAATATTATTATGTGTTTTTTAATATCGCACATTCTGATATTATCAATTCCAGGAGAAGAGTTTTTAAGTTGCCTCACAATGCTTTCTATATCAGCAGTTTTGGCCCTTGGTAGGTACATGCTTTGAGGCATCTCCTCTGGTTCAAAAACAGTTGTCTTGTAATCACATTTGTGTAACATATTGCAGACGCTGTCGGAGAAATAATTAACAAAATCATTGGTTACATTTTCTTTGGTCCGATCTTTCATCAGATATTTGGAGGCAATTTGGTCACAATCATTTTTACATTTCTTTCCTAAAATTTGATTACACTCATCCCAAGTCTTTTTTGAGTCTTGAAATAGATTTTTGAATTTATCATTATAGTATGAGGTTTTTAATTTTATTAACAATTTATTTAAAACATTTCTAAAACTTTTATATTCTTTTTCATAGTATTTGTTTGTTGGAGTATTTTTCCAACGTTTATATAAATAATCTCGTTTTTTAATTTTATATAGTGTATCATTAGATATCCAATCATTTATAGCATAAGGCCGGGTTTTACATTTTTTGCTTATTTTAATTGTGCTGTTTTTATACAAGTCATCAAAATAACTTTTAATTTTTAAATAAATAACAGAACAATCGGTTTCCTGTAGAAGCGATTTCCAATCATAATTACAAATATGTTTATCGATCATTTTTTTTTTTTTTGTTTTTTTTTTTTTAATTTAATTTATTATTTATTGGTACCCTTTTGGACTTTCACAAATTAATTTATAAATGGATTACAAATACAATATTTGATTGAGTCATCAATATAATATTGAATGTGTAAGCCTCTCTTGAAAGTTTCTAGTTTTATTTACAAACAAATATATTTTTCAATAAACCTTTTCGTCCCGGAAAGAAAAAAATCACACACGATCCGAAGCGGGGTCACTCGGGTCCCCCAATTTGTTTTGCTTTTTTAAGGGTGTTAATGATACAATTTTTGGAAATTTGTTTTGGTAATAATTAGAGGGAAGTATATTCATTATATTTCAGAAGTCATTATCTAAATTGTTTCATAAATAAGGTCATGATTAATATTCTAATAAATTTAGACCATAACGCGTGTTTTTCCATAGAAAACAGAGAAGGCGGGCCGATAGCCACCATAACGCCTTGTTTCCGAATCTCGACTGGCGATTGGCGATTACACTCTCCGCGTCGATGGCTAGTTTGTTGCACAGGGTGATCTGTAAACGATGGATATATGTATATATTTTTTACTTTTTTGGTTTTTGAAAACTACTACCTACTACTAAACTAGGATGTTAAATATTTTGAATCTTATGGTATATCTAAATATTTAATGTAGGTATTAAATTTGATCTGCTAATTAATTTGTGATTTTTTTTATAATATTTACACTAGCCGATTCCCGGCATGCGTTGCATTGCCATATGCAAAGAAATAAATTGTTTCTCCCTGCATGTCCTTTCACTTGCGTCCCCGTTCCCCTTCCGCATCCCCTTCCTCTCACGCGTTTTCTTTTCTCCTTCCCCGCCTACCCTCACCCACCTCCCGCTCCCCCGTCCCTAGTTCAGCCCCAGTTCATTCAGTTAGAAAATAAAGTTGGCTCGTGTGCCACCTATTACAATTTTTTTTATACAAAATTTTCGTTTTTCATATATTACAAATATTCATTTTCGTATATTATAAGAACCATCAATCTAATTTCGTACCTAACATAGGTATCTATTTATATCTACATAGGTATCTATCTATAATTTAAAAATCTACGGACAATTCTTTTGTTAAAAAAAAACAACTGCCTGCTAAATTCACAGTCATGTGCGAAGTTAAAAAAGTCGTTAATTTTTCTGAATTTACCTAATTTTTTGCGCAATTTTCTTAATTTTTCTTTCCGTAAGAACCTTCTACAAAGTATTAGAAAACTTGAAAAAAAAGATGAATGAAATAGGTAAAGTCTTTCTGAAGTTATGGCGTGACCAAGAGAACGGACGGCCTCCGTAGTCCAGTGGGTAAGACTCTTGACTCACAATCCGGATGTCGCGCGTTCGAACCCGGCATGCGCAAATAAATTTTATTTGATTAATTTGTGTTATTTCACAATTAATTCATTTAAAATAATATATAGTATATTTGCGGCATGTTCCAGAGTGGAAGATACCATCAGTATCGCCCTGGTGTAAGACCACCATTCAGAATTGAAACGTTGCTTGAAAATGGCTTTAGCCGTGTTTGGTGACCAGATCTGAATAGCCAGGTACTTCCCAACCTTCCTCTTCCCCACCTCCTTCCCCTCCCCACTACCTCCAGCCTCACAACATACCCCAATTGGGGATGCCATAGTCTCACTGGCTCCAGACGGGAGCAGTTGAGATTCTTGTGCGGTATTCACTGTAAAAAAAAAGAGAGAAACAGGGATTCATTTTTTATATACATATATAGATTTAGGATATGATCTAGCATCAAAACATAGTGCCTTAACGTAAATGATGCATATATAAACGTGTTGAAAATAGGAAAAATTGCATTTGAAAATAGAAAAAGACATTCGTAATAAACACATTTTTTAATTTAATTTTACAATATCCCACATACCAATTCACCACCGTAACAGCGTGGTGAAATCAAGAAATTTATAAAAAAAATAACAAAAACACCTTTTCATTTGAGGTACGTGCTCTATAATAAATATGAGTTTAATGAACCAATAATTATTAGCAAAAATAATTACACATAAAGTATAACGAACTAACCTATTCCTAAAAGAAGGTAAATATTGGTAAACAATTTTTTTGTTTTGGGGGTGTTATGCCGTGTTACGCTACCTCCTCCTTTAGCCAACGTTTCGGACAGCGTTGCAGTGTCCATCATCACACATCTGCCGGATCTGCCCTGACGATGGACACTGCACGCTGTCCGAAACGTTGACTAAAGAAGGAGGTAGCGTAACACGGCATAATACCTACCCCATAAACAAATAACGAAAATACTTTTGGCCGTGAAAATTTTAAAACGTGGACATAATGTTTATGTGGAAAAAAATATTAAGATTATAAAATATATTAAAAAAATATATCACAAAATGTAAGAATTTACGAATCAAATTAACAACTTGTGTAAATATCCCATAATAAGCTGCAATAACACGCAGTTAGACACCGATATATTCAACATTCATTACATCAATAAAAGCAAACAATTAAATGGCAAAATTTTAATGTTGCGTACCTAGATACAATAAATAATATTTCACACCCCTGAAACAGAAAATTGCGGATGCCATTGCAAAAGATTAAATGTACTTACCAATCTGAAGATGTCTGTAGCACGGTGAAACTGGTCGGTTCTTACATAGAATTATTAATCGCCAAAATTAAACGAGTTGGTAATTATAACTGACAACACTATTTATTTGCTGTATACCTTAACCATACTGTATTTTGCTCTAGATTTTGTTCATACATGTTTACCGGATATGTCCCAGACAGAACTATCTCGGACAAGCAAACGAACGTTTTAGCATTGTAAAAAGAACATACTAGATGCGTAGTGTAAGCGAACTGCATCCTGTCCTTTTTATTTAAACCTTCTGTTATTAGTTGCCATCGCTTAGAATTGTCCAGTTTGCAAACGCCCACTTTTGCTATCGTCAATTTTTAAGTAAAGCAAAATGGTAAAGTAATAGTAACAAAGGCAGCGTGACTCAGTTATTAAGACACAGACCTTTCTACTAAAAAGCAACTTTTACTGATCGGCTACCAGACCCCGGAATCTTCATCGGCAGGACATGGGAACGGGGAAGTGCCAGCCGATATAACAGCGGGGCAGCGGGGGGGGCGGAACAGATAATCCGCCGGAATTTGATAGAAATTATTTAATATTTAAAAAAATGGTAATGCGATATTATTTTTTTAAATGCAGATCGATAACCAAATAGTTTTTCTAGGATAACCTAAATTATTGAGTATGTGATTTAAAAAACAACTTAGATACAGCGTAAAACCCTCGTTAGTGTAAGTCCATTACCCCGGTCCGGGGAGGAAGTGTTAATATTGCCTAGGTATGGGGCGCAAACAATTTATTTTTCTTAATTTTTACCAATTTTCATATTTGATGAAAACAATAATATGAAAATCGTAAGAGTAATGAGAACCCACTAAGGCACAGTCTGTGTGTTGGTAATACGTTTCATTATCGTACCTAGAAAGAAACAAACAGTAGTCATATAAAGAAAAACAATTAAAATTTGTCTAAACTAAAGTATGTATAAAAAATGAATACAATAGTGTAGTTAAAGTGTAGACTGTAATAAAGTTTATGAGAAACAAAGTGATATTCGAGTAATTAAATTAAATAAATGTACCTAGTCTGTATTGTTTAGCCATAATTTTAACTCTTTTAAGTAGTGAGGTAATTTGGTTGTCATTTGAAATTTTTTCGGTAAAAGATTGAAAGTACGAGGTACAATGAGACTCCTGTGAGTTTGGTATTCGTTTGGGAGGTATAAACCATATTACCTAATATTTCTAAAGATTCTGTTTTAATTTTCTTAGAATTTGTTTTATTTTTTAAAGATATATTTCATAGTTTGCCGTATAAATATTTAATATATACGGAATAGTTTAGATTCTTTGTATAATGCATCCGTAGAAAATGCAATATTTTTATTATGCATAACTTTGACAATATAATTTAGAGTTATTCGTGAAGGTAAGCATATTTGATAATTTTTTTACGAGTAGATTGTGATTTACCGTATTAATTCTTCTTAATATTTTAATGCATCGATTTTTTTTTCCTTTAAATAATTTCGCTATCGCCATCTGCGAGAGAGCAGTTTTTGAATTCCTTCCTTTTTGAATTTGAAGTATCACCGTAATATCTTTGATTACGATATTAATAATATCGTTTACATAATGTGAAAATAAAATTGGACCTTTACGAGAACCTTGTAGAACACTTATAGTAGCTGTAAATTGGTTGGAAAGGAACGAATTATTTTTTGCTAGTAGAACTCTACTAGGTAGATAGGTAGTTTGCAAAACATTCCAATAGTTTTCCATCGATATCGAGCTTCAGTCCTGCTTTTGTCAATAGGCCGGTTAGGCCGACGCGATGCCTAAGGGTAGCGGCAAGCCCACAGGTAAGTGATTGTGATAGGTGGTAACTTCTAGGAAGGAGGAAGTGGCATATGCTTATGAAAAGAAAAATCCGCCACTGCCGAGCTTATATAGTAACAAGAAGAATTTGATGGCATACTTAGTTAAATGCCTTTTTTACATTAGCTCCACACAGGAGGCCCGGATACGATTGTACCACCCCAGCCAGGAGCACTCCTGTCCCCGTTAGACCAGTACACCAGGGGGCACTGATTTGTTAGGACTAGGAACACGTACTCTGAGGATAGGAAGGAGGCTGGAGTTTAATTTAATAATGGAATTTAGGATGGGCAGGAACAAAGGAATTGATTGAGCGTTAATTTTTTTTCTTTCTTCATGCTTTCCTTTTTCTTGACTCTTTTCGGCTCTTCTTGGATACTCCTGTCTGTTCTCGACTCTTCTTGTCTCTTGTTCTCTTTTACTCTTCTTGCTTCTTCTTGGATCTTCTTATCACTTCTCGGCTCTTTTTACCTCTTCGTGGATTTTCTTGTCTCTTCTTGCTTCTTCTTGTGTTTTCTAGAATCTTATCATCTCTTCCTGAATCTTGTTGTCTATTTCTGTCAGTTCCTGCTCCCATTTCGATCTTCTCGTCTCTTCTTGACTTTTTGTCTCTTGTTTCTTGGTCTCTTGTCCTTGGCTCTTCTTGCTACCACTTGAATCTTCTTCTCTCTCCTTGCCTCTTATTGGATCTTCTCGTTTCTTCTCGGCTCTTCTTGGTTCTTCTTGCCTCTTTGTAGCTTTTCATATCGCTTCTTGTTCTTTTTCGCTTCTTATTTCTTCTTGTCTCTTCTGGGATCTTTTGATCTCTTTCTGAATCTAATCTATTTCTGGCAGTTTTGGCTCTTCTTGCGCCATTTTGATATTTTTGTCCCTTCTTGAATCTTCTTGTCTCCTGTATATTCTTTCATTCCTCTTGGATCTCCCCGTCTTTTCTAGGCTCTTTTCTCTCCTTGCCTCTTCTTGGATCTTCTCCCATCTTCATGGCTCGTCTGGTCTTGGCTCTTCTTGAATCTTTCCGTCTCTCTTCAGCTCTTCTTGGCTCTTGTTGCTGCTCTTGATGTCTATTTCCATAAGTTCTGACTTTTCTTGCTCCCACTTCGATCTTCTCGTCCCTTATTGACTTATCTTGTCTCTTGTCTTTCATTGGCTCTTCTTGCTACCACTTGAATCTTCTTCTCTCTCCTCGCCTCTTCTTGGATCTTCTCGTTTCTTCTCGGCTTTTCTTGGTTCTTCTTGCCTCTTCATAGTTTTTTATATCGTTTCTTGTCCTTTCTCGCTTCTTCTTATTTCTTCTTATTTCTTCTTGCTTCTTCTTGTCTCTTCTACGATCTTCTCATTTATTTCTGGATCTTGTCTATTTCTGGCAGTTTTGGCTCTTTTTGTCCCACTTCGATAATTTTCTTTTTCTTCTTCTTCTTTCTTTCTTTCTCTTGGATCTCCTCGTCTCTTCTCGGCTCTTGTCTCTCCTTGCCTCTTCTTGGATCTTCTCGCATCTTCATGGCTCTTCTTGTCTCTTTTTGAAATTTCCCCTCTCTTCTCAGCTCTTTTTTGCTCTTCTTGCTGCTTCGTTTCTCTTATTATACCATCTTTTCTATTATTGTCTTTTCTTGGCGCTTTTTTGTTTTCCTTGGGTGTTCATGCCTCATGTCTTTTCTTGGATTTTCTTGCTTCTTCTTGGATTTTCTCGCCTCTTCTTGTCTCTTCGTGGATTTTTTTCGCCTTTTTGTCTCTTCTTGCCTCTTCTTGGCTCTTCCTATCTATTTTTACCTCTTTTTGAATATACTCGTCTCTTCTCAGCTCTTTTTGCTACTTCATTTCTCTTACTGTCTCTTCTTGACTATAATTTTCTTTTCTTGGCTCTCTTCCTGCCTCTTTTTGTCTGCTTTTGTCAATTCTTGTCTCTATTGCTTCATGTGTTTCTTCGTTCTTTTGATTTTTCTTGGATTTTTTGATCTCTTTTTGGATATTCTCGTGTTTCTCTTCTCATTTTTTTGGCTCCTCTCGGCTTTTCTTGCATCTATTTGTCTCTTCTAGGATTTTATCGCCTCTTCTTGGCTCTTCTTGCGTCTTCTTGGATGTTCTCGTTTCTTCTTGGCTCTTCTTGCCTCTTCGTGGATTTTCTTGTCTTTTCTTGCTTCTTTCTGTGTGTTCAAGGATCTTATCATCTCTTCCTGGATCTTTATGTCTATTTCTGTCAGTTCTGGCGTTTTTTGCTCCCACTTTGATCTTCTCGTCCCTTCTTGACTTATTTTGTCTCTTGTCTCTCATTGGCTATTCTTGCTACCACTTGAATCTTCTTCTCTCTCCTCGCTTCTTCTTAGATCTTCTCGTTTCTTCTCGGCTCTTCTTGGTTCTTCTTGCCTCTTCGTGGTTTTTCATATCGTTTCTTGTCCTTTCTCGCTTCTTCTTGTTTCTTCTTGCTTCTTCTTGTCTCTTCCAGGAACTTCTAATTTCTTTCTGGATCTTGTCTATTTCCGGCAGTTTTGACTCTTCTTGTCCCCACTTTGATCTTTTTGTCCCTTTTTTTACTCTTCTGGTCTCTTATCTCTTCTTTATTTCTCTTGGATCTTCTCGTCTCTTCTTGGCTGTTGTCTCTCCTTGCCTGTCTTCTCACATCTTCATGGCTCTTTTTGTCTTTTCTTGGCTCCTCTTGAATCTTCCCGCCTTTCTCAACTCTTGTTGGCTCTTCTTGCTGCTTCATGTCTCTTATTATCTCTTATTTTCTATTATTGTTTCTTCTTGGCGCTTCTCTCTTCTTCTTTGGTGTTCTTGTCTCTTGTCTCTTTGGCTCTTCTTTCATCTTCTTGGCTCTTCTTGTCCTTTTTCGTTTCTTCTTGTTTCTTCTTAATTCTGCTTGTCTCTTCTGGGATCTTCTCATTTATTTCTGGATCTTGTCTGTTTCTGGCAGTTTTTGCACATTGTCCCTATTTTGATATTTTTGTCCCTTCTTGACTCTTCTTTTCGCTTGTCTTTTATTTCTTTCTCTTGGGTCTCCTCGTCTCTTCTTGGCTCTTGTCTCTCCTTGCCTCTTTTTGGATCTTCTCGCATGTTCATGGCCCTTCTTGTCTCGTCTTGGCTCTTTGGTTGTTAAATATCTAATAGTCGTTTAAGGAGTTTGTTTCTTTTTGGTATTGTAGACTTGATTGAATTGATGTAGAGAGAGTAAGTTTGTCATATCTATTATTTCACTTGTTTAAGTTGTTTGCAAGAGTTCTTATTCATCCAATAAATGCTAGGAGTTTTATAGTGCCACAGGCTTATTTACCGCTTTTAGGAACAACTCATATAGGTCTTATAGAAATTTTTGTCTCCTTTACTATATTAGTCTGAAATACTAGCAGATAAAAACCCGCTTGTCGATTGGCTTCGCACAATCGAGTAAAGTTCCCTAACAGTAGAGTTTTGCCGCTTTGTATGTACAACAACAATTATTGGAATATGTGCAAAAATGAACTAAGAGTTTGGTGCGGCAACCGCGGATGTTTTGTCCGTATCCAGCCTCAATAGAACCGTGGATTGGACACATTAGTTCCTGGGTTCGAGTCCTAGATATGACCGTAACTTTTTATGAGTTTTCTTTTTAAGATTTTCGAATGAGTTCCGCTAATACTGTCTTAATTTAATTAAAATATTACCATTTGAGGTTTTAGTCATAAAGTTAAAAATACAAATTATTTAGTGTTTGAAAACTTTTTATATATAGACGTTTTTTTACGTTACAAAATAAGTCATTAATTGAGAGATTGTTAATCTAATTAAATTCATTTATTTTTATAAAATAATTATAAAATATTCTGTCATTAGATAATTTTTTATTAGAAATTAAATTATCAGTTAAAAAAATGCTTTCCTTAAATATGACAGTGTTTTAATAAATATAAAAGAATTCGGGGGTATATATCGTATTATCTTTCTAACGTTATTGTTCTGAAATTACATCATTAGAGAAGAAGATAACTCTTATAATCTCTACGAAAATATGAAGAAGAATAAGACACAGAAAAATGGAAAAATATATTTTTTTTTTATTTTTTTTTTTTTATTAAAATTTTTTGATACAATACATATAATAGATACATGAAATGATGAAAAGTATATAAAAAGCTTAATATAATAAATGTATGAACAAAAAAATCCCACAAAGGCAATGCCTGAGCGTGGGTATAATATTGATTTTTTACTTTTATGTTTTTTCTATGGTTATAGTGAATATTATAAGTAGGTACCTATACATACATTAGAGATTTAAAAGAAAGTAACTGAATAAATGCATTTGAAAACTACAGCATAATAACAGTCTGAACTGTTATTATTGTATTTGTAAGTTTTGTAAGAATAGATGTTACAAGTGCAATTTAAAAACATAAAAAACAAACAAAATAAAATAGCAAACAATATTATAAATCTTCTCTAAAAACTGTCCAATGATAGATATACTTAACGGCTTTATTTAAACTTAAAAGAAAAAAATATCTGTTTCAGTGTTTTTTAGCCAAATTTTTGGTATATTTTTTATAAGATTGAAGATTTTGACATATATTCTCTTTAAAGGTTGTACATAGTAAGTTATACATTTTTGGAGCTATAAAACTAATATGCCTTTGGGACAACCTAGTTTTGCAGTGGGGTACTGCATACTCACATGTGCCACGTCTTTGGCTGGTACGATTTGAATTTTTTAGAAAGTTATTTGGACGCATGTAAATAAATTTAAGACATTGAAGTCCATAGGTCTGTCTAAGGTCCAAAATATCAGTTTCCTTAAACAATTGTTTGGAGGGATACAATTTATTTTTTTTGTACATAATCTTAATAATTGATTTTTGGGCAATTTCTAAAGGTTTTACATGATTATTGTAAGCTCCACCCCAGCCAATTATTCCGTAGGAAAGAGATGAATGGACTAGTGCATCATAAACTAGTTTTATGGTTTTTATATTTACTATGTTACACATTCTTTTAAAAATATAATTTAAGTATCTGAGTTTGTTAACAGTATTTTCTATATGGTTGGTCCATTTAAGTTGACAATCTATGGTTACACCTAAGTACTTAATCATTTTCCCTGATTTCATCTCTTCACAGTTAGAGCATGTGGTTGGGTTACAATTTATATTATGAAACTTTAAATTGAGATTAGTTTTGGGAGCTGACTTCTGTGTGATATAGAAAGGAATACAGAGGGTTTTTTCGTAATTTAAAGTAAGACGGTTTCTATCTAGCCATTCTTTGACAATAGAAATACATTTGTTAGCTTTATTAGTTGTATCTTCCCATGTCTTTCCTTGGACTGTTATTGCAGTATCGTCAGCAAATGAGAAAATTTTACCAGGTATAACAATATTACACAAGTCATTTATATAGATTAAAAAGAATAGCGGCCCTAATACAGTCCCTTGTGGAACTCCGTGTTTTACTGTGTCAAAATTACTCAAACATGTTCCAATTTTTGTACATTGTTGCCGATTTAATATGTAATTTTGTAACAGCATGAGACATTTATTTTTAATTCCAATGTTGGACATTTTCTTTAAAAGAGTTTTATGGTTGACTGTGTCAAAGGCTTTCTTTAAATCTAGAAAAATGGTTAGAGTTTTAATGTTTGAGTCTAGGTTAGAATAAATATTTTTGGTTAAATTAAATAAAGCATCATCAGTACTGAGTTAAGTCCTGAAGCCATATTGGTTAGCTGATAGGAGTGAATGAGATTCTAGAAAATCGATGATTCGTTTTTTTAGACATTTTTCTAATATCTTAGACAATTGAGAAGTTAATGTGATTGGTCGGTAGTTGTCTGTTTAACATCGAGGTCCTGATTTGTGTATGGGAATGATGTTAGCAAATTTAAATTTATTCGGAAAAATGCTATTACTGATGCATGTGTTAAATATATGGTGTAGTGGTCTGACTATATGTTTTTTCATAGATTTAATTGTAGCATTACTTAAGTTGTCAGGGCCATCTGCAGACCTAACGTTTATGTTATCAATATGGTTTGAGATTTCGACTTCTGTTATTTCAACAAATTCAGATAATTCAGAGGTACAATTTTTAGTCTCTAAAAAGTCTGAGGGTACATGCTGAGAGTGTAAGCTAAGAGACGGGTTATTGTCTATTAGGGTAGAGGCTATGTTAGTGAAAAAGTGATTGAAATTGTTTGCAATGTCTTCAACATTCTCTAAGATTATATTGTTCTCGGTTACAATTTTTTGAGGAATTTTGTGTTCCTTTTGATTCCTGTTTGAAATCTCATTTATGATGTTCCATGTTTTTCGTGAGTCATTATGTGCTTTTTGGATTTGCTCAGAATAGTACTGGTGTTTGCATTTTTTTATGAGAGTGTTTAGGTAATTTCTGTATATAATATAATCGTTCCGTTTGTTATAATTTTGTGTTTCATTGTTGGATATGCAATGGTTTTCGTAAGTTTTGTAAGCTTTAAACAGTTTATTTTTGTGTTGAATTGAGATTATTAGACCACGTGTAATCCATGGTTTTATGCGTCTATGTTTACTTTTTGGTGCTGTTCTTGGTTCATAACATTTTTCAATATGATTTTGAATGATCTCATAAAAATTATTTAAAGATATATTTGGATCATTAACAGAAAGCACTGAGTCCCATGTTTCGGTTGTCAGAGAGATGTCTAGAGATAGGTAATTAATTTTTTTGTGATGATTATTAGGATCTGTGTTGCTTGGTGATTTTACAATATAATGGCCGTAGAAAGTGGGATAGTGGTCTGTAATGTCAACTTTTAAGGTAGCAGATATATGAGGGTAAATTTTGTTTGATTTCAGAAAAATGTGATCAAGACATGAATTATTAGGGTAATTGAGCCTAGTGGTACTGTTCACGAAAGACAGTTAACCTTTACTGTACAGTAGGTTTAAGTATTCATTGGCAGATTGATTTAATAATGCGTTTTGAATGTTTATGTTGATATCTCCAACAATGAAGTTAAAATCAAATTGGTTTATATTAATTTTAGTTATAAAAGATTCCATTTCGAGAATGAATTGACTAGAGGATAAAGAGGGAGATCGATATATGGCCAATATTGAATATTTTTTTCCCTTTAGGGTAAAAGTTACATGGACAGCATTTGAATAATTGAATTTTAGTGGATTTACGTTAATGTTGGATACAGATTGGATATTATAAAATAAAGTGAGGCTATCATGTGAGGTATGTCTAGAAAGTATCGATAAGGTATTAAAATTAGGTAAGCTGAAAGGAACACATTCTCGCATTTGAGTTTCAGTGAGTATTATTATATCTAGCTGGAAAGATAGAGAATTGAGAAGGATACATAATTCATCAAAATGTTTTCGGATACTTCTTATGTTCATGTTCAGCATGGTGAAGTTAGTATTGTCGAAAATTGTATTTATTTCATTACAATTATCGCATTCACGAGTTTCAGGAACAGTGTTATTGTTTTCGTCAGCCATTTTAGTGTCAGTGCCAGAGTGATTTCTCCTGTATGGTACCCGAATTATTATAGCGGAATATCAATCGCGTCCTTCACGTATATTATAGGGGAGTCTTGATTTTTTCTAAGCATTACATTTCCATTTTTTGTCCACGCAAATTTATAGCCCAATGATTTGGTTGATCGATCTAGCCAGAGAAGTTGGTTGTTGGCGGGCGTAAGCTTTTCATTAATGTAATTCTTCTTTTCCGAAGAGGAGTATTTCAAATCTCTTTCGGAAAATAAACCCACTTTCTTTTTTTTGGGAAAGAATTTTGTCTTTAGCTTCTTTGGTGTTCATTTTTAAAGTGATAGATTTTTTTGTCGAGTAGCAATTTACAATATTCTTGTCTAATAGTAGTTCTTCGCACCATAATTTTTTTTAGAATGAGTTCCACCGGTATGTTTGGGTTTTCGTTTTCCTTTATTTCAAGCCCATGTATCTCTAGAGATGTCTCTAGAGCATTTTGTTGTATTTTATTCATCATTTGTTATAGATTTTTATTTTCAGTTTGAACATCTTTTATTTTTTGGTACATTTTTTTCTTTTCTTCCTCGTAATCATCATTTTTTTTTTGAGAAGAAATCAATTGCTTTGCTGATATCAGTTAATTCACACTTCAGTAATTTTTTCATTTCGGCGCTCAGCTTCTCTATTAGTTTTTCATCATGATTTGTAGCCGTTTTTGGTGTGAAGCAGAGGTCGCATATAAACGATAAAGTATGTGCCGACTTCGCCGTGATCGACTGTAATTCGGCGCGAGTTAGCCCACTGCATGTAGTGTGGAAGTACATATTACATTTTGCACAACGTAGGTATGTCTTTTTCACTATTTGTTGCCTTTTTACACTGTGAACAGTGAGTTTTGTCGAAAAGAGGCATAGGTATTAAATGTTTATTAAAATAATTTCACGATATGGAAATATTATTGTTGTGATGGTTATTTGTAGCTGTCAGTCTGCAACTGTTTTTAGCCACTTTTGCAGTCGAAGGTCATTCAAATGTGAAAATCTACAACACTCAATACAGCTTTTAAAGCACTATTTTTACTGATGCAATTGAGCAAAAAATGGATTAGTTAATCGTTTTTATAATGACTTTCTTAACTAGAGCAATTACTTAGCAACTTGTCAAATTTAACCATAGACAACTAATTGGTTGAAGATAATATTGTTAGTTATGAAATGTGAGATTAATCAAAATGACGTTTAGATATATAAGAGGTCTCAGTAACTGAATAGGTTAGGCGTTTGTCCCGGTAAGACGAGAGGTTCTGGGTTCGAGCCCCAGTTAATGATAGAACTGCAGTAGTTATATACAGTAGAATTTGGTTATAACGACCACGGCAAAGCGAGGTCACGGCTATATGAGCAATCACTAAATGAAATTTTTACGTTCAGACTTATTTTCATACTAGCTGACCCTACCACGCGTTGATGTGGCTAACGAAATACAACTCCATCCACTGGATGGTTACCCAACCTTTATAACAAAGTGTTTTTATCAAAAAGTTTACTCACACCGCCATCTGTTTACATCTATTTACATACAAATCAAATCCATACCGCTCGCGTGCCAGCCTCCTCGTCCAACACACACAGACTTCACTCCTTTAATTATATATTTCAACAAATTTACACAAAACCGTGACAAATTATAAATCTAAACTTTCCTCATGTATCACTCTATCTATTGATGAAAACGGCATAAAAATCCGGTTAGTAGTTTTTGAGTTTATCGCGAACAGACAAAGAGACGCGGCGGAGGATTTTAATTTCTGTAACGGTATGGCAAAACTTGATATGTCAATCTTGCCTAATTTTTCAGTAGAGGATTTTGAAAGTTTGAAAGGCCCTCCAAATTCTTGAAATTTTCTAAGTGAATTGTCAATGTTTTTTTCAACTTACTAAATTACATGTGCAATGAAATTTATTAATATCGTTCAACCGGTTTTAGCTAATTGTTTAGTGAATACCTTTTTTTGATCGTCTTCAAAACAGTAGACATATCATGTTTTGCTAACCCAAAAACACAAAGTAAATGGACATATCAAATAAAAAATGTAACATATCACCAAATGCCTACCCATAGTCAGAGATCCTCGACCTAGGGTATGGGATTAGGCAGAACTTGATATGTAACATATCAAGTTCTGCCGTATCTAATAAGTACCGCAGCTGACATATCATATAATTCCATTTCATTTTTAACGGTTTTACCTTCACCACAGACATATCAACTTCTGCCAACTTGAAGAAATGTTACTAAATTACATATCAAGCCCATAATCTGATTTTTCCAAAAATCGGACATATCAAGTTTTGCCATATCGCTACAGATTTATAATATGTAGAGATAATTGTTTGTGTTATAACGAGGAGTTGGCTGTTGGAGTTGAGGGCCGACACGGTCGAGGGGAAAGGTTCTCGACTCCCAATCCGAAGATCCGAAGATCCTGCATGCAAAAAAATGCTTTTTTTCGAATGATTTGTGGTATTTCACAATTATAAAAATTGAAAAAAAATATATTTGTGACAAGGATGTTTCCAATAAATTTGGAAAAAACGGGATATATACGTTGGAATGTAACGAGTGGGACGCACAGTATGTAGGTATGACTACCAGAAAATTTAAATCTTGAATTAGGGAACATGAACTTTGTCTACGAAATAATAACTATTCCGAGTGTGTTAACCATTTAATAGTGACAGGCTATAGCTTCAACAAAGAAAATATCAAGTTTGAACATTTCAATATAAATTCATGTTTTATTTGTGCGCTTTAGAAATTTCGACATAAATAAAAAATAAGTAATCAAAAATTAATTTAATGTAATAATGATTCATTTATTTTTTTTTTGTTTTTTTTTTTATTTCTACTATTGAACATACACAATACAGATTATTACATCAGTTTACATAGATATTAAATTTAGTAATAAGAAAAAAAAAATGTTGATGATCCGTAAATGTAGGTATATAGGTTAGTACCTAGTTGTGTTTTGTGAACACCTCACTAGGCGAACCTGTGCAGAAAGAAGAAAACTTATTTCTTGATTACTTTTTCATGAAGGGAACAAGTCGCCCTCTTTCCCTACTGAAACGGGCCCTCTCATCTCTCATATGGGGCTTGGTGCTTGCTCTCAAATGCCGAAATGCAATCATTATTTTGTTAAGAAAACTTATTTCTTGATTACTTTTTCATGAAAGGAACAAGTCGCCCTCTTTCCCTACTGAAACGGGCCCTCTCATCTCTCATATGGGGCTTGGTGCTTGCTCTCAAATGCCGAAATGCAATCATTATGTCCGCACCCGTCTAATGTCTAGTGTCTAGTAGCTAAATCTAAGCTCACTGAACTGTGGTGCCAAGTGCTTGGGTACATAATGCACGAGAGCATTTCAGAAGATATTGTATAAAGACAAATGTTTTAAATTTCCATTCTGTTGAGATTCGTTACAAATATTTCCCGTGGTCGGTTGGCTAGGATCTGAGATTCACGATTACGAATCTGGAGGTGGCGGGTTCAAATCCCAGCGCAGACTATTTTTTTATGTTTGTTAATTTGTTTTATTTCATGGAAAATAATTTCATTGGAAATTAACTCGCGGAAAATATTGTGAGGAAAAAACCTCAAATATGCTTTCCAGAAATATGTAAACTGTTGGATTCGCAAGATAGATGAAGTCATAGTAAATAATGCAAAATCATATGTTTTTGTTTTGAAAATTTGATCGCTTAGAAGTATTGTAGATGCTTCAATTAAATACTGCGTGTAGAACATACCTTGGCCCTTAAAAATATCGGTCATTTTTTTATAAGTCTTTTAATAAGCCTATAAAAAAATAAAGTATAAGGTCTAAAAAACACACTTTCAAGACCAAACTCTCCTATTTATAAATCCTTTTTCGGATATGGCTTTATTGTGTAATGTGGCAAATTCAGATTATTTTATAATAGTCGCAAAAAAAGTTGATATTTACACCCGATCTTCCCAAAATAAAATAAAATATGCATTTTCGCGTTGATATTTTACAATACGGCCGCTAGTCGACGAATTCGGTTATTCAAAGTGACCCCTATGGCGTCCACCGAAGAACTACTGTCCACGGCACTGAAATGAACTAGTGGATCGCCTTAACATTTGCATTATTTTTTTTTGATTTATGGAATTTATTTGTCGGAATCCGCGATTCGTGACACAAATTTTGTTGCGTTCAGAACAAAAGACTGATTTTACTGGTTTAACTTC
Organism: Limnephilus marmoratus; assembly: GCA_917880885.1. NCBI lineage: Eukaryota > Metazoa > Arthropoda > Insecta > Trichoptera > Limnephilidae > Limnephilus > Limnephilus marmoratus. The sequence goes on from OU862907.1 coordinate 65,274,987, forward strand.
TGACTGAGAACGGAATTTTCTTGAATAGTATCTACCTAGGTGGGTATTATAGGAAAAAAATTCTTTATAATTATATTTATTTTGAAGTGTAACATTTTTCAACGATTACTTAATTACTTACAACCATTACTGCACTTGCATATCATTAACGTAAACAGCTATTATGTGTGTCGAGGTCAGTTTGAAGCAGTTCATGATCGGAAACAGACGTAATTTTACCAAAAATAAATAAATAAATTAATTATTAATTATTTTAAAGCAGAGAGTCAAGATTCGACCCCTGCAGTACACCAGAGGTTACAACTATAGTGGGTAATGATTTGTATCCATTAATAAGTATTACTACCGGCGTAGTCTAGCGGTAAGGCTCTTGACTCGCAATCCGAAGGTCGCGGAATCGATTCCCGGCGTGGCATTTTTTTTATTTGATTAATTTATCTACGTTATTTCACAATTTATTAATTTAAAATAATATATGGTATATTGGCGGCACGTACCAGGGTGGAAGATACTTTCAGTATCGCCCTGGTGTAAGACCACCATTCAGAATTGAAACGTTGCTTGAAATGGCTTTAGCCATGTTTGGTGACCAGATCTGAATAGCCAGGTACTTCCCCTCCTTCGTCTTCCCTATCTCCTTCCCCTCCCCCACTGCCTTCAGCCTCACAACATACCCCAATTGGGGATGCCATAGTCTCACTGGCTCCAGACGGGAGCAATTGTGTTATGTTGTGCAAAGATTTCGCCAAACAAAATAGGTCTACATGTATTCCTATGTGATTTAGCTTCTTTAGTAGGTACACATGTACAATTACTTATTATTATATAATATGAAACCACGATAACATATTCATTTTATATATTGAAGAATTGTGTCTCATGTGGTTTCTTGTCCGACTATCTATATTTATTTATTAATTTATAAAATACTTGTTACATATATTAAACGTTTACATAGATTAGATTTATTAAATCACCATACTAGGCGCTGCCTGTTTTATAGTGATCAATTAAAGATAGTTACTTTGAGTGAAGTCTAGTATAAACACATGGTACTAGTATATAATGATGTTGAAAATTGGTAAAGTTATACCTAATTAAAAATAGAAAAGAGAAAAAGAAGTGCGTAAAATAAACATGTAAATAAAATAAACCTGTAAACATAATATATGGTACTAGTATGTAGTGATGTTAAAAATTGTTAAAGTTATAATAAAAAATAGAAAAGAGAAAAAGAAGTGCGTAAGGATAAGATTACGAAAATATACATATCAATATTAATTTTATTATATTTATTTTTATATGTGTGCGTGCGTACGTGCATGTATATACAGGTACACACATCCATATACACAGAAACATACACACACACACACGTACACACACATTGAAGAGAAGAGAAGAGAAGAGAAAGGTGGGAAAGTACCTGACTATTCAGATTTGGTCATCAAACACGGCTAACGTCATTTCAAGCAACTTTTTGAATTCTGAATGGTGTTCTGATATCAGGGCGTTATCTTCCATTTTGGAACTTACCGCGAATATACTCGTACCTACTAGATATTATTTAAATGAATTAATTGTTAAACAATACAAATTAATGAAATAATTTATATTGCGCTCGCCGGGATTAGAACCCGGATTAGAGCTTTCGGATTGCTAGTCGAGAGCCTAACTGTTGACGACGACATATTTTATCTATGATTTCCAACGGATACAAAGGATATTGTGATACACTTAGTAGCGTAGCGGGGTAGCGGGGGGGGGGGGGGGGGGGGGGCGGACCGCCCCGGGTGCCACCCGAGGAGGGGGTGACACTCGAACGTGGAGAAAAAACTAAGTGCAAAATTTCCGTAAAAAATATATTACACGTTAACTCTGATTGTTATTTTGCTCTTTCGCTTGGTTGGTCGGGGATTCCCGAAAAATGTTTTTTTGTTCCTAGCTCAGTCGGGGATTTCCGTGATATATTTCTTGTGTCATTCGAATTTCTTTCGTATATTGTGATTTACGTAGACTCGTGAAGTTAATTGTTATCTATGGACTGACGTGAATTAGTGAAGAAGTTATTATTGTGTTAGCGTGTTTGAAAAACAAAGTAGGAAGGTGTGAATTTTTAGATACCGTTTTGTAGCGCATGAATAGTTACAGTCGGGACAAGAAAAGGGTTTTTTGATCACTGTGAGTTATCAAGTGCCGTTTTAGTTATTTTTGTCGAGAATAAGAATAGTTGCAGTCAGGATAAGAAATAGAGTTTTTTCCACTGTCGGTAAACGTGTGATTTTTAGATTTCTTTTCATAGTACATGAAAAGTTGCAATTAGAACATGAAAAAGGTTTTTCTCAGCAACTGACTTCTTATGTATCCCTTTTGAGAACACGAATAGTTACAATCAGGACATGAAAAAGATTTTTCTCTTCTGTGAATCGTACTGCGAATTTATAAATCTTCCCTTTGAAAACTTGTATTACTGCAGTCGGGACATGAAAAAGATTTTTGTCCAGTATGGGTAAGCATGTGAATTTTTAGATACCGTTTTGTAGCGCATGAATAGTTACAGTCGGGACAAAAAAAAGGTTTTTCATCACTATGAGTTAGCAAGTGCCGTTTTAGTTATTTTTTCGAGAATAAGAATAGTTGCAGTCAGGACATGAAATAGGTTTTTTTCCACTGTCGGTAAACGTGTGATTTTTAGATTTCTCTTCATAGAACATGAATAGTTGCAGTTGAAACATGAAAAAGTTTTTCTCCACACTGAGTCAGCAACTGACTTCATAAGTATCCCTTTTGAGAACCCGAATATTTACAATCAGGACATGAAAAAGGTTTTCTCTTCTGTGAATCATACTGTGGACTTTTAAATCATCGTTTTGAAGACTTGTATAACTGCATTCAGATCATGAAGAAGGTTTTACTCTACTCTGAGTAAGCTTATGAATCATAGTGGAGTAAAGTGTTGCTCCATTTGGAAACCTGTGTAAAATTACTTTCTTCAGGGCCTCCTCAGTGTAGCTAATGTAAAACAAAATATGAGTTGTAAAACCATGAAGGTGTATTAAAGGTAAGACAGTATTAAATTGTGGAGATCCGAAAGGAATGAAAGGCCGATAAAAATAATAATATTTTTTCAATTTGTTTATGAATTACAATTTAAAACAAAAAATAAACAATATACGCAAGGACCTATTGCGAGTTTGAAATCTCTTGTTTTATTTTTACCGCAAACGCGATTAAAATAAAAATAATGTATTTAAGCGACTTTCTAGTACTTTGCGCAATTTTATTGAGACTTTTTGGTAAAAATGGTCACATGGGTGTTACGTAACGTTTAGGAGAAGGGAGGTGCAGAAAAATCTTATGGCGCGTTGCATAGGGGGAAAGAGGGCCAAAAATTTTCAAAAATTGCGTTACTATTTCACGATTGAAATTTTATCATTACACTCTGAACACAAAACTGGTTTTAATCTAAGTATGGTTATTATGTATTCATGACAGCAAATGATTTTCTTCAGATTTTTGCAGCATATTAGAATCGAAGACTCCACACGGAACTCTGTTATTTGTAGCTATATGACTCGGTAGGTCAGCATTCCCCAAAAATTCTGTTATTTTATTTTTGTTCCACCTCTTACTATTGATTTATTGGGGATTCCCGTGAAATATTCCTCGTTTTTCCCCTGTGTCATTCTCATTTCTTTCGTACATTGTGATTGACGGGAACTCGCGAAGGAAATTATCACCTATCGATTATTGAGAAAGTTGTTATTCTGTTAGTGTTTTAAAAGTGTTTTAATTCTGAGGATAACAATTTTTTTTTACATATTAGACTAGCTAGAAATGTTTTTATTATATTTTAGGAAGTAAAAATTTGTGTTTTGAATTTCACAAAAAAAAGGGTGACACCGCGTTTTCCGCCCCGGGTGCCACCCATGCTTGCTACGCCACTGGATACACTACTGGATACTTATACAATACATAAAACACTTGTTTCAGGAACAGCAGCCATGGAAGTTGACCAAAGTTTACTGATGGAAGATGAGCAATTAGAAGTACTGACAAGAATCCTTCTTCAATCCTCGACGCAGTGTCCGGAGAACCTGCTGGATGCGGAGCCTCACCCGAGCGACCGGACCTTGGCAATGTTTGCCGACCGGATCTACACCAAGAAGAAAGAAAAAGAAAATGATGCAGCCTACGGGGATAGGATGCTGTCAGGTGAGCTATTCAGACAAGGCTGGAGACTTCTGATCACCTACAACAAAACAGGCTTGAGGAATGGGTACTTCGGGGCTGCATTCGTCCACACCGGGCAGCAGCAAGTGATTGTGGCGCATCGCGGAACTGACTGGAAATGCTTTGGAGCCCTATATACAGACATACAAGGTATCTTGCGTACTAAATACACGTCTTGCATGAACTCCGCCATAACATTTGTAGATTTTATAAGACAAGCCGTTCACTTAGCAAATCTTCAACACAGACACTACACACTCACAATCACGGGTCACTCTTTAGGGGCGTGGCTTGCTCAGATAACTGCGTTCTCTGTTAAATACTTAGCCATTAAACATAAAACAAGTCGAAGTATATTAGAAAAGAATTTCGAATCTGGTATACATGCGAAGACTGTTGGTTTCGATAGTCCGGGTGCTCGGGATATGTTGGACCAGGTGCTGGATAACTATTACTACAGGTATGAGACGAATGTGTTAGAGGGGCTGGACATTACCCTTTACCTGTCGGCCCCGAACCGTATCAACACCTGTGGGATGCACATAGGTAGGATATATCGCATTCGTAATGATGTATCCGACTTCACATGGTATCATAAGAAGTTGATATATACTCTTACGACTCATGGAATTAAAAATTTTGTTAATGCCTTTGATAAAGATAATAATTATATCTTTGGTGAAGTGTTGGATTGGGCGAAAACCAAAAGTGAATTTAATAAACTTTTTAATATCTTACAGTTCGATAATAATTACCATGCACAACCAAAAGATAATAATCTCGACCTTAAAAAAATAATCGAACGGTATCGAGTGGTGGATCTTAAATCCCCAAGCAATGTAGGTTCTTTTAGAGTTTTTTCCGAAGTCGAATTGCAAATGCTTTTCAGAATGCATATTATACAAGAACAGAAAAGCGAATTGACTGTTCTGAAGAAATTCATCGAAAAGAAAGAGCTTAAAGTGGACAGTACCATGCTACTTCCCAAATTTGGTATTAATCATTTTACCCGAACAATAACATGTGAGTCGGGAGAATCATTGGTGAAACTCTGCAAGCGCTTGAAGCAGCTGATGCGGTGGCTGGAGCTGCAGTTCACGCAAGCAGCGGAGAAACAGATTAAAGCCTTTAACCGAGCTGCAGACCTCTTCTACTACGCGGAGGGACAGAGCTACCTCGGTTCTTTGCCCAAGTATTGGCTGGACTTTACAGATTCCGTAGGTTTCCGGGATTTCCTGGTTTCCAGCGCTGAGCGAGTTTTCTGCCTACTCACAAGTAGTAAAGACGTTGTTTTCCAAATGAGCCGACTTCGGAACATCCTTCATCAGATTGAAAGAAGCAACGACTCCTCCAACAGTTCCATCAAATATGCATGTCAAAATTACTACACATTTCTTAGTCAGTCCCAACTGCAAAATCTTGTTAAACTTTTTGGTTGGCCCGTTGAGAAAGAATTCTTAATGGTGGTAGACTGCACATTATCATCTCATATATCCATCCTTCAATTGCTTAAAGACGTAAATAAGAAAGATATAAAATCCCTAAAACTTGTATTGATTGTGTCGCAATCGATAGACACACCCGACTCCTTTAAATTCTGTAAAACTGTAAACTTTAACAGTGATGTTAATTTCTCGGACCTAACTCATGACTCACAGAATGAAATGTTTAATCGAGGTAATGTTATAACTATCGGGGAAAAGGAATATAGTTTTGAAAGGTTCCTAGGAGAGGACCGTTCAGTTTGTAATATCAATCAGATCCTAAGTTCAGAATATTTGAAAAATTTCGCAACAATTGAAAACTATACAATCAACATAAAGGACACGCGTCCCACCCTCAGTGATATACAGATGCCATACTTTAAATTAAATATTAAAACTAGTATGGAATTCTTTGCGAGTTGTGTAAATTCACCCGACACTAACATCCTGGTGGTGATGAGTGGGCTGAGCCGTGAGGACCTGGAGACTGGGACCGACTGGGACTATCTCAAGGGGATGGACATCATCCTCACCGAGGGAGATGCACAATTCTCCTTTAGAGATACCTGCAATAAGAATCCGGATAAATGCATTTACTTGTTTGAAGTGTTAGGCCGAGATGTATACTGCAAAGAAGTATTTAATAGGCGTTTTTATTTAGACAGGCAATTTCTTCACAGAGCATATATTGACGTGAAGAAGTTTGCAGAAACTGAACATGCTGATGATCTGTTTGTTATTAACAGTGAGTCAAACAAAGAGTTACTCGTAAAATTGATAGAGAATTGCAGAAAAAAACAAGTGTTCACAGATAATATACTTATTGCGTCCACACAAGAGGAGGTGAAAGTTATTAAAAAATATATTAATAAACGTATCCATTTTGTACAAATCCATCAAAGCACGAAAAGCCGTAAAGTAGAATGGCGATATTCGCACGGCTCTGTGGAGAGCCTGCTCCGTTTTATGTCCACAGACTCCTGCAAGCCGATAAATGAAATAGATTTAAGTAAAACAGAACGAAACCTGACTATAATAACAGACGAGCCCGGAATGGGGAAGACAACTACCCTGTCGAACTTGTCAAGACTCATGGATACACCATGGGTCATTTATATAGAATTGAAACACTTCCAAGGGCATATAGGAAAAAAATTATCAGGTACGCTCAAGAATGAAAGCGTAGCAAATTTTCTGTTACGTGAGTGTGACTCTCAGGCTAACGGGTTATTAGAGTATTTGCTAGAGAGTAAGATAAACTCCAAGCGAGTCGTATTAATGTTGGATGGGTTTGACGAGTTGGATGATTATGTTAAAGATAAAGACAAGGAGAGTGCCAAACATAATATAATCAAGCTCCTTACATTCCTTAAAAATATACCAACAGTCCAAATATTCTTAACCGCTCGCAAATATTTGAAAACATCGTTAGAAAAGGAATTGTGCAATTTATGTACGTCATTTGTACCATTTAACGGAGAAGAGCAACTGAACTTTTTAGTTGTGATTTGGCGATCCTGCCTCTCCCTCGAGAAGGGAGATTATGGAGAGGAAGAGGAGGGTCGACTCAAAGATTATGCCGGAGAGGTGCTACGACAAGCAAAGGAAGTACTGGGGCCAGACACGGAGTGCATCATGGGGGTTCCCCTGCAATTGAGAATGCTGGCCGAAGTCTTCAGGCCAACAAGTGATCAGTTGCTCTATTTTCCTGAAGATTTATTAAAACAAATCAATGTGGAAAGTACATCAAATCTGTACAAGAAGTTTATTACGTTAAAATACGAAATTTACTTTAACGATAAAACATCTCTAGGAACAGTGGTGGATGAACTAATAATAAAAAAAATTACTGACGTTATAACCACAATGCATTGTGAACTTGGATTCAAAACATTATTTCCTCATTTCTACGACAAGAACTTTGAGCCCATTGAAAAAGAGTGGCTAAATAAATTAAACAGGGTTGGTTTGCTTCAAAAAAGGGAAGACGGAGATTCACAATTTGTACACCGCACATACGCAGAATATTGCTGTGCAGAAATGATTGTTCACTGGCTTAAACGACCTAGAAGCCTTAACAGGTATGATTTGTTTAAGGAAATCATTATCCCTCAAATCCTGCTTCATCCGGACAGTGAGATCATCCGGATGTTTTTAAATGTGCTAATACATGAAACAATGTCAGAGACAGCTCTAAAATTAAATGCTGAATGTATTAGTAGACTGTGGAATGAAGACAGTTCCATATTCAGCAATCAGAAGCACCAAACTGTTCTTCATATTGCTGTCTTAGAAAATAATGAACATATCGTCACACTACTTCTCAGTGGCTTACAAATAGAAAGTGCACAAGAAGCCTTTGTCTCTTTAATAATACAGTATGACCGAAATCATAACACAGCAATAAATAACTTGAATGAACCTTCACCACATAATATCTGTGAAGGTGAATTAGTATTAGACACAATGACAAAAAATATTTTAGAACATATCGGAACATGGTCAGATGAAAATAAGGAAAATATTTTTTTCGCAATTTTATTCAACCGAAAAGTTACAGAATCTGATGAAACCGCGGAAAAGTTTTTTTTTGAACGTTTTTTTAATCTACATGATATTGAGGCATCTCGATCTACAGAAGAAGAACTCATTGTTATTGTTAATTTATTTTATCGGGTTATTAATAATTATATTAGTTTTACATCGAGAATATTTGATAGAGTGAAAGAAATTGAATTAGAAATTAAATCATTTATAGAGGCTATTAAAAATAATAATGTTGAACATATTCAAAATATATTATTTGAAAAATTTAAAAATAATGTTGAGCGGTATTGCTTTTTATTAATGAAACATAAAGATCAGAATATGCAAACAGTCCTTCACATTGCTATAGAGGAGCGCCACCTAGATATAGTTAGATTACTCGTAGAGCAAACTGCTGTTCCCTTCGCAGTATTAATGGCACAGAGGGATGAGTGGGAGAGGACTCCTTTACTTATAATTGCTGAATGGCCGGGTGGACTGGATATTATTACGTACTTGGTGGAGCGCGGTGCTGATATTAATACACGCTGTGGGGACCGCAGGTCTGTTCTGATGTATGCGGCCTGGAGTGGAGAGTTACTAACTGTTAAGTATCTTGTTAAAAGAGGTGGTGATATCCATGCTACAGATAGATATGGCAGGACTGTACTACATTACGCGGCACTAAATACAGATCCCCCGGTAGTAGAATACTTCCTGCAGCAGGGGGTGAACCCTGACAGGGTAAACAGGTGGGGACAGACCGCACTAACTGTGGCATCAAAGAAGTGGGATATGGTGCGACTGCTACTGGAGAGGGGAGTGGATGTTAATGCGGATGGAGGTGAAGCTCTTAGTGTTGCTATAGACTATGGTGAATGGTCTATAGTGGAGGCTTTAATAAATAAAGGAGCAGCCATTAAAGAAAGTCTAATAAAGGAGAATTTATCCGAATTTAAAATAAAATATCCGAATTATGAATTTAAAAAAGAATAATAATCAGCTTAAACCCTCAAGTCTAAACACCATAATATCATGTTAATTAACCCCTCAAGTATAAACACTATAATAACATGTTAGTTAACCCCTCAAGTCTAGACACTATATTATCATATTAATTAACCCCTCAAGTCTAGACACCATAATATCATATTAATTAACCCCTCAAGTCTAGACACTGTAATATCATATTTAGTTAGAAAATTGTTAGAATATGACAATGTAAATCGTGAATCTTAGGTTGGCTACAACGTATTTGTTAGTATTGTTAAGTTGTCAATACTGTTTATGCTCTCTTGTCTATACTCTCTTGTCTATTACTAAGCTAAATATGTGAGTGTACGTTTCCAATGGTGAATAAAGAGTTAATATTATTACTGCATAAACTGGAGGATTTCATTTATAACAATCGCAGGTTATGGGCCCAGATTCGCTTATCTGTTGATCAAGATCAAGTACGCAAAGTGAAATCAAGCAGGACTGAATATCAGCGAAAAGTGAGGTTAAGTTGCCGGAACGCGTGCAGAAAATTTTCGCTGAGAAGGAAAAAAACCACTGATAAATCTGATCAGGCAGGGCAGGAAGCAAAATGGAAGGAAACGTGATGACTACCAATGCATTGAAGTTGGAAGGGGCAAGGAATTGGAATATTTGGAAGTTTCAAACGACAGTTTTATTGAGAGGACAAGGATGCCTGGACATTGTAGAGGGGCGCGCTGCGAAACCTGAAGAGATTACCGCACTAGCCACTTGGAAGACAAAAGATGCTAAAGCTCAGACATTACTGGTTACCAGAATGTCGGAAGACGTTATGCTACATATCATATCGTGCACAACTTCGGCGCAATGTGGAGAAAGTTTCTAAGTGTATATGAACAAAAGTCAGAAACAAGCATCCATATTATCCAACAAAGATTTTTTCAGTATAAATTTGATAAAACATCGAAATGTCTGTATTTCTGTCTAAAATTCAAGAGATGCAAAGTCAGTTGAAACAAATGGGCGAGAATGTATCGGATAAATTTATAATAACCAAATGAGCTGGCCGGATGAATACAAACATTTTATATCGATTTTTCGAAGAAAACTTCTTCTAAAAGGTTGTTACTTTGTGATGTCATTATTTATTTATTAAAATAAAATAACTTAGTTTACATCACTTTATTTTTTATATTTTATACTATCAACATGGTTCACGAAACATGTTGATAGTATAAAATATAAAAAATAAAGTGATGTAAACTAAGTTATTTTCTTTTAATAAATTTTATATCGGCGTGGGAATCGGCGCCTGACGACAAACAAACGTTCGATAATTTTAAAGCCAGATTATTAATTGAAGAAGAAAGAGTGAAAGAGAGAAGATATGAAATACAAGAAACTTTATCCTCGTCGGCGTTTGTAGATAAAAGAAATCTTAAGTGTTACAAATGTGGAAAAGTCGGACATTTTCAAACTCAGTGCAGAAGTAATCGAGACAATGATAAAAAGTTGAACGAGCATAAATGCTTTTATTGTGGAAAATTCGGATATTTTAAGGCACAGTGTCGTTTTAAAAAGTCAAAGGAAAATAATCAAAGCGCTACAATAAGAAGACAAGTAATGCGTTTGTAGTGTCGAATTCAGCGTATAAAAATTATGAACACTCAAAGTTTTTAATTGACTCTGGAGCGAGCGAGCACATGTGTTATGACCGCACATTATTATCATTTTCAAGTGTTTCGCAAAAGTCCGTAATTGTCGGCAATGGAGCAATCATTAGTGTTTTGGGTTGCGGACAGATGGAGGTACAAGTCTACAATGGCAGTGAATGGATAAATACAACAATAAACAATGTTTTGTTTGTTCCGGATCTAAAGTCAAATTTATTCTCTGTAAACCGCGCAGCCGATCGCGGGTACACTGTTGTGACGAATGACAGTTCGTGTTTATTCTATAAAAATGGCGTTGTTTGTGCGATAGCCAGTCGAGTTGACAGTTCATACTATTTGGATTTTCGTTTGAAATGCGAGGTCGCAAGTGTTGCTAAAACTATGAAAAATGACCTATACGAGTGGCACGAGAAATTAGCACATCAAAACTTTGATTATGTGAAGAAATCATTGCAGAAAAATAACATTGAGGTAAAACAAACTGACGTACGCCAATGTGAGAGTTGCTTGAAAGGAAAGATACACCGTCTACCATTTAAGAGAGATGTCATTTTCTTAAGTCAAGATGAAACAGAAGAAAATAAGGTGGTGTCGGATAATGTAAAGAGAGATGTCATTTTCTTAAGTCAAGAGGAATCAGAGGAAAATAAGGTTGTGTCGGACCTAAATACTTACTCAAAGTTTGTTGGGGTCAGAAGAAACAGTGGAAGAACAAAAGGTTGCTGAATGTGAGGAAACTCAAGTTACCCAAAATGACAATCGTACAAGTCTCCGTGAAAACAGTTCTTTATGCGAAACTGAAAGCCAAACTTAATATGAGCCATGCAGTGATGAACTATCAGACTTAGATGAAACATTGTTACCTCAAAATGAAAGACGCAAGTGAGTGAGGAAACCGACAACATTCTATCAATGTCAAAATATTTTAAGTGAAGCAGTGACATACAAAGAAGCTATGGAAAGAAGCGATGCGAATAGGTGGAAAGAGGCAATAATTAGAGAATTACAAACTTTAGAAGAGAATAATACTTGGGATTTTTGTAAGGTCGTAAGTAGCAAATGGGTTTTTAAGCTTAAATGAAATGGTAATGAAAAGCAATATAAGGCTAGGCTAGTTGCAAGGGGGTTTGAGCAAAATAGTTATTTTGATTTAAGCAACATTTACGCTCCTGTGGCTAAATTATCAACATTTAGAAATTTTGTGGCAATAGCGACTAAATTAAATTTGCCTATATATCAAATGGACGTAATAGGTGCGTTTTTGTACGGGGATATAGACAAGGAAGTCTATATTAGATTGCTTATTCTGAGGGAAATAATATTGTAAAACAAAATAAATCACTCTACGGTTTAAAGAGTTCCCCAAAGTGTTGGAACATAAAATTCAATTCTGTAGTAAATAGAGAGGGTTTTGTTAAGTCTAACTGTGACTCATGTTTATATTTAAGGTATTATGGAAATGAGAAAATGTTTATTTTACTTTATGTCGATGATATTTTAATTTTTGGTACAAATAAGAAAGATATTTCCGAATTTAAGGGTATATTATGTAAAGAGTTTAAAATGAAGGGCTTGGGGCTAATAACAAATTTCCTAGGTATAAATGTAAAACAAAATTTGGAAACGGGTATTACAGAACTAGATCAAAGAAAATATTTGGAAAATGTTTTTAAAATATTCAATATGCAAAATTGTAAGCCTATGTCAACCCCTATGGACCCTAATTTTAACACTTAAATATTTTTAAAAGACAGTATTGATGTAGACAACAGTATTCAGAATTTGTGCAGACAAATGATAGGATGTTTGATGTATGCTGCATCAGGTACCAGGCCTGATTTATGTTTTCCGGTGTCTATGTTAAGTAGGTATCAAACCTGTGCTAACAATGAGCTATTAAGTGCATTAAAGAGAGTGTTAAGATATGTAATGTATAGTCTGAATTATAAGTTAATTTATAAATGTAATGATATGATTTTGGAAGGGTATTGCGACGCTGACTGGGGTGGTGATGTCAAAGACAGAAAATCCACTTCTGGATATATAATTTTGATTTTTAATTGTCTTGTCGTATGGAGTTCAAAGAAGCAGGCTTCTGTTTCTTTGTCATCCACAGAATCAGAATATGTATCTATGAGCATGACTGCTAGTGAAGTGTCATGGATTATAAATCTGCTAACTGAACTAGATATTAAAAATGTTTGCCCTGTAAATATATTTTGTGACAATCAGTCGGCATTAATAAATGCAAATACAGATGCTATAAAGCGATTAAAACATGTAGATATTCGCTACCATTTTGTTAAGGAATTAGTTAGAGAAAATAAGATTTGTGTTAGATATATTAACACAAATATGCAACCAGCAGACATATTAACGAAAGCTTTAAGCAGAGAGTTGATTGTAAAACATTTAAATAAGTGTGGTGTCATGAACTCAACTTTTGTCACATGTTAAAAAAAAAAGAAATTAATTATTATAAGTTTAACTGTATTTACATTGAGAAGGGGTGTTAGAATATGACAATGTAAATCGTGAATCTTAGGTTGGCTACAACGTAGTTGTTAGTATTGTTAAGTTGTCAATACTGTTTATGCTCTCTTGTCTATTACTAAGCTAAAAATGTGAGTGTACGTTTCCAATGGTGAATAAAGAGTTAATATTATTACTGCATAAACTGGAGCTTTTCATTTATAACAATCACAAAAATCAATCAGATTTTTTTTTGCACAAGAGTCCCAACTGCTCCCGTATGGAGGCGGTGAGACTACGGCATCGTCAAATTAAGGTATGTTTTGAGACTGAAGATAGTGGCGAAAGGAAGTAGTTTTTTTATAATTATTTTTTTACATGTAAATACTGCACAAGAGTCCCAACTGCTCCTGTCCGGAGCCAGTAAGACTATGGAATCTCCAAATTGCGGTATGCTGTGGAGCTGGAGATAATGGAGAGGGAAAAAGGAAGGTTGGAAAGGTACCTGGATATGCAGATCTAGTCACTACACATGGATAAGGACGTTTCAATTCTAAATGGTCTTTCACCAGGGCGATACTGAAAGTATCTTCCGGAAATACACTTTATTTTATTTTGAATGATTAAATTAAATTTATCTGCGATTTGAACTCGCGACCTCCGGATTGATAGTCTGAAAGTTGAAAAGCAAACGCTGGGGAGGTACCTACCTGGCTATTTGGCTCTAGTCACCAAACATGGCTAAAATCACTTCATGCGACATGCGACGCGACTTCTCAATTTGAATGGTGATATCACACCAGGGCGATACTGAGAGTATCATTCTCAAATAGACCTTGTATTAGTAAAAATGATTAAATTGTGAAAACACAAATCAATCTAATAGAATGTATCTGCTCACGCCAGGATATGAACCCGCGACCTGCGGATTACTAGTCGAAAGCCTTGACCACGGAGGCCGTCTAAAGTTGAAAATTCAAAATTGGGGAAGTACCTGGCTATTCAGTTCTGGTCAACAAACACGGCTAAAGCCGTTTCAAGCAATGTTCCTATTTTGAACGGTGGTCCTCATCAGGGCGATACTGAAAGTATTCTTTGTATATTATTTTTATTGAATTAATTGTGAATTGAATAAATTGTTAAGCAAGGAGAAAACTTAGTGTTGTCTCTTTCTAATATAAAATTATAATATAAGGACTTGTCACTTGGTGCCAGATATGGTACAACGTGTCTCTGGTGCCAGATATGGTACAACCTTTCTGATATTGATGTTTGGTGCTAAATACGTCCCTTTGGGTTCTGTAGCCTGAAATGGAATGAAATTTTTCATAAAAATATGTTATCTTTACAGTCGGGGGCGTCGCTACAATAGATATTGTGTACAGTGACTAGGTACTTGTTGACTAGAGCTGAATAGCCGGGTACTACCATAAAGTATCCTGTCTGGAGTGAAGTGGAGTGGAGCAAACTGGCGACATCAGTTTTGTTTGCTCTGGGAATAGATCTCCCTTCTAGGCATTATCCCCTCAGTGCTTTAAACTTAAACCAAATCTGTCTAAACTCCCAACAGGACTAGCTTCAATTAAACTAACTATTTATTTAAAGCACTGAATAGACAACACACACTAGAAATGCCTTCCATGTAGATTTGAATGTCGCCCCTGACTTAATACCTTTTGGTTCTAGCCCATTTAGCACGCGCTCTGTCTCCCTTACACTTGCCTGACATTGTGTATATTGTCATCCCATTTGAATTTCATCATTTTGATGTTCCACTGTTCCATATTTGAAATAAGGCGGGAATGTTTTTAGAATGGTTTTTGAGCAATTGTGAATTTAGGAATTTCATTTGACAATCTCATTTCACTGAAATAAACATTAATATTTTATTAAACACATTACAGCTGTTAACCTAAACTAAGAACATTTCTCTTTTTACACATACTCGTACATGCCGCCAGAATTATATTGCATAGAACGTTTATTCATTATTTTTAACTTTAAAACGAAAGACATACATTTCCCGGTCATGAATAACTTGACAAATATTTGACTATCTCCTACTATCATCATTGTAAGCGGAAAATTTTGCTTGTGTTGTGATGGAGGACTTAGCCAGTCGAGGGATTGAACTTATGATGCTTGGTCGGAAACCAGACGCGATGCCAACTCAGCCACTATTCGTTCTATCCATGTTGTTTGGTGTTTTAGAGAATTAATGTGCAACTTCAACTACCTCATACCGACATAAATCACGGATATTATAATTCCAATATTGTAAAAAACAATAAAAACAATTTTCTGTTTAAATTAAATATTATAGTTATATACCTACCAACTTTATCACCCCTTCCCCTCTCGGGTTCCCACTCCACCTCCTCCACCTTCCCTCTCCCCACTTCACTCCCCCCTACCTCCGTCCCGCAACCTCCCTCTCGAGTTCCCTTCCTCCCTCCCGCATTCCATACATTCAATCCCGGTACATTCAATTTTCAAACAGCTCGTGTGCCACCTTTTACAATTTTTTTATACAAATTTCATAATGCCAGAGCTCACCAGTAGTTTTATACAAACCTTGTCCTGACAATAACAAACACAAAAAAAAATAAGTATCCAATTTGGTGAAGTCGTTCGGAAGTTATGCGCGAACATACATTTCGGCGATTCATCGTATTTACATAGAAGATTCATGCACCAATAACAATAATATATAACAACACAAAAAAATATACTTCTTTTTGTTCAAGACTAGGAAAATTCTTTGTTTGCACTTCACGCACGAATCACATTTTTTATTTTATATTAAACCTTGCGCGGACCCCCTGACGTTGTTCAGGGACTCCCAACTCAATTTTAATTTTCCACGGATCCCCTGCATGATCCTGAGAACCCCTGGGGATCTGTGAGGACCAATTTGGAAACCACTGATCTAGTGCATAGGTGTTGGCTTTAAGGAATTTATCTTTTTATCAAATGTTTAATTTAAGCAAATATTTTAGTAAAATGTGGATAATGTAAATATAGTCCAGCTGACGACAGCATACATACACACATACACACATACAGTCGCATTAAATGAATTAGTGTTGTGATGTCATTAGGCTAGGGGTTTCACATATAAGCCGTTATCCGCAGGGTGTCCGCATTTTGTTTATTGACCAAGACTAGAAGTATACCGGAGATTTGTATGAAGGTGATTCCGATAAAAACAATAATTGGATAATTTGTAGAGCGCCGTTTTTATGAAAAATCACCTCAAAGGCGCTGATAATATCTGACTTACGCAGAACGTAATCCTCAGTTTTCTTACTTACGCAGTGACATTTTATTCCCACGGATTTGACCGGCGTCAATGTTTCCAGCCAATTAATTACTTTAGTGACAGTTCAATCAATGTATTGTATATACCTACTATACAATAATCTGAATGTTTGGTCACCCTATTATATACGTACAGTGTGCGTGGTGCGTGTACTCTGATAGCGAGAGAATGAGATAGTATAATCGGTCTCCTCTTTGTGCGGTGCTTCGTAGCCTCCCTACTCTTATCTATTTTAGTTTTCTGAAGGTTTCACTTCTACCGCCTGTGAATTGTTTGAACACTTTGTTTTTTTTTTTTAATTGTTGCTCTAAAACCTATTTCATTAAACTAATATGTTTAAATAGATATTAAAACAAGTTTCCATGTTTCCTTCATCATATATATTTTTTCCTAATTCTAGTGATAGCAGTTTAATAACAATGAATAGTTTGACGGTAGTGTCGCGAATGTTAAAATATACTCCGTCCCAGAAGGACGGCAAACCTAGTTTCTTCCCGAACCCTTCAGGTTAAAAAGTAGACATTTGTAAGATTGCATACAGTGTAAATAAGTTTATAAACACATCCTTGTTTAAACAATAACGCTGGTTATATGGACGCATAGATCAAACAATCGGATACAGAATTGAAACACAAACAGAGGTAATAACCCCTCAGTATTCGGCACTCGGCATTCGGACCATCCGACCCTTATTTATCTGCTCTGTAATATCTCATTTTGTTTATATGAACATTGTCCCAAAACAATTATTTAGAGTTATTTATGAATAGTTAAGATATGGATGTGTTATTTGAGCAAGCTTTGCACAAGGTGAAATATGTTTAATGAGACATACATGCAGACATACATACATACATACATACATACATACATGCAGACATACATTCATACATACATACATACATACATACATACATACATGCAGACATACATACATACATACATTTGAACGCAGCCCAATTTATCAAACACAATACATGATGCACAGACATAAAGTGTTGAAACAACTGCAAACATATTAAGAAATTAAAATATATTAAATTAAGTCTAATTGAATATAACTCTTTATTAAGATTATTTTTCTGTTTCTATGGAGTTCTATTATGTATGTACCTATTATTACTATCGAGACATGAAAACACACTTCTTATGTTTACCACATTTTATTAATTTATTGTCTATTGATGTGTCTATAGTTAGTGATTTATTTTGTTTGTTTTTATGTTTTCCATTTATTCATTGTTCAATACATGAATGTAGTACCTATCCTACATCTGATAATAATATGTATTATTGAGACATGAATACTGATATTTGTATTTAATAATGTTCTCTTTTGTTTAATTCTATGTACAGTATAGTCTCTGTAATCCGAACCCACTATAATCCGAACCACTATGCCCGGTATATCAGAAGCTGCATATCCTTGCTAAGTATGGGATTCCTCGCTCAAATTGAAGCAGGCTAATCCTTGATAAGCCGCAAACTAGTTACTTTTTTAGACACCGAGGCGTTAGCAGTGGCACATGTTAAATTTGAGCGTTACGTAAATTGTAAAAATTATTTTCCTTATATCTTTCCTATTTCGAATTGTAAGTTTTATAATTTTTAACTTGGCTTGACTTGATTTAAGTAAAATTGTTATTGTAGTACCTTCTTTGGTAGTTTTTTATGTCCCAAAATGAGATCAATTAACATATTTGGATTGCTAAAAGAGCCAAGGAATTGTTGAGTTATATTCTAAACATCTCCAAGGATTTATAAAGTTTATATAAAATATATATATTGTTAGTGTCTCTAACTAGAAGCATCCTAGAATATAATTCTCCAATATCTGTCTCCTTCTGGAAACCATAATTAATACTGTTGAAAGAGTTCAACGCTAATTTATAAAAAAAGTGCTGATTTCAAATTCATAATTCTGTTGAAATTACCAACATATTATTATTTGGTTTTGCTCCAATGAGATTTTACTAAAGGGAGAAGAATATGAATTGATTTTGCATGTTTATTTAAATTTAAAAGAATAAATAAACCGTTGAACAGCCATCAAATCCTAACGTAAATGTTGCTTTCGTATAGTTGATACAAACTAAGAATTGTTGTCTGTATCAGCGCCCTTGAGGTGATTTTTCACGAAAACGGCGCTATATAAATTATCCAAATAATATTATCATTATATTATTGTGAGAATAATACAAGCTTGTGTCTTGTGAGATACAATTCTGCTATAAATAGATGACACTGTTGGTGCAGCATATGCTAATATAGTCAATATGCCCTTGTTCGGGGCTGTGTTGAAATAACATAAGGTTTTACTCCTGAAGCACAACAACAGTTTTGCAGACCTAACTTTAGCATTACTTCTGTTACTCTTCCTGTTGTTCGCCATATTATTAATAACATTTCTATTAAACTTTTCTTTCAACCACTTCTATAAGCACATCATTATTCATGGTTATTATAATTTGTTAATTGCCATTATGTTTTATTTTATATAATTTATCTGATATGTTTACTTTGAAGTTGTTTGCATTTCCTTTGTTATTATTACATATTTGTTCTTATTCTACTGCTCTATTCTGCTGTTATTTTACTGTTGTAATTTGTGTAACAATATTAAATTATCTGAACACAGTTTTGATAGTTATTTAGAATATGACAGGCTATTAGGTTAGCTGCCATTGCTCTAAAATCAAATCAACAATATGATATTAGCGATGAGGAACTAAATTATCATTTACCAGATGAAAGGGATAAATAATTAAATTGTAAACAATTATTTGTAAATAGATGTATTGAACTGTAAAACAATAAATGTGTCTCTTGAAATATCTTGTTTTTTATTATATTTATGTATTTGTTCCTTTGTTATTCATTTTTTCCAACACAACTATCTGTCATATAACTGACTATGGGCTCCTTCGAAGCCAGAGCCAAGTTAGCATCTCAGAACCTGGGCGTACTGTACAGGGCCCACAGATACACAACATAATATACAACTGATCATACTGTACAGCAAGTGTTGCAAGTGCACCTGCGCTGTAGACTACTAGGCAGCCACCTCTGGTCTGCAGCTCCAATATACCTGACAATCTCTTGACACTGTGGATCTGTTTGATAAAACATATCTTAACTAACGGACTGCAATCTTTGGAGCACATATTTCAGGTGGAAAATCTTGGGCTTGGCCCTGCACAGCATCCCCAAAGGCGAAATAGGTATTTTATGAAGTTAAGTAGTTTTAAGCACTAGGTACGTATACAATATTTCAGGCTAGAAAAGAGGATTGAACCCGTGACACTGTCACATAAATAATTATGTAACTAATGCAGTTCTTGCTTAGGTGTTTATTTTGTCTATGGTGTTTTTTTGGACACTGGTAATTTTTGGAAAAGAAAGAAGAGCACTTTTGTTTATGGTCACTTCCTCGCGAGCAGCTTTTGGGCGAGCTGGTCGTGAATTAGTCACTCACTATAAAGGTGTTTAATTTTGAGTTTAAACCATGAGAATCTAAGTAAATTAAAACCTAACCGATCGCGGGTGATTTTTTCGTAACACGCGAGGCTCGTGTACGTATATTATTAATGGATGACATTGTGAGAGACATGGCCGGAATGTCACTGTGCCGTATTTAAACTTTAAATAATAAAATGAGCGATGTTGATCGATATTTTAAAATTCATAATTTCCATATAGTGAACCCGGTTTCGTTTAAGATTCCTTTTAAGGAAAATGTATTACGGGAACAGCGAACCTTTGAGCCACGAGTGTATCCAACACGCATCCTGGTGATGGCCGGATTAAAGATATTTGAATTTAAAATCGTAACGATTTTCTGCAATCCGCGCTCGCTTTGAGGCCATTGACGGCCTAGATCATTAATCCGATAATACATAATCGGCCGTGACAAATATTTTGAGAATCGAGATTGCGCCGAGTCCACCTTACCGATCACATTGTGGGAGACCTGGCTTTTTCATGGCTGGCGCCTGCCGGATTCCTCCGGCCCTGTGCAGGCATCCTTCTGGACTCGGGACTGAACGAGAGACAACCCCATCCTGGTGGGCTGGTCGCCTAGATTTGGCCCTAACCAATCCATCCTCATGGAAAGCCCTAGGCTGGCTTTCATCCTGGCGCGCACCTCTTCAAGGGACATCATCACGGCATTGTTTAGTTAGATAGATAGTTTAGCGAGTCCATCTGGTACGTATGTTTTTTATTTGTTTTCCTTTGATACCCTGATGGGAAGTTTGTACACTTCCGTGTTGTTTTTGTGTTCAATACATTATTGTTTAAAAGTCAATATTCTTTGATTTAATTGAATCCCTACCTACTTGATGGAGAATTACTTGGCCCACTATCCCGAGTTTGGATCTCTGCTCTGCCGCCAGGTAATATTTAATACGAGCCTAATTCGTTACAGTGGCGTCCAACGTGTAAAATCAGTTATTTTCGGTGCCCGAAACGTACTTCTCTGTCATGTGGGTTAGATTTTCGGTTTTGGCTGATAATTTTATAGAACTGAATCGGTGTGTGTGCATTTATTTGGTTATATTTCTGACATTAACCGTTCTGCAGAGATACTGTGTGTCATTATGAAAATACGCCTCATTGTCTTGTGATCATTATGATGTTTATTTTTGTTTGTTTACATCGTAGAATTACGTTGACACTAACGTTAAGTGTTGCCATTAAAATAATGTTAAAACAAAATAATAACACTCAATTTCTCGCGAGGTGCTAACCGAAATGTTCTTGGGAACATTTTTTCTGTTTTCTGGCAATAATGTTTTAACTGTCAGCTGTCTATGTTTTGGTTTATCGGAGCCGAGCTGTCAATTGTTGTTAACATTGCATTACTGAGGTTAAGTCATTGCATTACTTATGAGACGTATTAATTATTTAAATAACTTATTTTTGCTTTGCAAACATCAGACCACTTGTGACAGACATTTATCATAAATGATTGTTTATTATAAGCTTGCGGTAACTGAAATATTGGGAGGATATCGTAGCAGTATTATTTTAAAGTGAGTTCATTGAGCATATGTTATAAAATAATTATTGTTTTAAATATTTACGGCATTCCAAAATAATTGGCGTCGTCATTATAAAAATAAAAATTTAATGATTGATTATCGAGTTTATTCATACAGGAATGATTTTTTTTAATGTTATTGAATATACTTATGTTAATATCGGTGTGTGTACATAAGACTTGTTTCAATTTGTTGATTATAATACATTTACATAAGTTTTAGGTTGCATAATCGTTATTAATAAACAATAATTTTTTTATTGAATTTATAAGTACAGGGTGTTTGGTAATTAAAGTGTTACGGTGATATTATTATTAATTTCAGGGTGGATAATTATATTATTACGTTTAATTAAATATAATTATTTATGAACAATAATTTAATTATAAATTAAATTATTTAAATTTAAATAAATTTTTTTTATTATTTTGAAATTTTTTTTGTTTTCAACAATGGCGATTTCCGATATTAATGGACTGTCAAAGGAGGAAATGACAAAATTATTAACGGATCGTGAGATAGTTCCGGAAGCAACATTAGCCAGTATGCGCGAACAGGCTCGTACTTTTAATAGAAGTTTGAAAGAAGGAGGTACTTCCAATATGAATATAGGTGATGATAATACAGGGAGTGGTTCCAATATGAATATAGGTAATGATAATACAGTTAGTTTAGAAAAGACTACAACCGTAATTAATAATTATTACCAGTCGCCTATTCCTCCAACTTCTTCTTCGTCCGTTCATTCTTGGGGTTTAAAATTTTCTGGGTCTTCGGATGTCATAGATTTCATTTTACGCATAGAAGAATTATCCAGATGCCGGAAGGTGGAGTTGTCCGCGGTTGTTACCTCTTTCTCTGACCTCCTGGAGGGAAGGGCACTTTCCTGGTTTAGAACTATTTTTGATGATTCTTTGTCTTGGTCAACTTTGAAAAAGCTCCTCATTTCTCGTTTTGACGTTTGTACCAATCAAACGGAAGCTTTAAAAGCCTTGTTCGCTATGTGGAATATGTCGAAGATGTTCAGTTAGCAAACTTAAGGCTGGATGTTCCGCTTTCTGAGGAACAATTGGTGGACTTAGTCTGTGACAGTCTACAACCGAAGTATGCCTTGGCCATTGCCTATTTCTCGGAAAAGAATCTTTCAGCTTTAGTAAGTGTATGCCGTAAATTCGAAAAGCTTTCGGTAGACAAACCTGTACCTCAATTTAATTCATCTCCGCGAGTTCCTTTTCCTAAAACGTCGTATTCTCATCGGGTTCCATATTCTCAACCACCGCACTCGCCACGAGCTCAAGGCTCGTACTCTCCCCGCGCTACTTATAAACAAGCTTCCTTTTCTCCACGCGCGTCTTCTCCTAGTTCTGCTTTTAATAGTAAGAAAACTTTTAATTGTTTCTATTGTAAGGAACAGGGGCATACGAAACAATTTTGTCAAAAATGGAAAAGGGATTCTCTTAAGCATAATGAAACGAACAAGTTTAATTCAAAAAACTAGCCGACGATCTTTTGCGTTCTGTGCACAAGAATGACAGGAGGTCGTCGTCAGTTCCTAGTAATGTATCTAAGTTTACCACGCACAACATGGACGCATGTGTGCCGTTAGCTGATTGTGGACGTGATGTTAGACCACATGTTAATATTAAAATTAAGAATTTGGTTTTTTCAGGGCTTTTGGACAGTGGAGCTACTGTCAGTTGTTTCGGGGGTTCTGTGTATAATTTTTTCATAAGTTTAGGATATAAGTTAAATAAGTTAGATTCCTACGTTACCACCGCGGATGGCAAACGTCAGGATATAATTGGTACTATGCGAGTACTAGTATTGTATAATAATATTAAGAAATATATTAAGTTTTTCGTTATACCGTCTCTGTCCTCTTCAATTGTTTTGGGAGTAGATTTTTGGAAGCAATTCGACGTGGCCCCTCAGTTGTTTCCAAAAGTCGACAGCAATGTTAATTTTTGGAAGGTTGTCGGTGAGGTTCGTAAATTAACATCAGCTTCCTTGCTGTTCCCCCAAGACAATCTCAAATTAAATTCTGTTATAGTTAAGTTTAAATCAATTTCTTTCGAAGAACGTGGTTTAGGTAAAACCCATTTAGTACGTCATAAAATAAATACAACAGGGGATCCTATTAAGCAACGTTACTATCCTTTATCTCAAACTCGCCAGAAACAATTAGAAGAACAATTAAAAGAAATGTTGGATTTAGGTGTTGTCCGCCGTTCTCGTTCGGCTTGGTCAAACCCAGTTTTGATTGTTCCTAAGAAGGATGGTTCTGTCAGGTTTTGTTTGGACTCGAGGCGCTTGAACAGCGTCACATTGGCAGATTCCTACCCCCTCCCTTACATTTCACGTATTTTAGATAAACTAAGGGGTGCTCGTTTTATTTCATCTATAGATTTGAGCAAATCATTTTGGCAGATTCCCTTGGATAAGGAATCCTGTCCTAAAACGGCTTTCGTTGTACCAGGCCATGGTTTATTTGAATTTGTGAGGATGCCGTTCGGTCTTAAGAATGCTCCCAGCGAATTGCAGCGTCTGGTAGATGCTCTTTTTGGTCCTGAGTTTGACGAGAATGTCTTTTGTTATCTCGATGATTTAATTGTTATTTCGGAAGATTTTGAGTCACATTTGAAGATTTTGAATAAAATTTATGAACGATTAAGAGATGCGGGTTTAACAGTTAACCTCAAAAAATGCGAGTTTTGTAAGGAAGAGTTAAAATATCTAGGTTATATTGTAGACGCCAAAGGTCTTCGTACAGACCCCGTTAAATTAGAATGCATTCGTACTTACCCTACCCCTAAGAATTCAAAGCAAATTAAAGCTTTTATAGGTCTTTGCGGTTATTATAGGCGTTTTATCAAAGATTTCTCCACTATTGCGGCCCCGTTGACAAAACTCACTGGTTCTAGAATGGGAATAAGTAATTTTTCTTGGACTTCAGAAGCGGAAGACGCGTTAAAAAATTAAAAAAAGCTCTAACTTCTGCTCCCGTTATTAGTTGTCCAGATTTTTCTTTGCCCTTTACTATACATTGCGACGCGAGCAACGTTGGAATCGGCGGCGTGCTTACTCAGGTGTTTGACGGTGAAGAACATCCTGTCTCCTTTTTCTCTAGGTGCTTAAATGTTCACGAACGAAACTACGGCGTTACGGAGCGCGAACTCTTTGCGGTGTTAGAATCAGTCAATCATTTCAGGCCTTACGTAGAAGGTGTTCATTTCACAGTGGTGACGGATCACTCCAGTTTGCAGTGGTTGGTTTCGTTGTCCAATCCAACTGGTAGACTTGCGCGTTGGTCTACGCGTCTTTCCCAATATTCTTTTGATGTGGTGCACAGAAAGGGTAAATTAAATACTGTTCCAGATGTTCTTTCTCGTAAAGACGATTTTACTGTTGCTGCCATAGATTCTTTGCCTATAACTTCGGATAGTTGGTATAGTAATTTGTTTTCCAATTGAATGAATAATCCCCAACGTTTCAATAACTTCCAAATTAAAGATAATTGTTTATTTCGACATTCTAAATCTCGTTTCGCTTTGCAAGAGGATACAGCCTGGAAGCTGGTTGTGCCTTTTGAGGACCGCAACGCTATTTTAAGTAAAGAACACGAATCTATTAACTCTTGCCACCCCGGTGTTTTCAGAACGTATAAGAAAGTTCAACTCCGTTACTTTTGGCCGGGTATGTATAATGACGTCAAAAAGTTTGTCAGTAAATGTAAAACGTGCAAAGCACATAAAATAAATACATCTGCGCCGGCGGGTATTTCTACGAATCCAAAAATAGTCAACAGACCGATGCAAATGTTGTCTATCGACCTTGTAGGACCTCTTCCACGTAGTTACGCGGGTTTTATGTACATTTTATCGGTTGTTGACGTTTTTTCCAAATATACATGGATTTTTCCGCTCAGAAATGCTACTGCGAAAAGCATTGTAAAAAATGTTGAACAATTTATATTTCTAGTCCACGGTGTTCCGCAAACCCTTGTGTGTGATAATGGTAAACAATTTGTTTCAAAAGAGTTTAAACAATTGTTGGCCGATTATAACGTTCCTATGCCTTTTTATAACGCCTATTACACCCCGCAAAATAATGTAGTGGAGCGTTATAACCAAACTATCGGGACTGCCTTGTCTATCTTGACCGAGTCTGACCATCGTAATTGGTCCAGATTTCTGCCTCAGATTCAGTCAGCCTTGAATAATACTGTTAATTTTGCAACAGGTTTCACGCCTTTTTTCCTTATGCACGGCAGGGAACAAGTTATTGATGGCAATTTACACAAAATTAATGTTTCTTCTAGTGTCGTGGACATACCTTTAGATCAGTCTAGAGCCGAATTTGCAAAAAATTTGGAAGACTTAGTTCCTATTTACGAACAAGTTTCAAATGCATTATTTATTTATTTATTTATTTATTTATTAATCATTAACGCCCTTATGGGCTTTTACATACATTTACATTTTTATGTTTTAGTGCATACAGGTGTTTTTAAAATACAAAGAAAACATTAAGAGTTTTTACGGATGGTACATAGAAATAAAGTTGGTAAGTAAAAAGTATAGCATTATACAAAAAGAGAAAAAAAAAACAGTTTTATATGTATATACGTATATAAAAAATAATAATAATGGTGTGTTTTTAATATATGTGTGCAATTTATGTGTTGAATACATAGCGAAGTTGATTTTAAACAAAAATACATACTACCGACTTGCACCGCACCAAAATTATTATACAAAGCGATTCCATTCTGACCAATTACTTTATCGTGAGAATTTCTGCTTAAAGAATTCAATTTCCGAAGACGAAATACTTTATACCATAAGTATACCAATCCCCTTTATACTGATACCATGGAACATTTCAGGTTTTAAAAAAATAATGTCAGATACTTCAGTAAACTATGAGTTCGATAATATAATATAACAGAGTATCTAATTACAATCAAATTAAAATGTTAATCAAAGTATAAGTCGTTAATACAAGCCTTTAAAAAGAATGCCCAACATTATAATTTACGCCGTAAATCCGTGGTTTATAATGTAGGTGATGTCATTTGGAGGAGGAATTTTGCTCAATCCAGTGGTCCGGATTACTTTTCCCATAAGTTGGCACCTAGATTCGTTCGTAATGTGATAAAAAATAGAGTCTCGGATTTGGTGTACACATTGGCAGATATGCAAGGTAGAATTGTTGGTAATTTTCACGTCAAAGATATTGTTCGGATAGATTAGTTTTTGTTTTTTTTTCTTTAAGGAGGCCTATGTTGTAGTGTGTAGGCCTACCAACCCTTCACATTATTACATTTGTTTCTTTTGTGATTGTTCTGGTCTCATGCTTTGGAGTTTGGTACCTCCAATTCTTGTGCTCAGTGCGAACACTTTATTCTAGTTCATTGACGATAAAACGTTTATTTACACTCGGTAAACTGGAATGTGATCCTTGTGGTCACTGGCGCCCAAATTTTGTTAGTTAAGTCTTTCTTTCCTCCGTTCCTATGCTTTTCTGTTAATAATAACATGCTCTAGTTTCGAGTTTTTTTTTTGTATTATTAAACGTATGATTATTTTGGTAATAATATACCTATTCACATAAGTACACACACACTGATTTCATACCTTGTTCCGTCTGTTTAACGGATTAAGTTGTAATGCTATTATTTTTAAGTTTATGCCCTTCTTTCTTCGGTCCACTGGAGGCTCTTTTTTTGCCCATAGCCCACAGAACCTCCAGGGAACTTGAGAAGAAATATCTTGGAATTTTGTGTCTCAGAGACTTGAGCTACTTTCTGATGCACAAAAGTTCTATTAGTTCTATTATTGATAGTTTGTATTTCATAAGTTCAAGTATAGTATAGCTTTCCTAAAAGTTCTTTATATAAACCCTAGTTCATAAGAAAGTTGTTTCTGTTTCTAACAAAGAAAGTACTGCTTTGGCATGCTTAACTAATGATAAATTCCTTTGGAATTATCGCTTTGCCTCTAATACAGGAAAGTGTGTTCTGTATAGTTTTTTAGTCTAAATAATATA
Organism: Limnephilus marmoratus; assembly: GCA_917880885.1. NCBI lineage: Eukaryota > Metazoa > Arthropoda > Insecta > Trichoptera > Limnephilidae > Limnephilus > Limnephilus marmoratus. The sequence goes on from OU862907.1 coordinate 65,302,765, forward strand.
AACATTAGTGTCTTACTGTTAGTATTATTATTAAACTATAAATTAAGTATTACTAGTGTCATTCATTAAAATTTTGAATTGATCACCCCTCGAATAGTGTCAACTCACTGAAAGCCATAGTTGATCACACTTTTTGTTTTGTTTGTACAAGAAATGCTGACTTTTGTCCACACGTGGAGTGTTTTTTTTAAGGAATGCCAGCTTGGGTATTGCCTTGGTCTCATTTTTTTTACAAACAATGTCACTCTGTTGAGTGTTTGCTGCAGGTTGTTTTATGGATTTTTGGATATCCTAAACTGCGAGCTTAACTTTCTGTTTTGCTGTTGAGTACCAATTGACTTTTGTCATGATCTGATAGACAGGTATTGTGTTATATAAATCCTAGTCTGACCACCTTGATTGGCAGGTATTTATTGTTTTATAAAACCTGACCTGATTTGATTTGATTTTTTTTGAAAAATGGATAATTTAAATATTATTCTAGTTTGACGACCCTTTTTACAAATAGGTATTTCTTCGGAATTGTAAATCCTGGTTCAATAATGACAGTTAGATGATCCAATGTAAGATCCCTACTCTGTCCACATCTAATAGACAGTTTGTAAACTGATTCTATATTACTTGACACAGAAAAATATTTTCTTGTGTCCTAGTTTTTAAAAAAATGTATATCTATAAAGATATTTTCATAATTTAGGCTTCTTTAATTTTAAGTATTTGTTTAATTTTAAGTTTTGTCATAAGAATGTTAAACCGGATGGACTTAGTTAGATAGTTTACTCATTTTGCTATTTAAATATAGCGTAAATTCAGTGTAAGTGAGGGCTGTTTGACCCTAAAGTGAAGCCAAATCGGCCTTTATTTCCTATGCAAGGAAAAGTGATTTTTTTTCTTTTCGGCAAAATATTGGGTTGTGTTTTTTTTAAATAAATAATTTTGAGTATGTTATATTTATAAATTTTGTTAAGTTGACACGAAAACAACAGGTCTCTTTTTTTTTAAAAAGTAAATTCAAAACTTTGTTTAATTTAGTAGATGTTGGTTGACTCCTTGTTTTCGTGCCTTTCTTTTCTTATTTGTTCTTTATTATTAAGAAATTTATTTTTAAGAGACTTACTTTTAAGAAATTTAGTTCTAAGTTGCTACTTTAATTACTAATCAATGTTTTGTTATCATTTTTCTAGATACCTGATGGACTCATAGTTTAGTTAGTTTATGAACTTAATTTTTCATGTTTGAGGGCAAACATTTTCGTGGGAAGGGGGGAATTGTCACATAAATAATTATGTAACTAATGCAGTTCTTGCTTAGGTGTTTATTTTGTCTATGGTGTTTTTTTGGACACTGGTAATTTTTGGAAAAGAAAGAAGAGCACTTTTGTTTATGGTCACTTCCTCGCGAGCAGCTTTTGGGCGAGCTGGTCGTGAAGAAGTGAGCCTAATTCGTTACAACACCACACTGGGAACCATGGCTTTGGACAACTTGGCTACTAACCCGTGGATGACAAACATAATAAAATAAAACCCAAGTTTAAATGCACTTTATTTAATAATAAATAATAGATTAACCTATTGATATATAGTTTCATATCTAATATTTCATATACCTACACTCACCGCAGTGATATTGACATATTTCTCAATTGCGTTTCTTAACCCGTCTGCTTGGTTCAAAATATACGCAACTCACAAAACGGCAGCCTCGACTTCGCGCCTAAATTCTGAATTGTTTCGACTTTTACAATAATTCCGATAAAACAGTTGTTTTCTATCATTTTGCTAAAACAAAAACTGTTCTAAAAACTAGATAAAATAATCTTCAAGATGTGTTTATTAGAAATCAATAATTTTGTTTTTAACTAATTGAATTTCGATTTTAAAAATCAATATTGGCAAAAAAAAACTTACCCGTGTATTTTGATAAGAAAACACCATAAAAATTAAAAATCTGAAGATTTGGAAATAATATTTCTTTACTTAAAACTCTATTTTATCAAACTGCCACCTCACTTTTTATCCATTTCATATAATTTTATTTTTTAATTTGATATTAAACTTGATTAAAACTTTCTTTTGGTCAAAAATTTACCATTATTCCAATCACATTTTTAGTGTTTTATATTTATTTATTTATTTATTTTGAAATACACGGCACAACAGGTGCCATTAACATACATGTATATATAAAGTATAGTAGGTATAAAATATAAAGTAAAGAGTACAAAGTATAAAGTTTTAAGAAAAGAGTAAAAACAAAAGTTAAAAGTTAAAAATATTATAGTAAAAAGTAAAATATAGAAATATAAGATATCCTTAAAGGGTACAAAGTTTTATATGTAGATTATAAAAATTAATAAATATAAAAAGTTATAAAATACAAAAAGTTATAGAAGTAAGAAATCCTTTTAGGAGCAAGAACAAAAAATTATAAAAAGTAAAAATAATTAATAGGTAGGTATCATGGATTATGTCAACTTGATGTCAACGATGTGAACCAATATAATAAATTTTACAAGTAGGTACCTGTGATTTCTAAGGTATTCGTTAATTTTAGAAATATAAGATATCTTTGAAAGGTACAAAGTTTTAAATATAAATTATAAAAATCAATAAATATTTAATGTTATAAAATATAAAAAGTTATAAAAGTAAGAAATCCTCTTATTAAAAGCAAGAAAAAAATTTTTTTTTATAAAAAGTAAAAGTAAAATAATTAATAAGTAGGTATCATGGATTATGTCAACTTGATGTCAACGACATGATAAATTTTACAAGTAGGTACCTGTGGTTTCTAGGATATTCATTAATTTGGTAGGCATATTATGTTTACCTGATGTACCTATTGTGTTTACGTGGTTCTAGCAGACAAATTTAGTTTGATGCATCTTTTGTATGAGGCCAGGTTACCGGCGGCGTGATCGATATTAGCGAATGCATTGCCTAAAGTATGCAGGCGATTTATGATTGAATTTTGTCCTGCATTGGTATTATTATTGTTGCAGTGAAAAGGTGTTTTGAATCGAGTTGGTCTGCAAGGTACATGATAACTTATTAACGATACCAATTCAGGGGAGTCAAACCAGTTATTCTGTATTTTAAATAAAAATATAAGATCATTAATTATTCTTCTATCTTTTAACGATAAGAGTCGCATTTTTTGTAAAAGAGAATTATAGTTTATGTCATCCGCGGGAATTCCTAATTTAAAATTAATTGATCTCAGAAATTTGCGTTGGATTCTTTCAATGGAGTTTGCGTGGCTTTTGTAGAAAGGATTCCATATGGGGGAATTATATTCCAAATGACTCCTAACCAGAGTTGTGTATAGTATTTTATATGTATGGATATTTTTGAAATCCTTACATAACCTTAGAATGAAACCCAGCATTTTCATAGCTTTATTAGTTACGATATCAATATGGTTGGTAAATAGTAGTTTAGTGTCGAAGGTTATTCCGAGGTCCCTTATTACAGGCACTGACAATAAAATGTGATTGTTAAGTGAATAGCTATATTTGATAGGGTTTTTAATTCTAAAGAAACTCATGATTTGACATTTTTTAATGTTAAGTGTAAGTTTGTTAATTGTACACCACTCTGCGAATTTAATAAAATTGGTTTGTAGGGACAAACAGTCATACGTATTTTTAATGATTTTATATATTTTCATATCATCGGCAAATAATAATATGTTAACATTAGAGAATATGGAAGTGACATCGTTTATAAATAGTATAAATAATATTGGACCAAGGTGCGAACCCTGAGGCACGCCGCTAGTGGCTTCAAATTCGTAAGACAAGTGTTCTTTAATCCAGATAGTAAGTAAACGTTTTGATAAGTAACTCTTAATCCAACATAACAATTTACCACTTATTCCTAGTTTAGACAATTTATTTATAAGAATTTTATGGCAAACCTTATCAAAGGCTTTACTAAAATCCGTATAAATCGAGTCGACTTGTTCTCTATTAGCAAGGGCATCTGAGATGAAATTTTATATAATATTTTATAATAAGTAGAAAATACGTCCTTAAAGTTAAAAAAAGAATAAGAAATAAAATAGTGATAAAAAAAGTTTAGAATAATTACGGAAAAGGCTATATATTTTTTCGTTTATTCGAAATTGAGTGCAGTGTGAATTTCTGTAAAATTATGCACTAGATATTTAGAATATTTCTGGTTTCTGTTCTGTCTTTTGCCTTCAATCAGATTACAAATCTAAGTAAGTTTTTTTATGGGTTAGGATATTGAATATGTGTGGTGCCAGGAAAGATAAATGTTTTTTTGCGATATTCGATTTGATGTATGGTACTCATAATTGTTTGTGTGTGTGTGTGCTCTGGTGTTTTGCGAGTGAGTAATGTGGTGTGGTGAAGTTTTAAAACAGTTTTTATAGATGATCTTCTATATAGTTTGTTGTTGCCTAATAAATTGTTTTTAATCATTAGCTGTTTTATCAATTACTAATAAACACATTGTGTGAAAATGCATAAATACATTTTTGCGCACAATAATATACATACATATATATTGATATATAGACTTAGAAGTTGAGAATTAGATGGAGGCTATGAGCCGAGGAATTGAACAGCGACGTCTGGGTGGGACCCAAATGCAACATTACATTTTACATACATATAGACAATTTATTTTTTATAAAGAACATAAATAGAATGGATAATAATCTTATAAATAATAACAATTACATAATATGTAATAACAATCGGAAACACTTAAGGATTATTGCATATCTCCGTATATATTTGTTTTGGAAACAATGTTTCTATAGTGAAATATGTCGACGGAGCAAGTTTCATTCTCCACACGATGCAATCTCTGAGCACAGGAATAGTACATAAAATGTGTGCGAGAAGCAACAACATTGAATGGAACATGGAGTCTAGTGTTCTATGGTCAAGGCTGTTTAAATTTTGGTTGATGATTTTAAATAATAATAAAATATCACCATTTTTTTTTCGCTGTAAATAAATATAAATAGTGTATACTACGTACCAATTATAAATATGTTACGTAGTGATTATCCAAAATAATTATAAAATAAATTAAATGTGAAGATATTCCCGTTTTAGAACAATAAAGCCAAGATAATTTTTTAAAAATGGTGATAAAATAACAAGAAAACAAACACGTTAAAAAATCGTTACATAACAACTAGGTATATCAATATTCATAACAAAAAGACAACAATAAAATAGTGAACATAACCATCGGGACGTCCTGTGCGAAGGCTACCAGAATTTAAAAAATGTATGACTCATTCGAGCCATACAAAAAGAAGAAAAAATAATGTTATTATAGCAGATCAAAACAGATTCGTGTCTCCATCTTCTAAGCCTACATGATTGATCACAACAGTAATAAAAAATGATAATGTTAGTATTTTGTAACAAGTGCATACGATACCAAAAGCAATTGACAACTAAGCCATGTTAAATCCCAAAAGTTTTGACACCTATTGCGTTAGGAAAAATATTTGACTGAAAAACGTTAACAAAACTTGCCATCAAAACAAGAAACTTATAAAAGCCAACCCGCAACAAATGCTAGAATAATAAAAGTCAATTACTTTACTAAACCAAAAAATTAAAAAAAGCCCGTAACAAGATGAAAAGATTTATTGGTTTTCAGAAATACACAAACATTTTGCCGCTAGATTCGGAAAACTAACTATTGAGACCGTGGCCATGCTTTCTAGGGCTCGTGATCGTTCTAATGTACAAAAGTCAAACAAAACTACTTGAGAGTTGATAAGTAGGTGAATTGCAGGCAACAGTGCTGAAGATAATTCGACAACGTTGATAAAGAAACATGCATTAGACAGACTAATTAATTCAAATCTCCGCAATAGCGTATTTTCCTCAAGAGAATCACGACGAACGGCCGAGTGACGACTACATAGAATTATAATGTGCAAAGCAGGTATTGGACCGACTGTGGGATGGAAATATACGCACAATTAGCCATCCAGATGATACAATCAACAATAGGTGATCAGTTATGACAAGTACAAAACACTGGAACCCTAGTCCACACAATATGAGTATTCAGTCAGATTTATTTATATTTGAAAAACTAATAAGATTCCTTTCTGCGCCCACCACGGTCGCCGCAATAAATACACCATACCTGCCAAACTAAGCAACAGTATGATAATTTTCAAAACATGGTATCGCGCAGAGTCTCATCCTCACATTGTCTACAAATATAATTTGTTCTCTTGTCAACCCTGTTGCGATCGGTACACCAAATGCACCGAAGCCGCCGTTTTTTATTAGGGACCGGTGAAGGTTGTTCGTCGTTTGTTTCAGTCTGTGAGTCAGTGGTTGTGGAATTGGATATCATGAAGTGGCGATCGAAGAGGCGGGAAGAGTTAGAAAACTTGTCAGTCGTTACTAGTCGTCTAGCCGGCAACAGACTCTGTGCCAACTTGAGATGCTTGTCCTTCAACTGCGACACAAGCGAAATCCTGTGTACCAAAGTAGTTGCTTTCGATGCCGACGACTGGCGATGCAACACAATAGAGTTGTGAATACTCACGTTGAGCATACGCTTGAACATCTTGTGGGTCCATTTAGGGCACCTCTTGCGTTCAAGTAAGAAGGGTTCCAGCATCTGATCTTTTTTGTCAACACCTCCCATATATTTATTATATTCTCTGACTACTTTCGGTTTGTATATATCTGGCCTACCCCTGGAAGGTCCAAGTTCCATTTCCGCGCCATGATAGGTCGATATTGTCGTCACCTTTTTCTTATCTTGCCACGATAGTACGGCGACATCACCAGCGTGACGACCGAAATAATGTCCGTCCGCCATGTTAATACGACTAAATTCTGGAGGAACATTGGCCCTATTAGGGCGCAATGTCCCGACGCAGTCAGTCTTATTTCTCTTGAGGAACCTAGCCAGTAGAGGAGAGTTGAACCAATTGTCCATCCAAAGAGTGTAGCCCTTATTCAACAGTGGTTTTACAAGCCTCAGCACTGTGGATGTAGATTTCAAACCACCAGGCGACGAATCTAGAGCAGTTGTTTTACCTGTATACACAAAGAACGACCACAGATAGCTAGTCAAGGAATCACACAGTTCAAAAGTCTTTATTCCGAATCTTGCAGCCTTCGTTTTAATATATTGTTTCATACCCAATCGACCTTTCCACAATGTTAAGGACTCGTCAATTGAAATGTTTTTTTTTTATTTTTTTTTATTTTTATTTTTTTTTTTTTTTATTTAAGTTTTTATTCCAGCAGGACTGGGAGGGTAGTGCAATCCCAGTCTGCCATATTACATAAACAATTATAAAAGAAAAAAAATATATATAAGGTAAGTACCTAATTAAAATATAAAATGAAAACAAAATTCATCACACAAATAACAAAAAATAAGTATAAAATTAAAATAAATAATAAGTAGACAGAATTAAAAATAAAAAGATATTTTTGGCCTGGAACATAAAGTTCTTGAAATTTGGTATTCAAGTGATTTATTATAGGTAAGAGGCTCGAAAGTTTTTTGTCTTCAGGACTAGTATATTTACCACGATCGCTGGCGTAGTGCAAACACTTGGCCAACTCGCAGTACCGCTTATAAGACAGTAATTTTCTAAATACATTAGTTTTCATCGCCCAATGAGTTGAAAAGCACGAGTTAATTGTTGGCATGGGAATAATACCTAGCATCATGAAAAACGCGAACAAAATTAAAATTTCATGCCTGTCAGTGTTCCTCCATGTAAGGCTTAGGCTATCACGACGCCGAGCGTCCATCGCATATCTGTTCGTCTCCGCCGCAATTTCATCAAGAATTTTATCAGTCCATATAGCTCGAAATGCATCATACATGGAATTATATGTGGCGGTAGGCCCTGACGTCTGGGGCACAAACGTTTCCCTTTGACCGGCAAATGTACTTATGCCGGCCCAAGAGAACTCCGATGCGTTCTCATCATCGGTCAAAAAATGAGCACCGGTATCCGAAATGGGGTCATCCACTTCGTCACCATCTGCATCATCTGTTGACCGATAATCAGAACGCGCTGGCAATGGTGCACCTCGCGCTTGGCGAATGCGCCCACCGCGAGCCATACGGGTGATTTGTGCCTGAGATAAAGCCGAGAGCTCGGGAGGTACCTGGTCATTCGTCGTATAAACCTCAGTAGGTAAATTCCCGGATACCCAGTTATCTCCCGCTCCAACAGGACGTCCCCTCCAGTTACGTTTGCGGCCAGAATCGCGGACGATGTGGCCTTCGGCTCTATGGCCGTTTCCGCGGGCGCGTCTGTTTCCGCGGACGCCTCTGTTCCCGCGGCCTTGTCGATCCCCCCGTGACACCTCCAGCGGAACATCGAACTCGAACTCTAAAAATAATGGTTGAAGATATAAAAATTGTTATCATATTTTGTAATTTTTTAAAGCAAAAAAATAACAAATATATATATATATATATATAAAATATGTATTAACGTAGATACCTTCTGCGTGGCTGCCACCCGCCTGGTCAGCAATTCCGCTACTGGCGTCTGTCACCAATTCTGAAAATATAACAAACTATTAGAATGCAATTACATAACTCGATATACATATGTTAAAAAATATATATAATTTTTTTTTTTTTTCTGCATGGCTGTCACCCGCTTGGCCAGCATCGCCGCCACTGACGTCTATCATCGATCCTGAAAATATAACAAACTATTAGAATGCAATTTACAAAACTCGATATAAATATCTTCATAAAAAAAACTGTGCTTTATGTTACGTATTTATTACTACAATAATTTTAACTAGAACTCATACCGTCGTCCGCGAAATGTATCTCCATTATACCCACATCCATAGTGCTTGTAAAAAAATTTGAAGACTGTAAATAAATAAATTATATTATTTTTTATTATTGTACATTATTCACCGTATTATTTCAAGAGCAGTGTTAAATAAATTAATTTTAAAAATACCTCTTCGTAAACATTATCAACATCAGCGTCAACATCAGCATCAGCATCAGCAACCGCGTTGACGAATTCACCTTCGTCCTCTTCGTCCTCTTCTTCCTCGCTAAAACTATTATCCGCCTCCAAAAACTCCAGCAACTCGGTCGGTGGCTCCTCCTCCGTTCCACAATTCCAAATTTTCCTAATGTAATTGTAAAAAATGAGTTTTATATATTATTCTATCGCTGAATTTTGGTAGCCAAAATATCTTTGTAACTAGATACCTATCTATTAATAATTCATAAAGTAATTTTTTTCCAATTCATTTCGGATATTAAATATTATTACGATAATATATAAAACAATTTAAAATAAAATAAAAAAAATATATATTATAAGCAATAATTATTAGCCTGAAACATCAATACAAAATGAAAAAATCTTCCGCTTTATTAAATTATGCCACCGACAAGACTCGAACTCGTTTAAACATTGCTAATAATAATTTATAATCCTTTGTGCTATGCATAAAAACGTTGTCTTCATAAAAAAATATATATTATGCGTTTATTATTTAAAAAAATTATAATATTATATTATTTAATTTGTTTGTTGTACACAATAATGACAATATTTATTATAAAATGGGGTTCTACAAAACAAAACAAAAAATCTTAGACAAATACCCATAATCTTCCAAAAAATTTAATAAAAATATCGATAGATTCAATTTTGTCACCCCATCACTACTCTGCGAAACGATTGAATTTGACAGCTAACAAAACATTTCGATACACGGGTTGATATTTTCCAATAAAACTAAGTAAATATATTGAAATGACATTAGTGTTTTTCTGGAATATTGAATGTAAATATATGCTTCCACTTTTTATACAAGAATATTCATAAAATACTGGAAATTCAATTAGTAAAAATGGATTTAAAAATGTGTTTCCAGCGATTTTATAGCATTTTAAATTTTCTATATTTAATTTTTGCATTATAAATCTTCAAAACCTACAAAATGTAATATAAACAGGTAAACAATATATTGATTAACAAATACAAATTTACTTACCTGGACATTTCGTGTTATTTTTGTTAAAAATTTCAATATTTGTGACACCTTGTACGCACTGCACGGACGATTCTTCTGACGAAATGGCGCGAAATCAAACCGTCACTTTGGATCGAGATTGTAAAATATCTATACAAAACAGCTTTAATATTTCAAAGACAATAAGAAGCATTATTTCGTTCTCTTTCTGGTTAATAGAAAAAATACATATGTTTGCATGAGAGGAAGAGAGATATATAGCTTTTAAAATGTAAGGTCGCTCCGGGTTGTTTTTGATCACGTGTTTCGGTGTGTTTTTAATCCTAAACAAGCAGACGGGTTTTAAGGTGTATTTTAAAAATAATTTAATTTACAATTAGAAAAGATCAGAAAGTGGATCGATTTAAAGAAAAGAATTAATCATTGAAGCCAATATTGATTATCCAGTCATACATATTGTGCAGTAAACAGATATTGTCAGGAATTAGTACCTTGCAGAGTGGAACATACTCTCAGTATCGCCCTGCTGAGAGATCACCAATCACAAGCGAAATATTGCTTGAAATTGCTTGAGCAACTGTGGAAAGTGCATTACATATTTATTTATATATGCATGTATATTACAATACATTACAATATGATACTTTGTCTGTCCAACTGGGAAGGATACCCGTTTCAGGACAGCCAAATTGTATATTTAGTTCATAATATTCTTAACAAAGGAATGGTTTCGTTCAAGATATCACAGGAATTTGCTTCTGTCAACACAACTTTTGAGAACATTAGGAATTGTATTCTGAACGAAGTGATGGTGTCTTTATGTCTTTGAAGGAATCGCAAAGATATGATTTTTTTTCAAGGTCTTTTTGGAGAACTTTAATAATTGCATTCAGAGTGAATGAGTGGTTTCTTAGGTGAGATCACAAGTAGGAAATTTTTTCCAGGCCATTTCAGAGAACATTTACAGAGAATTTACACATTTATAAACCAATATTTGACATATGAATTCCCAATGTATTTATGACTATTTAATTTTAATAAAGTACTATGTTCACAAAGGGGTTTGAACTCAACACCTGTGCTACTTACATCCCACTCAAACAGTTACAAAGGTCTATACAATACATATGACTGGATAATGCACAACACATATTTAATAACACATATCTCATGGGGAAAACATTCATTATTTATTTATTTAGTGACAAAAAGAAATTAAATATACTATGGACTTCAGATTTCTAGATAACATAATCCCTTAGTACACTGAATGCAATATGATCTAGATCCATTTCTAGTAAAACCAATGGCGTCAAAGACTTTTCGACTCGTAGGCCCTAAACAGGTCAATGATATTGAATATCTCTTCAAAAAATATATTTGAAAATGTTTAATCAATTTCAACCAAAATAAGGAATAATTGAGCTCATTTCAACCTAGGTCTTGTAGAGACTAACAAAACTTGTTGTAGAAGCGATCGGTTCTTATATGACTTGGAGATTATTCCATTGAAATACCGGTAGAACAAGGATAGCATTCCCGTCTGACGTCTATGCTTTAAAGATTGCAATCGTACTGTTAAAGAGACCACCCTTTTCTGCACTTTTTTTGTAGGTATTTTGTGTCTTAGACGCCCAGCTTCCGAGAGGCTAACTTGACTCTGGCTTCGACGGAGCCCCCATGCTTGAGCTGGTCACTTAGAGCTACACCGAGCATATCAGTGGAAGGCTTGTTGGGAAGATTGCTTCCGTTGAAGGAGACCAAATTGTCATTTGGGTCCCTTTTAGAAGTATTAGTAATCAGACATGAAATATAATATAGTAAAGCTGCCATTAATGAATATTAGATGTAAGTACTCCAGACAAAACAAGTGTATGAGTAGCGAGGACTTCATTCTCTGTAGATCAATACAGGCAGATGATGATGATATTGAATGTATGCGTATTAATTAGCGTATTATGGTTTTATAAGCTCCCCTCTCTTAACTTAATAATACATAAATATACATTATTAGACTAGAGATTCTACACAGCCTATAAAGGAAGAGCATTGAGGGAAAAATAATACTTTTACTCCACACAGGAGGCCTTGAGGAAAACATTCCCTCAGGGCCTATGTCATCTTAAAGATGCTGTGTGGAGGGTCTTTTTAGGGAAGGGAAGGAGTGGAAGTTCTGAGAAGGAAAAAGGTATGAGGGATGTGTAGGAATCTGGAGATCAGTGTGTCCAGGAGTGACGGACGTATGAATCCATCCCTCGCACTGTAGTACGAGGCGATGTTCCGAGAGAGTCCGGCTGGAGAGGTCAATTGGTCTCTCTCAATCAGTCTTCTGATCCAACCCGCCACGCAGCAGGTGGGCATACATCGACCGCCAAAATCTAGGCAAACCTCAGCCCATGAATACGGGCACCCCAAAGTCACCAAACGTAGCAAACCTTGGGGTGACCTGAGGCAGTGGTGTTGGTTGTCTATTTTTTGGTTGCGGTACGTCATACACGCCTTCCAAATTGATATATGACAGATTTAGTGTAGTAACTGACAACAATTGCAAACCCGACTGGGGTACCTATGTTACGTGGGGAGGAGGGAGATTAGGAAGATGAAGGTTTGAAAGTAGGTACTAAGGAATTCAGACCTAGTCACTAATCATGAATAAAATCATTTCAAGCAATGTTTCACTTCTGAACTATATCAGCATAAAACTTTTATTTATTTCTTAATAGAATCATTCTAATCTTCAAAATATAGGTAATTCTGTGTTCGTTTTACTGGTATTTCAGTGGAGGCTGTCATCGTTGATTCTTTCAATGCTGATGTTCAGCTGAGTGAAACGCCAAACATGTTTCCAACATTTAACTGGCAATATTTTCCACAAAAGAACAGGTAGTTTTTGCAACAGGTTCTGTTCTCCCCTTCATTAAAAAGACACTCCGTTCAGCATTCCCAGAGATGAAGTGTATGTAATATTATCACAGTGGACAACAAATGGTAAATACTTTAATAGTAGGTACATGGAAAGGGATGACATTCTAGAAGTTAGTGGAGCAAGTTATTTGACCTCCTAGACCTGTGTTAGTGCTAGTCCTCCTGGCAGATAGTTCTATCTTCTGTACCAAGAGAGAGAACTCAACTAGAGAACTGACAGTAAAACTTGTATACTTACCTGACCTACATCATTACTGGGACTATATTCTAATTATTCCTTGGAGATTGTGGACTGACTGCTGTACAAGTGACATCTCTGAGACAGGTGTGTGCTAATACTTATGACCGCGTTAAATATATACATCGCACAAGAGTCCCAATTACCTACTCTCAATCGTCTGGAACCAGTGAGACTATGGCATCCACAATTAGGGCATGTTGTGAGGCTCGAGGAAAGCGGGGTGGGGAAGTAGATGGGGAAGAGGAAGGCGGGGAAGTATCTGGCTATTCAGATCTAGTCACCAAAAACGTCTACAAATTCTGTATGGTGGTTTTCCCCGGGGCGATACTGAGATTGTCTTCCAATCTCAAATGTGTGTATATCCTCAAATAATTGAAGGAGCGTGATGGTTTAGATTAAGAAAGGGACACTTTGGTGGTTTGAGCATGTAGAGCGAATCTACGAAGAAAGGAGTGGAAGGAGTTTAGGTATATGGCGTGGAAATGAATCGTAATAAAAAAGTTCGGGAACGCCCGAGGAAAGTTTTTTTTTAACATTAGCTCCACACAGGATTTGAGGATGCTGTGTGGAGCGTCTTATAGGGAGGGATTTCTAAGGAAGGAAAGGAAGTTCTGGGAAGGAAAAGGGTATTAAGGGTTGGATAGGAATCTGGGGTTCAGTGTGTTCAGGAGTGACGGACGTGTGAATCCATCCCTCCCACTGTATTTCAAGAGAGACTACAGCTGTAGAAGTCAAAGGGACTCCCATTCTTTCCCAATCCGGCCTGCCACGCAGTTGGTGGGCAGAGGCATCCACCGCCAAGATCCGGACAAACCTCACTCCATGTCGCCAAACGTAGCAAACCACTTGAAGTCACCTATGTTAGAGGTTATCTGATGATTTCCGAGGCAGCGGTACCCATACCCGCCTCCCAAATTGAAAAATCTAACAAAATAATCGTTTTAATGGTTCTTCAAGCATATTACTTTCTTTCTTTGTTTTAACTCTGAAAGATCTTGCATGAGAGTTGAGTATGTAGTTATATGTGTTAGTGTTCCCTCTATCTGGTTCTGGTGCAATACTCACATTACTCATAAACACCACCAACATCTATTAGACATGCAGGAAAACTTCTGATATATTGTCTGTTAAACATTTCATTTCATTGTAGAGAGCATTGCGATCGTCCACTTGATTAGTCAGACATCTCTGAAAGATCTTGCATGAGAGTTGAGTATGTAGTTATATGTGTTAGTGTTCCCTCTATCTGGTTCTGGTACAATACTCACATTACTCATAAACACCACCAACATCTATTAGACATGCAGGAAAACTTCTGATATATTGTCTGTTAAACATTTCATTTCATTGTAGAGAGCATTGCGATCGTCCACTTGATTAGTCAGACATCTCTGAAAGATCTTGCATGAGAGTTGAGTATGTAGTTATATGTGTTAGTGTTCCCTCTATCTGGTTCTGGTACAATACTCACATTACTCATAAACACCACCAACATCTATTAGACATGCAGGAAAACTTCTGATATATTGTCTGTTAAACATTTCATTTCATTGTAGAGAGCATTGCGATCGTCCACTTGATTAGTCAGACATCTCTGAAAGATCTTGCATGAGAGTTGAGTATGTAGTTATATGTGTTAGTGTTCCCTCTATCTGGTTCTGGTACAATACTCACATTACTCATAAACACCACCAACATCTATTAGACATGCAGGAAAACTTGTGGTGAAATAATAAATAAAAATATGTTTTTTGGGTTACTATTGCAGGAAATTTCTAAATGTCATACTAATGTACCGGACCGTTATGCTTCCCGGTGTTAATTTATAGTATCTACCCTCCACAAACCATTCCCAAGTACTAGGTACATAGACCCCGAAGGAGTGTAGAATTAACTCCGCTAATTCGTTGGCTGTTGGGAACAACTCATATAGGTCTCCTAGAAATCTTTGTCTCCCTTACAATCATAGTGCGAAATATGATCTTAACGCTGTTAGAAAGTGAAAACATCACGCTTTGTATTCAAATTTTAAAATTAACTGGAAAAGAAGTAAACCCAAACCAAACTTTCAACATTTTGTTTATTAATTATTTTTACATGAAACGACAAAAAAGTGAGGTTATAATAAATTTGCCTAATAAATTATGTATGTGTTTTTATTTTATTTCGTTTTCAGTAATTTTAGTTAGAAAAATGTAAGATGAGCCATTTTTAAAACTTTTAAAGTTTTTATGCAAATTTTTACACTCAAAAAATTATATGTTTATTTGGAATTATAAAATTAGAAAGTGTATTTTATCTCCTTTCAAAAACAGTCTTTAGTTTTCGGATACATTCAGAAATACTCCATTTAATTGGATTTTATTGCAAAACGGATATATTTTGACATTCTGACAAAATATGGACGGGTTTTGAGAGGTTTTCCAGCGATTCCAGAGCATATTTGTAGTAAAAAATGTACATCACATTTTGCTGTCCGATATTTTTTCGATTAAAAAATAAATAAATTTCAATCATACATCGCCACTGATCACACTCCTACACGTCGCAACAGATTCACGCGATACGCGCTCTGTTTCGTGTGTTATCATGCTGCTAGAATGAGATGGAGTGTTTATCTCGTGAACCGCTAGGCTATACCTAGGTACTTAGTAGAAACGTGTTATGGAAAATATTTTTATTGTTTTTAAATGATAATAAACAATCGGACAAAAAAATGTCATCTACTTAAAAGAGGCGTGGATTCCAATTTAGATTTTTTCCTGGACTGTTGGATCACCAAGTCGAGAAAGGGCCACCTGCCCCTCCCACACTTCTCAACCAATAGTCGAACCAACCCGCCATACAATATTATCAAACCCGCCCCGCACTCCCCCCTAATGCCCATCTCTCCACTACTATCTCTGATCCCCCCCCCCTCCGGCAAACCCTGCCAACCCCACTCCCTGGGTGGTCGGCGAAATTATTTTTTAGTATTTTTCATAGAAATCTCTCGATCGGTGAGCTCTAGGATCATAAAAATTGCGCAGCTTTTTCTATATGGGATTTCCGGATCAACGCAACTATTTTTAGCTCTCAAATTAAATTCCATCGCGAACTATTGAGCTTTCGTATATTCTTTTAATTGACTAAATAAAAATGTTCTACGTAAACATTTTATGCTAACGTCATCATTTAGCTATGATCTTTTGAATCTTTTAAATGACAATTTGTAATTTTGACAAGTCAAAAAACTATTAGATCCCGGATTTTTCAACTATTGCATTATAAAAAGAGAAATATATTTTTTCGAATTTTTTTAGAAGGATTTTAAGCATCGATTCTTGAGCATATTTGGAGTAGTTAAGGAGGGTTTTAAAAATACTTGACAAGACTTGATAAAAAGCTTTGGAAAGGTTGGAAAAGGAATTTGAGAGTTGATTTTTACAGGTTTATTTCGTAAAGGACTGTAAAAAACATTAACTTCTTTCTTACGCACTGTTTATTGTAATAACAATGAAATTTAAAAATTATTTGACGAAACCAAGCAACGCGACGCAGAGGTTAGGTACGTCTATTCCCCATCGCAGAGGAGGCGGAACTGATACCAAATGGGTGTGACAAATCCATAGTTCTTGTTTCGACAGCATGCGTTTACTTTAAAGGAAAATAATTTCCTTCAGGGCCTATGTCATCTAGGATGCTGTGTGGAGGGTCTTTTTGAGGAGAGGAAAGAATGAACATTGATCTTGAAGAGACCCATGTTTTAGGAACGAGAAAACAAAGATGCCAGAAAATTGTTCCACAGCCGAGCGGTTGAACTCAAGAACGAGACGTAGAAACGACCCGTTCTCATGTGACTAATGTCAACCATGTACTAATGTTGGGAGCGTGTTTGGCGTGTTTCTACCGGTAGAAAAAGAACAGCATTCCCACCTGACGTCTGTACTCTAAAGATTGCAATTATACATCTGTTAAGATTGCAGAATCAATCAAATGGACCGCCCGTTTTTGCACAGAGTTGAGGGTATTTTTACGTATTTTGGAGCTCCATACCAGAAGTGGCTGCCAAATTCAACCATGGAGCGCACTTTCGATTTGTATAGGGTTAGCAGTTGTGTAGGTACTATCTGCAGTAGGTAGGTACACATAATCTCAATCTGTAAGAAATACAACAATATTGTTATTTCAATATATGTATAATTTTGTGTTAATTTGTATAATTATTGTTAACCTCAACACAGGCTTGTCCTAGTGAGGTGACAAATTGTATTGTAAACATTTTACCTGCAGTGTAAAGAAACAAAAAAGGCTGTGCACCGATGCTGAAAGATTCAATAAGAATCAGCTTCCACTGAAATACTAGTAGAACAAATACAGAATAACCTAAATACTGAAGATGGCAATGACTTCATTAAGAAAGAAAAAAGCGGTAAGCAGATATAGTTCAGAGGCGAAACGTTGTTTGAAATGACTTTATTCGTATTTGGCGACTAGGTCTGAATATCCAGTTACTTACAAACCTTCATCTACCACATCTGCGTCTCCTCCTCACTCAACATAATTCAACAGGGGTTGAAATAGTCCCACTGGCTCCAGTCAGTTAGGACACTAAATCTACCATACATACGTATTTAATTATTAGAATTATTTTCACCTCAGTGTTCTTCCTTTATAAGCTGTGTAGAATCTCTAGTCTAATAAAGTATATTTGTGTATTATTAAGTAAAGAGAGGGGAGGTTATAAAACCATAATACGCTAATCATTAAGCATACAATTAGTATCATCATCATCTGCCTGTATTGATCTACAAATAATGAAGTCCTCGCTACTCATACACTTGTTTTGTCTGGAGTACTTACATCTTATATTAGGTCCTTACATATGAAATTGGCGTTTTGTATGGGAGGAACATAAAGTCGATTATTTTAAATATATTATATTTATTTAATCAAAGTATGTACCATTGCCATTGTTACGTTACAAAAGATACAGAATAGAGTCCTTTATTCCTGTTGCGAGGAGATAGTGAATTGACCCCGAGTGCACTAACTCGCCGCACCGCCCCTCTCCTCCCCCCCTCTCCGCGCGCGCAGCCCGAGGCCGGCCGACACCCGGCATTTATTCCTCCGTTTGCCGCGGGCACGACAACAGTGTCCTTAGTAATTGCGCCACGGCGCTGTCCGAGAACCTAAATTCGTGATGTTTTTAGAATGTGAATTGTGCACAAGGAGGCTCCCGCCCACTAGTAGCCTGGCTACGGACTACCGCATTCCTGCTGGCTGAGTGAGTAATGAGAACCCTTGCCTTTTGTGTGCCACGTCCCCCCCTTTTAAATTCACTAATACGTGTGGAGAGTCGAGAGAGAAGTACCCCGCCATGTTTAAAATACTATAGCTAGCAAATACCCCTGTGTAGTGTGCCGAGGCTGGCAATTGTAAAACCCTGTCCCTTCTGAATGAATAAACCCTTTACGTGCAAAACTGTGTTCTGATTGAGGAAAGAGACCTGGAGATTGTGAGGAAAGGAAAGGAGGAGGAGGAATTCACAAGCGAACCACAACACTCGCCTTGGTTTTAAGAGGAACCTTGCTTGCGCCGGCTCTGAGCTAGTTCTGTTGGCCTATGTATTGCGTGTCCTTTCCAGGTTTTGGTTTAGCAAAAGGCCGTAAGTTGCGGCAAGGCTTACACTGGCGTCCCAACTTTGGGGCAAATTTTTTTTTCCCCACGTTGTATGCTAACACTTTTTTCCTCCCTCTTCACGGTCCCACAGTCTCGTTCTTCAATCAGCTATTGTTTAAACTTTATAATGTATAATGTTTTGTCTTGTTATTCCCAATTTGTCTATCATTTTCAACAAGAACCCCGGCGCGAACGTAACTTCGAATCGCAATTTAAATTATCACGGGCACGATTCCTTCATTTTCGAGTCGTCACTCGACAAAACATTATCACCGGTATTCCTACGTAAAGTGCTCAACCAAGAAAGTTGTCGCCGTGAATAATCTAGTGTTTACAAGTGTCGACCGACTAAATTTGCTAGTTTCAAATACAAGTTAATAGTGGAAATGAACGCAAATATTTAAAACAAAGTTATTCAACAATTAAAATCCTGTATATGATAAACCAATTACCCGCTTTGTTTCCCGAAAGTTAATTAACCTATTATTTTATAATAAACATATTTCGCAAGTACTGGTCTGTATTTATATCGACATATTTTGCGAGTACTGGTCTGTATTTATATCGACATATTTTGCGAGTACTGGTCTGTATTTATATCGACATATTTCGCAAGTACTGGTCTGTATTTATATCGACATATTTCGCAGGTACTGGTCTGTATTTATATCGACATATTTTGCAGCTTAAAGGAAACAAGTGGATTAAATTCTTTCTGCCATTTGACAATTGGGCATTTTTTTTACTTCTGCCGTACGTTTCTTCTTCTTTTTTCTTTTGCTGCTATTATAAAGAAACATACGACATAATTCGAAAAATGCCTAGTTCGCGTTGACGTCGATTCCTCGAGTCAGACATTACATCCTTATGCATACTATCTGCATATAATCCTTGTTATGACAAAAGGAAGTCGGCGGGTAAATACCAATAATTGGTGATGCTCAAATCAGGCTCCAATCTAGCCACGTAAATAAAAAACTATTCCCCAAGACATTGTTGAATTTTCAAACAAATACTTCCACGAAAACTTGTATAAAAGAAAAAATATTTCTTTCTTTTTCTGAAGAATCCCCCTTTGGAAAGTTAATGGAAATATTCTAAAAACATGTTCGTTTATGGCGAACCTCGTTCCGTTCCTTTTTTATTTCCGGACTTTTGCAAAATTTGCAAACCTTTTTCAAAAACATCGGAATAAATTCTAAAAACGTGTTCCATTAAGGTGAATCCTGGCCCGTGAAATTTTCATATCAGGACTTTCAATTTTCAACAAATTTCCAAAACATCTGGATTTTTTTTCACAAAATCACGTTTTTTGAGGCAAACCCCTGCCCAAATTTTTCTCGTTTTTGGACTTAGAAAATTTTCAACAAATTTCCAAAACATCTGGATTTTTTCACAAAAACACGTTTTTTAGAGGCAAACCGCTGCCCAAATTTTCAAATAATCCAAACACTTATAAAAAACGCGTTTTTTCAAAAAACTTTTTTTGTAAAAAGACGTCCCCAGTGGTCAATCTCTGCCCAATTTCTTTCCAATTGCGAGTCTAGTTCTCACTTTTTCCAACATAAGGTCACTCTGACACGATCCTATACACCATGGAAGTTCCTCAAGTTACGCTGGGTATAATACCGCACATTCTTACTTCAAGAAAGGAAGAACTACTACGGGCCCTGAGAAATAGAAAGATTTCTCCTAGGAATAAATCCAAAAAATGCCTTACTCTTTATGCTTCTTTCTACAACAAAAAATACATCAGGAGGTTGCAATTTCAACCGGAAGTCACCTCGGAAATCATCCCTACCCCCCTCGTAGTCTCCGAAGCAAAACCCTTATTGGTGCAAGCCCAGGAACCAACAAAAATATACGATCTGACATCCTGGAAAACGAAATACAACGGACTCACGGATGTGGAGGATTTCATCAACAGAATAGAAGAAACAGCTCAAGTCAGAGGAATTCCCGAAAATATCCTACACAGAAATTTCATAGACCTCATCGCTCCTGAAATGCTTACCTGGCACAGGATACATAAGAGAAAAAAAAACTCATGGAAGGAACTCAGGGCGGCACTTTTAACAAGTTTCGGAGAAAAAAAGGCCCAACATAGAATCAGGCTATCCTTACTCGCTATCAAGCAGCACTCCGGAGAGCCTGTCGCTAGATTCACGCAGAGGGCAGAGGCCATCAATATTAAGCTTGCCCAACCCGTCCCTGAAATGGAACTTCTCCCAGTTTTGATTGACGGTCTCCTGCCCAGATACGAAAATATCATCACTTCCCAGAAAATTTCCACGCTGGAGCAACTTAAAGATGTCTGCCAGCTACTGGAGGTATACCAGGATCGAAAGAGGGACGAAAGGTTCCCCAAGGAAAACTTTCACCCCAGCACTTCGTCCGGCATAAAACCAGAGCACAACGAAAAGAAATCCTGCTCTTTTTGCCACAAGGTTGGTCACTCCCAAGCCTCCTGCTTCAAGCAAGCTAAACTTTTATCTTCAAGAGACCCCCATTCTAACAAAAGGCGATCCGTTGATCGTTCTCCAAGAAGAGACGAAGGGAGGAAGTTTGGCAAAAAACCACGCCAAGACAATACTGAGACACCCATCCCGGACCTCAGATTCATCAAACCCCCTACAGATTTCTCCAGACCCCCTCCCAATTGGACAGCCAAGAGGACAAAAAACTAGAACCCAACCCCCCAGGCCATCCTCCCCATAGGCCGAAGGAATGGTCGGAGTGGTTGGAACATGTCAAATTCTTCAAACAGGCCTTACCCCTCTCTACAGTTTGCTGCAAACAGGCAATAGACAGTAGACCCTTCGCGCATTTTTCTATAAACAATGTGGTTTTTCTGGTCTCCTTGACAGCGGCGCGTCTGTCAGCTGTCTGGGCGACAACGCTCACACCTTATTCACAAACTGTGGTTTTAAAATGGAAGAACATTCTTCACATGTCACCACGGCAGACACACAACGTGCCATTGGTTCTCTTACCCTGCCGATCAATTGCGACACAAAAACAGTTTGGATCAAATTTCTGGTTGTACCTACAATCTCACAAAAATTTATCCTGGGAATGGATTTTTGGATGGCTTTCAAAATTGCTCCACAGTTGTTTAATAACCCCTCCGTCCCTCCCCAAGTGAACGAAATCCGTACAGTAATACCGTACGAAAATTTGAACCCCCTACAAACAAATCAGTTGGATCAGATGATCAACAAGTTTGAATCAATCTCCTTCGAAAGGTGCGGTTTAGGCTTAACCAACTTAGTAGAACACCACATAAAAACAACAGGCCCCCCAATCAAACAAAGGTATTATAACCTCGCTCCACAAAAATTAAAAATACTAGAAAAAGAATTGGACGATATGTTAAGAATGGGAGTGGTGGTACCCGGCCGCAGTGCATGGACCAACCCCACCTTAATAGTTTCAAAGAAAGACGGCTCGGCCCGTTTCTGCCTCGATAGCAGACGCCTCAACGCATGTACAGTGTCAGACGCCTACCCCCTCCCTTTGGTCAACTCCATCCTCGACAGACTTCGTAACGCTAAATACATCTCATCTATAGATTTGAGCAAAGCTTTCTGGCAAATACCTTTGGATCCCAGCTCCTGCGAAAAAACTGCCTTCGTAGTGCCTGGCAGGGGTATGTTTCACTTTAAAAGGCTACCCTTCGGTTTAAAAAACAGCCCAGCGGAGCTACAAAGGCTCATGGATAAATTGTTTGGCCCAGAGTTCGATAACAACTTATTTTGCTACCTGGATGACTTGATCATCATCAGCGATACTTTTGAAAAACATATACTCATACTAGAAAAGATTTTTCAACAATTCAAACAAGCCGGTTTGACTATCAACCTAAAGAAATCGGAATTCTGCAAACATCGCCTACGATACTTGGGCTTCATAGTAGATGAAGAAGGCCTAAGAACCGACCCCGCAAAAGTTGCGGCTATGACAAGCTTTCCCCGGCCCACGAATGCAAAAGAGGTAAAAGCTTTCCTCGGACTCACAGGTTACTACAGGAGATTCATTAAAGACTTTTCCACAATCTCGGCACCCCTCAACAAAATCACCGGCATCCGTAAAGGCATCAGTAACTTTCGTTGGTCTGATGAAACTGAAGAAGCTTTTATAACCTTAAAAAACGCTCTTCAGACAGCTCCCGTCCTAAACTGTCCGGACTTTGCACTCCCGTTCACCCTCCATACGGACGCCTCAAATGTTGGAATCGGTGGAGTTTTATCACAAGAATTCCCTGACGGCGAACACCCAGTGGCTTACTTTTCCCGATCCTTAAATAAGCACGAAAAGAATTACGGTATCACCGAGAAAGAGTTACTGGCCGTACTAGAATCTGTTCACCATTTCCGCGGCTACATAGACGGTAGCAAATTCACTGTGATCACTGACCACAGTAGTTTGAAATGGTTAATTTCCCTAAACAATCCCTCCGGCAGGCTCGCTCGCTGGGCCTCACGCCTGTCGCAATACAATTTTGACGTCATACACCGTAAGGGTGCGGACAACACCGTCCCAGACGCCCTTTCAAGAATTGAATTAGCCACTTTAAACACTGGTGCAATTGCAACTACACCATCCACAAAGGATGAATGGTACCTCAAAATTTTTGAGGGTTGCCAAAATAATCAACAAAAATTTCCCAATTTTATTATAAAAGAAGGACAACTATACCGCAATTGTAAAGCCCCTCTATCTATCCTTGAGGACCAATCATGGAAACTTGTTGTTCCCTTCGAAAAGAGAGAACAAATAATTATCGACAACCATAGCGCACCCGGCTCCATACACCCAGGGACTTTCAAGACGTATAAAAAGATTTCCTTGAAATACTACTGGCCCGGCCTCTACAAGCAAGTTCGCAATTATATTTCTAAATGTGAAACATTTAAAGCTTACAAACATAGTACGGCATCTCCCGCCGGTTTAATGGGCAAACCCAAACGCACTGATAGACCCCTGCAGTCGCTGTCTATGGACCTCATAGGACCTTTTCCCCGAAGCTATGCCGGACATATGCACATACTCAGCGTAGTGGACATTTTCACTAAATTTTGTTGGATCTTCCCTTTAAAAAGAGCCAACGCTACCGCCATCGTCAAACTTCTGGAGAAACATATCTTCATACCATACGGGACACCCAGAACAGTGATAGTTGACAATGGAAAACAGTTCATAGCTCAAGAATTCAAAGACTTCCTTGCTAAATATGGGATCAAGGATATCTATTACAATACCTTGTACACCCCCAAAAATAACACCGTTGAACGGTACAATCAAACCATCAACACAGCTTTGGCCATTTTGGTCGACAAGGACCAACGTACTTGGTGCAAAAACTTGGATAAAATCCAAGCCGCCATGAACAACACGGTTAACCTAACCACCGGTTACACCCCCTTTTTTCTAAAACACGGCATGGAACAGTTTGTCCATGGTTCACTACATTGGGACACAAGTTTTCCTACGTCCACCACCCCCACAAATAATCCCACCTCCGATTATGCTCACCGTTTGGAGGAATTGTCTGCCATTTACTCTTCACCCCATCCTACACATTCATAGTAATGTTGTATATTGGGGATCGTTTCGAATACACCAAATGAACACACCTACAAGGTCACATTCGCTGGATTCGAAACAATTCAAGAGCAACCTTGTTGCTACTTGTGGTTTTTTCTTCTTTTTCCAAAAATTAGAATGGCGCTCAACCCAATTGCTCTATTTTTTTTCCAGAATCGTATTTTGTCGGATTCTGAGAAAAAAATTTTTGTTATAAAAGTGGCAATACGTTTCGTCCCTTCATTAACATTGTTCTTTGTACATATACAACTTCATTATGAGGTACAATATTTTATATTGACATCAGTTTCTTTTGTCCTTTATTGTACCATTATTCTTGTTTGAAGTTTAAAATCTTGGCCAGATCTTCAATAAAATTTGTGTTTATCGCCTTTTGGCAAGTCTTGTAACGTATGCTAATATGAATTTATTAAGCTACAGCAGTGCCGTATTAATTACATCATTGCAACCCGCCGTCTGTATTGAATGGGGACCCACCTTTTTGAACGTAAACTTTTGTAACATTATAGGCGCGAGCCTTACAATATCTACTATTATAGGTGTGAACCTTACAATATCCACTGCTATAGATGCGAATCTCATAATATCTTGGTGTTTTTACACGTCACGGGGAGTCCGTCATAACTACTCATTGTTTGCTCGTCAACACAGGGTTGTTGATCGAGAGGGTGATTTATCTCATTAAATTGTTTTAAATACCTATCGGGTAACTGTCTTTCAATACTGGGCAAAATTTGTTGTAAATCGTTCATTCCTGTCACGTGAGACGTGAAAACGTGACAATATTCACCATGAGTCGTGCGAATGAAATAATATCTACCCCCATGTTTGTGTGACCTACCAAGTGTAGATCAAAAAAAGTTACTTATGAGCGTTTGGTGGACTAGTGCTGGCGTCGTTCACTACAGTTTTCTTAAATCTGGCCAGACGATTACGGCAGATGTCTATTGTCAGTAACTGCAAACCATGATGGAAAAGCTAGCTGCTAAACAACCGAGGCAGGTTAATTGCTCATGCATTGCGATGAGCGCAGCCTGCAGCTAACTCGGACGTGGTTTGCGATGGATCCGCTTCCATAATAGCCTTCAATTCTTCATTATCAACTTTGGTCTCCGGCCGTCCATGGGGCTTGTTCTGCAGGTCGAAATTTCCAGAACGAAAACGTTGGAACCAAAAACGCACTGTGTTTTCTTTTGCGGTACCGTCGCCATGCACATCATTAATCCTTCGAGCCGTTTCTGCAGCACTGGTGCCACGGTGAAACTCGTACTCGTAAATAACGCGATATTTCAAGTTTTCCATTTTGTAAACTAAGTGACGCAAGGAAAAAAAAAACAATTAAGGAAAAAACAAATGAAATTATAATTTTCAAAACATAAATACATGAGTAAAAATAACTGTATGAATTTGAATTTGGAATTCCTAACCAAAGAGAAGATATTTGAGATCAAAATTGCCAGTACGGCAAAACGCCAATTTCATATGTATGGACCTAATATTCATCAATGGCAGCTTTACTTTATTATATTTCATGTCTGATTAGTGATTACTAATACTTCTAAAAGGGATCCAAATGACAATTTAGTCTCCTTTAACGGAAGCAATCTTTTCAACAAGCCTTCCACTGATATGCTTTGTGTAACTCTAAGTGACCAGCTCAAGCATGGGGGCTACATCGAAGACAGATTCAACTTAGCCTCTCAGAATACTGGCATAGGTACCTACTGTACAGGGCCGCTTCAGCCATCTCTGTTCTGGAGACACAAAATACATGCACAAAAACCCTTTTCTCTACAGAAAAGAGCGGTCTCTTTGATAGATTCCCTAAGTTGACAGATTGCAAGCTTTAAGCATAAGTATTAAGTGGGAATGCTGACCTTGTTCTATAAGTATTTCAATGGAATATGATCCAAGTCACACGAATAACCGATCGCTTCTACAACCGTTTTTGGTCTATACTATAGACTTGCATAGACTCTATACAAGAGCAAAGTTGAAGTGAGCTCAATTGCGTATTCCTTACTTTGCTTAAAATTGATCAAACATTTTCAAATGCCTTTTTTGAAAAGATATTCAATTTCATTGACCTGTCTATGCCCTAGGAGTCGACAGGTATTTGGCGCATATCAATCAGACACAACAGGTACATCTTATCAAGCAGTCACAACAGGTGTACATCTTATCAAACAGACACAACAGGTACATCTTATCATACAGTCATGCACAAGTCACAACGGGTGTACATCTTATCAAACGGATACAACAAAAACATCTTATCAAACAGACACAACAGGTACATCTTATCAAACAGACATAACAGGCATATCTTATCATACAGGCGCAACAGGTTTACATCTTATCAAACAGACACGACAGGTACATCTTATTATTCAGATACAACAGGTACATCTTATCAATCCGACTTTGCTTGAAATAAATTAAGATCATATTGTATTCAGTGTACTAGAAATCTGAAGTGTATTGTTGTTTTTAATTGTTTCTTTTTGCTAATTGTTTTCCCAATGAGATATGTCTTATTAAATATTGAAAATGCGTTCGTTATCTAGTCACATAATATTTTAAATTAAATAGATCTTTGTAACTCTTTGGTCTGACCCAGAGGTCTTGATTTAAAACCAAAGCGTAAACATACGTAATGCGCTTTCCAAACCATTTCAAGCAATTTATCGCTTGTGATTGGTGATCTCTCAGCAGGGCGATACTGAGAGTATGTTCCACTGCAAGGTATTACTTCCTGACAATATCTGTTATCTGAACAATGTGTATGACTGGATAATCAATATTGCTTCAATTTTTAATTCTTTTCTTTAAATTGATCCTCTTTCTGATCTCTTCTAATTGTAAATTAAAATAGTTGTAAAATACACCTTTGGTTACCAAGAGGCTCATTTGAGAAATTTTTAAATATTGATTTATGGATGTATTTGACCTATTTAAACAATATATCTCTAGGTTAATCTATTATTATTAATACATAAACTGCTACACATAAGTATACACAACCTGAATACAATTCAAAAAGGAATCATAAAGACCACACTGAAAGTACCCATTAGAACGCCTTCAATTGCAATTTTCATCAGCTTTTACGTACCAAATGTACAACAAATATATGCCAGAAATATATTATTAAAGATATTCAAAATTACTAAATTCTCTACAAGACCATGTATGCATTACACTAGATCGAATAAAAAATATTCCATGTTATAAAATCATACTCAAACAAAGAAACAACAAATACTTGGCAACAAAACTCCATAACATCCTTCCCCAAGAAATCAAACTAATAAAAAATTCTAATAACTACTTATCAAGAATAAAAATAAAGCTTTAGTGGAATGTTTGCGTGGCTCGTTTCGGCCGGTTCAATACAAATCTTAATTTAGGATTTGTGTTCAAAATACCGAACCAAACTGAAAAATTATTTTTGTAATCAAAAGGTATGTCAAATATCTCGTACGGATATGAGCTACTTTATTTATTTTTGCTTTATATTATAAGTTATAGACCATTCAAGATTTTGGAGTTTCGTGATTTTAGAGGCAGCTTAGACAATTATTTGTGAGTAAATAAAAAACGTTAAAAAAAATAATTTTACTTTATAAATGTGATGAAAAAAAAAACATTGTTAAAAATGCATTTTTGGGGTAGAAATTTTAATACATAAACGATAAATTTTTGTTCCTCCTTAAATAGATAGATAATTTTCATTTTAAGTGTACACCCATAAAAATGATTTTTTTGATCAATTTATATTTTTTATTTTATGTTTCATTATATTTTTAAAATAAATACATTGAAATTATTTTTCAATGTTTTTCATTTACTCACAAACAATTTTCCAAGTTGCAAATAAAATCATGAAACATAACATCTTTAATTATTGCCTATATCTTATAATTTAAATAAAAAATAAAGTACCTCACATCCGTACTAGATATTTGTTATACCTCTTGATTACAAAAATAATGTTTTCAGTTTGGTTGGGTATTTTCAGTGTTGGTTGGGTATTTTGTTCTCAAATCCAAGATTAAGATTTGAATGAAACCGGCCGCGCGAACATATTTAATACGAATATAAATAAATAGTTTTGTTCATAAACAAACCCAAATCTTTCTAGAAAGGCTGACAAATACAATATTGGATTAAGTCACCGATACAAAATTGTATTTTTCAGCCTCTCTTGAAATATTTGTGTTTGTTTATAGACGAAACTATTTATTTATATGCATATTAAATATGTAAAGGCGCAAACAATTAATTTACCGTAATATTTCAAAGCGTAACGTGCAAAACGAATTAAAAACCTAAAATAATTTGATTGGCGCCATCTGTGAATGCGTAGATTATAACGTACGTGACGTTTAACCCTTAATAACTTCAGTCCACCTCGGCACAAGACCCACTAGTGAGAAGGACTAAGAAATATAACATCTACACTTAAGTAGATACTTACATAGTCGCTAAAATAAAAATAAAATAAATAAGGTTTTCTCTCTGGTTATGTCCGATATTTATGTGTGTTACTTTTATTAAATTGTGAAATTATTACCCCTGATCAGTGGGGTTCATAATCACGTGCTGAACAATGGCGAATAAGAAAAAAATAAATACCTAAACAAAGTGTATTTAATTTTATTATGTTTGTCATCCATGGGTTAGTAGCCAAGTTGTCCTAAGTTCTGGTTCCCAGTGCGGTGTCACGGGTTCAATCCTCTATTCTAGCTCCTGTCTTCCATCATTGCACAAGCTACATTTCTATGTCCTATTTTTTCTAGTCTGAAATATTGAATACTTACCATTGTATAAAACTGCATACTTAACTGCTTAAAATACTTATGTCGCCTTTTGGGGTTGCTGTGCAGGGCCAAGCCCAAGGTTTCCCACCTGAAGTATGTGCTCCAAAGATTACAGTCCGTTTGTTAAGATACATCTTATCAAAAAGATCACCCTTCCTGCACAGTGCCAAGGGTTTTTTAGGTATTTTGGGGCTGCAGACCAGAGGTGGCTGCCTATCAGCCTACAGTGGGGGTGCACTTGCAATAGCTGGACAGGGTGAACAGTTGTGTACCATGTTGTGTATCTGTGGGCCTTGTACAGTACGCACAGGTTCTGAGTTGCTAACTTGGCTCTGGCTTCGATGGAGCTCATAGTCAGTTATATGACAGATAGTTTTGTTAGAAAATAGGAATAACAAAGAAACAAATACATAAATATAATAAAAAAACAAGATATTTCAAGAGACATGTTTATTGTTTCACAGGGTTCAATGCATATTTACAAATAATTGTTTACAATTTAATTATTTCTTCCTTTCATCTGGTAAATAATAATTTAGTTCCTCATCGCTAATATCATATTGTTGATTTGATTTTAGAGCAATGGCAGCTAACCTAATAGCCTGAGGTATTCTAAATAACTATCAAAACAGTGTTCAGGTAATTCAATATTGTTGCAGAAATTAAAATAGTAAAATAACAGCAGAATAAAGCAGTAGAATAAGAACAAATATATAATAATAACTAATAACAAAGGAAAGTAACACAATGTAAACAACTACAAAAGTAAATAGATCAGACAAATTATATAAAATAAAACATAATGGCAGTAGTTAACAAATTATTTTAAACATCAATAATGGTGTGGTTAAAGATGTGGTTAAAATAAAAGTTTAATAGAAATGTTATTAATAATATGGCGAATAACAGGAAGAATAACAGAAGTAATGCTAAAGTTAGGTCTGCAAAACTGTTGTTGTGCTTCAGGAGTAAAACCTTATGTTATTTCATATACGCAAATACAATATACCCAACAACTGTCCTAAACCAATCATCCACTCGTGTCAACTCAATTTAGAAAATCCAGAAACCACATCTAATATTAGTTGTACGTGTTCGACCCTCAAATCATCAAAAGTAGTTAAATATTTGGGAATAATCATAGACAACCAACTACGTTGGGAAGCTCACATCGATAAAACAGTACAAAAACTTCGTAAACTCTGCCATATTTTCTGCTCCCTTAGGTCTATCTTAGATTTACAGACTCTAAGAAGCGTTTACTTTGCCCTTTTCCAATCCATAGCAACATACGGTATAGTGGGATGGGGTGGTTGTGCTGAATCCATTATTAGACCAATTATTTTAGTTCAAAAACTAATTCTGAGAATTATATTTAAATGTCAACCTACCCACCCGTCAAATGAACTCTTTGCAAAAATCAGAGTCTTAGATATTCGACAGCTATTTACTAAGATAAGCATATGTTATATATGCCAAAATAATCTACTGGTGGCCCCACAACATCAAGCACACACACGCTTCTTAGCAAACCTGGGTTGCGTGGTCCCTAAAACTCAAACTTCTTTCGCTCAACGACAATTCTGGTATATCGCTCCTAAAATGTATAATGCTTTGAGTGTCGATATAAAGTCACATAATTCTAAATCTCTCTTTAAATCCCGTATCAATCATTGTATATTTGAAAAGGGAAGAGATTTCTTCAAACAACACATGAGAGTTTAATATTACAATAAAAAACAAATAATATTAATATTAATTAAAAAAATATTACAAATTTAATTAATCAATTACTTTAACTTAATATTGCATTTTAAAAAAATCAAACAAAAAATTACTTTCTCTAACACTCTTTCCAATTTATTTCATAGAACAAATATCAAAAATGACTACAAACATGTACTCTCGTGCAGAAGATTACTTACCAAATTTTATTTCTATTTTTATTTCAAGAAGAATAATGCTCACCAATGTTTATTTAAATCTTCATTAAATTTTCTTTATTTCTTAGATAACTTGCAATTCTTATATTTTTATCTGTTTTTAGTTTTATTTATCCCTAAATATGTTATTTTTTTCTTTTCTCTTCTTATATTTTATTATCTGTTTATATAAAATTATATTACATGTATGACTACCACAACACGGGCAATTAGCCTAGTATGGTAGTCAAAAATGCCCAAAAATGTAACATTTAATCATTTATGAAATAATAAAAAAAATAAAAAAAATTTCAACACAGCCCCGAACAAGGGCATATTGACTATATTAGCATATGCTGCACCAACGGGATCACCTATTTATAGCAGAATTACAATCACAAGACACAAGCTTGTATTATTGTCAAAATAATATAATAGTATTATTTGCATAATTTATATAGCGCCGTTTTCTTGAAAAATCACCTCAAGGGCACTGATACAGACAATAAATCCCAGTTATTATCAACTATACACGATAAAGCAACATTTACATTAGGATTTCATGACTGTCCAACAGATTATTTATACTTTTAAATGAACATGCAACATCAATTTATATTCTTTATTAAAACAATCTCATTGGAGCAAAACCAAATAATATGTTGGTAATTTCAACAGAATTATGAATTTGAAATCAACACTTTTTTTATAAATTTCCTTTGAACTCTTTCAACAGTATTAATTATGGTTTCCATAAGAAGACAGATATTGGAGAATTATATTCTAGGAGGCTTCTAGTTAGAGACACTAACAATATTTATATTTTATATAAACTTTATAAATCCTTGGAGATGTTTAGAATATAACTCAACAATTCCTTGGCTCTTTTAGCAATCCAAATATGTTAATTAATCTCATTTTGGGACATAAAACACTACCAAAGAAAGTACTACAATAACAGTTTTACTTAAATCAAGTCAAACCAATTTAAACATTATAAACCTTACAATACGAAATAGGAAAGATATAAGGAAAATGATTTTTACAATTTACGTAACGCTCAAATTTAACAGATGTCAATGCTAACGCCTCGGAGTTTAAAAAAGTAACTAGTTTGCGGCTTATCAAGGATTAGCCTGCTTAAATTTAAGCGAGGAATCTCACACTTAGCGAGGATATGCAGCTACTGATATACCGGATATGGTGGTTCGGATTATAATGGGTTCGGATTACAGAGACTATACTGTACATAGAATTAAACAAAAGGAAACATTATTAAATACAGTATTCATGTCTCAATAATACATATTATTATCAGATGTAGGTAAGGTACTAGGTACATTCATGTATTGTAAAATTAATAAATGGAAAACATAAAAACAAACAAAATTAATCACTAACTATAGACACATCACTAGACAATAAATTAATAAAATGTAGTAAACATAAGAAGTGTGTTATCATGTCTCGGTAGTAATAACAGGCACATACATAATATAACTCCATTGAAACAGAAAAATTACCTGAATAAAGAGTTATATTCAATTAAGGACTTAATATAATATGTTTTAATTTCTTAGTATGTTTTCAGTTGTTTCAACACTTTATGTCTGTGCTTCATGTATTGTGTTTGATAAATTGGGCTGTGTTCAAATGTATGTATGTATGTATGTATGTCTGCATGTATGTCTCACTAGATCATTCCTTGTGCAAAGCTTGCTCAAATAACACATCCATATCTTAACTATTCATAAATGACTCTAAATAATTGTTTTGGGACAATGTTCATATAAACAAAATGAGATATTACCGAGCAGATAAACAAGGGTTGGATGGTCCGAGTGCCAGTGGAAAATTAAAATTGAGTTGGGGGTCCCTGAACAACATCAGGAGATCCGCGCAAAATAAAAAAAATGTGATTCGTGCGTGAAGTGTAAACAAAGAATTTTCCTAGTCTTGAACAAAAAGAAGTATAATTTTTTGTATTGTTATATATTAATGTTATTGGTGCATGAATCTTCTATGTACTTAAACACAAATGAATCGCTAAAATGTATGTTCGCGCATAACTTCCGAACGACTGCACCAAATTGGATAATTCTTTTTTTTGTATTGTTATTGTCAGGACAAGGTTTATATAAAACTACTGGTGAGCTCTGGCATTATGATATTTGTATAACAAAATTGTAAAAGGTGGCACACGAGCTGTTTGAAAATTGAATGTACCAGGACTGAATGTGTGGAATGCGGGAGGGAGGAAGTGAACTCGGGAGGGAGGTCCGCGGGACGGTGGTAGGGGGGAGTGAAGTGGAGAGAGGTAAGGTGGAGGAGGCGGAGTGGGAACGTGAGAGGGGAAGGGGAACGGGACGAATGGGGAAGGACAGGCAGGGAGAAAAAAAACTTTATCAAATGGCATAGCAACGCATGCCGGGTACCAGCTAGTAATAATATAAATGAAAGTGTAATATCTGTGTTTGTTGTAAAAATGTTGCTGTACAAACAAACCTTGGGACGAGGAGAATGTTCTCACTTTCTAAATCTTTTAAAATTGCAAAATAAAGATGAAGATTTGTTTACTTATTGTCAACACTTAACGGCGCTTCATTCGGGGGGGGGGGATATTACTGTACTAGATGAAGTGAATGAATCAATTCAAAATTCTGTATGGTCAGTGGGCACTATGTTAGTTAAACTTATATCAGCAAACATACTAATTCCGGTTGTGGGTCTGTCTGTAACTCTTGTTTAATGAAATCTAGGTACATCATGGATTTACTTTGAATTTAAGTGTCATTTTCATAATTGTAGCTCATTATGTGAGGAATTCAGACAAGTGATAAAGTAGGTAGGTATTTAACTATAATATGAAATTTTACCAGAAAATTATTTTTATAGGTTATTTTTCAAAATTGGAATTATAATACCCCGTGATTTATACCGGTCTGCGCTCGTTGAAATAACACAAATTCTCTAAAACACAAAATAACAATGTGGGTAGACCGATTAGTGGCTGAGTTGGCATTGCGTCTGGTTTCCGAGCGGGCATCATAAGTTCCATCCCTCGACTGGCTATGTCCTCCATCACGACACAAGCAACATTTTCCGCTTACAGTGATGGTAGTAGGAGATTGTCAAATATTGTCAGATTATTCGTGACCCGGAAATGTATGTGTTTCGTTTTAAAGTTAAAAAGAATGAATAAACGTTCTATGCAATATAATTCTGGCGGCATGTACGAGTAGGTAAAAGAGAAATGTTCTTAGTTTAGGTTAACAGCTGTAATATGTTTAATTAATGTTTATTTCAGTGAAATGAGATTGTCAAATGAAATTCCTAAATTGACAATTGCTCATAAACCATTCTAAAAACATTCCCGCCTTATTTCAAATATGGAACAGTGGAACATCAAAATGATGAAATTCAAATGGGATGACAATATACACAATGTCAGGCAAGTGTAAGGGAGACAGAGCGCGTGCTAAATGGGCTAGAACCAAAACGTATTAAGTGAGGGGCGACATTCCAATCTACATGGAAGGCATATCTAGTGCGTGTTGTCTATTCAGTGCTTTAAATAAATAGTTAGTTTAATTGAAGCCAGTCCTATTGGGAGTTTAGACAGATTTGGTTTTAGTTTAAAGCACTGATAGGGGATAATGCCTAGAAGGGAGATCTATTCCCAGAGCAAACAAAACTGATGTCGCCAGTTTGCTCCACTCCACTACACTCCAGACAGGATACTTTATATTAGTACTCGGCTATTTAGATCTATCAACAAGTACCTTGTCACTGAACACAATATCTATTGTAGCGACGCCCCCGACTGTAAAGATAACATATTTTCATAATGCACAACTATT
Source organism: Limnephilus marmoratus (assembly GCA_917880885.1). Lineage (NCBI taxonomy): Eukaryota > Metazoa > Arthropoda > Insecta > Trichoptera > Limnephilidae > Limnephilus > Limnephilus marmoratus. The sequence continues at coordinate 65,337,810 of OU862907.1, forward strand.
AGCACAACTTGTCCAATTTGTCCATTTCAGGCTACAGAACCCAAAGTGACGTAGGTATTCATCACCAAACATCAATATCAGAGAGGTTGTACCATTCCTGGCACCAGAGACACGTTGTACCATATCTGGCACCAAGTGACAACTCCTTATATTAATATTATATTAGAAAGAGACAACACTAAGTCTCTTTGTAAAGTGTTTCCCAAACTTTAACTTTTCAACTTTAGACGGCCTCCGTGGTCGAGGCTTTCGACTAGTAATCCGGAGGTCGCGGGTTCATATCCCGGCGTCAGCAGATACATTCTATTAGATTGATTTGTGTTTTCACAATTTAATCATTTTTAATAATACAGGGTCTATTTGAGGAAGATACTCTCAGTATCGCCCTGGTGTGAAACCACCATTCAGAATTGAGACGTCGCTTGAAGTGATTTTAGCCATGTTTGGTGACTAGAGCCAAATAGCCAGGTACCTCCCCAACGTTTGCTTTTCAACTTTCAGACTATCAATCCGGAGGTCGCGGGTTCAAATCGCAAATAAATTTAATTTAATAATTCAAAATAAAATAAGGTGTACTTGCGGAAGATACTTTCAGTATCGCCCTGGTGAAAGATCATTTAGAATGGAAACGTCTTTATCCGTGCTTGGTGACTAGATCTGAATATCCAGGTACCTTTCCAACCTTCCTCTTTCCCTCTCCATTATCTCCAGCTTCACAGCATACCGCAATTTGGAGATTCCATAGTCTTACTGGCTCCGGACAGGAGTAGTTGGGACTCTTGTGCAGTATTTACACATAAAAAAATAATGATAAAAAAACTACTTTCCCTCCCCACTATCTTCAGTCTCACAACATACCCAAATTTGACAATGCCGTAGTCTCACCGCCTCCATACGGGAGCAGTTGGGACTCTTGTGCAAAAAAATAAATCTGATTGATTTTCTAACTAATACGATATTACAGTGTCTAGAATTGAGGGGTTAATTAATATGATATTATGGTGTCTAGACTTGAGGGGTTAAACTGAAAATTATTTTTTTTTAAATTCATAATTCGGATATTTTTCTTTAAATTCGGATAAATTCACCTCTACTAGACTTTCTTTAATGGCTGCTCCTTTATTTATTAAAGCCTCCACTATAGACCATTCACCCCACCTTATAGCCCATCTAAGAGCTCCACCTCCATCCGCATTAACACCCACTCCCCTCTCCAGCAGCAGCCGCACCACATCCCACTTCTTATTATATGATGCCCCAGTTAGTTCGGTCCATCCCCCCCTGGATACCCTGTCAGGTTTCACCCCCTGCTGCAGGAAGTATTCTACTACCGGGAGATCTCCCCTCCATGCCGCGTAATGTAGTACAGTCTTGTCTGCCTCATCTGTAGCATGGATGTCAACACCTCTTTCAACAAGATACTTAACAGTTAGTAACTCTTCACTTATGGCCGCACACATCAGAACAGACCTGCCTGCCAGATTGCGTATATTAATATCAGCACCGCACTTCAACAAGTACTTAATAATATCCAGTCGACCCAACTCAGCAGCTGCAAGTAAAGGAGTCATCTCATCCATATCCCTCTGTGCCATTAATACTGTCAAGGGAACAGCAGTTTGCTCCACGAGCACTCTAACCATATCGAGGTGGCCCTTCCATACAGCAATGTGAAGGACTGTGCTCATATTCTGATCTTTATGTTTCATTAATAAAAAGCAATACCGCTCAACATTATTTTTTAATGTTTCAAATAATATATTTAAAACATTTTTAACATTATTATTTTCAACAGCCTTTATAAATGGTTTAATTACTAATTCAACTTCTTTTACTCTTTCAAATATTCTCGACATACAACATATATAATTATCAATAAACCGATAAAATAAATTGTTAATTTCCTCTTCTTCTTCTTCAGTGGAATGTCGATTAAAAAAGAACTTTTCCTCGGTTACATCATATTCACCAGATTCATCAGATTCATTAGATTTAAAAAATACATATATTGAAACTTTTCGATTAAATAATATTGCAAAAAAAATATTTGCCTTATTTTCATCGGAAAATGTTGCGAAACATTTTAAAATATTTATTGTCATTGTGTCCAGTACTAATTCATCCTCACGTACTTTAGGTACATTAAAGTAATTTATTGCTGTGTTATGTTTAAGATCATATTGTATTATTAAAGATACAAAGGCTTCTTGTGCACTTCCTATTTGTAATCCCCTGAGGAGAAATGTGGCGATATAAACATTATTTTCTAAGACAGCAATATGAAGAACAGTTTGATGCTCCTGATTGCTGAATATGGAACTGTCTTCATTCCACAGTTTACTGATACATTCAGTATTTAATTCTAGAGCTGTCTCTGATATTGTTGTTTCATGTAATAGGTCATTTAAAAACATCCGGATGATCTTACTATCCGGATGAAGCAGGATTTGAGGGATAATGATTTCTTTAAACAGTTTATACCTGCAATGGAGGGTTCGTTGATTGAGCCAGTTGACAACCATCATTGCACAGCAATATTCTGCGTATGTGCGGTGGACGAATTGGAAATCACTATCTCCCATTGTTTGAACCAAACCAACCCTATTTAATGTATGCCAATCGTTTTCAATGGCGTCAAAGTTCTCATCGTAGAAATGATTAAATAATGTTTTGAATCCAAGTATACAGTGCGTTTTGGTTAAATCGTCAGTAATTTTTTTTATCATTCGTTTATCCACCATTACTCCTAGAGATGTTTTATCGTTAAGATAAATTTCATATTTTAACTCAATAAACTTCTTGTACAGATTTGATGTACTTCCTACATTGATTTGTTTTAATAAAATTTCAGGAGAATGGAGCAACAGATCACCTGTTGGCCTGAAGACTTCGGCCAGCATTCTCAGTTGCAGGGGAACCCCCATGATGCACTCCGTGTCTGGCCCCAGTACTTCCTTTGCTTGTCGTAGCACTGCTCCGGCAAATTCCTTGAGTCGTCCGTCCTCTTCCTCTCCGTAATCTACCAGCTCGAGGGAGAGGCAGGATCGCCAAATCACAACTAAGAAGTTCAGTTGCTCTTCTTCGTTAAATGGTACAAATGACGTACATAAATTGCATAATTCCTCTTCTAACGATGTTTTCAAATATTTGCGAGCGGTCAAGAATATTTGGACTGTTGGTATATTTTTAAGGAATGTAAGGAGCTTGATTATATTCTGTTTAGCACTTTCCTTGTCTTTATCTTGAACATAATCATCCAACTCGTCAAACCCATCCAACATTAATACGACTCGCTTTGAATTTATTTTACTCTCTAGCAAATACTCTAACAACCCTTTAGCCTGAGAGCCACACTCACTTAACAGAAAATTCGCTACGATTTTACGAGTGAGTGGTTGGGATAATTTATCTCCAATATGCCCTTGGAAGTGTCTTAATCCTATATAGATGACCCATGGTGTATCCATGAGTCTTGACAAGCTCGACAGGGTAGTTGTCTTCCCCATTCCGGGCTCGTCTGTTATTATAGTCAAGTTTCTTCCTGTTTTCCTTAATTCTGTTTCATTTATTGGCTCGCAGGAGTTTGTGGACATAAAAGGGAGCAGGTTCTCCACAGATCCGTGGGAATATCGCCACTCTAGTTTATAGCTCTCCTCGATTTGACAAATTTTTACGAAATGTATATGTTTATGAATATATTTTTGAATAACATTCATCTCCTCTTCTGTGGGCGCAACAAGTATATTATTTTTGAACGCTTCTTTTTTTCTGCAATTCTCTGTCAATTTCAAGAGTACCTTTTTGTTTGACTCACTGTTAATAACAAACGGGTCATCAGCATTTTCAGTTTCTGTAAACTTCTCCACGTCAATATAAGCTCTGTGAAGAAATTGCCTGTCTAAATAAAAACGCCTATTAAATACCTCTTTGCAGTACACATCTCGGCCTAACACTTCAAACAAGTAAATGCATTTATCCGGATTCTTATTGCAGGTATCTCTAAAGGAGAGTTGTGCATCTCCCTCGGCGAGGATGATGTCCATCCCCTTGAGATAGTCCCAGTCGGTCCCAGTCTCCAGGTCCTCACGGCTCAGCCCACTCATCACCACCAGGATGTTAGTGTCGGGTGACTTTACACAACTCGCAAAGAATTTCATACTAGTTTTAATATTTAACTTAAAAAATGGCATCTGTATATCACTGAGGATGGGACGCGTATCCTTTATGTTGATCGCATAGTTTTGGATTGTCGCGAAATTTTTCAAGCTTTCTGAACATAGGATCTGACAGATCTCGTGAAAGGAACAGTCGTCTCCCAAGAACTCTCGGAAGCTATATGCTTTATCCGTAGTAATTATTACATCACCTCGATTAAACATTATATTCTGTGAGTCAGGAGTTACGTCCAAGAAATGAACATCACTGTTAAAGTTTACAGTTTTACAGAATTTAGAGGAGTCGGGTGTGTCTATTGGCTGCGACACAATCAATACAAATTTTAGGGATTTCAAATCTTTTTCATACGCGTCTTTAAGCAATTGGAGCATGGATCTATGAGAGGATAATGTGCAGTCTACCACCATTATGAATTCTTTCTCAACGGGCCAACCAAAAATTTTTACAAAATTTTGCAGCTGGGACTGATTAACAAAAGTGTAGTGATTTTGTCGTATATATTTGATGGAACTGTTGGACGAGTCGTTGCTTCTTTCCATCTGATAAAGGATGTTCCGAAGTCGGCTCATTTGGAATGCAACGTCTTTAATAGTTGTGACCAGACAGGCAACTCGATCATCGCTGGAAACCAGGAAATCCCGGAAACCCACGGAATCCTCAAAGTTTAGTAAACACTTGGGCAACGAGTCAAGGTAGATCTGTCCCTCCGCGTAGTAGATGAGGTCTGCAGCTCGGTTAAAGACTTTTATTTGCTTCTCCACTGCTTTCGTGAACTGCGGCCTCAGCCACCGCATCAGCTGCTTTAAGCGCTTGCAGAGTTCCACCAGGGAATCTCCCGACTCACAAGTTATTGTTCGGTTATAATGATTTAAATCAAATTTGGGAAGCAGTTTGGTACTCTCCACTTTAAGCTTATTCTTTTCTATGAATTTCTTTAGAATGCTCAATTCGCTTTTCTGTTCCTGTAGTATATGCATTCTGAAAAGCATTTGCAATTCAACTTCTGAAAAAACTCGAAAAGAACTTTTAAAATTATCTCTGTTTTCCGCCACCTTATACCGAAGGAACTTTTTGAGGTCATTGGGATTATTAACTGTTGCATGTCCGTGATAATTATTATCCCAATTTAAGATCTTAAAAAGTTTCTTATATTCTTTAATATTTTTCGCCCAATCCAAGACTTCACCAAAAGTACAATCATCATTTTTAAAAGCATCGACAAAATTATTCATTGCGTGAGACTTAACAGAATATGTGATGGTATTATCAATCCACTTGAAGTTGGATACATCATTCTGAATGCGATAAATCCTACCTACGTGCACCCCGCAGGTGTTGATATGATTGGGGGCTGACAGGTAGAGAGTAATGTCCAGCCCATCTAAGCTGGGTGCATTCATCTCATACCTGTAGTAATAATCATTCAGTACTCGGGCCAACATGTCTCGGGCACCCGGACTATCAAAACCAACGGTCTTGGCGTGTATGTCAGCCTCGGAGATCTTTTGTAACCTACTTTTACTTTCTATAAGTTTTATGCATAAATACTTGACTGATAATGCAGTTATCTGAGCAAGCCATGCCCCCAGGGAGTGACCTGTGATTGCGAGTGTGTAGTGCCTATTGTGTTGATTGTTTGCTAAATGAATTATTTGACGTATAGAATCTACAAATGTTACAGCCGAATCCATGCATGATGTGTAGTTAGTGCCGAAGATTCCTGTGATGTCTGTGTATACTGCTCCAAAGCATTTAGGATCAGTTCCGCGATGTGCCACCACCACTTGCTGTAAACCGGTGTGATAGAAAGCTGCACCAAAGTAACCATTGAACCAACCTGTATTGTTGGCGGTGACCAGAAGTTTCCACCCAGATGGCTGGAGAGAAGAAAGCTTACCGGACAGAATCCTAGTCACATATTCTGAGTCTGATTCTTCTCTGGATGTCTTCCTGCTATACACCAAATCAGCAAACATCGCCAAGGTCTGGTCACTTGGGTGGGGCTCCGCATCCAGCAGGTACTCTGGACACTGCTCCGAGGATTCAAGTAGGGTTGTGGTCAGTTCATCCAACTGCCTATCTTCCATCAGCAAACTTTTGTCCACTTCCATGGCTCTCGTTCCTGAAACAAGTGTTTTAATGTTCATCAAATACAAGAACTGTGTCACAATATGACTATGCGTTGGAAATAATACTTAGCTATATAGAATAAACTCTCGACTGGTAATACGAAAGTCGCGGGTTCAAATCTCGGCGTGTGCATAAAATAATGATTGAGTTGTATTATTTCACAAATAAATTATTAGAAATTATTCACGGTAAGTTTTAAGATTTTAACGGCCAAAAGTATTTTGGTTATTTATTTTTTGGGGTTTTATGCCATGTTGCGCTACCTCCTTCTTTAGCCAACGTTTCGGACATCATTGCAGTGTCGACATCTACAGGATCTGCCCTGATGATGGACACTGCAAAGATGTCCAAAATTTTGGCTCAAGAAGTAGGTAGCGCAACTGGAATAAGACCTCAAAAAACAAATAACGAGAATAGACGTTACATTTGCGACACATTCCAGCGTGTGTAATACTTGAGATATCGTCCTGGTGTAAGACCGCCAATCAGAATTTAAAGGTTACTTCAAATGTCTTTAGCCGCGTTTGGTGAGCAGATCTGAATAGCCGGGTACCTTCCCACCTACTTATTCCCCGTATCTTTCACCTCCCCACTATCTTCAGCCCTACCACACCATATCCCAACTGGATATACCATAATATCATTGGCTCCAGATGGTTGGGAGCAGTTGGAACTCTTGTACGATATTCACATTAAAAAAAAAAATATTAAAAATTAAGATATTAAAAAAAAAAAATCTAATGGTATTCGGACAAAATCATATTATTACTTTAAATGGACAAACTCAGTCATGTAAGGAGAATATAAAAATAGAAACGGTGATTGTCGGACAGGAAACCACAAGAGACACAATTCCTTCAATATGTCAAATGAATATGTTATCGCGGTTTCATTTGGTAAAGTTTTGCTGCTCTTCACGAATATAGTAATATTATGCGTGACTAATAATTATTTTTACATGTGCATCTACCTACTGAAGAAGCTTGATTACATAGGAATACATGGAGACCAGTGGCGGTCCGTGAGTTTTCAGTGAGCTAGAGCGCTAAGATTGAAAAATACGACATTACTGATGTTGTTGTAGCAGAAAATGATTTTTTTTTTCTAAATTTCAACTTTTTGTATGAAGATCTTTCAGTATGTGGATACGGCACATCCTGAAGATTTTATTTTTTTGTTTTTGGTGTGTTATATATGCCGAGTTGCGCTACCTCCTTCTTTATCCAATGTTTCGGACAGCGTTGCAGTGTCCATTATCAGGGCAGATATGGCAGATCCGACAGATCCAACAGATGTGACAGATTCGACAGATGTGACAGATCCAATAGATGTGACAGATCTGTCGGATCAGCTGGATTTGCCCTGATGATGGAACGCTGTCCGAAACGTTGGCTAAAGAAGGAGATAGCCCAAAAAGGCATAACACCCCAAATACAAATAACGAAAATCTTCGGGATTCTTTCAGTCAGGGGTGGAGCCGCATCCACATACTGAAAGATCTTCGTACAAAAAGTTTAAATTTTGAAAAAAAAAAAATCAGCTTCGACAACATCAGTAATGTCGTATTTTACAATTTTAGTACTCTATCTCACTGAAAACTCACGGGCCGCCACTGATTGAGACCTATTTTGTTGGGTGAAATCATATTTACCTATACAATGCAACACAACTAATAATTTTTAGCAATGGATACAAATCATTCCCTTTTGAGTTGTAACTTCTGGTGTACCACAGGGGTCGAATCTTGGCCTCCTGCTTTTTTATTACCTTGCTTCAAAATTAAACTATGTTTATGATTACATTTTTCGTAAAACTAAGTCTGCTTCCGATCATGAAAAGCATCACACTGACCTCGACACACATCACAACAGGTATACCATCAATGACATGCATTTAATCGTTGTAAAATTTTACAATTTTTAAAATTTTCGTTGAAAAAAAACCTTCATAATTAAATATTTAGTTGGATATAACTAAATATTTAATTATGAAGGTTTTTTTTCTATAATTCTTTTCGAGAAAATGCCTTCTCAGTCAGAAGTTAAAACTGGTGTTGTGTTCTGAACGCAACTTAAAATTCGAGGTAGGAATCGTGCATTCCCACAAAATCCTTAAAACAATACTTTCCGTAAATAAAAAAATTAAGCTAATTATTCTTGCGAATCCAATAGCATATTTCTGGAACGCGTATTTCAGATTTTTCCTCTAGATTTTTTTCCATGAATTAATTGTGAAATAATACAAATTAACCAAAAAAATATAAGTTTACGCTGGCGTGACCTCTAGATTCGTAGTCGAGGATCTACCGGACTACGGAAAACATTTCTAATGTTGTAAGCACGACAGTTCAGTGACTTAAAGCTCTGCAACCGGGTTTAAAAAGAAGAAGGTGGAGAGATACGAAATTACGAATGTTAGAGGAGAGCGCTAATATTTACAGTGACAAAATCGATGCGAAAATTGCGAAATTTTTTAATAAAACACGACTCGTTTAAAATAGAGCAAAAATCTTGCGGGCATGATCTTAAACAGCATTTAAAAAAACACTGTGAATTTTTTCATACATATAACTTGTAAAATAACTGAAACAAACCTGTTTATAATAATTTTTGGAGCATACTTTGCGATTTTTTTCTATCGAGGGAATTTTATATAATTTGCATTTCGGTGCGGGCAAAGTCTAGATATTATCTTCAAGAATAACATATATTTTTTAAAAGCTTTAAAACTTACCGTGTTTAAGTGAAATATGTAATAAATCGGTAGAAATCCGGGTTGCGGGCCCTTCAGTTATTAGCTATTAGACTATATTGAGGACATAAACAATAAATCTGTTGACATTGTTCACAACTACAATAATAAGTCTAGTAAAACTAACTGATTAGAGCTGATCTATATTCCTGTCCCGGTTCCTTTTCTCAGAAATTCATTACGTGACTTACAACAATACAAACCTTCACCGATTCAATGACGCGTGCGGTTTACTAACAAAAATTATTATATTTGATAATCCGATGCATGAAAAAGTAATCAAGAATTTGATGCCGAATGAGATTGCCTAACAAACTGTTTCAAATGCTTCTTAAAATGATCACATTTAGAAGAATAATTATTGTATTTTTGCAAAATTAGGGTATGAGAGATTTGTGAGTTTCGCGTGGCATTTAAAGCAACCACCACGCCCCATATCAGAGGGCCCGTTTCAGAGGTGTGACCACGCTGGGTAAGAGGACCACTTCTCTCCTCGTGTTTTATTTCCACTAGTGCAAACATCTTGGTAGTATAATATTGATATTAACCTCACATATAAATACCTACACGTATGATGATAATATTATTCCATAATTTTTATTTTATTTTCTTATCATACAAATTAATGTAGTTCTGAATGTAATGGAATCTTTCAGTTCATTTGTCATCCACTTCCCGAACTACCGAAATATGAGAATTTTGCAAGGTTGTTTTTTGTCTTTTTAGACCAAATTTTATTTTAGTTATCCACATCCTCATTGTGCTATCTCAACGCTCCCTAATTTTCTCTGGGTCTTTTACTGCCCCCCTGAAAGTCTCAAACGTTAACAAGGGGGAGTAATTGCCCACGATGAGAACCTATGATGTAGGCACACTATGCACGCGTTAAAAATCGACTTACGATGCGTTCATAAAACAACTTAGGATGTGATATAAGTTTTAAGATTTTCACGGCCAAAAGCATTTTCGTTATTTGTTTTTGGGGTGTTATGCCGTGTTGCGCTACCTCCTTCTTTAGCCAACGTTTCGGACATCGTTGCAGTGTCCATCATCAGGGCAGATCCATCTACCGGATCTGCCGGATCTGCCCTGATGATGGACACTGCAACGATGTCCGAAACGTTGGCTAAAGAAGGAGGTAGTGCAACACGGCATAACACCCCAAAAACAAATAACGAAAAAAAACTTAGAATGCGTTCATAAACCAACTGGGCATTTTAAAATCAAATCGATAGAACAACGTGCGCTGGATGCCAGCGCTTTGTAAATCTTTTTTTTGTCAATCAAACATAGATATAAATAGGCCACTTGCATCACATTTTTTAAATTTTTTTCCGGTTTAGGCAAATATTCTAAGACATTCTGTATTTTATTTATTTTTTAATCGTATTTTTGTAACCCTAGCGATTTTTTGAAAATTTTAATCCGAAAAATCAGACCATTTTTTATAAACCGGAAAGACGGAACATAATTTTAAAGGTGCGAAAAAAAACGATACTTACATAGCCGAAAATCATTTTTAAAAAAAAGAACGTTTTCCACAAGAAAGGGCACAGGAGAATAACGAGGCTTACCAAAAATATTACATATCATAAATATTTTTTTCCTTGATCCATCTTATTGATCATAAATCATTATAATGTTCAACGTCTATATTACTAAATCCAATGTTATATACTTATGCTTGTAAATTATAATAATAATAAGAATATAATAAAATTTGATTTTGTTTAAATCAGCACCACTACCATTATACCTCTATAACACGTACCGACAGATTAAATGGCGTAAAACGAACGGAGTTCTCTTCAGAACATCTGTCAAACAGTCAAACCAAATGATGGCAGAGAACAAACAATAAATCTAGTGAACGTTAAATGTCAAATTCAAAAATTCGCGTGTGTTGCCATATAAAAAAAATAAGTCAGTGTAGAATTTTACAAAATTAAGAGGAAAATTTTCGGAGACAGAACATTTTCATGTAGTGACGTCACGGGCCCAAATAATGGATTTATTTAAAAAAAAAAAAAAAAACTGTACCTACATTTCTAAAAAAATTTACTAATATTTTCGTGGTCTTAGTAAAAAAATCTATCCACACGATTTTTTCCAAGACGTTATGAAATCCATGCAAGTGGCCTATTGGCGACTGCCGCTGATGGCGTTGCAAATTTGGTAACGTATTTTTAAACAATTAAAATGTACAGATATAGAATATTTTCTTCCAACAAAAAATCTTCAAAGGTGCTGAAAAAATCTTCAAAATCATTCCAGTTTTAGAGGAGAAAACAGGGATTACAAAATCTCGATTTAAAGTAGGTTTAATCGGCCTGTGGTATAGTTGTCCCTTTCTCTCAATATTCAGGGGGATAACAGTGACAGTGACAGCAACAGTTTTGTAAAACAGCCATTTGAGAGCATGCACCACGCGCCACATCAGAGGGCCGCCCGTTCCAGAGGCGTGACCACTAAAGAGAGGAGGACCACTTTGTCCTCCGTGGGCGTTACAACAACACAACACTACTACCTAATTATTTGTAACGCTAATTGAATTGTTGACTTCCAATACCCTCCCTAATGAATTTTATTACTTTTATCAACAAAAACGAGTAGGCTGATGAGTTTTCATGATTCCAGTTATTTTATTTTTTACAAGTCAGCACGATCTTATAATAACCTGATAGGTACTTTTGTTATTTTTTATTTAAATGTTTAATATGTATCTATTTAAAAAATGTGTTTTGATTTTCATTAGGGTGGATTTTTGTACTCACTTGGATCTCAACAACTTAAATCCGCAGGGTTTTGGAAAACATTTTTAATTGTATTTTTATGCTTTTTTGGCGAGCGCAGAAATGTGAAAAGGTTGAAATCATAAGTAAATATATTAAAAAATTAAAATATGCAACTTATTAGAGAATATATAAGTTAGTCGGTATATTTATTAACGGTAACAGAGAATTATTTTTAAGCACATAAAAGGCGTCATTTTATCAGACCAATAAAATTTTCTCTGGCTTCACGTAAATTCAAATGGAAGTATCTGTGGATTTTTGGAGGGATCGTCGAATTTTTTAAGAAACTGAGGTTTTTGATCTATTTTTAATCGATGCCATAATTTTTTGACAAATTGTTGACATCCTTCACTTTAACCAGAAAAAAATATTGGAAAAATATTTTCATGAAAATATGTTACGGCCAAAAACATTTAAATAAAAATGAGACGCCATTGAAAACTTCAAATTAAATTTAAAAAAAAAACAACTTTCAAATGTTTACATTTTTTTTCGTTCTAAATTATTCTTCCTCGTTTCTTGTTTTCGAATTAATTTTCTTGATTTACCAAGAAGTTATTCAGGCACCATTATTACATAATTAAGATAAATCCCAAATAAAACAACTACTAGACCAACCCGACACTAATTATAAGTTTTAATTTCCTCATCACAATAATAACAAAAAAAATACTAGAACATATCCTCTCAAAATATTTCATCAGCATATCAAATTGAAAGCAAAGTACATACGCGTTATTTGTAGGCACCAAATTGTTACAACTTTATTATATGTACATACTTTTACAATTCTGTCAGCCCATCCATTTCAAATATCAATGTTTTTAAACCAACACTATGTACCTACCACCTACTTACTATCTACCTATTGAGTATATACAATAATATTTTTTTTCTGATATATCTATGCCTGCATTATCTTATACTGTATATTCCAATTTAACTTTCATTTAATTCAAGTTCATTATGTCGACTTGTCTTCATGTATAATATATTTTTTAATATAAGTACTTGTAATAACATACTCTCTGTACCTACCTACTCGCATTTTACAATGACACTACTCCAAAATTCAAACACGAGAAATGTTTTTCTCTTTTGAAATGGGTAGTTTTGTTAAAAATAAATTCATGTTTTGTAATCAGTTTTAAGAGCAATATGTTTTACTTTAAATCTGTTTAAGTATGTAGGTATTTAAAAAAAGAAAGATTTTATCAAGAAATTAGTAGAATGCCTAAGGATTAAAAAATTCAACAAAATGACCAAAAATTGTATCAAGATTGGCTGTTTCAATTACGGAGTATTTTGGAACTCAGGTCGATATTTAGAAACGATTTATAAATAAATTAGGATAATTTTGGAAATAACAACGACAGTATCACATTCCTGGTTAGAAATCTCAAAAGATGGCATTCATTCCTAATTTTCGACAAAACTTAATTAGGTAGGATATTGGAACTCACCGATTCAGTTCAAACATAATATTATTTAGATATATTGTAACTTACTGCTTGCTGGTTATGTGTGATGTCAGTGGTTGTATGGAATGTGTCCTTGTACTGGGCAGTGCGAACGGGAATGGATTTGAAACAAACAATCTAATAAGGTAGCACTATGGTTTGTGGTTGCGCCTTGTGGAGCGGACTTGATGACTGCTCGACTGGGAGTGTCTGCGAGAGACTGCGATCAGACCATCAGCCGCTTGCTCTTATAACCGCAATGTGATGACGCAGACTACTTATTTAAGTATATATTCTCACATTATCATAAGCAGGAGACGGGCGGGCCGCAGTAAAGGAAAGTTTGGTTTTGTGAACGGCTGCACTGCATTTTTCATATAAAGCTTAATTTGAATTTGAGCCCAAAATGCCTAACTGAACAATTATTTTCCTTAATCAAAAGGTAAAGCAAATATCTCGTATGGATGTGTGCTAATTTATTTATTTGTCTTTTCTATTATAAAATAGAGGCCATTAGAATAAAAATTTTCTTTAGATATCTTTGGCAGTTTTTTTCCGTATTTAGGTACTACCTACAAGGAATGTCGTAAATTATGAAATAATAAAAATGTATTTAAAAAGCATTTTAATGGCCGTAAACTTAAATTATAAAAGATGAACACAAATTTGTCGATCGTAAATTAAAATTTCTACCATAAAGTGGGTTGACTTTGGCACAAATTTTCATTCGGTTACAAAGAACATTGAATAAAATCCAACTTACGCGTGATAGTGCCTTGATTATTATTTGTGTATTGATTGAAATAGAGTTTTTCATCTGTTTTTAAATGATTTTGGAAATACTTAGCATAGTGGTAATTAGTGTGGACCGAAGTTTCCTATAGGGGATTCTTTGGTCCAATTTAATTTTAAAGGCAAAATTATGTATTTTAACAATAGGTCAAAGTAAAGCCAGTAATATATGTAATTAATCATATTTCTCATGTCAACATTGCATGAAAAATTGCAATCAATAGTTTTTAATACAATTTGTATTGGCCGCGCAGACTTTCCCATAGTCTAGTGTCTCTTTGCATAGGCGTCTGTAGCTCTTCAGACATCAATTGCAATTTCACTTCTACTCAACCAGCCCTATAAGATGAAGCCGCCGAACGAACTTGGACTCGATCAGCATCAGTGTTACCAACTCAGCTCATGGAACACTTAATTTATAAATAATCTTCTGAAGCATGAGAATGGTTTCGGAACTTTCGGGACAAAGGGCTGCTTTAAGGTTTATATTTAGGAGGCGTCTACTAATATCTACAGGAATTCCAAAAACTGAAAAAATCGAACTAATATCTATGAGAACCAAAGTGTTGACGAATATCTACAGCTCAAACTGTTGACTAATATATATGGGAACCAAAGTGTTGACGAATATCTACAGCACTGGCAGAGGTTGGATTTGCAATTATGTATAGCATATTGGAATAACGTAATATTGCGTATGCAGTTTAAAAAACTTAATTTATGTATGTATGTATGTAAAAATCCCTAATATCGGATTATTGGACACATTTAGCTGATAAGTCCAACCTACGCTCTGTAGATATTAATTCAACCTTCGCTCTGTAGATATTAGTCAACACTCTGAAGTTCGTAGATATTAGTTCAACATATGAGCTGTAGATATTCGTCAGACATACAGGCTGTAGATATTAGTATCTGGAGTCTTTAATTTAACGGTGATTCTGCATAAGAGACCACAAGATTAAATTATTATTGCATGTGGAACAAGTAAATTTTAATTTTGTTTTATTTTATTTTGATACAATATTTTACATTTCATTGTAATTTTGTTTTTTTTTCCGTAATGTTGTGATGTCGTGATGCCGTAATGTTCTCAATCCGGTAATGTTGGCCTCACTGGGTGGCTTACCCATGCTAAGGTCCCCATTTTATAGTAGGTATAAGAGTTTATACATAGGTAATACATTTGGAAAAAAAAAATAATGTTGGTGACGAAAAAACACTTAAACTAAGATGGTTTCTCTCCAAATTTTTCTGCATTTAATCTGGAACTTGAATTTTATAATTTTACTCGGAACATGAAAATGGTTTCTCTCGCAACATTTACTCCTGGACGATTGCATGATCATGACTCAAAGAGCCGACTGAAAGAGGACGAAGACCGCGATGGCTCAATTGAGTGAGAGAATGAGCTAAGAACAATGGTTCCATGACAGTTGATCCGGCAAAAAATGGTCCCCCCGACAGTTGACCCGCCGACAATTGATCCCCCGACAGTTGATCCTTCCGACATTTAAACCCCTAAAAGATTATTTCTTCAAGTAAGTATGCAACGGCCGTATAACCAAAGTCGACATACTTAGGTATATCAGAAGGCATCTGGTGTGAAAAAGCTGTAAAAAATATTTTTACTAAAAATAATTTCGACTCTCCGAAGGAGCATGCGGTAATAAAAAAATACGACATACCTGTACGAGCAGTCGGCTTAGCAAAAATCCGCTAAAGATTCCTATTTGCATATAATATAACTTTTTATGTGAATGTAACACAAGTGTCCCAACTGCTCCCAACTGTCTGGGGCCAGTGAGACAATGGCATCCCCAATTTTGGTATGTTGTGAAGCTGAAGGTAGTGGGGAGGGGAAGAAGATGAAGGAAATGTATCTGGCTATTCAGATCTAGTCGCCAAACACCACTAAAGCCATTTCAAGTACCTAATAAGACTAATAACTAATATGTACATGTATGTAATTTTTTCTTACAGTATTACATATTAATGGTTTTTAATTGTTACTTAAGTAAATTAAGACTCAAAATAAGTGCTAATATTAGATTTTAAGAGATTTCTTCTAAATATTAATAAATTACATTATTACATACATCTCATCTCATGAAATTGTGTTTTTTGTCAGTATTATGTCACCCTCGTCAGTCCCCTGGCAGTCAAATTTAGAAAAATCTAAATATCTCAGAATCTACTTGAAAAAGTGACTGGGCCAAACACGAACAATATAATCATTATATTAGCATCTTATATGCCCAAATTTTGGGGAATATTATTTTTAAAATATACCTAAAAGTTACCCAACTTTTGTATTTTCATCCAGACACTATAATTCAAAGTAAAAATTTAAATAAAAATCATACAACATAACTTATTTTTTCCGAATAAAACACAAGAGTCCTAAGTTAGGACTCCTATCTGCTCCCAACCATCTGTAACCACTGAGACTATGGCATCCCCAATTTCGGTATGTTGTGATGATGAAGATAGGGGGGAGGGGAAGGAGATGAGGGAAATATAAGCCATTTCAAGTAACGTTTCAACTCTGAATGAATAATGACGAATAACAAAATACGACAAAATTATTCAAATATGCTGTGTTTCTATATGCAATAATAATTTAGGAGGCGGATATGTTAACTGCCGCTCCGGGAACCATTTATTGGTTAACCAACACCCTTGCCATAGGTTACCCCAAATGGTTCACTACGTTTGGTGAATTAGCAGGGGTGTCCGGGTTCTTGGAATGAGGTTTATCTAGGTCTTGGTGGCGAATATTTTTCTTCACCTATTACTGGTTGAAATGTTTTAAAGAAATTCGGAAAATTGACGGAGATTTTATGTGAAACCGTTTGAAACAGTTTGTATAGTGAAATTTAAACAGTTTCTATATTTTCGTTATTTGTTTTTGGAGTGTTATGCCGTGTTGCGCTACCTCCTTCTTTAGCCAACGTTTCAGAAATCTTTGCAGTGTCCATCATCAGGGCAGATCCGGTAGATCTGCCGGATCTGCCCTGATGATGGACACTGCAACGATGTCCGAAACGTTGGCTTAAGAAGGAGGTAGCGCAACACGGCATAACACCCCAAAAACAAATTACGAAAATACTTTTGGTCGTGGGAAAACCAAACGTTGGAATTTCGAAAAAAGTTATTTATCTTTTTTACTTGTACTATCATGTAGAATCACCTCCTGAAGTTAATGCACTTTACCACGGGACACCCTGTATATATACAAATACAAGTATTGTATGATTCAGTACATCTGCATTCGCGTAGTCATGCGAAAGATGAAGCTAGTCAAAATGGTTTATAAATGGAAAGAGTGACATTTCAAGAAGTACCCTGCCTTAGCCCGAGGAATATTAAAGTGAAGACTTGTGATGTACGCACAAATTAAACAAAGCATTAATTCAAGATTTTATTATTGTCCAATACTCTTCTTCTTCTTGGTGTGCCCTATCAGGTCCCTCCGACGTTGGCGATCACTCTGGAAAATGACTCTCTGTAATGTGCTGCCCGAAATAGCTCCTCCACACTGCTAATACCGGTCCACGCTCTTGCATTTCGCAGCCAAAACATTTTTCTCCTGCCAGGCCCCCGGCGACCCTCTATCTTGCCTTTCAATATGAACTGGAGCAAGTGATTCTTCTCTCCTAGAAGTAGGTATGTGACCCAGATATGAAATTTTCTTGTCTTTTATTAATGTAAGCAGTTCTCTATCTGCTCTAGCCCGCCCGAGAATTTCTCTAATGGTAAACAAGTTGGTCCATGAGACTTTGAGCATTCTCCGGTGAAGCCACATTTCAAAAGTCTCTAACCTCAATTTGGGAGGCGGGAATGGGTACCACCGCCCCGGGAACCTTTATTGGATAACCAACACCTCTGCCATAGGTCACCCCAAGTGGTTTGCTACGTTTGGTGATTTAGCAGGGGTGCCCGGGTTCATGGGGTGAGGATTGTCTAGGTCTTGGAGGCAGATGACCAAGACACACTGAAACCCAAATTCCTACTCACCACTTAAACCATTTTCCTTCCCAGAACTCTCCTCTCCTTCCTTTCCTTAAAAAAACCCTCCACACAGCATCCCCAAAGATGACATTTGCCCTGAGGGAAATTATTTTCCTCAGGGCCTTCTGTGTGGAACTCATGTAAAAAAAAAACCTTTTCATAATACTCTGTAAGACGATTTTAATTTTTCTGAATATATGAATTTGATCTCCGGTAGCAGGAAGCTGTCTGTGGACGATTTGCTATTTTATTCGTGCTGGTAGAGCATCTCTCATTGCAGTATTTTCTTTCTGGATCAATGAAGTAACCTTTTTGTAAAGTTCTTCAAATTTTGCTTCATTCATCCGAAAATGTGTGAATCTGTATATAAGTCCACTATAATTAAAATCCACTGTCGCATCCACTAACGTCATCGATTCTTTCGCTTATATTTCGTTAACTCGTTTATTTTATTTTATTTTATTTATTATTTAAACGCCGGTACATAGGGCTATTACATACATAATACAGGTGTATTGAACATTTACAAACATTATACATATATATATAGAATAACATACAGTACATACATACGATGCATATTAGTACAACAAATATTTATCATTTTACAAACATATCAGTTACATAAATAACTAGTTATTTTTGCTTTGATGCAAGACGGTGAGGTTTTGAAAATATCGAAAAGGTCTGTATACGTATTGGCAGTTCGGTGAAAACGCACTAGCGGTGAATGATAGGAATAGTTAGTGCTATGATTGTCACTGTGGAAAAGGTGGTGGAGTCGAGTTGGTTTAACAGGGACACGAATATTTATAACACTTAACATTTGAGGGCAGTCTATGAGATTGTTCAGTAATTTAAAAAGTATAAGAATGTCATTAATAGTACGCCGGGTAGAAAGTAGTGGTAGGTTTAGATCAGACATTAATGCATTGTAACGGATTTCAATTACAGGCTGTCTCAATTTGAATTGAACGTATCGAAGAAATTTTCTTTGAACTCTCTCCAAACGGTGTAAGTTATAGGTATAAATCGGAGACCATACAGGAGATGCATATTCCAGCTGCGATCTTACAAGAGAGCAGTAAAGTAGCTTAATTGACTCAATGTTTTGAAAAGTCCTTGTGTTACGTATTACAAAACCTAGAATTTGCATGGCCTTATTGGAAATTGTTTCACAGTGACGATCAAATGCAAGTTTCCGGTCAAAAATAACACCAAGGTCTTTGATAAATGGTACTAATGCAATTTCATTATTGTTAATTAAATACGATGTAGATATTGGAATCCGTGAACGGTAAAAACACATGTGGAAACATTTTTTTACGTTTAGGAATAATTTATTTATTTCACACCAGCTAGCAAGTCTATCTAAATTTTGCTGAAGGATAAGTGCATCATTTAAACATTTTATAATCTTAAAAAGCTTTAGGTCATCTGCGAATAGAATGAATTTGACATTATCGAAACATAAAGATAGATCATTTATAAATAAAATGAAGAGAAGTGGGCCCAGATGAGAGCCTTGAGGAACTCCCGAAGTTACTTTAAATTTATACGAAAATTTATTATTTAATTTTACCATGAGTTCACGGTTACAGAGGTAACTATTCAACCATTTTAGGAATGATCCATGTATACCAAGGGCTTGCAGTTTCGCGAGAAGGATATTAATATTTACTTTATCAAAGGCTTTTGAAAAGTCAGTATATATTGAATCTACTTGTGCATGAGACGTGAAAGCTTCACAGATATAGTGTTCATATAATAGAAGATTGGTTGTGGTTGACCGTCCGGTAACAAAACCATGCTGTTCTGGAGTAATAATATGCCTAAACTTATCAGCAATCTTATCTAAGACAATACTTTCAAACATTTTCGGGATGGTAGACAGTATGCAAATTGGTCTATAATTTAAAACACAATTTTTATCACCTGATTTAAATACAGGTGTCAAGTGATTAAGTTTCCAAGGACCAGGAAATATTCCAGTTCGGAGTGAGAGATTAAATATGTGTTGAAGAGGAGCTGCTATAAACTGAGCGCATTCCTTTATGAATACCGGAGGAATTTTGTCAGAACCTGACCCCTTCTTACAATCTAGAGATCTGATCTTTTTATTAACATCATCCAGGGAAATGTGGCATGTTGATATATCAGTTACATTGGTGTATTTAAATTCAGGTAAAGACACATTATCATTATTGTGTTCATAAACACTTGAGAAATAATCAGCAAAGAGATCAACTATTTCTTGATCATTGTCAGCATGTTTGCGCCCTGAATACATTGATCTAGGACAGCCGTTATTGTCTTTAAGAGACTTCACATAATTCCAAAAATGTTTTGGATTTGACTTGATAGTCTGCTCTACATCTGTAATATAATCTGAATAGCATTTTTTAGATAGACTTTTACATTTATTTCGTAAATCAGAAAAAATTTTATAGCAGTCAATAGAGTTATTGGATTTATAGTTAATGTGAGCAATTTTTTTACATTGAATGAGTTTTTTTAGTTCAGTACTAACCCATTTTGGGTAACAATCGTTTCGTTTTACAATAGATGTTGGTATGCAATTTTCAATGGTATTATAAAGGATTGAATTAAACACATTTGTTGCTTCTTCTACGTTTGTTGACATAAAAATGGGGGACCAATTGAGTGAAGACAGATATAATCGCACTTGTTTATAATCAGCTTTCTTGTAGTTTCGTGCGTGAATAGGAGATTGGGGGGTAAGTTCAATGGGGGCCAAATAAATGATCGCTTGTAATGGGGGATGATGAGAGTCAATGGATACTATTGATTCTTGCGATTCGCTGACATTACTATTATTAATGTTTGATATGACAAGATCAAGAATTCTATCATTTATATTTTTAACATGATTTAATTGTTTAAGATTGATAAAGTTAATGGTATCAATGATTAATTGGGCTTTGGCAGAAATGGGATTTGAAGATTCAGTGGGTTGTGCCCAGTTTACATTTGGAAGATTAAAATCCCCAAAAATTATCAATTTTGCATCAGGATATTTCATTTTCAATGATTCAATTTCATCACAATGTTTACAATACACATCAACACTAGCTTGGGGGGGGATGTATGCACACACAATAATTATTTTTGTCGTTTTTAGTTTCGCTAATATAGCTATTTGTTCAATGTTTTTATTTTTTAGTTTTAATAGTTTTGAATGAAACAACTTTCTGATCGATATTAAAACCCCTCCGCCAATAATATTTTCACGATCCAGCCGGTAAATATCGTAGTTGGTGAAGCCTAATTCAGGGGAAGATATTTTTTCATGAAGCCAGGTTTCTGTTAGGCAGTACACATCGTTGTTTAACGTTGGAATATTACATCTTAGGGTGTTGAGCTTGGTGCGTAAACCTCTAACATTTTGGTAGTAGAGTGTTAGTTTTGTGGGGAGTTTTTTGAATGAGCCTTAACGATTTTGGGTATACCATTAATATGTTTGATTAGTATATCTGTTTCTCCCTTTTTCTTTCGCTCCTCCATTTTGTTCCACAAATCTGTTAATTGCTGTCTTTGCTGGAGCGTCCTATCAGGTTTAAGTCGAATGCCATTTGGTAATCTGGTTTTATTAAATATAAACTGTTTAGCTTGCATGGTGTCTTTTAGTTCAATTTTTATAGGTCTCACGTTATCCAATATTTTTCTGCCAATTCTATAGATCTTCATTTCATCAAAGTTAATCTCTGCATTCATCAAACTTAATGTAGACATGACTTGTTTTTTATCTTCAGTAATGCATTCTGCGGTCGAATTTGAGTTGAATTCCGGGACATTTAGTAGTATCACATTCTTGGAACGGACCTTACGTTCCTCCATTTCAGCTAACATATCACAAAGAGGAGTTATCTGGGGTGATTGTTGTGCTATCTTTTCGTAAGTCATTAATTTACCTTCAAGGATTCCAACTTTTGTTCCAACGTCAACCATAACCCCAGAAAGTTTGGATAATTTACCCAGAAGTCTTGCCATCTGATCTTTTGTTAGTTTTAGAGATGGATCCGCTATGGCATTATGGATGCCTTCCAATAGCTCTTTTGCCATATTTATTGACGAGAGAGCATTATCATTTGAATTCATTTTCGAGTAAATGACCGTGACAGCTCTATACACAAATAACCACTGGAGTTCGCAACAACTGTCACTAGATCGAAATAACTTGAAATCACTTGAATTTGTGCACTTTTCAAAAGATTTCTGTCACTTTGAAAGACTTTGAACACTTTAATTATTAATTTTACGGAAGCAAAACAAAAACATACACCTGTCACTTTGAGGTATTATTATGATCACAAATTAACGTAATTCCTAAGAGCTTGACCTGATTTGAAGACATCCTCAGCAACATGAATTGAATGGTTCACTTCTTCAGGATACGTGTAAACAGCATACCTACTCTTTCACTTCTGCGTCATTCAACCAAAGTGAATCAATATGGTTGAATATCGCCAAAGGACCCCTTTCTTCATTCATCTGCTGTACATGTCCAAACCATTTATGCGTCCCTTTCTTCATATTACTCACTGCGCTTACATCAGCCTTGCATTTTTTGTGAATCTCCACGTTTTTCACACAGTTATCCATGATTTTACCACACACTTGCCTCATGGATGCTATTTCCACTGCATTTCATTATACTTTCATCCTTCCTCTGCCAATTCTATGCCACACTGCCATCAGGGTAGGTACCAGCACTCTGGACATTGGAATCTCGACATTCAGCATTGTGGGCTGCTAGCTTTGCCTCTTCAGACATTTTATTATACTTCCATCCTTCCTCTGCCAGTTCTATGCCACACTGCCATCAGGGTAGGTACCAGCACTCTGGACATTGGAATCTCGACATTCAGCATTGTGGGCTGCTAGCTTTGCCTCTTCAGACATTTTATTATACTTCCATCCTTCCTCTGCCAGTTCTATGCCACACTGCCATCAGGGTAGGTACCAGCACTCTGGACATTGGACTCTCGACATTCAGCATTGTGGGCTGCTAGCTTTGCCTCTTCAGACATTTTATTATACTTTCATCCTTCCTCTGCCAGTTCTATGCCACACTGCCATCAGGGTAGGTACCAGCACTCTGGACATTGGACTCTCGACATTCAGCATTGTGGGCTGCTAGCTTTGCCTCTTCAGACATTTTATTATAGTTTCATCCTTCCTCCGCCAGTTCTATACCACACTGCCATCAGGGTAGGTACCAGCACTCTGGACATTGGACTCTCGACATTCAGCATTGTGGGCTGCTAGCTTTGCCTCTTCAGACATTTTATTATACTTTCATCCTTCCTCTGCCAGTTCTATGCCACACTGCCATCAGGGTAGGTACCAGCACTCTGGACATTGGACTCTCGACATTCAGCATTGTGGGCTGCTAGCTTTGCCTCTTCAGACATTTTATTATACTTCCATCCTTCCTCTGCCAGTTCTATGCCACACTGCCATCAGGGTAGGTACCAGCACTCTGGACATTGGAATCTCGACATTCAGCATTGTGGGCTGCTAGCTTTGCCTCTTCAGACATTTTATTATACTTTCATCCTTCCTCTGCCAGTTCTATGCCACACTGCCATCAGGGTAGGTACCAGCACTCTGGACATTGGACTCTCGACATTCAGCATTGTGGGCTGCTAGCTTTGCCTCTTCAGACATTTTATTATACTTCCATCCTTCCTCTGCCAGTTCTATGCCACACTGCCATCAGGGTAGGTACCAGCACTCTGGACATTGGAATCTCGACATTCAGCATTGTGGGCTGCTAGCTTTGCCTCTTCAGACATTTTATTATACTTCCATCCTTCCTCTGCCAGTTCTATGCCACACTGCCATCAGGGTAGGTACCAGCACTCTGGACATTGGACTCTCGACATTCAGCATTGTGGGCTGCTAGCTTTGCCTCTTCAGACATTTTATTATACTTTCATCCTTCCTCTGCCAGTTCTATGCCACACTGCCATCAGGGTAGGTACCAGCACTCTGGACATTGGACTCTCGACATTCAGCATTGTGGGCTGCGAGCTTTGCCTCTTCAGACATTTTATTATACTTCGTAGGTAGGTACCAGTACTATGGACATTGAACTCTCGACACTCAGCATTGTGGACTGCTAGCTTTGTCTCTTCGGACATTTTTTTGTTAGCGCCAACCGCGTTTAGTCCTCCATTAATGGAGTTACCTGCATTTATCATTCAATAACTACTATGGTGTATAAAATTATTATATTACATATTTCAATATCCTTCAACCTGATATTGTTAGTATTTAGATTAGGTATTTATATGAAGTTTTGAGGTGTCTCAACAAATACAGACAGTAAAGTAGTAGATACCTTGGTAGAGTGACAACTGATGTCATTAGTATTTAGTTTAGGTATTTACATGTTGAGGTGTCTCAAAAGATGTCAATTAAGTAGTACCTACCTTGGTAGAGTGAAAACTGTTGCCATTCGTGTCTAGTGTGCGAACAGTCACGAAATACCCGATGATGTAGATCAAAACCTAAGTGGCGAATTCACCGACTATATCATCCAATAGAACGAACGTTTGATCCAGTTAAATATTCATTATAAACTATCCGATGACCCCAATAAAGTAGCTTGTAATCTCGATGAACCTCGGCCTTTATTGAAGATTGCAGATTCCCGAACACTTGTCAAGTAATCCCGATCTCACGTAGACGTACATCCCAAATATACCTATATCTAGGCCCTTTGCATGCCTTAATGGAGGGTATGAATCACAATTGTATACCCCCGTTCGCCGTATACAAAATTTGGGTAATGACTATAAAGATGTTGTTGATATATTTAACACATCATTCACTAAATACAAACAAGTCTTAGTAGAATTTATATCAAAAAGAAGAACAACAAATTTAATTAATCCAACTGAATATCTCTGCTTCGAATCATTTCACATGTACTTTACTTTTCCCAGTCTACATTTTTTTCCATCTAGCATGGTGGAATATTTTGTTTTTATTTCAATTTGTTTTTTATTGTATTTGTTTTTTTGTTTTTTAAAATTTTGTTATGCACATTTAAATTTAGATGTTCTTTGTTAAAAAAAAAATGCATGTAAAAGCCCAGCCGGGCGTGAAATTCAATAAATAAATAAATGACCGAGGGGACAAACTCTAGGGGACGCCCACGCCGAGAATACCTGAAGGACGTGCGCTGCTCATCATTTGCAGACTTCAAAAGAACCGCACAAGACAGAGAAGAGTGGAAGAGACGAATAGAGGAAATTGCTGCAAACCAATCCCAGGATTGAAACCAGAGAGAGAGAGTAAAAAAAATACAACTTATATTCTTATGAAAATTCTTCGGTTACAATTTCTATTTTTTGTCACGAATTCAGGTCAGCTGTGAGGTTTAAGCTGGTGGGGGGTTTTTTTTTGGCTAGTCAGATTTGGTCATCAAGCACGGTTAAGGCAGAGCTTAAATTACTATTTTGGCTATTATTTTTATTGTTAAACTAACGTTTAAGACAAGATTTTATGCAAAGCACAAAGGGCAACAATTATTATAAGCAATAATTATCAGCCTGAAACACTCATCCACATTGAAAAATCTTCGGAGAAAAGATACCTGACGCCAACCGTCCCGTTAGCGTCAGGTATCTTTATTGCTTATAATAATTGTTACTATTTTGGCGATTCCCTCAAGATATCAAACAGTATAATTAACCCTGCGTTTGCGTACACACGCTATTCACAAATTGATACAAACGCAACTGCTGCCATCTGCCATCAAACAGTATTAATTATCTAATCTATGTAGGGATGCGTAATATAATACGTTCCCGCAAGTTTTTTCGGACGTTATAATAACACGGATAAATTACAAAACTTGCCTATAGATAGCGCCATTTTCATGTGCGAGACGCATAATTCCAACAATCTGATTTATATCAAAAATTTGCTTAGGTCCGGTACTCTCAATACCCTGGCAATACAAAGCTAAATACGTTGGAGTCACATGGCACACACACATCAAACATAAAATTAAAAAGACCAAAAACTCTGCTGCAGCCCTTTACCCGCTTTTACATTATAACTTGTAATATGTCGACGAAACTTACTTAATGTATACCTGATAAACCTGATACTTACGTATAAACTCCTTCCTCATTACTATATGCGGCTAGCTCAGTAAAGGGTAGGTGCATGATAGTTAAAAACCAATAATGAAAGAGATAAGTTCAAGATATAAAATAGGGTATTTATTGCGATAAACAACAGGGACTTGATCGGTAAAATTAAACAAAAGGTGAAGACTCTAAATTATTAGATAATATCTCGGGCCGTGTACATCATCAATCGAAGATTGATGTATGTTAGACAATAAGTTATAAGTGGGTAGAACGCAAGTGTGCAAGTGTTGAGCGCCATTGCATTTTTATAGAATACAAAAACTAAACTGGTAACCTGAGAATTAAGAAAATAATATAACGTTACGATTTCCATGATGCGAAGATATGATGACAATAATGATGAATATAATGTTGCGATCTAAAGCGCCAATGGTTGGTCCCCCAGCAGCAGTAAGCACCTTCCTTCCGTGGTTTGGTTTCTTGACTGACATTAGCCGCGAGCCGAGTCTCTGCACAGATGATAAATGAAACGGGATGACACCTCTCAAAACGCCAGTACTTATTCCTATGAAATCGGGGTGTGAAGGTCCGTGTGAAATCAACCCGTTGCAAACTGTCAAACGTCGCTACAGAACAAAGTTCTCATTTACAAATCAAAATTTCGACCCATCATGACCTACGCCACCCTATTTGGACCACAAGAAATACTAAGAGTCTAGAAACCTTCCAAAATATCTTGCTTAGAAGATTCATCAAAAGCCCAAGGTTCGTGTCTGAAATAGCATTATTGATTCAGGCACGAAAATCCCTCCATTTAAAAAACACATAATTGACCTAGCCAAAACATTTTTCTCTAAACTTGCTTCAAATCCGAACCCAAGCATCCCATTTCTCGGGCAATCAAATCCCGAAGATAATCCCCTCCGCCGCCGGCCCATATCCGTCCTTCATCCACCTTGAAGCGCGGGCTTTAATAAAATTTACGTTTGTGTTCTTATATAAAAAAAATATTATTTATATAGGTATATTTATTATGGCATACATATATATTTTTTTTTACAGTGAATACCGCACAAGAATCTCAACTGCTCCCGTCTGAAGCCAGTGAAACTATGGCATCCCCAAATGAGGTATGTTGTGAGTCTGAAGGTAGTGAGGAGGGGAAGGAGGGAGGGAAGAGGAGGGTTGGGAAGTACCTGGCTATTCGGATCTGGTCACCAAACACGGCTAAAGCGATTTTCAAGCAACGTTTCAATTCTGAATGGTGGTCTTACACCAGGGCGATACTGATAGTATCTTCCACTCTGGAACATGCCGCAAATAAACTATATATTATTTTAAATGAATTAATTGTGAAATAACACAAATTAATCAAATAAAATTATAAGCTTCTGGGAACTGGTGCATATGATTGTTAGACATTTTTTTTAATATTGAATTTTAATTAGTTAGTTTTCAGCCATTCTGCTAAATAAACATCAAGGTTCAGATTGCATTTTAACGTGTTTGACTGGATAACGAATTTTGCCGTAATGTTTTATCATTTTCTTTAAATAGATCCACTTTATATATGTCACATTGTTGTGGTAAATGAATAAATTTAAATAAACGTTGACAAATAACTTGTTAGTTTTTTGGGAAGTGGTAAATAGATAAATACCAACCACAATAAAAAGTGTGTGGTTTGACCTAGTCTATTAATAATATAAGTTAAAGGTTGCACCACTGAATTTGCATGAATTTGTAGGAAGTGTCGTAATAATACGAGAAAACTTATATTTCGAAATAAGTTAAATACTCAGTTTATTGTTAACAAATCTATTCTATTGTTGTAACACTCCTGACTCGCAATCCGAGGGTTGCGAGTTTAAACCCGGGGTGCGCAAATAATAATTATTTGATTAATTTGTATTATTTAACATTTAATTAATTAAAAATAATGTAAAGTATTCTTGCGGCACGTTCCAGAGTGGAAGATACTCTCAGAATCACCCTGGTGCAAGACCACCATTCAGAATTGAAACGTTGCTAGAAATGGCTTTAGCCGTTTTTGGTAACCGGATCTGAATTGCCAAGTACATTCCCACCTTCTGTTACCGGGGATGAGGTGGCAACAATGTACAAGCTAGATTATTATGAGCATGGAAGATGCAAGGAATAGATTAATGTTTTTCAAAGAAAAGAAGGTAGGTATTATAAATACAAAAAAAAACATTAAACTAAAAATGACATCCTAAAACTAAGGCTGTCTGGCTGTCTGGCTTGGGCTTGCTTAGGTTTAAATAATTCATTTTGATACCGTGGTAAGGGGCCGTTCAAGTATTACGTAACGCACTTGGGGGGGGGAGGGGGGGTCTGGTGAAACGTTACGGCGCGTTACGGGGAGGGGGGGGGGGTTCGAAGGACGCGTTACGTAACATGTTTTTCTTTATTTAAATAAAAAACTAAGGAATTGAAATCTTCCAAGTTGGCAAGCCTTTTAGTTTATGTTATACGGGGAATTCCTCGACTGTATTGTGCGTCATTTTTATTTTATTTTCGTTGTCAGTATTCGTTAGTGTTTTAAACACGAAATACGCATAAACACAATTTGCTGTAGTCAGTGTTGTTAATGTGAGTTTTTAGGAATTATAATGTCCTCCAATCCGGGAGATTTACATCATCATAAAGGCTCCCATGCTGACTTGCCAGCGCAGCGCAACCAAAAAATGCCAACCAAATTTGGAAGACAGCAAAAAAAAATTAAAAAAATGAAAAATTTATGCAACATATTATGAATGATGTTATACGAGAGTTTTTAGTAAGAACAACGCTTTTTAGTTATTACACACAGGTTAGTTTACTAAAATATAATAATATTACCTAAAGCTAGGTCTCGCAGTACATGCATAGTTACACTCAGAACATGAAAAAGGTTTTCTTCACTTTAAATCGTTCTGTGGATTTTTTAATCTCCCTTTCGAGAACTTGAAAAACCACGCTGGGACAAAAAAATAGTTTTGTCTGCTGAAGGTAAACATGTGATTTTTCATGCCTCTTTGTAGAACACGAATAGTTGCAGTAGAAACATGTAAGTGGTTTTGTAGCACTGTGAGTCAGCAAATGATTTCTAAGAAGTTCCTTTATACAACATGAATAATTGCAGTCGGGACACGAAAAAGGTTTTGGTCCAGTGTGGGTAAACATGTGAATTTTTAGATACCGTTTTTTAGCGCCTGAATAGTCACACTCGGGACAAGTAAAAGGTTTTTCATCACTATGAATTAGCAAGTGCCATTTTAGTTTGTTTTTCAAGAAGAAGAATAGTTGCAGTCAGGGCATGAAATGGGTTTTTCACCATTGTGAGTAAACATGTGATTTTTTTATTTCTCTGAATAGTTACAGTCGGAATATGAAAAATGCTTTTCTCTACAATGAGTAGAGTCAGCAAAAGAATTCTTGGATATCCCCTTTAAGAACACAAATAGTTGCAGTCAGGACATGTAAAAGGTTTTCTCTTCTGTAAATCGCACGGTGGATTTATAAATTGTCCTTTTGAGAACATGTATAACTGCATTCTGGACAGGAAAATAGTTTTTGTCCACTATGCGTTAACATGTGATTTTTGGTGGCTCTTTGTAGAACACGAATAGTGCAGTAGAAACATGTAAAAGGTTTTATATCACTTTGAGTTAGCAAATGATTTCTAAGAAGTTACTTTGTACTACATGAATAATTGCAGTCGGGACATGAAAAAGGTTTTTGTCCAGTGTGGTTCAACACGTGTACTTTTGGATACCGTTGTGTAGCGAAAGAATAGTCGCAATTGGGACAAGAAAAAGGTTTTTCGTCACTGTGAGTTAGCAAGTGCCGTTTTCGTTATTTTTTTTCGAGAAGTATAATAGTTGCAGTCAGGACATGAAATGGATTTTTCTCCACTGTGGGTAAACATGGGTAATTTTTAGATTTCTCTTCGTAGTACATGAATAGTTGCAGTCGTAACATGAAAACGGTTTTTGTACACTGTGAGTCAGCAAGTAACTTCTTAGATATCTCTTTAGAGGACACGAATAGTTGCACTCGGAGCAAGAAAAAGATTTTTCGACACTGTGAGTTAGCAAGTGCCGTTATCGTTATTTTTTCGAGAAGTATAATAGTTGCAGTCAGGACATGAATTGGATTTTTCTCTACTGTGGGTAAACATGGGTAATTTTTAGATTTCTCTTCGTAGTACATGAATAGTTGCAGTCGTAACATGAAAACGGTTTTTCTACACTGTGAGTCAGCAAGTGACTTCTTAGATATCTCTTTAGAGGACACGAATAGTTGCAGTCAGGACATGAAAATGGTTTTTATCTTCTGTGAATCATACTGTTGATTTTTAAATCTTCCCTTTGAGAACTTGTATAACTGCATTCGGAACGTGGAAAAGGTTTAACTCCACTATGAGTCAGCTTGTGAATCATAGTGGAGTAAAGTGTTGCTCCATAGGGAAAACTTAGGGAAATTACTTTCCTCAGGGCCTCCTCACTAAAGCTAATGTAAAAGAAAGTATGTGTTGTAAAACCATGTAGGTTTATTCTAGGCAAGGCAGTGTTAAATTGTGGAGATCTGGAAGGAATACAAGGCCGATAAAAATAATAATATTCCCAATTTTTTTCATAAATGACAATATGAATAAATAAAATGTATATAATGTATCGCGAGTTAGAAATCTCCTGTATTATTTATTACCGCGAACGCGATAAAATCAAGAAAAAGGTAATTTAAGCGACATTTCAGTACGTTGCGCAACTTAATTGTGACTTTCAGGTAAAAATTGTTACTTGGGTGTTACGTAACGCTTAGTGGGGGGGGGGGGGTTTGAACAGGAAAACGTTACGGCGCGTTACATGGGGGGGAGGGGGGGTCAAAAATCTTCAAAAATTGCGTTACGTAATACTTGAACGCTCCCTAAGTTGAAATGACGCATGATGAAATCTTTTGTGAAACGAATCTCACATCGTGAGAAGGGCAGGACTCCAGAGGAATGGCTCCCGGTCCAAAGGGCTCTCCAGAATCAGGAGAGGTGGATGATTTCCAGTCAGTTCCCAAGAAGGCGAGTATCACGACCAAAGTCCACAATCAGGGTGGTAGCGATCTTCTAAAAAGGATTCGTCGTGTTGCGGTCGAAAGGACCACCCAAAGCTCTCGAGTGCTGCACAAGGAATGGCGTGTTCTCTATTCAAATCTGATTTGAATCTGTGCTGGATCAACAACTGTTGTATTCCAAAAATATTGCAGGCTCGCAATAAACCAATGCCCAAATGTCAATGGGCATTGGTTTATTGCGAGCCTGCACGTTCCTCACCGAGACCATATATAAAGTGTGTATAAGAGGGTGCACACACCTTATTACAAATACTTTTACGTAACACTTCCTCTTCCCCATATCCTTCCCCTCCCAACTACCTTCAGCCTCACAACATACCCCGATTGGGGACGCCATAGTCTCACCGGCTCCGGAGGGGAGCAGCTGAGACTTTTGGGCAAGTATGGGTACCGCCACCCCGGGAAGCATTCGTTGGATATCCAACACCCCTGCTATAGATCATGGGGTGAGGTTTGTCCGGGTCTTGGCGGCGGATGCGTCTGCCTACCAGCTGCGTGGCAGGCCGGACCGGGAAAGAATGATTGAGGGAGTCCCTTTGACTTCTACAGCCTTATTCTCACGGAACATCGCCTTGCACCGCAGTGAAAGGAATGGGGACAGACGTCCCGTCACTCCAGAACACACTGACCCCCAGATTACTACCCACCATTAATACCCTTTTCCTTCCCAGAACTTCCTCTCCTTCCTTTCCTGAAAAGATCCTCCACACAGCATACCCAAAGATGACACAGGCTCTGGGGGGAATAGTTTTCCTCAGGGCCTCCTGTGTGGAGCTAATGCGCACCCGGGCGTCGCGTATTCGATTCCTCGGCTGGCTAAGTCCTCCATCACAAGACAAGCCCCATTTTCCTACTTCTGCTTTCTGTGGTGGTGGTAGGAGATTTTCAAACATTGTTTTTTTTTTTTTTTTTTTTTTTTTTTTTTTTTTTTTTTTTTTTTTTTTTTTTTTTTATTGTAATCTTTATTTTTTTATGTTACATAAGTAATTGTACTGTGCCTGTCTCACTAGGAGTTCCTGTGTTGAGAGCAGGCGCATTTGAACATAAATAGTTTAAGAATAGTGTATATAAAGGATAACAACAATGTTATTTACATTTAAAGTAAAAGTACAAGGACAATCAGCATCGTATCAATGGGTTAGCATGCATTAGGAGGTTCTAAAAATATTATTGATATATGATCTGTCTTTGGTATTGATCCAAAACTTGGTAACTGTTTTGTATTTTACTTTTTTATTTTTTTTTATTTTATTTTTTTGTGATTAGTGTGCTGTCTAATGGTCAGTGGAAGTGTATTATAAAGTTTTGTTGCAAAGTACCTGAAGTTTCTTTGACCAAACGTTGTTTTGGCGAAAGGGATAAGTAAGAGATTTTGCCCTTTGGTTCTCGTATCACGAACAGTTTGGATATTGTCAAAAACAGTTCTATGTTTGAATAGATAAATTAGTATATTTTTGGCATAAAGTTGCCTAATGTCCAAAACACCGATACTCCTAAAGATTTCATCCGAACTGCTTGTGATCGGTAGTTTTAGAATAATCTTTATAATTAGTTTCTGGGCTTTAGAGATCGGATCAATGGCGGCAGCGTTTGCTCCTCCCCAGGCTATGATACCATACTCGATTAGAGATTGACATAGTGCATAGTAAATTGTTTTGAGTTGGTTCAATTTAAGAAAGTTGCGAGTTTGTCTAAAAAGGTATATAGATTTTCGAAGTTTGTTTGCTGTAGTGATAATATGTTCTTTCCACTTTAAATTACTGTCAAAAATAATACCCAAGTATTTGATTTTTGTAACACGTTCTAGATAGGGGCAATCACAAATATTAGTTTTTGACAGGGGGCAAGCACATATTTGAATATTATTTTCTGGGTTACTTATGGACGTATTAATACAAAACTCAATGTATTTGGTTTTTGACACATTCATTGTTAGTCTATTATTGTCTAACCATCTTTTAACAATAGCTATGCCCCTGTTTGCTTTTATGTAAACATCATACCAGTTACTTGATTTAAAGAGGAGAATCGTATCATCAGCGAAACTAACGATTTTGGCATCAATAGGCAGATTACACAGTTCATTTATGTAAATTAGGAATAACGTGGGACCCAGGACGCTTCCTTGAGGCACGCCAAAACTAATTGGCAGTTGATTGCTGAGGCAGTTGTTGATTTTTACACTTTGTTTACGGTTTGAAAGGTAATTTCGAATAATACTAAGCTCATTCCCATTTATTCCAATGTTTGATAGTTTTTGTATTAGTTTGGAATGTGAGATAGTATCGAATGCTTTGCATAGGTCTAGGAATATTGACATGCATTTTGCTCCCTTGTCTAAGTTTTCATTTAAAAAATCTGTAACTGTCGCAATGGCATCGGAGGTGCCTTTATTTTTCCTGAAGCCAAATTGGTTATGGGATAATATATTATTTTTTTCAAGGTATTCGACTAATTGAAAGTTAATTGCTTTTTCAAAGACTTTGGATAGTGAATTTAGTAATGTTATTGGACGATAGTTAGTTATATCCGCTTTAGAGCCTCCTTTATGTATTGGAATTATGATTCCGTGTTTAAGATTATCGGGGAATTGGCCTTTTGCGATGCTTAAGTTAATGAGATTTGTAAGGGGAATGGTGATTTCTGGTAAAAGTTTTTTTAAGGTAATATTTGAAATATCATCCAAGCCAGTTGAAGATGAGTTCTTTAATGAGTTTATGATTGTCCTAGTATCTTCATTCGAAATTTGTTTTAGACTAAAATTTAAGTTTTTGGGCCAATTTGTATTACAGCCTTGTGTGCTGGTATTGGGAGAACTTTCACCGATATTTTTTGCAAGTTCTTCACCAATTTTTGAAAAGTATTGGTTTGCATGATTAACAATCATATTGGGATTACTAGAAAAACTAATTATTTTATCATTTATAGTGAGTTGTTTCAAGTCATTTAAAGGATTAGGTTGAGAATGAGTGGCTTCTTTAAGTGTTTTCCAAATTTTTTTAGGATCATTATTACAATTTTCTATTTTCTGTTTGTAATATATCTCTTTGGCCTTTCTTATTATTAGGGTACATATGTTTCTATATCTTTTATAAAAGTTTTGAAGTTGTATATCGTAAGGATTATTAATAACTTTTTTATGGAGCTTGTTACGTTTACGAATAGATTTAATAATAGTGTAGTTTATCCATGGCTTAATTGGTAAGATGTTATTAGGTACATGTTTTACAGTAATATTAGTTTTTTGGTTAATGGTAGTTTGTAGGTAATTTATAAAGTATGTCCAGGCATCATCTGGATTTGTAATTTCAAATAGTTCTGACCACGATTTACTCCTTAGCGAATGAAGAATTCCATCGTAATTAATGTTTTTTATGTTTGTTGTGTTTTTTTGTTTTTTGTCTTTCTGGTTGCATAACTGTAAGGCAAGTATGGTGGTATAGTGATCAGTTAGTGTAGATTCGTATACGATGGATGTTATTGGGTAGTTTGATTTGACCATGAAGTGGTCAATACATGAGATGGAATCCAGTATAGCACGTGTAGGAGTGTTTATGGTGCTTTGAAATCCATGGTATGAGAGTGTGTTTAGGTATTCTTGGCATTGCGGATGTTCGTTTGTGGACAGAATATTTATGTTGACATCACCAGCAATAGTACAATTTTTAATATTACATAAATTAGTTAAACAGTTATTGATTGATTTTAAGAAAGGTAAAATATTGTAACAGGATGGAGAACGGTATATTGCTAAGATACATGTGTCGTTATTAAAATTTATTTGTAGGCAATTTGCACCGCTGACTTGGATTTCTTTGACAGATAGACCAATTAAGTCAGATCTAGTATACACAACAACTCCATCATTTTGTTTTGTATGCATTGAAGTGCTATGATGGTCATATCCTTTCATCATTTTAGGTATATAGTTATTTGATAGCCAACATTCAGTAAGAATGAGAATATGGAAAGAGGTTCCAATATTATGTAGTTGTAACAGAAATTCATCAAAATTCTTTGAAATTGATCTGATATTTTGTTGTAGGATTAGAAGAGAGAAAGAGTTAGATTGTAGTACATTTTTACAGAAATTTGGATTTGACGTTCTATAATCTGTAATGAAATCCATTTTTGGATTGCAAGTTTAACAATAGTTCGACAATCGTAGGTATTTACGAAAGTCTCCCCATTTTTTTTAGATCGTTTTCATTGTTAATCCGGATTATTTTATCGCCTGGTCCTTTGCGTACCATCAGTCTACTGGATTTAAACCATACAAATTGGAAAAGCAATTCTTTGGCCCTTTGCTTAGCTTTCCACAGTAGCTCCTTAAAATAAGGCGAAAGCACTTCGCTGATGTAAATTGGTGATGAGGTTAATGTTTTGGCCGTGTTTTTTAAAGAAAGTAACGATTCCCTTTTTTTTAGGTTATGGAAAGAAATATGTAGTTTAGTCGGGGTGTTCGGTCGGCGATCTTGGATTCTGGTCACCAGGCGAATGTCTTCTTGTAGCAGAGGCAGTCCCAGCGAGCTGGCTATCCGGAGTGCAGCTTCCGTCGGTTGTTCGCCCGGCTGCAGCTCCATACCCGCCATCTCCACGCTGTCAGAAAACTTCTCCTGCTCTAATTCAGCAAGTCTTCCTTCAAGGCTGGATATTCTATTGTTTTTCTTCTCGTTTTCCTCACGTAAAAATTTTGTTTCTTTCTGTAGATCCTGCATGTGTTTGATACTCGCAACTAAGTCTTCATATTGGTTGCTAATAAATTCATTGCTCCTCTTCAGGTCGCTGATTTCTTCTTCGAACATTTTTTTAATTTCCATTATTTTACTGTCAAAGTGTTTCGTGATACGAACATACAAGGCATCAGCTTCTAAACCGGATGACGCACTTGGTGAGCTTGGTCTGCTTTTACATTTTGGACAGTTCCATGTTAGTTTATTTTTCACCGCCATTCTTTTGAAATTGGTATCCGAGATGTTAACGCAGTGATTATGGAACGAGATATTGCAGTTGGCACAGGTGAGAGCATGGTCATTTTTGGAAATTATGGTTAGGCAGCCTTCACAATTCATTTTTTTATTTATTTTTACTGAATCAGTCACAACACTGATATGGTTATATAGCAGAACTGTTTTATTTTCCGATTGTATTTGGGCACTTCAGGTTTATTATGATTGAAACGTAAAACTTAATATTCAGATGATATTTTTTTTTAATTTGTTTGGATGAATTTCAATTGGGATAATTCCCTTTTGTATTTGGTGGTATTTTAATTTGTTGCACTGTTTTGATTGAGATGAAAGTGACAGATCGATTGCAGACTGCAGATCTGTTTTAAGGTATTTAAACTTTAGATGTATTAAGATACAGAACTGGAATACTAGTATTTCGGCTTTCTGCGTCAATTTGAGCACTTTTACGATGATTACAATCACTTTTTTAAAACTTTAAATGCAAAATTTTAACAGAGCAATGAAGCAGGATGTTTACAATCTGACATATTATTGTTGGATTATTCGTAACCCGGGAACGTTTATCTTTCTTAAAAAAAGAAGTAAATTTACTCGTAGATGTAGTAAAGTAAATTTATTATTTATTAGATTTCAATTAATATTAATATTAGGTGGTAAGTATATAAAGTTGATTCTTACAGTTGGAAAGGAAGAGCTGATAATATAATTTTGTAAGAGTCGGTAGCTAATAATAAGTTTCTATTATTTTTAATTGTAAAACTAACGTTTTTAAGACAAGATTTTATGCATAGCACAAAGGGTAACAATTATTATAAGCAATAATTATCAGCCTGAAACACTCATCCACATTGAAAAATCTTCCGAGAAAAGATACATGACGCCAACGGGACTTGAACCCGTGTCCTCTCGATTGCCGGTCGATTGCTCTTGACCACTGAGCTATGGCGGCTTATCTCATACCCGCCAAATGATTCAATATATGCTAGTGTTTCATTCAACAATTACGTTGGCGTCATGTATCTTTTCTCGGAAGATTTTTCAATGTGGATGAGTGTTTCAGGCTGATAATTATTGCTTATAATAATTGTTACCCTTTGTGCTATGCATAAAATCTTGTCTTAAAAACGTTAGTTTTACAATTAAAAATAATAATTAATATTTGACAAGTTTAAGTATTTCCCCAATAAAATGAAGACATAATTTGTCTCGACGCCACCTAGCGAGGGAGTTAACACTTACAATGTTTCTCTCGCAAAAATAAAGTTGGTTGTTTTCAGGTGGAAAAAATATAATAAGCAGTAATTGTTGAATGAAACACTAGCATATATTGAATCATTTGGCGGGTATGAGATAAGCCGCCATAGCTCAGTGGTCAAGAGCAATCGACCGGCAATCGAGAGGACACGGGTTCAAGTCCCGTTGGCGTCATGTATCTTTTCTCGGAAGATTTTTCAATGTGGATGAGTGTTTCAGGCTGATAATTATTGCTTATAATAATAAGTTTCTACATTAAGCGCTTGATTATAGTTCGAATGCAGATATAATATTTCAAGAGGATATGTTAAAAAGGAACATGTGTGTGTATATAATTAATGTCGAAATTAAATAATTAATGTTATACTAAACGCTTCAGATTTTATATATCCGGGTTAAATTCCGCAGGAAAAACTTAACCCTTTCACACACTTTTCCACAAATGATCATCTAAGTCAATCCATGTTATGCAATTGCACTGTTTAAGTATAATAAATACAAAATAATGCAAGAACAACATGTCAAAGAGACCAAATGGGAAAATAATTCACCGACTCCAGATATTTTCATATCAGAGGATTCGGCTCGGTGGAACTCCAAATTGGACCTATAAATCCCAGTGATCCCTAAATATAAATAATATTTTAAAAATCTTTTGTAATCCTACAAAATATACATATTCAAAATAACTGATTTTTGCATTTTTATATATAAATTCTTTATATATATTAAAGTACATCTTCTTATATATAAAAATGAATCGCTAAATGTGTTGCTAAGCGCAAACCTCGAGATCAGCTGAACCGATTTCGCTAATTCTTTTTTTAGAATATTCCTTGAAGTACGAGGATGGTTCTTACGGAGAGAAAAATTAAGAAAATTGCGCGAAAATTGGATAATTTCAGAAAACCTATTACTAACCTAAACGACTATCCCACGTTTGACAGTACGCGTTTTTGAGAATGACATTTTGCAAAACAATGATTGTTAAATAAAATTCTATTTTTGAAAATCTTTAAGTTGATAATTTTATTTAATGTAGGTACTTCCCTAATAGTTTGAATCGAATCAAGAATTTTAGATATTTTAAATAGGTACCTATGTATGTTAGGTACCAAATTTAATATACATGAAAAATGGAAATTTGAATAAAAATTGTAAAAGGTGGCACGCAGGCTGTTTAAAAACTGAATGTACTGGGATTGAATATATGGAACGCGGGAGGAGGGTTGGCGGGACGAGGGAGCGGTAAAGGGAAGAGGGAAGGCGGGGAAGGTGGAAGGGGAAGGCGAGAGAGGAGAGGGGAACCTGGGAGAGGGAAGGGAACCTGGGAGGGGGGAGGAGATCTCGGGAGAAGGGTTTTCGGGACGGGAGAAGGGGGGGGGGAGTGGAGTGGGGAGAGGGAAGGTGGAGGTGATGGAGTGGGAACGCGAGAGGGGAAGAGGACGCAGGAGAAGAAGGGGAGGCGGAAGGGGATCGGGACGAATGGGAATGGACACTCAGGGAGAAACAATTTCTTTATTAAATGGCATAGCAACGCATGCCGGGACCAGCTACTAATATTATAATTATTACTTGACCAATTACCACAAATGGGTACGAGTACATGTAATCATAAGATAGGTATGAAATTAAAACTTATAATTTATTAGTGTTGGGTTGATCTAGCAGCTCTTTGATATGTGATTTAAAGGCTCTATAATTTTTTTCAGGTTTCATATTATATGGGAGTGCATAAATATTTTTTTTTGTCTTGATAAGTATAATGGTGTTAATAAACACACGTTTAAAATTTGGGGATTTCTAAATTGCCACGTAATCTTGATCGGTTACTTATTTTTGTGAATTTTATTGTTGTGTTGAAATGAACTTTGTGAGTTTGTAACAATGAGTTCTTTTTAAAGATTTTATTTAGACTGAGAACCCAAAATAGTTAAATAACCGTTTTGTTCGAAATATAGATGGTTTTCGTAAGACGACTTTTAGAATCAACCTCTGTGCCCTTTCCACAGTTAAGAGGTTACTTTTGAAGTCCCTTCACCCGATTATACCACATTATTTAAGAATATAAGATTTATGACTGGATTATAAATATATAACCAAGACCACTATTTGTTTTGTTTTACCATTTACAATTTATAATTTACAACAATTGAAAAATGTCCTCTACAACACAGGTGAACTCATAGTGTGGAGGATAAAATACTTTACCTTTGTAATGTAAATATAATAAGATTAAATAAAAAAAAAACAATTTAAACTGATTTTCATTCAAAAGATGAACCCTGTTACAAATTATATGGTAACCTTTTTACTTCATAGATCCAGATAACATTTGAACAGATTTCTAATTTTATTATTTTATTTCATACTACACATTGAAAATAGAAGAAAATAATAATATAATATTAGCCAACTGTGATTCATTTAAGTATCTGGGCTAACTAATCCACAGAGACGGAGGATGTGCAGCGGATGTCATCCATAGAATAGGTGCGGGATGGATTAAATTCAGATCCGTAACAGGAATATTGTGTAACTCCAAAATGCCTATAAAACTAAAAGGAAAGATATACCAAACTATCATAAGACCCGCAATAATGTATGGCTCCGAATGCTGGACTATGTACAACTTCTACTCTAGGCAACTCGAAACAGCAGAAATGCGAGTGCTTAGATGGTCGGCAGGAGTATCACTAAAAGATTAGATCAAAAGTTCACGCATTCGTGGTAGCCTGGGTGTCACAGACAATAGATATAAATAGTAAGCTGGAGGAACGACAGTTGAGATGGTATGGACACATAAAACGTAGACCATCAGACCACACAGTGAGGCAGGCAATGTCTATGGAGCTTCATCGACAGTCATCCAGAGGAAGACCGAAGAACTCCTGGGTGACTCAATGCTTCAAAATTCTTCAGAGAAACGGCCTGGATGAAGGCGATACCCAGAACAGAAGAAATTACAACCTGAGAACGAGAAGAGCCGACCCCAACAGTCTACCTAGGCAATGCGTTGGAACAGCGCTAGGAAGAAGAAGATTGAAAAGACTCCAGATACTAATATCTACAGCCTGTATGTCTGACGAATATCTACAGCTCATATGTTGAACTAATATCTACGAACTTCAGAGTGTTGATTAATATCTACAGAGCTTAGGTTGAACTAATATCTACAGAGCATAGGTTGGACTAATCAGCTAAATGTGTCCAATAGTCCGATATTAGGGATTTTTACATACATACTTACATAAATTAAGTTTTTTTAACTGCATACGCAATATTACGTTATTCCAATATGCTATACACAATTGCAAATCCAACCTCTGCCAGTGCTGTAGATATTCGTCAACACTTTGGTTCTCATAGATATTAATCAACAGTTTGAGCTGTAGATATTCGTCAACACTTTGATTCTCATAGATATTAGTTCGATTTTTTCAGTTTTTGGAATTCCTGTAGATATTAGTAGACGCCTCCGATTGAAAATAGAAGGAAATAAAATAAATTACCAATTTGTTTGATTCAAAGCGTTTCAAAAACAAGTCTATCTATCTACGAGTATCGATCTATCTAACTATATACGAGGCAAGTTTAGACAGTAAGTGTACTGTGACCACAACGGGCGGAGGTTTTTAGTTTTATGAGGGTTGGCAACACTTAGTGGTACAGGGGGGTTTCCTGCCCAGAAAGAGCATCGCAGGAACATTGTTGTACGTAAACTCACGTTTTAGTGTCCAATTGCGTGAAAGTTGTCGGCAAAAAATCCCGCCAAGTGCTGTGATCTGCTTTTTACTCAATGGAAGAAATAACACCTACAAGAAAAAAAGGTGAGGATTTCTGAACTCTATTGTTACTGGAGATGAAAGTGGGGACTCATTACATGCCTGGGAAAAAAACTTTCTGAACATGCCTCGTGTATTAAAAAAAAAAAATCGCCGAAATGTATGTTCCCGCATAACTTCCGAACGACTGCATCAAATTCGATAATTCTTTTTTTG
The DNA here is from genome assembly GCA_917880885.1 of Limnephilus marmoratus. Lineage (NCBI taxonomy): Eukaryota > Metazoa > Arthropoda > Insecta > Trichoptera > Limnephilidae > Limnephilus > Limnephilus marmoratus. Next base: position 65,379,418 of record OU862907.1, read on the forward strand.
TTGTGTTTGTTATTATCAGGACAACGTTTGTATAAAACTACTGGTGAGCTCTGGCATTATTAAATTAGTATAAAAATGAATCGCCGAAATATATGTGCGCGCATAACTTCCGAACGAATACACCAATTTGGTTCATTCTTTTTTTGTTTTTGTCTGGTGAGCTCTGGCATCATGTAATTTGTATAAGAAAATTGCAATTGGTGGTACGCGAGCTATTTGAAAACTAAATGTACCGGGAATTAATTTATGGATCGCGGAAAGGGGGGGGGGGGAAACCAGGAAGGAGGAAGGGGAACCTGGGTGGGGGGAGGGGGGTTTGCGGAACGAACGAAGGAGGGGAGTGGAGTAGGGAGAGGGAAGGTGGAGGAGGCGGAGAGGAAACGGGGAAGGGGAGGAGTGGAGTGGGGAGACGGAAGGTGGAGGAGGCGGAGAGGAAATGGGGAAGGAGAGGAGTGGAGTGGGGAGACGGAAGGTGGAGGAGGCGGAGAGGAAACGGGGAAGGGGGGGAGTGGAGTGGGGAGACGGAAGGTGGAGGAGGCGGAGAGGAAACGGGGAAGGGGAGGAGTGGAGTGGGGAGACGGAAGGTGGAGGAGGCGGAGAGGAAACGGGGAAGGGGAGGAGTGGAGTGGAGAGACGGAAGGTGGAGGAGGCGGAGAGGAAACGGGGAAGGGGAGGAGTGGAGTGGGGAGACGGAAGGTGGAGGAGGCGGAGAGGAAACGGGGAAGGGGAGGAGTGGAGTGGGGAGACGGAAGGTGGAGAAGGCGGAGTGGAAACGCGAGAGGGGGAGAGGACACGGGAGAGGAATGGGGGGGGGGGGCGGAATGGGGCGAATGGGAAAGGACACGCAGGGAGAAACAATTTCTTTTTTAAATGGCATAGCCACGCATGCCGGGTACCAGCTAGTCAATATTAAAAATCTGTAATTTTTATCCCCATTTTAATAATAATGCTGCAAGAAAAAAATTGCTTTTGGATTTCTTAAAATTTTAACAAAATTTCAAATTTAGCTGTTTATTTTATTGGTTTAAAAGCTTAAATGTGATTTTCTTAATACCATGCATCGACTGTACCGTGTTAAAAGGGTTAAGTAAACAGAAAAAAGTTATTTCGAAATTGTTTCATTATTGGTCCGATTCGTCACTGATGTATTTAGACTTGTGTTTGTAATGCACCGACACAGCAATATGATAAGATACGGTATTTTAAAAGCTGACTGTATTCAATTCGTCATAGCTTATTCCACTAATCTCCTACTTTCCTAACCGCATATACCACTCCCTACATTATAATTGATAACTTATTTTATTTTTATTACCGTTTATGTATTTTTTTGTTTTCATGTTCTATGTACTTGTTTTTTTGAAGCGAAAATTCCTTAGCCCCGTTAGAGTGGTTTGAAATTCGGATGAAACGGAAATGACGTACTAAGGCACCTGCGAAGCATCAAACTGCGCTCAAGGCTACTATTGGTTGAGATGTAAAACGGAAACGACGATAGGTCTGAGCTCATTGGCCGCTTTGTTTTTTTACGGGTCTTTGGAAAATAATGCGTAAATTCGCGCCTAGCGCGTCCCATAGCGCAGCGGTATAGTGCCTCGCAAATCTCAGTGGCCAGAGAAACCCAGCGGACGGTGGTTCGAATCCTACGAAATCAAAAAAAAATATTAAATCAATATCCAATCTTCAAACCACTTTAAAATAAACAGGCAAAAGAAATCGACATCTAGCGAACGTTGTACGTATCATTGCCCACCATGCATGATCAAAGGCACCAGTGATATCGAGGAAGATTGCAACTACATACCTCTTTGGGCAAGCCTTCACCCATTCAAGCGCATACGACAGGGCGTGCACCGTAGATTTACCGGGGACGAAACCGAACTGGAGGTCACTGGCCGGGGACAAAGTTTGGCGGAGCCGCTCCCTCAGTAATTTCTAAAGGATCTTGCCTTAAACGGGAAGCAGCGTTATCGGCCGGTAGGCCTTGAGGTCGGTGAGTGGTTTATCGTTTCCCTTAGGTACAATCCGGAGCACGCCGCGCTTCCAATCTGAGGGGAAAACTCCCCTCCTCAAGCACGTATCCATCACCTGGAAGAGCTCCTCCTTGGCGTGGACCCAGACTTGCTTCGCTATTACGCCATTGAGCCTGACATGCCCTGGTGCCTTCTTAGGACCCAAACCCTTAATTTATTATCACATCAATTTCTGCCTTAGTGACTCTAATGAAGTTATCCTCTTGGGCGAGGACTCTAGGTGGCAGCCGTGACAGATTTCTTATCTGTTTATGGTGGTCACTTTCCCCAATTACTGGTTCTACAGGAACTAACTCACCCAAGAGTGTTTCGAGTGTGGAGGCCACATCCACTGTCTCAGCGTTCCTCCCATCTGTTATCCCAATTACTGTTGACAAATACCGGTCAGAACCTTTCCCGGATTTTTTTATCACGCTTGTGGATTTCCCACGGGTTGGCGTTACCCACGTCTTTAACCCAATTATGCCAAGCAGCTCGTTTCGCTAGGAGAACAGCCCGTTTGAAGGCCGACCTGGCAGATCTGAGGCTCGTCTGAAGTGCAACCGTCTCCTCCTCCGTACAGCCGCCACTCCTGGACAGCCCCAGCACCCTGTAGGCCCTCTTGTAGGCCCCCTTCAGCGAAGTCAGCTCAGGTGACCACCACGGCGTCCTAATACTAGTCTTTGGGTTTGATCTTCCCAAAGACGAGTTGGCAGCCAACTGCCCTGTTGAAAAAATTCCCCAAATTATCCGGATCGGTAGCTGCTACGTGGTGAAAATTCCTTAGCGTATCTCGTAGCGCTTCCCCAAAGTTAAGCCAATTCGTCCTAGTGGTGTTGAAGTTCCAGGAGGATCTTGGAGCTTCTGTTTTCTTGACACCAACCGTAAAAGTAATTAACCTGTGATCCGAATTTATTTCGCACTCATGGACTGTCCACTTTGAAATCCTGGTCGCAACTGATCCAGAGCAAAGAGTTAGATCAATGTTGCTCTCACCATGTATGTTCGAGAACGTAAAAAAATAACTCTGTTCATTCATGATACTGAGACCTTGCGCGACAATCAGGTCCTCTACGCAGCAATCAGGTCTTCGCGCAATCAGGTCCTGGCAATCAAGTCCGCGCAATCAAGTCCTGGCAGCTCGCGGCAATCAGGTCCTGGCGCAGCGGGGCCAGGAACTTATCAAGGGCAATCAGGAGCAAAACGAAAAAATAATAGTCCTGCCTAGTCTGGTCATTCTTGCGCCCCTCAGAGTCTACGCCCTGTGCCTGGGCACCGGTGGCACCGCCCTATTTACGGCACTGAGCTCGCGTGCCACCTATATAATGTCAGAGCTCACCAGTATATACAGAAACCTTTGCGAGCGTGTTTACAACAACTTACCAAAGATTCATCGCAATCGGATCAATAATTTAGGAAATAATTTCAAAACTATTACCTACTAGCCTACTTGTATATTTAGAAACCATCGCGGGCATGCGCACAATAACTCACTACAATTTCATGGCAATCGGATGAATGGTTTAGCAACACGACGCCAGAGCTCATTATTGTATATAGGAACCGTCGTGGGCATGCGCACAATAACTCACTACAGTTTCATGGCAATCGGATGAATGGTTTAGCAACATGACGCCAGAGCTCACTATTGTATATAGGAACCATCGTGGGCATGCGCACATCAAATCCCCAAAGTTTCATGGCAATCGGATGAATGCTCTTTTTTATATATTTTTTATGATTATTTTTGACAGGGGATAACCAGAAAAAACCAGAAATATGTCATTTTTAAATAAGATTTTAGACGTATTGACTCTTTTATATAAAAAAATTAAAATCGATTTCAAGAGATTGTTGTTTTATCTAATAAACGCATGTTTTAAATTTTCAAAAAAAAATAAATTTTTAGTATAATAAGGCTATACTATAGGTCGTTGGCAGATTTGTTAAATTTTCAAAAAAGATATTGTACCAGTATGTGTATCCCCTGACTGAAAGAATCCTGAAGATCTTCATACAAAAAGTTAATATTTTGCAAAAAAATTTTTTTCAGCTACTACTCAACAACGTCCATAACGTCATATTTTCAATCTTAGCGCTCTAGCTCACTGAAAACTCACGGACCGCCACTGGTCTCCATGTGTAATAAACAGAGCCGGATTAAGCATGTCGGGGCCCCTAGGCAATCCACGTCTCGGGGCCTCCTTGTTCCCTTGATCACATCCTGAATGTTTTGGTTTTTCTGAATGTACGTTGTACGTTTTTATGTTTTTCTGAATGTACGTGTCGAAAGTAGTGTGTCAAAATTTTAAGTAAATCGGAGCAAAACTAATGAAGATACAGAGTTTCAAGCGACTGGCCCTCATGCTCGATTCAAGTATATTTCGAGTATAAAATTTTTAAATAGGTTTTCTCGCAATCAACATTTCTAAAGTTCGTGAACATCATAACTCAAAATCTTGACTTGACGTGACCGATGCTTTTGAAATTTTGTAAACTATTTCTACTCATAAATCAACAGATAGTCAGAGGGAGTTTTTTTACCATATGAATTGCGCAAAATTGAAGCAAAAATTGCGTTTTTCACTTCAAAATGCTGCCAAAAATAAAAGAAATCGAAATAACTCCCTCTGACTACCTAAGAAAAAATACTACCTTTTTAAACGCATTTCGATTTTTTTGTTTCAAATGATCCGGTGACGAGTATTTTTTTTCGAGGCGCCTCCGGAGATTCACTCTCATGGACTTATTAATTGATATTTTTAATTGAAATTCTTTTCAGATACTTTAGATGTTATACTATAAATAAAAATACTTTGAAATAAATAAAAAAAACATTATTCATATCTCAAAAAAAAATCATGACAATACGCCTTTATTCCGCCTTTAAAAAGATACCCCCCCCCCTTACGGCACCAGGACACTGTAAAAATACTTTTGCATTTTTTTTACTTTTTTCATTTTCTGAAAGATGCGTTTATTAAAAATGCTCCTACCGAGAAATTCGAAAAATTGACGGAGATACAGCATTATATGTGAAACCATTTTGAAACAGTTTGTATTGTTAGCAGCACATTCAAATTCTGGCGCCACAGAGTTAAGTTCGCTGATTTGCCGCCAGAGGCGCTACTCTCGTCTCTGTCTGCCAATCAGGGATCTACACTTCGTTCACGTAACCGCCGGCAGAGGCGCTGCTTGCATCTCGGTCGGCAAGGCAGGGAGTGACGGGATACCGACGAATCACCCCAGCCAGCGGTTGCCATTCAAAATCTGAACAGCTCGAGGGGACAAGCGAATACTTTTGTTAAACGTTGTATTAATATTCTTGGAGCACAGTTACATAATTGCTTTATTATTGTGTCTTCTCTTTCTCTGTACACTTACTTTGTTTTATATTTAATTGTTTATATTCATTCTGATTATTATTATTTCTGTTTTATCCACTAGGTTGTAACGTAATATTTACCTTATATCTTTCTTTACTTATCACCGCCATCCAAATACTCTCAATATTTCTCTGTATTCAAAATAAAACAAGTGCAGACATGTGGGTAGATCAGTGTAAGAAAAGACGGATTATACCAGTAACAAAGATGCAACATTTATTTAAATACTTTCAAACAATTATGGGTAGAGCATGATTAAATTGATTTAAATCTACAGGGGTGGTTGATTACCATAGGTAAGTCAAATTAATGTGAAAACTATAATCTCGGAACATGTGGGTCTCAATAAAAGGAAGAATAATATTTGTAAATCCTGAAGGGCGCCTGTACGGATAACCGAACATATTTATAAGGATTTAAATTAAATGCTAAGGATAATAAAATACCAAAGTTAAGCTAAATATCTCGTGATGATTCATTATTAAATATTAATTCGCTCACGCGTGTATTGGCCATGACCTTTGGCGGCTTGAAGTTCAGCTGTCCACACCATGAAACTCCCCAGAACCAACTGACGAACGTATCGAAACTTCATCTCGATTCGCCCTCTACCGGCGCCTGTATATTTACGGCTGTCAAATTCATCCGGTACCCGCGTGGCTAGAAACTCCGTCTAAATCAGGCCAGTACTTGCCCAAACTGCTGCATTACCCCCATGGCCAAGAGAATTTTTGCAAAAAATTCCACTACGCCACCTGGCGTCAGAAGCCCTGAAGAGCGAAGGTACCGCTGCCACCAAGAATTCCAAAGTGCTTAACGAGATTTGTGGTGAATGAGTTTGAGCTTCTAGTGACTTCCCAGCTGTGTCACTTCTCGTAATGTTCTTCCCAAATATGTAGAGATGAATTATCCTCAAGATGATGTTGTAAACCAGTAAGCCTCCCTCGATAACGATTCAGTGAAGCAGTGAATGAAACTTCAAACTGCCCAAATAATAAGGGCTCAATCCTCTGCTTATGTCAGAGCCACAATCTGTAGGTTGATGCAAATAAGTACTGATCCCTGTAGTTGAAGAATTCATTTGATGCAGACCAATGCTTGGGTTAAACTTCTGCCTATTCAAGAGCAACTGAAGGTAGGTTGACATAAATAAATGATGTGCCATGTTGATGTAGAATTTCCATTTGACGCAGTCCAAATGCTTGTGTTAAAACTTCTGCCTGTTCAAGAGCAACTGAAGGTAGGTTGACATAAATAAATGATGTGCCATGTTGATGTAGAATTTCCATTTGACGCAGTCCAAATGCTTGTGTTACAACTTCTGCCTATTCAAGAGCAACTGAAGGTAGGTTGACATAAATAAATGATGTGCCATGTTGATGTAGAATTTCCATTTGACGCAGTCCAAATGCTTGTGTTAAAACTTCTGCCTATTCAAGAGCAACTGAAGGTAGGTTGACATAAATAAATGATGTGCCATGTTGATGTAGAATTTCCATTTGACGCAGTCCAAATGCTTGTGTTAAAACTTCCTCGAAGAATGTAGAAAACCACGTGAGCGAAAAATAATTACTGAGCTATCGTTAAGAAGAAGCAATTACTACGTATTAAGGTAAAATAAAAACTTATATAAAGCAAATATTTAGATTGAGCTAAAATAATTTGACCTAAACTTGAAAAGATTTAAACAAAAGAAACTTGACTCTAAACCCACATTCCACTCAAAACTTATGGAAATATTTATCCACAATACTGTTATAATACCATTGAAAATTTAATAACATCTAAAATCTTGACACCTATCAATAAAAATTTCAAATTGTAGAAAACCAACCCCTCAAAAGAAAATAACATAAAGTTAAGGTAATGAAACAACCACTGACATCTGTTGAACAGCGGAGAAGGATGAATAATCCTGTCAATATTAAATGGTTGAGATCCCGGAATAAAACTCCAAGATTATGTAAGAAAATTTAAGAATTAAAATCAGTCATACAGTTCCATTTTAAAAAAACAAACATGTGCCTTCAAATGAGTTCCGAGCTCTAGAACCGACTTAAAGTCACATGCCGTGTCAAAAAGGAACTGTGCAAGAAATGTTAAAAATTAACTGTGAAACTAAACATCTAATATTATGTACTCACTCTATAGAGATACTAATTAAATTCATTTAAAATGCATATCTAATTAAACTCATGAAAAATGAATTGTTATTATTATTTTAATTTATTAATTGGTAATAATTATGTTACCCGAAGTAAATTTATACATTATCGTATCTCTCCAGAACTCGTTCCTGACTATTTGAAATAAACATGCAACGGAGCTTCCTAAAACTCAAAATAGATAGTTCCTGAGAACTTCTGAGATTATGCGCAAGTATCAAAGTAAGATTGTATGACTATAAACAAAAATGATCCGTAAAGTTTCTCTATGGAGAATTATTTTAATAATTTGTGTAAAATAATCAATAAATTTAAATCTTATAAAATAAGAATACTGTTTTATCTGTATTTCTTTGAAGAATGCATCACCCGAGCTAACATTATTATAACATATATAAGTAAAGAAACCCATTTCCTTGACTTGGAAAATTCCCATGTTGCGAAACTTCCTAAAGCTCCCAAATAGATTATTGTCAGCTTCTGAGGCTATTGATTATGTATAATTATCACCATGAAAATACATGTGGAATTTTCCAAGGTAGAAACCGTATGTACGACACCATTCAAGTAAATAATTACTACATGTAACCATAAATTATCAACCATGTACAAAACCATGTAGTATCATTATAAACAAAATTCATATTTTACAAATAGCAAGGTTTACCTACAGGGAAAGGAACCCACTAATTTTATCAGTTCAAAGCATGAGCGTAATGGCCAATTACCCCCATGCTCTGAAGGAAAATTTTCATACAAATTACAATATTCATATGCTACACTAACTATCACAAATACAAAGGACAAACAACCACAAAACAATTAACATATAGCACTCAATGTGTGGACACAAGTTTCATGTCAAAGTCATGTCATCACATTGAATGTATTTTGCAAACATAAGGTCAAAATGCATGCAAATTTTTACTAACTATCGGTACTTTAGACCGAATTAAATCCCATTACGGAAAGATTCTATTTTCTTACTGAAAGGAAATAAATTAAACCGCTGACTCCTCAGCATGCTCAGACTTTAAAATGTCCTTCGCGTGGAAAATACCTAAAAGCTTCCCATCCATGTCAGCCAACTGGTATGCCACAGGGGAAATTTTCCGCACAACTTTACTTCTAATAAATTTTGGAGCCAGTTTAGCTGAAAAGTGTTTAGAAGCATCTGAAAGAACGAAAGACCTCCGCCACACTACGTCGCCTTCCGCGTACTGAACCTCCCTCCGACGAAGATCATATTGACGTTTGTTGCGTTCATATGATTGTCGCAAAGATGTGCGCACCTGTGAAAAAATATCATTTAACTCTTGCAAACCTGCAGCCCAGGAATCCCGTTCAGCAAATCTAATTTCCTCCGCGTTGAAGTCAGCTCCTATGTAGTCCTTCCCTGAAATGATAATTTCCCTGCCAAAATTGAGGAAGAAAGGAGTGTAACCAGTGACTTCGTGCACAGCAGTGTTGATCGCTAATTCTATCTCAGGTAAATAATTTGCCCACATTCTGTGGTCAGTGCCTACATATGAAGCGAGGGCAGAGACTAAAACCTTATTAACTCGCTCAACAGGATTGTTTTGAGGGTGATATCTACAGTTGTAGAAAAGGTGCCGAATGTGAAATTTGCTAACCAAAGCCTTCAAGTCCCAAGATATGTACTGCGGACCATTATCTAACACAATAGTATCTGGCACTCCAAACTTGTAGAATATTTTATTTTCTAAAATACTAGCGATATTGCTACCCGTTGCCTTCCTTAGAGGGAATAGCCTAGTAAATTTGGAGAAAAAATCAGAAACTACTAACAAGTATGTATAGCCTTTTTTGTAAGAATTCGGATACGGACCCAGCAGATCTGTGGCAATCATCTGCCAAGGACGCTGCACCAACTTGGGATTTCCCATTAGCCCTGGCGGTAACAAATTGGTGCTTTTATACCCTAAGCAAATCTGACATTTACTAATGAACCGTTTGACATCAGCTGACATTTTAGGCCAATAATATTTAAGTTTAATCCTATTCAAGGTTTTCATAATCCCGAAGTGAGCACACACTGGAGGAACGTGGTGTTCTAAAATAATGTTCTTTCTAACCTCCTTTGGCATAACTTCCTTCCAGTCATATGACCTGTGAAGAGCGTCCATGCTTTGGATGTGTTTAAAAATCCTATCATTTTCCACTTTCCAAGCTGAATATTTGTCCGGATTAGCTAAAATTTTCTCTCTAAGCCTGATGTACCACGAGTCGGAAGTACTAAACTTTTGCGCTAATGCATTTACTTGTAGGGGATCACGCGATAACGCATCCGGAATGACATTGTCTTTACCCTTTCGGTGAATAATTTCAAAATTAAATTGCTGCAGTCTTACTGCCCAGCGTGCGAGTCGTCCACTGGGCGACTTTAATTGTGTTAACCACTTGAGACTATAGTGATCTGTAATTATTCTAACCGGAATAGGTGAACCCTCAATGTAACCTCTAAACTTTTCCAGAGCAAAAATCATAGCGTTTAACTCCCTCTCCGTTGTGGAGTGATTCCTCTCTTGTGCAGATAACGACCTTGAAATGAATGAAATCGGGTGCTCTATTTGATTTTCATCAAATTGGCTTAAAACTGCCCCGAGGCCTACGCTCGATGCGTCACAACTAATAGTGAAAGGCTTACTAAAGTCAGGGCATGCGAGAACCGGAGCGTTAACTAGGATATTCTTTAATTTAACAAAAGCCGATTGCGCCTGTTGATTCCACGCAAACTTTTTCCCCGCGAATTCCTTCTTTGTTAAGTTGTGTAAAGGAGACGCAATAATTGAAAAGTTATGGATAAACCTTTTGTACCACGATAGCACCCCAATGAATCTACGTAGACTCTTTTGAGACGTAGGGGTGGGAAAATCCACAATTGCTTTTACTTTCTCGGGATCAGTGCGAAGCCCTTTACTGTCTACAATGAAACCTAAATATTTTAAAGAGTCCCTGCAGAAAACAGACTTTTCCACATTTATAGTAAGGCCTGCGGCTTGTAATTTCTGTTTCACCTGTCTTAGAAGTTCTATATGTTCTTCAAATGAAGAACTTATTATAATAATGTCATCCAGATAACAGAACACTTTGCCATCAAATTGTGGCCCTAGCACCTTGTCCATTAACCTCATCATGCGGGAACTCGCCCCGTGGAGGCCAAAAGGCATGGTCACAAAGTGAAACAAGCCTCTTTTAGGGATTGTAAATGCGGTTTTTTCTTTTGAATTCTCTTCTAAAGGAATTTGAAAAAAAGCGTCATTCAAGTCTAGCGTTGTTAAATACCGAGCACCCCCCAAGCTATTCAAGATGTCAGAAATGAACGGTGTCGCGTAGGCGTCGCGTTTAGAGTTTGCGTTCAAAAGTCTACTATCAAGACATAACCGGTACGTGCCATTCTTTTTAGGTACTAAAACAATTGGATTATTCCACGCGCTATTGCTGGGTTCAACCACTCCCAAAGCTAACAGTCTGTCTAATTCCTTGTGTACCTGCGGAAGTAGGTGCGGTGAAATCGGATAAATGCGTTGCTTAATCGGAGAGCAATTACCTGTGTCAATGACATGCTTCTCTAAGGATGTTCTACCTAACCGATTTCCCGAATAGGAAACATACTCCCGAATGACTTTATTTAAGACTGAGCGTTGCGAAATGGATAAGTTTTCTGCATTTTCTAAACCTATAACATCAGCTCTACACTGTGTTTTGACCGACTCCTTAGAAGCCATCAATTTTGATATTCTTGGACAAATATTGAAGATTTTCCAAAAATCACAGCCTAGAATAATGTTAGCCTTTATCTGAGGCATAATCACAAAACTGAAAACCCTCTCTGTGTTATCAAAACGAATCGGTACCGTAATTTTATACGAACAAACAACAGAATGACCTGTAGCCGAAACTAAAGAAAACTTAGTGTCAAGCTTGGAAAGCTTGAAACCCAAATCTAAGAATTTCCTATGAAAATTGTTACCTAAAATGGAAATGTGAGAGCCCGAATCTAAAAGACCAGAAAAATTTAACCCTAAAACTTGAAAAGAAATGTGAGGACGGTTGTCCCTGTTTACCGCTCCCATCTCCTTTGAAGTATTTAAGTTTTTATAAAAATCTCTTACTACAGCCAGCCAGGAAGCCCATTCCCCGGACGTCTCCTCGGCGAGCGTCGACGTCTTAACGCCCGCTGTCTGGAACTCCGGGGTATTCAGTTTTTTGAACGGCGGCAGCCACAATCTGGAGACTTCAGTCCTGGTCTTCCGCAGCGGAAACAATGCACGCCCCTGGAAACGTTATTAGACGGGCTAAGATTATCATGGTTCATAAAACGACGGTTATTTCTAAAATTGGGATTGACATTTCCTGAATTATTATTATTCCTACCATTGTTCCTGTTATGTGAATTGTTATTCCTGACAAAATTTTGATTATTAGATGCAACAGTAGTAGAAGGAACCCTGTCACTGGAGCGGCTGTCCGCTAACTCAATCATTTTCCCAAGTTTTTTCAGAGTACTGATATCCGGAATTACCGATAGCGATAACTTTTGAATATATCTAGGCAACATATTACATTGTAAAATCTCCAATAATTCATCATCAGGTAATTTCGATGACAACCGATTATTTAAAATGAGAATGCGAGTAATAAAAGAGTTTAAATTCTCCTTCTGCATTTGAACAGTAGCTCTCAGTTGAGCCAACAGTCGCCTCTCGTGATCCAGAAACTCATATTCCTCTTTCAGAGCCACGACGATGTCAGACCATGATGCAAATGAGGAGCGATTTACTCTGTACCATAAGAGTGCATCACCAGAAAACAATTCAACAGCAGATGTAAAAAGTGAAACTTTACTCACATTTCGAGCTAGTGCGAGCTCTTCGATTCTCTCTATAAAATCGTGTACGCCAGCTGAGCCGTCAAAAGTAATGTTCCACTTGTGAACAGGAACCGACAAAGGGGACGAAACGGGAATCAATGCAGCTAAGTTATCACCAGGTTTCGCCATGTTGATTGTATCTGCTTTACTCCTTGTGACAATTGTATATTCCATAACCTAACTACAAAGGGATTATAAAACAAAAAGTTATTAGAACATGCGACAACACAAGATGTTACACCAATACTCGGAAATATTTCCCATGCATCTCAAGATAAAATTATAAATAAAATGTCGCCAGATGACTGGAGACGTTTGAAAAGCGCAAAAAAAACGCCGGTGAGTTGGTTCCTTAGCAAAGCAAAATTGTAAATTTAAAACTACCGGGAGACACGTGTCTATGCAGGTGTTCAACAAGCCGCCATTGACCACAACACACATGACGAACAACAAATCTTCACGAGATAATACAAGTGAAAGAACAATAAAATAGACGAGCACATGTCCGAGACGCCACATTAAGTTCTTATATAACGTTGGGCCCAGATTGTAACGTAATATTTACCTTATATCTTTCTTTACTTATCACCGCCATCCAAATACTCTCAATATTTCTCTGTATTCAAAATAAAACAAGTGCAGACATGTGGGTAGATCAGTGTAAGAAAAGACGGATTATACCAGTAACAAAGATGCAACATTTATTTAAATACTTTCAAACAATTATGGGTAGAGCATGATTAAATTGATTTAAATCTACAGGGGTGGTTGATTACCATAGGTAAGTCAAATTAATGTGAAAACTATAATCTCGGAACATGTGGGTCTCAATAAAAGGAAGAATAATATTTGTAAATCCTGAAGGGCGCCTGTACGGATAACCGAACATATTTATAAGGATTTAAATTAAATGCTAAGGATAATAAAATACCAAAGTTAAGCTAAATATCTCGTGATGATTCATTATTAAATATTAATTCGCTCACGCGTGTATTGGCCATGACCTTTGGCGGCTTGAAGTTCAGCTGTCCACACCATGAAACTCCCCAGAACCAACTGACGAACGTATCGAAACTTCATCTCGATTCGCCCTCTACCGGCGCCTGTATATTTACGGCTGTCAAATTCATCCGGTACCCGCGTGGCTAGAAACTCCGTCTAAATCAGGCCAGTACTTGCCCAAACTGCTGCAAGGTACTAGCATCTCCGCCTACTAACAATTGAACCTTGATTACGCATGCTGTAAACATTTTTAATTGGAGTGTTAATGTATATGTGCACATTTCAACGCAATAACATTGATGTAATTATTATTAACACTCTGTAAATGTTTCAAACAATAAATAAATAAATTCTGGAAGCGAGAATAAATCTATTTACAAGCAATTAGCGTCTTTTCATTGCTATAAATTGCTAACAGTGGGATACGTAAAAGCAAGTGTCATTAGCTTTTATTTTAATCCGCCTGACAATTTCGTGTTTCGTAAACAAGCGACGCCAAGCCGTCCGCCATTACGCGTCACCAAGCTCGCCTTTGTTTACAAACTTTCTTTGTTAATATTTTTGACCGTTTTTAACTTTTGTAAGTGAGTGGAACATTGATATTGTGATAATGCCGCGTCATTATAGTGACGATTATAGTGAGGAGCCCATGACTCCGCCGCGCCGCTCGCGTTCCCACCGAAACTCGCCGAGAAGCCGTGCCCATCGCGATCACAGATATCGCACGCGATCTCGTTCCCGATCGGGTTAACTGCCGAGAAGAACGCACCAGCGCAATCGGGACAGATCCGAAACCCCCGAGTTGGGATTGGTTCCCCATTTCAATCCCGCGCGCGAAAATTCGTACGTGCTGGAATGGATTCAGCAGGTGGAGGAAGTGGCTGCCGCGTGCCAATGGAGCGAACGGCGCAAATTATACCGAGCAACTCAAGCTTTGGAAGGAGAAGGCAGGGCCTGGTTTAACCTGTGGACGCCGCCCAAGCGCACGTGGAAAACATTTAGAGAGGACCTGGCATTGTCTTATCCCCGAGAGCCGAACTTCTTTGCAATGATTGAAGACATCGTGAAATTTAAGAGTTGCCAAGCGAAGTCACTTGTTATCTACGCCGGGCGCATGACCGGTAAAATCAAGCGGCTCGGAGTGAAGTTATCGGAGAGGCAGCAGATGGACGTGATGCTGGGTGGCATCAGTGATAAAAGCTTGAGCGTCGTTCTGGAGAGCTGCGAAACGATGCAGTCTCTAGTTACACAGATGTCACGTCGTTCGATGGCGGCGAGAATGGAAGCGCCGGCGATAAAGCCTGCCCCGAAGGCCCCTAGTAGGGCAGACTCCAGCACGCGAAAGGGCGAAAAGGCAATCAAATGTTATAACTGTGGACGCGCGGGCCACAAACGAAATGAGTGCCGAAGTGCTGGTACCAGTGAGGCTTCGCAAAGGCCCAAATGCAACCATTGCAAGAGGGAAGGCCACACTGAAGAAACGTGCTTCAGAAAATTGAAGCCAGTAAATTTGTGTGATGACAAATTATTGCGCATGACAACTAAGTGCGATATCAACGGCACCACCATAAATGCCATTATAGACACCGGCAGTTCCTGCACTTTGATGCGGGAGAAGAGAGCGAGATCCCTTGGCCTGCATTTGAAACCATCCACTGCGCTCATGAGTGGCATTAATGGTGCCATCGTTTCAGCAGTGGGGCAGACGACGTGCCATATCTCTTCACAGGGGGTTGGAATACAAATGCAGTCCCTGGTGATGGACGACAAGGACCTGCCCGTTGACCTTCTTGTGGGGAGGGACATCCTGCACCACCCTGGTATCCAAGTGTTGGCGGACAAGGATGGGGTACGACTCCAGTACAAGGAGGTGCAGCCAGATCACGTGGTTGCTGTGGCTGAGGTGACAGATCTCGCCACTGGAGCTCTAACAGAGGTAGGAGTTGAATTCCTTCACAGACTTATGAAAAACTATTGGGATCTAACATCCTCCTCCCTCAAAGATATTGGATGCTCCAAAGTTGGCAGTCTGAAGATTGTGCTAGACTCAAAGGTGCCCATCTTTGTGAGACCTCGTCGACTGTCAATAGTTGAGAGGAACACAGTAAAAGCGATGATCTCGGAGATGATTGAGGCCAACATTGTCAGACCAAGTTCATCACCCTACGCAAGCCCAATTCTACTTGTCAAAAAGAAGGATGGCAGTGATCGCCTATGCATTGATTTTCGAGCTTTGAACGCGATAACGGTGAAGGACCGTTATCCTTTACCAAGGATCCAAGACCACATAGACACTTTGGGAAAAGGTGTATATTTCACTAAATTGGATCTAAAGTCTGGTTTCTATCAAATTCCCATTGAAGAAGACTCTATTGAGAAAACTGGATTTGTGACTCCCGATGGGCATTATGAATTTTTAAGGACACCTTTCGGTCTTGCTAATGCCCCTTCGGTATTTCAAAGAACCCTTAATAAAGTTTTGGCCGATATGAACAATGAGGTACTTGTATTCATTGATGATATTATTATTCCATCGGAGACGGAAGAGAAAGGCTTTGAAAAGCTAGAAAAAGTGCTTTTACGGCTCAAGCAAGCTGGTCTTACCCTAAATTTGGCCAAGTGTGAGTTCTTCCAAACTACCATTAACTATTTGGGCAAAGAAATATGCGCTGGCTCTATAAAACCAAGCAGCGCAAAAACAGAATGCCTTGTTAAAGCCTTGGTCCCTAAAACTGTCAAACAGCTGAGGCAATTCATTGGTCTTGCCAGTTACTTCAGCCAGTTAGTCCCCAACTTTGCAACTAGGATCGGAGCTTTGTACGATTTTTTGAAGAAAGATGCCGATTGGAGTTGGACTTCCAAATGCAGCGAGGCATTCGAAGATATAAAAACTGTTTTGACCAATAGACCTGTTTTACAAATATATAACCCAGAAGCTGCTACAGAAGTCCACACGGACGCTTCTGCTAAATGACTAGGAGCGATCTTATTACAACAAGGTCAGGACATGAAAATGCATCCCATAGCCTACTATAGCCGTCGTACATCTTCGGTCAAATCTATGTATCACTCATACGACCTCGAGACGTTGGCTGTGACGCAAGCCTTAAAACATTTCCGCGTGTATCTGATCGGAATCCGATTCAAAGTGGTAACAGATTGTAATGGAGTTCGGGCTACTATGACTAAGAAAGATATTAATCCACGTGTGGCACGGTGGTGGATATTTTTACAAGATTATCAATTTGAGATTGAATATCGTGCGGGCAGGAGAGTAGCACATATCGACTACTTAAGTCGAAACCCTGTATGTTTGATATACGAATAGACTACCCAGGAGCAGCTTTTAGATATGCAAACAGCTGATCCGGAAATTACTAACATAAGGAACATCCTGAAAAGTGATACCGAATCAGAAGACCGCAAGCAGTATTTTATCGACTACGAGATAAAGGAAGACAGAGTTTTCCGTAAAACATCAATTGGTTCGAAGTGGTTCGTACCTAGAAATGCCAGATGGGGCGTTCTTCGGATTCTCCACGATGAGAGTGGACATCAAGGTGTTGATAGAACACTGGCTGCCATCCGGGACAAATACTGGTTTCCGCGGATGAGGAATGTTGTTACGAAATATGTTAAAAACTGTTTCAAATGTCTGGTTGGGAAAAGCGATACCGGTCGAAAACCTGGGGTATTACATCACATTCCTAAAATAGAGACCCCCTTTGCCGTTGTGCATGTGGACCATTTGGGACCTTTTGTGAAGAGCATGGAGGGGATGCAGTATGTAATTGCTCTCCAGGACGGCTTCACAAAGTACTGCTTTTTAGAGGCGGTGGCAGAGACAAGTACGAAAGGTGTCATAAAGGCACTTCGGCGATGGCGTACCTTTTTGGGGTGCCACGGAGACTTGTTTGTGATTGAGGTACAGCTTTTACCTCGAAGGCCATGCGTGCTTTCTGCGAGGAGCACGGCATCAAGCTGACCATAAACTCGGTTTTTTTACCGAGGGCTAATGGTCAGGTAGAGCGACTCAATAGAACAATATTGAATACGCTGAACTCCATCATCAGAGATAAACCCGAAGATCAGTGGGTTGAGGCTCTGGCAGCAACACAGCAAGCACTGAATAATGCAGTAAACAGAACTACTTTGAAAACTCCAAATGAGTTATTGATGGGCTACAAACCCTCTGCATTGTGAGAAGCTGTGTTGGTAAATAATCTCACGCAGGCTGGTGAGAGGCAGGACCTCAAGGTCGTACGTGCGGAAGCACGGAAGCTTTTTGATGCAGATCAAAAGCGGCAGATGAAACGATTTATCTCGAAACGTTTCATTAAACCTTCTTATCGCGTTGGTGATACGATTTTGATCCGGATTTCTAAGGGAAATCCGGGGTACAAAAAGTTGAAAGGTCGGTTTCGGAGCTTGCCTTATAAGGTGGTAGAAGTCTTGCCGAACGATCGTTTTGACGTGTTGGGTACCAGACCCAACGGCAGCACTCACAGAGTGACGGTCACGTATGAAAATATGAGGAATTGGCCGGCTGAACAAATTTCGGAGTAATGGTCAGGAAGGGCGAACAGTCTATCTATTCGTCAGTACCATTGTGGGGCTGAACAAGTTTCAACCCTCATAATTATTATTTTATTTTTATTTCAGCTGCTGCTTTGAGGTCAAAGCAGTTATCAGTATGGCCGTGTTAGCAGCACATTCAAATTCTGGCGCCACAGAGTTAAGTTCGCTGATTTGCCGCCAGAGGCGCTACTCTCGTCTCTGTCTGCCAATCAGGGATCTACACTTCGTTCACGTAACCGCCGGCAGAGGCGCTGCTTGCATCTCGGTCGGCAAGGCGGGGAGTGACGGGATACCGACGAATCACCCCAGCCAGCGGTTGCCATTCAAAATCTGAACGGCTCGAGGAGACAAGCGAATACTTTTGTTATACGTTGTATTAATATTCTGTAAGCGAGAATAAATCTATTTACAAGCAATTAGCGTCTTTTCATTGCTATAAATTGCTAACAGTATATTGAATTATCCTTCAGCAAAACTTTGAATGTGTTTTTCTCGATACTTAGTGCATGCAAATCGGATATATAGTTTTTCTAATACGTTGTCAACCAGGTTGAAAAACAGGTTGCAGTTTCGAGAAAAATGCTTTAAAAGTTTTGCTGAGGATAATTCAACATACAAACTGTTAAAAACGGTTTCATATAAAATTCTCTATCTCCATCAATTTTACCAATTTCCTCAAATGATGAGAGTATTATTGACAAATGCATCTTTCAAAAAATGAATTAAATTTTTTTTTGCAGTGACCTTAAAGCCTCGTTTAGGATTTGATCAAGGGAACATGGAGGTGTTTGGAGTCCCCCCAGAGTTAGAGGCCCAAGTGAACTGAATAAAAAAATTGTAAAATTTCATAAACTTCACTAAAGGGGGGGAGGGTTAATTCAACTTTGCCGCCCGGCTTCTGACGGGCTTAGTCCGCCACTGCACTTAACCCTTTTCCAACTTCCAAAATTATTGTTTTCTACCAAACGTAATTTTATTCATAATTAATCTGTACTTTTACTACATCACCCCATTCAATAAAAAACTAATACAACAAAATACAATAACCATTTATTGCACATAAAAGTTCATATACAAAGAAACAAAAATACCTATATATTATTTTAAAAAAACATTACAATGAGTTGTCTTGTCACTAAAGTGATCTCTTCCAGACAACCTTTCCCAAAGAATTTTAGCAAGCAGATAGGTAGTGCTTACTGAAGCTTGTACAACATTTATATTTTAAACATATAATAAGAAATAAAAGCAAAAAATAAAACAAATAAATGCCAATATAAACCACACACGGCACCTTCAACCACTTCAGATACTAAGTAATGTTGCAACAAATATAAGAAAAGAAAAGTAAAATACAACTACCTAAGTTTATATATTTGCTTTAATTATTAACTTTTTATTTATTATTTGTGCATGATGTGAACATTGGTTATTACTGAGTTATAATAATTTGTTGTTGTCTTTAATGTGTACCTAATGTTATTAACCTGTAAATGTTCCTAATAAAAAAATTAAAACATCTTGAAAGCTGACTTTTCCCAAACTTCGTTCGGGCGCGAGGCCCCTTGCCGATGCGGGGCCCCTAAGCAGTTGCTTACGCTGCCTTAGGGATAATCCGGTACTGGTAATGAAGCTTCTTTAATAGGTACCTACACATGTAAAATGAAATATTAGTCAGGCATAATTTAAACTCCTTTAGTAGAACGGAAAAACTTCACCAAATGAAACCGCGATAACATATTCTGAAGAAATTGTGTCCCCTGTCTCCTGTCCCCTCTGCCCTCTGGTTTCCTGTCTGACAACACACCGCCACCGTTTCTATTTTTGTATTCTAACTGATAAGCTTTCCTTACTTTACTGACTTGTCCATTGTCCATTTCAAATAATAATATGAATTTTAAATCCGTTTACCATTGTTGGGTTGGTACCTACTACTTTTTTAATATTTTAATTATTCCTTTTTTATGTGAAGAGGGAATAACCAGAGAAAACCGGAAATATCTTATTTTATATGTATTGACTCATTTCCTAATATATATAAATATTCTGAAATTGTTTAAAGATTTTCATTTATGAGATGTTGTTAAATAGTATCTATAGCTTCGGTGTATATAACTACTATTTATTATTTTAGTAGTAATGTGGCACTAAAGCACGTCCGCCCGCAGTCCCTAAACCCGCCCTCGCTTGAGCTGGCCGCCATATTGGCCGATCCTTAGTCGATCAAGGACCCTTCGTTTCGTGATATTGTTGTGTAGGTAACTAAAAATTTGGGAAAAGGGTTTTTTGCCAACCGTTTTGATAGAAGGAATTACAAAAATTATTAAGGCATATCAACATAAGTATATAAGCTTGTTGAAGTTAGAAAAAGGTCGAAAAAATACAGTTTCCTTTCAAAGAAGAGCCTCTCCATTTAAAATCGCAAGCTCCCTACCGTTTTAAATTTGTTACTGTAAAGATAATAAATGCAATTTTATATTGAAAATTATAGACAATAAATAGAAGTTTCCCTTAAAGTATATTTCATACCGCTAGGTGATTAGGGTGTTCCTATCTAGAAATAAAAATATTTTTTCAAAATTTTTATTTTAATTTTTTTTTATTTAGTTGGCATCAAAATATGTCTATAATCCTAAAATTTAACCCTCCTACCCCCACCTTCCCACTTTTTAATCGCGATTTTAGTATTTTTGTATAAACAAATTTAACCGTCTTTCGTATTTCAAACAGAACGAAATTATTTATGTTTTGAATGACAGATGGCGGTACATCCACCTCATTAAACTTTCATCCACACATGCGCAAGATATTCTCGAGAAGCGACGCGTCAATTTGATATTTCATTTGGCATCATGTTCTCGCATGGGCAAACCATCGAGCTTATTTGTGTTGGCTAAAGACGGAGTGACAAAAAATATGGTACACCCAATTGCTCATCGAAATTCATATTGATTTTCTTTATTTCATTTTCCTACTTTAGTTGGTGTTTTTTTGTTTTTATCGGCGGTCATCGTCTACATTCCTCTTTCTGTCATAGATCCCATCCCCACACACTTCCAATATACCTATTCGTTATTTTTTATTTAACAACCAAAATATTCACTAGAAATAATTTATATGGCAGAACAACGTTTGTCGGGTCAGCTAGTATACATATATATTATCTCTCAGAGCTTCACGCGTCGTAAGTAATTCATAAATATTTTTTTAATTGAAATTAAACCAACGTTTATTTGATAACCGCATCAACCTATAGGCTGTATGTGAGTGTGAGTGTAGGTGCTTCCGGGAAATGATCGCATCTCTCTATCAGCAACATCAATTTAATTACATGTTTCATTTCGTTTGGATTTGAATGTACAAATCACAAGTGCGCCCCACGGTTGAATTTGGCAGCCACCTCTGGTCTGGAGCTCCAAAATACCTGAAAAATACCCTCGACTCTGTGCAGAAACGGGCGGTCCGTTTAATAGATTCTCCCATCTTAACAGACGGATTGTAATTTTTAGAGCACAGGCGTCGGGTGGGAATGCTATCCTTGTTCTACCGGTATTACAATGGAAGATGCTCCGAGGAACTAGCGTCATTGATCCCCTTGGCCAAATATTTTTACATGGTTGATATTTGTCACATGAGAACGGGTCGTTTCTTCGACTCGTTCTTGTGTTCAACCTCTCGGCTGTGGAATGATTTGCCGGCCTCTATGTTTCCTCCTTCCTACAACTTGGGTCTCTTCAAGACCAATGTTCATTCCATCCTCTCATCAAAAAGACCCTCCACACAGCATCCCAGATGACATAGGCCCTGAGGGAAAGTATTTTCCTCAAGGCCTCCTGTGTGGAGTTAATGTAAAAAAAATAATAAAAAGCGCTGTTGCAAATTGATGTTTTGTATTTTTAAAATAATTTTTATAGAAATGTATTTAATATTTTTTTTATTCGAAGCAAAAGGTATTAAGATGAAGCTATACGTGAAATCACCATTTAGATTAATCTTTACTAAGAATTGGTTTACATTATGAACATCAAAAAATAAGCTACAGATAAATTTAAACTTTTACTACCTTTTGCATGCATTGGAATTACAATAAAATTATTTTCTTTATTTGTTTCTGCGCTACCTCCTTCTTTAGCCAATGTTTCGGATAGCGTTACAGTGTCTATCATGCACACACCACACATCTCTCTGATGATAGACACTGCAACGCTGTCCGAAACGTTGGCTTAAGAAGGAGGTAGCGCAACACGTGCACACCAATATTCTCATAAATTGCATTGCTAATTAAATTAACTGGCTGAGCCGATTTGTCCATTGTTTAATCAATTGCTTGACACAGGTCGCTTCCCGGACATTTGAAAATGTTGTTATCTAACGCATATATTAAAAGGGGTAATAAAAGTGATGTCACTAACTATAGACCTATATGTAAGCTATCTATAATTCCGAAACTTTTTGAAACATATATTTATTAACCATCTCATTGTTCCAAATCAACATGGATTTTTGTCGGGCAGGTCAACTCTGACAAATCTCTCATTATATGAAAACTTTATATCAAATGCATTAGCTAACAGAACTCAAGTCGATTCCACATATACATATTTTATCAAGGCCTTTGACAAAGTATGTCATCAAATTCTACTGGTTAAACTACGTCAGCTCGGTATTGACGGAAAACTTTAAGACTGGTTTGCGAGCTATCTATCTGATAGAGTTCTACTTGTAAAAATGAATTTGTTCTATTCCAATCAATTTATAGCTACCAGTGGCGTAACACAAGGGTCCCATTTAGGCCCAATTTTGTTTTTACTGTTTATAAATGATATTGTTGACATATTTGAAAAATATATAAATTTATTGCTTTTTGCAGATGATTTAAAAATATTTAAAATCATCAAAACCGCTGAAGATTGTGCCTGTCTACAAAATAATTTAAACAAATTAATTAGTTGGTGTTCTCTTAACAAACTTTTTCTGAACATAAATGTGTAATTCAATAAGTTTTTACAGAATAAGTCAACCAATTATTCATTCTTATGAACTTAACCACTCTACCCTTACCTCTGTCGAAGAAATTAATGATCTGAGCATAACTTTCGACTCTAAATTTAACTTTATATCCCATATAAACTTAATCTATAATAAAGGTATCAAAATGCTTGGCTTCGTTCTTAGAAATTCCAGAGGTTTCAGGAATATTTCAACTTTAAAAAATTTGTATACATCCTTAGTACATAGTCAAGTCGAATATAACTCCTCGATCTGGTCCCCCATTTTAAAATACATTCAGATTCAATCGAAAAAAATAAACACACATTCTTAAGACACATTAATTTTAACCTCGGTATTCCCATTGAAAACATAAATTATAATTACTTGATGAAAGAATTAAATTTATTAAGACTCTCACATCGAATAATTATATCCGACTTAATTAATATTTATGTTCAAAATTGTGAATGGTATTGTTAGAAGTGTTGTTTGCAGGGTTGAGGAGCTGGTGGAGAATGTTTGACCTGGTGCTCCGTCTTCTCATCAGACGAGGTAGTACCAATACTTTACCATAAGGAACAGTCAGGCTCCTGGGGATCACGGTACTTCTAGGCCGCGATCCAGTGTTCAGTAATTATATTGGATGATGATTGATAACACTTGTTCATTTACGAGTGATTGACATTTATTTGAGATTAAATATTTAAACAATTTAGTGTTCACGTTTGAAACGTATAGAGAGGTACAAAACGCGAGTGGCCGGCCGGATCGAGCACTGGAGCGAAATAATTTGCTCGGTCATCGCCGGAGCGATCCAGAGATGCTTTCTTTGCATGGTGGGGATGCCACACCCATAAATAAATAAAAGTGATGCCCATAGTAGAATAGACAGTCCTGATTCAACTAAGCTCATTGAATTTCATATTCCCACGAGAACCACTTGTTCTAAAATCCTTTTTAAATGCAACAATAATCGGACTAAGTATACGAAACACTCGCTTTTACCTAGGTTGCATGAAGTTACTATTAGATATGCAGATGTGATAGATCTATTTAATTGCACGGAACATAGGTACAAGAAGGCTATGCTATCATATTTTTTTTAATCACTATTAATTTTATTGTATTATAGATTTTTGCATGTCAATGTATCTCTGGTGTCACTTCCCAATGTAACGTCACAATTAACTGTTATACATACACTGTTTCATCATTACTAATATTTTGAATATGAATTTGTGAAACATTAGTGTTTATGGCATACTTACACCGTTTGTATTAAATAAATAAATAAACACGGCATAATACCCATACAAAATAAAATTATTATTTGCATAACTACCACTAAAAAAATTGTTTTTTCTTACTTAACTATGAAGCAGTAGCGGCGTTAGCGTAGGGCGCCGGACATAAAGGGGCGTCACAGGCGCCCCTTCATATTCCCTCGCTCTTTGAGCCAGACCTACTTACTCGTAATTCCCTAAATTTAGGAAAAGAATTGTTATGGTGGCAACACTAGAACTGGAACGTAGTGTACAATCCCTTCGATCGGAGCACTGCATACAGTTCATTTTACTGGGAATCCCCAACAATAGAAAAACACATTATCTATCTATTTTTAACATTTTATTTAAAAAGAGTTGGCGTTATTTTTGACGAGGCGGAACACATCCAGCTCATTTTAATTTTTTGCATAAGTGGACACAGTTATTCCAATTATTTTTAAATCAAACAAACGCAGTAATCAGACGTTCTACGCTACGTTGCAATACTCTTGTTCGTCACTCTTGGTTCTGACTAGGGAGTGCCATTAGTTTTATATAAAAAGTTGAAATATAAATAATGTAAAGTTTAAAAGTAGGTATTTGTTATTTGATATTTTGACGGATCATTTTATTAGGTTAAGTACAAATTTATTTTAACAATCTATACTAAACACCCTCTTCTACTATATTTTTCTCTCTGCTATCTATCGATCTCTATAACATTTGTTTGTATGTTTATACGTTTGGGGTGGGGTAATCTTTGGAACTAATTATACTATATTGATGAAATTTTGACATGGAGATAATATAGATCCCGAGGAAATATATAAATTACCTACTTTTTAATGCGGAAAAATCTCATTCCCACGGGAACGAATGGATGATCGTGATTTTTTCGTCCAAATCTAAGGGAGGCGTCTACTAATATCTACAGGAATTCCAAAAACTGAAAAAATCGAACTAATATCTATGAGAATCAAAGTGTTGACGAATATCCACAACTCAAACTGTTGATTAATATCTATGAGAACCAAAGTGTTGACGAATATCTACAGCACTGGCAGAGGTTGGATTTGCAATTATGTATATCATATTGGAATAACGTAATATTGCATATGCAGTTTAAAAAACTTAATTTATGTAAGTATGTATGTAAAAATCCCTAATATCGGATTATTGGACACATTTAGCTGATTAGTCCAACCTAAGCTCTGTAGATATTAGTTCAACCTACGCTTTGTAGATATTAGTCAATACTCTGAAGTTCGTAGATATTAGTTCAACATATGAACTGTAGATATTCGTCCGACATACAGGCTGTAGATATTAGTATCTGGAGTCAATCTAAGCACTGTCGCGAAACACAAGCTTGTAAAAGTAAAACATTTCGCCAATATTCTGCTGCCATGTCAATGTTAAATACATTTTTTGATCTTCCTTCCCGTGTTTAACGCTATCCCAAATATAATGCGTTTTTGGTCGTCCTCGCTGGATAGCGTTATAATGAAATTTTATTGTAATCAATTTATTTTTAGAAATGTTTGAACTTATAGAGATTTAATTTGTTGGAGATTTTATTGATTACCACTTAACTAATTAGTACAAAATGTCTGAACTCGTTTATTTAATCAAAAGAAATCTGGGTCAAAATATAGAAAACGAAAAGCAGAAGAAGAAAAGGAATTTCAAAAAACAAAGTTTATGAATATAGATAATATCCTAACAAAAAATCAAGACCTGAATGTGGCATCTACATCTGGAATACAAACGATTTCATCGGTAATGGAGCCTCTTGCTGAGAAGTCAGATCAGATAGCTGCTGCAGAGATTGTGGACGAAGTTTCCCGAAGTGAGGGAAAAGTTTGTGCTAGATGCTGCTCCGGATGACTCAATTGGTGATGTACAACAAATAAAAATGCTAGATGACGTTAGTACTGTTATCCCGAATATAGCGGATCCAGCCACTTGGCCACTCATTCGAAATAGCAAAATAATTGATCATATAATAACTAGTGGCCCAGTGCAAACTCACATATCCGAAGAATGATACGGGGCGACATTTCTATAATTCTCATTTCATAAAAAAAACTAGCAAACAATGAAACAATTTATTCAAGATAAAAACGTATCTGCGATCGTTGGGTGAAATTGCCCCTTTTACGCAGTAAGCTCATTTTAAAAGGTCATTATGTTTATTTGTGAACTGTCATTTTCATTTGTTAAGATCTTTGACTTAAGTATAGGTCATATATCGTGGTTATGTGCCCATCTAATACAGTGAAGACATTTGAAGGAATTCCGTCCCCTTCAACAGCTTTAGATTGCTTGTGGAAAACAGGTTTTAAATGGTTAATGACTTTTCTCTAAAGTCATTTACGAAAGAAAACTATCATTTTTTACATAATGAACATTTTATGGGTGAAATTGCCCCGTTTAAGCAGTAAGCTCATTTTAAAAGGTCATTATGTTTATTTGTGAACTGTTATTTTCATTCGTAAATGTCTTTGACCTTTAACCAAGGTATATGACCTATACTTAATAGGTCATAAACCTTGGTTATGTGCCCATCTAATACAGTGAAGATATTTGAAGGAATTATTTTACTTAAGGCTAAAATGATAAATCGCATTCACGAACGAATAACGCTTAATTTTTTAATTATTTTGTATTTATACTTCGCAAATTTGTTCATTACGCAGCAAGTAATTCGCGCTCCCATGTAAAAAGGTTTATTCATTCAAAAACAGAGCTTACTTTTAAGAACTAAATGGTGATATTATAAGGCGAGATGCTTATATACTGTCATATTGAGTTATCGACGAATCACATATCTCCAAAGTCATTTTCCCACTGCGCCCCACTGTAGATGTTGTCTACCCCTCACCTTTATATTCTGGTCTATTAATATTAATATGTCTATATTGTCTATGCACACTACCCATTCACCAATTATCGAAATTTTATGTTAAATCATTCACAAACAAGAGTTTAAAATAAATAATGCATTCGTTTTTCGTTGTAGGTACGGCTTTTCAGTCTTTTTAGACCGTACGTCACTGTACATCAGTAAAGAGAACAAACCCGTCAACAGTGGTTAATTTATCATCGTTCACTGAAACTTTTAATTAGTCAGAGATGACTAATATGGCGTTGGTTTTCCACTAACTTGTGTGCACAAAATGCCAGTTCAGCCACTTCCTTCTAGTATTTAGATAAGGAGCTTAGTTGCATTAAAACAAATACAATCAAAATGTCAACGCAACAAAGCTCCTTATCTCTGGTTTAGTGGTGAGAGACGTCGCGGATATAAAACCATGATAAGGATGTACTGGCGATTTTTTTGAGCAACTAAATAAAGGGAAACATTAAATTCAATAAATAATACTAATTGTGCCTATAGTAGAACTTACGTACAAACAAATGTTTCTTTTGATTTTCTAATATTATCTTATTTAATAAATCAAAAACAATTTTTTTTCTCAATTTAAAGCTTGAGCTCGGGCTGCGTTTTCTCAGGCTCCATTGGGACGAAATGACTGTAATTTTGAATAATTTTTCAAAATAACGGTCCAAAGAGGAATCAACAAAATGTCCAAAAAGTAGCATTTGTGGAAAATGAAAATTATCTATGATCATAATGCGAGGCTTGGGAGTTTGAAAGCCATTATCTCGGGCTTTGTTAGGCCGCACCGACTGAATATTGGGATTCATATTAAAAATGGTAGTTTGAAGAGGAATCATTAACAAAATCCACAAAATACATCATTTATGGAATTTTTTTCATTTTCATGGGCATGAAATGAGACTTGGGCTATGGCAATGATATCCGGTATCTAGGGCTCTGTGTCGCTGAACCGACTAAAATTTTGGACTCTCATCAAACACGATGGTTCCAGTAAATCAGTAACAACATCTTTAAAAAGCAGCGTTTGTTGGAATTTCATCATTTGAAGACTTGGGCTTGACCTTTGACATACCCCGATCAGGGTATGTTGTGAGACTGAAGGTACCTAGTGGGGAGGGGAAGGAGACGGGGAAGAGGAAGGTGGCGAAGTCCCTGGCTATTCAGACCTGATCACCAAACACGGCTAAAAGCCATCTCAAGCAACATTTCAATTCTGAATGCTGGTCTTACACCAGGGCGATACTGAGAGTATCTTCCACTCTGGAACATGCCGCAAATATACTATACATATGTACATTATTTTAAATGAATTAATTGTGAAATAACACAAATTAATCAAATTAAATTTATGTGCCCACGTCGGGATTCAATCCCGCAACCTTTGGATTGCGAGTCAAGAACCTTACCGCTAGACTACACCGGCTGTCATATTAACGCCTTACAGGCCCTACCTGAACCCGCCTCCCACCGCTGCCACCGGTAAAAATATAAAATAAAACTTGAGTCGAAAAAGAAGGGAACTATTCATTGGAAAATTAACACCCTGCCATAGGTCACCCCAAGTGATTCAATACGTTTCGTGACTTAGCAGGGGTGTTGGGGTGAGGTGTGTCTTGGTCTGATGATTTTTGATTAAATATTTAAAAAGAGTTTGCATTGATTCGATTGTTTGACATATCATTCAAACCTTATCGCTTTTAACTCGCCCAAGAGATTACCAACAATAACTCTTCGTTGTCACCAACAGGAAAACCGTATTCTGGAATTACGAATGCGCAGTGAGTACCTAAAATATAGCAAATTGATGTAAGTGTTGCACAGGGCCGCATTTAGGATTTGTAGACTCCGAGGCCGAACCTGTGATAGAAAGGCCTGTGGCAAATAATACAAGTTGATGTAAGTGTTGCACAGGGCCGCATTTAGGATTTGTAGACTCCGAGGTCGAACCTGTGATAGAGAGGCCTGTGGCAAATAATACAAGTTGATGTAAGTGTTGCACAGGGCCGCATTTAGAATCTGTAGACTCTGAGGCCGAACCTGTAATGGGAGGCCTGTGGCAAATAATACAAGTTGATGTAAGTGTTGCACAGGGCCGCATTTAGGATTTGTAGACTCCGAGGCCGAATCTGTGATAGAGAGGCCTGTGGCAAATAATACAAGTTGATAAAAGTGTTGCACAGGGCCGCATTTGGGACCTGTA
Organism: Limnephilus marmoratus; assembly: GCA_917880885.1. Lineage (NCBI taxonomy): Eukaryota > Metazoa > Arthropoda > Insecta > Trichoptera > Limnephilidae > Limnephilus > Limnephilus marmoratus. Next base: position 65,408,817 of record OU862907.1, read on the forward strand.
GTCTCGGAGGACTCTATCGTAATATACCTTTAAAAAATTATGTCAAACCAAAAAATGCTTTTGTTTTATCATCTATAAAGAACGAAACGACTATGGATATAGAAAAACTAATTAGTTTTATTTATAATAGACCAACCCTCTGGGATAAACATTCAAGAAATTACAATAATCGAGATGTTTCGGAACGGTTATAGGCTGAAATTGCACCGGAAATGGATATAGCGGTTACAGACATGGAGCAACTTAAGGGACCAATTTCATAAATAATATGACAAATGCAATAAACCAGGTAGATCCGGTGCTGCGGAGGATCACAAATCACCTTCGTGGTCATAATTCTTGGCGAAACAAATCGCACCGAAACCTTTAACGGGAAATGTGCCTGAACCTCCCAGCCAAGAAACTGAAGATGATACGCGATCATCCCATTTTTCTGAATATTTTCTTGTATCGATCTCTAAATACTCTTGGTCTACATCAATATTTCGCTTTTTTATAAGTCTTCCAACTTGCGATACAGGTGCACGAATAGGTTTGGTGTGTGGTCTGGTGTGTAGTGGAGATTACTGCTATGGCTCGAATCCGAGGCTCTTAGCTGCGACAACGATGAAGGTCCAGGCTGCGGTACTGTTTATGGCTGTGATTCAGGTGAATACTGTTGTAGGAAATTTTATTGACGTTTTGTGTGTATTTTAGATTCCAATACTCTTTATCACCCCTTTGATAGATAGGTATTTCTTCTGAGATTGTAAAACCTAATCTATTTTTTTTAGATAGATATTTCTACTACACTCCTACTCTGACCACAGTTTTGTAAACACGATCTAACTAATTCAATAATACACAAGTATTATTCATATGAATATTGATCTGACCACGTTACAAGAAAAACCACTGCTACCGTTTCCAAACAGTGGACAACATTGCGGCAGCGCATTTGAAAGTCAAGAAAATTGGCGTTTCAATTCGGTTTTATCAGCGATCGCCCGGTTTTTTCGATTTATATTATTGAAATACGCCTTCCACTATCATGAACAATAAATTTTACGTATCTTTGATTGTTTTAAAAAAATAAAATCGCATATTTTTCGATTTTTCAGCCGTTTTCATTGTTTTTTTTTTTTATACTTTCTGATGGCTTTCGTTACATTTTATATTTTTAAATAAAGACCACCTGAAACGTGAAGTTTTTGGCAATATTTTTTAGCAGAAATCAAGTCTTCGACCCTACATTATAACGGAGTCTTAAGAGCCGTTCAGACACGCGAAGTATTTTAGTCGAGTGGAGAGTTCAGTATTAACAAAACGCGTCCGAACATCGTAATTTTAATAGAGTGGCTTAGTCAACTCTTTAGTAGATACAATCCATTTCGTTCTATTTTTCGGGCGAGTAAGGCTGGCGCATACATCAGAGTTTTCCATCCGATTGTCTGATCAGACAACAAGAAGGCCTTTGCGCCATACATTTCTTATGAAAGCTCGTACACACCCGAGTCAAAAACCGTATCGGTAATATACATAGGCCACGCCCTTCCGCTCCAGCCGTTAAATCCGTCCTGAAAAAGGGCGTGGCCCCAGTATTATTACCGATACAGTTTTCGAATTGGATTTCCAATCCGATTGTCTTATAATGAACGTAAAACCTGATGTATGCGCCCAGCCTAAGGACCCCCTCCAAATTTACAAATCACAATGTTGGTAGGTATGTTATATGTGTATGTTGTTGCTACGCTAATGCGCTTATGATTATTTAATTTGTTGTTGTAACTAATCCGTGGAAATAATTTCCTGCTGACAAGCTAGTTGCAGTAGCTTAGCGGGTACTAAATTCCAATTGTATGCAATGTTTATACAATAATAAAAAATTACAATAAATATTTTGAAAAAATAAAAATTTAATAAATCGTCGCAGGAAAGCAATATTGCTGTATCCGCCACCTTCTATGAAAATGCTTTTTGTACATAATTTTGCAGAGTACTTTTTTCTGCGTTGATTTATCTGGGTCCCGTGACTCTACAAGGATAAATAAGAACTATACAACATTGGAAAAACTAGCTGTTTTGTCAATAATATGTTTTTTAACTGATGTACTCACTTCAAAATCCTGTGTTTTTTTACGTTTGGCGGTTACGGCAATATTTAATTTTTAAAAGAAACGACAAAATCACTTAAACGGAAACATTACACGTTCAGTTGGTGCTTACAGCATTTTCAAAGATTGCATTTAAGTGTTCGCGGCGGTTACTACATTATTTTGTTTATTTGCTTTCTAATAGCACGTATCGTTGACTACAACTTGTCAGTATCTACCTATAGTACCGTACCCATGCGTGTAAGAAGAATTAGCACGATGTTCTGTTTTCTTCTTTTACATATGTACTGTATTTATTAAGAGATTAGAAAAATTCGTATGTTTTGTTATCTCATATAATTAGTACATATTTATCTTCTGTGGTATAATAATTTGTACTGTTAATATTTAAAATTTGAAATAAAGATTGCCAAGACAGGGACGTATAGAGGAGCCTTGTTGATGTAATGGGTCCCTTACCCTAATAGGATAAGGGAAGAAGAAGATGATGATGAAATAAAGATTGTCAATTACATTAACATAATTTTTATTTTTATGATTTTTTTTTAAATGTTGGAAATGAAACGAATTTAGCCCCAAAAATATAACGAGACGCATTTAGAGCTATTTTAAATTTAGTATTGATGTTCTTTGACGCTTATAGCAATTTGTGCAGCTAAATATTAAGTTGATTTTCAAAATTTAAATGTGTTTACAACATTTTTGGTGTACACAAAAAAATGTCAACTGCTGTAAGTGCCAAAAACATTTTCCTTCTTCACTTATAAAAGATTTAAATATTACCATTTGATAGATCATATTTTTTCAGCTAAGCATTTTAAAAATGGCGTTTCCGTAACCACTGGTTTAAAAGGTACAATTTTTTTTTTAAATTTGAAAAGTTTTTTGACTCTAGTGAACAATTGGGTTATTGGCTGTTACAGCAGTATCTATTGCTTTCTTGTGACAAAATGATCGAATTATTTGAAAAACCAATCATCTTTCTTTGGAAAAGGCAGCAGTGGTTTTCCTTACACAAAATTTGATGATCTTTCAGATAAGCTTTGGTTTTTTGAGGAGACTGATGAGTCCATATACCTCGTAGGAGGCGTCTCCTATTTCTCGGTAGCAACTGAGACGGCCCAACATGGGGACGGGCAGCACTGTTTTTTCGTATAGTCCTACCCCTTATAGTCTCGAGGAACAATCAGAATATGGGAGACTTATGATTACAGAAGTCTCGAAAAATTTTTTTTTTCAAACTTTATTTTTAGCGTTGACCGGTCCCAGACATGGCAGCACCGCCATTTTGTGTACCCCTATGAATGACCTTACGATTTTTGTATATGAACTTTGGGAGACCTATCATTACAGGTTTAATGTTATTACAATATTATACTTATATTAATTATCATTTAGTCGGCTGTCCTACCATTAGTATTGTTGCTAAGGGTAAATAGTGGTAAAATGATATTTTAGGCCTGCCAGGATTCGATTATCATCCGATGCAGTATTTTTTTTTGTTGTATTGTAAACAATTTTTGTTTATTCTTAAAACATAATCGGAAATTATTGCTTGGGGCGTGAAATGTCGTGGAGCCGGTCCTGTCACAGTATGGTGATGAGCAAAATAAATGTATAAATAGATTCACAAGGCACTGCGAGCTTCACTTCAGATTGTTTAGTCCTTCATAGTACCTACACTGGTCTGTCCTCTTATATTTTCTGACAACTACTTATTCGGACCAATTAATCACAAATTTATATTGTTTAGTAATTGAATTCAAATCCAGTGGTTTCCTGTGGCTGATCCTTGTCCGGCGTATCATTTCAGGTGACTGAAACATTTCTTCATTTTTAACTACTTTTGTGTGTTGGAAATTTATTTGTACAAAATATAAACATAATTAATATCGGAGTAACATTTACAGGTTAAATACATGAGACATTTCTTTTTCATAATTTAATATTTATAAAAAGCCATGTTTATGTATTTTGATTGTAGATTGTGATTTTGATATTGATTTTGATTGTCGTTGTTTTAATTAAGGTGTTTTAATTTTAAACAAAACCATATTTTTTAAAGTTTTTATTTTAGTTGAATCAGTCAGTAGTAGTATATTTTATAACTATTCAAAGCTTATAAAAATATGTTAATAATTTATTAAAAATATTATCAACTAGCGAGTTCCCGGCATGCGTTGCAATGCCACTTAATAAAGTAATTGTTTCTCCCTGCGTGTCCTTTCCTTTTCGTCCTGTTCCCCTTCCTTTCTTTTGAGTAAATCAATTATTTTTCGTAAAGCCTTTTTTAAAGCAAATTTTTTTTTTAAATTATGTGAAGTTTGCGAAATTTCCAAGACGGAATATTGATAACTTCAGAAAAATCGAAAATTAAAAAAGTTCGAAAAATTATTCGGAAAACCGATTGGGAATTTTTTTATTAACACATTTAGACATTTATCTTTTTGATATCATTATTTGAAGTTTTGGAAAAATAAAATTATTTTATATATTTAATAATATGGTATTTAATTAATAAATGTTGTTTATTACAAACAAGATCTGCTATGTAATTATTATTATGCCAGACAGCTGTTTCGCCTGAGGCTAAGCCACTTACAGACGATATATTTATATTATTTCTGGAGAGGTGGATTGCTTTTAATTTTTATTACCTATCCCCTTATTGACTTCAGAGTAAAAAGTTGGAAATTCTGAATGGTTATTACTATTTTTAAAGTTTCCCCAATTACTGCTGCGTTTGAATTTGACTAAAGTTCGTTAGATGAGTCCAAATGATGACTCAGGGGTTTCTTTCCAGCATATTTAAGTATTTTTGTGGTCATTTTAGAGAAAATAAAAATACTTAATTGTTCTGGAAAAAGAAATCCCTGAATCATCATTTGGAAAACTGACTAAACGACCAACGACCTTCAATCAAATTTAAACAATGCAGTCGTTTTGGAAACCTTAAAAATAGTAATAAGAATTAATAATTTCCATCGTTTTACTCGGAAAACACAGACACGCCCTGTGCCCTATATCAATGATATTCAAATACAAAAGAGATAATCTATGGTGTCCGCGCATCAGTCGGCGGACTACGCCCTAATTAGAGTAGTTTGAATACAAAAATAATTTCTTCATTTCGTTGATTTTTTGAAGATGTGCTTTAGTATTGGTTAACAATATTGTTTGAATACGGAAAGAATTAGTTAATTTAGTTTAACGTTCGTTTGGTTTATACGTTAATTATTCGTTCATTTAGTTTATTTGTTAATTGGTAAACAATATCGGCGACACCCGGAAGCGCAGTCCCACGTAGTAAAAACTGCTAATAGCACATCTACTTATATTTTTATATCTTTGGGGCATAGGCAATAAAAATAAAACAATAAGCTTTCAACACAAGTACCTATCTAGAAATAATATTAATACATTATCTGTAAGGGGCTTAACCTAAGTTTGATAATGCCTTCAGATGGCGAAACAGCTGTCATGATAATAATTAGCTGGCGTAATAATAATTAGGTATCATACCTCGTTCGTAGTGAATTGTGTTTTTAAATTAAATATATGTATTATTGAATGTATAAAATAAACAAATAAAAAATGTAATTTCGAAAGTTTTCAAACTTTAAATGACAAATCCAGTTAAATGTCCTAAAGTTTTTTTGTTCATCCATTTGCCAGTTTTGAAAATTACAAATTTCAAAATATGGACAATTTTCAAACTTATAAAACAAAAACTTTTTTTTTTAATTTAAATAATTTTTTTTATATTTTTTCCGATTTTCTCAGAAAAAAATATCAGGAAAATAAAAATTTCTAAGGTCTAAAAATCCCAACATGAAAAGTTTTCATACTTCAAATAACAAAATAAGAAGACAAATGTCTAACCAAACATAATGTTTTCCAAAATCAAATACTGGATCACACGATATTATTTATCAAAGGAAGCGGCCATCGGTTCCTTTTGGCTTTCACGGATTCAAAACGTTGACCTGTGCGGTGTGCCTACAAATTACTTTTCATTCGTCCAGTGAATTTCGACTCAACGAAGCTTTTAGTTAGAAAAAAAATGAGTAGGTACCTACGAGACAAATTAATTTCTGCAAACATTCTAATAATTGATGTTGTACATTCAAAGGAAGAAAACTCTACTATTAGGGAACTTTATTAAAATCGGCGAAGCCCATCGACAAGCCGCTTGAAGGGTCAAAAGGCCGGCCAGGGCAACGAAAGCGAGTTTTCGTCTGGTTTAATATAGTAAGGGAGACAAGAACTTCTATAAGACCTTCTATGAGTTATTCCTAAATATTAACCAATTAGCCTGTGGAGCTATAATACCCCTTTACCTAGCATTTATTGGATGAATAACGGTTCTTATAATAACAGAAAATGTTTGGCTTCATTCTAGTAAATTCCAAAGGCTTTAGGAAAATATATCAACTTTTTACCATAATTTTGTGTGCATTATTAGTCCGAAATCAAGACGAATACAACTCCTCCATATGGTCCCCTCATTTTAAAATATGTTCAGATTTAACCGAAAAAAATCTGAAGACACATTAATTGATTAATTGAGCAAAAAAGTTCAAAATAAATTCTTACTTAGGAAAATTGAAAAATGAGTTGAATATTTTTCATAAAAAGATTTAAAGACATTCATATTTTGGTTTTTGTTTTTTGAAGTTTTGAAAATTTTTACTTGAAAATCTTTTGATCCTGGAAAATTTAATTTTTCTAAAAAAATTTCTTTAGAATAATTTTTAGAGAAATATGTCAGAAAAAAGATCGGGATTTTTTTTAAAGACATTCATGTATATTGTATTTTATGAAGTTTCTAACTATTCCATGTAGGAATATTTTCATTTTTTGATAAAATTCTTCCGAAAAATTATAAAATCGGAAATTTCATCTCCGAAAATTAGTCACAAAATATGTTGGGATTTTTTTGTACAAGCATTTAGATTTTTTTTCAAAGAAAAATTCTTTCTGGTAATATTGGAAAAGCGGAATTTTTGCTAGCAAAATTGACTATTGATATACAATTATTTAAATGAATTAATAAAACGACATTTAAAAATGATTAAAACACAATCGCATCAATGCGGTCTTTTTGTTGACATCATTGGATCAGCCTTCTGACGTCACGGTAAACAAAATGACAATATTTATTTGGCTGTACAAGACAACTTTTTGTTTTGATCATAATTAAATTATATATCATATTTAGTTAGTTCTGATTTATAATTTATTTAACGGACGTAGGATATTTTGATAGAAAAATTGATAAGAGTTTGGAAATGACTGTGTTTTAACATCATGGTACAATTTAATAACAATAGTGTTTAAAAAAATTGGTGCTACACTGATTACTGAACTGTCGAACGAATAAAACGTTGTGCGTTGTGACGTCATACCAGACACGTCATATATTGAGTGTGAAAAAAGGAAAATTGTTTTAACTATGAAAAGTAAGATTAAAACAAATATGTTAGCTGGTATGTAGGTAATGCTGGTATGTAATGTTGCAGACGAGCTTTTAGCTCAAAAAATGATGTAAGCTATTCTAAAATAGGTGTTTTACAGGATGTATTATTTTTCACAATTAATAATTAAATTATTTTCTCCTTAGGAGAAGACCAGAAGAAGTATCCGGCTACTAATTTCCAGACAACTGTGAAGGTAACTAATTTAATTTAATTAATATTTATTGACACCCTTTTGGACTTTCACAAATCTATTTATAAATGGATCACAAATACAATATTGGATTGAGTCACCGATATAATATTGTGTTTGTAATCCTTTCTTGGAAGTTTTGAGTTTTGCTTACAAACAAAACTATTAATCTATACTAATGTTGCTTTTTTAAAGTTTCTTTATTCTTTGAATTGTTCGTTACATGAATTGGGGATTTTTCGACCATCATACTAGGCACATGCATGTGTTGTGGTAGTCAAATCATGCCTGTGTTATGCATAAGTATGTGCTTGCGCTAACAATTAATTCTTCTTCATATTTTAATGTTTTTTAAAGGGTTTTTTCTTATTATTATACTGTCGCACTCTGTGAAAGAGCAGCTGTTGAATTCTTTTAATTATCACCTTAACTCTTCAATTCCCATGTCATAGTTAATAAAGATTTTTCTTTTCTCTGTAATTAAAATAAGATCTAATAATCTCTATAAGACAAAAAAATATTAAAAATAAAAATAAATTACCCCCCCCTTATTTATGGATGTGACACCTACAGGTGACACTGGGCATTGTGCTTGAAGGCTCTGAAGAGGAAACAGCATTTTACTTATTCTTGCGGTAGGAATAAAATAACAGTTTTATAATAATATTTGTTTATGTATAATATTTTTTATTTAAAAAAAAACAGAGCACTTATTTATTGTAAAAGTTGTACCAACACTTTAGATGCAAACTGATATTGCACTTGGCACACATTTTTCTGGTGCGTTGGTAACAATATCCACATATTCGTTGAGAGCAGTCGATTTGCGAGTGATCGTCAACACTTTCTACCCTCCTACCTCGGTAGGCATTCTTATCTGCAGAAGTATGCCACAATCGGATTTGAGGATCGGAGGCTTTCCACATTTTTGCAAGTATTTGGTAGTGACATTTCGCCGGAAATCGCAGTAGTTCCAGTTGCTTTCTGACTGTCTTTTGAGCAGCCATGCATTTTGGCAAGCTGCATCTAAACAAAAAGCAAACAGAGGAAACCACCACTATTTGCCGCAAAGAACTACCCTCATTGAGTGAACGCTTTCGTCAAAACGGTCTATCCCACCCATGTAGGTACTTATTGTACATCTTGATAATTGCTGGGCAATCTACTTGAATTTTTGCCCGTTTTTTATCCACAAATCTAATTCGTTCCACTTTCGAGATAGGATTCAATCCATGGCAGTTAGATGCAATGGTGATGATACTATTTTCATGCCATTTAGCTGCAATGATTTTCTTAGAAACTTTATGACACGACACTTTCTTACCTCTTGGCTCTTTTTTCATGTCATTTGAGTGTGGCAAACTGCAGTTCTCCCGAATAGTACCTGTACCCCCAGCATTCAGCTCTCGCAATTATTTAGAGTTAGAAAATACTTCTTCATCACAGTCTCCCTTACCACCAGAAATAAAAGTATTGCTGAGACCGTTGTTCCATTTTTTATAGTGTTGTCTTTTCTTTTTTTTTCTTCGGGGCTGGAACGTCGATTTTATCTCCTTCTTCCAAGTCATGTACCTACACTATTTTCTCTAGAGATGGAAGGTCTATTTTGGAGTTATACTAGAGATCAAAACATGCGACTGGGAAGATGAAAAATATTAGTCCTTTTTCATCTCCACTATCTTCGTCCATCACCACACCATCCATCAGGAGGAAATAAAATAATATCGTCTGGGTCCACCCCGGCCTGCAATTCCTCCACAATCTCATCTAACGTCAACCTGTAATACGTAAAGAAATTCTAAAACACCATCACAACGTAGTGATGAGGCCAAAATGTAAACAACGGTCTAGTTATTTATTACTTAGAATGAATTTCGAACAATAGAGTCATTATACCAATTCAATAGTTACAACGCCCAGTGTCACCCACAGGTGACACGGCATATTTCCAACGTTGTATCAAACATTCTTTAAATTATTTTTGACATAAAATACATTTGTAATTTAGCTTATTTATTCATTTATTGTATACAATAGGAAAAAAAATATTACTTACGGCTTAGGCATTTTTATTTCACTTTATGTCGCAAGAGATCACACAAACTCAGACTGCTCCAATTCCGCGTGAAATACGAGAATGAATTTGATAAATAGCATGTGGCTAGTGTTGCCAGAAAAAAATAACGAATAGAGTAACTATTTGCATTTAGTATGGTATTAGTAGAATTTAAAAATAAAATTTCCATGTGATAGAAAAAAAATACTAAACTTCTGTCACCTACAGGTGACACTGGGAATTGAAGAGTTAATATCTTTATCCAAGATATTAATAACATCGTTTATATAGTGTAAAAATAAAATTGGGCCCATATAAGACCTTTGTGGTATACCACTTGTAGTTATATATTGGTTATTATATATGTATTTGCGAACCAGTCCAATAGTTTCCCATCAATACCGAGCTTACATAGTAACAAGGAGAATATTATGGAATACTTTGTCAAAGGTATATTAATATGTGGAATCGGCTTGAGTTCTGTTAGATAATGCCATCGAAATATAATTTTGATATAACGAGAGATTTGTTAGAGTTGATCTGTTCGTAATCCAAGTTTATTCGGAATAGTGAAATGGTTTAGGTGTGTATGGAGTAATTTTATCTAGTAATAGTTTTAAAAAAAGTTTCGATACTAAGGATAGCTATTTTTGTTTTTGTCTGGAGATTTAATCTTATTTTTTTGTCATTCTTGGGCATTAACCCATATACGTCAATCGCCCCATTTTTAAAACGGTTAGTAATTTCCGATTAAAAAAAATATCACGTGCTTTTGTTTTTTTTATGACTAATAATTTATTTATTATGATTCCTTGCAACACTATTAAATACTTTTTACGCGCGAGACGCCATTTTGTTTTTCATTATTCACGTCCAAAGTGTCATAGTGGTTCTTGAAGTAATGTCGCGGAGAAAAAAGTAAGTAAATATAATTTATTTCCATAGTTTTGCTGCAAATTTGACATTATGTCATTGTATAATATGTATACTATAAAATAATAATATGCATAGTTTGATTAGGCTATATTCCGATATCAATCTAGACAGTTTTGTTGTGCGCCCCATTTTAGGGGCGTTGAGCGCGGCAGTGTACACATTTTAGAAGTGTTTCTTTCTATATAAACTTTCGATATTCCACAGTTGTACATAAAGATTATCAAATATTGTTAAAAATAATATCATAACAGGATACTATAATTGTCCCTAAATTGTTTTTTCAGCTTGACGGTGGCCGATTATATGCGATATACTGGAGCAGGATGACGAAATCATAGAAGGGACGATATAGAGTGTCGACGAATCAATGATTCCTTATTATGGACATCACACCACCAAACAACATATACATGGCAAACAAATACGGTTTGGGTTCAAGAGTTGGTGCATGGCTTCACGGCTTGGTTACCTTGTACAAGCTGAACCTTACCAAGGCGCGAGTACAGGAAACACTAATCCCGAGTTAGGCGTTGGAGGTTCTGTGGTAACTAACCTTATTGCAAAGTTACCGGCAGGACAAAAAGTCCATGTTTATATGGACAATTTTTTTACGTCTCTCCGACTGCTTACCCACCTCAAAGAAGCAGGCAACCAAGCTACAGGTACCATTCGTATGAATCGTGTTGAAAAGGCGCCTCTGAAAGATATTGCACAAATGAAAAAGCAAGCGCGTGGCAGTTACTATCAACTGACTGATCAAATATCAGGTATCTCCTTGGTCCAATACAACGACAATAATGTGGTAACTGTAGCATCCCCCTCGAAGGAGTCAGCCCGTTGGGCTCGGCTCAGCAATGGTCTAGCAGGGAAAAGAGAAGAGTTGCAATCCAACAGCCGTCGTGCTTTCTACAATATAACAAGTATATGGGCGGAGTGGATCGACTTGATCAAAACATCGGTTACTATAGGATAGTATCAATCGCAAAAAATGGTACTGGCAACTTTTGATGTGGCCTTTGAATGCATCCATGAACAATGCATACCAGCTCTACAAATTGTCTCCAGCCGGTCAAGCAAAAGAATATTTAGATTACCTGGTATTTATACGAGAAGTTACCCGAACTTACCTTGCATATTCAGCAGCACGTTCTATCGGTAGACCACTGAAGCAAACGACAAAAAGACGAAGAGTCCCAGATGGAATCAGGTTGGATGGTGTAGGGCATTTGATAGTATCAAGTCTTACACAAATTCGTTGTGCCGAGTGCCACAAAAATACGACTAAGAAGTGCAGGAAGTGTGATGTTGGTTGTTACAGAAACTGTTTTGTCAACTTTCATGCTTATAGATTATAGAATGTTATGCTTAGTTGTAAGATTTTGTCATTATTATACTTTTGGATACATTCATTTTATACTATAATCCCATTTTTATTCTCAACTTCCTAACATTTTTTTATGCTCGGTAATGCGCCCAGCGCCCCATTTTTGGGGCGGTCGATTTCTCTATAAAAAAATAAAATTAAAAAAAAAAAATTTATACTACATCATTATTAAAGTCTAATCGAATACTAAAATGGACATAAAATAAGAAAATTAAAAAAAAAATAAAGTTGAGCACATACGGGTTAACTACCTATATAACAATTTCTAGACATTTTGTTTTGAAAAGTTTTATTTTCTATGTACATTTGTTACTTCAAATTTTTAATTTTTTGCTACCAGTTTCGACACTTCCGTGTCATTCACTAGCAAACTTAAAAATTTTATGCAAGTACAAAACTATTAGATTTAATTGGGTGGGGGGGGGGAGTAGTGGGAGGGTTGATTTTGGGGGAGGGGAAGAAAGTTATGAGGAGTCGACATTACATGGAAACATTGTTAATAAGGGCGATTTGCAGGGTAGGTACTATTATTTTATTAACTACATTGATTTTTGATGTCATTTTTTTGTATATTTCCCATGCCTATGTATATGGTGCAACAAATTAAAATATTTATTTTATATTGCAATGTTCTAACTTGGTTTTATCTTTGTTGAAGCTATAGCCTGCCTCTATTAAATGGTTAGTAAACTCGGAACAGTTATTATTTCGGAGACAAAGTCATGTTCCAAATTACTTTACAAAGTGTATTTTTTTACATTAGCTCCACACAGGAGGCCCTGAGGAAAATAATTCCCCTCAAGGCCTATGTCATCTTTGTAATGCTGTGTGGAGGGTCTTTTTAGGAAATATGAATCCATCCCTCTTACTGCGGTACAAGGCGATGTTCCGAGAGAGTACCTACGGCTGGAAAAGTCAAAGGGACTCCCTCAATCACTCTCTTCCAATATGGCCTACCATGCAGCTTGTGGACAGACGCATCTGCCGCCAATACCATTACAAACCTTACCTCATGAACCCGGGCACCACTGCTAAGTCACCAAACGTAGCAAACCACTCGGGGTGACCTATGGCAGAGGTGTTGGTTATCCAAAAATAAATATATAAAAACGGGATATACCTACACATATGTTATGTTGTAATCTTTTGGGGAGTAATTTATGAGAAATTGTATCGAAAGCCTCTGCTAAGTCTAATAATAGTACGATCTTCTTCTTTCCCCCATCTATATTTTCAGAAACATGTCTTGTAAGTTACGATATATGTGCAATTTTATGTACATACATAAGACGGCCGGCGTAGTCCAGCGGTAAGGCTCTTGACTAGCACTCCGAAGGTCGCGGGATCGAACCCCGGCGTTGCAAATAAGTTTTATTTGTTTTTCAATGTACACTCGTTAAGATTAGAAGTAAAAAAATAATATGCGTAAATTTAAAAAATGTAAAGGAAGTAGAAGACCTCTGTAGAAAGATTTAATATTAGACAAATATTTAAAGAAAATAAATTAATTAATTTGTGTTATTTCGAAAATAATTCATTTAAAATAATATATAGTATATTTGCGGCACGTTCCAGAGTGGAAGTTACTCTCAGTATCGCCCTGGTGTAAGACCACCACTCAGAATTGAAACGTTGCTTGAAATGGCTTTAGCCGTGTTTGGTGACCAGATCTGAATAGCCAGGTACTTCCCCACCTTCCTCCTCCCTATCTCCTACCCCTCCCCACTACCTTCAGCCTCACGGTATTCATGTAAAATTAAAAAATATATATATATTTATTTACCTTTATATAATAGATTGAGAACCTCTGAATTCTATTTTTAAAAAAATAACATTAGAAACTTTCGCGGGCGTGCGCACAACGAACCACCAAAGTTTTATCACAATCGGATGAATGGTATAGGAAATAATTTGATAACGCCAGAGCTCATTATTATATGAATAAATTATATTATTTCCTATAGGTCCCATTCATCCGATTGTGATAAAACTTTAGTGAATTGTTGTGCGCACACCCACGATGGTTTAAGACAGGGGTCACCAAATGGCGGACCGCGGTCCGGATCGGATCAGATACAAAATATTTTACACATGTAACTTGAGTACGTAATTTGATAATTTTTCCCTCGCTTTGTCAATGCTACCGTCGATTCGGCAAAGGAAAGGAAAGCTTGTATGGGAGCTCCTGACAGAAATAAAAAGCTTTTTGCGAAAACTCGATCTTTTCAACATTGATCTTGATAATGAACTAACTAACTAACACTTCCCTAATTTAAAAAAAACACCGAGCTTGACGTCGGCCAATACAAGACCATCATTAAGGATCTTAAAACGGAATTTGAAAAAAGATTTACAGATTTTAGAAAATTGATAATGTAGTCGACATTCTTATTAACATTTACTCTCTGCATCCTGGTGGTGAATGGAGCAATGAAGCTGCAAATATTTTCACAAAATAATCGATTTCGAAGAAAATACAGTTTTAAAACACCAAAAACAGAAAGTTTCTTGTCAAGAGTTGTGGATAAATTTTGTTGGTGCTAATATATACCCAGAATTTAAAAAATAGCATTGAAACTTCTCACTTTGTTTGGGTCAACATTATGTTTGTGAAGCAGCATTCCAATATGAACTTCATTAAAAATAAATTCTGGAGCAGACTTACCGATGAACAACTCAAAGATTTATTGATAATAGCTTGCACAAGCTTTAGTTCACACTTCGGACGGATTGCCTTCGAAGGCAAAAAATGTAATGAACATCTCGGCCGAAACCGAAACTGAAACTTTTTTAGACATGTTAAAAATCGATAGTTTACTGTTATTTGACTTATTTTTTACACTTATTCAGACAGTTAACACGTGTTAAATTGAATAAATTAAATTAAAAAAAAAAACAATAATTTAAGTATGTAAAAAATTATATATATATTTTATAATACTTCTATAAAATAAACAAAATTTATAAAAAATAACAAAACATGTAAACTACTTTTGGAACAAATATTTGTCGATAATCAACACTTAAAGGAAGGACCTCATTAATTGAGTATTTTGCTGATGATGGCGGATGACATACGAGCCACGAACTCATCCAAAGTCAGCCGAACAAGAAGTTCCAAGAAGTAGTTAACATGTTTTGTTATTTTTTATAAATTTTGATTATTTTATAGAAGTAATATTATTTTTTTTACGTACTTCAATCATTGTTTTTTGAATTTATTTAATTTAACACGTGTAACTGTCTGAATAAGTGTAAAAAATAAGCCAAATAACAGTAAACAATCGATTTTGAACATGTCTAAAAAAGTTATGTTTCGGCAGATTTTCTGCTAATTTTAACAAGATTTTTATGCATAGCACAAAGGGTAACAATTATTATAAGCAATAATTATCAGCCTGAAACACTATTTCGATTGTTAAGCCGGGGAGGGGGGGGGGGGTGGTAGGCTTTTTCCCTTCCGGACCGCGACGGTCATGTTATTTAAAAAAACGGATCTGTATTGAAAGTAATTGGTGACCCCTAGTATAGGAAATATCTCATAACGCCAGAGCTTAACATTATATATAGAAATCTTCGCGGGCTTGCGCACACCATATTACAACAGTTTCAACGCAATCGGGAAAACGTTGAGGGAATAATTTCATAACGCCAGAGCTCAAACTTATAAAATGCTTACATTGAATAGAAACCTTCGCGGGCGTGCACACAACAAATCACGAAAGTTCATCGCAATCGGATTAAAAGTACAATAAATAATAAGGGACAAACAAAGAAATATTCATTGAATAAGAATAGAATACTAAAAATCTAAACGAAATATTTTTATCACTTATTATTTTCTCTGTTTATCATTTTATTTTTAAATTTTATTATTTTGCTTTTACTTAACTGTTTTGCATGACCGATATTTGCGTGTGTTATTTTTATTAAATTGTGAAATTATTAACCCCAATACAGGCGAACCCTAGTGGGGTTAATAATTACATGCTAAAAATTTATGTTTACAAATTGTGAAGAAGCAATAAATAAATAAATAAATATGAAAAAGAACAAGACAATTTTTTTTTTCATATTTTCTAAACGAAATATGAAAAAGAACAAACACAGAAAAATAAAAAGTTAACGGTTGTAACTAGGCCTCGAAGTCAGGACCTCTCGTCTTACTGGAACGATTCGGCACAATTCGGCTACTGAGGCCTCTTATTTTGTCAATCACATATTTCAAATTTCAGATTTAACAATATTATCTGTGACTAATTCTTCCCCAAATTGTAGGCAGCTACCAGATGAGAAACAACTGT
Organism: Limnephilus marmoratus; assembly: GCA_917880885.1. Classification (NCBI taxonomy): domain Eukaryota; kingdom Metazoa; phylum Arthropoda; class Insecta; order Trichoptera; family Limnephilidae; genus Limnephilus; species Limnephilus marmoratus. The sequence goes on from OU862907.1 coordinate 65,425,260, forward strand.
TCGAACCTTGATAGTTCCAGTGGCGTAGCGAGGGGTGTCACCCCCCCCAAGAGCACGGTCCGTAGCTCTATGGCTCCCCGTGGAGTGCCCCGAAACGGAAGAATTTTTTGTCTAACGCTTTTTTTTAATATAGTGAAACTAGCCTATATATAAGAAATTTATATCCCAGAAGTTCTGTAGCCACCCCCTCCCCCCAAGACGGACCAATTTTTGACTAGGTAGTAATGTTTTTATTTTTAAAGAAGTCGCAAATTGCGTTTTGAATTTATCAAAGTCAACTTTAATGGGGGGGGGGGGGGTGACACCACGTTATCCATCCCACCCGTGCAAGCTACGGAACTGGTCTAGGAAACATATATAGCTTTTGAAAATTTTAATATTTCCGTTTGTGTACCTACGTTATATGGTATACCTACTGTTGCTTTTTCACTTGTTTTTTTCAGTTCTTTTATGTTTTTTTAAAGGTTTTGTTGGAAAAGCGCAGCATCGTGGTATATCCTTGTGTTGTCTTTTAGGAGATGAGGTTAACTTAACAGTGTTCTGGATGGTGATCGGTTCTGGAATTCTACTTTGAGCATGCTTGTTTTTTTCGTCACTTGGTTTCCCAATGCGGAAAACGCGTTGCAAATCAAGTTCGAACTCCTCTGATATGATATGTCATAGTATGAATTCATGGCTATTTGGTATAATATACTTACTGTCATTGTGTACTATTGTTTCAGTTGAGTCCAGCTATGGATGTCGACCACGGATTGCTGTTGGAGCGTTCAGAGGAACAATTGGTTGATTTTCTCCTGGAGTCCTCGGAGGAATACATTCTAGATATCCTGTACACAGACCCTCACCCCAGCCACCTCACCCTGGCGCTGCTTGCAGAGGCTGTTTACACCGAGAAGAAGCCGCTGGAAGCCGATCAAGCTTACGGGGAGAGACTTCTTCTGCCCGAAGGCTGGCGGCTGCTGACGACTGCTTCCAATTCAGACTTCCTTAACAAGTACTTCGGAGCTGCATTCTTTAACGCCGGCTCGCAGCAAGTTGTGGTGGCCCATCGGGGCACCATTCCCACCAAGGTAGGACCGCTGTATACAGATGTGAAGGGAATATTCTTTAATAAGTACACAAGTTGTATGAATTCTTCAGTAACGTTTGTGGACTATGTTAGTCAGGTCATACATAATGTTAACTCTAAATCAGAAACAGTTAAAAGGCGTTATAACCTCACCATAACCGGCCACTCCCTCGGGGGCTGGCTGGCACAGGTGACCACTTTTACAGCGAGGTATGTGAAGGTGTCTGACGGAGCGCTAATAAAGAACACCAGCGATGGAGTTCACGCTAAGGCCGTTGTGTTCGATAGCCCCGGGGCAAAGGACATGTTGTACAAACTTCAGGATAAGCATTACCCTAGATATGGAACAGAGTCTTCGGACAAGTTAAACATGTTAGATGTAAAGGTCTATGTTTCGGCACCAAACCGCATTAACACTTGCGGAGCACATCTCCGTACAGTTTATCGTGTTTTTATAGATTTATCTCAATACAAAGTCGAAGACTTGGAATCTTGGTTATATACTGTGAAGACTCACGCAATCGGAAATTTCGTGAAAGCTTTAGAAGAAAATTCAACAAATATAATGGAAGTGTTGGACTGGGCTAAGAACAGCAAAGAATATAAATCCCTTTTTAAGCATCGGACGCTGAACCGGGCCAATAATTTCCACGTAGATTCGGAAAAAAATGAAAAAATTGAGTTCTTTGAAAAAATAAAAAAAAGGTATCAGGTGGTTCCTATCGAGACTCAAATTAACTTCAAAAGTTATTTAAACGCGTTTTCTGATGCTGAAGTGCAAATTCTTGATTATTTGGTGATTATTCAAAAGCAAACAGATATTACGATTTTAAATGAATTTCTTTTAAAGGAAAAACTAGAATTAAAAAGCGGTAAATTATTTGCCAATTTTGAAATCAATCATAAGACTAGAACAATTAGCTGCAAATCTAAACAATTGTTGGAAGAAGTAAGTGCGCGTGTAAAGCAGTTGTTGCGGTGGAAGGGGCCAGAGTTCTCCAAGGCAGTCGAGGAGCAGAGTAGAACTACAGACTTGATTTACCGCCGGGCGGGTCAGAACTACACTTTACAAAAGTCTCGGTTGAATTTCACAGATTCCTTCGGGTTCAGGGACTTTTTGCTTTCTCGCACCGAGCAAACATTCTGTATAGTTACACAAGACAGTTCATTTGAGATGACGCGACTTCATAACATTGTATTTTCCATGTCAGATCCACCTAATCCATATACAAGCGAAGGTCATTATACTTTCTTAGATTGGCAGCAACTACAATTAATTTTTAATATTTACGGTTCCCCCGTCGACCAGAATGACCTGATGATAGTTGACGCTACTTTGTCCCCACCTACAAGCTCAGAACTTCTCATTTTTTTAAATAATTACGCACAATGCTCTTCTTTCATCTTGAAAAAACTTATTTTTATCTTGTCACGCCCATTAGACACCATCAACATTAAAACATTTAATGGAAATATTAAACTAACTGACTTAACCGCCGAGTCGCGAGAAATTATATTTAGAACAAAAATGATAAATTTTAATGGAAATGTAGAGCTTAGTTTCCGAGAGATTTTGGGAGAAAAATGTTCTCTAAGTGATTTTAATCAGGTCATAAGTTCGGATTGTTTAAAGAGCATTGTTACTGAAGAAAATTATGTCATAAAAATAAAGGATACGCGTCCAAGTGATCTTCAATCATCGATAATAAAAACAAATATTAACATGACAAGCAAGGAACATGTCTTAAATTGCGTAGATTTATCAAACTCCCTGGTGGTGTTCAGCGGGTTGAACCGCGAGGATCTGAAAACTGGGGTCTGCTGGGAGCAGCTCCAGGGGAAAGAGATCCTCCTCGCCGAGGGAGATGAAGAGCAGTTCTTTAAAGAAACCTGCGATGAGAACCAAGATAAAACTATTTATATGCTGGAAGTGTCCGGGGACGCCAAGGCAGAAATTCGCTGTAAAAATATATTTGATAGAGCATTTTATGTCTCCAGGAAGTTTCGGCATCGAGCATCTATTAACTTACAAAAGTTCGCTGAAAGTAAACATGCTGATGACCTGTTTGTTATTTGTTCTGAGGAACATAAGACCTTACTTTTGGAAATGACAAAGGATTGTAAGGAAAGAGAAGCGTTCAATGAAAATGTACTGATAGCCAACACTGAAGAGCAAGAGGTAGACATCATTCAGAAATATTCTCATAAGAATATTCATTTCATGAAAGTTAATGAAACGTATGAACAGAATGAAAGAGACAAAAGTAATGTCAGTTATGACAGTGATCAACTGTCTTGTACTACCCTTATACTTTTCAAACCTTTCATCACTGACGGTGATGAAAGTGTTGAAAAGTATCCTAGCGAAATAGAGTGGCGTTTTTCCCACGGGTCTGCGGAGAGTCTCCGCCCTTGTATAAGCACCAAATTCTTGAAGCCCATAGACGAACTGTCCTTGAGCAAAACAGAACGCAACTTGGTGGTCATAACAGACGAGCCCGGGATGGGGAAAACAACTTCTCTGGCGAGATTGTCTCGGTTCCTTGAAGCTCCGTGGGTTATATATATGGAGTTTAAACTATTCAAAAAGCAAATAGACAATTTATCTGATCAGCTCACTCCCCAAAACGTTGCGACTTTTCTATTAAGTGCGTCCGGCTCTGATTCTGACAGCACCCTAAATCTAGCTTACGGATTATTATTATATTTTCTAAATAGTAAAGCATGTTCCAAGCGGGTCATTTTGATGTTTGATGGATTTGATGAAATAGATGATTACATTAAAAATAAAGATAGTTCTAAAGATAAAATCGTGAAACTTTTAACTTTTTTGCAGAGTAAACCGACGATTCAAGTATTTTTAACAGCTCGAAAATATTTGAAGGAATCATTAGAAACAAATTTAAGTCAATTATCTACATCATTCGTGACGCTCACCGCACAAGAGCAACTAGACTTTTTATTTACATTTTGGCGGTCCTTTCTTCCTCTCGAGCTGGGAGAGTACGGAGAGGAAGAGGAGGAACGACTCAAGAAATACGCCAGAGAGGTGCTAGGACAAGCGAAAGAAGTACTGGGGCCAGACTCGGAATGCATTATGGGGGTTCCCCTGCAACTCAGAATGCTGGCCGAAGTCTTCAGGCCTACAAGTGATCTGTTGCTCCATTCTCCTGAAGTTTTATTAAAACAAATCAATGTAGAAAGTACATCAAATCTGTACAAGAAGTTTATTTCGTTAAAATATGAAATTTATCTTAACGATAAAACATCTCTAGGAGTAATGGTGGATAAACGAATGATAAAAAAATTTACTGACGATATAACCAAAACGCACTGTATACTTGGATTCAAAACATTCTTTAATCATTTCTACGATGAGAACTTTGACGCCATTGAAAAACAGTGTCATACATTAAATAGGGTTGGTTTGGTTCAAATAAATGAAGACGGAGATTTTCAATTCGTCCATCGCACATTCGCAGAATATTGCTGTGCCCAAATGGTTGTCCACTGGCTTAATAAACGAACCTTCCATTGTAGGAAGAAACTGTTTAAAGAAATTATTATCCCTCAAATCCTGCTTCATCCGGACAGTAAGATCATCCGGATGTTTATGAATGTGCTAATAAATGAAACAACAATGTCAGAAACGTCACTTGAATTAAATCGTAAATGCATCAGTAAACTATGGAATGAAGACAGTTCCATATTCAGGAATAGTGAGCACCAAACTGTTCTTCATATTGCTGTCTTAGAAAATAATGTTTATATCGCCACACTGCTCCTCGGGGGATTGAAAATAGAAAGTGCACAAGAAGCCTTTGTCTCTTTAATAATACAATATGACCGAAATCATGACACAGCAATAAATAACTTGAATAAACCTACACTACATAATATCTGTGAAGGTGAATTAGTATTGGACCCAATGACAACAAATATTTTAGAATATATCAAAGTATGTTCAGATGAAATTAAGGCAAATATTTTTTTTGCAATTTTATTCAATCGAAAAGTTTCAAAATCTGATGAAACCGCGGAAAAAATTTTTTTTGAACGTTTTTTTAATCGACATGGTATTGTTGAGGTACCCATTGTTATTATTAATTTATTTTATCGGGTTATTAATAATTGTATAAGTTGTTCCAAGAGAATATTTGATAGAGTAAAACAAGTTGAATTAGTAATTAAACCATTTATAGAGGCTGTTCAAAATAATAATGTTCAAAATATTCAAAATATATTATTTGAAACATTACAAAATAATTTTGAGCGATATTGCTTTTTATTAATGAAACATGAAGATCTGTTAATGCAAACAGTCCTTCACATTGCTATAGCGGCGCGCCACCTCGATATAGTTAGATTACTCGGGGAGCAAACTGCTGTTCCCTTAACAGTATTAATGGCACAGAGGGATGTGAGGGAGATGACCCCTTTACATACAGCTGCTATTGGGCGGGGTGGACTGGATATTATTAAGTACTTGGTAGAGCGCGGTGCTGATATTAATACATGGTGTGTGGGAGGCAAGTCTGTTCTGATGGATGCGGCCTACAGGGGAGAGTTACTAACTGTAAAGTATCTGTTTGAAAGAGGTGGTGATATCCATGCTACATATAGGGATGACAAGACTGTACTGCATTACGCGGCATGGGGGGCACATCTCCCGGTAGTAAAATACTTCCTGCAGCAGGGGGTGGACCCTGACAGGGTAGATAGGGGGGGAGGGACCGCACTAACTCAGGCATTACGGTGGGAGAAGTGGGATGTGGTGCGGCTGCTGCTGGAGAGGGGAGTGGATGTTAATGCGGATGGAGGTTCAGCTCTTAAATATGCTATAGAGTATGGTGAATGGTCTATAGTGGAGGCTTTCATAAATAAAGGAGCAGCCATTAAAGAAATTCAAATAAATAAAAATTTATCCGATTTTAAAGTAAAATATCCGAATTATGAATTTAAAAAATAATAATAATCAGTTTAACCCCTCAAATCTAGACACCATAATATTATATTAGTTAGAAAATCAGTCAGTTTTTTTTTGCACAAGAGTCCCAACTACTCCCGTTTCGAGCCAGTAAGACTATAAAATTCCCAACTGGGGTATGTTGTGAAGCTGAAAGTAGCAGGAAGGGGAAGGAGATGGGAAGAGGAAAGTTGGGTAGTACCTGGCAATTCAGATCTAGTCACCAAACACGGCAAAAGTCTTTTAAAGCGACGTTTCGATTCGGAAGAGTGGTCTTACACCAGGGCGATACTGAAAGTATTTTCCGCAAATAGATCTTGTATTATTTTAAATTATTAAATTGTGAAAACACATATTTATCTTAAAAATTTGGTCTGCCATTTGAACCCGCGACCTCCGGATTGATAGTAAAGTGTCTCGACCACGGCGACCGTCAAAAATTGAAACGTAAAAATTGGTAAGTACCTACCTGACTATTCAGTTCTGCTCACCAACACGGTTAAAGCCATTTCAAGCAATGTTTCTATTTTGAACGGTGTTCCTCACCAGGGCGATTCTGAAAGTATACTTTGTATATTATTTTTCATGAATTAATTGTGAATTGAATAAATTGTTAAACAAGGAGAAAACTTAGTGTTGTCTCTGTCTAATACCCACTGCCCACTTCTCTTTCTAATATATATTAACACTTTATGTAACTTGGAAATTGATGGAACTATAATATCTTTTGCCGATGATACGGTAATCATTTTTGAAGCTGAAAATTGGAACTCAACTATGGAAAAAGCAAATAAAGGCCTACATAAAGTAAAACATTGGTTAGACGACAACCTTCTGACTCTTAATATTGACAAAACAAAATATTTACTTTTCTCCATACGTAAAGTCACTCCTCCTCAAAACTGTCATAATCTTATCATTCACTCATGCTCACAGAACCATATTGCCCCTACGCCTCCCCACAATAATTGCTCATGTACCAATCTAAAAAAATCCGACCAAATTAAATATCTGGGGATTGTTATAGATGACCAACTGCGTTGGGAGGGCCATGTCAATTTCACAACAAAAAGACTCCGCAAATTGTGCTATATATTTCTCTCTCTCAGATCAATCCTGAACCTTCAAACAATGAGATGCATATATTTTGCACTATTCCAATCAATAGCCACATACGGTATCGTGGGATGGGGAGGCTGTGCAGCGTCAATTATATATCCCATGATCTTAATTCAAAAGCTGCTACTAAGGATTATATTAAAATGTCACCCATCTCACCCATCAGAGCCACTTTTTAAAAAATTTGCAATCCTAGACATTAGACAACTATACGTTAAGACAATTCTCATACACATAAGGAAAAATGATTTAACACTCAAAACTCAACAAAATATTTACACCCGCTATTCATCACACCAAAAATGCAAAATTCCTCCAACAAAAACAGCTTTCGCCCAACGACAGTTCTCTTACATCGCGCCTAAAATGTTCAACTTACTGAGTATTGATATTAAGGCCGGTTACAGTGCTCGACTGACGGTCGGTACGTACGGTCGGTCCTGACGATACGCATGCGCACGGTCGGTCCTGACGATACGCATACCACCGACCGACCGTCGGTGCGTACCGTCAGTTCACGCTTGACCAACAAGCTAACCGGACATCGTACGCGAAATTAATTACTTAATAGCTGCTTATTATCTTCGTAGACGTATTAGGACCAGAAGACGTAGATATCACGTACACCCGATCGTCGCCCAGAGAGCATTTCTAGCTCGTCGGTCGACCGACGGTACGGATACGCACGCGCTCGACCGACGATTCTCATACGGACTGCGTAGCGATATACGCAAGCGTACGGTCGGTCCTGCACTGAACGATTTATGAATTTACATACAAATGACAAGCGCGACCGACGTACGCACTGACCGTCGGTCGAGCACTGTAACCGGCCTAAGACATCGAAAACTGATGATCTTTATGCCATTAATATACAGAACTGGTTATTTACTCAGGGAAGGAAATATTATAAAGAATGCCTTACGTCTTAAAAACTGTTCTTATTTTTTCATATTTCACGAGTAAAAAATCTTATCTCTAAATTAATTTTCAACCAAAACTTTATACTACGCTGATGCTTTTTTAATATTTTTTGACATTGTTCGTCCATTTATTTTTATTTCTATTATCCTTTAAATATTATTATTTGTTACTTTTATTTTTATTTGTTATTCTATTTTATTTTTATTTATACAAGATTCACCTAGTTTAACTCCTTTCCTGTATATGAACATGTACCTAATACTAGTATGAATTCTACAAATTAATTACTCTGAAGTCTACAAATTAAGTTAATTTGCTTTATAATTATTATTTTTTTAAATTTAAATTCAGAAAAAAACTTTTAATGGTTATCATAATAATATTTATATTTGGATGACTTACTTTCAAAGGGGAGGAACTATTTTAAAGAATGTCTAAAGTCTGCAAATTAAGTTAATTTGCTTTATTATTTTTATTTTTACATTGTTATTATTATTTATTTTAAATTCAAATTAAAAAAATAACTTTTGATAATTATCATAAAAATATTTATATTTTTACGACTTATTTTCAACATCTCCACAAGAAGAGTCATTCATTTATTTATCTACTTATCACGTATTTACCTATGTACCTATTTTATTTAAGCGAAACATCAGCCTACAATAATATTAGGTTTATTTATATGTTTATTATTATATAAATATTATCTACTTAATTGACAAACCACTCAAAGAATTTGTTGTCATACAAAAACATTGTACCTAACCAAACTATATATTAACCAATAACAATTCTTACATTTATACAATTATATACATAAATCGACTACCATAATACGGGCATGTGCCTAGCGTGGTAGTCGAATCACCTGTAAAAACTGTATAAAAAGTTATATGATGAATAAAGAAAAGAAAAAAAATAAAAATATATAATATTAATATAAGGACTTGTCACTTGGTGCCAGATATGGTACAACATGTCTGTGGTGTCAGATATGGTACAACCTCTCTGATATTGATGTTTGGTGCTAAATACGTCACTTTGGGTTCTGTAGCCTGAAATGGACAAATTGGACAAGATGTGCAAATAGTTGTGCATTATGAAAATATGTTATCTTTACAGTCGGGGGCGTCGCTACAATAGATATTGTGTACAGTGACTAGGTACTTGTTGACTAGTTCTGAATAGCCGGGTACTACCATAAAGTATCCTGTCTGGAGTGTAGTGGAGTGGAGCAAACTGGCGACATCAGTTTTGTTTGCTCTGGGAATAGATCTCCCTTCTAGGCATTATCCCTTCAGTGCTTTAAACTTAAACCAAATCTGTCTAAACTCCCAACAGGACTGGCTTCAATTAAACTAAATATTTATTTAAAGCACTGAATAGACAACACACACTAGAAATGCCTTCCATGTAGATTTGAATGTAGCCCCTGACTTAATACCTTTTGGTTCTAGCCCATTTAGCACGCGCTCTGTCTCCCTTACACTTGCCTGACATTGTGTATATTGTCATCCCATTTGAATTTCATCATTTTGATGTTCCACTGTTCCATATTTGAAATAAGGCGGGAATGTTTTAGAATGTTTTTTGAGCAATTGTGAATTTAGGAACTTTATTTATTTATTTATTTATTTATTTATTGTTTGAAACATTTACAGAGTGTTAACAAATTATTGCATTAATATTATTACGTTGGAATATGAACTGATATTAACAATCCAATTAGAAATGTTCACAGCATGCGTAATTAAGGTTTAGTTGTTGCTAGACGGAGATGCTAGTAGTGAAAAGAATACAGAAATAATAATAATAATAAAAAAGAAATATAAGACATGAAATTTAAAACATGGTAAGTGTACAGAGAAAGAAACGTTTCTGGAAAGGATAATAAAGTTAAAATAAAGAAAAGACATAATAATAAAGCAATTAACAATCGTGACATATCATTAATCCTGACATATCATCAATTAAGAATAATTAAAAATCTTCTTCCATGACATATCATGATAGAAGATTTTTAATTTGTTTTTTAAAATATTCGAGACTGTTTGCGAAGATATCAATAAGGTCACATTCAATTGTGTTGTACAAACGACACATTCGAGACAATGGATTGAAGTATGCAATATTGTTATTAAATATTTCAATATGGAATATATTTTGACTTCTTAAGTTACGTCTATTAGGAACTTTAATATGTATGTTGCTCAGACAATGAGTGGTTAAAAGTTTATCATGAATAATTTTATATAAACATATTAAGTCAGCAAATTGTCTTCTTTTTTCCAATGTTGTAAAATTAAAGTGTTGTAATCGTTCCTCATAGGATTGGAGTATGGCATTAAATCCAAGTTTAAATGATAGCAGTCTTAGGAATTTTTTTTGCACAGATTCAATTGTTTTAGAATATTTTAAATAATGTGGATTCCAGATAACACTCCCATATTCCAAATTACTTCTGACCAACGAGTTGTACAAGGTTATAATGGATTGGGGGTATTTAAATGGTTTTGATATTCTATGGATGAATCCAATCATTTTCAATGATTTACTTATAATTTTACTGATGTGTACATCAAACATAAACTTTGAATCAAGAGTGATTCCTAGATCTCTTATAGTGGTGACTTCATTTGAGAATCTCATTTCACTGAAATAAACATTAATATTTTATTAAACACATTACAGCTGTTAACCTAAACTAAGAACATTTCTCTTTTTACACATACTCGTACATGCCGCCAGAATTATATTGCATACAATGTTTATTCATTCTTTTTAACTTTAAAACTAAAGACATACATTTCCGAGTCACGAGTAATCCGATAATATTTGAAAATCTCCTACTACCATCACTGTAAGGAGGAAATGTTGCTTGTGTCGTGATGGAGGACTTAGCCAGTCGAGGGATTGAACTTATGACGCCCGGTCGGGAACCAGACGCAATGCCAAATCAGCCACTAATCGGTCTACCCACATTATTATTTTGTGTTTTAGAGAATTTGTGTTATTTCAACTAGCGCAGACCGGTATAAATCACGGAATATTATTATTCCAATTTTGAAAAATAACCTATAAAAATAATTTTCTCTTAAAATTTCACATTATATTTAAATACCTACCTACTTTATCACTTGTCTGAATTCCTCACATAATGAGCTCCAATTTTGAAAATGCCACTTAAATTCAAAGTAAATCGTGATGTAGAGTTCATTAAACAAGAGTTACAGACAGACCCACAACCGGAATTAGTATGTTTGCTGATATAAGTTTAACTAACATAGTGCCCACTGACCATACAGAATTTTGAATTGATTCATTCACTTCATCTAGTACAGTAATATCCCCCCCCCCCCCCGAGTGAAGCGCCGTTAAGTGTTGACAATAAGGAAACAAATCTTCATCTTTATTTTGCAATTTTAAAAGATTTAGAAAGTGAGAACATTCTCCTCTTCCCAAGGTTTGTTTGTACAGCAACATTTTTACAACAAACACAGATATTACACTTTCATTTATATTATTACTAGCTGGTACCTACCCGGCGTGCGTTGCTGTGCCATTTAATAAAGAATTTTTTCTCCCTGTGTGTCCTTTCCCATTCGTCCCGTTCTTCTTCCCCTCTCGCGTTCCCACTCCGCCTCCTTCACCTTCCTCCTAATCACTCCACTCCCCCCCTTCCCCTGTCCCGCGAACCCCCCTCCCGAGTTCCCTTTCCCCTCCTCCCTTCCACATTCTATACATTCAGTTCCGGTACATTCAGTTTTCAAACAGCTCGTGTGCCACCTTTTACAATTTTTTTAATACAAATTTCACAATGCCAGAGCTCACCAGTAGTTTTATACAAACCTTGTCCTGACAATGACAAACAGAAAAAAAATGCAATTTGGTGCAGTCATTCGGATGTTATGCGCGAACATGCATTTCGGTGATTCATTTGTATTTAATACATAGAAGATTCATGCATCAGTACAATAATTTTTAACAATACAAAAAATTATACTTCTTTTTGTTCAAGACTAGGAAAATTCTTTGTTTACACCTCACGCACGCATCACATTTTTTTTATTTTATATTAAACCTTGCGCGGACCCCCTGCCGTTGTTCAGGGACCCCAACTCAATTTTAGTTTTCCACGGACCACCTGTATGATCGTGAGGACCCCTGGGGGCAGTGGCGGATACAGTGGGCGCGGGGGGCGCAGGGTGGTGCGGGGGGCGCCGGGGGCGCGCGCCCCCCCCTTGCCCCCTTCCTAAATATAAGAAAATCTTTCTTCCATCATTCGCTCTACATGTCTAAACCATCTAAGCGTCCCTTTCTTAATCTTACTTATTACGCTTGCATCAGACTTGCTTTCTTTTCATATTTTTCTCACACTGTCGTACATGGCTTTACCACACATACGCCGCAGGGATCTCAATTCTATAGCATTTAGTTCTTCCTCTGCCAGTTTCATGCTTCAGTGCCATACATCAGGGACGGTACCAGCACTCCATTGTGGACTGCTAGCTTCGTTTCTTTCGACATTTTTTTGTAAGCGCCAACGGCGTTCTGTTCTCCATAAATGCGGAGTTACCTGCATTTACCCTTCTTTCAATATCTCTATCAACCTTCGCATCTCTCGTAAACATACTTAGAAAGGAAATAATGGAAGGAAAAAGGTATGATAGGTGGTTAGGACTCTCTGGGTTAGTGTGTCCAGGAGAGATGGACGGATGAACCTTTCCCTCCCACTGCGATGCGAGGTAATGGGTCGAGAGATTCATGCTGGAGAGGTTAAATAATAGTCTACCTCGACCAGTCCTTTCCAGCTCGCCACGCAGTACGTGGACAAACACATCCGCCGCTACCTTGAAAAACCACATCCCATGAACTCAGACATCCCTGCTAAGTCATCAAACTTAGCGATCCACTTAGGATGACTTATAGCAGAGGTGTTGTTTATCCAATAAATATTTCCTTTTGAAACTTTTGCTTCATACACGTCGTTTCATGTAAAGGTACCCTTAACATGGCCCGATTCAAGTATTTGATTCACTTGATCGTGGAATGCAGCTCTACTGCTCCCTGTGGCCAGCCAAGTTTTAAATGTGAGGTCCACCAATCTTATATGTATTTATTAAAGTTAAAACTTCTTTAGCACCGTTGTGATTTGACAAACACATACATCTATATGTTTTAGCGTACGAGAAAATGAGATAGTACCTATAGTCGGTCTCCTCTTTGTGCGGTGCTTCGTATTCTACACACTGTTGGCTACTTTTCAGTTTTCTTAGGTATATCTTTAGCGCCCCCCCCCTTGATTTTTTTTCTGTATCCGCCACTGCCTGGGGGTCCGTAAGAACCACTTTGGGAACCACTGATGTATTACACAGGTGTTGGCTTTAAGGAATTTATCTTTTTATCAAAGGTTTAATTTAAACATATTTTAGTAAGATGTGGATAATGTATATATATAGTCGGGCTGACGACAGCATACATACACACATACAGTCGCATTAAATGAATTAGTGTTGTGTTGCCATTAGGCTAGGGGTTTCACATATAAGCCGTTATCCGCAGGGTGTCCGCATTTTGTTTATTGACCAAGACTAGAAGTATACCGGAGATTTGTATGAAGGTGATTTCGATAAAAACAATAATTGGATAATTTGTAGAGCGCCATTTTTATGAAAAATCATCTCAAAGGCGCTGATAATATCTGACTTACGAAGAACGTAATCCTCAGTTTTCTTATAAAAGCAGTGACATTTTATTCCCACGGATTTGACCGGAGTCAATGTTTCCTGCCAATTAATTACTTTAGTGACAGTTCAATCAATGTATTGTATATAACTACTATACAATAATCTGAATGTTTAGTCACCCTATTATATACGTACAGTGTGCGTGGTGCGTGGTGCGTGTACTCTGATAGCGAGAGGATGAGATAGTATAATCGGTCTCCTCTTTGTGCGGTGCTTCGTAGCCTCCCTACTCTCGTCTAATTTAGTTTTCTGAAGGTTTCACTTCTACCGCCCGTGAATTGTTTGAACACTCTGTTTTATTTTAAATTGTTGCTCTAAAAGCTATTTCATTAAACTAATGTGTTTTAATAGAAATTAAAACAAGTTTCCATGTTTCCTTCATCATATATACGTTTTCCTAATTCTAGTGATAGCAGTTTAATAACAATGAATAGTTTGACGGTAGTGTCGCGAATGTTAAAATATACTCCGTCCCAGAAGGACGGCAAACCAAGTTTCTTCCCGACCCCTTCAGGTTAAAAAGTAGATATTTGTAAGATTGCATACAGTGTAAATAAGTTTATAAACAAATCCTCGTTTAAAACATTAACGCTGGTTATATGGACGCATAGATCAAACAATCGGATACAGAATTGAAACACAAACAAAGGTAATAACCCCCTCAGTATTCGGCACTCGGCAATCGGCACTCGGCACTCGGCACTCGGCACTCGGCACTCGGCACTCGGCACTCGGCACTCGGCACTCGGCACTCGGCACTCGGCACTCGGCACTCGGCACTCGGCACTCGGACCATCCAACCCTTGTTTATCTGCTCGGTAATATCTCATTTTGTTTACATGAACATTGTCCCAAAACAATTATTTAGAGTTATTTATGAATAGTTAAGATATGGATGTGTTATTTGAGCAAGCTTTGCACAAGGAATGATCTAGTGAGACATACATACATACATACATACATTTGAACACAGCCCAATTTATCAAACACAATACATAAAGCACAGACATAAAGTGTTCAAACGACTGCTAACATATTAAGAAATTAAAACATATTATATTAAGTCTTTAATTGAATATCTTTATTCAGGTTATTTTTCTGTTTCTATGGAAGTATATTTGTGTGCCTGTTATTACTATTGAGACATGAAAACACACTTCTTTTGTTTACTATATTTTATTAATTTATTGTCTATTAATGTGTCTATGGTTAGTGATTTTTTTGTTTGTTTTTATGTTTTCTATTTGTTCATTGTTCAATACATGAATGTAGTACCTATCCTACATCTGATAATAATATGTATTATTGAGACATGAATACTGTTATTTGTATTTAATAATGTTTCCTTTTTTTATACTATGTACAGTATAGTCTCTGTAATCCGAAACCCACTATAATCCGAACCACCATGCCCGGTATATCAGTAGCTGCATGTCCTCGCTAAGTGTGGGATTCCTCGCTCAAATTAAAGCAGGCTAATCCTTGATAAGCCGCAAATTAGTTACTTTTTTAGACACCGAGGTGTTAGCAGTGGCACATGTTAAATTTGAGCGTTACGTAAATTGTAAAAACTATTCCTTATATCTTTCTTATTGTAAGGTTTATAATTGTTAACTTGGCTTGACTTGATTTAAGTAAAATTGTTATTGTAGTACCTTATTTGGTAGTTTTTTTGTGTCCCAAAAGGAGATCAATTAACACATTTGGATTGCTAAAAGAGCCAATGAATTGTTTAGTTATATTCTAAACATCTCCAAGGATTTGTAAAGTTTATATAAAATATAAATATTGTTAGTGTCTCTAACTAGAAGCCTCCTAGAATATAATTCTCCAATATCTGTCTCCTTATGGAAACCATAATTAATACTGTTGAAAAATTTCAACCCTAATTTACGAAAAAGTGTTGATTTCAAATTTATAATTCTTTTGAATTTACCAACACTTTATTTGGTTTTGCTCCAATGAGATTGTTTTAATAAAGGTAGAAGAATATGAATTGAAGTTGCATGTTTATTTAAAAGATTAAATAAACCGTTGAACAGCCATGAAATCCTAACGGAAATGTTGCTTTCGTATGGTTGATACAAACTATGAATTGTTGTCTGTATCAGCGCATTTGAGGTGATTTTTCACGAAAACGGCGCTATATAAATTATTCAAATAATATTATAATTATATTATTGTGACAATAATACAAGCTTGTGTCTTGTAATTGCAATTCTTCTATAAATAGATGACACTGTTGGTGCAGCATAGTCAATATGCCTTTGTTCGGGGCTGTGTTGAAATAACATAAGGTTTTACTCCTGAAGCACAACAACAGTTTTGCAGACCTAACTTTAGCATTACTTCTGTTACTCTTCCTGTTGTTCGCCATATTATTAATAACATTTCTATTAAACTTTTCTTTCAACCACTTCTATAAATAAGCACATCATTATTCATGTTTATTATAATTTGTTAACTGCCATTATGTTTTATTTTATATAATTTGTCTGATATGTTTACTTTGGAGTTGTTTGCATTGTGTTACTTTCCTTTGTTATTATTACATATTTGTTCTTATTCTACTGATCTATTCTGCTGTTATTTTACTGTTGTAATATTTGTAACAATATTAAATTATTTGAACACAGTTTTGATAGTTATTTAGAATATGACAGGCTATTAGGTTAGCTGCCATTGCTCTAAAATCAAATCAACAATATGATATTAGCGATGAGGAACTAAATTATTATTTACCAGATGAAAGGGAGAACGAATTAAATTGTAAACAATTATTTGTAAATATGTATTGAATTGTAAAACAATATACGTGTCTCTTGAAATATCTTGTTTTTTTATAATATTTATGTATTTGTTCCTTTTTTATTCCTATTTTCCAACACAACTATCTGTCATATAACTGACTATGGGCTCCATCGAAGCCAGAGCCAAGTTAACATCTCAGAACCTGGGCGTACTGTACAGGGCCCACAGATACACAACATAATATACAACTGATCACCCTGTACAGCAAGTATTGCAAGTGCACCCCCGCTTAGGCTATTAGGCAGCCACCTCTGGTCTGCAGCTCCAAAATACCTGAAAAACCCTTGGCACTGTGCAGGAACGGGTGGTGATCTGTTTGATAAAATATATCTAAACAAACGGACTGCAATCTTTGGAGCACATACTTCAGGTGGGAAATCTTGGCCTTGGCCCCTCACAGCTCACAGCATCCCCAAAGGGGACATAAGTATTATATTTATTTAAGTAGTTTTAAGCACTTGGTAAGTATATAATATTTCAGACTAGAATAAATAGGACATATAAATGTAGCTTGTGCAATGATGGAATATGTACAGGAGCTAGAATAGAGGATTGACCCCGTGCTACCACACTGGGAACCAGAACTTAGGACAACTTGGCTACTAACCCATGGATTCAGGGCCGGATCTACGAAATCTGGCGCCCTGTGCAGTAGGTACCGATGGCGCCCCCCCCCCCCCTATATTTTTATTTTGATTAAAAATTCGTTCACCCCAATTTTTTTATTTAATTATTATTTTTTTACACTAATTTATCAAATAAAATCAAGACATATAAAGGTGTAACTTTTCCAAGTGACCTGCAGTAGCTCTCACACTTGTTTTTTTTTTAAGACAGGATCGCCAGGAGCCCTATACTCTCTGAATCTATTGGGTAAACATAAATTATGGTGCTATTTTAATTATTTTAGGAAAACTCTTTGCAAGTTATGCTTTAAAATAATACAACGAATTGTTTGTTTGTGCCCGTACCATGATTTAAAATATAGGTTACGAGACAATGCGGGTGGTTTCGCTGAACTAGGTCCATTATACATTCTTAAGATTTACTGCGGGTGTACCTATATACCCAACGCGAATATTAGAAAAAGCAAATACAAATACGTTTTCATGGCAACGTACAACACAAGAATAGCATCTACTAGCTTCTGACAGGCAGTCCCGACGAGAGAGAGTGAGCAGTGATAATAAGAATATAACCTCAAATTTGTACCTTGCATTTCCCCTGTGTTGAGCGAACAAACACTAAACACTGACGTATGGTATCAACGGCTTACGAACAAAAATACCGCGCTGTGATTGGTTATTGAATTTGGATCGCACCTATTCGTCGTAAAACACGGTAAAAGATATATGGAAAAATAGATCTTACGTTTAAACTAAATATATGGAATTTGTAAAAAAATTCTGTAACTGACAATAAATTCGTAAGCCATTGATACTAACCAGATGCGTGCGCATTCTGTTTCTTTGGAAAGTGTTGCTAGAGCGTAATAATTATTTCGTACTATGGGTAATTTTTAAACGATTCAGGGAATAAATATTATAACTAAATTTTAATACAATATTTATTTTCTCACGGCGCGGCGCCCCTTCGGAGTTGGCGCCAGGTTTTTGCACGTTTATGAACGTATGGCAGATCCGGCGCTGTGATTACAAACGCAATAAAATAAAACCCAAGTTTAAATGCACTTTGTTTATTTATTTATTCAGTATTTCTTCACCATTGTTCAGCATGTAATTATTAACCCACTAGGGTTCGCCTGTACCGGGGTTAATAATTTCACAATTTAATAAAAGTAACACACATAAATATCGGTCATAACCAAACAGTAAAGTTTTATTTTAATTTTAGCGACTAGATATATAAAAAAATTGTATAAACTAAATATAATGGTGAATTTAATGTAAGTGTAGATATTATATATTATATACCTATTTTTCGTTCTCCTCACTAGGGGGTCCCGTGCCGAGGTGGACTAAAGTCTTTTCGTTATTTGTTTTTGGGGTGTTATGCCGTGTTGCACTACCTCCTCCTTTAGCCAAAGTTTCGGACAGCATTACAGTGTTCGTTATTAGGGCAGATGTTGATGGACAATAATTAATGATGGACACTGTAACGCTGTCCGAAACGTTCGCTAAAGGAGGATGTAGCGCAACATGGCATAATACCCCAAAAACAAATAACGAAAATACTTTTTAAAAAAAATCTTAAATCATATATTGGACTTAAGTTATTTATACCTATATAGGTAGTTTGTTTGTCTCTTATGTCATTTTTAGTGTCTTTCATTAGTGTTTTTTCATTGACCTCTTTAAACCATATTTTATTCTTGATTAGTACTTATTAGAATTTATTAGTTTAATGTCTTGGGGAAGGATGTTATAGAGTTTTGTTGTGGAAAGTATATGTAATAGGGTTTTTTCATTGACCTCTAAGGTTCTTCATTTCCTCACAAATAATTGAGTTGCCCATAAAATCATGAAACATAACATCTTTAATTGCCTATATCTTATAATTTAAATAAAAAATAAATAAATTAGCTCACATCCGTAATAGATATGTGATATACCTCTTGATTACAAAAATATTTTTTCAGTTTGGTTGGGTATTTTGATCTCAATGGTTAATCCGGCCCTGGGTCAGACCAAAGAGTTACAAAGATATATTTAATATAAAACATTACGTGACTAGATAATAAACGCATTATCCATATTTAATAAGAAATATATCATTGGGAAAACATTTAGCAACAAAAAAAAAACAATTACAAATATCAATACGCTTCCGATTTCTAGACAACATATTCGCTTAGTACACTGAATAAAAATATGTGGTTTAATAATTTGGAATATTTTTATATATCATTTTTATTCGATCTAATGTTATGAATACATGGTCTAGTGGAGGATTCAGTATTTTTTAATATCTTCAATAATATATTTTTGGCATATATTTGTTGTACATTTGGTACGTCAAAGCTGTTGAAAATTGCAATTGAAGGCGTTCTAATAGTTCTAATAGTAGGTAGTTTCAGTATGGTCTTAACGATTCATTTTTGAATTGTATTCAGGTTGTGTGTACTTATGTGTAGCAGATTACATATCAATAATAATAGATTAACCTAAAGATATATAAAGGTAGTTCTTATATTTTATATACATACATAAAGTAATAATAGTCTAACCAAGAGATACCCATATTTCTCAACTTCTCTTAAGGTAACCAAAGGTATATTTTAAAAATAATTTAATTTACATTGAGAAGAGTTCAGAAAGTGGATCTATTTAAACAAAATAATTAAAAATTGTAGCAATATAGATTATCCAGTCATACACAATGTGCAGTAAACAGATATTATCAGGAATTAGTACCTTGCAGAGTGGAACATACTCTCAGTATTGCCCTGCTGAGAGATCACCAATCACAAGCGAAATATTGCTTGAAATGGCTTGAGCAACTGTGGAAAGTGCATTACATCTGTTCGCATAATTGAACTCAACACCTGTGGGTGACGAGTTAAGATTTAAAAATGTCTAATTAATACATATGACTCGATAATACATATCTCACTGGGAAAACATTTATTATTTATTTATTTAGTAGATAATGAAAATAAATAAAATATACCTACTATAGACTTCAGACAATAAGATAACATATTCCCTTAGTACCTACACTGAATGCAATATGATCTAGATACGTCCATTTCTAATAGTAAAACCAATGGCGCCAAATAGGTATCGACTCCTAGTCCCTAAACAGGTCAATGAAATTGAATATCCCTTCAAAAAAGATATTTGAAAATGTTTGATCAATTTCTACCAAATTAAGAATATTCCATTGAAATACCGGTAGAATAAGGATAGTATTCCCATCTGACGTCTGTGCTATCTGTGCTAGAGACGGCCTATGTGGGCAAACACATAGGCCGCCAAGATCTAGACAAACCTCAGCCCAAAACTTGAAATGACCTGCGAGGGTGGTGTTGGTTAGACATTTAGGCCGCGCATCCGCGCCCAAAAAGAAGAAGATGGAGAGATATGTAATTGTGCCTTAAAGAAGGTCATTTTCCAAAACAGTTTTAAATCTCCCCCATAATTCCAATTCATAAATCTGGTGAAACGCATAAATTAGACAATTATCGACCAATCTCACTTGTTTCAAACCTATCAAAAATTTTAGAAAAATGCATCAAAAATAGAATCGTTGAACACTTAGAAAAATATAATATTCTGTCGCAAAACCAGTATGGTTTTCGTAAAGATCTAAGCGCTGAAGATGCAATATATATTATATAGGTGCTCAAAATTACGTCTTGGTCTGAATAATAATTCGTATTTTCTATAAACACGATGCAAACACAAAAGATCAATGCAACGCTTGGAGACTTAAATAACCATACATACAACTTAAGAAAAAATAACACAACAACGCGCATGTAATAAGACATGATATAAATTCAATTAAAATTTTGAAGAAAAACTTACAATTTGGCAATTAAGTGTAGAAAATAAATGATGGCGCTGCGATCGTTTTTTAGATTTTAAATGACAACACCAAGATGGTTCATAAGACAATAAATATATGTTTAAAAAAACATTTCGGTCTTGCTTGTATTTTCAAAAATTTTCCACAAAAAACTATAATTTAATAGAAGTAAAATGGTAATTTAGTACAAGTAAAATAAAACAAACCAAATTTTAAGTGGGCGTTTATTTCGTTATAAGGTAATAATATCTAATAATATTATTAAAATGGCATTATAGGATGGGCGGTACATATACAAATCAAACACAAACATTTTAGGTAGGTACATATCACAAAAACTAATAATAAAAACAAATTTATAAAACCCTTATTCATATTCGTCAGAACTTTTATTCAAACAATTTAAGGTCAGAAAATAATGTGCATTATACTTTTATCATTCAACATTACAAAGTTATAAAGATAATATTCAAAATAAAGTGACAAAGTTTAGATATATATCAATAGAATGCAAAATTTTTCGTAAATATTCCCAGCTACCATCAAATCCAATATCTTTTTTGAGTACGGTTAGTAAAGTTCTTAAAGTTGGGACTTCTTTACGTACTAAGTAAAAAAAATGAATTTTTTGACGAATGGCACAAATATCAAAATCATCCAATTCCATTTTCCGTTTTCCCGGTGATTGAAATTTTCCATTTGCTTTTTCCCCTTCCTTGATGATTCGCCTTACCGTTGATTGAGATTTAGGTACCTGTGTGTGAAAACATCAAAAATATTATTATTATAGAACGTATTTAAAAAAAAAACACAGTAGATAATATTCATTAAGAAAGAAAGAGAAAATTAAGAAAAAAGTTATTTTTCTATGACACTTTGCACTCCTATTGGAATCACTAATGACCAGTAGTCTACTCTGGGGTTGAAAAAAATAAACATAATTTCCTAAAAAGTTAAAAAAATTATATTATTTTACTCATTCTTTTTAGACAACCTGTTTCTTCTATGTGGTGACCATGCAGCGCGATAACATATTAGAACGACATTATTCGAAGAAAGTCACTAAACACAATCTTTTAAAATCAAGATAATTACTAAACCATTTAAATTGTGAGGAATATATTTCTTAAAAATTAGAAGGTACTTATTTTGTAAAAGAAGTGTCTTTTTTGTTCGAAACATTTGAAATTTGTCTTGGGTTGTAAATCAATGGATTACTAGCTCTTTGTATTCCGGGAATGTTTATCCTCATTGGCTCTAGTTTTAGGTTATTACATGATACTTACTTGAAAATGGCGCCGAAAACAAAAGATGAACCTTCCCAGGAGGCGGAGCAGGTATGTGGAAGAATCTGAGCAGATACACGGTGTTTTTGAAGATACAAGTATAAACAGTTTGACGCACATTGAAAAAAAATTTTATGTAACTTAACACTATAAATGTCTATTGTCATGTTAAAACTAATCACTTATAAATTTTTAAGGTATCAAATTTTTCATAACACACTCCAACGCACATAGCAGGTTTATTGTCGCAAGTTTTCCAAAAATATATGGTCCTTTTTCGTTGTTTTTTATCCGAACACACTATACACTCACGAGATTTTTTTTCATTTTGAGGCATTAGTATGTGTAATTTTCCATCCAACCTTTGTTCTGGATCGAGACAGTGTCTGCCTTTTGTACAATTTAATCCTCCTCTGTGATTTCCGACTAATTGAATGATAAGTTTGTCAACAAATTCAAGGTGTGTCATAGCTTTTAGTTTCATTTGATTTTGTTTTTGTTTATATAAAATGTACGAGTTAACAACGGAAACTTCGAGACCCCAAAAAAATCATTTTCGCCACCATTTTAAAGTTTTTCTCAAAAATGGGTAGGCTGCAGTATACTGGTCTGCAGTATCTACGCCTCCCATATATTTAGTATAGTTTATTATCATATTCGGCTTCATTATGGTTTCTTCGTCGCCACCTCTCATTATTCTTTTTACAGTTTTATAATCATTTGAGTAATGATTGGTGTATACTGTAACCATTCTTTTGTCCTTCCAAGCAAGAAGCAATTCATTGTTTTTTACACAAGTAATCGTTTCACCTGACTTCAATTTAGCATTTTTTATCGGTAATGGTATATGCTTTCTCGTCTTCATTATTGTACCAGTTAGATGAGTTTTTAACTTCATCAATTCCTCTCCTGATTGCGGGCTTGTATATAGCCTGTCAGTAAACATGTGATAGCCTTCAGCTTCAGGAATGGAAATTAATAAATTGTTGTACAGGTGCAAAACAATTCTTGAAGTAAATGGGAGATCAGGTCTAATCAGTCTATGCGTGGTTTCGGCACCATAATATGGAACAAATGAATAAATATAACCAGATCCCGAATCCGCCAAAATGTATATCCTGATGCCCCATTATTTGGTTGTTTAGATTATAAGTTTTAAAACAAATCCTGCCCTTAAAATTGACTACGGATTCGCCTACCACTATTTCTTTACGGGGTATCATATATTATCTACGTTTACTATCTATATGTTGCATAAATCCATTTACTTTTTCAACTCTTTTTTCAAGGGTTTCGTTGTTATCTGTTTCATTGAATAAAGATGTGGCATCCAAAATATTTGTAAAAAACGATCTCTTTTAAAAACACTTCTGAAAAATGGGGAATAAGCGACAAAAGCAGTCGAGAAAAAATCTTGGAGATTGGGATGTGGTCTCACTCCCATATTTAATATGACTCCTAAGAAAGCTCTAAATTCTCCTTCATCCAAATCTCTCCAAGAATGCCAAAGAGAATTTTTACTTAAATTTTGGGTTTTTGAAATAATATTATTTGCGTAATTATTAGTATTACTGACTATGGTTTTTATTAGTTCACCAGTAAAGAAATTTTTTAAAAAATCTAGCGGCTCATTACAATTTCATGGAATATTAGGACCAGCGCGTCTGCTACCAATGGAAAAATCATTAATTTTTGGTTGAAAAATATTACTTAAAATTTCCCAGTTACTAGTTTCACTGTTTGTATCACTTTCACTTTCAGAAAAAACAGCTCGCCTTCTTTTACTCAGTCGCACTTCGATATCACTTCCCCCTTGAGTTATCCCCCTTTTCTTGTGGCTTCAAATGAACTGTCAAATGAGATTGTCAAATTCGAATTTTTAAACATAACCTCAAATCAGATTGTAATGGTTATAGTCGCTCGTAAATTGGCATAAATCTTGTAATACTAATGAAATTTATTAAACAACCTGTAGGTACTACATATCAGTCATTTCTGTAGTTCGTTTGTAAACATCTTCTAAATTAGACAGAAGCTACTTCGCGTGATACTCGGCTAGGCAGCGTTGAAAAACGCAGAATATAACCCCTCTTGCACCCCTCTTGCATCATTTTAGTATTTGTGACAAAATCATTGTTTAATTCAACTCAAATTGATTCCATATTAGTGATAAATTTTGAATTAATGCACTCTTTTTCTGTATATTTTGTTTTATAATCTTCACAATACCGGAGTAAGTGGAATTGATATGTAGAACGCCCGAGAAACAAGACAAGTTCAATCACGAATACCAAATCAACTCAAAATATTCACGCACTATGACTGCGGTTAATCACGAATACAAGACTAAGTCGAAATAATCCAGTCTTTGTGCGTATTGACAGCACCTTCCCCAACAGCTGGTATGTCGTAACTGGTGATGCGTTAATATTGTTGGTGGGGATTTTCGTAGAGCTATTCAGTAAGACCGACTTATGTGCTATCTACAAAATTATTGATGGAGATTTTTAAACAGGTGTCTTTGCGGTTTGTGTAGTTTTCGACGCAGATTCCAAAAATGGCAATAACTCGATTTTGGATTATTTCGAGTTGTGCTATTCTTTATCTAGGTGTGCGATATGGTTAGGTACCTAATTTTAAAATACGTAAGAAAGGAGTTCATGTTTCTTATAGGTCTTTACGAAATCAATAATATCATTATTGAATGCAAGGGCGGATCCAGCTTTGGCGCCAGGGAGGGGTCACATAGTGCCAGGGGGGGGGTCACATAGTCGTGGTCAAGTCACAAGAAGTTATAATTTATTTTGATAATAATAGATACAAGTAAAAAGTACGTCCACCTAGGTCCTGGACCCAGCCCAGGGGGGGGTCATGACCCCCATGACCCCCCCCCCCTGGATCCGCCCTTGATTGAATGAATGATGTGATTAGTGCAAGAGTATTTGTTAGCATTATAGGTCTCACAAGTTAAGTTGACTTCATCACAGTACTCACACAGATGCAAAACTTTCATACAGCGTGTTTCGTTTTGGGCTTTTAACAAAAAAGCAGTTAATAATTATTTCACAATTGAGAATTCGAATCCAAAGTGTGTTTAAATCTGTAACATAAAACTAATGTTGTTTTACAACATTTTTATAGAAATACTGAAGGTTTAGGAAGAAAAATAAGTTTATTAACTAAATGCGATAATCTTCAGGATTGAATTCAAAGGGGTAGGATAAATAACAACAAGGTTAAAAAAATATTATATTATTTAAAAAGATTAATTTATTATAATATTCATACTTTGTTGGCATTGCCGCTTATACGGCCATTTGCTAAACCAAAACCTGGAAAGGACACGCAATACATAGGCCAACAGAACTAGCTCAGGAAGTCGGCGCAAGCAAGGTTCCTCTTAAAACCAAGGCGAGTGTTGTGGTTCGCTTGTGAATTCCTTCTCCTCCTTTCCTCACAATCTCCAGGTCTCTCTCCTCAATCAGAACACAGTTTTGCACGTAAAGGGTTTATTCATTTAGAAGGAGACAGGGTTTTACAATTGCCAGCCTCGGCAAACTACACATGGGTAGGTACTTGCTAGCACTTAGTATCCTAACATGGCGGGGAACTTCTCTCTTAACTCTCCACACGTATTAGTGAATTTAAACGCGGGATGTAACATGTAGCACACAAGAGGGAACAAGATTCATTTTACTCACAAAGCAGGATATGAGGTAGTCGTCAGACAGGCTACTGTGGGCTGAAGCCTTCTCGTGCACAATACACATTATAGAAAACATTACGAGTTTTTGGTTCTCGACACAGCGCCGCGGCGCAATTACTGTGGACACTCTAGGACACTGTTGTCAAGCCCGAAAGCAGCGGGGGAATGGCTGCCGGGGACCGATCGGCGCTTGGCTACGGACCTCCGCGTGCGGAGAGGGGACGGAGAGGGGAGCGGTGCGGCGAGCCGTGCACTGGGGTCAATTCACTAGCTCCTCGCAACAGGAATAAGGGGGTCTATTCTTTATCTTTTGTAACGTAACAACTTATTTAATATTTTATAAAGTAAATAATCGACAAGCCGCCTCATGCCGCTACACGTTTAATAGGTATAGATTTTGAAAAGTAAACTACTGTTAAACTTGCATTTAAATTCGGTTTTCATTCAAAGTTAAAAATTTCCCATATAAAACATCTCCATTGCCGCCATTTTTTTGTATGGATTTGACATTTGTAAAGTTTCGTTTAAAACTCAATACGCATGAATTACTTGGTTTACCGAAACTAAGAACCTAATGTTGAAATGAAGTGTGATTTCCAAAACCTGGGCTTACAAATTTGGCTGTTTATGGGTTATTTATTTTTTATAATTACCTATGTGTGCCCAATCATCAGCAACACTAATTATTTAATTATGTATCAGTCATCATCAGCAACTATCTATACGTATATTATCTAAAATATAACAAATTACTAACACAAAGGTACAAAAGATTAACTGTTGAATAGGTACTAGTCTGTGATACTCCAGTTGCCTTAGACGTCAAATCATACAAGTCATTTATGCTTAAAAGTTGACCATTGTTTTTTTTCATTATGAATAAATAAAATAATTAAACATACGGAATAAAATTTCACGATTAGGTCCATTAGCCACGTTCCGTTTCGTAACAGGACTCCATGATATCGTAATAAATATTAAACTTGCACACTTAACAAACACTATTTATTATTTCAAATTTATAAATTTGTCATTATTTCGTCGCCTCAGTTCTTATTTGTCCAACAGACCATTTTAGTTTTTGTTCAATCTCCACTTTAAAATTAAAAACAAAGTATGAAAAATGATGATTAATCACTAAACTAAGAATTATTTAAACTAATTGGATTTTTACCTTTACGGAAATAGCTTTATCTTAAACACCTATCATAATGTTTTATTGAAATAATTAAAGAAAACCTTCTCCTCCTGAAAAATTTTCTAATGGTCTGTTGGACAAATACGAACTGAAGCGACGATTTGTCACTTGCGAAATGTAGGTGCACGTATGTTTAAATCAAATTACGAACCGAATGAATAGGACATCCTGTAAGTACAGCCTCAAAAGGGTGTCGTTAAACTTGCCTCTCTTCTAACTAGTTACAATAAGTGGCCGCAAACAAGACAGAGAGCCTTATCGGATTTGTGGGCGTCGCTTGACATTCACACAGATAGACCAATACATCAATACTAAGCATTTTTATTGCTTCCAACTTAAACAGCCTTACTCATCATAAAACCGTACCACGGCTCTGTAGCGGCTCTGTAGCTACACAGTGGAGTAAGCTTACACTGCTCAGGGTAAAAATGTTTACTCATCATCATAATGTTTCTCGACAGCTGTTATGATTTTTTTACGGTAGCAACACTGCTCCAAAGCTCAAAAACGCGACCAATTTAGCATTTCGCGGCGTGTTGCCAACTTCACGTTTATTCATACGTCAACACGCGTCAACACAACTTTGACTTTGGTAAATCTATATTTAGACACCTAAAATCTCCTTCCGTGAGTGCCGCAAATGGATCGTACCTTTTTTAAACCTTTTCCGTGGCCGTGGTGCACGAATGCTGCGAATACAGTCAATATTTGCCAAAGCTCCGTTCAAAATGTCAAGATTCTCATAAAAGTTCGCCATTTCGTCAGTTACAACGCATGGGGTACTGAGTTAACCCTGGTGATCGGGTGGTTTAAATTCTGACAGCTACTACATCTCCCGATACAGCGACTCGGTAAAAACACGCGCATGCGCGCGATTAACCCACCATGTTGAGTAAAAATTTCACCTAACCCGCTCTTGCTCCAAGGTGTAATCTTATTTTGCGATGATGAGTAAGGCTGAAAGTGTTTTACCTATACGTGTGACTGGGAAGTTTTGTAGCTGTTCTGTCGCTCTGGTTAGGGCATCCATGGGGACTTGAGGTATGGGAAGGGGGGCCATTACAGTGGGGGGGGCGGGGTCGGCTCGACGATTGGTTGAGATGGGTGCGCGGGGGGCGGGGGCGGGAGGGCCTCTCCGTGTGTTCTGGACTCACTGTGGCCGGGTTCCGCCGTTGGCGAGCGTGGTGGGGGAGGGGACGGGCGGGGCAGCACAAGTAGTTGGCCAAGTGATGGATATTTGGCGTGTGAAGTGTGCCCTCGCGCTACAAGTGTGCCTAGATGGCGTGTGAAGTGTGCCCACGTGCTAAAAGTGTGCCTTTTCCAAAATTTTACCCACACGGCTGACATTGGCTGCCACATCTTGGTCGCGTATTAAGCTTCTAGTAAAATGTAGACAAAATAAATAAAATTAAATAATTTTACTATCTATCTATAGGTAGTAGGTAGGTAGGTTTAGGTGCCTTTTTCTTCTTCAACACACAAACTACCTAACTAGTGATGGGTCGACCCACAGTGTCCTTCTTGACAGTATCAAGGAGGATACGGTGTTTCTACTTATGTTGACAGAATAGCATTTATTCCCAAACATGGGAACACCTCAGCACAGGTTCGCCTAGTGAGGTGTTCACAAAATACTACTAGGTACTTACATACATACAGTTACGGATGATTAAATTTTTTTTTCTTATTACTAAACTTAATATCTATGTATTTTGTATGTTCAAGAATAGAAATAAATAAAAAAAAAATAAATAAAATAAAAAAGATGAGACCTTAAATGCAGATAATTTTGTTAAATGACGCACGGAAATAAGCAACAACCAGCTCTAGGGTTTATATTTATTCATTTTATATGATGCATAGGTATCTACCTAAGTAGGTATATCTAGGTACATAGTGTTTATAACACACTTACCTATTTATTATGCTTTTGTAATTTTGAAAGTCTCCTATACTTTTCCTTCATTTGTTTAAACATTCTAGGTAATTTTTTTCTTTTCTTTTCATATTTTGTTATCACTGTAAAACTGTGGATCCAATAATAGGTACCTACAGTTTATTCTTATACATTATTTTAATAACGAGAACTCCTCTCCTAAACTCAAGCACCGGAGTGGACCAACGAGGAAAGAATATAGCTACCTATGTAGGTAATAGTGACGGCCGTTGTAGTGCAGCGGTAAGGCGCTTGACTCGCATTCCGAAGGTCGCGGGATCGAATCCCGGCGTGGCAAATAAATTTTATTTGATTAATTTGTGTATTTCACAATTTACCTATTCATTTAAAATAATATATGTACCCACCTATAGTAGATATATTTGCGGCACGTTCCAGAGTGGAAGATACTCTCAGTATCGCTTTGGTGTAAGACCACCATTCAGAATTGAAACGTTGGCGTTGCTTAAAATGGCTTCTGCCGTGTTTGGTGACCAGAACTGAATAGCCAGGTACCTCCCCACCTTCCTCTTCCCTATCTCCTTCCCCTCATCACTGCCTTCAGCCTCACAAAATACCCCAATTGGGGATGCCATAGTCCCTATATCGGACGGATGTCCTCTATATTGACTGTAAAATACGGGTGCCGAGAACGAATGAGGACGCGTTCCAGATGCAGCGGGTATTTACGACGTTACCCCCTCCCTGACCACCCGAGACCAACCGATGGCCCGTTCTGAACCCCTCCCCCACCCCTCTACTTCAAGGCGTACGAACAGCCAATCAACGAGCTTCTTCTTAAATGGCTGGCTAATTATCTGTCTATAAATATTTTGTGTGTGATTAATATTAAATTTACGCGAGTCCTGCCAGAGCTACGTTAAATAAAAATATATAGATTGAAAGGCTGGACTCGCGTCCATACAATTGCCATAAAATTAAATATGTAAATGTTGTCATTAAATAGATATAAGGGTTTTTCACACTGATGTCGGGCTAAATACCCGCTGGTTAATATTGTACAATTTTTTCTGAAGTTAATAAAAATGCTAGAAAGAAGTGGTTTGCACGAGATGGAGCGGAAAAGAGAGTGATGTTGCGTGTATAATCCAAAATTATCATTTAATCCTTATATAAGAGTACCCTAAGCTGCAAAGAAATGCAACAACGTTAAAAGGGTAATTCTGTCAAGCGCGAACCTACTTTACGCACGGCCACGCGGCAGCGTATATATGGAGCGCCCAAATCTGTTCAAGTCAGTCTTATCCGAACTTCAACCGTCGCGCTACATCCTACTCTGACCGCCTCTATCTTCTTGCACCACTTCTTACTGCCTGAAAACTACAATCGCCTTTTACTTTCAACCTTGCACTTCCTTGGACTGCTGAATAGACTAGAAGCCCAGCACCCGTATTTTACAGTCAATATAGAGGACATCCGTCCGATATAGGGCTTCTAGTCTATTCAGCAGTCCAAGGAAGTGCAAGGTTGAAAGTCAAAGGCGATTGTAGTTTTCAGGCAGTAAGAAGGGGTGCAAGAAGATAGAGGCGGTCAGAGTAGGATGTAGCGCGACGGTTGAAGTTCGGATAAGACTGACTTGAACAGATTTTGGCGCTCCATATATACGCTGCCGCGTGGCCGTGCGTAACATAGGCTCGCGCTTGGGAGAATTACCCCTTGAACGTTGGCGCATTTCTTTGCAGCTTCGGGTACTCTTATATAAGGATTAAATGATAATTTTGAATTATACACGCAACATCACTCTCTTTTCCGCTCCATCTCGTGTAAACCACTTCTTTCTAGCATTTTTATTAACTTCAGAAAAAATTGTACAATGTTATCCAGTGGGTATTTAGCCCGACATCAGTGTGAAAAAACCCTTATATCTATTTAATAAAAACATTCACATATTTAATTTTATGACAATTGTATGGACGCGAGTCCAGCCTTTCGATCTATATATTTTTATTTAAAGTAGCTCTAGCAGGACTCGCGTAAATTAATATTAATTATACACAAAAATATTTACAAACAGATAATTAGCCAGCCATTTGAGAAGAAGCTCGTTGATTGGCTGTCCGTGCGCCATTGAAGTAGAGTGGGGGGGCGGGGTGTTTTGAACGGGCCTTCCGTTGGTCTCGAATGGTCAGGGAGGGGGTAACGTCGTAAATACCTGCAGCATGTGGAACGCGACCTCATTCGTCCTTGGACGGCCATGCAGATAAGCCGTTGCTAAAGCGGCCATCATGCGAATTGGATAGGTTATAGGTATGTTTGATACAGCACCCTCATTCGTCCACGGACGGCCATGCTGAATGTTTGGCCATTGCAGACAAATTTGCTTGCTGCGTATTGGGTAGGTCACGTTCGATACAGTCCCACTGGCTCCAGAAGGGAGCAGTTGGGACTCTTGTGTGGTATTCATGTAAAAAACAATACTAAATTTTACACTGCAAAATTTTTCATGTAATATATATACCTAGGTAGGTATATAAGTACCTAGGTACCTATAAAAAACATTACTATATACCTTATTAATAGATAAGATTAATTGCTACTGTCAGGCCTAGCAGGTACTGCAGATAGTACCTACCTACACAACTGCTAACCCTGCACAAATCGCAACTGTGCTCTATGGTTAAATTTGGCTGCCACCTCTGATCTGGAGCTCCAAAATACCTGAAAAAACCCTTGACTCGTGCAGAAACGGACGATCCGTTAGATAGATTCTCCCATCTTAACAAACGGATTGCAATCTTTAGAGCACTGGCGTCGGGTGGGAATGCTATCTTTGTTCTACTCTACCGGTATTTCAATGAAAGATGCTCCGAGGAGCTAGCGTCATTGATCCCTTTGGTACCGGTGCATGATCGAGAAACTCGCCAAACGCGTGTCTAACACAGCTGACATTATTTGTCACATGTGAACGGGTCGCTTCTTCGATTCATTCTCGAGCTCAACAGCTCGATTTTGTAACGATTTGCCGGCCTCTGTTTTGCCTCCTTCCTACATCATGGGTCTCTTCATTCCTTCCTCTCCTCAATCAGATGACATGGGCCCTGAGGGAAATTATTTTCCTCAGGGCCTCCAGTACCTACTTAATTGACTTAGTGTAAAAAAAAATCAGATTTAAAATCAATAGTGAAATGACAGATAATGGAGACCTGTGAAAAATAACACTACCAAAGATATTGATATACAAGAGATATGCTATGATGGCCGCCCGACCGTCAGCGGACTACTTACTACCTAATATGCATAGTTTGAATACGGAAAGAATTGGTTCATTTAGTTGATTTTTTGAAGGTGTGCAGTAGATAGTATTGGTTAAGATGAAGCCATAGTAAATAATGCAAAGTCATACATAATCATATGTTTTTGTTTTGAAATTTTGTTTGCTTAAAAGTATTATAGATGCTTCAATTAAATACTGCGTGTAGAACATACCTTGGCCCTTAAAAATATCGGTCATTTTTTTAATAAGTCTTTTATTAAGCCTTTAAAAAAATAAAGTATAAGGTCTATAAAAAACACTTTCAAGTCCAAACTCTCCTATTTATAAACCCCTTTTCGGATTTGGTTTTATTGTATAATGTGCAGGCCCGGACTGGGACCATTTGGGGCCCTCCGCTAAAACTTGCAAAGGGGCCCCCTAACGTGGTGTGGGGGGAGCCCCCACATACTGAACCCCAGATTCCTACCCACCCCTTAAACCCTTTTCCTTCCCAGAACTCTCCTCTCCTTCCTTTCCTTAAAAAAACCCTCCACACAGCATCCTCAAAGATGACATAGGCCCTGAGGGATATTATTTTCCTCAGGGCCTCCTGTGTGGAGCTCATGTAAAAAAAAAAAAATAAAAAAAAAAATTGGCACCTATAAAGAAGAAGAAATTCAGATAGATTTTTATAAGAATATTATGATTTTCGACTTTTGTTGACTTTATTATTTATTGAAATAAGAAATTAACAGTATTTTTAGGATACCACAACACTACTAAACACATGCTGTAGAACTGCCAATAATTATAAGAGTTCAAAATAAAGGGCAGGATTTTATTCACCACAAAGCAATAATGAATTATGTCAAAACTATTTGTGTAGTAAAAATAATGACAAACGGATTTTAGGGATTAGAAAAATAATACTAACATTTTAAAAAATCCTCTGTGTTTAACAGTTTACAATGTTGTATACTAGAATAGAAGGAGCTTAACTTAACTGAAATGATTCGACATCTTGCTTCCCTAGCCCTAAAGTAACGTTGTAAGCAACTCACTTGTTAAAGCTACTTCATCTATTATTTTATTTTTGTCCAAATTATAATATCAATCCCTCTCAACATTAATAAAAAGCAGACTGGACATAAGGTCTTGGCCTAAGGACGACCGAAGTCGATTTTTGACGATTTTAAGTTTAGAAAAAACTCGTTCACATGTGACTTGGGTACAAGGTACGGTAAGAACAAATTTATCTAATCTAATCTAAGACACTATATAAAGAGGTAAGATTTGTTTGTTTGTTTGTTTGCATAGAATAGGCTCCGAAACTACTGAACCGATTTGAAAAATTCTTTCACTGGTAGGAAGCTACACTATCCCCGGGTGACATAGGCTATATTATATTTTCAAAAAAATTAGGGATCCTTACTAAAACTCTCATAATGTAACCCAAGGTGTAAAAAAAACTACCTAAAATATTCTTTGCATCGCGTGCGCTGCGAAAACTATTAATGATAGAATAAAATAATGTACTACGACTTTGCAGAAGATATCATTATTTACAAAAAGTGTCGCGACAGCATATGTCTAACTATTATAGTTATGCCACAATAAGTGTTCTTTTATTTGAAAATTTTAATTAAAATGTCGCCGCTTGAAAAGGATCTTTATTTGTATCTTGGTTTTAATCCTTATCAAAATAAATTACTTCATAAACAAGACTGCTTTAATACCTTTAATTAACTTTTTGAATTATTCAATTCGGACATACCATTCGAAAGATATCGCGAGTTTAAAAGTGCAAGTATTAGATAATTTATAAAGTTAGCTAGGAAGGGGACGCGGGAGGGGAACGGGGACGCACGGGAAGGTGATTCCGGGAGAAAAAAGTATTTATTTGAATATGGCATTGCAACGCATGCCGGGAACCAGCTATATAATATAAAAATGAATCGCTGAATTTGTTGGTAAGCGCAAATCTCGAGAGCAGCTGAACCGATTTTGCTAATTCGTTTTTTAGAATATTCCTTGAAGTACGAGGATGGTTCTTACGGAGTGAAAAATTAAGAAAATTGCGCAGAAAATTGGAAAATTTCAGAAAACATCGCACGTTTGACAGATTGCGTGAACAATGTTTATTTATTAAATCAGGATTCTATTTTTGAAAATCCTTAGTTGATAAATTTACTTAAAGTCGGTACTCCCCTAATAGTTTTAAAGGAATCAATAATTTTAAATATTTTAAATAGGTACCTATGTTAGGTACCAAATTTAATATACATGAAAAATGGAAATTTGAATAAAAATTGTAAAAGGTGGCACGCGGGCTGTTTCAAAACTGAATGTCTGGGATTGAATATATGGAACGCGGGAGGAGGGTTGGCGGGACGAGGGAGCGGGAAAGGGAAAGGGTAAGGCGGGGAAGGTGGAAGGGGAACGCGGGAGGGGAAGGGGACGTGTGAGGGGGGAGGGGAACTCGGGAGGGGGGTTCACAGGATGGGGGAAGGGGGTGAGTGGAGTGGGGAGAGGGAAGGTGGAGGTGACGGAGTGGGAACGCGAGAGGGGAAGAGGACGCAGGAGAAGAAGGGGAGGCGGAAGGGGAACGGGACGAATGGGAAAGGACACTCAGGGAGAAACAATTTCCTTATTAAATGGCATAGCAACGCATGCCGGGACCAGCTAGTATACAATATACAGGTTGGTAAACAGTCCTGATTGAGCAATGACGATATATAAATAAATGTAACGTCATTGATATTGAGTAAGTTCAAACAAAATAGAAAAAGCACATGTCAAACACTGGAAATATTGTCTATTTTCAAAGCAGTAAATGTCAGCATTTGTTTCCGCTGCCGTTGGGTCCAAATCGTCTTCTTCGTCACTGCATCTGTCTCCGTAGTTCTCAGTGGACTCTGCCGCTATGAAGTTGCTGTATTGTTGTGCAAACCGTCGCAGCTCTATCAACAGCCGACTTCTTTCAATTTTACACAGTTTAGAAACACTGTGCACGTGCACAGCTTCTGTGGGAAATGTTTGGATTTTCAAGATAAAGTTGAACTTTTTGGGGTCCAAGGTCCAACCAAGAGCAATCCTGTAAAAACATCTTTGTTTGCGCAAAATCTTTCTTCAATACTCATCCTCGCACAGTCTAAAATATCAAAATATACAATTTTGTAATGTTGAACTGTTGAAATAGAGTCAGTTTCATCTTTTGTTTTTTCACCGGGCATTATAACTACTAACAAGACAAAATATTTTTTTTGTACGTTTTGTGGGGCCCCTTCGCGCCGGGGGCCCTCCGCGATCGCGGACCTGCGGACCTGGCCAGTCCGGGCCTGATAATGTGGCAAATTTAGTTTCTTTTATAATAATCGCAAAAAAAATTATATTTACGCCCGAACTTCACAAAATAAAATAAAATACACATTTTCTCGTTGTTATTTTTGACATCAATCAATACGTCCCGCATACTACGAATTTGGATTCTTGAAGTGACCCTTATGGCGTGGGCACAAGAACCATGCACTTGGCAACATCTTTTTCGTATCAGTCCCGCGTCCCGCCCCAACCGGCGCGGCGCCGAAGACAGTCGTGTTACTCCACGTCGCTTAGTTTCGTGAAATCAATTTTAAATTTCAGTTTTCTTACAATAAACAATGCGTAAAACAAGAATTTATATTTTTTTCAGGCTTTGGTTAACAATACCTACAGGTAGATAAGTTTTAAGATTTTCACGGCCAAAAGCATTTTCGTTATTTGTTTTTGGGGTGTTATGCCGTGTTGCGCTACCTCCTTCTTTACGATGTACGTACATCTACCGGATCTGCCGGATCTGCCCTGATGATGGACACTGCAACGATGTCCGAAACGTTGGCTAAAGAAGGAGGTAGCGCAACACGGCATAACACCCCAAAAACAAATACCTAACGAAAATACCTACAGGTAGTTTGAATACGGAAAGAATTCGTTCGTTTATTGATTTTTTTAAGGTGTGCAGTAGTATTGGTTAACAATACCTATAGGTAGTTTAAATACGGAAAGAATTCGTTAGTTTATTGATTTTTTTAAGGTGTGCAGTAGTATTGGTTAACAATACCTATAGGTAGTTTGAATACGGAAAGAATTCGTTCGTTTATTGATTTTTTTAAGGTGTGCAGTAGTATTGGTTAACAATACCTATAGATAGTTTGAATACGGAAAGAATTCGTTCGTTTATTGATTTTTTTAAGGTGTGCAGTAGTATTGGTTAACAATACCTATAGGTAGTTTGAATACGGAAAGAATTCGTTCGTTTATTGATTTTTTTAAGGTGTGCAGTAGTATTGGTTAACAATACCTATAGGTAGTTTGAATACGGAAAGAATTCGTTCGTTTATTGATTTTTTTAAGGTGTGCAGTAGTATTGGTTAACAATACCTATAGGTAGTTTGAATACGGAAAGAATTCGTTCGTTTATTGATTTTTTTAAGGTGTGCAGTAGTATTGGTTAACAATACCTATAGGTAGTTTGAATACGGAAAGAATTCGTTAGTTTATTGATTTTTTTAAGGTGTGCAGTAGTATTCGTTAACAATACCTATAGGTAGTTTGAATACGGAAAGAATTCGTTCGTTTATTGATTTTTTTAAGGTGTCCAGTAGTATTGGTTAGCAATACCTATAGGTAGTTTGAATACGGAAAGAATTTGTTAGTTTATTGATTTTTTTAAGGTGTGCAGTAGTATTGGTTAACAACACCTATAGGTAGTTTGAATACGGAAAGAATTCGTTCGTTTATTGATTTTTTTAAGGTGTGCAGTAGTATTGGTTAACAATACCTATAGGTAGTTTGAATACGGAAAGAATTCGTTAGTTTATTGATTTTTTTAAGGTGTGCAGTAGTATTGGTTAACAATACCTATAGGTAGTTTGAATACGGAAAGAATTCGTTCGTTTATTGATTTTTTTAAGGTGTGCAGTAGTATTGGTTAACAATACCTATAGGTAGTTTGAATACGGAAAGAATTCGTTAGTTTATTGATTTTTTTAAGGTGTGCAGTAGTATTGGTTAACAATACCTATAGGTAGTTTGAATACGGAAAGAATTCGTTCGTTTATTGATTTTTTAAGGTGTGCAGTAGTATTGGTTAACAATACCTATATGTAGTTTGAATACGGAAAGAATTCGTTCGTTTATTGATTTTTTTAAGGTGTGCAGTAGTATTGGTTAACAATACCTATAGGTAGTTTGAATACGGAAAGAATTCGTTAGTTTATTGATTTTTTTAAGGTGTGCAGTAGTATTGGTTAACAATACCTATAGGTAGTTTGAATACGGAAAGAATTCGTTAGTTTATTGATTTTTTTAAGGTGTGCAGTCGTATTGGTTAACAATACCTATAGGTAGTTTGAATACGGAAAGAATTCGTTAGTTTATTGATTTTTTTAAGGTGGGCAGTAGTATTCGTTAACAATACCTTTAGGTAGTTTGAATACGGAAAGAATTCGTTCGTTTATTGATTTTTTTAAGGTGTCCAGTAGTATTGGTTAACAATACCTATAGGTAGTTTGAATACGGAAAGAATTTGTTAGTTTATTGATTTTTTTAAGGTGTGCAGTAGTATTGGTTAACAACACCTATAGGTAGTTTGAATACGGAAAGAATTCGTTCGTTTATTGATTTTTTTAAGGTGTGCAGTAGTATTGGTTAACAATACCTATAGGTAGTTTGAATACGGAAAGAATTCGTTAGTTTATTGATTTTTTTAAGGTGTGCAGTAGTATTGGTTAACAATACCTATAGGTAGTTTGAATACGGAAAGAATTCGTTCGTTTATTGATTTTTTAAGGTGTGCAGTAGTATTGGTTAACAATACCTATAGGTAGTTTGAATACGGAAAGAATTCGTTCGTTTATTGATTTTTTTAAGGTGTGCAGTAGTATTGGTTAACAATACCTATAGGTAGTTTGAATACGGAAAGAATTCGTTAGTTTATTGATTTTTTTAAGGTGTGCAGTAGTATTGGTTAACAATACCTATAGGTAGTTTGAATACGGAAAGAATTCGTTCGTTTATTGATTTTTTAAGGTGTGCAGTAGTATTGGTTAACAATACCTATAGGTAGTTTGAATACGGAAAGAATTCGTTCGTTTATTGATTTTTTTAAGGTGTGCAGTAGTATTGGCTAACAATAAAGTTTGAATACGGAAAGAATTCGTTCATTTAAGTAGTTGATCTTAAGGTGTGCAGTACCTACCTAGTATTGGTTAACAATATAGTTTGAATAAGGAAATAATTCGTTCATTTAGTTGATTTTTTGAAGGATTGCATTTGTTAACAATGGTGACCGGCCAACTCATAATAAAGGTCATTAAGAGCGATGATAAAAAAATTAAATAATAAAAAAATGGTTAAATAGGTTACGTTGGGTTAGGGTTATGAGCTATTAGCTTTTAATAGAGAGGTGTTGAGTTGACTTGATTCTGAGTAGGTAGGCATGGAACTGTTAACTATATCGGCGATACCGGGAAGCACAGTCCCTATCAATAAATATGTTTGTCCACGACTAAAGAAAAATCATATTTTTTTAACAAATAAGTGAACAAATAATATATTTTATCCTTCTCTCTCCCCACTCCCCCCTCCCGCTTACCCGATCCCGCGAACCCCCCTCCCAAGTTAACCTTCCCCTTCCCGCATTCCATACATTCAATCCCTTTACATTCAGTTTTCAAACAGCTCGCGTGCCACCTATTGCAATTTTCTATATCTACATATTTCAGAATGCCAGCGCTCACCAGTATATACAGAAATATTCGCGGACGTGCTCACAACAACTCACCAAAGTGTCATCGCTATAGGATGAACGGTTTAGTTTTGACGCCAGAGCTCACTATTTTTTATTGAAACCCTCGCGGGCATGCGCACATCAAATCTCCAAAGTTTCATCGCAGTCGGATGAATGGTTAGCAACGCATAATTTCGTGATGCCAGAACTCACTAATATACATTGTATATACATACCTATAGAAGCTATCGCGAGCATGTGCACATCAAATCCCCAAAGTTTAGCAACGCATAGACCTATATATACACCCAAGTAGGTTTTTTTTGGTATTTTATAAATTATATCAATAAAATAAAAAATAAAAAATAAAAAAACGAAATTTAAAAGATGGTCATCACCAATGGGATACTTTCTAAGAGTATTTTGTATTGTGTCGAAGCGTACGTAGACCGCCGTGTTAAAAAAATAACAAAATATGATATGTTACTACTAACGCCATCTACAATGTAACTTTGTACTTATAATAAACGTCGGTCTATTAATTGCAAACCACCTCTGCTGTTTTATTAGACTGTCGAAATAAATGATAAAAAAGGTCACCAGGGGGATACTGAATATCAGTAATAATAAATTATATTGTGTGTTCTTTCTATTAACAGTAGGTGGAAATTATCCTATTAACAATTCTGTGGTACTATTTTTAGAATGGAATTGATCAAACATTTCTGAAAGAATTTCCTAATATTGATGTAACCTAGTTTCATAACTGCGGCTTCTTACTGACTCAACTATCTAATAGGTATAATTCAAGGACAAATTCACCACCGTGTAGGAGCATTGGTGCCATGTGAATACAAATTTCTTAAAATTTGTTTCGTGGGAAATTCTAAATCCACAGCAATGTGTTGCCGGGTCTGCTAGTAATAAATAAATGAAATTATTGCCAATACTACTGATTCGTATTAGGATTAACACCACGAAAACCCTTCCAGTTGCTCTTGTACTTATTGATGGATTCTTTTCACAGAAAAGAAGCGGGTGGTAAAGCGCGCCTTCCATTGCGAGCGGAAAAGAGTTGAGCGGAGCGGACCGGGAGATGAGCGAAATAGCTTTGACCTTCCACCAAGAAAGAGTCGCTTAGAAGATAGATGTTTGCCTTCCACTGCCCGTGCGAGAAATGAGCGGGGCGAGCGGAGCGGAGCGAGCGGAGCGAGGTCAATAAAAAATGAGAAATAGTTTTGCCCCTCCATTGAAAACGAGTCAGTATCGCTTTGTTTCGAAATGAACGGAATGATTTTTGTAGTGTCAAGTTCTGATTTTAGTGAAGATGATTCTGACAGCATGTACGCAATGAAAAAAATGTTTTCAAATGTATATTTATAGAAGGAATCTAATCTCAAAAATTTAAAAACTTTAAAAAAATATTTTACTTTCTTATTTCCGCCAATTTCATCTCAATGATGGTTTTCTAAGGCGAATTATTTTTGTCGACATTGCGACAACTTTATTAGTCGTATCCTATAAACAAAATTGGCAAACCTCTTCAATAAACACTCCCGTCTCGACAAAAATGCAGTCGAGGCAACTGAATTGATGACAGTTTTGGAGCGGAGTCCGCTAGAAACTAGTCGGCGATGGTGTGCGCTAGCGGACTCGTTTGGACCTAGTTTAACTAGTTCGGTCCGTTCCGCTCACCTCGTTCTTGATGGAAGCACTTGTATGCAGTTAGCGTGTGCGAGTCAAGCGGAGATCGTACGGAGTCCGCTCCGCTCGCATTAGCGGAGCGGACTCGTTCGAAACTATTTAACTCGTTTAGTCCGCTTCGCTGGCCTCGTTCTTGATGGAAGCACTTGTATGCAGTTAACGTTTGCTAGTCGAGCGGATTCCGTAATGAGTCCGCTCCGCTCGCAGTGGAAGGCGCGCTTGAGGGTCTTTCGTTTCCGTATGTTTTGTATTGAAGAGAAAGAGACGTAAATAACATTATATTCACGTTTTATAATGGTATCATCCTACTAATATTATAAAGGTGAAAGTTTGTATGGATGTATGTTTGTTACTCTTTCACGCGAAAACTTCTGAATGGATTTTAATGAAACTTTACAATAATATAGCTCATCCATCAGAATAGTCTATACCTATAGGCTATATATATTGGTAAAATCTAGCGTTATGAATAATCTCTGGCGTTATGAAATTATTTTTCATACGTTTTCTGTCGTTAACAAAAGTGATTTATTGCTAACGCCAATTGTCGCCTTGGAAACGATGTTTTTTTATTTTTAATTAGGTTAGGTACTATGGACATCCCTTTGATGTTAAAATTCAAATATGTATAAAATATAAAATACTAATTCTTACTTTACTGAATGGATTTTATTGAAACTTTACAATAATATAAACATATAGACTACAACAGCACAGAGCTCTGGCATTACGAAATTTGTATGAAAAAATTACAATAGGTGGCACAATTAGTAAGATATCTATAATTCTTTAATCGATTCAAATTATTAGGGAAGTAAGTACTTCGCTAATTTAAATATTTTCTAAAATAGAATTTTTATTTAAGAATATTTGTTTTGCAAAATGTCATTCTCAAATTTTGACATCACAGAACAATTATTGATTTAATTGGATAGACAGGTATCGCATTTTTAAGTATAAAACTGCCTAGATTTTTTGGTAGAATATAAAAATAAGAATAATAATTCATACTTAATTATTAAATGAAACACGTTGTTTTATTCAGGAGACAGCGAGAACAGATATTTATTGAATTTGGATACATAGACATAGATGGCATTAGTGGTAGGTACTTTGATAACTAAATAACATTAATAACTATCTCTAAAAATGAATCACCGAAATGGATGTATGTATTTTGGTAGAATATAAAAAGTAGGTATAATAATTCGTATATACTTTCACGGAAATGTACGTATGTATGCGAAATGTATAAACCCGAACGACTGAACCAAATTGGATAATTCTTTTCTTTTGTTCGTTATTTTGTATAAAACTACCGCTGAGTTCTGGTACCTATTATGAAATTTGTACAAGAATTTATAATAGGTGGCATGCGAGCAGTTAGAAAGCTGAATGTATCGGGAATGAATGTGTGGAATGCGAGAGGTGGGTGGGGGGAGTGGGGAGGGGGCAGGGGGTGTTGGGAGGGTGTTGGTGGAGGGGGGAAGGGGAGGGGGAGGAGGGTATGGGGAGGGGAAGGGGGTGGGGGGAAGGAGGTTGATGGCGGGGAGTGGTATGGAGAAAGGGAATGTGGAGGGGTAGGGAGTGAGGGAAGTGGTGGGTGGAGGGAGAGGGGGGGGAGTTCATGGGGGGAGTGGAGTGGAGAGAGGGAAGGTGGAGGAGGCGGAGTGGGGTGGAAGAGGGGGGAGGGAAGGAAGTGAAGGGGGAGGGGTGGAGGAAGGTGGGGGGATGTGGAGTAGGGAGGGTGTGGGGTGGGGGGTTGATGGATGAGTGGTGTGGGGAAAGGGAAGGTGGAGGGGGAGGAGTGGGGGAAGGGATGGGTGGAGGGGGGGAGGGGGGTTGATGGGGGAGTGCAGTGGGGGGACGGTTGGGTGGAGTGGGAGGGGGAGTGATGGGGAGAGTGGAGTGGGGAGAGGGAAGGTGGAGGAGGCTGAGTGGAAATCCCCTAATACCATGCGAGCGAAGCTGCGGGAAAAAGCTAGTAGGTATTTTATATTAGCTTCGAAGAACTGCAGCCAGCAAGTCGACTAAAGTAATTTTTAGCACAAAAATGACAAAGTGGAGCATACGATGTGATATTATTTTAATTTAATTGATTTATCCCTTTCCATTTGAACTCAACTTTTATTTATATCGTAAATCCTTTATATGTTAATCGCAGTAGCGCTGAACACGTGTATACTTGTACCAGCAACAAAAGAGAAACATCTTTACTATTCAATTTTATATCTATTTCCCTTATACTTTGTATTATATTATTTCATAAAAAAACATAATTGATATCACACAACCTCCATACTGAAAATCCAATAAATTTGTATTCACTGAAATGTTGCATTCGGATATTCCCTGTATTAAAACTAATTTTGTTAAAAAATACCTAATACAAAATTATCATCAACGGCGATCTGATGAAATAATCGGCGCCATTTCAAAAAGTGGTTATCCTCGTTTAGACGAATCATGAAACGGTTTGCATAACAATTCATCGAGCTTACTTTTTGTTTGTTTCTTGACCTGTAGAAGAATAATTCACTTTATTTAGGAATCAAAATGATAAACAGTTTATGACAAGAGTAGAGGGTTATTTCTGGCATTAAGGGCGTTTAACCAGCCAGCGGCCGAAAATCCAAAGATGTTCCAAAGATCGTACAACGGGGTTCCAATGAGAAAGATCAATTATCTCCCTACCAGCTTTTTAAAATGATAATAATTCAATATCGATTTTATTTCATTCCAAATTTGCTTTAATAATTTATACCTATATCCAAAAGGCGTGATGATAAAACTATTAAAATTATATACCTACTTTTTGTAATTATTTTTTGATCATAAGTATTTATAATTTTTCAATAACGTCTAAGAAAAATAAGAATGTAAAAAAATATGAATTATATTAGTTTGTAAGTGCGCAAATAAATACATAAACGGACGAATTTTAACACCTCATATCTCAGAACAGTGTAAAGTTAGAAGCCTGTCCAACTGAGGTGACGTACTAGTAAAAACATGGTAGGTAATGGATAACCACAGATTTAATTAATTAATTGAAACTCTAAAATGCATTTTTTTTAAATATGTAAAACATAATAAATGATTTTTAAGCAAAAAAATATATCAATAATTTCGGTTCACTAAATAAAAAAAGAATAATTCAGAAGAGATGCGAGACATCTCTTGTTGAAAAGTGAAAATACTAAGTTATCTTTAGAAGAATTGAACAATTGGTACAGTTTTTGTCGTGAAACTTAAAAAGATAAATATTATTATGAAAATTGGCCAAATAATGTGTTCAGCCTACTTCCATCTACATTATTATAGTAAAGCCATGTATTGATGTATTCACGGTGAAACTTAAAGAACTCATAACCGGCCGCGGCGCTTTCATAGATGGCGCTACTTTCATTTTTTTACTGTTTTTAATTATTATTGACTGTTTTTTACAAGTTGTGTTTTAAAGGACTCCAGATACTAATATCTACAGCCTGTATGTCTGACGAATATCTACAGCTCATATGTTGAACTAATATCTACGAACTTCAGAGTGTTGATTAATATCTACAGAGCTTAGGTTGAACTAATATCTACAGAGCATAGGTTGGACTAATCAGCTAAATGTGTCCAATAGTCCGATATTAGGGATTTTTACATACATACTTACATAAATTAAGTTTTTTAAACTGCATACGCAATATTACGTTATTCCAATATGGGAGCGTTCAAGTATTACGTAACGCAATTTTTGAAGATTTTTGACCCCCCCCTCCCCCCCATGTAACGCGCCGTAACGTTTTCCTGTTCAACCCCCCCCCCCCTAAGCGTTACGTAACACCCAAGTAACAATTTTTACCCGAAAGTCACAATTAAGTTGCGCAACGTACTGAAATGTCGCTTAAATACCCTTTTTCTTGATTTTATCTC
Organism: Limnephilus marmoratus; assembly: GCA_917880885.1. Classification (NCBI taxonomy): domain Eukaryota; kingdom Metazoa; phylum Arthropoda; class Insecta; order Trichoptera; family Limnephilidae; genus Limnephilus; species Limnephilus marmoratus. The sequence goes on from OU862907.1 coordinate 65,470,127, forward strand.
GTTTGCGCTAATAAATAAAACAAGAGATTTCTAACTCGCGATTCATTATATACATTTTATATATTCATATTATCATTTTGAAAAAAATTGAGAAAATTATTATTTTTATCGGCCTTGTATTCCTTCCAGATCTCCACAATTTAACACTGTCTGACCTAGAATAAACATACATGGTTTTACAACACATACTTTCTTTTACATTAGCTTTAGTGAGGAGGCCCTGAGGAAAGTAATTTCCCTAAGTTTTCCCTGTGGAGCAACACTTTACTCCACTATGATTCACAAGCTGACTCATAGTGGAGTTAAACCTTTTCCACGTCCCGAATGCAGTTATGCAAGTTCTCAAAGGGAAGATTTAAAAATCAACAGTACGATTCACAGAAGAAAAAAACCATTTTCATGTCCTGACTGCAACTATTCGTGTCCTCTAAAGAGATATTTAAGAAGTCACTTGCTGACTCACGGTGTAGAAAAACCGTTTTCATGTTCCGACTGCAACTATTCATGTACTTCGAAGAGAAATCTAAAAATTACCCATGTTTACCCACAGTGGAGAAAAATCCACTTCATGTCCTGACTGCAACTACTCTACTTCTCGAAAAAAAATAACGAAAATGGCACAATAAAGAAAAACATGTTACGTAACGCGTCCTTCGACCCCCCCCCCCCCCCGTAACGCGCCGTAACGTTTCACCAGACCCCCCCTCCCCCCCCCAAGTGCGTTACGTAATACTTGAACGGCCCCTATGCTATACACAATTGCAAATCCAACCTCTGCCAGTGCTGTAGATATTCGTCAACACTTTGGTTCTCATAGATATTAATCAACAGTTTGAGCTGTAGATATTCGTCAACACTTTGATTCTCATAGATATTAGTTCGATTTTTTCAGTTTTTGGAATTCCTGTAGATATTAGAAGACGCCTCCTTTTAAAGTATTAGGATTAATTCATTGTTTGCGCCCGTACAGGGTACAGGTACATACGCAATACGAATATGAATTATCAAGGAAATATTTGAGTTTGTCTGCAACAGTTTGCCTAGAAAGTCTAACAAAATAATTTTGTATAATAGTTAGAAATATAATCTTAACGTTGTTAAAAAGAAAAAATATCATGCTTTAGGTATATTCAAATCTAAAAATTTATCAAAAAATAATTAACATGTACATCTTTATGAACAAAGTTTCCGGCTGCATATTGAAAAAAAATGATGAAATTTTGTGTTTTTTTTTAAAATAATTGAGCCCTTACCCGGAAGAATGTTGAATCTAACAATATTCTTATTCCGAGAAAAAATTAAAAATCAAAACCAGTTATTTTTCATAACATTTTATATTTTAAACTAGCAGACCCGGTCACACGTTGCTGTGGCTAACGAAACACAACGCCATTACCCAACCTTTATAAAATCCACACCACCCGCTTGCCAGCTGCCCGCTGCCTGAATTAAATATTTGAATTTCTCGGCTTTTCTCTACTCTAATAAGCATGTAAAACCTTCCCCTTGAATCACTCTATCTATTGGTGAAAACCGCATGAAAATCTGTTTCGTAGTTTAAAAGATCTATGCGCACATACATTTTGAGCGACTTCATTTTATACTATGTAAATGCAATTCGAGCGATCGCCACTAATTATACAATGCTTGCAATGCAACACTGGATATTCGAAAAGGGAAAATCAAATACCTACTTACTCTAGGACATCTATTTTCCAATTTCTTCCGTAGAACGAATTTCAAAAGTGACTATAGTACGGCCCGCCAGCCGTTTTAAATCGCACAAAAATATGTTTTCTTTTAATTTCTCGGCTTTTCTCTAATATAATAAGCATCTATTATACATATAAACATTCCTCTTCAATCACTCTATCTATTGGTGAAAAACGTATGAAAATCCGTTGCGTAGTCGTAGTTTAAAAGATTAACGCGCACATACATTTTGAGCGACTTCATTGGTATACTATGTAGGTACCTAATAATAATGATGATACATAAAACATACAATTCTTATCAGTTTTAAATGAAAAGTTGTCTAGAAAGGCAAATAAATTAGAGTTTAGGTATTACTAGAATTTACGCTGAATTTGTGGAAGAATGTTGTATATAATAATTTCACACACAACGTTATTCCACAAAACATTTTTTTATGTGAAAATTTCTTTAGTACCGTTGTGATTTGAAACTCGATGAAACGAAAAAGCTACACTAAAAAAAGACAAACATATACATCTATCTATAGGATTGAGCCTGCGAGAGAATGAGAACAACCGGTTTTCTCTTTGTGCGGTGCTTCATAGCCTTCCCACTTTTGTATAGTCTACTTTAGTTTTCTGAAGGTTTCGCTTCTACCGCGTGTGAACTCCTCACTTGTATTTTTACTCTTCGTACGTTACCTACATAAAGCATCATGCTCTTATAACGTAAATAAATGTACAAATGTACACGTGTACAGTTTTTACAAATGTACATATTTTGTACAGGGTGTTGACGATAATTCTATCGAACGCCAACGTCGTTATCGTTGGCAATTTTCAACTGTTGAAAATAGCTATTGAAAATAACGTCGACGTTGACACAACTATAAGGAGATCGACACGATACTAACAAAAAAACAAACAAAAAATATATCAAAATCGTATTAAGGAATCCTTTTTAACGGGTGGTTCCCCGAATCATTGATGTATTATTAATTTTTAATTAAATGAAGACAATATTAGCGAAACTCAATCGAAATCTGAGACAGAAAAATCAGAAAAGATATTGGCTCCGCTGGCCCAGACCCAGAACGAGTTCGAGTCCCAGCGGAGCCAATATCTTTTCTGATTTTTCTGTCTCAGATTTCGATTGAGTTTCGCTAATATTGTCTTCATTTAATTAAATATTATAATTTGTGATTTTACTCATAAAGTTTAAAAAATTAATAATAAGTATTATTAATTATTATTATCTCTATGCCCCACGCCCCACACACGTAATAATAATCCTATAATAACGTTAAAAGTTGAAACTGTTGGAAGACGTTGGTTTCGGTGTTGAAAATATTACCCTGTTGAAATATTATAACGTTGAAGATATATTTTGCTTGTCACTGATAAATTCGCTTGTTGCTTGGCGCTACGGATCGGCCGTATTGGACGGGAAAATAAAAAAAAAGTGCAGTAGGTACGTACATTACCAAAAGACCATGTCTAATTGGGTATAATATTGTTCACTAAGTGTGATCTCTTGACCCTTTTGATTTTATCATTCCAACACCGTTGAAAACAAGGTACATAACGTAGCTGTTAGGCGACCGGCGTTGATAATTATCAATAGGTTATTTTTTGCTTGTCGTTGACAAATTTGATTGTTCCCTGGAGCTGCGTATCGGCCGTATTGGATGGGAAAATAAAAAAAAAAACGTTCAGTAGGTATGTACATTACCAAAAGACCATGTAAAATATCGAGTAATGTTTTTCACGATGTACAAACTCTTAACCCTTTTTATTTATAAGCAGTTGAATCGTTGACCGCGTTGAATAATATTCGCATGCAGGTATTATTTTTCAACTGTTGGCGCTAATTATTTTGAACAGCGTTGGACGTTGAAACAATATAACTAATTTTTCCAACGGCTAGTTATATTTTAATACAGTACCTACTAGTACATATGTCATTAATGTATTGAGCTTTAAAAGCAAAAAACGATTTGAATAAATAAAACCATTTTCGTTCTACATATTGTCTTGAAATTGACATACAAAATTATTCCAAAAAGCAGCTAAATAATATTTTTTTCTGGACAAATTCTACTTTCCTACATTCTTCAGCTTCTTGGTTTTGAAGACTTTCTACTTGAAGCTATTAGTTCAGGCAACTAAGACCAAAAAAGACCAAATAGGGGAAATGATTCGTGTAGAAGCCAATTTTGGCACATTTGTAGGGGTAGGGGAAGGTGTCATTAAAAAGACACTAAAAATATCGGGGAGTGGGGGTGGAGCTAAAGGGGGGGGGGGGGGTTCTAAAGGTCCCTTTTTTTGTTAAATATACCTATAATACCTATATATTTTTTAAGAAACTTCTTGTATCTACCATCAGAACCTTAATATTATTTACCAAGTGTTATATTTAAGAATAAGACAATATTATAGTCAACACACTAATTACATGTAAAAAATCTGTTCATTTTGACTGTTCTAAAACGGGCAAATTGCCTAGTTGGACAGCCAAAGATCATTATAAAGATGTAATATGTAATGTTTTCAAAATAAATAAATTAGTCCATTTTTGAAAAAAAGTGTAGAATGCTGCATTTGATTCTACACACCTCAGATAACGTTTATAAAACATTTGTCAAACACGTGTTTTTATTTTAAGTTATTATTAAAATAGATTACTTGGTGCAGCAGGACCACCAAAGTGAAAAGGACGCAGACCAATAATGAAATATATTCAATCAGTAAGTCGTTATGGTAAAACTGAGTAAAAAGTTTACAACTAAATATTTTTCTTTTTCTTATCATTTGTGTGGGGTTTTGCATCCATAAAACACATTAATGTAAGTTAAAACAGCACAATACTTAAAAATAGAATTTACCAACTTAAGGCTAACATTTTCATTAAATCCGATGAATTCGTAATTAAAATACATTCTTTGTTCAAACAGATACCCGCGGATGTTAAGATTAATAAATCAAAACCATACCATGAAAATATTTTACATGAAATGCTTTGAAAATTTTATAGAACATTTTTTAACTGTAAACCTAACAGTAAGCGTCAGATCTTATTTTTCTAGAAGATGAATTAGTCACTATGGAGGGATTTATTTAGAAACATTTGAGATTTTAGTAATACATTTATCAAAATAAATAATAATTATAATCTCCATACATAAAAACAAAGTCCTCCGCCGCGTCTGTCTGTCTCTCCGTTTGCAACAAACTCATAACCACTGGAGCGCTTTTTGCCACAATATGACACTATTTAAAATACCTCGGATTGCTTTGCTGCCAATTTTGGCAAATTTTCCCTTATTTGTAAATAATTTAGTACAAGTTTATGATTTTATAATATTTTTTTCTTAAATCCTACGAATTTGTGATAATAAACAAAATATAGGTGAATTCATTGGCTATATAGAAATATAATCAGTTTGTATGTCTCCATATTAAAATTCGGAGGTATGATTTTTTTAATGTGAGAGGAAAATTTTCAAAATGATCTCAAAAAAAACTCAAGCAATCGGAGAAAAAAGTTTTAAATTGCACTGTCGCTTCAGTGGATAAGGAACTGAACGGATTTTCATGTGGTTTTCACCAATAGATTGAGTGATTCATGAGGAAGTTTTAGGTATATAATTTGTCAAGGTTTTGATAAATTTGTTGGAATACATAATATATAAATGAGAATGTCTGTATGTGGTGGACGAGCGGGCTGACAAGCGGGCGGTGTGGATTTGATTTGTTTGCAAATCTACAGTTTTATGTCGAGGTTGATGAAATTTTGCACATTCAAAACCAGAGGTGATTTCGAAAACTCTGTGCAGAGCCCGGGCATTGCCGGGGACTTGAGCTATTATAATATATAATAAAGCCCACGGAAGATCAAATGTCCAGGCCTGCTAGTAGGCAGGGGTGTGCATAGAGTTTTTGATCAGGGTAGGCAGTATATAGGAAAACTGCCGAATTGATTAAAATAAATTTTAAAAAAACTTACCACAGATAACTCCCTTCGTACACGTTTTCGTTAAGTGTGCTTGCTGCTGGCTGCTGATTATGTAGGTTTGGATTATCTAAGCCACATCAAATATCCAAATAATTGCTTAATTTATGCTTATTATCACAAGCCAATTACTGGATATCCGAGGTGGCCTTGATAAAGGCCGTTGGCGTTGTCTCACACTTCATACAATTTTACGGGATATTTAAATGTCAAATCGATACGTCTATCTTTTTTCAAATACGACTTTATAACTTCTTCGTAAAATGTCGCGGAACTTTTTAATTCCAAAACAATTTTTTTTTTCTATTGCAATCATGGAGAGGTTTGAAAGACGCTGTTGACCTTGTGTGTTCCGTAAATATGTGTGTATGCGCTTTAAATATGAAAATGAACGTTCAGCAGACGCGCTAGTTGCAGGGATAGTGACTATTAGTTTAGCTAATTGTACAACTTGAGGGAAAACTATTTGTAAATTATTTTGATAAATATTTTCTATAATTTCATTTACACTGAGAGTTTTAAATTCTAATGATTTGTAAACGCACCTTAACTCATTTCGGAGACGATCCAGATTAAAATTTTGTGCAGCATAAGTAAACACTAAATCATTGACCAATGTATCAGGGAAATTGCCATTATATTTATCAAAGTTTTCGTACGACAGTAACTGGAAAAATGTCAAATTTTTAACGTAACCGTAGCGGTCACGGGATTCGCTAAGGACATTGTCAATTAATTCAGTAAATATCCGCTTGTAATGTGTTTTAACGTCTTCAATATTACGCTTTCGTTTGGGCTGCCCACACTCTATAACGACCATGTTATATATGTCCTCGAAATTAGATCTAAAATTTTCCAAAAAAAATTCAAATTCTTTAATTTTTCGAACGCAGTAAACTATATCAGAGGTTTTTTTTTGCATTATAATGCATTAAATGCAATGTTTACGATATATCGTAAAGAATATCTGTTTCCGCGAATACCTGGTTGAAGATTTGTAGGAGGAAATTGAAATCAAACTCTTTCAAAGTGTTTAGAAATGTATTTGCTTGTGTTATTGTATCACCGTCCCATATATCAACGTTTTCCATTATGTCCTCGAAAAAATCTATTAAATGGGTCCTATCTTTGTAAATCACGCAAAAACTGTGCGAGAGTTACAAGTCCACCGTGTTTCCGCGACGCGTGGCAGTTTTTTTACATCTGCAATTTGATTATAATGAGCTATTCTTTTGGTACTACTGTGAAAAAAGTTTGCCATAGTCTTTATTACATTGAAGAAACGTTTAGTTTCACCAATCCTTTGGCAAGATTTTGAAAGAATTAAGTTGAGGACATGCGCTGAACACCAAACGTACATGGCTAGTGGACAATATTGTCTAATGATAGATTGAACGCCGTTTTGTTCAGAAGATAAAACTGCAGCGCCATCATACGTCTGAGCTATTAATTTTGATAAACAATTATATTCTTCTAAAACTTGCAATTCGAAAGAACTTAATGTTTTCGCTGTGCGATTAGAGCTGACGTCACCATATTTTATAAACCGATCTACGATTTCTGATTTATGGAAATATCGCAAAATTATAACTAACTGCTCCCGACCGCTGACGTCTGGAGTTTCGTCGATCATTACCGCTACGAAATCTGTCTCCTTTATTTGTTTTTTAATATCGTCGTTTATTACAGATGCTACACTGGAAATTAAATTATTTTGAACTCTATTTGACAAACCCGTGAACGAACTAGTAGACATTTCTAGGTGATGCTGTAAAATACCGTCATATTTTGCTATTAAATCTACAAGTTCTAAAAAATTACCTTTATTCAATGAAAAACTTGTCTCGTCATGTCCACGAAATGATAATTCTTGTTTCGCTAGAAAACAAACAATATCTATTAATCTTTGAAAAATGTTTCTATTTCTAACTACTTTAGCGTTGTGACGTTCAATGTCTAATTTCAAATTATTGTTACGTTTTTAGTTACGTACTGGGTTCACAAACTATTAAAAACAACACAATTTCCTGTTACACTATTTATTTGCATTATTTATTTATTTATTACAGAGGTATTTATATTTCAGTGATTTATCCATAACATTTTTATTTGTACTGCTTGTTATTTTTTTCGTTACCATGGTGATGCATTTTTCCGTTACCATGGTGATGCATTTATTTACTCTAGGTTGGCACCATAATGTTCTTCCCTTTACATTATTATCTAAAGCCGCTTAAATCCGATTATTACCGAATCTTAGATATTTCGCCAAACACTCCATATGATTTTCTGACATGTCGTGTTTTTTAGCCGCGTTAGTAAAGTTGTTCAAATCGCAGTAGCCGCCGTCATTCCAAACATTTTTATTATTAGAAAATAATACACAAGGAAAACAGAATAAACGATTACTATGAATACATCCTGTTAACCAATTATACTCTTCATAATATTTCATATTGAATCGTCGCGTAACCGATGGTGTTTTCATTTGATTTAAATTGTCTAATTTAGGCGTACGTCTCCCGACACAAATTATTTGTTTTTTTTTGTTAATAGATAACCGAGAAAACCCATTGTTTTTAAATTATTTAAACACACAATATTTCCTTCACTACAACCAGTTTCACAGGTTAAAATTTCCATATTTTACCAGATAATTCACAATTAAAATACGAGAAACAATTTTGAACCGACAATTTGTACTGGGGAAAGACAACTGGTTGGTATAAATAAAAAACAACAGATGTCACCGTCGTCACTTATTGCCATAATTGCTAATTTTGTTCCAGAAAGCACTGCTTCATACGAACAAAAAACCTCTATCGGCGAATTCAAAACGACAGTTCGTAAACATTGATTTCATAACTTTGTATGAAATTAGCTCGATGCAGTCATAATACCTGCCTATGGCCGCATTTTTAGTGGAGGGCGCACGTGTAGTTTTAATTATAGTTACAGATTATGCGATGTTTTGTGGTTAGTGCCGCGTGCCGCTCGAATAGTTTCGCGCTTATTTTTGAAAGTGTGTATTTATTTTTAGCAATAATTTAATAAATTATAATACTATTTACATGCTTATGTTTTACAAAACCGGTAGGGTAGGCAGTGCTTATGTGCCTATATGGAGTGCACGCCCCTGCTAGTAGGATGGAGGTCCGTCCAATACACCGGGTCGCGCGTCATTATATATTTGTGTACACGCTTTCTTCACTTGCGTCGTTAAGATTCTGACTATACGAGTATTTTGAATTGATCGTGGTTCATTCTTCTTCTCAAATCAGTTGTTCATTGCTGAGGATCATGTTCCCAACTCCAACTTCCATAGTGGACCTTGCTCCTTCACTCCGCGTGCTTCTGCGCTGCATGGAGAGTTGGAGAGACTAGGACACCCTAGTACCAGACACTGATACTTGCTCACTCCAGCGCTGCGGTGACCTTCCCCTTCCCCTGCTTCTTCTGGCAAACACTGCGGCCAGTGACTATGAGTTTCTCCAAGTTGAAGTCCTCAGTTTGGCGAGCAAAGTATCTTAAGATACGTTGTAGGCAGATAGTTGAGATCCTATTGTGGATGGCTACTCTTATAGAATGAACTGTCTCCCTGTCCATGGAATCCTGACCATTTTTCACCAGCACCACATTTCAAGGGAGATCTAGTTACCAAACATGGCAAAAACCATTTAGTCTTCCTCCAAGGTGACGATTGCATTATATCTATAATCAACATTACTTCTGCGCTGCATGGAGAGTTGGAGAGACTAGGACACCCTAGTACCAGACACTGATACTTGCTCACTCCAGCGCTGCGGTGATCTTCCCCTTCCCCTGCTTCTTCTGGCAAACACTGCGGCCAGTGACTATGAGTTTCTCCAAGTTGAAGTCCTCAGTTTGGCGAGCAAAGTATCTTAAGATACGTTGTAGGCAGATAGTTGAGATCCTATTGTGGATGGCTGCTCTTATAGAATGAACTGTCTCCCTGTCCATGGAATCCTGACCATTTTTCACCAGCACCACATTTCAAGGGAGATCTAGTTACCAAACATGGCAAAAACCATTTAGTCTTCCTCCAAGGTGACGATTGCATTATATCTATAATCAACATTACTTCTGCGCTGCATGGAGAGTTGGAGAGACTAGGACACCCTAGTACCAGACACTGATACTTGCTCACTCCAGCGCTGCGGTGACCTTCCCCTTCCCCTGCTTCTTCTGGCAAACACTGCGGCCAGTGACTATGAGTTTCTCCAAGTTGAAGTCCTCAGTTTGGCGAGCAAAGTATCTTAAGATACGTTGTAGGCAGATAGTTGAGATCTTATTGTGGATGGCTGCTCTTATAGAATGAACTGTCTCCCTGTCCATGGAATCCTGACCATTTTTCACCAGCACCACATTTCAAGGGAGATCTAGTTACCAAACATGGCAAAAACCATTTAGTCTTCCTCCAAGGTGACGATTGCATTATATCTATAATCAACATTACTTCTGCGCTGCATGGAGAGTTGGAGAGACTAGGACACCCTAGTACCAGACACTGATACTTGCTCACTCCAGCGCTGCGGTGACCTTCCCCTGCTTCTTCTGGCAAACACTGCGGCCAGTGACTATGAGTTTCTCCAAGTTGAAGTCCTCAGTTTGGCGAGCAAAGTATCTTAAGATACGTTGTAGGCAGATAGTTGAGATCCTATTGTGGATGGCTGCTCTTATAGAATGAACTGTCTCCCTGTCCATGGAATCGTCAGAAGAAGATCTCGCTAGAATGTTATGAAAACTTCATTACGACGGCAGAAGATTCAATAAAAAAGTGTAGCAAACAGTTCTGGTCATTTGTTAAATCAAAGCAATCCTCTTCCGATTTACCTAAGCAAATGTATCTTGGTGATATTTCCTGCAATGATGGACAATCCATATGCGACCATTTTAGTGATTATTTTAGATCAGTTTTTGTAGAAAATTCCAACCCTCGCCTCAATCTTACTGAGAATGGTGACGACAACTCTAATCTACATATACACACTATTAACTTCAATCAATCATGTGTACTTAGTTATTTAAAAAAACTTGATCCAAATAAAAGTGCGGGATTTGATTTAATTCCATCCATATTTTATGTAAAATGCCGGGACCAATTGGCTTATCCTCTCTCCTTGCTATTCAAAATGTCATTTGAAGAAGGCAACTTCCCCAACGTCTGGAAACAAGCACTCATTACACCAATCCACAAAAGCGGGGACAAAAATAACATCACCAACTACAGGCCCATCTCCAAACTCCCAATTGTCAGCAAGATCATGGAAAACATAGTTCTTGATCAACTTTTTCCAGCAGTACAAACAATCATATCCAAAAATCAACACGGCTTTTTCAGAAAACGGTCGGTCGAGACAAACCTTCTGGAATACACAGATTTTATTTTAAATTCTATGGGTGGTAAAAATCAAGTGGACTCTATCTATACGGATTTTTCAAAAGCCTTTGATAAAATTAACATTGAACTGCTTCTGAAGAAACTGTTAAAAATCGGGATTAAGGGTGACCTTCTCAGATGGATCAAATCGTATGTGACAAACAGAAGTCAAGCAGTTAGAGCTAAGGGTTTCTCCTCTCGTTTTTTCAATATACCTTCAGGAATCCCGCAAGGATCACATCTCGGACCTCTCTTGTTTATTTTATATATCAATGATATGAGTGAATGCTTTAAAAATTCCAAATTCCAAATTTTTGCTGATGACACTAAAATTTACAAAAAAATCACTAATATTAATGACAGCCTAGAATTGCAAGATGATATTAATAGGCTTGGAATATATTGTGCGAACAACCAACTGTTCCTTAACCTAGAAAAATGTAACACAATATCATTCACCAAAAGCATAAATCCCCTAATATTTCCGTACAAAATCAATGACGTAGAGATAAAAAGATGTTGTGAAGTGAAGGACTTAGGAATAATTATGGACTCCGGAATGTCTTTCCGAACACATATAAATTCCATCTGTGACAGGGCATACAAACTTCTAGGATTCATCATAAGAGTGACCAAACCATTCAGGTCACCACACGTAATCAAAATACTGTATGTCTCTTTTGTTCGCTCAATATTAGAATTCGGATCAGTCATATGGAATCCCCAATATAAAGTTAATATTGAAAGGTTAGAAAGAATTCAAAAAAAGATACTGAAACACCTAGACTTTAAATCCTTTCGAACATCAGAAAGCCTAAAAGACTCATTAACATTCCATAATTTATCAACCTTAGAAGATAGAAGAAATATATCCGACCAGAAATTTCTATTCAAAATTATTAACAACGTTGTTGACAACAACTATCTTCTGGAACACATTAATTTCCACTGTCCAATAAGAAACACAAGGTCAAACCAACTATTCCACATCCCACACTCAAAAACAAATTACACACAACATTCATTTCTCCGAAGGACGTGCACAAAATACAATGATATCTTTTACGACGCTGATATTTTCCATTTGTCCTCAGGCCAATTTATTAAATTCATAATAGAAAAAATCAAAACAAATTGTTAATTATGAACTCTCCACCCCTGCTGCATGTTTTCCTTCTTTTTATAATAATAATAATAATATTTGGATGATTTACATATCCCACATGCTTTAATTTGTGTATTTTTGTTTTCATTTCTGTTGTACATATATATATTTTTTCTTTTTTTCTACCACTTTATGTTTTCTTTTATGTTTTAATCTATGTTTATATATATATATATATTATAAATTTTAGCGGAAACTTTGCTGGTTAATGCAACCATGTAATATGTTACTCTATTATGAAAATATGTATAACTGTTTGTTTCCTTAATAAACTAAAATAAAAATAAAAAAATAAATCCTGACCATTTTTCACCAGCACCACATTTCAAGGGAGATCTAGTTACCAAACATGGCAAAAACCATTTAGTCTTCCTCCAAGGTGACGATTGCATTATATCTATAATCAACATTACTTCTGCGCTGCATGGAGAGTTGGAGAGACTAGGACACCCTAGTACCAGACACTGATACTTGCTCACTCCAGCGCTGCGGTGACCTTCCCCTTCCCCTGCTTCTTCTGGCAAACACTGCGGCCAGTGACTATGAGTTTCTCCAAGTTGAAGTCCTCAGTTTGGCGAGCAAAGTATCTTAAGATACGTTGTAGGCAGATAGTTGAGATCCTATTGTGGATGGCTGCTCTTATAGAATGAACTGTCTCCCTGTCCATGGAATCCTGACCATTTTTCACCAGCACCACATTTCAAGGGAGATCTAGTTACCAAACATGGCAAAAACCATTTAGTCTTCCTCCAAGGTGACGATTGCATTATATCTATAATCAACATTACTAGGCCCTGCGGGTGGCTTTTGCTTCGGCTTCGCCCAGTTAGTGTTGGTGACAATGGTAACCATTTTATATAACCAATAGGAAGTAGTTCTAAAAGTAGCCCGTACCTCGGATCCATTGTTAGCTAGTCACCGGGACAAAGTTACCTGGTCAAAGTAACCGGGACAGGCCATGACGTCATGTTTGATATATAGCCGCGTGATTACAACAATGGTGACCATTTTATAAACCTAATAAGAACTGGTTCCAAAAACTGGTAACCGCTTTATAAATCCAATAGGAACCTGTTCCAAAAATAGCCCATTCCTCCGATCCACTGTAGCTAGTCACCGGGACAAAGTAACCGTGACAGGCAATTACGTCATATGTAATATATAGCCGCTTGATACGACTATTTTTACCGTCAATCTTTCCATATCCGGAGAGATACTACATATTGACAAATTCGTAGCAATTATACCATTCGACCTTGTAAGTCGGAATTAGCGACATCTTGTGACGAATTCTTGAATTAGAAACCGAATCACAGAGGTAGCTTTGTTTGAAATTCCACGTACACAGATTTAACTTGTGGCGCGGCTCGTAAGTGTTCGATTCCTCGGCTGGCTAAGTCCTCCATCACAACACAAGCAACATTTTCGGCTTTCTGTTGTGGTAGTAGGAGATTTTCAAACATGGTTGGGTTATTCGGAACCCAACAATGTTTGTCTTTCTTTTAAAAAAAATATGTCATGTTATCACGAAAAAATTGGGTAAAAATATAGTTTTATTTGATGATATTTTCCATTTTAAAATATAATTTAATAATGTTGGTTTCATTGGGTGACTTAACCGCGCCGTTATTTTATCTTTTGGTGAGTAAATGCAAGCGGAAAAAGATAAAAATAATGATGTCATAATAACGGCAAACACTATTGGTGTACGTGACGGTTTTTTGACTCAGAGCGCTACGACGCAGTGGCGCACCCAGGCTTTCCCCTCCCCCTAAAATTAAAATAATACATATTTTATATAAGTAATCAGCGGTTTTTCCGAGAACAGAACAAAAAGCAAGGTATCTGCATGTGTAATGCAGATACTGTAGATAGTGGTTGTCAACTGTGCAATATGGGAGTTATTGTCTAATTCATTTGAAATCTTGCTCACAATTGCTGCAGGAAAATTACAGAATTGGACTTCAACATAAAAAAAAAATTGTCTGTGCTTATGTATGTCACCAGTCGTTGGACTGCACCTTATGGCGGAAAATGGTCGAAAACGGACTGCATCTAGCAAGGGTAATAAATTCTTCAATGCTAATGTTTTTCAATCAAATTAAGTGTTAAGTGGTATATTAATTATTTGTGCTGTGCCTGTCTCACTAGGAGTTCCTGTGTTGAGAGGAGGCGCATTTTAACATAAATAGTTTAAAAATAGTATATAAAGGATAACAACAACAATATTTTTTTTTTTTTATTTTATTTTTTATTTTTTTATTTCATATATTTTTTATTAGTAACAGATATTTGGGTTTTTTTTGGCTACCACACTAGGCTAAGCCCGTGTTGTGGTAGTCGTACATTTAATATTTTAACATTTCAAAAAATATTAAGAAATACTTAAAACTAAAGAGAAAAAAAAAAAAGACCATATTTTAAAGAAAAGTAAAAATGAAAATTCAAATTCAAATTTTGAAATACAAAAATTAATAATAAAAATTAAATGTTAAGAACTCAAGTGTTCTGTATAAATTAAAACATATAATTATATAAATCAAAATTAAAAACATATATAAATTTAGTGAAAAACTAAGAGAAAAAAATAACAACATTTTAAAGTAAAATAGAAATACAAATGGAAATTAAAATTTTGAAATGCAAAAATTAATAATTAAAATGTAGTGTTAGAACTCATGAATTCTTTAAAGTGCGTTCGTCCCCTTTCAAAAATCCAATGTTGTACACGTGTTATAAAAAGAAAATTAGAATTACTTGACTTTATGTCAGTACTCAGAGCATTATATATTTTAGGAGCGATGAACCAGAATTGTCGTTGAGCGAATGAGGTGTTAGTTTTTGGGACCACGCAACCCAGGTTTGATGAAAAGCGGGTGTGTGCTTGATGTTGTGGAGCAATTAGTAGATTATTTTTTCGTATATAACAAATGCTTGTTTTAGTAAATAGCTGTCGAATATCTAAGACCCTGATTTTTGCAAAGAGTTCATTTGACGGATGGGTAGGTTGACATTTAAATATAATTCTCAGAATTAGTTTTTATATTATATTATTTACATTTAGAGTAAAAGTACAAGGACAATCAGCATCATATCAATGGGTTAGCATGCATTAGAAGGTTCTAAAAATATTGTTGATATATGATCTGTCTTTGGTAGTGATCCAAAACTTGGTATCTGTTTTGTATTTTACGTGATTTGTGTGCTGTCTAATGGTCAGTGGAAGCGCATTATAAAGCTTTGTTGCAAAGTACCTGAAGTTTCTTTGACCAAACGTTGTTTTGGCGAAAGGGATAAGTAAGAGATTTTGCCCTTTGGTTCTCGTATCACGAACAGTTTGGATATTTTCAAAAACAGTTCTATGTTTGAATAGATAAATTAGTATATTTTTGGCATAAAGTTGTCTAATGTCCAAAACACCGATTCTCCTAAAGATTTCATCCGAATTGCTTGTGATCGGTAGTTTTAGAATAATTTTTATAATTAGTTTCTGGGCTTTAGAGATCGGATCAATGGCGGCAGCGTTTGCTCCTCCCCAGGCTATGATACCATACTCGATTAGAGATTGACATAGTGCATAGTAAATTGTTTTGAGTTGGTTCAAGTTATGAAAGTTGCGAGTTAAAACCGTAAGGGGCTTAAACGCCCTGGGTTCTGGCTGAACTTACACCGCTACCTCACAGTACTACCTCACAGTACTACCTCACAGTACTACCGCTATAGGTTGATCGGCCGCATGATTACAATGCGGATAATATTTTGTCAAGTTGCGCTGCGTAGACTCGCTCGTGTGACCATAGCGATATACAATTTATTTCAAAAAAAGTTCACGTTTTTTGCAAATCTTGATAAATATTTAAATTTGGAATTTTTTGATTTCATACCGACCTGAGTGGGATTAACCTTAATGTTAACCTATAAATGGGAGGTACGTATGACGTCACGTGAACCCGGCGGATTTCGATCGTTTTGATTTAAATTCAATCTTTGTAAATTATTTTAACTACGAAATCGACATTTCTTTTATTTAGAAAATACTTTTATTAAGTTAGGAAGTGAACAATTATATGTACAGTTTGTCAAATAAGACTAGGAAATATTATGAGGACGCCAATGTTGTTCAAATGGCAATACTAAGAATATAACTCATTGTGAAAATGTAAAGTTGTGTAACTTACATTTTTATGAAAAATTAGAAAATAATATTTTTACATTAATTACAGTTAAGAAATTACTCACATTTATTTAATACTAGCGTACCTAGCGTTGCTCGGGCTATATAACATGTCTCTAATTTTAGATCTAAATATATTTAACTCATTCAGATCTAAAAGTAGGGTAACTAAACTCACCATTAGTGATACTTTCTTTCTACCTACTATTAAATTCAAATTTATGAAAAATTAAATGAAAGCTAATCACTTTGTAAAACACCATTTAATCAAATTTATGTCATTAAGTAGGTACTTTAACAACAGAGCTTCTTCGATTTAATTTTTATTCTTTAAGGAAAAAAGGATATAATATTTGACAGGTAAATTGGTATTGCCAGCCTACAAATTTTATAGCTCCATTTTTATTATTTTATATTCTTATATGACAAACTATACATTTTTTTTAATTTGACTTGAATTCCTTGTTATGTAACCAAACTTTATGAAATTGACTTGTTCACAAGTTCGAGTAGGTAAGAACACCTGAACGAAGAACGTTAGAACTTGAGAACGTCTGTAAAACCTGTGTATTATGTTAAAGGTTTTTACTGAATTCATAGCATTTTTTTCATTCTCTTAACCCGCCCCCGGAAGACAAAATCCTGGGCGCGCCACTGCCCGGCAGGCCTTAGCGGGGAATTCCCTTTAGAATCGAACTAACCATCTGGCCGTTTCTCGCAGCGATAGGCAGAGAGGATAGGCCGCCAACAACACCAACTGTCTTACAACACTCTCTTTGCTTCATTCACTTTCATACAACCTCTCTTACACACTCTTCCGTTATTTGGATTATTGACATTACCCAAATTTTGTATTGATTCACTTTTTCGTTCCATGTTTTTTTCCTATTTCTTCTTAAATGCTTTCTCCCTTCATCCTCTTCATAAATCCAAACCGTCTAAGCGTCCCTTTCTTTATCTCACTCACCACGCTCACATCTGCCCTGCTTTCTTTTCCTATCTTTAATTTTGTGAGACGGTCAAATGTGATTTTATCACACAGACTCACAGACAAATATAGGTATACATAGATTATCTTTCAGAGCTTCAGGCGTCATAAGTATCTCATTTGTACAGCATTCAGTCTTGGTAGGTACAGTTTTCAAGCAGCTCGCGTGCCACCTATATAATGCCAGAGCTCACCAGTATCAGGCGCGGATCCAGCCCGAAAAAAAGGTTGTGGGCATAGCCTCGCGGAAATCGGCCAAGTGCAAGTCGGAGTACGAACTCGCTCATGAACAATCATGACTCATGAACGACTTTTGAATTTGATTATTTCCTTTTTTCTGCGCGTCAGGACTTTGGCCTTAGGAATGGAAATAATCATTGAGTGATCTTTATTTGTAAGAAAAAAATTATGTTAGGGTCATTGAAAAATTATGTTAGGGTCATTGTCCTTTTTTACAACCTACCGCCGTAGAGTACACAAACAGTGAAATACGCTCCACATTAAAATTGCGGAAACAACAAGAATTTGCGTGTAAACACAAAATAAAGTTTGAAATAATTGAAATCGTTTGGTGTTTCCAGTGTTGAGTCAGTTAGATTTCTGAAATATAGTGTGTGCTGTGCAGTACTGTGATTTAAAAATATTAAAAAAAAAAAACACTTCAGAAATCGTAAACACATCAATCGCGCAGGCGCATAAATAAGTTTGTCAGCATTATCGCAATTGGTCGAAAGTGTCGTCATTTCACTCGCTATTGGCTCAAAGGTTCCATGTCAACTCATAATGAAACCAACTCAGAAACACCTCAAAAAGGCCATTAAAAGCTATGAAAAAATAATTTTAAAATAGCCGGTAACCCTAACCTAACTTAACCTATTTGACTTATTTTTTTTATTTTTTTTTATCATCACTCCTAATGACCTTTCTGAGGTGCTTCTGAGATGGTTTCATTATGAGTTGTCTGGTCACCTGGCTCAAAGTGTCTTATTTTTGAAAGGTGCTCAAATGGTTGCGGGAAATAGGCGCTATTTTGTAAATCTTGGAATAATAAATTAAACATCTTTAAAACCTACTCAAACATGGATTTAAACGAAAACTCGCTAAACTATATGACTAAAGCTAAAGATCTGCTAAGTTCACTAATCAAAATTATTAATGACCCCGGTAACAAGTTTACGAAGGAGCAGATGGGTAAAATAACACCTATAACAACGGAACTGCTGGGAACTACAGGTTTGATGGCTGTACGTATGGGAATACTTGAAGGCGAATTGTCAGCCTTAAAAAGTGTAGCACTCACTCAGCCAACAGATGCTAACCCCACAAATCCTTCATCAAATATTTGTGATGTATTGACGGAAATTGAAGAGAGGAAGCTCCGTGCAAAAAATGTTATTCTTTTCAATGTTCCTGAGAGCACGTCTGATCTAACCTCAATAAATATTTCCGATGACGCGAACAAAGTTACCACGGCCCTGAAAAACATTGATACTTCCTTTAATGCTCATGATATTAAAATATACAGGTTGGTAACGAAGAAAGTCACGAATAAATGTAGACCAATCAAGTTAGAATTCAAAGAGGAACATTTTGTTAGGACAATTTTGATTAATAACAAAAAATTCAAAGATGGTATCATAGCCAGAAATGATCAGACCATCCAACAAAGAAAACACCTGATGATGCTTCGGGACGAGCTGGAATCTAGAAAAAAAATGGTGAATCAAATTTAACAATAAAATATATAAATAACCTACCTAAAATCGTCAATGTTTTGCCAAAAAACTCCAACTAAATAAATGTAACATCTACTATCAGAACGTCAGAGGCATCAGAACGAAACTAAAGGAATTCAGAATAAGTGCCCCGACTCTCCCACACGATGTCATCATGTTAACGGAAACCTGGTTAACACCATCAATTTTCTCAGCGGAACTTGGATTGCACGATCACCACATCTACTGAGTAGACCGTAGTCCAAACACCAGCTCCAATACAAGAGGGGGTGGAGTCCTGATTGCTGTCCACAAACGTATTCCTTCAAAAGTGCTTAAAAACAAAAATAGTGAGGTTGAACAAATATTTGTGTTGCTCGAAAACAAAAATGCTGGCAAGTTAATAATTGGATGTTTATATTTACCGCCATCCTCCGATACACAGCTGTACACAAAACATATTGAGGACGTGGAATTTTTAAGGTTTAAATATCCCAGTGCCAAACTTGTCGTAGTGGGAGACTATAACTTGCCAAATATATCCTGGAACCATGATGACCCTGAATTGTCTGGTATTAATATATCAACTGCTAATCTTAGTGAGAGAGAGATTCTGGGTATGTCGAATTATTTATCAATCCCACAACTAAACACTGTCGCTAATATAAATAGTCGCATTCTTGATCTAGTTTTTTGCAGTGAGCCCACTGCTAATGTATGTAAATCTTTGGAAGAACTATTACCTGTAGACGTTTACCATCCTCCTCTGGACATAGTTATTCCCTTTGTTAACAACACTCATCTTAAAAATATCAAGTCATCTTATAACTTCCGTAAAGCAGATTTTCAAAAAATTTCTGATTGCTTAAATACAACAGACTGGTCCTTTCTGGAAAACGCAGATATAAATGATAATGTAAATAAATTCTATGACATTCTAAATGATGCTATTGCAAATTTTGTGCCCCTAAGACATAATAGAATTTCTCATTTTCCAAACTGGTTTAGTCCCAATTTGATCACTTTAACATATAGTAAGAAAATAGCTCATAAAAATTACAAGCGATCCAGACTGACGAGTGATTACAATAAATTTCAATTGTTAAGAAGGGAGTGCTGTAAAATCTCAAAATTATGGTATAAAAATTACATTGACAAAATTGAAAGTGAAATTCGTGTAAATATAAAACAGTTTTGGAACTACACTAATTCTCAAAAAAATACTAACTTAGGTATACCAACTTCTATGAATTTCAATGGAAAAATTGGGTGTAATGATAAAAACATTGTAAATCTATTCGCCGATTATTTTAAGTCTGTGTATGAAGAGGATATACCTAGCAATGAAATTCCAAAATTCTCATCGAATCTTAGTCTGGATATATCTGAAGTACGCATAGAAATTAAAGATATCAAAAACCATGTAAATTTGTTGATGCTAGAAAAAATGCAGGACCTGATAATATTCCACCTGTGCTAATTAAAGAATGTTTAAACGGCTTAGTTGTTCCTCTTTTTCTAATTTTTAACCAGTCACTAGAGACAGGCAGTTCCCTGATACATGGAAACACAGTTTTCTTACGCCCATTTTTAAAAAAGGGGACAAAACGGACGTAACAAATTATAGACCAATATGTATCCAATCATCGATACCCAAGCTTTTTGAAAAAATTGTCCTCCATAAAATATCCACAAACATAAAAAAAATTATAACTCCCTTCCAACATGGCTTTTGTTCAAATAAATCTACACTGACCAATTTACTAATATACGAAAACTTCATATCTAAATCTTTAGCCAACAGGTGCCAGGTTGACTCAATATACACTGATTTTAGCAAGGCCTTTGGCAAGGTGTGTCACAAAATACTAATCAATAAATTGGCGAAACTTGGAGTTTATGGTAGCTTATTAAATTGGTTTGTTAGTTATTTGTCCAAAAGAATTCTTAGTGTGAAAATAAATGGCACACAGTCTTACAAATTTATAGCAACAAGTGGAGTGCCGCAAGCCGCAAGGCTCCCATTTAGGGCCCATTTTGTTTATTATATTTATAAATGATATTGTTGATATATTTACTGACATAAATGTGCTACTGTTTGCCGATGACATGAAACTGTATAAAGAGATTAACCACATTAATGATTGTATTATACTTCAAACTAACTTGATATATCTTTTTGAATGGTGCTCTATCAACAAACTAGCATTAAATATAAATAAATGTCAGTTCATTCATTTTTCCAAAATAAATAATCCTATTATTTTTCAGTATTCTTTAAATGATAAAAATTTAAATTGTGTTAGTGAAATTATGGATCTAGGCATTATGTTCGACAGTAAACTCACCTTTGTATGTCATATTAATAATATTATCAACAAAGCCCTAAAGACTCTTGGATTTGTTTTGAGAGCTGCAAAAGATTTCAATGATTTAGATACATTTATTATGTTATATAAAACCCTAGTCAGATGCCAACTTGAATATAATTCTACGTTATGGTCTCCCTTTTACAACATTCATTCAGACAACATTGAAAAGATTCAACGGAAGTTTCTAAGGTTTATAAACTATAAGTTGCATGTTCCTATACTAAACATTGATTACAATTATCTCCTGGATAAAACGTCTCTATTGAAACTTTCAGAAAGAAGAATAAGCACAGATTTAATACTATTACATAAAATACTGCATTACAAAATTGACTGTTCTGAATTACTTCAATTTATCAATATCCATGTTCCCCAAAAATCATGTCGACATTTATTACCCTTCTACTTCAATAACACCAGGACACTAGCTTATCAAAATTCTCCGTTTCCGAGACTTCACAGTCTCGGAAATAAATATTCTAACCTAGGTGATATATTTCATCTTAAACCTATTCAGTATAAACGTTGTATATTCTATCACTTTTATTCTTCTAGGCACAAATAGATTTACATAATTTCTTCAATTTTTGTTTATATTGAATGTAAGACTTCTTATAATTTTTTCATAATATGTATTTTTATTTTATTATTTGTTTTGTTGTTACATTGTTTTGTGTATTTTCTTTTCTCATTGTATTATATTTTCTTCATTGTTTGTTACTCAACTTATAAATTATAATGTAAAAGCCCATCAGGGCGTGTAATAAATAAATAAATAAATAAATATACCTCAATGGTAAGGGTACAAATCTTGGTCGCATGCTTCAATGAGATGAGCTGCCGAGTCTGGTATGGCGTATGACCGAATTGTTTTCACATTTTCTTTTTCATTTGGTCATCCAGAGTCGGTATTCATTTATAACAGTTGATTCACTATCATTAATGAGTAGACGATACATCTGGACCACTTTTTTCACTTTCAATGTCTCAATATCCATATCCCAGTCTCTAACATTTGTTTTAGGTAGAAAAACTTCCAAATAAAATACGTCGAGTACCACCGGAGAGAATCTCTCCTCCAAATCATTAATAATGGAATCTAATAGAGGTTTGTAAATTGATTACCGAAAGTACTCTTCCACCGATTTCGCCTCATAATTGGACCTGTTGTTTGGCCTTGGAACTGCACGTGGGGATTTTAATGTTACATCCAACTGTTTTGCTTGCTCTGTCGCCTCTGAAAATAATTGCTTGAATACAGACTCAGCGTTTTGGCGTTTCGATCATAGGAAATACTTTCATGACATCCTTCACCGCATCGGTTGCTCTTTTGATGACAACCGATGCAGTTTTCAGGAATCGGCTCAACGAAACTGTAGTTCCTAAAATTTAAAAAAAAAAGTTTTATAACCCTCCTTAAAAAAAAACTTCCATTAAGTCGTTTGGAAATGTTTTGTTTTCTAGAATATCGCATAGGCATATCGATGATATTATAAAATCAGAGCTATGTAGTGTTTGCAAGAGACAGTGAGCGTCACTTGAAGTTTTATTATCTTGCCATGTCGATATTCTTTCCAGTGTGTTACAAATTTTAACTATATTATCATCCTGGAATTGTAAATGACCGTTGTGTCTTTCAACCCACCGTGTCTTGCATTTACTTTGAATTGCCGTGCTATCAAGTTCTTCTGAGAATACTCAATGGCGTTTTGCAGAATCGTTAGCAAATGCTACGATTTTTTCACTATCCCAGTTGTATTTCTACACGAAGCGGACATTTGATGACTTGGCCAAGGAGTAATTTAAGACATGATTGCTACAAGTACCTACAACATATTGCGTGAATGGCTTTTTAGAGAGTTCCTAAACAGCACCTTTTGCGTCGGATACCATTACTGAACAGCTGTCAGTTCCTATCCCTACACAAAAAGCTAGATCTATATCAAATTTGTAGCAAACATTTTCCACGATTTTCGCTAATGCGGTGCCTGTTAACCGTAATTCTATTGTGTCGTCTAAGCTATTTCTTTCTTCACATTGAAGCATTTTCAGCATTTCATAAGCGTCGCAGAAGCATACAAAATCTTCCTCCATCCTTAAAGTATCTGAATGATGACTCATCTGTTCGGTATGAGAAATATCTGTAGTCTAGTCGAAAAGAATAGCGAAAAACTTAGCTTTTTGGAAAACAGCAAAAGAAAAAATAAAGAAAATTGTATTAGGTATGTTAACATATAAATGATGTTAAACAAGATCTCGGGGTGACGGCCACGAAGAAGAAAACAACTAAGCAACAACGCTTTTTGGTTTTTACGTACCTACAGGTAAGTTTTACTGCTAAAATATAATAATATTATATATTTTTGAATGTAGCTATAACTCTGTGGTTATCCATTATAGAAAAATGAAACAATACAACTTTGTATAAACAACTTATATAATGCGTAAATCCGATCGGTTTCGGAACAAACAAAGTGGTTTATACAAAGTTGTATTGTGTCATTTTTCTATAATAATATTACATATATATAGGTATAAAATACATGAACTAAACCTAGACTTTTTATAAAGAACTGGTCATAAGTATGTATTTTATATTTTTAGCTACCAATGAAAATATCAAGCACACCAGCAAATGTTAACAAGGCCCAATGCCTTATTTTGAACTTCTTCGGTGTTTAAATTGACCAAATTCCTTAAAAACGTAAACTTAGGTACTATAAAAATTTCCTGATAGAGATTTTTCTTCAATATAGGTATGACTTTTTAGATATCCCTTTGTAGCACATGAGTAGTTGCAGTCGGGACATGAAAAAGATTTTTTCCCATTGTGGAAAAACAAGTGATGTTCAAGACTTCCCTTTGAAGAACACGAATAGTTGCAGTCAGGACACGAAAAAGGTTTCTCTCCACTGTGAATCAGCGAGTGCGTTCTTGGAACTCCCTTTTCAGAACATGAATAGTGGCAATCGGGACATGAAAAAGATTTTTCTTCACTGTGGGTAAAAATGTGACATTTGAGTTGAAATTTTGTAGAGGATGTATATTTGCAGTCAGAACACGGAAATTGTTTTTATCCACTATGGGAAAACATGCGATTTTTTTTAGATTTCTCTTCGTAGTACATGCATAAAAACACTCAGGACATGAAAAAGGTTTTTCTCCACTGTGAATCGCGCTGTGGATTTTTAAATCATTCTTTCGAGAACTTGAATAACTGGATTCGGGCCAAGAAAATGGTTTTTGTCCGCTGTGGGTAAACATGAGATTTTTTGGTGCCTCTTTGTAGAACATGAATAGACGCAGTAGAAACATGTAAAAGGTTTTATGTTACTGTGAGTCAGTAAATGATTTCTAAAAAGTTCCTTTGTGCAACACGAATAATTGCAGTCGGGACATGAAAATGGTTTTTGACCACTGTGGGTAAACATGTGAATTTTAGATTTCTCTTTGAAGTTCACGAATAGTTGCAGTCGGAACATGAAAAAGCTTTTTCTCCACTGTGAGTCAGCAAGTGACTTCTTAGATATCCCTTTTATGAACACGAATAGTTGCAGTCAGGATATGAAAAGGTTTTTCTTTTCTGTGAATCATACCGTGGATTTTTAAATCTTCGGTTTGAGAACTTGTATAATTGCATTCTGAACACGAAAAAGGTTTTACTCCAGTATGAGTCAGCTTGTGAATCATAGTGGAGTAAAGTGTTGCTCCACAGGGAAATCATAGAAAAATCACTTTCCTCAGGGCGTTCTCAGTGGAGCTAATATAAAAAAAGTATGTGTTGTAAAACCATGTATGTATATTATAGGTAAGAAGGTGTTAAATTGTGGAGATCCGGAAGGAATCCAAAGCCAATAAAAATAATTGTAATTTTCAAATATTTATAAATAACAATACGGATAAATTAAATAAATACTATACGTACGCATTTCTGCAATGCAATACACACATCTGCCGATTTTCTGGATCTGCCCTGATGATGGACACTGCAACTCTGTCCAAAACGTTGGCTTAGGAAGGAGGTGGCGCAAGAAGGCGTAACACCCCACAAACAAATATAGAAAATAATTTTGGCCGTGAAAATCTAAAAAACGAACTTACCCAATATACGCATGTATTGCGAGTTAGAAGTCTCTTGTTTTATTTATTACCGCAAACGCGATTAAAGCAAGAAAATAGGTATTAAAGTGACTTTCCAGTACCTACTTTGTGCAATTTAATTGGGACTTTCAGGTAAAAAGTCACTTGGGTGATTCGTAACGTTTAGGGAGGGAAATGGGGTTAAAAATCTTCAAAATTTGCGTTAGGTAATACTTGAACTCCCCTTATCTATTAGTAGACGCCACAAAAACCTCCCCAAGAAAACTAACTTTTTGGTACCTACACCACACAAACAAACAATACAACCAATAAACAATGCAACAAGTTTTTTTCGTTATTTGTTTTTGGGGTGATATTCCGTGGTGCGCCACCTCCTTCTTGAGCCAACGTTTCTGATAGCGTTGCAGTGTCCGGCAGATACGGTAGATCACACATCTACCGAATCTGCCGGATCTGCCCTGATGATGGACACCACAACGCTGTCCGAAACGATGGCTCAAGAAGGAGGTAGCGCAACATGGCATAAAAACAAATAACGAAAATACTTTTGGCCGTGAAAATCTAAAAACGTATCCAATGCAACAAGTGTTTTATTGCATAATAATAATATTTAATAATATTTGGCTGATTTATAAAGCGCCGTTTTCATGAAAAATCATCTCAAGGGCGGCATCACATGTAACTTCGTTTTATTATAAAAAAAGTATTTTTTTTAGATTCGTTCAGGATACCTATGTTTGATGGTACAAACAAATTATGCACTCGGCCAATAGTCATTTTTTTACAATACAAGTATTGATGTGCCAAAAAGAAACAGATATTTTGTTGTCAAAAATGTGACAACGTAAAAATATATATGCATATCGTCAATGGCTGTTTGCTGCGTTTTGAATTATGCATGATTCATGATTGATTGTGTTTTTTTTTAATTTTTTTAAGGCATAGCGTTAATTATCATCAGCCTCGATGGACCGTGAAAGTGTAACGTTACAAGTCTATAAGCCCGCCTTCCACTACGAGCGGAGCGGGATTAGGGTTGTGGGCATGCCCACCGTGCCCACAACGGTGGATCCGCGCCTGACCAGTATATACAGAAACCTTTGCGAGCGTGTTTACAACAACTTCCCAAAGATTCATCGCAATCGGATGAATAATTTAGGAAATAATTTCAAAACTATTACCTACTAGCCTACTATTATACTTAGAAACCATCGCGGGCATGCGCACAATAACTCACTACAATTTCATGGCAATCGGATGAATGGTTTAGCAACATGACGCCAGAGCTCACTATTGTATATAGGAACCATCGTGAGCATGCGCACATCAAATCCCCAAAGTTTCATGGCAATCGGATGAATGCTCTTTTTTATATATTTTTTATGATTATTTTTGACAGGGGATAACCAGAGAAAACCAGAAATATGTCATTTTTAAATAAGATTTTAGACGTATTGACTCTTTTACATAAAAAATTTAAAATCGATTTCCAAAAAAAAAAAAAATTTAAATTTTCCAAAAAAATTTAATTTTTAGTATAATAAGGCTATTATACTATAGGTCGTTGGCAGATTTGTTAAATTTTCAAAAAAGATATTGTACCAGTATGTGTATCCCCTGACTGAAAGAATCCTGAAGATCTTCATACAAAAAGTTAAAATTTTGCAAAAAAAAATTTTTTCAGCTACTACTCATTAACGTCTATAACTTAGCATATTTTTCAATCTTAGCGCTCTAGCTCACTGAAAACTCACGGGCTCACTGGTCTCCATGTGTAATAAACAGAGCCGGATTAAGCATGTCGGGGCCCCTAGGCAATCCACGTCTCGGGGCCTCCTTGTTCCTTTGATCACATCCGAATGTTTTTGTTTTTCTGAATGTACGTTGTACGTTTTTATGTTTTTCTGAATGTACGTGTCGAAAGTATTGTGTCAAAATTTCAAGTAAATCGGAGCAAAACTAATGAAGATACAGAGTTTCAAGCGACTGGCCCTCGTGCTCGATTCAAGTATATTTCGAGTATAAAATTTTTAAATAGGTTTTCTCGCAATCAACATTTCTAAAGTTCGTGAACATCATAACTCAAAATCTTGACTTGACGTGACCGATGCTTTTGAAATTTTGTAAACTATTTCTACCCATAAATCAACAGATAGTCAAAGGGAGTTTTTTACCATATTATAATAACAAATTCACCGAAATTTTTTAGCAAAAATTGCGTTTTTCACTTCAAAATGCTGCCAAAAATAAAAGAAATCGAAATAACTCCCTCTGACTACCTAGGAAAAAATACTACCTTTTTAAACGCATGTCGATTTTTTTGTTTCAAATGATCCGGTGACGAGTAATTTTTTCCGAGGCGCCTCCGGAGATTCACTCTCATGGACTTATTTATTGATATTTTTAATTGAAATTTTTTTCAGATACTTTAGATGTTATACTATAAATAAAAATACTTTGATATAAATAAAACCAACATTTTTCATATCTCAAAAAAAAACATGACAATACGTCTTTATTTCGCCTTTAAAAAGATACCCCCTCCCCCCTTAAAGCACCAGGACACTGTAAAAATACTTTTGCGTTTTTCTTACTTATTTCATTTTCTGAAAGATGCGTTTATTAAAAATGCTCCTACCGAGAAATTCGAAAAATTGACGGAAATTCAGCATTATATGTGAAATCATTTTGAAACAGTTTGTATATTGAATTATCCTTCAGCAAAACTTTGAATGCGTTTTTCTCGAAACTTAGTGCATGCAAATCGGATATATAGTTTTTCTAATATGTTGTCAACCAGGTTGAAAAACAGGTTGCAGTTTCGAGAAACACGCTTTAAAAGTTTTGCTGAGGATAATTCAACATACAAACTGTTAAAAACGGTTTCATATAAAATTCTCTATCTCCATCAATTTTACCAATTTCCTCAAATGGTGAGAGTATTATTGACAAATTCATCTTTCAAAAAATGAATTAAATATTTTTTTTTTGCAATGACCTTAAAGCTTCGTTTAGGATTTGATCAAGGGAACGTGGAGGTGTTTGGAGGCCCCCCAGAGTTAGAGGCCCGAGTGAACTGAATAAAAAACTTGTAAAATTTCATAAACTTCACTAAAGGGGGGGAGGGTTAATTCAACTTTGCCGCCCGGGCTTCTGATGGGCTTAGTCCGCCACTGCACTTAACCCTTTTCCAACTTCCAAAATTATTGTTTTCTACCAAACGTAATTTTATTCATAATTAATCTGTACTTTTACTACATCATGAAAGGTACACCATCACCCCATTCAATAAAAAACGAATACAACAAAATACAATAACCATTTATTGCACATAAAAGTTCACATACAAAGAAACAAAAATACCTATATATTATTTAAAAAAAACATTACAATGAGTTGTCTTGTCACTAAAGTGATCTCTTCCAGACAACCTTTCCCAAAGAATTTTAGCTAGCAGATAGTTAGTGCATACTGAAGCTTGTACAACATTTATATTTTAAACATACAATTAGAAATAAAAGCAAAAAATAAAACAAATAAATGCCAATATAAACCACACACGGCACCTTCAACCACTTCAGATACTAAGTTATGTTGCAACAAATATAAGGAAAGAAAAGTAAAATACAACTACCTACGTTTATATATTTGCTTTAATTATCGACTTTTTATTTGTTATTTGTGCATGATGTGAACATTGGTTATTTATTGAGTTATAATAATTTGTTGTTGTCTTTAATGTGTACCTAATGTTATTCACCTATAAATGTTCCTAATAAAAAAATTAAAACATCTTGAATGCTGACTTTTCCCAAACTTCGTTCGGGCGCGAGGCCCCTTGCCGATGCGGGGCCCCTAGGCAGTTGCTTACGCTGCATTAGGGATAATCCGGTACTGGTAATCAAGCTTCTTTAATAGGTACCTACACATGTAAAATGAAATATTAGTCAGGCATAATTTAAACTCCTTTAGAACGGAAAAACTTCACCAAATGAAACCGCGATAACATATTCTGAAGAAATTGTGTCCCCTGTCCCCTGTCCCCTCTGCCCTCTGGTATCCTGTCTGACAACACACCGTTTCTATTTTTGTATTCTAACTGATAAGCTTTCCTTACTTTACTGACTTGTCCATTGTCCATTTCAAATAATAATATGAATTTTAAATCCGTTTACCATTGTTGGGTTGGTACCTACTACTTTTGTAATATTTTAATTATTCCTTTTTTATGTGAAGAGGGAATAACCAGAGAAAACCGGAAATATGTTATTTTATATGTATATGTATATGTATTGACTCATTTCCTAATATATATAAATATTCTGAAATTGTTTAAAGATTTAATATATATATTTTTAAGAATTAGAAATTTTCTGTCGATAAAAAATCTATATTTAATCTACTATGCCTTAGTTCAATCCACTCTACAATACGCTATTATTAGTTGGGGATCCGCGTATAAATGTAACCTTCTTCCAATAGAAATTGTACAAAGGACAATTATTAAAATTATATTAAAAAAATCCTTAGACTACCCAACAGAACGCCTGTTTGAAGAATTTCAAGTACCCACATTGAAAGATTTATATATTAAAAATTCATTGATTCAAATTATAAAGGAAAAAGATAAATATCCATTTTTAAATGAAAACAGAACTCGACTTAAACATGTTTTTCTATGCCCAAAACTAAATACGTCTTTTGCACAGCATCATTATACTTACCAGGGAAGAACTTTTTTCAATCGTCTACCAGAAGAAATCAGAAGCATTAAGAGGAAATACTAGCTGCGTTTTTCCATACAAACGTATTCCCCGTTTATCTCTCTGGATTTTGACCCTAGAGCAAAATTTTTTTTTACATAATATAGATATCGACCACTAGCGTGTCGGTACGTTTTGCTTTTTTTGATAATTTACTTCTTATAGAAGTTAGGACCTTCCAAAAATGAATAAAATTGCCTAATTTAAACGCCGTCAAAAAACGTTCAGTATACAAACTAAACAATGTATTTTGAAAAAAAGCAAAACGTACCGACATAGAATATTTTCTTTTAATACAGTTAGTGAAAAAAAAATTTAAAATCGGTCCAGTTTTGGAGAAGAAAAATGGGGAATACAAAACATCGATTTCGAAGATTTTATTTAGGTATTTTCGGCCCGACGTGCAGGTGTCCCTTTCGCTCAGTTCTCCTGGGGGGGCCGGGGAACGAGGGTGTTGACAAATACATATAAAGCGAAGTAGTGATGTAACGAATTTTATCGGTAGACTAGTGTTGTCCTTGCCCGAGTAATCGATATTTTTTATTCGTTTTTTTTTTCTGTTCAGTGACTCATCGCGGTATACCAATACTGACCGAGCTTTCATACTAAAATTGTGCAAAATTAAAATTGTTTATGTCAAGTACTATAATAAATTTTTAATTTGGGAGGCGTTATAGGTACCATCGCCCCGGGAACCATTTATTGGATACCAACACCCCCGCCACTTGGTCACCCCAAGTGGTCCGCTATGTTTGGTGACTGAGCATGGGTTCCCGGGTTCACGGGTAAGGTCTGCATGGGTTTTGGTGGCGGATGATTTTGTCCACTTACTGCGTGGCGGGCCCGATTGGGAGAAACTGGAAGTGGGAGATCTTTTGATCTCTACAGCCGGACTCTCTCCACCATCATTTCATACTTTTACCTACCCAGAAATTCCTCTCCTTCCTTTCATTAAAAATATCCTCTACACAGCTTCTCCAATGACTTTGCTATACTATAAGGGTATTTAACTTAAAAATAATTTTTATATTTCATTTTATATGTATAATTGCATTTTGTGATATTTTTAAGTAATTAATCACCTCTCCCTTTAATATTTTGTCTATAATTCTCATATGCCTATACTTGTTTGTCTTTTAATATTAATCTTATCCTGACGAAGAGAATACTCTGTTTTCGAAATATGTTGATAATATTGATTACATAAAGCTGTTTTTACAAAGTTATTTGTTCTCATTTTACTAAAAATGACGCCACAAAGATTGGACCCATTTGCAGCATTTCAAGCTGGGTCGCCATAACCAATTCGTTTGTGCAATTTCAATCAATGCATTTCTGTGTTTCTCGAGAACCCTTCTATGGGCTTACACGTCATTAGTACTTTTACGCCAGTTTTTTAAACATTTGTGGTCAAAAACATCCAAGTAGTGTAGTTTTGTAGCTCTAGCACATATGAAGCTGTATGACTTTTTATTATGGTATAATTATTATTATGCATATATCCAATTGTATATCCGCATATACATTATTTGGCTTAATATAGTAACTATGTTATTTTCCACATCAAGTATATAATAAATAGATGCAAGAATGTTTTTTTTGATAAATTAATAACGTATAAAAAATATATATATATATATATATATATATATATATATATATATATATATATTTATTCTCAAAACTCTTGAGAAAATATCGTCGTTGCATTCACAAAATATCCCATGTGAGGTTTTCGACCAAATTTTTTTTTGTTTACACCATTTGATTCCCCACGGTTTCCTAAATAATCTGACAAATATATCCCATTTTTCAAAAATTCATTTTTTAATAATTTTAGAGGCAACTCTGACCATTGCTTGTAATTAATGGTAATTATTTAAAAAAATATACTACATATACTACAGAAATATAAAAAAATATAAAATTATAAAATTAAATCCCTATATACTACAGAAATATAAAAAAAATATAAAACTATAAAATTAAAATGAGAAAGAAAGTCTTTTTGTGTGCAAGAATTCGTATTATTTTTTTAACTCAAATTTGTCGCACATAAATTAAAATTACCCAAAGAAATGTTTTTTTAATAATATACACACAGCATCCCCAAAGATGACCTAGGCCCTCAGAGAAATTATTTTCCTCAGGGCCTCCTGTGTGGAGCTCATATAAAAAAATAATAATAATCTCAACAATCTAAAAAGAGTATACTATGCACTAATCCAGTCATTAATTCAATATGGAATTATTGCATGGGGGGGGGGGTCATACAACAATATTCTAACCCCGATCAAAGTAATCCAGAAACTAATTATTAAAGTAATCCTAAAGAAACCCTCCACTTATCCAACAGAAACGCTTTTCGCAGATTTCACGGTGCCTCGAGTAGAGAATATCTTCAAGAAAAATGCAATTACCCAAATTTACAAAGATAATATCATCAAAAAATTTTAAACTAAAATCAAAAAGATATGAAGATAACATCAAAATACCAAAATTTAATACCAAACTAATGCAAAACAATTACATCTATTTAGGAATAAAGTTTTTCAACAACCTTCCCATTGAAATAAAAAAAAACCAAAGACATCAATAAACTGAAACTCAAACTTCATCAGGAATAATTAACTAAATAATTACCTGTTTTTCTCATTCTTTCTATTTATTATTAATCTATATTCACCTCTATTTTATTTAGATTTTTCGAATTTCTCCCAAGTGCACAATATTTTAGTATGTAACCGTATCCTATGTATGTACACCATATGTAATTTATATAACTCCACTGTACAATTATACATCTATATTAAATATTAAAATATATATATATATATATTTTCTTCAATATTAACTCAGTAGGTAAAGCAAAAATATTTTTTTAATATTTCTATTTAACTGTCAAAAAATTACCAAAAAATTAAGTTGCATCCAAAATCATACGAAATTCATTTTTTTAAGACCAATATTTCGTAATTTGAAACAAAAATAAATAAAATAAAACATATTTATCAGCACAAGATATTTTCTCTACCTTTTACTAAAAAACTACATTTTCAATTTATTTGGGTGTTTTGGTCACAAATCCAAATTTAACCCCCCCCCCCCCTCGGCTATTTGTTAGCTTTGGGAACAACTCATATCGATCTTGTGTCTCCCTTACTATTATGTTGAGAAATAAGTTTTAAACGGTGTTCGAAAGAGAAAGAGAAAATATCAAACTTTATATTCAAATTCAAAAGTTAACCACAAAATAATGGAATTGTACACCTTTATAAAACCAAAGTTTATGAAACTTATGGAATTTTGTATCTATTAATTATTTTTACATGAAACAATAAAAAAGTGAGGTGACGGAAATGTTAACAATACATGTGTGTAATAAATATGTACGTGTGTTTATTTTTTTCGTTATCAGTAATTTTAGTTAGAAAAAACGTAAGATGAGTCATTTTAAAAAAAATTATGTGTGCGTTCAAAATTTTTATATTCGAAAAGCAAAGGTTTATTTCGGATTTCAAAATTTAAAAGCGTATTTCATCGCCTTTCAAAAACAATTTTTAGTTTTCGGATACTATCAGAAATATTCCATTTATTTGGATTTTATTGCAAAGCGGAAATATTTCGACCTTATGAAAAAATATGCCCGAGGCCTGAGGGATATGGGTCCTATGAGAAAGGTCAAGTTGCCTTTCCTACGTTTGCTACACAAAATATCATATGTGTATAAAAAGTGCGCACAAAAATCCTGAATGCAAAATTTAAGAAAAAATTGTCGGTTTTAATAAAAAAATGTATATTAAGCCCACTTGTTTTCACCCAAACATGGTATCAAAAATAACTCTACAATTAATGAAAATAAATAAAAATATGGGTCCCCAATTTTTTTTTTTCGGTTTTTTTTTATTATGTATCCTAATATTCTAAAATACCCACAGGATATTTTGTGCGCGCAACAACGATAAGTAGCTATAATAGCATATTCATAGGACGCTTACAATAGGACGCCCCTGCGAGCGGTCTTGTCTCTACACATTTGCAGATTGGAACATGCGTGGTCGGCAGAAATAATAATTCGACACGGGTGAAGCGCGTAGCCCACACACACAAGGCCTGCATTCACTCACACATCTATAGCGCGATTCTGACTACTGTCAGAAAGTGAAATAAAAGAGATTTTTTAAAATACCTATTCATAAATGTTCGCAGCGACCGGCAGCGCTCTTAATGATAAAACCCGAATACTGCTCTCTGTCAAGAGACATTTTAAAAATATTCTTAAGAAAAAAACTACTGTCAATTAATCTTACAAATATCCTTAGTTTTCCATTACATTCTTTCTTTTTTTAAAAAAATTCACACCATTATCAAATAAATACTGCAGCTCACATATATTTATGTACAATTAATTATTTAAGTACTAACTTATAACTAATAGCATTTATGTACACTCCCCTTCCATACACAAGCAAATGCTTTAAATGGAAGGGTAGTAAAAAAAAAAAATACCTGTAAAAAAATATATATATATACATATATATTTGTTGTAAAATTGTAATTATAATAAATGTTGCAATAAATAATTAAAAAAAAAAAAAAAAAAATCATTTATGAGATGTTGTTAAATAGTATCTATAGCTTCGGTGTATATAACTACTATTTATTATTTTAGTAGTAATGTGGCACTAAAGCACGTCCGCCCGCAGTCCCTAAACCCGCCCTCGCTTGAGCTGGCCGCCATATTGGCCGATCCTTAGTCGACCAAGGACCCTTCGTTTCGTGATATTGTTGTGTAGATAACTAAAAATTTGGGAAAAAGGTTTTTTGCCAACCATTTTGATAGAAGGAATTACAAAAATTATTAAGGCATATCAACATAAGTATATAAGCTTGTTGAAGTTAGAAAAAGGTCGAAAAAATACAGTTTCCTTCCAAAGAAGAGCCTCTCCATTTAAAATCGCAAACTCCCTACGGTTTTAAATGTGTTACTGTAAAGATAATAAATGCAATTTTATTATTATTTTAATTATAGACAATAAATGAAAGTTTCCCTTAAAGTATATTTCATACCGCTAGGTGATTAGGGTGTTCCTATCTAGAAAAAAAATATATTTTTTAAATTTTTATTTAATTTTTTTTTATTTATTTGGCATCAAAATATGTCTATAATCCTAAATTTTAACCCTCCTACCCCCACCCTCCCACTTTTTGATCGCGATTTTAGTATTTTTGTATAAACAAATTTAACCGTCTTTCGTACTTCAAACAGAACGAAATTATTTATGTTTTGAATGACAGATGGCGGTACGTCCGCCTCATTAAACTTTAGACGCGTCAATTCGATATTTAATTTGGCATCATGTTCTCGCATGGGCAAACCATCGAGCTTATTTGTGTTGGCTAAAGACGGAGTGACAAAAAATATGGTACACTCAATTGCTCATTGAAATTCATATTGATTTTCTTTATTTCATTTTCCTACTTTAGTTGGTGTTTTTTTGTTTTTATCGGCGGTCATCCTCTACATTCCTCTTTCTGTCATAGATCCCATCTCCACACACTTACAATATACCTATTCGTTATTTTTTATTTAACAACCAAAATATTCACTAGAAATAATTTATATGGCAGAACAATGTTTGTCGGGTCAGCTAGTATACATATATATTATCTTCCAGAGCTTCACGCGTCGTAAGTATTTCATAAATATTTTTTAAAATTAAAATTAAACCAATGTTTATTTGATAACCGCATCAACCTGTAGCCTATAGGCTGTATGTGAGTGTGAGTGTAGGTGCTTTCGGGAAATGATCGCATCTCTCTATCAGCAACATCAATTTAATTACATGTTTCATTTCGTTTGGATTTGAATGTACAAATCACAAGTGCGCCCCACGGTTGAATTTGGCAGCCACCTCTGGTCTGGAGCTCCAAAATACCTGAAAAATACCCTCGACTCTGTGCAGAAACGGGCGGCCCGTTTAATAGATTCTCCCATCTTAACAGACGGATTGTAATTTTTAGAGCACAGGCGTCGGGTGGGAATGCTATCCTTGTTCTGCCGGTATTACAATGGAAGATGCTCCGAGGAACTAGCGTCATTGATCCCCTTGGCCAAATATTTTTACATGGTTGATATTTGTCACATGAGAACGGGTCGTTTCTTCGACTCGTTCTTGTGTTCAACCTCTCGGCTGTGGAATGATTTGCCGGCCTCTATGTTTCCTCCTTCCTACAACTTGGGTCTCTTCAAGACCAATGTTCATTCCATCCTCTCATCAAAAAGACCCTCCACACAGCATCCCAGATGACATAGGCCCTGAGGGAAAGTATTTTCCTCAAGGCCTCCTGTGTGGAGTTAATGTAAAAAAAATAATAAAAAGCGCTGTTGCAAATTGATGTTTTGTATTTTTAAAATAATTTTTATAGAAATGTATTTAATATTTTTTTTATTCGAAGCAAAAGGTATACGTGAAATCACCATTTACATTAATCTTTACTAAGAATTGGTTTACATTATGAACATCAAAAAATATGCTACAGATAAATTTAAACTTTTACTACCTTTTGCATGCATTGGAATTACAATAAAATTATTTTCTTTATTTGTTTCTGCGCTACCTCCTTCTTTAGCCAATGTTTCGGATAGCGTTACAGTGTCTATCATGCACACACCACACATCTCTCTGATGATGGACCAAAGATATTGAAATATAAATAGATGTGCTATCTGCTGTTTTTGCTATGTGGGTCTGCGCTTCCGGATGTCGCCGATATTGTTTACCAATTAACAAATAAACTAAAAGAACAAATAATTAACGAATAAACCAAACGAACGTTAAACTAAATGAACGAATTCTTTCCTTATTCAAAATATATTGTTAACCAATATTAATGCACATTTTCAAAAAATCAACGAAATGAACAAATTCTTTTTGTATGAAAACTACGCTAATTAGCGCGTAGTCCGGCGACAGTTGCGCGGACACCATAGCATATCTCTTCTGTATTTGAATATCTTTGTGATGGACACTGCAACGCTGTCCGAAACGTTGGCTTAAGAAGGAGGTAGCGCAACACGTGCACCCCAATATTCTCATAAAATGCATTGCTAATTAAATTAACTGGCTGAGCCGATTTGTCCATTGTTTAATCAATTGCTTGACACAGGTTGCTTCCCGGACATTTGAAAACGTTGTTATCTAACGCATATATTAAAAGGGGTAATAAAAGTGATGTCACTAACTATAGACCTATATGTAAGCTATCTATAATTCCGAAACTTTTTGAAACATGTATTTATTAACCATCTCATTGTTCCAAATCAACAAGGATTTTTGTCGGGCAGGTCAACTCTGACAAATCTCTCATTATATGAAAACTTTATATCAAATGCATTAGCTAACAGAACTCAAGTCGATTCCACATATACAGATTTTATCAAGGCCTTTGACAAAGTATGTCATCAAATTCTACTGGTTAAACTACGTCAGCTCGGTATTGACGGAAAACTTTAAGACTGGTTTGCGAGCTATCTATCTGATAGAGTTCTACTTGTAAAAATGAATTTGTTCTTTTCCAATCAATTTATAGCTACCAGTGGCGTACCACAAGGGTCCCATTTAGGCCCTATTTTGTTTTTACTGTTTATAAATGATATTGTTGACATATTTGAAAAATATGTAAATTTATTGTTTTTTGCAGATGATTTAAAAATATTTAAAATCATCAAAACCGCTGAAGATTGTGCCTGTCTACAAAATAATTTAAACAAATTAATTAGTTGGTGTTCTCTTAACAAACTTTTTCTGAACATAAATGTGTAATTAAATAAGTTTTTACAGAATAAGTCAACCAATTATTCATTCTTATGAACTTAACCACTCTACCCTTACCTCTGTCGAAGAAATTAATGATCTGAGCATAACTTTCGACTCTAAATTTAACTTTATATCCCATATAAACTTAATCTATTAATTAATCCATTAATTAAATTCTCAATTATTGAAATCCAAAAACGATTTATAATAACACTGCAGTGACATCTCTTAGCATAAACACCAAGCTAACATTAATAATACCAGTTAGCGCCATCTGTCAATACTTTCCAGTACTATTAACAAAACATATCACTCCAGTGAACAATCAAAACTACATAAATAACTGTTTATCAACTGAACTTTTTAAATAAATATTATTTGGTGAAAATGGAAAAGCAAACGAGGAGCAAAAATTCAAATCAAAGTGATCCTAAACCAAAAAGCGTACTCCCCGAACAAGAATATCTCGACATGATCTTAACAACAGTTAATAACAAATTTGAAGAAATGAAAAAAGATTTCCTTAAGAA
Organism: Limnephilus marmoratus; assembly: GCA_917880885.1. Lineage (NCBI taxonomy): Eukaryota > Metazoa > Arthropoda > Insecta > Trichoptera > Limnephilidae > Limnephilus > Limnephilus marmoratus. The sequence goes on from OU862907.1 coordinate 65,508,862, forward strand.
AATGGATGAAGAAAACGCAGAAGCCCGTAACTCGCGTAATTTCATTAGCAATCAATACGATGATATCAATGTCAAAATAGGAAATATTTCCAAACTAGTGTCGGAAGTTGAGATGCTCCGGAGAGAACTTAATGATAAAAATAAAGTCATCAAAAGCCTAGAAATAAGAGTCGCAGATCTTGAACAAGCCTCAAAAGACGACTGCTTAGAAATATGTGGAATCCCTCAATCCAATGAAGAACAGACACCATTACTTGTGCAGCAGGTGACTGCGGCCACCGGGGTGACCATTCAACTACATGACCTGAAGGAAGTAAAGGGATCCAGGACAGACGACCTGGAGCCCACCCGAGGATCCAAGTCAAATTCCATGACAACTACAAGCGAAACCAAATCCTTACAATGCGGAAGAAAATTGACGCCAAAACCGCGACAGCACTGAGGAGCGAAAAAATATACATAGGAGAAATCATTTGCCCATACTACAAAGAACTCCTCTGGAAAGCCAAACAAAAAGCAAAGGAAACTGGTTACATGTTTGTATGGTTTAAAGAAAATAGAATTCTGATCCGCAAATCATCTAATGAAAAAATAATTTATCTCAAGCATACGGACGATCTGTATAAACTAATCTAGACGGTACATGGCAACTCGCACCATCGGCTGTCAGTTATATACAAAGTCAGTACCTACGGTTCTATAATTATCACCCAAAAATAGTTTCAACCGATGGTTGCGAGTGCCGAACTGTCGTCAAACTTACTATCTAAAAATGGATGTTATTACAAACATTGGGAAGTTTTTAGCCATAACAAACTTTATACTAAAAAAAGTATCTTTTTTAAACTCTTCATTAACCTATCATTATTATTCTCTCAAATACTTTATTTATATAATATACTTAACACTCTCAATCTTGATTAACGTCCTTAAAATTAATCAAACAACACTTTTACTTCATTATACAAATCACGTATCCCATGTAATCATTATTATTACTTTAAAAATTGCGCTCTGTATACTACGTCAAACTATAAAATAACAAAGGATTCCTACAATAAACATATTAAATTTATTCGATAAAAAGAATTTACTTTTTTCAAATAGCAAAGCTTTTCCAATCTACTTACTATATTTAACCCAAATTGTAAATCATATTGATCATTTAATTATATTATCTATAATAATAATTTATTTGTTTATTTGTTTATTTGTTTATTAGGAACATACACAGTACATAAGTTTACAAGTTATAAGGAATGTTAAATAAAGTAATTACATGCTTTAGTACCTATTACGTAAGTCCGTATAATATCTGGGATAATACACCTGGGATTTGAACAGTTCTTAAAACTTAACTAATGAATGAAAGAGAAGAATAATATTAAGGAAAATTGTATACAAAGATAAAAGAGATTTTTTTTTTTTTTAGAACAAGAATTACATGCTAACAAATTGTAATTAGTTTAGTGAAAAGATGAGTATTTTTATAGCAATAAATACATGCTCATGAGTAGTAATTAAAGTTTAATGAAAATATAAGTGTAAATAAGAAGTTTTAAAATTAATTATATCACGCCAACAAATTTAGTAAATTAGTTTTGTATGTTTGCAGGGAGTTGTGGAAAATGTCTAAGTGTAATAATTTTTCATAGTGTGTATAAGATGTGATTGCGCGAGAGATTGGTGAGTTTTGTGCTGCATTAGTATTATTGGATCCTATGTGAAAAAGTGAAGTGTGCCTGGTACGCCTCATTGGAACATTTAAACCAATGACAGATAGCAATTCGGGACTATCTATTTTATTATTAAGCAGGTTATGTAGAAATATCAGATCTGACAGTGTGCGTCTTTTTTGTAAAGATAACATATTATTTGAAGTTTTGTTGTATTTCTTGAGTAAATATTTCGAAAATTTATTCTGTATACTCTCTATTAAGTCTATGTATACCTTATATTGAGGATTCCATATGGTGGAAGCATACTCCAGTGGACTTCTGACCAATGAACAGAATAATATTTCCAGAGTCTTAGCACTTTTAAAAACTTTACATACTCTTAATAGAAAACCTAGCATCTTATAAGATTTTGATATAATGTATTCGATGTGCTTATCAAATATTAGTTTGCTATCCAAGTGAACACCTAGATCTTTACATGTAGACAAATATTTTAGAGGTTTGTTATTCAAGTTGTAAGGATAGGTTATTTTATTTTTATTTCTAGTAAACGTAATCGAGTGACACTTGGATATATTTAAGGACAATAAGTTTGATTCACAGTATGTGCACAAATGATCAAGATCTCTTTGTAATTCGATGCAATCGGATAACGACTGTATAGGTTTAAAAATTTTCATGTCGTCCGCATACAATATAAAGTAACTATTTGGGAAGCATACAAGAATGTCATTTATATAAATATTGAATAGGAGTGGTCCGAGATGCGACCCCTGGGGCACAACTGAGACGATTTCTATTAAGCAAGATGCGAAACCATTGACAACCGTAATTTGGTGTCGATTACTAACATAAGATGCGATCCATCTATAGAGATCACCGTGAATTCCTAGACCTAAAAGCTTCTGTAAAAGAATATAATGGTTAACACGGTCGAATGCTTTAGAGTAATCAGTGTAGATGGCATCCACCTGGCATCTCATGTCCATTTGAGCATGAAGAAAATTTGTAAAAGACGCAAGATTTGAGGTTGTGGAGCGATTTTTCATGAAGCCATGTTGATTAGTTGAGAGTAAAGGTGAGATGGTAGAATATAATTGATCGTAAACAATTTTTTCCAATACTTTACTTAAAATCGGTAATTTGGATATCGGTCGATAGTTGGAGACATCATTTTTACTGCCGCTTTTAAAGATTGGGGTAATCAAGGCTGTTTTCCACTTGTCGGGAAATGTTCCTTCCGATAGCGATAATTTGAAAATAGCAAAAATGGGGGGTGTCAATTGTTTACTACAGTAGTTTATAAAGATTCCTGGAAGTTTATCGTTACCCGGTCCCTTTTTGATATCGATAGACTTAAGGTATTTGAAAGTTATGTCTTCATTGATCTCGATTGAGCTAATTACGCTATTTACGCTATAATAATATTTGGCTAATTTATATAGCGCCGTTTTTGTGAAAAATCACCTCAAGGGCGCTATACTTATCTATATTAATTTACTACACTTAATTTTACTTATTTTAATTGTTACAGTTCTGCAATTATGTAATTCCCCTAAAATCCTCATCTCTCAAATTATCTTTCATGAACTTATTTACACTGATTTATCCAAATTAATTTTTTACACCAAGTATTTTACATTCAAATACTATTATACTACAGTTATTAATTACCCAAATTATTTTAATTATTTTAAAATCAAATTTTATTATTCTAAATATTTTTATTACCCAAATTATTTTAACTATTTTACCAAAAAATTTCATTGTTCTAATTATTTTTATTATCTAAATTATTTTATTTATCCTAACAACAATTGTTATTGTACAAATTGTTTTTTTAGTCCAAATTATTATAATCGTTTTATATACTTTAACAGTCTTAATATTTCAATTTTCTTTGTCACCTCAGTATTTATTCTGCTACTCATCTCATTACCTTCACTTATTTCAACCAATTTCATCCATAAATTTTTAATGTCTTATTATAAGCCTTCCAATCACTCTAAGTATGTAATCCTTTTAAAATTTTCAATTTCTACATTGCTATTTATGCTTATATTTAATAAAATTTTATTTCCTGTTAATAAACATATAATCTGTCTGTTCATATTGGATATTCAGGTGCATATCAGTAACTTATCTGTCGCAAATTATTTCTATTTTTTTTATTTCTCCAATTCAACTGATACGTCTTGTCTTTGAACTATTCTTAATTCTCTTAATTATTGTAGTTATTTTAGATAATTTAGTACTGATAACATCTATCCAAATTATTAATTCCAAACTATTACTTATATTCTCTAAATTTATCTATGTTCATTTACTCAATTTATTTTTAATTATTTTAATACGTATTTTATACACTTTTATCATATATTATATTATACACTTTTATTACACCTTTATTTTAAACTTTTATTATTCACTTTTATTCGATAAAAAGAATTTACTTTGTTCAATTAGCAAAGCTTATTCAATCTACATACGATATTTAACCCAAATTGTAATTCATATTGATCATTTAATTATATTTTCTATATTAACTTACTACACTTAATTATAATTCTTATAATTTTGCAATTATGTGATTCCCCTAAAATTCTCATTTCTCAAATATTCTTTCATGATCTAATTTACACTAACTTATCTAAATTACTTTTTTATACCAAGTATTTTATACTCAAGTGTTATTATACTACATGTATTTATTACCCAAATTATTTTAATTATTTTAACATCAAATTTTACTGTTATAAATATTTTTATTACCCAAATTATTTTAGCTATTTTATCAACAAATGTTATTGTTCCAATTGTTTTTATTACCTAAATTATTTTATTTATTTTAACAACAAATTTTATTGTTCAAATTGTTTTTTTTCTCCAAATTATTATAATCGTTTCGTACATTTTAATAATCGTAATATTTTTATTTTTTATTTTTTTGTCATCTTAGTATTTATTCTCCTAACCGTTTCACTACCTTCACTTATTTCAACCAACTTCATCCATAATTTTTTAATGTCTTATTATTATAAGCCTTCCAATAAGTATGCAATTCTTTTAAAATTATCATTTTTTACATTTCTATTTCTTCCTATATCTAATGACATTATTTTTCCGGTTTTAAAACATATAATCTGTCTGTTCATATTGGATATTCCTGTGCTTATCATTAACTTATCGATCACAAATTATTTCTATTTTTTTATTCCTCCAATTAGCCTGATACGTTTTGTCTATGCATTATTCTTAATTCTCTTAATTATTGTAGTTATTTTAGATAATCCAAATAGTCAATCCAACTGATCTATCATTTACATTCCCTAAATTTATCTATTTTCATTGACTCAATTTAATTTCAATTAATTTAATGCTTTTATTATAACACTTACACAAATACTCTTCAACATTGCTGAAAACATGGAACATAATATAGACTCGGACAACCAACACTACTGTATAAGTACAAACGATACTAACCAATGGACCAATATCACAAAAGAAAAAAATAAAATCAAAATATTGCACCAAAACATCAGATCGATTAATAAAATTTTGATGAATTCACTGTATACCTAGAACAACTAGATAACAACTTCGATATAATTGTGCTGACAGAATGCTGGTTGAATGAAAAATATATTCCAAAAATAATTGAACACTACAACACACACCACACAAAAAAACACAAAAATCAAAATGATGGCATAGTCATATACACTAATGATAAAATAAACACATTCGTCCAAGAAATACATATCGTAGACTCCAATTGCATACAAATAACTTATGAAGAAGAAACTTGTATTCTTGCAATGTACAGATCTCCATCCAAAACAATATCACAAATTTCCTAACTGCACTTAATAATAAATTAAATGATCTCAAAAAATACAAAAATATCATCATCATTGGAGACCTAAACATAAACACTCTACAAAACGGACACCCACAAAACTTAGAATACCTAACAATACTAGCACAGCATGGACTGGAGCCAACGATAAATGTTCCAATACGAGTCACACACAACACAAAAAGTTGTATAGATCATGTAATGATCAAAACAAAACTCAAAACCAAAACCATAGTACTTGAAAGTACTATTACAGATCACTACATGAATATGATAGCAATTGATACCGAAAACACAACACCTAACCAACATAAAATATTCACAAAAAAAATAATTGACTACACCAACTTAAAAGAAATACTCAAAAAAATAGACTGGAGTACAATATACCAAATCGAGAAGGTCGAAGAGGCCTGGGACAAATTTACAACAATTTTAGCGCAAGAAATAAATAATAACACTACTCTAAAACAAGTAAAACTTACACACAAAGCTAAAAAAATTAAACTATGGATAACACAGGGAATATTAAACTGTTTTCGAAAACGAGACAGAATTCACAAACAAATTAAGCATACGCCGTATGACATACAACAACTTAATTACTACAAAAGATATAGAAACATCTGCACGAAAATTATTAGAGTAGCTAAGGAGTTGTATTTTAGAGAAAAACTTAAAAAAAAAAGAAAACAATAACCCAAAGGAAATATGGAAAATATTAAAAGAAGTTACATACACACAAAAATTCAAACAAGAAAATACAATCGAACATCTAAACATTAACTCAAAAAAAGTAGACGCCAACACAAATAAAGAAACTATAGCAAATCATGTAAATAAATTCTTCGCAATTATAGGAAAAGTCTTAGCGAACCGTAAAACTCTCAACACAAACACACTAACACAAAAAACAGTTCAAACATCAAAACACAACCGACACAACACAGATTTGCAATAAAAACAACCTCGGAAGAGGAAATTGACAAAATAATAAACACATTAAAAAACCGAATAGCTCCTGGATTAGACGAGATAACGACGGATTGCATTAAGATAATAAAAACCGAAATCTTAAAACCCGTAACACACTTAATCAACCTAAGTATAACACACTCCTGCTTCCCTAGTACTCTTAAAAAAGGACTGGTGATTCCTATTTACAAATCCGGAGACAAAATGCAAATAACTAACTATAGACCCATCACATTGTTAAAATCGCTTTCAAAAATTTTCGAAAGAGTAATAAAAAGTTATTCGTGACTCAGGTATCGAGATGAGAGCAACGATATTCGACAACTCTGTGCAACTATTGGCTTACGCTGATGATATCTACATAATCGCGAAAACTCCAGATGCTTTACGTAACGACTTTATAAATCTTGAAAGCTCTGCCAAAAATATGGGTCTCGTAGTAAACCAGCAAAAGACCAAATACATGGCTGTAGGATGTACCCAACAAATCCCAACTCTCTCACGTGGAAACCAAAATTTCGAAACGGTACCAAGATTCACATACCTAGGCTCCCTGATAACAAACGACAATAATACCACAGAGGAGATCCAGAAGCGCATAGTGAACGCAAATCGCTGTTATTTCCGCATACAAAACCTATTAAAGTCCAGACTGCTGTCCAGAAACACGAAGATATTAGTGTACAAAACACTTATCAGACCAGTACTTACGTACGCAGCTGAGACTTGGGTACTAACTAAGAGGAATGAGCGAGCACTAGACGTTCTTGAAAGAAAAATTTTGAGGCGCATCTTCGGACCGGTTCTAGAAAATGGATTTTGGCGCAGACGTTATAATAATGAGCTTTATACTTTGTTTAAGGAGCTAAACGTTGCAAAATTTATAAAATTGGGATGACTTCGGTGGCTGGGTCATGTGGAGAGAATGACCGAGCATCAAGCACCAAAGTCCCTGCTGAACTCAAGACCAATAGGGCGAAGGAGCCTGGGAAGACCAAGACTAAGATGGAGCGACAACGTCCTCAAAGACATATCTATCTTGGAGCTTCAAAACTGGAGAGAGCTGGCTCAAAACCGAGATGAGTGGAGGAAGACTCTTGAGGAGGCCAAGACCCACCAGGGGTTGTAGAGCCAATAGTGATGATGATGATGAATAAAAAACCAAATTATAATATACCTGGAAGAAAATAAATTAATCTCGGAAAAACAATATGGATTTAGAGAAAAAATAGGCACAAAAGAAGCTTTGGCGTGTACAATAGACTACATACATAGCAATTTAGATCAAGGGTATAAATGCATAGCGATATATCTAGATTTAGCTAAAGCTTTCGATTCAATCTGCCACCAAACGCTTTTTAAAAAATTAGAAAACATAGGTATCAAAGGCAAGGAACTCCAACTATTAAAAAGTTATATGAGTAACAGAACACAGCAAGTAAAAATTAACAACCATATTAGCAACCCACTACCAATTACATATGGAGTTCCACAAGGAAGCATACTAGGGCCCGTTCTCTTCACTATTTACATTAATGAACTTTGCAGCATGAAAATAGACGGTGAAATAGTTAGTTATGCAGACGACACAGTGTTACTCTTTAAATCTAAGGATTGGAAAAATGCATTCAACATAGCGAATTTAGGAATCACGCGAGTGAAATCATGGCTAGACTCAAATACACTTACACTAAATATATCGAAAACAAAATTCACAACGTACAGTATAAATAGCACAGGACAGCCAAAAAATAACACAAACACCATAAAAATACACGAATGTTTAAACACCAACATCTGCGTTTGCCCTCCTCTAGAAAAAAAAGAACAAATAAAGTATCTAGGAATCATAATTGACCATAACCTCAGATGGACACATCACATCTAACAAGTCACAAATAAACTCCTCAAAACGATACACATTTTCCTAAGCATAAGAAACATATACAAAATAAAACAAATGAAAACAATATACTTTGCTCTATGTCAGTCTATAATAGAATACGGAATAATTGCTTGGGGAGGAGCAACAAACTCAGCTATCGAACACCTGGAAATTGCGAAGAAAACAATTTTAAAGGTAATACTTAAAAAACATAGACTTACTGATACAGACCAAATATTCAACTGTTGTGACGTACTAGACATACGACAATTATACATTAAATCGCTACTAAATTACATTTTTGACCAAAAAAACAATCTTCAACAAACACAAAATATTACAAACAGACCAGTTAGACAAGCATACAAAGAAAACTTAAAAACTCACTCACTCACTCTTACAAGCTTTGGACAAAGACACTACCAATACCATGCTATAAAAGCATTCAACAGTCTAACACTTGAAAATAAAAGTGAGGAAAACAAAAATAAATTCTGACACAAAATTACAAAATGGATTAAAGACAAAAATAGACAATACTACCAAAATATCATAGCATAAAATAATAAATCATACAAGTAACACACACAACTAATATAAAACATAATCACCCACAAACACAACACTTATTAAAAATATCGTTTTTAACCTTATATAATATTATTTACTTTAATTTTACGTTAATTTTAAATCTCTAATTGTGAAGTTTAATTTATCTTTATCATATGTTTTTTATCTACTTTTTTTGACCAATATTATATAATGTATATATTTATAAGTATTTTGTATAATTTTGTATATGAAATGGAGGCCTCAGCACGGGTAAACCACCCAGTGAGGTCAACATCATTGAATTTATGTATAAAATGTAAATATATTGCATCAAATAAATAAAAATAAATAAAAATCTATAATAAAGGTATCAAAATGCTTGGCTTCGTTCTTAGAAATTCTAGAGGTTTCAGGAATATTTCAACTTTAAAAAATTTGTATACATCCTTAGTACATAGTCAAGTCGAATATAACTCCTCGATCTGGTCCCCCATTTTAAAATACATTCAGATTCAATCGAAAAAAATAAACACACATTCTTAAGACACATTAATTTTAACTTCGGTATTCCCATTGAAAACATAAATTATAATTACTTGATGAAAGAATTAAATTTATTAATACTCTCACATCGAATAATTATATCCGACTTAATTAATATTTATGTTCAAAATTGTGAATGGTAGTGTTAGAAGTGTTGTTTGCAGGGTTGAGGAGCTGGTGGAGAATGTTTGACCTGGTGCTCCGTCTTCTCATCAGACGAGGTAGTACCAATACTTTACCATAAGGAACAGTCAGGCTCCTGGGGATCACGGTACTTCTAGGCCGCGATCCAGTGTTCAGTAATTATATTGGATGATGATTGATAACACTTGTTCATTTACGAGTGATTGACATTTATTTGAGATTAAATATTTAAACAATTTAGTGTTCACGTTTGAAACGTATAGAGAGGTACAAAACGCGAGTGGCCGGCCGGATCGAGCACTGGAGCGAAATAATTTGTTCGGTCATCGCCGGAGCGATCCAGAGATGCTTTCTTTGCGTGGTGGGAATGCCACACGCATAAATAAATAAAAGTGATGCCCATAGTAGAATAGACAGTCCTGATTCAACTAAGCTCATTGAATTTCATATTCCCACGAGAACCACTTGTTCTAAAATCCTTTTTAAATGCAACAATAATCGGACTAAGTATACGAAACACTCGCTTTTACCTAGGTTGCATGAAGTTACTATTAGATATGCAGATGTGATAGATCTATTTAATTGCACGGAACATAGGTACAAGAAGGCTATGCTATCATATTTTTTTAATCACTATTAATTTTATTTGTATTATAGATTTTTGCATGTCAATGTATCTCTGGTGTCACTTCCCAATTTAACGTCACAATTAACTGTTATACATACACTGTTTCATCATTACTAATATTTTGAATATGAATTTGTGAAACATTAGTGTTTATGGCATACTTATGCCGTTTGTATTAAATAAATAAATAAACACGGCATAATACCCATACAAAATAAAATTATTATTTGCAAAACTACTAAAAAAAAAAATGTTTTTTCTTACTTAACTATGAAGCAGTAGCGGCGTTAGGGTAGGGCGCCGGACATAAAGGGGCGCCCCTTCATATTCCCTCGCTCTTTGAGCCAGACCTACTTACTCGTAATTCCCTAAATTTAGGAAAAGAATTGTTATGGTGGCAACACTAGAACTGGAACGTAGTGTACAATCCCTTCGATCGGAGCACTGCATGCAGTTCATTTTACTGGGAATCCCCAACAATAGAAAAACACATTATCTATCTATTTTTAACATTTTATTTAAAAAGAGTTGGCGTTATTTTTGACGAGGCGGAACACATCCAGCTCATTTTCATTTTTTGCATAAGTGGACACAGTTATTCCAATTATTTTTAAATCAAACAAACGCAGTAATCAGACGTTCTACGCTACGTTGCAATACTCTTGTTCGTCACTCTTGGTTCTGACTAGGGAGTGCCATTAGTTTTATATAAAAAGTTGAAATATAAATAATGTAAAGTTTAAAAGTAGGTATTTGTTATTTGATATTTTGACGGATCATTTTATTAGGTAAGTACAAATTTATTTTAACAATCTATACTAAACACCCTCTTCTACTATATTTTTCTCTCTGCTATCTATCGATCTCTATAACATTTGTTTGTATGTTTATACGTTTGGGGTGGGGTAATCTTTGGAACTAATTATACTATATTGATGAAATTTTGATATGGAGATAATATAGATCCCGAGGAAATATATAAATTACCTACTTTTTAATGCGGAAAAATCTCATTCCCACGGGAACGAATGGATGATCGTGATTGTTTCGTCCAAATCTAAGGGAGGCGTCTACTAATATCTACAGGAATTCCAAAAACTGAAAAAATCGAACTAATATCTATGAGAATCAAAGTGTTGACGAATATCCACAACTCAAACTGTTGATTAATATCTATGAGAACCAAAGTGTTGACGAATATCTACAGCACTGGCAGAGGTTGGATTTGCAATTATGTATAGCATATTGGAATAACGTAATATTGCATATGCAGTTTAAAAAACTTAATTTATGTAAGTATGTATGTAAAAATCCCTAATATCGGATTATTGGACACATTTAGCTGATTAGTCCAACCTAAGCTCTGTAGATATTAGTTCAACCTACGCTCTGTAGATATTAGTCAATACTCTGAAGTTCGTAGATATTAGTTCAACATATGAACTGTAGATATTTGTCGGACATACAGGCTGTAGATATTAGTATCTGGAGTCAATCTAAGCACCGTCGCGAAACACAAGCTTGTAAAAGTAAAACATTTCACAAATATTCTGCTGCCATGTCAATGTTACCTACATTTTTTGATCTTCCTTCCCGTGTTTAACGCTATCCCAAATATAATGCGTTTTTGGTCGTCCTCGCTGGATAGCGTTATAATGAAATTTTATTGTAATCAATTTATTTTTAGAAATGTTTGAACTTATAGAGATTTAATTTGTTGGAGATTTTATTGATTACCACTTAACTAATTAGTACAAAATGTCTGAACTCGTTTATTTAATCAAAAGAAATCTGGGTCAAAATATAGAAAACGAAAAGCAGAAGAAGAAAAGGAATTTCAAAAAACAAAGTTTATGAATATAGATAATATCCTAACAAAAAATCAAGACCTGAATGTGGCATCTACATCTGGAATACAAACGATTTCATCGGTAATGGAGCCTCTTGCTGAGAAGTCAGATCAGATAGCTGCTGCAGAGATTGTGGACGAAGTTTCCCGAAGTGAGGGAAAAGTTTGTGCTAGATGCTGCTCCGGATGACTCAATTGGTGATGTACAACAAATAAAAATGCTAGATGACGTTAGTACTGTTATCCCGAATATAGCGGATCCAGCCACTTGGCCACTCATTCGAAATAGGAAAATAATTGATCATATAATAACTAGTGGCCCAGTGCAAACTCACATTGATAATTATCCGAAGAATGATACGGGGCGACATTTCTATAATTCTCATTTCATAAAAAAACTAGCAAACAATGAAACAATTTATTCAAGATAAAAACGTATCTGCGATCGTTGGGTGAAATTGCCCCTTTTACGCAGTAAGCTCATTTTAAAAGGTCATTATGTTTATTTGTGAACTGTCATTTTCATTTGTTAAGATCTTTGACTTAAGTATAGGTCATATATCGTGGTTATGTGCCCACCTAATACAGTGAAGACATTTAAAGGAATTCCGTCCCCTTCAACAGCTTTAGATTGCTTGTGGAAAACAGGTTTTAAATGGTTAATGACTTTTCTCTAAAGTCATTTACGAAAGAAAACTATCATTTTTTACATAATGAACATTTTATGGGTGAAATTGCCCCGTTTAAGCAGTAAGCTCATTTTAAAAGGTCATTATGTTTATTTGTGAACTGTTATTTTCATTCGTAAATGTCTTTGACCTTTAACCAAGGTATATGACCTATACTTAATAGGTCATAAACCTTGGTTATGTGCCCATCTAATACAGTGAAGATATTTGAAGGAATTATTTTACTTAAGGCTAAAATGATAAATCGCATTCACGAACGAATAACGCTTAATTTTTTAATTATTTTGTATTTATACTTCGCAAATTTGTTCATTACGCAGCAAGTAATTCGCGCTCCCATGTAAAAAGGTTTATTCATTCAAAAACAGAGCTTACTTTTAAGAACTAAATGGTGATATTATAAGGCGAGATGCTTATATACTGTCATATTGAGTTATCGACGAATCACATATCTCCAAAGTCATTTTCCCACTGCGCCCCACTGTAGATGTTGTCTACCCCTCACCTTTATATTCTGGTCTATTAATATTAATATGTCTATATTGTCTATGCACACTACCCATTCACCAATTATCGAAATTTTATGTTAAATCATTCACAAACAAGAGTTTAAAATAAATAATGCATTCGTTTTTCGTTGTAGGTACGGCTTTTCAGTCTTTTTAGACCGTACGTCACTGTACATCAGTAAAGAGAACAAACCCGTCAACAGTGGTTAATTTATCATCGTTCACTGAAACTTTTAATTAGTCAGAGATGACTAATATGGCGTTGGTTTTCCACTAACTTGTGTGCACAAAATGCCAGTTCAGCCACTTCCTTTTAGTATTTAGATAAGGAGCTTAGTTGCATTAAAACAAATACAATCAAAATGTCAACGCAACATAGCTCCTTATCTCTGGTTTAGTGGTGAGAGACGTCGCGGATATAAAACCATGATAAGGATGTACTGGCGATTTTTTTGAGCAACTAAATAAAGGGAAACATTAAATTCAATAAATAATACTAATTGTGCCTATAGTAGAACTTACGTACAAACAAATGTTTCTTTTGATTTTCTAATATTATCTTATTTAATAAATCAAAAACAATTTTTTTTCTCAATTTAAAGCTTGAGCTCGGGCTGCGTTTTCTCAGGCTCCATTGGGACGAAATGACTGTAATTTTGAATAATTTTTCAAAATAACGGTCCAAAGAGGAATCAACAAAATGTCCAAAAAGTAGCATTTGTGGAAAATGAAAATTATCTATGATCATAATGCGAGGCTTGGGAGTTTGAAAGCCATTATCTCGGGCTTTGTTAGGCCGCACCGACTGAATATTGGGATTCATATTAAAAATGGTAGTTTGAAGAGGAATCATTAACAAAATCCACAAAATACATCATTTATGGAATTTTTTTCATTTTCATGGGCATGAAATGAGACTTGGGCTATGGCAATGATATCCGGTATCTAGGGCTCTGTGTCGCTGAACCGACTAAAATTTTGGACTCTCATCAAACACGATGGTTCCAGTAAATCAGTAACAACATCTTTAAAAAGCAGCGTTTGTTGGAATTTCATCATTTGAAGACTTGGGCTTGACCTTTGACATACCCCGATCAGGGTATGTTGTGAGACTGAAGGTACCTAGTGGGGAGGGGAAGGAGACGGGGAAGAGGAAGGTGGCGAAGTCCCTGGCTATTCAGACCTGATCACCAAACACGGCTAAAAGCCATCTCAAGCAACATTTCAATTCTGAATGCTGGTCTTACACCAGGGCGATACTGAGAGTATCTTCCACTCTGGAACATGCCGCAAATATACTATACATATGTACATTATTTTAAATGAATTAATTGTGAAATAACACAAATTAATCAAATTAAATTTATGTGCCCACGTCGGGATTCAATCCCGCAACCTTTGGATTGCGAGTCAAGAACCTTACCGCTAGACTACACCGGCTGTCATATTAACGCCTTACAGGCCCTACCTGAACCCGCCTCCCACCGCTGCCACCGGTAAAAATATAAAATAAAACTTGAGTCGAAAAAGAAGGGAACTATTCATTGGAAAATTAACACCCTGCCATAGGTCACCCCAAGTGATTCAATACGTTTCGTGACTTAGCAGGGGTGTTGGGGTGAGGTGTGTCTTGGTCTGATGATTTTTGATTAAATATTTAAAAAGAGTTTGCATTGATTCGATTGTTTGACATATCATTCAAACCTTATCGCTTTTAACTCGCCCAAGAGATTACCAACAATAACTCTTCGTTGTCACCAACAGGAAAACCGTATTCTGGAATTACGAATGCGCAGTGAGTACCTAAAATATAGCAAATTGATGTAAGTGTTGCACAGGGCCGCATTTAGGATTTGTAGACTCCGAGGCCGAACCTGTGATAGAAAGGCCTGTGGCAAATAATACAAGTTGATGTAAGTGTTGCACAGGGCCGCATTTAGGATTTGTAGACTCCGAGGTCGAACCTGTGATAGAGAGGCCTGTGGCAAATAATACAAGTTGATGTAAGTGTTGCACAGGGCCGCATTTAGAATCTGTAGACTCTGAGGCCGAACCTGTAATGGGAGGCCTGTGGCAAATAATACAAGTTGATGTAAGTGTTGCACAGGGCCGCATTTAGGATTTGTAGACTCCGAGGCCGAATCTGTGATAGAGAGGCCTGTGGCAAATAATACAAGTTGATAAAAGTGTTGCACAGGGCCGCATTTGGGACCTGTAGTCTCGGAGGACTCTATCGTAATATACCTTTAAAAAATTATGTCAAACCAAAAAATGCTTTTGTTTTATCATCTATAAAGAACGAAACGACTATGGATATAGAAAAACTAATTAGTTTTATTTATAATAGACCAACCCTCTGGGATAAACATTCAAGAAATTACAATAATCGAGATGTTTCGGAACGGTTATAGGCTGAAATTGCACCGGAAATGGATATAGCGGTTACAGACATGGAGCAACTTAAGGGACCAATTTCATAAATAATATGACAAATGCAATAAACCAGGTAGATCCGGTGCTGCGGAGGATCACAAATCACCTTCGTGGTCATAATTCTTGGCGAAACAAATCGCACCGAAACCTTTAACGGGAAATGTGCCTGAACCTCCCAGCCAAGAAACTGAAGATGATACGCGATCATCCCATTTTTCTGAATATTTTCTTGTATCGATCTCTAAATACTCTTGGTCTACATCAATATTTCGCTTTTTTATAAGTCTTCCAACTTGCGATACAGGTGCACGAATAGGTTTGGTGTGTGGTCTGGTGTGTAGTGGAGATTACTGCTATGGCTCGAATCCGAGGCTCTTAGCTGCGACAACGATGAAGGTCCAGGCTGCGGTACTGTTTATGGCTGTGATTCAGGTGAATACTGTTGTAGGAAATTTTATTGACGTTTTGTGTGTATTTTAGATTCCAATACTCTTTATCACCCCTTTGATAGATAGGTATTTCTTCTGAGATTGTAAAACCTAATCTATTTTTTTTAGATAGATATTTCTACTACACTCCTACTCTGACCACAGTTTTGTAAACACGATCTAACTAATTCAATAATACACAAGTATTATTCATATGAATATTGATCTGACCACGTTACAAGAAAAACCACTGCTACCGTTTCCAAACAGTGGACAACATTGCGGCAGCGCATTTGAAAGTCAAGAAAATTGGCGTTTCAATTCGGTTTTATCAGCGATCGCCCGGTTTTTTCGATTTATATTATTGAAATACGCCTTCCACTATCATGAACAATAAATTTTACGTATCTTTGATTGTTTTAAAAAAATAAAATCGCATATTTTTCGATTTTTCAGCCGTTTTCATTGTTTTTTTTTTTTATACTTTCTGATGGCTTTCGTTACATTTTATATTTTTAAATAAAGACCACCTGAAACGTGAAGTTTTTGGCAATATTTTTTAGCAGAAATCAAGTCTTCGACCCTACATTATAACGGAGTCTTAAGAGCCGTTCAGACACGCGAAGTATTTTAGTCGAGTGGAGAGTTCAGTATTAACAAAACGCGTCCGAACATCGTAATTTTAATAGAGTGGCTTAGTCAACTCTTTAGTAGATACAATCCATTTCGTTCTATTTTTCGGGCGAGTAAGGCTGGCGCATACATCAGAGTTTTCCATCCGATTGTCTGATCAGACAACAAGAAGGCCTTTGCGCCATACATTTCTTATGAAAGCTCGTACACACCCGAGTCAAAAACCGTATCGGTAATATACATAGGCCACGCCCTTCCGCTCCAGCCGTTAAATCCGTCCTGAAAAAGGGCGTGGCCCCAGTATTATTACCGATACAGTTTTCGAATTGGATTTCCAATCCGATTGTCTTATAATGAACGTAAAACCTGATGTATGCGCCCAGCCTAAGGACCCCCTCCAAATTTACAAATCACAATGTTGGTAGGTATGTTATATGTGTATGTTGTTGCTACGCTAATGCGCTTATGATTATTTAATTTGTTGTTGTAACTAATCCGTGGAAATAATTTCCTGCTGACAAGCTAGTTGCAGTAGCTTAGCGGGTACTAAATTCCAATTGTATGCAATGTTTATACAATAATAAAAAATTACAATAAATATTTTGAAAAAATAAAAATTTAATAAATCGTCGCAGGAAAGCAATATTGCTGTATCCGCCACCTTCTATGAAAATGCTTTTTGTACATAATTTTGCAGAGTACTTTTTTCTGCGTTGATTTATCTGGGTCCCGTGACTCTACAAGGATAAATAAGAACTATACAACATTGGAAAAACTAGCTGTTTTGTCAATAATATGTTTTTTAACTGATGTACTCACTTCAAAATCCTGTGTTTTTTTACGTTTGGCGGTTACGGCAATATTTAATTTTTAAAAGAAACGACAAAATCACTTAAACGGAAACATTACACGTTCAGTTGGTGCTTACAGCATTTTCAAAGATTGCATTTAAGTGTTCGCGGCGGTTACTACATTTTGTTTATTTGCTTTCTAATAGCACGTATCGTTGACTACAACTTGTCAGTATCTACCTATAGTACCGTACCCATGCGTGTAAGAAGAATTAGCACGGTGTTCTGTTTTCTTCTTTTACATATGTACTGTATTTATTAAGAGATTAGAAAAATTCGTATGTTTTGTTATCTCATATAATTAGTACATATTTATCTTCTGTGGTATAATAATTTGTACTGTTAATATTTAAAATTTGAAATAAAGATTGCCAAGACAGGGACGTATAGAGGAGCCTTGTTGATGTAATGGGTCCCTTACCCTAATAGGATAAGGGAAGAAGAAGATGATGATGAAATAAAGATTGTCAATTACATTAACATAATTTTTATTTTTATGATTTTTTTTTAAATGTTGGAAATGAAACGAATTTAGCCCCAAAAATATAACGAGACGCATTTAGAGCTATTTTAAATTTAGTATTGATGTTCTTTGACGCTTATAGCAATTTGTGCAGCTAAATATTAAGTTGATTTTCAAAATTTAAATGTGTTTACAACATTTTTGGTGTACACAAAAAAATGTCAACTGCTGTAAGTGCCAAAAACATTTTCCTTCTTCACTTATAAAAGATTTAAATATTACCATTTGATAGATCATATTTTTTCAGCTAAGCATTTTAAAAATGGCGTTTCCGTAACCACTGGTTTAAAAGGTACAATTTTTTTTTTAAATTTGAAAAGTTTTTTGACTCTAGTGAACAATTGGGTTATTGGCTGTTACAGCAGTATCTATTGCTTTCTTGTGACAAAATGATCGAATTATTTGAAAAACCAATCATCTTTCTTTGGAAAAGGCAGCAGTGGTTTTCCTTACACAAAATTTGATGATCTTTCAGATAAGCTTTGGTTTTTTGAGGAGACTGATGAGTCCATATACCTCGTAGGAGGCGTCTCCTATTTCTCGGTAGCAACTGAGACGGCCCACCATGGGGACGGGCAGCACTGTTTTTTCGTATAGTCCTACCCCTTATAGTCTCGAGGAACAATCAGAATATGGGAGACTTATGATTACAGAAGTCTCGAAAAATTTTTTTTTTCAAACTTTATTTTTAGCGTTGACCGGTCCCAGACATGGCAGCACCGCCATTTTGTGTACCCCTATGAATGACCTTACGATTTTTGTATATGAACTTTGGGAGACCTTTCATTACAGGTTTAATGTAGTCGGCTCTCCTACCATAAGTATTGTTGCTAAGGGTAAATAGTGGTAAAATGATATTTTAGGCCTGCCAGGATTCGATTATCATCCGATGCAGTATTTTTTTTTGTTGTATTGTAAACAATTTTTGTTTATTCTTAAAACATAATCGGAAATTATTGCTTGGGGCGTGAAATGTCGTGGAGCCGGTCCTGTCACAGTATGGTGATGAGCAAAATAAATGTATAAATAGATTCACAAGGCACTGCGAGCTTCACTTCAGATTGTTTAGTCCTTCATAGTACCTACACTGGTCTGTCCTCTTATATTTTCTGACAACTACTTATTCGGACCAATTAATCACAAATTTATATTGTTTAGTAATTGAATTCAAATCCAGTGGTTTCCTGTGGCTGATCCTTGTCCGGCGTATCATTTCAGGTGACTGAAACATTTCTTCATTTATAACTACTTTTGTGTGTTGGAAATTTATTTGTACAAAATATAAACATAATTAATATCGGAGTAACATTTACAGGTTAAATACATGAGACATTTCTTTTTCATAATTTAATATTTATAAAAAGCCATGTTTATGTATTTTGATTGTAGATTGTGATTTTGATATTGATTTTGATTGTCGTTGTTTTAATTAAGGTGTTTTAATTTTAAACAAAACCATATTTTTTAAAGTTTTTATTTTAGTTGAATCAGTCAGTAGTAGTATATTTTATAACTATTCAAAGCTTATAAAAATATGTTAATAATTTATTAAAAATATTATCAACTAGCGAGTTCCCGGCATGCGTTGCAATGCCACTTAATAAAGTAATTGTTTCTCCCTGCGTGTCCTTTCCTTTTCGTCCTGTTCCCCTTCCTTTCTTTTGAGTTAATCAATTATTTTTCGTAAAGCCTTTTTTAAAGCAAATTTTTTTTTTAAATTATGTGAAGTTTGCGAAATTTCCAAGACGGAAAATTTTTATTTTTTTGAAAAAATTCTTCCAGGTAAATTGATAACTTCAGAAAAATCGAAAATTAAAAAAGTTCGAAAAATTATTCGGAAAACCGATTGGGAATTTTTTTATTAACACATTTAGACATTTATCTTTTTGATATCATTATTTGAAGTTTTGGAAAAATAAAATTATTTTATATATTTAATAATATGGTATTTAATTAATAAATGTTGTTTATTACAAACAAGATCTGCTATGTAATTATTATTATGCCAGACAGCTGTTTCGCCTGAGGCTAAGCCACTTACAGACGATATATTTATATTATTTCTGGAGAGGTGGATTGCTTTTAATTTTTATTACCTATCCCCTTATTGACTTCAGAGTAAAAAGTTGGAAATTCTGAATGGTTATTACTATTTTTAAAGTTTCCCCAATTACTGCTGCGTTTGAATTTGACTAAAGTTCGTTAGATGAGTCCAAATGATGACTCAGGGGTTTCTTTCCAGCATATTTAAGTATTTTTGTGGTCATTTTAGAGAAAATAAAAATACTTAATTGTTCTGGAAAAAGAAATCCCTGAATCATCATTTGGAAAACTGACTAAACGACCAACGACCTTCAATCAAATTTAAACAATGCAGTCGTTTTGGAAACCTTAAAAATAGTAATAAGAATTAATAATTTCCATCGTTTTACTCGGAAAACACAGACACGCCCTGTGCCCTATATCAATGATATTCAAATACAAAAGAGATAATCTATGGTGTCCGCGCATCAGTCGGCGGACTACGCCCTAATTAGAGTAGTTTGAATACAAAAATAATTTCTTCATTTCGTTGATTTTTTGAAGATGTGCTTTAGTATTGGTTAACAATATTGTTTGAATACGGAAAGAATTAGTTATTTTAGTTTAACGTTCGTTTGGTTTATACGTTAATTATTCGTTCATTTAGTTTATTTGTTAATTGGTAAACAATATCGGCGACACCCGGAAGCGCAGTCCCACGTAGTAAAAACTGCTAATAGCACATCTACTTATATTTTTATATCTTTGGGGCATAGGCAATAAAAATAAAACAATAAGCTTTCAACACAAGTACCCATCTAGAAATAATATTAATACATTATCTGTAAGGGGCTTAACCTAAGTTTGATAATGCCTTCAGATGGCGAAACAGCTGTCATGATAATAATTAGCTGGCGTAATAATAATTAGGTATCATACCCCGTTCGTAGTGAATTGTGTTTTTAAATTAAATATATGTATTATTGAATGTATAAAATAAACAAATAAAAAATGTAATTTCGAAAGTTTTCAAACTTTAAATGACAAATCCAGTTAAATGTCCTAAAGTTTTTTTGTTCATCCATTTGCCAGTTTTGAAAATTACAAATTTCAAAATATGGACAATTTTCAAACTTATAAAACAAAAACTTTTTTTTTTAATTTAAATAATTTTTTTTATATTTTTTCCGATTTTCTCAGAAAAAAATATCAGGAAAATAAAAATTTCTATGGTCTAAAAATCCCAACATGAAAAGTTTTCATACTTCAAATAACAAAATAAGAAGACAAATGTCTAACCAAACATAATGTTTTCCAAAATCAAATACTGGATCACACGATATTATTTATCAAAGGAAGCGGCCATCGGTTCCTTTTGGCTTTCACGGATTCAAAACGTTGACCTGTGCGGTGTGCCTACAAATTACTTTTCATTCGTCCAGTGAATTTCGACTCAACGAAGCTTTTAGTTAGAAAAAAAATGAGTAGGTACCTACGAGACAAATTAATTTCTGCAAACATTCTAATAATTGATGTTGTACATTCAAAGGAAGAAAACTCTACTATTAGGGAACTTTATTAAAATCGGCGAAGCCCATCGACAAGCCGCTTGAAGGGTCAAAAGGCCGGCCAGGGCAACGAAAGCGAGTTTTCGTCTGGTTTAATATAGTAAGGGAGACAAGAACTTCTATAAGACCTTCTATGAGTTATTCCTAAATATTAACCAATTAGCCTGTGGAGCTATAATACCCCTTTACCTAGCATTTATTGGATGAATAACGGTTCTTATAATAACAGAAAATGTTTGGCTTCATTCTAGTAAATTCCAAAGGCTTTAGGAAAATATATCAACTTTTTACCATAATTTTGTGTGCATTATTAGTCCGAAATCAAGACGAATACAACTCCTCCATCTGGTCCCCTCATTTTAAAATATGTTCAGATTTAACCGAAAAAAATCTGAAGACACATTAATTGATTAATTGAGCAAAAGTTCAAAATAAATTCTTACTTAGGAAAATTGAAAAATGAGTTGAATATTTTTCATAAAAAGATTTAAAGACATTCATATTTTGGTTTTTGTTTTTTGAAGTTTTGAAAATTTTTACTTGAAAATCTTTTGATCCTGGAAAATTTAATTTTTCTAAAAAAATTTCTTTAGAATAATTTTTAGAGAAATATGTCAGAAAAAAGATCGGGATTTTTTTTAAAGACATTCATGTATATTGTATTTTATGAAGTTTCTAACTATTCCATGTAGGAATATTTTCATTTTTTGATAAAATTCTTCCGAAAAATTATAAAATCGGAAATTTCATCTCCGAAAATTAGTCACAAAATATGTTGGGATTTTTTTGTACAAGCATTTAGATTTTTTTTCAAAGAAAAATTCTTTCTGGTAATATTGGAAAAGCGGAATTTTTGCTAGCAAAATTGACTATTGATATACAATTATTTAAATGAATTAATAAAACGACATTTAAAAATGATTAAAACACAATCGCATCAATGTGGTCTTTTTGTTGACATCATTGGATCAGCCTTCTGACGTCACGGTAAACAAAATGACAATATTTATTTGGCTGTACAAGACAACTTTTTGTTTTGATCATAATTAAATTATATATCATATTTAGTTCTGACCAAACTGAAACTTTATTTGAGCGACTTTTAGATTTATAATTTATTTAACGGACGTAGGATATTTTGATAGAAAAATTGATAAGAGTTTGGAAATGACTGTGTTTTTACATCATGGTACAATTTAATAACAATAGTGTTTAAAAAAATTGGTGCTACACTGATTACTGAACTGTCGAACGAATAAAACGTTGTGCGTTGTGACGTCATACCAGACACGTCATATATTGAGTGTGAAAAAAGGAAAATTGTTTTAACTATGAAAAGTAAGATTAAAACAAATATGTTAGCTGGTATGTAGGTAATGCTGGTATGTAATGTTGCAGACGAGCTTTTAGCTCAAAAAATGATGTAAGCTATTCTAAAATAGGTGTTTTACAGGATGTATTATTTTTCACAATTAATAATTAAATTATTTTCTCCTTAGGAGAAGACCAGAAGAAGTATCCGGCTACTAATTTCCAGACAACTGTGAAGGTAACTAATTTAATTTAATTTATATTTATTGACACCCTTTTGGACTTTCACAAATCTATTTATAAATGGATCACAAATACAATATTGGATTGAGTCACCGATATAATATTGTATTTGTAATCCTTTCTTGGAAGTTTTGAGTTTTGCTTACAAACAAAACTATTAATCTATACTAATGTTGCTTTTTTAAAGTTTCTTTATTCTTTGAATTGTTCGTTACATGAATTGGGGATTTTTCGACCATCATACTAGGCACATGCATGTGTTGTGGTAGTCAAATCATGCCTGTGTTATGCATAAGTATGTGCTTGCGCTAACAATTAATTCTTCTTCATATTTTAATGTTTTTTAAAGGGTTTTTTCTTATTATTATACTGTCGCACTCTGTGAAAGAGCAGCTTTTGAATTCTTTTAATTATCACCTTAATATCTTTATCCAAGATATTAATAACATCGTTTATATAGTGTAAAAATAAAATTGGGCCCATATAAGACCCTTGTGGTATACCACTTGTAGTTATATATTGGTTATTATATATGTATTTGCGAACCAGTCCAATAGTTTCCCATCAATACCGAGCTTACATAGTAACAAGGAGAATATTATGGAATACTTTGTCAAAGGTATATTAATATGTGGAATCGGCTTGAGTTCTGTTAGATAATGCCATCGAAATATAATTTTGATATAACGAGAGATTTGTTAGAGTTGATCTGTTCGTAATCCAAGTTTATTCGGAATAGTGAAATGGTTTAGGTGTGTATGGAGTAATTTTATCTAGTAATAGTTTTAAAAAAAGTTTCGATACTAAGGATAGCTATTTTTGTTTTTGTCTGGAGATTTAATCTTATTTTTTTGTAATTCTTGGGCATTAACTACCTATATAACAATTTCTAGACATTTTGTTTTGAAAAGTTTTATTTTCTATGTACATTTGTTACTTCAAATTTTTAATTTTTTGCTACCAGTTTCGACACTTCCGTGTCATTCACTAGCAAACTTAAAAATTTTATGCAAGTACAAAACTATTAGATTTAATTGGGTGGGGGGGGGGAGTAGTGGGAGGGTTGATTTTGGGGGAGGGGAAGAAAGTTATGAGGAGTCGACATTACATGGAAACATTGTTAATAAGGGCGATTTGCAGGGTAGGTACTATTATTTTATTAACTACATTGATTTTTGATGTCATTTTTTTGTATATTTCCCATGCCTATGTATATGGTGCAACAAATTAAAATATTTATTTTATATTGCAATGTTCTAACTTGGTTTTATCTTTGTTGAAGCTATAGCCTGCCTCTATTAAATGGTTAGTAAACTCGGAACAGTTATTATTTCGGAGACAAAGTCAAGTTCCAAATTACTTTACAAAGTGTATTTTTTTACATTAGCTCCACACAGGAGGCCCTGAGGAAAATAATTCCCCTCAAGGCCTATGTCATCTTTGTAATGCTGTGTGGAGGGTCTTTTTAGAAAATATGAATCCATCCCTCTTACTGCGGTACAAGGCGATGTTCCGAGAGAGTACCTACGGCTGGAAAAGTCAAAGGGACTCCCTCAATCACTCTCTTCCAATATGGCCTACCATGCAGCTTGTGGACAGACGCATCTGCCGCCAATACCATTACAAACCTTACCTCATGAACCCGGGCACCACTGCTAAGTCACCAAACGTAGCAAACCACTCGGGGTGACCTATGGCAGAGGTGTTGGTTATCCAAAAATAAATATATAAAAACGGGATATACCTACACATATGTTATGTTGTAATCTTTTGGGGAGTAATTTATGAGAAATTGTATCGAAAGCCTCTGCTAAGTCTAATAATAGTACGATCTTCTTCTTTCCCCCATCTATATTTTCAGAAACATGTCTTGTAAGTTACGATATATGTGCAATTTTATGTACATACATAAGACGGCCGGCGTAGTCCAGCGGTAAGGCTCTTGACTAGCACTCCGAAGGTCGCGGGATCGAACCCCGGCGTTGCAAATAAGTTTTATTTGTTTTTCAATGTACACTCGTTAAGATTAGAAGTAAAAAAATAATATGCGTAAATTTAAAAAATGTAAAGGAAGTAGAAGACCTCTGTAGAAAGATTTAATATTAGACAAATATTTAAAGAAAATAAATTAATTAATTTGTGTTATTTCGAAAATAATTCATTTAAAATAATATATAGTATATTTGCGGCACGTTCCAGAGTGGAAGTTACTCTCAGTATCGCCCTGGTGTAAGACCACCACTCAGAATTGAAACGTTGCTTGAAATGGCTTTAGCCGTGTTTGGTGACCAGATCTGAATAGCCAGGTACTTCCCCACCTTCCTCCTCCCTATCTCCTACCCCTCCCCACTACCTTCAGCCTCACGGTATTCATGTAAAATTAAAAAATATATATATATTTATTTACCTTTATATAATAGATTGAGAACCTCTGAATTCTATTTTAAAAAAAATAACATTAGAAACTTTCGCGGGCGTGCGCACAACGAACCACCAAAGTTTTATCACAATCGGATGAATGGTATAGGAAATAATTTGATAACGCCAGAGCTCATTATTATATGAATAAATTATATTATTTCCTATAGGTCCCATTCATCCGATTGTGATAAAACTTTAGTGAATTGTTGTGCGCACACCCACGATGGTTTAAGACAGGGGTCACCAAATGGCGGACCGCGGTCCGGATCGGATCAGATACAAAATATTTTACACATGTAACTTGAGTACGTAATTTGATAATTTTTCCCTCGCTTTGTCAATGCTACCGTCGATTCGGCAAAGGAAAGGAAAGCTTGTATGGGAGCTCCTGACAGAAATAAAAAGCTTTTTGCGAAAACTCGATCTTTTCAACATTGATCTTGATAATGAACTAACTAACTAACACTTCCCTAATTTAAAAAAAACACCGAGCTTGACGTCGGCCAATACAAGACCATCATTAAGGATCTTAAAACGGAATTTGAAAAAAGATTTACAGATTTTAGAAAATTGATAATGTAGTCGACATTCTTATTAACATTTACTCTCTGCATCCTGGTGGTGAATGGAGCAATGAAGCTGCAAATATTTTCACAAAATAATCGATTTCGAAGAAAATACAGTTTTAAAACACCAAAAACAGAAAGTTTCTTGTCAAGAGTTGTGGATAAATTTTGTTGGTGCTAATATATACCCAGAATTTAAAAAATAGCATTGAAACTTCTCACTTTGTTTGGGTCAACATTATGTTTGTGAAGCAGCATTCCAATATGAACTTCATTAAAAATAAATTCTGGAGCAGACTTACCGATGAACAACTCAAAGATTTATTGATAATAGCTTGCACAAGCTTTAGTTCACACTTCGGACGGATTGCCTTCGAAGGCAAAAAATGTAATGAACATCTCGGCCGAAACCGAAACTGAAACTTTTTTAGACATGTTAAAAATCGATAGTTTACTGTTATTTGACTTATTTTTTACACTTATTCAGACAGTTAACACGTGTTAAATTGAATAAATTAAATTAAAAAAAAAACAATAATTTAAGTATGTAAAAAATTATATATATATTTTATAATACTTCTATAAAATAAACAAAATTTATAAAAAATAACAAAACATGTAAACTACTTTTGGAACAAATATTTGTCGATAATCAACACTTAAAGGAAGGACCTCATTAATTGAGTATTTTGCTGATGATGGCGGATGACATACGAGCCACGAACTCATCCAAAGTCAGCCGAACAAGAAGTTCCAAGAAGTAGTTAACATGTTTTGTTATTTTTTATAAATTTTGATTATTTTATAGAAGTAATATTATTTTTTTTACGTACTTCAATCATTGTTTTTTGAATTTATTTAATTTAACACGTGTAACTGTCTGAATAAGTGTAAAA
Organism: Limnephilus marmoratus; assembly: GCA_917880885.1. Classification (NCBI taxonomy): domain Eukaryota; kingdom Metazoa; phylum Arthropoda; class Insecta; order Trichoptera; family Limnephilidae; genus Limnephilus; species Limnephilus marmoratus. Next base: position 65,536,072 of record OU862907.1, read on the forward strand.
AATAAGCCAAATAACAGTAAACAATCGATTTTGAACATGTCTAAAAAAGTTATGTTTCGGCAGATTTTCTGCTAATTTTAACAAGATTTGTATGCATAGCACAAAGGGTAACAATTATTATAAGCAATAATTATCAGCCTGAAACACTATTTCGATTGTTAAGCCGGGGAGGGGGGGGGGGGGTGGTAGGCTTTTTCCCTTCCGGACCGCGACGGTCATGTTATTTAAAAAAACGGATCTGTATTGAAAGTAATTGGTGACCCCTAGTATAGGAAATATCTCATAACGCCAGAGCTTAACATTATATATAGAAATCTTCGCGGGCTTGCGCACACCATATTACAACAGTTTCAACGCAATCGGGAAAACGTTGAGGGAATAATTTCATAACGCCAGAGCTCAAACTTATAAAATGCTTACATTGAATAGAAACCTTCGCGGGCGTGCACACAACAAATCACGAAAGTTCATCGCAATCGGATTAAAAGTACAGGAAATAATAAGGGACAAACAAAGAAATATTCATTGAATAAGAATAGAATACTAAAAATCTAAACGAAATATTTTTATCACTTATTATTTTCTCTGTTTATCATTTTATTTTTAAATTTTATTATTTTGCTTTTACTTAACTGTTTTGCATGACCGATATTTGCGTGTGTTATTTTTATTAAATTGTGAAATTATTAACCCCAATACAGGCGAACCCTAGTGGGGTTAATAATTACATGCTAAAAATTTATGTTTACAAATTGTGAAGAAGCAATAAATAAATAAATAAATATGAAAAAGAACAAGACAATTTTTTTTTTTCATATTTTCTAAACGAAATATGAAAAAGAACAAACACAGAAAAATAAAAAGTTAACGGTTGTAACTAGGCCTCGAAGTCAGGACCTCTCGTCTTACTGGAACGATTCGGCACAATTCGGCTACTGAGGCCTCTTATTTTGTCAATCACATATTTCAAATTTCAGATTTAACAATATTATCTGTGACTAATTCTTCCCCAAATTGTAGGCAGCTACCAGATGAGAAACAACTGTTCGAACCTTGATAGTTCCAGTGGCGTAGCGAGGGGTGTCACCCCCCCCAAGAGCACGGTCCGTAGCTCTATGGCTCCCCGTGGAGTGCCCCGAAACGGAAGAATTTTTTGTCTAACGCTTTTTTTTAATATAGTGAAACTAGCCTATATATAAGAAATTTATATCCCAGAAGTTCTGTAGCCACCCCCTCCCCCCAAGACGGACCAATTTTTGACTAGGTAGTAATGTTTTTATTTTTAAAGAAGTCGCAAATTGCGTTTTGAATTTATCAAAGTCAACTTTAATGGGGGGGGGGGGGGTGACACCACGTTATCCATCCCACCCGTGCAAGCTACGGAACTGGTCTAGGAAACATATATAGCTTTTGAAAATTTTAATATTTCCGTTTGTGTACCTACGTTATATGGTATACCGACTGTTGCTTTTTCACTTGTTTTTTTCAGTTCTTTTATGTTTTTTTAAAGGTTTTGTTGGAAAAGCGCAGCATCGTGGTATATCCTTGTGTTGTCTTTTAGGAGATGAGGTTAACTTAACAGTGTTCTGGATGGTGATCGGTTCTGGAATTCTACTTTGAGCATGCTTGTTTTTTTCGTCACTTGGTTTCCCAATGCGGAAAACGCGTTGCAAATCAAGTTCGAACTCCTCTGATATGATATGTCATAGTATGAATTCATGGCTATTTGGTATAATATACTTACTGTCATTGTGTACTATTGTTTCAGTTGAGTCCAGCTATGGATGTCGACCACGGATTGCTGTTGGAGCGTTCAGAGGAACAATTGGTTGATTTTCTCCTGGAGTCCTCGGAGGAATACATTCTAGATATCCTGTACACAGACCCTCACCCCAGCCACCTCACCCTGGCGCTGCTTGCAGAGGCTGTTTACACCGAGAAGAAGCCGCTGGAAGCCGATCAAGCTTACGGGGAGAGACTTCTTCTGCCCGAAGGCTGGCGGCTGCTGACGACTGCTTCCAATTCAGACTTCCTTAACAAGTACTTCGGAGCTGCATTCTTTAACGCCGGCTCGCAGCAAGTTGTGGTGGCCCATCGGGGCACCATTCCCACCAAGGTAGGACCGCTGTATACAGATGTGAAGGGAATATTCTTTAATAAGTACACAAGTTGTATGAATTCTTCAGTAACGTTTGTGGACTATGTTAGTCAGGTCATACATAATGTTAACTCTAAATCAGAAACAGTTAAAAGGCGTTATAACCTCACCATAACCGGCCACTCCCTCGGGGGCTGGCTGGCACAGGTGACCACTTTTACAGCGAGGTATGTGAAGGTGTCTGACGGGGCGCTAATAAAGAACACCAGCGATGGAGTTCACGCTAAGGCCGTTGTGTTCGATAGCCCCGGGGCAAAGGACATGTTGTACAAACTTCAGGATAAGCATTACCCTAGATATGGAACAGAGTCTTCGGACAAGTTAAACATGTTAGATGTAAAGGTCTATGTTTCGGCACCAAACCGCATTAACACTTGCGGAGCACATCTCCGTACGGTTTATCGTGTTTTTATAGATTTATCTCAATACAAAGTCGAAGACTTGGAATCTTGGTTATATACTGTGAAGACTCACGCAATCGGAAATTTCGTGAAAGCTTTAGAAGAAAATTCAACAAATATAATGGAAGTGTTGGACTGGGCTAAGAACAGCAAAGAATATAAATCCCTTTTTAAGCATCGGACGCTGAACCGGGCCAATAATTTCCACGTAGATTCGGAAAAAAATGAAAAAATTGAGTTCTTTGAAAAAATAAAAAAAAGGTATCAGGTGGTTCCTATCGAGACTCAAATTAACTTCAAAAGTTATTTAAACGCGTTTTCTGATGCTGAAGTGCAAATTCTTGATTATTTGGTGATTATTCAAAAGCAAACAGATATTACGATTTTAAATGAATTTCTTTTAAAGGAAAAACTAGAATTAAAAAGCGGTAAATTATTTGCCAATTTTGAAATCAATCATAAGACTAGAACAATTAGCTGCAAATCTAAACAATTGTTGGAAGAAGTAAGTGCGCGTGTAAAGCAGTTGTTGCGGTGGAAGGGGCCAGAGTTCTCCAAGGCAGTCGAGGAGCAGAGTAGAACTACAGACTTGATTTACCGCCGGGCGGGTCAGAACTACACTTTACAAAAGTCTCGGTTGAATTTCACAGATTCCTTCGGGTTCAGGGACTTTTTGCTTTCTCGCACCGAGCAAACATTCTGTATAGTTACACAAGACAGTTCATTTGAGATGACGCGACTTCATAACATTGTATTTTCCATGTCAGATCCACCTAATCCATATACAAGCGAAGGTCATTATACTTTCTTAGATTGGCAGCAACTACAATTAATTTTTAATATTTACGGTTCCCCCGTCGACCAGAATGACCTGATGATAGTTGACGCTACTTTGTCCCCACCTACAAGCTCAGAACTTCTCATTTTTTTAAATAATTACGCACAATGCTCTTCTTTCATCTTGAAAAAACTTATTTTTATCTTGTCACGCCCATTAGACACCATCAACATTAAAACATTTAATGGAAATATTAAACTAACTGACTTAACCGCCGAGTCGCGAGAAATTATATATAGAACAAAAATGATAAATTTTAATGGAAATGTAGAGCTTAGTTTCCGAGAGATTTTGGGAGAAAAATGTTCTCTAAGTGATTTTAATCAGGTCATAAGTTCGGATTGTTTAAAGAGCATTGTTACTGAAGAAAATTATGTCATAAAAATAAAGGATACGCGTCCAAGTGATCTTCAATCATCGATAATAAAAACAAATATTAACATGACAAGCAAGGAACATGTCTTAAATTGCGTAGATTTATCAAACTCCCTGGTGGTGTTCAGCGGGTTGAACCGCGAGGATCTGAAAACTGGGGTCTGCTGGGAGCAGCTCCAGGGGAAAGAGATCCTCCTCGCCGAGGGAGATGAAGAGCAGTTCTTTAAAGAAACCTGCGATGAGAACCAAGATAAAACTATTTATATGCTGGAAGTGTCCGGGGACGCCAAGGCAGAAATTCGCTGTAAAAATATATTTGATAGAGCATTTTATGTCTCCAGGAAGTTTCGGCATCGAGCATCTATTAACTTACAAAAGTTCGCTGAAAGTAAACATGCTGATGACCTGTTTGTTATTTGTTCTGAGGAACATAAGACCTTACTTTTGGAAATGACAAAGGATTGTAAGGAAAGAGAAGCGTTCAATGAAAATGTACTGATAGCCAACACTGAAGAGCAAGAGGTAGACATCATTCAGAAATATTCTCATAAGAATATTCATTTCATGAAAGTTAATGAAACGTATGAACAGAATGAGAGAGACAAAAGTAATGTCAGTTATGACAGTGATCAACTGTCTTGTACTACCCTTATACTTTTCAAACCTTTCATCACTGACGGTGATGAAAGTGTTGAAAAGTATCCTAGCGAAATAGAGTGGCGTTTTTCCCACGGGTCTGCGGAGAGTCTCCGCCCTTGTATAAGCACCAAATTCTTGAAGCCCATAGACGAACTGTCCTTGAGCAAAACAGAACGCAACTTGGTGGTCATAACAGACGAGCCCGGGATGGGGAAAACAACTTCTCTGGCGAGATTGTCTCGGTTCCTTGAAGCTCCGTGGGTTATATATATGGAGTTTAAACTATTCAAAAAGCAAATAGACAATTTATCTGATCAGCTCACTCCCCAAAACGTTGCGACTTTTCTATTAAGTGCGTCCGGCTCTGATTCTGACAGCACCCTAAATCTAGCTTACGGATTATTATTATATTTTCTAAATAGTAAAGCATGTTCCAAGCGGGTCATTTTGATGTTTGATGGATTTGATGAAATAGATGATTACATTAAAAATAAAGATAGTTCTAAAGATAAAATCGTGAAACTTTTAACTTTTTTGCAGAGTAAACCGACGATTCAAGTATTTTTAACAGCTCGAAAATATTTGAAGGAATCATTAGAAACAAATTTAAGTCAATTATCTACATCATTCGTGACGCTCACCGCACAAGAGCAACTAGACTTTTTATTTACATTTTGGCGGTCCTTTTTTCCTCTCGAGCTGGGAGAGTACGGAGAGGAAGAGGGGGAACGACTCAAGAAATACGCCAGAGAGGTGCTAGGACAAGCGAAAGAAGTACTGGGGCCAGACTCGGAATGCATTATGGGGGTTCCCCTGCAACTCAGAATGCTGGCCGAAGTCTTCAGGCCTACAAGTGATCTGTTGCTCCATTCTCCTGAAGTTTTATTAAAACAAATCAATGTAGAAAGTACATCAAATCTGTACAAGAAGTTTATTTCGTTAAAATATGAAATTTATCTTAACGATAAAACATCTCTAGGAGTAATGGTGGATAAACGAATGATAAAAAAATTTACTGACGATATAACCAAAACGCACTGTATACTTGGATTCAAAACATTCTTTAATCATTTCTACGATGAGAACTTTGACGCCATTGAAAAACAGTGTCATACATTAAATAGGGTTGGTTTGGTTCAAATAAATGAAGACGGAGATTTTCAATTCGTCCATCGCACATTCGCAGAATATTGCTGTGCCCAAATGGTTGTCCACTGGCTTAATAAACGAACCTTCCATTGTAGGAAGAAACTGTTTAAAGAAATTATTATCCCTCAAATCCTGCTTCATCCGGACAGTAAGATCATCCGGATGTTTATGAATGTGCTAATAAATGAAACAACAATGTCAGAAACGTCACTTGAATTAAATCGTAAATGCATCAGTAAACTATGGAATGAAGACAGTTCCATATTCAGGAATAGTGAGCACCAAACTGTTCTTCATATTGCTGTCTTAGAAAATAATGTTTATATCGCCACACTGCTCCTCGGGGGATTGAAAATAGAAAGTGCACAAGAAGCCTTTGTCTCTTTAATAATACAATATGACCGAAATCATGACACAGCAATAAATAACTTGAATAAACCTACACTACATAATATCTGTGAAGGTGAATTAGTATTGGACCCAATGACAACAAATATTTTAGAATATATCAAAGTATGTTCAGATGAAATTAAGGCAAATATTTTTTTTGCAATTTTATTCAATCGAAAAGTTTCAAAATCTGATGAAACCGCGGAAAAAATTTTTTTTGAACGTTTTTTTAATCGACATGGTATTGTTGAGGTACCCATTGTTATTATTAATTTATTTTATCGGGTTATTAATAATTGTATAAGTTGTTCCAAGAGAATATTTGATAGAGTAAAACAAGTTGAATTAGTAATTAAACCATTTATAGAGGCTGTTCAAAATAATAATGTTCAAAATATTCAAAATATATTATTTGAAACATTACAAAATAATTTTGAGCGATATTGCTTTTTATTAATGAAACATGAAGATCTGTTAATGCAAACAGTCCTTCACATTGCTATAGCGGCGCGCCACCTCGATATAGTTAGATTACTCGGGGAGCAAACTGCTGTTCCCTTAACAGTATTAATGGCACAGAGGGATGTGAGGGAGATGACCCCTTTACATACAGCTGCTATTGGGCGGGGTGGACTGGATATTATTAAGTACTTGGTAGAGCGCGGTGCTGATATTAATACATGGTGTGTGGGAGGCAAGTCTGTTCTGATGGATGCGGCCTACAGGGGAGAGTTACTAACTGTAAAGTATCTGTTTGAAAGAGGTGGTGATATCCATGCTACATATAGGGATGACAAGACTGTACTGCATTACGCGGCATGGGGGGCACATCTCCCGGTAGTAAAATACTTCCTGCAGCAGGGGGTGGACCCTGACAGGGTAGATAGGGGGGGAGGGACCGCACTAACTCAGGCATTACGGTGGGAGAAGTGGGATGTGGTGCGGCTGCTGCTGGAGAGGGGAGTGGATGTTAATGCGGATGGAGGTTCAGCTCTTAAATATGCTATAGAGTATGGTGAATGGTCTATAGTGGAGGCTTTCATAAATAAAGGAGCAGCCATTAAAGAAATTCAAATAAATAAAAATTTATCCGATTTTAAAGTAAAATATCCGAATTATGAATTTAAAAAATAATAATAATCAGTTTAACCCCTCAAATCTAGACACCATAATATTATATTAGTTAGAAAATCAGTCAGTTTTTTTTTGCACAAGAGTCCCAACTACTCCCGTTTCGAGCCAGTAAGACTATAAAATTCCCAACTGGGGTATGTTGTGAAGCTGAAAGTAGCAGGAAGGGGAAGGAGATGGGAAGAGGAAAGTTGGGTAGTACCTGGCAATTCAGATCTAGTCACCAAACACGGCAAAAGTCTTTTAAAGCGACGTTTCGATTCGGAAGAGTGGTCTTACACCAGGGCGATACTGAAAGTATTTTCCGCAAATAGATCTTGTATTATTTTAAATTATTAAATTGTGAAAACAAATATTTATCTTAAAAATTTGGTCTGCCATTTGAACCCGCGACCTCCGGATTGATAGTAAAGTGTCTCGACCACGGCGACCGTCAAAAATTGAAACGTAAAAATTGGTAAGTACCTACCTGACTATTCAGTTCTGCTCACCAACACGGTTAAAGCCATTTCAAGCAATGTTTCTATTTTGAACGGTGTTCCTCACCAGGGCGATTCTGAAAGTATACTTTGTATATTATTTTTCATGAATTAATTGTGAATTGAATAAATTGTTAAACAAGGAGAAAACTTAGTGTTGTCTCTGTCTAATACCCACTGCCCACTTCTCTTTCTAATATATATTAACACTTTATGTAACTTGGAAATTGATGGAACTATAATATCTTTTGCCGATGATACGGTAATCATTTTTGAAGCTGAAAATTGGAACTCAACTATGGAAAAAGCAAATAAAGGCCTACATAAAGTAAAACATTGGTTAGACGACAACCTTCTGACTCTTAATATTGACAAAACAAAATATTTACTTTTCTCCATACGTAAAGTCACTCCTCCTCAAAACTGTCATAATCTTATCATTCACTCATGCTCACAGAACCATATTGCCCCTACGCCTCCCCACAATAATTGCTCATGTACCAATCTAAAAAAATCCGACCAAATTAAATATCTGGGGATTGTTATAGATGACCAACTGCGTTGGGAGGGCCATGTCAATTTCACAACAAAAAGACTCCGCAAATTGTGCTATATATTTCTCTCTCTCAGATCAATCCTGAACCTTCAAACAATGAGATGCATATATTTTGCACTATTCCAATCAATAGCCACATACGGTATCGTGGGATGGGGAGGCTGTGCAGCGTCAATTATATATCCCATGATCTTAATTCAAAAGCTGCTACTAAGGATTATATTAAAATGTCACCCATCTCACCCATCAGAGCCACTTTTTAAAAAATTTGCAATCCTAGACATTAGACAACTATACGTTAAGACAATTCTCATACACATAAGGAAAAATGATTTAACACTCAAAACTCAACAAAATATTTACACCCGCTATTCATCACACCAAAAATGCAAAATTCCTCCAACAAAAACAGCTTTCGCCCAACGACAGTTCTCTTACATCGCGCCTAAAATGTTCAACTTACTGAGTATTGATATTAAGGCCAGTTACAGTGCTCGACTGACGGTCGGTACGTACGGTCGGTCCTGACGATACGCATGCGCACGGTCGGTCCTGACGATACGCATACCACCGACCGACCGTCGGTGCGTACCGTCAGTTCACGCTTGACCAACAAGCTAACCGGACATCGTACGCGAAATTAATTACTTAATAGCTGCTTATTATCTTCGTAGACGTATTAGGACCAGAAGACGTAGATATCACGTACACCCGATCGTCGCCCAGAGAGCATTTCTAGCTCGTCGGTCGACCGACGGTACGGATGCGCACGCGCTCGACCGACGATTCTCATACGGACTGCGTAGCGATATACGCAAGCGTACGGTCGGTCCTGCACTGAACGATTTATGAATTTACATACAAATGACAAGCGCGACCGACGTACGCACTGACCGTCGGTCGAGCACTGTAACCGGCCTAAGACATCGAAAACTGATGATCTTTATGCCATTAATATACAGAACTGGTTATTTACTCAGGGAAGGAAATATTATAAAGAATGCCTTACGTCTTAAAAACTGTTCTTATTTTTTCATATTTCACGAGTAAAAAATCTTATCTCTAAATTAATTTTCAACCAAAACTTTATACTACGCTGATGCTTTTTTAATATTTTTTGACATTGTTCGTCCATTTATTTTTATTTCTATTATCCTTTAAATATTATTATTTGTTACTTTTATTTTTATTTGTTATTCTATTTTATTTTTATTTATACAAGATTCACCTAGTTTAACTCCTTTCCTGTATATGAACATGTACCTAATACTAGTATGAATTCTACAAATTAATTACTCTGAAGTCTACAAATTAAGTTAATTTGCTTTATAATTATTATTTTTTTAAATTTAAATTCAGAAAAAAACTTTTAATGGTTATCATAATAATATTTATATTTGGATGACTTACTTTCAAAGGGGAGGAACTATTTTAAAGAATGTCTAAAGTCTGCAAATTAAGTTAATTTGCTTTATTATTTTTATTTTTACATTGTTATTATTATTTATTTTAAATTCAAATTAAAAAAATAACTTTTGATAATTATCATAAAAATATTTATATTTTTACGACTTATTTTCAACATCTCCACAAGAAGAGTCATTCATTTATTTATCTACTTATCACGTATTTACCTATGTACCTATTTTATTTAAGCGAAACATCAGCCTACAATAATATTAGGTTTATTTATATGTTTATTATTATATAAATATTATCTACTTAATTGACAAACCACTCAAAGAATTTGTTGTCATACAAAAACATTGTACCTAACCAAACTATATATTAACCAATAACAATTCTTACATTTATACAATTATATACATAAATCGACTACCATAATACGGGCATGTGCCTAGCGTGGTAGTCGAATCACCTGTAAAAACTGTATAAAAAGTTATATGATGAATAAAGAAAAGAAAAAAAATAAAAATATATAATATTAATATAAGGACTTGTCACTTGGTGCCAGATATGGTACAACATGTCTGTGGTGTCAGATATGGTACAACCTCTCTGATATTGATGTTTGGTGCTAAATACGTCACTTTGGGTTCTGTAGCCTGAAATGGACAAATTGGACAAGATGTGCAAATAGTTGTGCATTATGAAAATATGTTATCTTTACAGTCGGGGGCGTCGCTACAATAGATATTGTGTACAGTGACTAGGTACTTGTTGACTAGTTCTGAATAGCCGGGTACTACCATAAAGTATCCTGTCTGGAGTGTAGTGGAGTGGAGCAAACTGGCGACATCAGTTTTGTTTGCTCTGGGAATAGATCTCCCTTCTAGGCATTATCCCTTCAGTGCTTTAAACTTAAACCAAATCTGTCTAAACTCCCAACAGGACTGGCTTCAATTAAACTAAATATTTATTTAAAGCACTGAATAGACAACACACACTAGAAATGCCTTCCATGTAGATTTGAATGTAGCCCCTGACTTAATACCTTTTGGTTCTAGCCCATTTAGCACGCGCTCTGTCTCCCTTACACTTGCCTGACATTGTGTATATTGTCATCCCATTTGAATTTCATCATTTTGATGTTCCACTGTTCCATATTTGAAATAAGGCGGGAATGTTTTAGAATGTTTTTTGAGCAATTGTGAATTTAGGAACTTCATTTGAGAATCTCATTTCACTGAAATAAACATTAATATTTTATTAAACACATTACAGCTGTTAACCTAAACTAAGAACATTTCTCTTTTTACACATACTCGTACATGCCGCCAGAATTATATTGCATACAATGTTTATTCATTCTTTTTAACTTTAAAACTAAAGACATACATTTCCGAGTCACGAGTAATCCGATAATATTTGAAAATCTCCTACTACCATCACTGTAAGGAGGAAATGTTGCTTGTGTCGTGATGGAGGACTTAGCCAGTCGAGGGATTGAACTTATGACGCCCGGTCGGGAACCAGACGCAATGCCAAATCAGCCACTAATCGGTCTACCCACATTATTATTTTGTGTTTTAGAGAATTTGTGTTATTTCAACTAGCGCAGACCGGTATAAATCACGGAATATTATTATTCCAATTTTGAAAAATAACCTATAAAAATAATTTTCTCTTAAAATTTCACATTATATTTAAATACCTACCTACTTTATCACTTGTCTGAATTCCTCACATAATGAGCTCCAATTTTGAAAATGCCACTTAAATTCAAAGTAAATCGTGATGTAGAGTTCATTAAACAAGAGTTACAGACAGACCCACAACCGGAATTAGTATGTTTGCTGATATAAGTTTAACTAACATAGTGCCCACTGACCATACAGAATTTTGAATTGATTCATTCACTTCATCTAGTACAGTAATATCCCCCCCCCCCCCCCCGAGTGAAGCGCCGTTAAGTGTTGACAATAAGGAAACAAATCTTCATCTTTATTTTGCAATTTTAAAAGATTTAGAAAGTGAGAACATTCTCCTCTTCCCAAGGTTTGTTTGTACAGCAACATTTTTACAACAAACACAGATATTACACTTTCATTTATATTATTACTAGCTGGTACCTACCCGGCGTGCGTTGCTGTGCCATTTAATAAAGAATTTTTTCTCCCTGTGTGTCCTTTCCCATTCGTCCCGTTCTTCTTCCCCTCTCGCGTTCCCACTCCGCCTCCTTCACCTTCCTCCTAATCACTCCACTCCCCCCCTTCCCCTGTCCCGCGAACCCCCCTCCCGAGTTCCCTTTCCCCTCCTCCCTTCCACATTCTATACATTCAGTTCCGGTACATTCAGTTTTCAAACAGCTCGTGTGCCACCTTTTACAATTTTTTTTATACAAATTTCACAATGCCAGAGCTCACCAGTAGTTTTATACAAACCTTGTCCTGACAATGACAAACAGAAAAAAAATGCAATTTGGTGCAGTCATTCGGATGTTATGCGCGAACATGCATTTCGGTGATTCATTTGTATTTAATACATAGAAGATTCATGCATCAGTACAATAATTTTTAACAATACAAAAAATTATACTTCTTTTTGTTCAAGACTAGGAAAATTCTTTGTTTACACCTCACGCACGCATCACATTTTTTTTATTTTATATTAAACCTTGCGCGGACCCCCTGCCGTTGTTCAGGGACCCCAACTCAATTTTAGTTTTCCACGGACCACCTGTATGATCGTGAGGACCCCTGGGGGCAGTGGCGGATACAGTGGGCGCGGGGGGCGCAGGGTGGTGCGGGGGGCGCCGGGGGCGCGCGCCCCCCCCCTTGCCCCCTTCCTAAATATAAGAAAATCTTTCTTCCATCATTCGCTCTACATGTCTAAACCATCTAAGCGTCCCTTTCTTAATCTTACTTATTACGCTTGCATCAGACTTGCTTTCTTTTCATATTTTTCTCACACTGTCGTACATGGCTTTACCACACATACGCCGCAGGGATCTCAATTCTATAGCATTTAGTTCTTCCTCTGCCAGTTTCATGCTTCAGTGCCATACATCAGGGACGGTACCAGCACTCCATTGTGGACTGCTAGCTTCGTTTCTTTCGACATTTTTTTGTAAGCGCCAACGGCGTTCTGTTCTCCATAAATGCGGAGTTACCTGCATTTACCCTTCTTTCAATATCTCTATCAACCTTCGCATCTCTCGTAAACATACTTAGAAAGGAAATAATGGAAGGAAAAAGGTATGATAGGTGGTTAGGACTCTCTGGGTTAGTGTGTCCAGGAGAGATGGACGGATGAACCTTTCCCTCCCACTGCGATGCGAGGTAATGGGTCGAGAGATTCATGCTGGAGAGGTTAAATAATAGTCTACCTCGACCAGTCCTTTCCAGCTCGCCACGCAGTACGTGGACAAACACATCCGCCGCTACCTTGAAAAACCACATCCCATGAACTCAGACATCCCTGCTAAGTCATCAAACTTAGCGATCCACTTAGGATGACTTATAGCAGAGGTGTTGTTTATCCAATAAATATTTCCTTTTGAAACTTTTGCTTCATACACGTCGTTTCATGTAAAGGTACCCTTAACATGGCCCGATTCAAGTATTTGATTCACTTGATCGTGGAATGCAGCTCTACTGCTCCCTGTGACCAGCCAAGTTTTAAATGTGAGGTCCACCAATCTTATATGTATTTATTAAAGTTAAAACTTCTTTAGCACCGTTGTGATTTGACAAACACATACATCTATATGTTTTAGCGTACGAGAAAATGAGATAGTACCTATAGTCGGTCTCCTCTTTGTGCGGTGCTTCGTATTCTACACACTGTTGGCTACTTTTCAGTTTTCTTAGGTATATCTTTAGCGCCCCCCCCCCTTGATTTTTTTTCTGTATCCGCCACTGCCTGGGGGTCCGTAAGAACCACTTTGGGAACCACTGATGTATTACACAGGTGTTGGCTTTAAGGAATTTATCTTTTTATCAAAGGTTTAATTTAAACATATTTTAGTAAGATGTGGATAATGTATATATATAGTCGGGCTGACGACAGCATACATACACACATACAGTCGCATTAAATGAATTAGTGTTGTGTTGCCATTAGGCTAGGGGTTTCACATATAAGCCGTTATCCGCAGGGTGTCCGCATTTTGTTTATTGACCAAGACTAGAAGTATACCGGAGATTTGTATGAAGGTGATTTCGATAAAAACAATAATTGGATAATTTGTAGAGCGCCATTTTTATGAAAAATCATCTCAAAGGCGCTGATAATATCTGACTTACGAAGAACGTAATCCTCAGTTTTCTTACTAAAGCAGTGACATTTTATTCCCACGGATTTGACCGGAGTCAATGTTTCCTGCCAATTAATTACTTTAGTGACAGTTCAATCAATGTATTGTATATAACTACTATACAATAATCTGAATGTTTAGTCATCCTATTATATACGTACAGTGTGCGTGGTGCGTGGTGCGTGTACTCTGATAGCGAGAGGATGAGATAGTATAATCGGTCTCCTCTTTGTGCGGTGCTTCGTAGCCTCCCTACTCTCGTCTAATTTAGTTTTCTGAAGGTTTCACTTCTACCGCCCGTGAATTGTTTGAACACTCTGTTTTATTTTAAATTGTTGCTCTAAAAGCTATTTCATTAAACTAATGTGTTTTAATAGAAATTAAAACAAGTTTCCATGTTTCCTTCATCATATATACGTTTTCCTAATTCTAGTGATAGCAGTTTAATAACAATGAATAGTTTGACGGTAGTGTCGCGAATGTTAAAATATACTCCGTCCCAGAAGGACGGCAAACCAAGTTTCTTCCCGACCCCTTCAGGTTAAAAAGTAGATATTTGTAAGATTGCATACAGTGTAAATAAGTTTATAAACAAATCCTCGTTTAAAACATTAACGCTGGTTATATGGACGCATAGATCAAACAATCGGATACAGAATTGAAACACAAACAAAGGTAATAACCCCCTCAGTATTCGGCACTCGGCAATCGGCACTCGGCACTCGGCACTCGGCACTCGGCACTCGGCACTCGGCACTCGGCACTCGGCACTCGGCACTCGGCACTCGGCACTCGGCACTCGGCACTCGGACCATCCAACCCTTGTTTATCTGCTCGGTAATATCTCATTTTGTTTACATGAACATTGTCCCAAAACAATTATTTAGAGTTATTTATGAATAGTTAAGATATGGATGTGTTATTTGAGCAAGCTTTGCACAAGGAATGATCTAGTGAGACATACATACATACATACATACATTTGAACACAGCCCAATTTATCAAACACAATACATAAAGCACAGACATAAAGTGTTCAAACGACTGCTAACATATTAAGAAATTAAAACATATTATATTAAGTCTTTAATTGAATATCTTTATTCAGGTTATTTTTCTGTTTCTATGGAAGTATATTTGTGTGCCTGTTATTACTATTGAGACATGAAAACACACTTCTTTTGTTTACTATATTTTATTAATTTATTGTCTATTAATGTGTCTATGGTTAGTGATTTTTTTGTTTGTTTTTATGTTTTCTATTTGTTCATTGTTCAATACATGAATGTAGTACCTATCCTACATCTGATAATAATATGTATTATTGAGACATGAATACTGTTATTTGTATTTAATAATGTTTCCTTTTTTTATACTATGTACAGTATAGTCTCTGTAATCCGAAACCCACTATAATCCGAACCACCATGCCCGGTATATCAGTAGCTGCATGTCCTCGCTAAGTGTGGGATTCCTCGCTCAAATTAAAGCAGGCTAATCCTTGATAAGCCGCAAATTTGTTACTTTTTTAGACACCGAGGTGTTAGCAGTGGCACATGTTAAATTTGAGCGTTACGTAAATTGTAAAAACTATTCCTTATATCTTTCTTATTGTAAGGTTTATAATTGTTAACTTGGCTTGACTTGATTTAAGTAAAATTGTTATTGTAGTACCTTATTTGGTAGTTTTTTTGTGTCCCAAAAGGAGATCAATTAACACATTTGGATTGCTAAAAGAGCCAATGAATTGTTTAGTTATATTCTAAACATCTCCAAGGATTTGTAAAGTTTATATAAAATATAAATATTGTTAGTGTCTCTAACTAGAAGCCTCCTAGAATATAATTCTCCAATATCTGTCTCCTTATGGAAACCATAATTAATACTGTTGAAAAATTTCAACCCTAATTTACGAAAAAGTGTTGATTTCAAATTTATAATTCTTTTGAATTTACCAACACTTTATTTGGTTTTGCTCCAATGAGATTGTTTTAATAAAGGTAGAAGAATATGAATTGAAGTTGCATGTTTATTTAAAAGATTAAATAAACCGTTGAACAGCCATGAAATCCTAACGGAAATGTTGCTTTCGTATGGTTGATACAAACTATGAATTGTTGTCTGTATCAGCGCATTTGAGGTGATTTTTCACGAAAACGGCGCTATATAAATTATTCAAATAATATTATAATTATATTATTGTGACAATAATACAAGCTTGTGTCTTGTAATTGCAATTCTTCTATAAATAGATGACACTGTTGGTGCAGCATAGTCAATATGCCTTTGTTCGGGGCTGTGTTGAAATAACATAAGGTTTTACTCCTGAAGCACAACAACAGTTTTGCAGACCTAACTTTAGCATTACTTCTGTTACTCTTCCTGTTGTTCGCCATATTATTAATAACATTTCTATTAAACTTTTCTTTCAACCACTTCTATAAATAAGCACATCATTATTCATGTTTATTATAATTTGTTAACTGCCATTATGTTTTATTTTATATAATTTGTCTGATATGTTTACTTTGGAGTTGTTTGCATTGTGTTACTTTCCTTTGTTATTATTACATATTTGTTCTTATTCTACTGATCTATTCTGCTGTTATTTTACTGTTGTAATATTTGTAACAATATTAAATTATTTGAACACAGTTTTGATAGTTATTTAGAATATGACAGGCTATTAGGTTAGCTGCCATTGCTCTAAAATCAAATCAACAATATGATATTAGCGATGAGGAACTAAATTATTATTTACCAGATGAAAGGGAGAACGAATTAAATTGTAAACAATTATTTGTAAATATGCACGGACATATGAATATATCTGGACCTGCCCTAAGTGATAAAAACGTATTATTTCCCCCTCGCCATGGAACCGGCTGGAGCTCCTCCTTGGCGCCAGTTCGCCCCATGTGGAGGGGATAGAGAATCGCTTGAATCTAAAATGTGTGACGTCATCATTCTTGCCGTGGGCAGCGCGAAGCTAACATCTATACATTTAACGAAAAAATAACACGTCAAAACAGTAGCTTGTGCTATACAACATACCTACATATCAGTGTGCACATAAATGTGGGCGGTTCCTTAGTGTGCTCGTCGCTGGTTACAGGGGTAAGTAAATTATGAAACATTTGTAAAAGTGTCTTAACTAAACACGGCAAAAAAATATTGCTATGTGAAAACGGGCGAATCTTTTTGGGGTGTACATTTGGCCTACGCAAATATTTTATTATCGTGGCAAGCAATTCGCGCTCCCATGTAAAAAGGTCTATTCATTCAAAGCAGATTTTGCTTTTAAGAACTAAATGATGATATTATAATGCGAGATGCCTATATACTGTCAGATTAATTTTTCAACCAATGACAGTCATCTTCCCCTCTTCGTACCGCCATAGTTGATTTTTCCCCTCACCTGTTATTTCTGGTCTATTGAATTTGGATGTCTATGTAAATATGTATTGAATTGTAAAACAATATACGTGTCTCTTGAAATATCTTGTTTTTTTATAATATTTATGTATTTGTTCCTTTTTTATTCCTATTTTCCAACACAACTATCTGTCATATAACTGACTATGGGCTCCATCGAAGCCAGAGCCAAGTTAACATCTCAGAACCTGGGCGTACTGTACAGGGCCCACAGATACACAACATAATATACAACTGATCACCCTGTACAGCAAGTATTGCAAGTGCACCCCCGCTTAGGCTATTAGGCAGCCACCTCTGGTCTGCAGCTCCAAAATACCTGAAAAACCCTTGGCACTGTGCAGGAACGGGTGGTGATCTGTTTGATAAAATATATCTAAACAAACGGACTGCAATCTTTGGAGCACATACTTCAGGTGGGAAATCTTGGCCTTGGCCCCTCACAGCTCACAGCATCCCCAAAGAGGACATAAGTATTATATTGATTTAAGTAGTTTTAAGCACTTGGTAAGTATATAATATTTCAGACTAGAATAAATAGGACATATAAATGTAGCTTGTGCAATGATGGAATATGTACAGGAGCTAGAATAGAGGATTGACCCCGTGCTACCACACTGGGAACCAGAACTTAGGACAACTTGGCTACTAACCCATGGATTCAGGGCCGGATCTACGAAATCTGGCGCCCTGTGCAGTAGGTACCGATGGCGCCCCCCCCCCTATATTTTTATTTTGATTAAAAATTCGTTCACCCCAATTTTTTTATTTAATTATTATTTTTTTACACTAATTTATCAAATAAAATCAAGACATATAAAGGTGTAACTTTTCCAAGTGACCTGCAGTAGCTCTCACACTTGTTTTTTTTTAAGACAGGATCGCCAGGAGCCCTATACTCTCTGAATCTATTGGGTAAACATAAATTATGGTGCTATTTTAATTATTTTAGGAAAACTCTTTGCAAGTTATGCTTTAAAATAATACAACGAATTGTTTGTTTGTGCCCGTACCATGATTTAAAATATAGGTTACGAGACAATGCGGGTGGTTTCGCTGAACTAGGTCCATTATACATTCTTAAGATTTACTGCGGGTGTACCTATATACCCAACGCGAATATTAGAAAAAGCAAATACAAATACGTTTTCATGGCAACGTACAACACAAGAATAGCATCTACTAGCTTCTGACAGGCAGTCCCGACGAGAGAGAGTGAGCAGTGATAATAAGAATATAACCTCAAATTTGTACCTTGCATTTCCCCTGTGTTGAGCGAACAAACACTAAACACTGACGTATGGTATCAACGGCTTACGAACAAAAATACCGCGCTGTGATTGGTTATTGAATTTGGATCGCACCTATTCGTCGTAAAACACGGTAAAAGATATATGGAAAAATAGATCTTACGTTTAAACTAAATATATGGAATTTGTAAAAAAATTCTGTAACTGACAATAAATTCGTAAGCCATTGATACTAACCAGATGCGTGCGCATTCTGTTTCTTTGGAAAGTGTTGCTAGAGCGTAATAATTATTTCGTACTATGGGTAATATTTAAACGATTCAGGGAATAAATATTATAACTAAATTTTAATACAATATTTATTTTCTCACGGCGCGGCGCCCCTTCGGAGTTGGCGCCAGGTTTTTGCACGTTTATGAACGTATGGCAGATCCGGCGCTGTCAGATTACAAACGCAATAAAATAAAACCCAAGTTTAAATGCACTTTGTTTATTTATTTATTCAGTATTTCTTCACCATTGTTCAGCATGTAATTATTAACCCACTAGGGTTCGCCTGTACCGGGGTTAATAATTTCACAATTTAATAAAAGTAACACACATAAATATCGGTCATAACCAAACAGTAAAGTTTTATTTTAATTTTAGCGACTAGATATATAAAAAAATTGTATAAACTAAATATAATGGTGAATTTAATGTAAGTGTAGATATTATATATTATATACCTATTTTTCGTTCTCCTCACTAGGGGGTCCCGTGCCGAGGTGGACTAAAGTCTTTTCGTTATTTGTTTTTGGGGTGTTATGCCGTGTTGCACTACCTCCTCCTTTAGCCAAAGTTTCGGACAGCATTACAGTGTTCGTTATTAGGGCAGATGTTGATGGACAATAATTAATGATGGACACTGTAACGCTGTCCGAAACGTTCGCTAAAGGAGGATGTAGCGCAACATGGCATAATACCCCAAAAACAAATAACGAAAATACTTTTAAAAAAAAATCTTAAATCATATATTGGACTTAAGTTATTTATACCTATATAGGTAGTTTGTTTGTCTCTTATGTCATTTTTAGTGTCTTTCATTAGTGTTTTTTCATTGACCTCTTTAAACCATATTTTATTCTTGATTAGTACTTATTAGAATTTATTAGTTTAATGTCTTGGGGAAGGATGTTATAGAGTTTTGTTGTGGAAAGTATATGTAATAGGGTTTTTTCATTGACCTCTAAGGTTCTTCATTTCCTCACAAATAATTGAGTTGCCCATCAAATCATGAAACATAACATCTTTAATTGCCTATATCTTATAATTTAAATAAAAAATAAATAAATTAGCTCACATCCGTAATAGATATGTGATATACCTCTTGATTACAAAAATATTTTTTCAGTTTGGTTGGGTATTTTGATCTCAAATCCAAAATAAAGATTTGTATGAAACCGACCGTACAAACGTTCCTCTTAAAGTTTAAAAAAAAAACTATACAACGCTCTACCAACTTAAACAAAAAAAATAATATAAATAAATAAATTTAAAACAAAAGTAAAAATATGGCAGAGAGAACAAAGTGAAAATGAACTATCAAACATACTGAAGACCATATAAAGACAACTGGATACTAAATACAAATGTGGAAAAACTACAGGCCGCTTCAGAACAGGAAACCCTAGTGAGGAGGACTGTAAAAAAAAAGCATTAAATGCTTTGAGCAACTCTGGAAAGCGCATTACCTACATTATGTTTACGCCTCGGTTTTAAATCAAGACCAGTGGGTCAGACCAGTACCGGATTATCCCTAAGGCAGAGTATAGGCAACTGCCTAGGGGCCCCGCATCGTCTAGGGGTCCCACGTCCCGAGAAAAAATGACTAGCTTCAATTAGTGAGCAACGAAGTTTCGGAAAAAGTCAGCTTTCAAGGTGTTTTAATTTATTTTTTATTAGGAACATTTTTACAGGTTAATAACATTAGGTCTACGCATTAAAGAAAACAACAAATTATAATAATTAGGTTAGGTTATAACCCAATAAAGAACTATGTTCACATCATGCACAAATAATAAATAAAAGTCTGTAATTAAAACAAATATATAAACATAGTTGTATTTTACTTTTCTTTCCTTCTATTTGTTGGTGAACTGAATAAAAAACTTGTAAAATTACATCAACTTCAGTAAGAGGGGGGGGGGGTTCATTCAATTTTGCCGCCCCGCGCCCCCTCCAACCCCCCCCCCCCCCCCCGTTAGTCCTCAATTGGTAAAGGGGCCCCGAGACGTGCACTGCCTAGGGGCCCCAACATGGTTAATCCGGCCCTGGGTCAGACCAAAGAGTTACAAAGATATATTTAATATAAAACATTACGTGACTAGATAACAAACGCATTATCCATATTTAATAAGAAATATATCATTGGGAAAACATTTAGCAACAAAAAAAAAACAATTACAAATATCAATACGCTTCCGATTTCTAGACAACATATTCGCTTAGTACACTGAATAAAAATATGTGGTTTAATAATTTGGAATATTTTTATATATCATTTTTATTCGATCTAATGTTATGAATACATGGTCTAGTGGAGGATTCAGTATTTTTTAATATCTTCAATAATATATTTTTGGCATATATTTGTTGTACATTTGGTACGTCAAAGCTGTTGAAAATTGCAATTGAAGGCGTTCTAATAGTTCTAATAGTAGGTAGTTTCAGTATGGTCTTAACGATTCATTTTTGAATTGTATTCAGGTTGTGTGTACTTATGTGTAGCAGATTACATATCAATAATAATAGATTAACCTAAAGATATATAAAGGTAGTTCTTATATTTTATATACATACATAAAGTAATAATAGTCTAACCAAGAGATACCCATATTTCTCAACTTCTCTTAAGGTAACCAAAGGTATATTTTAAAAATAATTTAATTTACATTGAGAAGAGTTCAGAAAGTGGATCTATTTAAACAAAATAATTAAAAATTGTAGCAATATAGATTATCCAGTCATACACAATGTGCAGTAAACAGATATTATCAGGAATTAGTACCTTGCAGAGTGGAACATACTCTCAGTATTGCCCTGCTGAGAGATCACCAATCACAAGCGAAATATTGCTTGAAATGGCTTGAGCAACTGTGGAAAGTGCATTACATCTGTTCGCATAATTGAACTCAACACCTGTGGGTGACGAGTTAAGATTTAAAAATGTCTAATTAATACATATGACTGGATAATACATATCTCACTGGGAAAACATTTATTATTTATTTATTTAGTAGATAATGAAAATAAATAAAATATACCTACTATAGACTTCAGACAATAAGATAACATATTCCCTTAGTACCTACACTGAATGCAATATGATCTAGATACGTCCATTTCTAATAGTAAAACCAATGGCGCCAAATAGGTATCGACTCCTAGTCCCTAAACAGGTCAATGAAATTGAATATCCCTTCAAAAAAGATATTTGAAAATGTTTGATCAATTTCTACCAAATTAAGAATATTCCATTGAAATACCGGTAGAATAAGGATAGTATTCCCATCTGACGTCTGTGCTATCTGTGCTAGAGACGGCCTATGTGGGCAAGACCTAGACAAACCTCAGCCCAAAACTTGAAATGACCTGCGAGGGTGGTGTTGGTTAGACATTTAGGCCGCGCATCCGCGCCCAAAAAGAAGAAGATGGAGAGATATGTAATTGTGCCTTAAAGAAGGTCATTTTCCAAAACAGTTTTAAATCTCCCCCATAATTCCAATTCATAAATCTGGTGAAACGCATAAATTAGACAATTATCGACCAATCTCACTTGTTTCAAACCTATCAAAAATTTTAGAAAAATGCATCAAAAATAGAATCGTTGAACACTTAGAAAAATATAATATTCTGTCGCAAAACCAGTATGGTTTTCGTAAAGATCTTAGCACTGAAGATGCAATATAGGTATAGTAGGTATATAGGTGCTCAAAATTACGTCTTGGTCTGAATAATGATTCGTATTTTCTAAACACGATGCAAACACAAAAGATCAATGCAACGCTTGGAGACTTAAATAACCATACATACAACTTAAGAAAAAATAACACAACAACGCGCATGTAATAAGACATGATATAAATTCAATTAAAATTTTGAAGAAAAACTTACAATTTGGCAATTAAGTGTAGAAAATAAATGATGGCGCTGCGATCGTTTTTTAGATTTTAAATGACAACACCAAGATGGTTCATAAGACAATAAATATATGTTTAAAAAAACATTTCGGTCTTGCTTGTATTTTCAAAAATTTTCCACAAAAAACTATAATTTAATAGAAGTAAAATTGTAATTTATTATACTTAAGTAAAATAAAACAAACCAAATTTTAAGTGGGCGTTTATTTCGTTATAAGGTAATAATATCTAATAATATTATTAAAATGGCATTATAGGATGGGCGGTATATATACAAATCAAACACATACATTTTAGGTAGGTACATATCACAAAAACTAATAATAAAAACAAATTTATAAAACCCTTATTCATATTCGTCAGAACTTTTATTCAAACAATTTAAGGTCAGAAAATAAAGTGCATTATACTTTTATCATTCAACATTACAAAGTTATAAAGATAGTATTCAAAATAAAGTTGCTAAGTTTATATAGCGATGGAATTTAAAATTTTTCGTAAATATTCCCGGCTACCATCAAATCCAATATCTTTTTTGAGTACGGTTAGTAAAGTTCTTAAAGTTGGGACTTCTTTACGTACTAAGTAAAAAAAATGAATTTTTTGACGAGTGGCACAAATATCAAAATCATCCAACTCTTTTTGAGGGCGCCCCATTTTCCGTTTTCCCGGTGATTGAAAT
Organism: Limnephilus marmoratus; assembly: GCA_917880885.1. Taxonomy (NCBI): domain Eukaryota; kingdom Metazoa; phylum Arthropoda; class Insecta; order Trichoptera; family Limnephilidae; genus Limnephilus; species Limnephilus marmoratus. The sequence goes on from OU862907.1 coordinate 65,559,455, forward strand.
TTTCCATTTGCTTTTTCCCCTTCCTTGATGATTCGCCTTACCGTTGATTGAGATTTAGGTAACTGTGTGTGAAAACATCAAAAATATTATTATTATAGAACGTATTTAAAAAAAAATACAGTAGATAATATTCATTAAGAAAGAAAGAGAAAATTAAGAAAAAAGTTATTTTTCTATGAAAAATGAAATAATTTAACTTTGTATAAACCACTTATTTGATGCGCAAATCCTACCGGTTTCGGAACAAACGTTCCTTCGTCAGGGAAAGCTTATACTAATTTGACAGTTTCGAACAATGTTTTATTATGGTAGGGGTGGAGCTGTTGCTAGATAATAATGTAGATTGGGTAGGTAGGTATTAGTGTAGAGTGGGTGGGTAGGGGAACAAATCCATGATTGGGCTATATGACAATATTTTTTGTTTGTTAATAATAGATTCATTATTTTTAAGGGATTTTTTAATTTCCAAGGCTTCTAAGTTATCTAAACGTTTTCCTTTATTATTAATATGAAGAATATTTATCCCTGTATTTTTTTCAAAACTATGGTTATTTTCAATGATATGGTTATTTTCATATCATTGAAAATAACCATAGTTTTGAAAAAAATACAGGGATAAATATTCTTCATATTAATAATAAAGGAAAACGTTTAGATAACTTAGAAGCCTTGGAAATTAAAAAATCCCTTAAAAATAATGAATCTATTATTAACAAACAAAAAATATTGTCATATAGCCCAATCATGGATTTGTTCCCCTACCCACCCACTCTACACTAATACCTACCTACCCAATCTACATTATTATCTAGCAACAGCTCCACCCCTACCATAATAAAACATTGTTCGAAACTGTCAAATTAGTATAAGCTTTCCCTGACGAAGGAACGTTTGTTCCGAAACCGGTAGGATTTGCGCATCAAATAAGTGGTTTATACAAAGTTAAATTATTTCATTTTTCTATAATGGATAACCACAAAGTAATAGCTACATTCAAAAAAAAAAAAAAAAAAAAAAAAAAAAAAAAAAAAAAAAAAAAAATATATATATATTTTTCTATGAGTTTAAAGAAGTTGCATATTATTATTTTTGTTAATTGAGTTATCCCCCTTTTCTTGTGGCTTCAAATGAACTGTCAAATGAGATTGTCAAATTCGAATTTTGAAACATAACCTCAAATCAGATTGTAATGGTTATGGTCGCTCGAAAATTGGCATAAATCTTGTAATACTAATGAAATTTATTAAACAAACTATACTACATATCAGTCATTTCTGTAGTTCGTTTGTAAACATCTTCTAAATTAGACAGAAGCTACTTCGCCTGATACTCGGCCAGCGTTGAAAAACGCCGAATATAACCCCTCTTGCACCCCTCTTGCATCATTTTAGTATTTGTGACAAAATCATTGTTTAATTCAACTCAAATTGATTCCATATTAGTGATAAATTTTGAATTAATGCACTCTTTTTCTGTATATTTTGTTTTATAATCTTCACAATACCGGAGTAAGTGGAATTGATATGTAGAACGCCCGAGAAACAAGACAAGTTCAATCACGAATACCAAATCAACTCAAAATATTCACGCACTATGACTGCGGTTAATCACGAACACAAGACTAAGTCGAAATAATCCAGTCTTTATGCGTTACTATTGTTGGTGGGGGTTTTCGTAGAGCAATTCAGAAAGAGCGACTTATGTGCTATCTACAATATTATTGATGGAGATTTTTAAACAGGTGTCTGCGGTTTGTGTAGTTTTCGACGCAGATTCCAAAAATGGCAATAACTCGATTTTGGATTATTTCGAGTTGTGCTATTCTTTATCTAGGTGTGCGATATGGTTAGGTAGGTACCTAATTTTAAAATACCTAAGAAAGGAGTTCTTGTTTTTTATAGGTCTTTACGAAATCAATAATATCATTATTGAATGAATGGTGTGATTAGTGCAAGAGTATTTGTTAGCATTACGTGTGACTGGGAAGTTTTGTAGCTGTTGCATCCATGGTGACTTGAGGTATGGGAAGGGGGGCCATTAGAGTGGGGGGGGCGGGGTCGGCTCGACGATTGGTTGAGATGGGTGGGCGGGGGGCGGGGGCGGGAGGGCCTCCCCGTGTGTTCTGGACTCACTGTGGCCGGGTTCCGCCGTTGGCGAGCGTGGTGGGGTGGGGACGGGCGGGGCAGCACAAGTAGTTGGCCAAGTGATGGATACAAGTGTGCCTAGATGGCGTGTGAAGTGTGCCCACGTGCTACAAGTGTGCCTTTTCCAAAATTAACCCCACACGGCTGACATTGGCTGCCTCATCTTGGTCGCGTATTAAGCTTCTAGTAAAATGTCGATGAAATAAATTGAATAAAATAATTTTACTATCTATAGGTAGTAGGTAGGTAGGTTTAGGTGCCTTTTTCTTCTTCAACACACAAACTACCTAACTAGTGATGGGTCGACCCACAGTGTCCTTCTTGACAATATCAAGGAGGATACGGTGTTTCTACTTATGTTGACAGAATAGCATTTATTCCCAAACATGGGAACACCTCAGCACAGGTTCGCCTAGTGAGGTGTTCACAAAATACTACTAGGAACTTACCTATATAGGTACATACAGTTACGGATGATTAAATTTTTTTTTCCTATTAGGTACTATATCGGACTGATGTCCTCTATATTGACTATAAAATACGGGTGCTGGGTTTCTAGTCTATTCAGCAGTCCAAGGAAGTGTAAGGTTGAAAGTCAAAGGCGATTGCAGTTTTCAGGTAGTAAGAAGTGGTGCAAGAAGGTAGAGGCGGTCAGAGTAGGATGTTGCGCGACGATTGAAGTTCGGATAAGACTGACTTGACCCGAGTTTTGGCGCTCTATATATACGCTGCCGCGTGACCGTGCGCAGTATTGGTTGGCGCTTGACAGAACTGCCCCTTGAATGTTGGTGCATTTCTTTGCAGCTTCGTGTACTCTTAAATAAGGATTAAATGATAATTTTGGATTATACACGCAACATCACTCTCTTTTCCGCTCCATCTCGTGCAAACCACTTCTTTCTAGCATTTTTATTAACTTCAGAAAAAAAGTACAATATTAACCAGCGGGTATTTAGCCCGACATCAGTGTGAAAAACCCTTATATCTATTTAATGACAACATTTACATATTTAATTTTATGGCAATTGTATGGACGCGAGTCCAGCCTTTCAATCTATATATTTTTATTTAACGTAGCTCTGGCAGGACTCGCGTAAATTTAATATTAATCACACACAAAATATTTATAGACAGATAATTAGCCAGCCATTTAAGAAGAAGCTCGTTGATTGGCTGGCCGTACAGTTTTGAGAAGTAGAGTGGGGGGGAGGTGACGTGTTTAGAACGGGCGCTCGGTTGGTCTCGAATGGTCGGGGAGGGGGTAACATAAATACCCGCAGTATGTGCAAAGCGACGTCATTCGTCCTTGGACGGCCATGCTGACAAGGCGGCCATTCTTCGTATTGGATTGGTTCCACGTTCGATACAGGTACTAAACTTAATATCTATGTATTTTGTATGTTCAAGAATAGAAATAAATAAATAAATTAAAAAAGATGAGACCTTAAATGTAGATAATTTTGTTAAATGACGCACGGAAATAAGCAACAACCAGCTCTAAAGTTTATATTTATTCATTTTATATGATGCATACCTACCTAAGTAGGTATATCTAGGTACATAGTGTTTATAACACACTTACCTATTTATTATGCTTTTGTAATTTTGAAAGTCTCCTATACTTTTCCTTCATTTGTTTAAACATTCTAGGTATTTTTTTCTTTTCTTTTCATATTTTGTTAACACTGTAAAACTGTGGATCCAGTAATAGGTACCTACAGTTTATTCTTATACACTTTAATAACGAGAACTCCTCTCCTAAAACTCAAGCACCGGAGTGGACCAACGAGGAAAGAATATAGCTACCTATGTAGGTAATAGTGACGGCCGTTGTAGTGCAGCGGTAAGGCGCTTGACTCGCATTCCGAAGGTCGCGGGATCGAATCCCGGCGTGGCAAATAAATTTTATTTGATTAATTTGTGTATTTCACAATTTATTCATTTAAAATAATATATTGTATCTATATTTGCGGCACGTTCCAGAGTGGAAGATACTCTCAGTATCGCCTTGGTGTAAGACCACCATTCAGAATTGAAACGTTGCTTGAAATGGCTTCTGCCGTGTTTGGTGACCAGATCTGAATAGCCAGGTACTTCCCCACCTTCCTCTTCCCTATCTCCTTCCCCTCCCCACTGCCTTCAGCCTCACAAAATACCCCAATTGGGGATGCCATAGTCCCACTGGCTCCAGAAGGGAGCAGTTGGGACTCTTGTGTGGTATTTATGTAAAAAAAAAAAAACTAAATTTTACAGAGCAAAATTTTTCATGTATCTAGGTAATATATATCTACCTATACCTAGGTATATAAGTACCTACCAACCTATAAAAACACATTACTAGATACCTAGGTACTTATTAATATATAAGACTAGATTTTGCCCCAGGCTTCGCTCGCATAGTATTAGGGGGTACCCACAGCGCCTCCTCCATCTTCCCTATCCCCACTCCCATCCCCCCCTTCTCCTCTCCACTGCCCCCTCTCACCCCTCTCCCCACCCACCCCCTCCCCCCCCCCAAATCCCCCCTCACTTATCACCTTCCCCCTCCACCCTTCGCCCTCCGCCCTCCCCCATCGTTACATTCATTTTTCAAACAGCTCGCGTGCCACCTATTGCAATTTTTGTAGGTATATAAATTTCATAATGCCAAAGCTCTAAGCTATAAGCTATAGCCTATAGCCTATTCTGATGTATGAGCTATATTATTGTAAGGTTTTATTAAAATCCCTTCAGTAGTTTTCGCGTGAAAGAGTAACTAACATACATCCATACAAACTTTCACCTTTATAATATTAGTAGGATTAATTGCTACTGTACAGAGCTCGCAGGTACTGCAGATAGTACCTACAACTGCTAACCCTGCACAAATCGCAACTGTGCTCCATGGTTGAATTTGGCAGCCACCTCTTATCTGGAGCTCCAAAATACCTGAAAAAACCCTTGACTCGTGTAGAAACGGACAATCCGTTAGAAAGATTCTCCCATCTTAACAAACGGATTGCAATCTTTAGAGCACTGGCGTTGGGTGGGAATGCTATCTTTGTTCTACCGGTATTTCAATGGAAGATGCTCCGAGGAACTAGCGTCATTGATCCCTTTGGTACCGGTGCATGATCGAGAAACTCGCCAAACGCGTGTCCAACACGGCTGACATTATTTGTCACATGAGAACGGGTCGTTTCTTCGATTTGTTCTTGAGCTCAACAGCTCGGTTTTGTAACGATTTGCCGGCCTCTGTTGTGCCTCCTTCCTACATCATGGGTCTCTTCATTCCTTCCTCTCCTCAATCAGATGACATAGGCCCTGAGGGAAATTATTTTCCTCAGGGCCTCCAGAATGGAGTTAATGTAAAAAAAAAATCAGATTGAAAATCAATAATGAAATGACAGATAATGGAGACCTGTGAAAAATAACACTACCAAAGATATTGATATACAAGACATATGCTATGATGGCTGCCCGACCGTCAGCGGACTACTACCTAATAGGCATAGTTTGAATACGGAAAGAATTGGTTCATTTAGTTGATTTTTAAGGTGTGCAGTAGTATTGGTTAATAATACCTACATATAGGTAGGTAGTTTGAATACGGAAATAATTCGTTTGTTTATTGATTTTTTGAAGGTGTGCAGAAGTATTGGTGAACAATAAAGTTTGAATAAGGTAATAATTAGTTCATACGTTGTTTTTTAAGGTGTGCAGTAGTATTGGTTAATAATACCTACATATAGTTAGTTTGAATACGGAAATAATTCGTTTGTTTATTGATTTTTTGAAGGTGTGCAGTAGTATTGGTTAACAATAAAGTTTGAATAAGGTAATAATTAGTTCATACGTTGTTTTTTAAGGTGTGCAGTAGTATTGGTTAACAATAAAGTTTGAATAAGGTAATAATTAGTTCATACGTTGTTTTTTAAGGTGTGCAGTAGTACTGGTTAACAATATAGTTTGAATAAAGAAATAATTAGTTCATTTAATTGATATTTTTAAGGAGTGCAGTAGTAGATATTGGTTAACAATAAAGTTTGAATAAGGACACAATTAGTTCATTTAGTTGATTTTTTGAAGGATTGCATTGGTTAACAATTGTGACCGGCCAACTCAAAATAAAGGTCATTAAGAGCGATGATAAAAAATGAAATAATAAAAAAATGGTTAAATAGGTTACGTTGGGTTAGGGTTATGAGCTATTTTAAAATTATTTTTTTCGTAGCTTTTAATAAAGAGGTGTTTAGGCCGGTTACAGTGCTCGACCGACGGTCAGTGCGTACGTCGGTCGCGCTTGTCATTTGTATGTAAATTCATAAATCGTTCAGTGCAGGACCGACCGTACGCTTGCGTATATCGCTACGCAGTCCGTATGAGAATCGTCGGTCGAGCGCGTGCGCATCCGTACCGTCGGTCGACCGACGAGCTAGAAATGCTCTCTGGGCGACGATCGGGTGTACGTGATATCTACGTCTTTTGGTCCTAATACGTCTACGAAGATAATAAGCAGCTATTAATTAATTAATTTCGCGTACGATGTCCGGTTAGCTTGTTGGTCAAGCGTGAACTGACGGTACGCACCGACGGTCGGTCGGTGGTATGCGTATCGTCAGGACCGACCGTGCGCATGCGTATCGTCAGGACCGACCGTACGTACCGACCGTCAGTCGAGCACTGTAACCGGCCTTAGTTGACTTGATTCTGAGTACGGATGGAACCGTTACCGTTAACAATATCGGCGACACCGGGAACGGGAAGCACACTCCCTAATAATAAATATGTTTGTCCACGACTAAACAAAAATCACATTTCTTTAAAAAATACGTTTGAACAAATAATATATTTTATCGTTCTCACTCCCCACTCCCCTCTCCCGCTTCCCCGATCCCGCGAACCCCTCTCCCAAGTTAACCTTCCCCCTCCCGCATTCCAGACATTTAATCCCGGTAGATTCAGTTTTCAAACAGCTCGCGTGCCACCTATTGCAATTTTCTATATCTACATATTTCAGAATGCCAGCGCTCACCAGTAGGTATACCTATATGTATAGAAACATTCGCGGGCGTGCTCACATCAACTCACCAAAGTGTCATCGCTATAGGATGATCGGTTTAGTTTTGACGCCAGAGCTCACTATTATTTATTGAAACCCTCGCGGGCATGCGCACATCAAATCTCCAAAGTTTCATCGCAGTCGGATGAATGGTTAGCAACGCATAATTTCGTGATGCCAGAACTCACTAATATACATTGTATATACATACCTATAGAAGCTATCGCGAGCATGCGCACATCAAATCCTCAAAGTTTAGCAACTCATAGACCTATATATACACAAAGTAGGTTTTTTTGGTATTTTATAAATTATATCAATAAAATAAAAAATAAAAAAACGAAATTTAAAAGATGGTCATCACCAATGGGATACTTTCTAAAAGTATTTTGTATTGTGTCGAAGCGTACGTAGACCGTGTTAGAAAAAATAACAAAATATGATATGCTACTACTAACGCCATCTACAATGTAACTTTGTACTTATAATAAACGTCAGTCTATTAATTGCAAACAGCCTCTGCTGTTTTATTAGACTGTCGAAATAAATGATAAAAAAGGTCACCAGGGGGATACTGAATATCAGTAATATTTATATTGTGTGTTCTTTCTACTAACAGTAGGTGGAAATTATCCTATTAACAATTCTGTGGTACTATTTTTAGAATGGAATTGATGAAACATTTCTGAAAGAATTTCCTAATATTGATGTAACCTAGTTTCATAACTGCGGCTTCTTACTGACTCAACTATCTAATAGGTATAATTCAAGGACAAATTCACCACCGTGTAGGAGCATTGGTGCCATGTGAATACAAATTTCTTAAAATTTGTTTCGTGGGAAATTCTAAATCCACAGCAATGTGTTGCCGGGTCTGCTAGTAATAAATAAATGAAATTATTGCCAATACTACTGATTCGTATTAGGATTAACACCACGAAAACCCTTCCAGTTGCTCTTGTACTTATTAAAGGATTCTTTTCACAGAAAAGAAGCGGGTGGTAAGGGTCTTTCGTTTCCGTATGTTTTGTATTGAAAAGAAAGAGACGTAAATAACATTATATTCACGTTTTATAATGGTATCATCCTACTAATATTATAAAGGTGAAAGTTTGTATGGATGTATGTTTGTTACTCTTTCACGCGAAAACTTCTGAATGGATTTTAATTAAACTTTACAATAATATAGCTCATCCATCAGAATAGTCTATACCTATAGGCTATATATATTGGTAAAATCTAGCGTTATGAATAATCTCTGGCGTTATGAAATTATTTTTCATACGTTTTCTGTCGTTAACAAAAGTGATTTATTGCTAACGCCAATTGTCGCCTTGGAAACGATGTTTTTTTTATTTTTAATTAGGTTAGGTACTATGGACATCCCTTTGATGTTAAAATTCAAATATGTATAAAATATAAAATACTAATTCTTACTTTACTGAATGGATTTTATTGAAACTTTACAATAATATAAACATATAGACTACAACAGCACAGAGCTCTGGCATTACGAAATTTGTATGAAAAAATTACAATAGGTGGCACAATTAGTAAGATATCTATAATTCTTTAATCGATTCAAATTATTAGGGAAGTAAGTACTTCGCTAATTTAAATATTTTCTAAAATAGAATTTTTATTTAAGAATATTTGTTTTGCAAAATGTCATTCTCAAATTTTGACATCACAGAACAATTATTGATTTAGGTAATTGGATAGACAGGTATCGCATTTTTAAGTATAAAACTGCCTAGATTTTTTGGTAGAATATAAAAATAAGAATAATAATTCATACTTAATTATTAAATGAAACACGTTGTTTTATTCAGGAGACAGCGAGAACAGATATTTATTGAATTTGGATACATAGACATAGATGGCATTAGTGGTAGGTACTTTGATAACTAAATAACATTAATAACTATCTCTAAAAATGAATCACCGAAATGGATGTATGTATTTTGGTAGAATATAAAAAGAAGTAGGTATAATAATTCGTATATACTTTCACGGAAATGTACGTATGTATGCGAAATGTATAAACCCGAACGACTGAACCAAATTGGATAATTCTTTTCTTTTGTTCGTTATTTTGTATAAAACTACCGCTGAGTTCTGGTACCTACCTATTATGAAATTTGTACAAGAATTTATAATAGGTGGCATGCGAGCAGTTAGAAAACTGAATGTATCGGGAATGAATGTGTGGAATGCGAGAGGTGGGTGGGGGGAGTGGGGAGGGGGCAGGGGGTGTTGGGAGGGTGTTGGTGGAGGGGGGAAGGGGAGGGGGAGGAGGGTATGGGGAGGGGAAGGGGGTGGGGGGAAGGAGGTTGATGGCGGGGAGTGGTATGGAGAAAGGGAATGTGGAGGGGTAGGGAGTAAGGGAAGTGGTGGGTGGAGGGAGAGGGGGGGGGGAGTTCATGGGGGGAGTGGAGTGGAGAGAGGGAAGGTGGAGGAGGCGGAGTGGGGTGGAAGAGGGGGGAGGGAAGGAAGTGAAGGGGGAGGGGTGGAGGAAGGTGGGGGGATGTGGAGTAGGGAGGGTGTGGGGTGGGGGGTTGATGGATGAGTGGTGTGGGGAAAGGGAAGGTGGAGGGGGAGGAGTGGGGGAAGGGATGGGTGGAGGGGGGAGGGGGGTTGATGGGGGAGTGCAGTGGGGGGACGGTTGGGTGGAGTGGGAGGGGGAGTGATGGGGAGAGTGGAGTGGGGAGAGGGAAGGTGGAGGAGGCTGAGTGGAAATCCCCTAATACCATGCGAGCGAAGCCGCGGGAAAAAGCTAGTAGGTATTTTATATTAGCTTCGAAGAACTGCAGCCAGCAAGTCGACTAAAGTAATTTTTAGCACAAAAATGACAAAGTGGAGCATACGATGTGATATTATTTTAATTTAATTGATTTATCCCTTTCCATTTGAACTCAACTTTTATTTATATCGTAAATCCTTTATATGCTAATCGCAGTAGCGCTGAACACGTGTATACTTGTACCAGCAACAAAAGAGAAACATCTTTACTATTCAATTTTATATCTATTTCCCTTATACTTTGTATTATATTATTTCATAAAAAAACATAATTGATATCACACAACCTCCATACTGAAAATCCAATAAAGTTGTATTCACTGAAATGTTGCATTCGGATATTCCCTGTATTAAAACTAATTTTGTTAAAAAATACCTAATACAAAATTATCATCAACGGCGATCTGATGAAATAATCGGCGCCATTTCAAAAAGTGGTTATCCTCGTTTAGACGAATCATGAAACGGTTTGCATAACAATTCATCGAGCTTACTTTTTGTTTGTTTCTTGACCTGTAGAAGAATAATTCACTTTATTTAGGAATCAAAATGATAAACAGTTTATGACAAGAGTAGAGGGTTATTTCTGGCATTACCTAAGGGCGTTTAACCAGCCAGTGGCCGAAAATCCAAAGATGTTCCAAAGATCGTACAACGGGGTTCCAATGAGAAAGATCAATTATTCTCCCTACCAGCTTTTTAAAATGATAATAATTCAATATCGATTTTATTTCATTCCAAATTTGCTTTAATAATTTATACCTATATCCAAAAGGCGTGATGATAAAACTATTAAAATTATATACCTACTTTTTGTAATTATTTTTTGATCATAAGTATTTATAATTTTTCAATAACGTCTAAGAAAAATAAGAATGTAAAAAAATATGAATTATATTAGTTTGTAAGTGCGCAAATAAATACATAAACGGACGAATTTTAACACCTCATATCTCAGAACAGTGTAAAGTTAGAAGCCTGTCCAACTGAGGTGACGTACTAGTAAAAACATGGTAGGTAATGGATAACCACAGATTTAATTAATTAATTGAAACTCTAAAATGCATTTTTTTTAAATATGTAAAACATAATAAATGATTTTTAAGCAAAAAAATATATCAATAATTTCGGTTCACTAAATAAAAAAGAATAATTCAGAAGAGATGCGAGACATCTCTTGTTGAAAAGTGAAAATACCAAGTTATCTTTAGAAGAATTGAAGAATCGGTACAGTTTTTGTCGTGAAACTTAAAAAGATAAATATTATTATGAAAATTGGCCAAATAATGTGTTCAGCCTACTTCCATCTACATTATTATAGTAAAGCCATGTATTGATGTATTCACGGTGAAACTTAAAGAACTCATAACCGGCCGCGGCGCTTTCATAGATGGCGCTACTTTCATTTTTTTACTGTTTTTAATTATTATTGACTGTTTTTTACAAGTTGTGTTTTAAAGTATTAGGATTAATTCATTGTTTGTGCCCGTACAGGGTACAGGTACATACGCAATACGAATATGAATTATCAAGGAAATATTTGAGTTTGTCTGCAACAGTTTGCCTAGAAAGTCTAACAAAATAATTTTGTAAAATACCTAGTTAGAAATATAATCTTAACGTTGTTAGAAAGAAAAAATATCATACTTTATTTTCAAATCTAAAAATTTATCAAAAAATAATTAAAACGATCTTTATGAACAGTTTCCGACTGCATATTGAAAAAAAAAATAAATTTAGTGTTTTTTTTTTAATAATTGAGCCGTTGCCCGGAAGAATGTTGTTTACAACAATATTCTTGTTCCGAGAAAAACTGAAAAAAAAAACAGTTTTGTTTTATAACATTTTATATTTAAAATACATAAAACATACAATTCTTATCAGTTTTAAATGAAAAGTTGTCTAAAAAGGCAAATAAATTAGAGTTTATTACTAGAATTTGTGGAAGAATGTTGTATATAATAATTTCACACATAACGTTAATCCACAAAACATTTCTTTTTAAGTGAAAACTTCTTTAGTACCGTTGTGATTTGATGAAACGAAAAAGCGACACTAAAAAGAGACAAACATAAACATTTATCTACAGGATTGAGCCTGCGAGAGAATGAGATAAACAACCGGTTTTCTCTTTGTGCGGTGCTTCATAGCCTCCCCACTCTTGTATAGTCTACTTTAGTTTTCTGAAGGTTTCGCTTCTACCGCGTGTGAACTGCTCACTTGTATTTTTACTCTTCGTACGTTCCATAAAGCAACATGCTCTTCTAACATATATAAATGTACAAATGTACACGTGTACATGTTTTTATAAATGTACACATGTCATTGATGTATTGAGCTTAAAAAGGCAAACAAAAAACGATATGAATAAATAAAACCATTTTCGTTCTACATATTGTCTTGAAATTGACATTCAAAATTATTCCAAAAAGCAGCTAAATAATATTTTTTCTGGACAAATTCTACTTTCCTACATTCTTCAACTTCTTGGTTTTGAAGACTTTCTACTTGAAGCTATTAGTCCAGGCAACGAACACCAAAAAAGACCAAATAGGGGAAATGATTCGTGTAGAAGCCAATTTTGGCACATTTGTAGGGGAAGGTGTCATTAACAATATACTAAAAATATCGCGGAGTGGTGGTGGAGCTAAAGGAGGGGGGGGGGGGGTTCTAAAGATCCTTTTTTAATTTACACTTACAAGTAACTTGTTGTATCTACCACCAGAATCTTAATATTATTTATCAAGTGTTATATATTTAAGTATAAGACAATATTATAGTCAACACACTAATTACATGTAAAAAATCTGTTCATTTTGACTGTTCTAAAACGGGCAAATTGCCTAGTTGGACAGCCAAAGATCATCATAAAGATGTAATATGTAATATTTTCAAATAAATAAATTAGTCCATTTTTGAAAGAAAGTGTAGAATGCTGCATTTGATTCTACACACCACAGATAACGTTTATAAAACATTTGTTAAATACGTGTTTTTATTTTTCGTTATTTTTAAAATAGATTACTTGGTGCAGCAGGACCACCAAAGTGAAAAGGACGCAGACCAATATTGAAATATTTACATTCGGTAAGTCATTATGGTAAAACTGAGTAAAAAGTTTACAACTAAATATTTTTCTTTTTCTTATCATTTGTGTGGGGTTTTTCATCCATAAAACATATGAATGTAAGTTAAAACAGCACAATACTGAAAAAATAGGATTTACCTACTTAAGGCTAACAATTTAATTAAATCCGATGAATTCGTAATTAAAATACATTCTTTGTTCAAACAGATATCAGCGGATGTTAAGATTAATAAATCAGAACTTTATCATAAAAATATTTTACATGAAATTCTTTGAAAATTTTATAGAACATTTTTCAACTATAAAACTAACAGTAAGCGTCAGATTTTATTTTTCTAGAAGATGAATTAGTTACTATGGAGGGATTTATTTAGAAACGTTTTAGATTTTAATAATACATTTATCAGAATTAATAGATAATAATTATAATCTCCATACATAAAAACAAACTCCTCCGCCGCGCCTGTCTGTCTGTCCGTTTGCAACAAACTCATATCCACTGGAGCGCTTTTTACCACAATATGACACTACTTAAAATACCACGGATTGCTTTGCTGCCAATTTTGGCAAATTTTCCCTTATTTGTAAATAATTTAGTACAAGTTTACGATTTTATAATATTTTTTTCTTAAATCCGACGAATTCGTGATAATGGACAACAGTTAGGTGAATTCATTGGCTATATAGATCTATAATCAGTTTGTATGTCTCCATATTAAAATTCGGAAGTATGGTTTTTTTTATGTGGGTGGAAAATATTCAAAATGATCACCAAAAATCTCAAGCAATCGGAGAAAAAAGTTTTAAATTGCACTGTCGCTCTAGTGGATAAACAACTGAACGGATTTTCATGCGGTTTTCACCAACAGATAGAGTGATTCATGAGGAAGTTTTAAGTATATAATTTGTCAAGGTTTTGATAAATTTGTTGAAATACATGATATATAAATGAGAATGTCTGTATGTGGTGGACGAGCGGGCTGACAAGCGGGCGGTGTGGATTAGATTTGTATGCAAATCTACAGTTTTATGTCGAGGTTGATGAAATTTTGCACATTCAAAACCAGAGGTGATTTCGAACACTCTGTGCAGTTTCGCGTTGAGTGTAATGTAAAAAAATGCTAACTAAAAAAGCGCTGTCCATCCTCTCTGCTAACCTCTCTATAATTACGGTCGTCGCCCTCACAGAAACTGATAGAGCAACGAAGAGAGTAGGTGACTGAATCGGTATAGCTTTTGTAAGGTGATTTATGCATAACAATCCCTAACGCGGTTCAGTCACTAGCGCGACTGAAATGCGGTAGTGTTTGTAAGGCGATTTACGCCTTCCAATCCCTAACGCGGCTCAGTCGCTAGAGTGACTCAACCGCGTTAGGGATTGGAAATACGCAACCAGGACAGGCCATGACGTCATGTTTGATATATAGCCGCGTGATTACAACAATGGTGACTATTTTTTAAACCTAATAGGAACTGGTTCCAAAAACTGGTAACCACTTTATAAATCCAATAGGAACCGGTTCCAAAAATAGCCCATTCCTCCAATCCACTGTAGCTAGTCACCGGGACAAAGTAACCGTGACAGGCAATTACGTCATATGTAATATATAGCCGCTTGATACAACTATTTTTACTGTCAATCTTTCCATATTTTTTTTTTTTTTTTTACAGTGAATACCGCACAAGAATCTCAACTGCTCCCGTCTGAAGCCAGTGAGACTATGGCATCCCCAATTGGGGTATGTTGTGAGGCTGAAGGTAGTGAGGAGGGGAAGGAGGTGGGGAAGAGGAAGGTAAGGAAGTATCTGGCTATTCAGATCTGGTCACCAAACACGGCTAAAGCCATTTTCAAGCAACGTTTCAATTCTGAATGGTGGTCTTACACCAGGGCGATACTGATAGTATCTTCCACTCTGGAACACGCCGCAAATATACTATGTATTATTTTAAATGAATTAATTGTGAAATAACACAAATTAATCAAATAAAATTTATTTGCGCATGTCGGGTTCGAACCCGCGACCTCCGGATTGTGAGTCAAGAGTCTTACCCACTGCACTACGGAGGTCGTAGTATGTAGTATATCCGGAGAGATAGGTACTATCTACATATTGACAAATTCGAAGCAGTTATACCATTCGACCTTGTAAGTCGGAATTAACGACATCTTGTGTGACGAATTCTTGAATTAGAAACCGAATCACAGAGGTAGCTTTGTTTAAAATTCTACGTGGTGCGGCGCGTTAGGCCTGGCCTCAGACATGCAATCAAAGCCGGGTTCTGATATTCAACCACGCAGACGGAAGGATATTTACGATTTATGATGATTGCGTAAATATGTCATGTTATCACGAATAGCGCATCTCTTAAAAAAAATTGGGTAAAAATATAGTTTTATGGTTTTATTTGATACAATATTTTACATTTTAAAATATAATTTATTAATCTTGGTTTCATTGGGTGACTTAACCGCGCTGCTGTTATCTTTTGGTGAGTAAATTCAAGCGGAAAACGATAAAAATAATGATGTCATAATGGCAAACAGTATTGGTATACGTGACGGTTTTTACGGCGCAGTGGCGCACCCAGGCTTTCCCCACCCCGCAAAATAAAAATAAAACATATTTTATATAAATAAACAGCGGTTTTTTCGAGAAGAACAGAACAAGAAGCAAGTTATCTGTGTGTGTAATGCTTGCAGTGGTTTTAATTACCTTAACTTGTAGGTACCTACTGGCCAAGCACTGTGCAATATGGGAGTTATTGTCTAATTCATTGGAAATCTTGCTCACAATTGCTGAAGGAAAATTACAGAAACGGACTTCACCTTCCAAAAGTCGTTGGACTGCACCTTAT
Organism: Limnephilus marmoratus; assembly: GCA_917880885.1. NCBI lineage: Eukaryota > Metazoa > Arthropoda > Insecta > Trichoptera > Limnephilidae > Limnephilus > Limnephilus marmoratus. The sequence goes on from OU862907.1 coordinate 65,575,386, forward strand.
GGCGGAAAATGATCGGAAACGGACTGCATCTAGCAAGGGTAATAAATTCTTCAATGATAATATTTTTCAATCAAATTATGTGTTAAGTGGTATATTAAGATTTGTTAGTTAAAAAACGCGGATTCCGAAGACATAAGGTTTTTTTTATTTATTTATTTATTTTTTATTTAATATAGATATATAATTGTACAGTGTAGTTATAGAAATTACATATCGGTACAGAAAAATTATTTAAAAATTGCAATCTCACCAAAGAAGAAGCTAGTTCTTGTGCTTGATGAGCGAGTTACACTAATTATAACTGAAATAGAATAATAACATTATGCAATAAGTAAGTATATAATAGGATAAATTGAGACTTCTGGATCATCTATATGTGCAGGTGTACATACATAGGATACGGTTACGTACCAAGATATTGTGCACTTAGGAGAAATTCGAAAAATCTAAATACAATAGAGATGAATATAAATTAAAAATAAATAGAAAGAAAGAGAAAAACAGGTGATTGATTATTTAGTTAATTATTCCTGATGAAGTGTAGCTTCAGTTTGAGTTTCAGTTTATTGATGTCTTTGGTTTTTTTTTATTTCAATGGGAAGGTTGTTGAAAAACTTTATTCCTAAATAAGTATAGTTGTTTTGCATTAGTTTGGTATTAAATTTTGGTATTTTGATGTTGTCTTCATATCTTTTTGATTGGTGAGTTTCAAATTTATTGATGATATTATCTTTGCAAATCTGGATAATTGCATTTTTCTTGAAGATATTCTCTACTCGAGAATATCTAATAATATTCTAGTATAATATAATAACACGTGAAATTAATAAATCATCATTAATACCGTAATGGGCTTAAAAGCCCTGGGTTCTGGCTGAACTTACACCGCTACCTCACAGTACTACCGCTATAGGTTGGTCGGCCGCATGATTAGAATGCGGTTAATATTTTGCCGAATTGCGCTGCGTAAACTCGCTCGTGTGACCATAGCGATATACAATTTATTTCAAAAGAGTTCACGTTTTTTGCAAATCTTGATAAATATTGAAATTTGGAATTTTTTGATTTGATACCGACCTGAGTAGGATTAACCTAAATGTTAACCTATAAAAGGGAGGTACGCATGACGTCACGTGAACCCGGCGGATTTCTATCGTTTTGATTTAAATTCAATCTTTGTAAATTATTTTAACTACGAAATCGACATTTCTTTTATTTAAAAAATACTTTTATTAAGTTAGGAAGTGAACAATTATATGTACAGTTTGTCAAATAAGACTAGAAAACATTATGAGGATGCCAATGTTCAAATGGCAATACTAAGAATATAACTCATTGTGAAAATGTAAAGTTGTGTAACTTATATTTTTTTTTAAATTAGAAAGTAATATTTATTCTTTGCAATACCCAGCGATCTCAAAATTAGATTTTCATACAGGTGTATTAAACCTTTGCAATTTTGGATTAACATGATGAAGAATATTGTAATAAAATATAATGAACGGTTTAGAAATTGCTCACATTTATTTAATACTAGCTTAAGTACCTAGCGTTGCTCGGGCTATAGAACATGTCTCTTTTTTAGATTTGAATGTATTTAAAAATCATTCAGATCTAAAAGTAGTGTAACTCAACTCACCATTAGGGATACTTTCTTTCTACCTACTGTTAAAGTCAAATGTATGTTAAATTATAAGATAGCTAATCACTTTGTAAAACACCATTTAATCAAATTTATGTCATTAAATAGGTACTTTGACAACAGAGCTTCTTCGATTTAATATTTATTCTTTAAGAAAAAAAAGTTTTTTTTTAAATATGTAGGTATAAAGTGTAGGTAAAAATAATATTTGACAGGTAAATTGGTGTTGCCAGCCTACAAATTTTATAGCTCCATTTTTAATATTTTATATTCTTATTTGACAAACTATACATTTTTTTTAATTTCACTTGAATTCCTTGTTATGTAACCAAACTTTATGAAATTGACTTGTTCACAAGTTCGAGTAGGTAAGAACACCTGAACGAAGAACGTTAGAACTTAAGAACGTCCGTAAAACCTGTGTATTATGTTAAAGGCTTTTACTGAATTCATAGCATTTTTTTCATTCTCTTAACCCGCCTCCGCAAGACAAAATCCTGGGCGCGCCACTGCTTGGCAGGCCTTAGCGGGGAATTCCCTTTAGAATCGAACTAACCATCTGGCCGTTTCTCGCAGCGATAGGCAGAGAGGATAGACCGCCAACAACACCAACTGTCTTACAACACTCTCTTTGTTTCATTCACTTTCATACAACCTCTCTTACACACTCTTCCGTTATTTGGATTATTGACATTACCCAAATTTTGTATTGATTCACTTTTATGTGCCTTGTTTTTTTTTCTATTTCTTCTTAAATGCTTTCTCCCTTCATCCTCTTCATAAATCCAAACCGTCTAAGCGTCCCTTTCTTTATCTCACTCACCACGCTCACATCTGCCCTGCTTTCTTTTCCTATCTTTAATTTTGTAAGACGGTCAAATGTGATTTTATCACACAGACTCACAGACAAATATAGGTATATATAGATTATCTTTCAGAGCTTCAGGCGTCATAAGTATCTCATTTGTACAGCATTCAGTCTCGGTAGGTACAGTTTTCAAGCAGCTCGCGTGCCACCTATATAATGCCAGAGCTCACCAGTATATACAGAAACCTTTGCGAGCGTGTTTACAACAACTTCCCAAAGATTCATCGCAATCGGATGAATAATTTAGGAAATAATTTCAAAACTATTACCTACTAGCCTACTTATATATTTAGAAACCATCGCGGGCATGCGCACAATAACTCACTACAATTTCATGGCAATCGGATGAATGGTTTAGCAACACGAGGCCAGAGCTCATTATTGTATATAGGAACCGTCGTGGGCATGCGCAGAATAACTCACTACAGTTTCATGGCAATCGGATGAATGGTTTAGCAACATGACGCCAGAGCTCACTATTGTATATAGGAACCATCGTGGGCATGTGCACATCAAATTCCCAAAGTTTCATGGCAATCGGATAAATGGTTTAGCAACATGACGCCAGAGCTCACTATTGTATATAGGAACCATCGTGGGCATGCGCACATCAAATCCCCAAAGTTTCATGGCAATCGGATGAATGGTTTAGCAACATGACGCCAGAGCTCACTATTGTATATAGGAATCATCGTGGGCATGCGCACATCAAATCCCCAAAGTTTCATGGCAATCGGATGAATGCTCTTTTTTATATATTTTATTATTATTATTTTTGACGAGGGTACCTACCTACAACCAGAGAAAACCAGAAATGTGTCATTTTTAAATCAGATTTAAGACGTATTGACTCTTTTCCATAAAAAATTATAAATCGATTTCGAGAGATTGTTCTTTTATCTAGTAAACGCATGTTTTAAATTGTCCAATTTTTTATTTATTTTTAGTATAATAAGGTTATACTATAGGTCGTTGGCAGATTTGTTAAATTTTCAAAAAAGATTTTGTATCAGTATGTGTATCCCTTGACTGAAAGAATCCTGAAGAAATTCATACAAAAAGTGAAAAAAAAATTTTTTTTTCAGCTACTACTGCAACAACGTCGATAACGTCATATTTTTCAATCTTAGCGCTTTAGCTCACTGAAAACTCACGGACCGCCACTGGTCTCCATGTGTAATCATTTAATGAAGCTTCTTTATTAGGTACCTGCACATGTAAAATGAAATATTGGTCAGGCATAATTATTATTAAACTCATTTAGAACAGAAAAACTTAAAATAGGTTATTTATAAATCAAATTTTATACGAATTGACTCATTTCCACAAAAAATTGGTTTCAAAACACTGTTTTTTTATCTAGTAAAAAATATGTTTTAAATTTTGAGAAAAAATGTTTATTTTTAGTATAATCAGGTTATACCATAGGTCGTTGACAGATTTGTTATATTTTCAAAAAAGATTTTGTATTATACCACAACCATTTCAAATCATATAATCATGCAGTAAAATAATTCAATACATTGTCAGGGAAATGCATGTTTCAGAATTTTAATTTAAATAAAATCATTAAAAAATTTTACGTACTCGTACATGTGTTTCTTGACGAAAATTGGTTAGTTTGTGTATTTATTAGCGCACTTACAAACTAATATACCTATTTCAGATTTTTTTAACATTCTTATTTTGCTTATATATTATTGAAAAATGATAAATACCTACTTATGATCTAAATATAATAACAAAAAGTACCTACATAATTTTAATAGTTTTATCATCACGCCTTTCAGCATTTTTGTATGTAGATATAAATTAAAACAAGTTTGGAATGAAATAAAATTGATATTAAGTTATAACTTTAAAAAGCTGGTACGAAGAAAAAATGATCTTTCTCATTGGAACCACCCTGTACGATCGTAAGAACATTCAGCCGCTGGCTGGTTAAACGCCCTTAATAAAATACATAATTTAGACAATAAATAGGTATTCCCGCGAAGCTGCCACATAGCTGCTTGTCTGCAGGTTCTACCTCAATATACATTAGGGTGGGCCAATTTTTTTTCTTCCGAAATCTTTTAGGCGCTAGTGATAAAAGTGGAATTTGTATCTAACACATCAAAATAATTTAGTTAAAAAGAAAATCAAAAAAATATCCTAAGGCTCCGGGGGTCCTTTGAAGTTTGAGAAAACATCGAAATATTTAAATTTTTTAGCCTTTGCACAAAATATTCTGAAATTGTTTAAAGATTTTCACTTATGAGATGTTGTTAAATAGTGTCTATAGCTTCGGTGTATATAACTACTATTTATTATTTTAGTAGTAATGTGGCACTAAAGCACGTCCGCCCGCAGTCCCTAAACCCGCCCTCGCTTGAGCTGGCCGCCATATTGGCCGATCCTTAGTCGACCAAGGACCCTTCGTTTCGTGATATTGTTGTGTAGGTAACTAAAAATTTGGTAAAAAGGTTTTTTGTCAACCATTTTGAAAGAAAGAATTACAAAAATGATTAAGGCATATCAACATAAGTATATAAGCTTGTTGAGGTTAGAAAAAGGTAGAAGAAATACAGTTTCCTTCCAATGAAGAGCCTCTCCATTTAAAATCACAAGCTCCCTACAGTTTTATATTTGTTACTGTAAAGATAATAAATGCAATTTTATATTGCAAATTATAGACAATAAATGAAAGTCTGACGTCTGCGTTGCAGACCTGTACTCATCAAAGCTAAGGGCATAAAGTGGATTATTTTTTGATGGTCGAAAGGACAAGACCTTAGCTAATATAAAAAAAAAACACAAATACTATAAAAGCACAGTACTCAAAGACAACATATCGGTAATCGTGGAACCAGGCTCTCAGTTCTTGAATAGGTTAGGCACTGCCGTAAACAAAGCCAAACCAAAAATGGAATATTTTTCTCATCAAAACATTTCAGTGATAACTACGGCGAGTCGAATCCCACGACTATACCTATATTGGAAGCGCAACGCCATCATAAAATGATGTTTTGTTGGCTACGTTTATCATGAGGGCATACGTTCCTATGTGGTTTTGATATAAAACTACGTGGGTCGTGCAAAAAGGTGCTAGGCATATTTTTAGCATGATTTAATATCTGTTCTATCTTCCGGACGAATTAAAAGCAATAACTAATCCTGAGATACAGCGATGCGCTTACTTCGCTCATCCTGAAAATTAACTCTTGTCGATGATACCGAAAGCCAGAGAGTTATTCCTGACAGAAAACCGAACATTTAAAGTACCCACATTTAATTTTGATGCACAATCTTACTTTGATATGTTATTTTGGCAAGATACGCCAATCACGTATCCTCCCATTTTGAAAGATGTAACGGAAGAATAATTAGAAGAACTTAACCTAACTTCAGAAGTCAGCTCCATTTTCATCAACTTTGACCGGTTCCCCTGTCTTACACAATCTGTAGAACGTTGTGTAAAGGTTGTGACTGAAATATTTTCGAAAGTGTGAGGCAAAAAGAACAGGGAAGGCTTTATTACTACAACCATAAACTCCAGGAAAACTATGCCAAAAATTGAAACAAAACGTGATTTTCAACCGGAAGAATTAATCACATTTAATTTTTCATGATTAATGTAATAATTATAATTGTAATTTTTAATATCGTAACTGCTTTAATAGTGAATAAATTGTTATTGTGAATTTTGTAATTGTAACTCTTTCATTTCCTTTCTACTTGGGAATAATTCACAAAAATTTTTTTAAATCATTTTTCGATCGCTTTGGGGAACCTAAAACGATAATACAATTTAACTTTTTTTATTTCGTATTAATATTAAAGAGCTAAGACAACTTTTTATCACTAGCGCTCAAGGAAATAAGACATTTTTTTTCTCCATGCAGTTGCGGCCCACACTAATATACACACCAGAGTTCGGCTTCCATACTTATTAGCTATTTTAGTTATTTTCAGGCCTAATTTTCTGTGAGACTGAGAGTGTGTTGTGACTATGTACCAGTGGTTCTTTTAAGTAGGTACTATCTTCCCAGTTATCCTTAATGGTAAGGAACCAGAATATACCTTTTATTGAGAGCAGGCCCTCAACACAATACAAGAGTTGCACATTGTGTCCATGTCTGTATATATATTAGGTGATATCATTTGTTTTATGAGAGAGGTTTGCAAATTTTGTACATCTTATCTTTATATGTAAAAATGAATCCCTGTTTCCCTTGGTCACCCCATAACTTTTGAACGACTTTACCTATTTCATTCATCTTTTTTTTTAGTTTTACACTTCGTAGAAGGTACTTACAGAAAAAATGAAGACAATTGCGCAGAAAATTGGATAATCAGCTAGAGCATGGGGGCTCCGTCAAAGCCAGAGTCAAGATAGCCTGTCGGAAGCTGGGGGCGTCTAAGACACAAAATACCTACAAAAAAAAAAGTGCAGAAAAGGGTGGTCTCTTTGACAGTATGATTGCAATCTTTATAGTATAGTCGTCAGATGGGAATGCTATCTTTGTTATACCGGTATTTCAATGGAATAATCTCCAAATCATATAAGAACCGTTCGCTTCTACAACAAGTTTTGTTAGTCTCTACAAGACCTAGGTTGAAATGAGCTCAATTATTCCTTACTTTGGTTGAAATTGATTAAATATTTTCAAATATCTTTTTTAAAGAGATATTCAATATCATTGACCTGTTTAGGGCCTAGGAGTCGAAAAGTCTTTGGAGCCTTTGGTTTTACTAGAAATGGATGTAGATCATATTGCATCCAGTGTACTAAGGAATTATGTTATCTTGATATCTGAAGTCTATAGTATATTTTATTTCTTTTTGTCACTAAATAAATAAATAATGAATGTTTTCCCAATGAGATATGTGTTATTAAATATGTGTTGTGTATTATCCAGTCATATGTATTGTATAGACCTTTGTAACTGTTTGGTGGGATGTAAATAGCACAGGTGTTGAGTTCAAACCCCTTTGTGAACATAGTACTTTATTAAAATTAAATAGTCATAAATGCATTGGGAATTCATGTGTCAAATATTGGTTTATAAATGTATAAATTCAAATTTTTCAATTGTAAATGTTCTCTGAAATGGCCTGGAAAAAATTTCCTACTTGTGATCTCACCAAAGAAACCTCATTCACTCTGAATGCAATTATTAATGTTCTCCAAAATGACTTTGAAAAAAAATCACATCTTTGCGATTCCTTCAAAGACATGAAGAAACCATCACTTCGTTCAGAATACAATTCTTAATGTTCTCAAAAGTTGTGTTGACAGAAGCAAATTCCTGTGATATCTTGAACGAAACCATTACTTTGTTAAGAATATTATGAACTAAATATACAATTTGGCTGTCCTGAAACGGGTATCCTTCCCAGTTGGACAGACAAAGTATCATATTGTAATGTATTGTAATATACATGCATATATAAATAAATAAATATGTAATGCACTTTCCACAGTTGCCCAAGCCAAGCCAAGCAAGTAATGTTTCGCTTGTGATTGGTGATCTCTCAACTGAGAGTATGTTCCACTCTGCAAGGTAGGTACTAATTCCTGACAATATCTGTTTACTGCACAATGTGTATGACTGGATAATCAATATTGCTTCAATGTTTAATTCTTTTGTTTAAATCCACTTTCTGATCTCTTCTAATTGTAAATTAAATTATTTTTAAAATACACCTTTAGTTTCCTTAAGAGGCGCAATTAAAAATATGTCAATATTACTGTAATGTATGTAGGTATATGAAATATTATACAACTATATATCTCTAGGTTACACTAATATTACTGCAGTGTATGTATATGAAATATTAGAACTATATGTGTCTAGGTAAATCTATTATTTATTATTAAACAGTGTGCATTTTAAACTTGGGTTTTATTTTATTATGTTTGCCATCCACGGGTTAGTAGCCAAGTTGTCCAAAGCCATGATCTCAGTGTAGTGTCGCGGGTTCTATCCTCTTTTCTCGCTCTAGTTCTCCATCATTGCACAAGCTACATTTCTACGTCTTATTTTTTCTAGCCTGAAATATTGTATACTTACCAAGTGTTTAAAACTACTTTAACTCCATAAAATACTTTATGACCTTTGGGGATGCTGTGCAGGGCCAAGCCCAAGGTTTCCCACCTGAAATATGTGCTCCAAAGATTGCAGTCCGTTAGTTAAGACATGTTTTATCAAACAGATCACCTGTTCATCCACAGTGTCAAGAGATTGTCAGGTATATTGGAGCTGCAGACCAGAGGTGGCTGCCTACTAGCCTACAGTGGGGGTGTTCTTGGAATACTTGCTGTACAGGGTGATCAGTTGTATATTATGTTGTGTATCTGTGGGCCCTGTACAGTACGCCCAGGTTCTGAGATGCTAACTTGACTCTGGCTTCGATGGAGCCCATAGTCAGTTATATGACAGATAGTTGTGTTGGAAAATATGAATAAAAAGGAACAAATACATAAATATAATAAAAACAAGATATTTCAAGAGACACGTTTATTGTTTCACAGTTCAATACATATTTACAAATAATTGTTTACAATTGAATTCTCTCTCCCTTTCATCTGGTAAATGATAATTTAGTTCCTCATCGCTAATATTATATTATTGATTTGATTTTAAAGCAATGGCAGCTAACCTAATAGCCTGTCATATTCAAAATAACTATCAAAACTGTGTTCAGGTAATACAATATTGTTGCAGAAATTACAACAGTAAAATAACAGCAGAATAGAACAGTAGAATAAGAACAAAGGAAATTAACACAATGTAAACAACTCCAAAGTAAACATATCAGACCAATTATATAAAATAAAACATAATGTTAGTTAACAAATTATTAGAAACATTAATAATGATGTGCTTATAGAAGTGGTGGAAAGAAAAGTTTAATAGAAATGTTATTAATAATATGGCGAACTACAGGAAGAGTAACAGAAGTAATGCTAAAGTTAGGTCTGCAAAACTGTTGTTGTGCTTCAGGAGTAAAACCTTATGTTATTTCAACACAGCCCCGAACAAGGACATATTGACTATATTAGCATATGCTGAACCAACAGTGTCATCTATTTATAGCAGAATTGCAATTAGAAGACACAGGCTTGTATTATTGTCACAATAATATAATAATAATATTATTTGGATAATTTATATAGCGCCGTTTTCGTGAAAAATCACCTCAAATGCGCTGATACAGACAACAATTCCTAGTTAGTATCAACTATACCTACACGATAAAGCAACATTTACGTTAGGATTTCAAGGCTGTCCAACAGATTATTTAATCTTTCAAATAAACTTGCAACATCAATTCATATTCTTCTACCTTTATTAAAACAATCTCATTGGAGCAACACCAAATAAAATGTTGATTAATTCAACAGAATTATAAATTTGAAATCAACGCTTTTTGTAAATTAGCGTTGAACTCTTTCAACAGTATTAATTATGGTTTCCATAAGGAGACAGATATTGGAGACTTATATTCTAGGAGGCTTCTAGTTAGAGACACTAACAATATTTATATTTTATATAAACTTTATAAATCCTTGGAGATGTTTAGAATATAACTCAACAATTCCTTGGCTCTTTTAGCAATCCAAATATGTTAATTGATCTCCTTTCGGGACACAAAAAACTACCAAAGAAGGTACTACAATAACAATTTTACTTAAATCAAGTCAAGCCAAGTTAAAAATTATAAACCTTACAATAAGAAAGATATAAGGAAAATAGTTTTTACAATTTACGTAACGCTCAAATTTAACATGTGTCACTGCTAACACCTCGGTGTAACTAAAAAGTAACTAGTTTGCGGCTTATCAAGGATTAGCCTGCTTAAATTTGAGCGAGGAATCCCACACTTAGCGAGGATATGCAGCTACTGATATACCGGGCATGGTGGTTCGGATTATAGTGGGTTCGGATTACAGAGACTATACTCTACATAGAATTAAACAAAAGGGAACATTATTAAATACAAATAACAGTATTCATGTCTCAATGATACATATTATTATCAGATGTGGGATAGGTACTAGGTACATTCATGTATTGAAAAATGAATAAATAGAAAACATAAAAACAAACAAAAAATCACTAACTATAGACACATTAATAGACAATAAATTAATAAAATGTAGTAAACAAAAGAAGTGTGTTTTCATGTCTCAATAGTAATAACAGGCACATACATGTAACTCCAAAGAAACAGAAAAATAATCTGAATATAGAGTTATATTCAATTAAAGATTTAATATAATATGTTTCAATTTCTTAATATGTTAGCAGTTGTTTCAACACTTTATGTCTGTGCTTCATGTATTGTGTTTGATAAATTGGGCTGCGTTCAAATGTATGTATGTATGTATGTCTGCATGTATGTCTCATTAAAAAAAAAAATCACAAGATCATTCCTTGTGCAAGGCTTGCTCAAATAACACATCCATATCTTAAATATTCATAAATAACTCTAAATAATTGTTTTGGTGCAATGTTCATATAAACAAAATGAGATGTTACCGAGCAGATAAACAAGGGTCAGATGGTCCGAGTACCGAGTGCCGAGTGCCGAGTGCCGAGTGCCGAGTGCCGAGTGCCGAGTGCCGAGTGCCGAATACTGAGGGGGTTATTATTACCTCTGTTTGTGTTTCAATTCTGTATCCGATTGTTTGATCTATGCGTCCATATAACCAGCGTTATTGTTTTAAACAAGGATTTGTTTATAAACTTATTTACACTGTATGCAATCTTACAAATATCTACTTTTTAACCTGAAGGGGTCGGGAAGAAACTTGGTTTGCCGTCCTTCTGGGACGGAGTATATTTTAACATTCGCGACACTACCGTCAAACTATTCATTGTTATTAAACTGCTATCACTAGAATTAGGAAAACATATATATGATGAAGGAAACATGGAAACTTGCTTTCATATCTATTAAAACATACGGTTTTAGAGCAACAATTTAAAAAAAAAAGAGAGTTTTCAAACAATTCACAGGCGGTAGAAGTGAAACCTTCAGAAAACTAATATAGATAAGAGTAGGGAGGTTAAGAAGCACCGCACAAAGCGGAGACCGATTATACTCTCTCATTCTCTCACTATCAGAGTACACGCACCACGCACCACGCACACTGTACGTATATAATAGGGTGACTAAACATTCAGATTATTGTATAGTAGGTATATACAATACATTGGTTGAACTGTCACTAAAGTAATTAATTGGCAGGAAACATTGACGCCGGTCAAATCCGTGGAAATAAAATGTCACTGCTTAAGTAAGAAAACTGGGGATTACGTTCTTCGTAAGTCAGATATTATCAGTGCCTTTGAGGTGATTTTTCATAAAAATGGCGCTCTACAAATTATCCAATTATTGTTTTTATCGGAATCCCCATCATAAAAATCTCCGGTATACTTCTAGTCTTGGTCAATAAACAAAATGCGGACTCCCTGCGGATAACGGCTTATATGTGAAACCCCTAGCCTAATGACAACACAACACTAATTCATTTAATGCGACTGTATGTGTGTATGTGTGTATGTGAGGGTGTGTGTATGTGTGTATGTATGCTGTCGTCAGCCGGACTATATTTAAATTATCCACATCTTACTAAAATAAAATTAAACCTTTGATAAAAAGATAAATTCCTTAAAGCCAACACCTGTTTACTAGATCAATGGTTCCCAAGGTGGTTCTTACGGACCCCAGGGGTCCTCAGAATCAGCAGGGGGTCCGTGGAAAATAAAAATTGAGTTGGGGGTTCCTGAACATCGTCAGAGTGTCCGCGCAAGGTTTAATATGTGTAAAGGAAATAAATTCCATTTAAATTTGAATCTTGTAGTGTCAGTTAGAATGCAATTATCAATTGTCACTTGTTTTGTTTTTTCTGTGATTTGATTTAAAATATGAGATTTTGTTAGAAGAAACCATTCAAAGGAAAGTGAAATAAATAAACATAAATGTCGTTTCTTTGTTTAAAAACTTTGCAACAAAAGTGTTTTATTTATAAACTAACTGGTCCCGGCATGCGTTGCTATACCATTTAATAAAGAAATTGTTTCTCCCTTTCTTTGTGTGTCGTGTAGTGTCCTTTCCCATTCGTCCAGTTCCCCTTCCGCCACCCCTTCTTCTCCTGCGTCCTCTTCCCCTCTCGCGTTCCCACTCCGTCACCTCCACCTTCTCTCTCCCCACTCCACTCCCCCCCCCCCCCTTCCCCGTCCCGCGAACCCCTATTCCCGAGTTCCCCTCTCCCTCCCAGGTCCCCCCCCCCCTCCCGCATTCCCCTTACACCTTCCCCGCCTTCACCCTTCCCTTTCCCGCTCCCTCGTCCCGCCAACCCTCCTCCCGCGTTCCATATATTCAATCCCAGTACATTCAGGTTTTAAACAGCCCGCGTGCCACCTTTTACAATTTTTATTCAAATTTCCATTTCTCATGTACCTATATTAAATTTGGTACCTATTTAAAATATCTAAAATTCTCGATTCGATTCAAACTATTAGGGGAGTACCTACTTTAAATAAATTTATCAACTAAGGATTTTCAAAAATAGAATCCTGATTTAAAAAATAGTCATTGTTTTGCAAAATGTCATTCTCAACACGCAATCTGTCAAACGTGCGATGTTTTCTGAAATTATCCAATTTTCTGCGCAATTTTCTTAATTTTTCTCTCCATAAAAACCATCCTCGTACTTCAAGAAAAATTCTAAAAAAAGAATTAGCGAAATCGGTTCAGCTGATCTCGAGATTTGCGCTAATCAACAAATTCAGCGATTCATTTTTATATTATAGATTAATAGAAAGAAATTAAGCCCCAACACCTTATCATATATATAAAATAAAAAAATGTGATGCGTGCGTAAAGTGCAAACAAAGAATTTTCCTAGTCATGAACAAAAATAAGTAAGTATAATTTTTTGTACTGTTATAATATATTATTGTTATTGTTGCATGAATCTTCTATATATGTAAATAAAAATGAATCGCAGAAATGTATGTTCGCGCATAACATCCGAACGACTGCACCAAATTGGATAATTCTTTTTTTTGTGTTATTTATTGTCAGGACAAGGTTTGTGTAAAACTACTGGTGAGCTCTGGCAATATGAAATTTGTATAAAAAAATTGCAAAAGGTGGCACGCGAGCTGTTTGAAAACTGAATGTACCGGGACTGAATGTATGGAATGCGGGAGGGGGGAGGGGAACTCGGGTAGTGGGTTCGTGGGAGGGGAACCAGGGAGGGGAACTCGGGACGGAGGAAGGGGGGAGTGGAGTGGAGAGAGGGAAGGTGGAGGAGGCGGAGTGGGAACGCGAGAGGGGAAGGGGACGCGGGAGATGTAGGGGAGGCGGAAGGGGAACAGGACGAATGGGAAAGGACATGCAGGGAGAAAAAAAATCTTTATTAAATGGCACAGCAACGCTTGCCGGGTCCCAGCTAGTAATAATATAAATGAAAGTGTAATATCTGTGTTTGTTGTAAAAATGTTGCTGTACAAACAAACCTTGGGAAGAGGAGAATGTTCTCACTTTCTAAATCTTTTAAAATTGCAAAATAAAGATGAAGATTTGTTTACTTATTGTCAACACTTACCGGCGCCTCATTCGCAGAAAATGGTATTTATAAGTTATTTTTCAAAATTGGAATTAAAATATCCCGTGATTTATACTGGTCTGCGCTAGTTGAAATAACACAAATTCTCTAAAACACAAAATAATAATGTGGGTAGACCGATTAGTGGCTGAGTTGGTATTGCGTCTGGTTTCCGACCGGACATCATAAGTTCAATCCCTCGACTGGCTAAGTCCTCCATCACGGCACAAGCCCAATTTTCCGATTACAGTGATGGTAGTAGGAGATTTTCAAATATTGTCAGATTTTATTCGTGATCTGGAAATGTATGTCTTTCGTTTTAAAGTTTAAAAAAATTGAATAAACATCGTATGCAATATAATTCTGAGGGCATGTACGAGTATGTGTAAAAAGAGAAATGTTCTTAGTTTAGGTTAACAGCTGTAATGTGTTTAATAAAATATTAATGTTTATTTCAGTGAAATGAGATTGTCAAATGAAATTCCTAAATTCACAATTTAGAAACGTGTTGTTCAAAAACGATTCTAATACATTCCCGCCTTATTTCAAATATGGAACAGTGGAACATCAAAATGATGAAATTCAAATGGGATGACAATATACACAATGTTAGGCAAGTGTAAGGGAGACAGAGCGCGTGCTAAATGGGTTAGAACCAAAAAGTATTAAGTCAGGGGCGACATTCAAATCAACATGGAAGGCATTTCTAGTGTGTGTTGTCTATTCAATGCTTTATTAAATAAATAGTAAGTTTAATTGAAGCCAGTCCTGTTGGGAGTTTAGACAGATTTGGTTTAAGTTTAAAGCACTGAGGGGATAATGCCTAGAAGGGAGATCTATTCCCAGAGCAAACAAAACTGATGTCGCCAGTTTGCTCCACTCCACTACACTCCAGACAGGATACTTTATGGTAGTACCCGGCTATTCAGATCTAGTCAACAAGTACCTAGTCACTGTACACAATATCTATTGTAGCGACGCCCCCGACTGTAAAGATAACATATTTTCATAATGCACAACTATTTGTACAACTTATCCAATTTGTCCATTTCAGACTACAAAGTGACGTATTCAGCACCAAACATCAATATCAGAGAGGTTGTACCATATCTGCCACCAGAGACACGTTGTACCATATCTGGCACCAAGTGACAAGTCCTTATATATTAATATAATATTGTAATATTATATAAGTGTTTCCCAAACTTTAACTTTTCAACTTTAGACGGCCTCCGTGGTCGAGGCTTTCGACTAGTTATCCGGAGGTCGCGGGTTCACATCCCGGCGTCAGCAGATACATTCTATTAGATTGATTTGTGTTTTCACAATTTAATCATTTTTAATAATACAAGGTCTATTTGAGGAAGATACTCTCAGTATCGCCCTGGTGTGAAACCACCATTCAGAATTGAAGCGTCGCTTGAAGTGATTTTAGCCATGTTTGGTGACTAGAGCCAAATAGCCAGGTACTTTCCCAACGTTTGCTTTTCAATTTCTCGACTAGTAATCCGGAGGTCACGGGTTCAAATCGCAGATAAATTAAATTTAAACATTTAAAATAATATCAGGTACATTTGCGGAAGATACTCTCAGTATCGCCCTGGTGTAAGACCACCATTCAGGATTGAAATGACTTTATCTGTGTTTAGTGACTATATCTGAATAGACAGGTACTTTCCAACCTTCCACTTTCCCATCTCCTTCCCCTACCCACTACCTTCAGCTTCACAACATACCCTGATAGGGAGCAGCTGGGACTCCTGTGCAGAATTTACATTTAAAAAAAAAATGGAAAAAACTCCTTTTTCTCCCCACTACCTTCAATCTCATAACTTTGGGGATACCATAGTCTCATCGCCTCCACACGGGAGCAGTTAGGACTCTTGTGCAAAAAAATAAAAAAAAATCCGACTGATTTTCTAACTAATATGATATTATAGTGTCTAGACTTGAGGGGTTAAATTGATTATTGTTCTTTTTTAAATTCATAATTTGGATATCTTACTTTAAATTCGGATAAATTCCCCAGTATTAGACTTTCTTTAATGGTTGTTCCTTTATTTATGAAAGCCTCCACTATAGACCATTCACCCTCCCATATAGCCTTACTAAGAGCTTTACCTCCATCCGCATTAACATCCACTCCCCACTCCAGCAGCAGCCGCACCACATCCCACTTCCTACACACTGACGCCCCAGTTAGTGCGGTCCTTCCCCTCCTGTCTACCCTGTCAGAGTCCACCCCCTGCTGCAGGAAGTATTCTACTACCGGGAGATGTCCCCCTTCTGCCGCGTAATATAGTACATTCTGGCCATACCTATCTGTTGCATAGATGTCGGCACCTATTTCAATAATATACTTTACACTTTGTAACTCTCCCCCCAGGGCCGCATCCATCAGAACAGACTTACCTTTCCTACAGCGTGTATTAATATCAGCACCGCGCTCCACCAAGTACTTAATAATATCCAGTCCACCCCGCCAAGCAGCTGTAAGTAAAGGAGTCTCCCTCTCCTCATCCCTCTGTGCCATTAATACTATGAAGGGAACAGCAGTTTGCTCCCCGAGTAATCTAACTATATCGAGGTGTTGCGCCCTTATAGCAATGTGAAGGACTGTGCGCATATTCAGATCTTTATGTTTCATTAATAAAAAGCAATACCGCTCAACATTATTTTTTAATTTTTCAAATATTATATTTTTAATACGCTTAACTTTATTATTATTAACAGCCTTTATAAATGGTTTAATTACTAATTCAATTTGTTCTACTCTAACAAATATTCTCGACGTAAAACTAATATACTTATTAATAACCCGATAAAATAAATTAATAATAACAATGGGTTCTTCTTCTGTGGATCGAGATGCCTCAATATCATGTCGATTAAAAAAACGTTCAAAAAAAAACTTTTCCGCGGTTTCATCAGATTCTGAAACTTTTCGGTTGAATAAAATTGCGAAAAAAATATTTTCCTTATTTTCATCTGAACATGCTCCGATATGTTGTAAAATATTTGTTGTCATTGTGTCTAATACTAATTCATTTTCACGGAAGTTATGTAGTGTAGGTTTATTTAAGAAATTTATTGCTGTATTATTATTTAGATCATATTGTTGTATTAAAGATACTAAGGCTTCTTGTGCACTTTCTATTTGTAATCCCCTTAGGAGCATTGTGGCGATATAAACATTATTTTCTAAGACAGCAATATGAAGAACAGTTTGGTGCTCCTGATTGCTGAATATGGAACTGTCTTTATTCCACAGTCTACTAATACATTCAGCATTTAATTCTACAGCTGTCTCTGACATTGTTGTTTCATGTAATAGCTCATTCAAAAACATCCGGATGATCTTAGTGTCCGGATGAAGCAGGATTTGAGGGATAATGATTTTCTTAAACAGATCATACCTGTTAAAGCTTTCAGGTTGTTTGAGCCAGTGGACAACCATTTCAGCGCAGCAATATTCTGCGAATGTGCGGTGGATAAATTGAAAATCGCCGTCTTCCTTTGTTTGAACCAAACCAATTCTATTTAATTTACTTAGCCACCTATCTTCAATGGCGTCAAAGATCTTATTGTAGAAATGAGGAAAGAATGTTCTGAATCCAAGTTCACAATGCATTATGGTTATGAATTCAGTAATTTTTTTATTTATTAGGTCATCCACCACTGCTCCTAGAGTTGTTTTATCGTCGAGGTAAATATCATATTTTAACGTAATAAACTTCTTGTACAGATTTGACGTACTTTCGACATTGATTTGTTTTAACAAATTTTCAGAAGAATGGCGAAACAACAGATCGTTTTTCGGCCTGAAGACTTCGGCCAACATTCTAAGTTGCAGGGGAACCCCCATGATGCACTTCGTGTCTGACCCCAGTACTTCCTTTGCCTTTCGTAGCACCTCTCCGGCATATTCCTTGAGTTGTCTCTCCACTTCCTCTCCGTAATCTCGCAGCTCGAGGGAGAGGCAGGATCGCCAAATCACAACTAAGAAGTTAAGTTGCTCTTCTCCGGTAAATGGTACAAATGAGGTACATAAATTGCATAATTCCTTTTCTAACGATGTTTTCAAATATTTGCGGGCGGTCAAGAATATTTGGACTGTTGGTATATTTTTAAGGAATGTAAGGAGCTTGATTATATTCTGTTTGGCACTCGCCTTGTTTTTATCTTTAACATAATCATCCAACTCGTCAAACCCATCCAACATTAATACGACTCGCTTGGAATGTATCTTACTCTCTAGCAAATACTCTAACAATCCGTTAGCCTGAGAGCCACACTCACTTAACAGAAAATTTGCTACGCTTTCATTAGTAAGCTTTTGGGATAAATTAACTTCTATATGCCTTTGGAAATGTCTTAATTCAATATAAATGACCCATGGTGAATCCATGAGTCTTGACAAGCTCGACAGGGTAGTTGTCTTCCCCATTCCGGGCTCGTCTGTTATTATAGTCAAGTTTCTTCCTGTTTTCCTTAATTCTGTTTCATTTATTGACTCGCAGGAGTCTGTGGACATAAAAGGGAGCAGGTTCTCCACAGAGCCGTGAGAATATCGCCACTCTAGTTTATAGCTCTCCTCCCTTGGACAAATATTTACAAAATGGATACGTTTATTAATATGTTTTTGAATAACATTCACCTCCTCTTCTGTCGGCGCAATTAGTATATTATCTGTGAACTCTTGTTTTTTTCTGCAATTCTCTATCAATTTTCCGAGTATCTCCTTATTTGACTCACTGTTAATAACAAACAGGTCATCAGCATGTTCAGTTTCTGCAAAATTCTTCACATCAATATACGCTGTATGGAGAAATTTCCTAGCTAAATAAAAATCTGTATTAAATACTTCTTTGCAGGATACATCTTGGCCTGACACTTCAAACAAGTAAATGCATTTATCCTGGTTCTTCTTACAGGTCTCTCTAAAGGAGATTTGTGCATCTTCTTCGGCGAGGATGACGTCCATCTCCTTGAGATGGTGCCAGTAGGCCTTAGTCTCCAGGTCCTCATGGCTCAGCCCGCTCACCACCACCAGGATGTTAGCGTCAGGTGAATTTACACAACTCGCAAAGAATTCTATACTAGTTTTAATATTTAATTTAAAGTATGGCATCTGTATATCACTGAGGGTGGGACGCGTGTCCTTTATGTTGATTGTATAGTTTTTAATTTTTGCGAAATTTTTCAAGTATTCTGAACTGAGGATCTGATTGATATTACAAACTGAACGGTCCTCTCCTAGGAACCTTTCAAAACTATATTCCTTTTCCCCGATAGTTATAACATTACCTCGATTAAACATTTCATTCTGTGAGTCAGGAGTTAGATCTGAGAAATGAACATCGCTGTTAAAGTTTACAGTTTTACAGAATTTAAAGGAGTCGGGTGTGTCTATCGATTGCGACACAATCAATACAAGTTTTAGGGATTTTAAATCTTTCTTATTTACATCTTTAAGCAATTGAAGGGTGGTTGTAAGAGAAGATAATGTGCAGTCTACCACCATTAAGAATTCTTTCTCAACGGGCCAACCAATATTTTTAATGTGATCTTGCAGCTGGGACTGACTGAGAAATGTGTAATGATTTTGACATATATATTTGATGGAACTGTTGGAGGAGTCGTTGCTTCTTTCCATCTGATGAAGGATGTTCCGAAGTCGGCTCATTTGGAATACAACATCTTCACTACTTGTGACTAGGTAGAGAACTTGTTCCTTGTCAAAGACCAGGAATTTCATGAAATCGTCGGAATCCGTAAAGTCCAGTAAAAATTTGGGCAACGAATTGAGGTAGCTCTGTCCCTCCGCGTAGTAGATAAGGTCTGCAGCTCGGTTAAAGACTTTAATCTGTTCCTCCACTGCCTCCGTGAACTTCGGCTCCAGCCACCGCATCAGTTGCTTCAAGCGCTTGCAGAGTTCCGCCAAAGATTCTCCCGACTCACATCTTATTATTCGGTGATAATTATCTATGACAAAATCAGGAACTAATTTGTGACTTTCCACTTGAAGATTATGTTTTATCACGAAGTCGTTTAGAATGGATAATTTAATTTTTTGTTCTTGCAGTATTTGTAGTTTGTTAAGTATACGCAATTCAACTTCCGAAAAAACACTAAGCGAAATGATATTTTTTGGGGACTTGTCTTCCTCTACAACAAGCCGATAGAACTTCTCAAGAAGGAACTGACCTTCAACTTTACATGCATCATCATCATACTTGAAAAGGTTTTTATATTCTTCTACGCTGCTGGCCCAATCCAACACTTTACTAATTTTCCTATTTTCGTCTAGGGCTTTGACAAAATTGGTTATTGCATGAGTCGCTGATGTATATTTAGGGGTATTCTTATCAATCCAGGTGAAGCTGGACATATCAACTAAAATGTGGAAAATCTTTCCTATATGCATCCCGCAGGTATTGATATGGTTGGGGGCCGACAGGTACAGAGAAATATCCAGCTCGTCTAGGCGTGGCGCATTTCTCTCATACCTGTTGTAATGGTTATCCAGTATCTGGTTCAACATGTTCCGAGCACCCGGACTATCAAACCCAACAGTCTTCGCGTGTATACCAGAGTTTTTTTTAAAGAGAATTAGGCTCTCGTTTAAACTTTCAATGGCTAAGTATTTAACAGAGAAAGTAGATATTTGAGCAAGCCACGCCCCTAAAGAGTGACCTGTAATTGTAAGTGTGTAGTGTCTATTGTGAGGTTGAGTGTTTGCTGTATGAATTACTTCACGTATATTATCAATAAACGTTACAGCGGAGTTCATACATGGTGTGTATTTAGTGCCGAAGACGCCTATTATGTCTGTGTACCACGCCCCAAAGCATGTAGGATCAGTCCCGCGATGCGCCACTACCACCTGCTGCTGCCCGCTGTGGTAGAAGGCCGCACCAAAGTAGCCATTGGACGTAGTAGCATTGTTAGCGGTAATCAGACATCTCCAGCCATTTGCATATAGCTCACCTGACAGCGTTCTTACTCCGTAGGCTTCATCGCTTTCTCTGGGAATCTTCTCGGTGTAAATCAGGTTGGCAAACATCACCGAGGTCCGGTCGTTTGGGTGCGGCTCCGCATCCAGCAGGTTCTCCGGACACTGCTCTGAGGAGGACTCGAGAAGGGAAGTTACCAGTTGTTGTAATTGGCCCCCTTCCAACAATAAACTTCTGTCAACTTCCATGATGCGTCCTATTCCTGGAACAAAGTGTGTTAAGGTTTATTAGATGTTTGTTTTTAATGTTAACGTTTGATAAACGCCATCAAATGGAACTTTTACCTTTATGAAAAATGAAGATCAAGAAATGGACTTACTACTATTGGTAATAACAATAACAAAAAAAAAGTTTTTTTTCAATATCTGCACACAGGAGGCCCCGAGGCAAATAATTCCCTTCGGGGCCTATGTCGTATTTGAAGATGCTATATGGAGGGTCTTTTTAGGAAAAGGAAGGAGAGGAATTTTTGGGAAGGAAAAAAGGTATGAGGGGTGGGTAGGAATCTGAGGTCAGTGTATCCAAGAGTGACGGATGTATGAATCTATTACTACTGCGGAGCAAGGCAATGTTACGAGAGAGTTCTGCTGTAGAGGTCAAAAGATCTCCCTTAACCAGTCTCTCCCAATCCGGCCTACCACACAGTTGGTGGGCAGACGCATCAACCGTCAAGATCTGGACAAACCTCACCCACGGGTAAAGAAAGTCATCAAACGTAGCGAACCACTCGGGGTGACCTATATATCAGAGGTGTTGGTTATCCAATAAATGGTTCCTGGGGCGGCGGTACCCATTCCGCCTCTAATATTGCTTTTGTCAATATATTCACAAATGTACCTACAGTACATTTTAAAAATATGAGTTGGTATTTTTTTTAATAAAATGTAATAAATAATAACCTATAATCAATGATTGTTTTAAAGATTTCGCTTTCTAAACTTCTCAATTTCCTCCACAAAACAATGAAAGCATTACAACAACTAACTGTTCGAGGCAAACAAGAAAAACATCACTAAACATTGTCTCTACATCGTGCTATCAATGTCTCTTTAAACAATGGTATTTATAATAATAAAATTAACATTATAAAACAAATAGCTCTAAATAATGGATATATACCTGAAATAATTAACCGCAACGTTAATAAGAAAAAAGCTAAGTTTAGACTAAGTTTAAACTTTCCAATAAAATAATTTTTTTTATCTGTTCGCTTTAGAAACAATTTATGGAAAGACAAAAAAAATGAATTCAAAATTAATTTGGTTTATAAAATAATAGCACCATGCAAATAGCCCTTATTAACAATGTTTCCATGTAATTTCGACTCCCAACACCTTTCTTCCCCTCCCCCAAAATCAACCCTCCCACTATCCCCACCAATTGTAATCTTATAGTTTTGTACTTATAGAATTTTTAAGTTAGCTAGTGAATGACATGGATGTGTCGAAACCGGTAGCAGAAAATAAAAAAATATTAAGTACCAAATGTACAATTTAAACTCTTCAAAACAAAATGTCCAGAAATTGTTACATAGTTAATGCCGAAGAAATACAAAACACTTATATAAAGATTGCAACTGGGAATCGAACCCATAACCTCTCGTCTTACTGGGACAAACGGCTTAGTTATTCAGCTACAGAGACCTCTTATTTAAACGCAATTGAGAATTTTAATTTTTAATGTAGGGGAGGGTGGGGCGTGTTGTGACGGGGGCGTGTTGATACATCGCGTTTAAAATTCCCGCTAGTTGACTTAGCTGCACCCGCATCGCGCCGTTTCGTGTGAACTCCGTACCGCCAGTTCCTGGCAAAACGGTGGTGCCGTGCGGTCGATATAATTAAAGTTATACGACAAAGTGTGATTTTTAAGTGCTAAACGAACTTTTCCAGGAAATTTTCGAAGTCGTCTGCCAACCTGCTAACACTCGGTAAGTCGTTATATGTTTTTTTCTCCACAAACTGTATCTTTTGACTGTGTTATTAGTTATAAATGAAATGCATACGTCAAGTATGTTTACTTGCATGGCCATTTTTATGTAAAATCGTCGGGTGGGGCGAGTTGTTACATCAAGGCGGGGGCGAGTTGTGGCAGACATAACTCGCTGCTAGAATTTAGTTTTTTTTACGTTTATATAAAATATGCATTAATACAATATGTGTTATGTAAACAGGCGTATTTTTTTAACATATTATGAATGTATATATGTATTACCTAGATACATTTCCTTTTTGTGCCTATTTGTAATTTTTATTTTTTTTCAGTTTTGCAAAATGGTCCGAAAATATAAAAAAAGACGAATAGAGGGGAAATTCCAGAAAACGTTTATGAACAAGCTGCAGCTGAAATCATTACTACAAACGTGTCACTTCGAAAAGCTGCAGTCTCTTTTGGAATTAATCATATGACACTAAAGCGGTTCATCGAAAGGAAAAAAGCTAGTCCTCTTACAAATTGTAAGGTGGGATATTCCAATCCTGGTCAAGTTTTTACTCATGCACAGGAAAAAGAACTTGCAGATTACATCGCAAAATGCAGCAAAGTTTACTATGGGCTTAATACAACTGATGTCCACATCATCCAGTGAAACTGAAGAGGAGCCACCACTTATGGAAACTGACGACAGCGATGCAAACGAAGAAGAGCAATGTATATTTTGTCGTAACCCCTATTCTAATGATATTTCTGGTGAAAGATGGGTGAGGTGCATAAAATGTCATAAATGGTGTCATGAGTTATGTGCCGGAGTGGATGAATACATTCCTGACTTCATCTGGGACTTTTGCTTGTCTGGCTGAGATTTATTTTAAATGTTTTTATTTTTTTTTTATTACATTGGAGGTATACTACAACCACTTTTATTTAACTGATGATAATATATTATCGGAACTTTCGTCTTTACCAATTTTATTTCGTACCTACCTAATGCTTTTACTTAATTATTTGTTCGTCTCAACACGCCCCACTCCCGTCACAATTAGCCCCATGGGTGGGGCGTGTTGTGCCAATTCCCATATTTTGGAAAATAATATTTTGTCACTTTATTCGTATGTTAACAAGGTTAATAATACCAAAATAATGTAGCCAAAGAGTTATTTGTTTCCATTAAAATGTCAAACCTTTGATTTCATTAAAGATTTTTCTACTACACTCAGTTTTGTAATTTAGTCACAACACGCCCCACCCTCCCCTACATTTGTCACTTTCTATTTTTAAATTTCTGCTTCCGGTTTCGAAACAAATGTGTCATTCACCAGCAAACTTAAAACAACTTAAAAATTCTATACAATTTAAAAAAATATTAGATTTAATTATTGGTGGTAGTGGGAGGGGTGATTTTGGGGAGAGGAAAAACAGTGGGAGGAATCAACATTACATGGGAACATCGTTAATAAGGGTGATTTACAAGGTGCTATTATTTTATTACCTAAATTAATTTTTTTTTATCGGAGGATTCAAAAGCGCACAAATTAAAATATGAATTTATATTGAAATGTTTCAACTTGGTCTTTTCTTTTTTGAAGCTATAATAAATAGCCTGTCTCTATTAAATGGTTGACAAACTCAAAATAGTCGTAGACAAAGTTCATGTTCCCTAATTCTAGTTTTAAAATTTCTAGTAGTCATACCAACATACTGTGCGTCACAATCATTACATTAGAAAGTGTATATCCCGTTTGTTCCGAATTTATTGAAAATATCTTGTTACTAATATTTTATTTTTATTTTTTTTAATTGTTAAATATCACAAATCAATCGAAAAAAAGCAATTGCGCATGCAGGATTCGAACCTGTTATCTTCGGATTGGGATTCGAGACCCTTTCCCCTAGACCGTGTCGGCCGTCAACCCCAACAGCTAACTCCTCGTTATAACACAAACAATTATCTCTACATATTATAATTTAAAGTCCTCCGCCGCGTCTCTCTGTCTGTTCGCGATAAACTCAAAAACTACTAACCGGATTTTTATGCGGTTTTCACCAATAGATAGAGTGATTTATGAGGAAGGTTTAGTTATATAATTTGTCAAGGTTTTGTGTAAAATGGTTGAAATATATAATTAAAGGAGTGGAGTCTGTAGGCGTGGACAAGCGGGCTGGCAAGCGGGCGGTGTGGATTTTATTTTTATGCAAATTATCAGATCACGGTGTGCGTTAACTTATAGAAAAAAATACTTCGTTATAAAGGTTGGGTAACCATCCAGTAGATGGTGTTGTATTTCGTTAGCCACATCAACGCGTGGTCGGGTCAGCTAGTATGTAAATAAGTCTGAACTTAAAAATTTCATTTAGTGATTGTTCATATTAGCCGTGACCACGCTTTGCCGTGGTTGTTATAACCAAACAGGCCACTTGCATGGATTTCATAACGACTTGGAAAAAATCGTGTGGATAGATTTTTTTACTAAGATTACGAAAATGTTGGTAAAAAATTTTAGAAATGAACAGTTTTTTTTTTAATAAATAAATCCATCATTTGGGCCCACTACATGAAAATGTCTTGTTCTTTTTAATTTTTTCGTATAAATTATTAGAGTAATCTTCTTCTCCAATGATGTGATTTCAGAATAATAACATTTCAAAGATTCAAATCCCCGAATTCTATTTTATTTATTAAAACACTGTCATATTTATCTAATGATAGAATATTTTCTAAAAATTTTAATAAAAATAAATGAATTTAATTAGATTAACAATGTCTCAATTAATGACTTATTTTGTAACGTAAAAAACGTCTTTTTATAAAAAGTTTTCGAACACTTAATAATTTGTATTTTTAACTTAATGCCTAATACCTCAAATAGTAATATTTTTATTAAATTAAGACAGTATTAGCGAAACTCAATCGAAAATCTTAAAAAAAAAATCATAAAGAGATACGGTCATATCTAGGACTCGAACCCAGGAACTAATGTGTTTAATCCACGGTAAGGAAGACAACAATTTAAAGACTTATATGAGTTGTTCTTAAAAGCGAATAAATAAGCCTGTGGCACTATAATACTTCTAGCATTTTTTGGATCAATAAGAACTCTTATAACAATTAAGCCTAACAGAAAATACAAGTGAAATAATAGATGTGACAAATTTACTCTCTCTACATCAAGTCAATCAAGTATACAATACCAAATCGAAATGAACTTCCTTAACGACTATTAGATATTTAACAACCAAAGAGCCAAGACGAGTCAAGAAGAGCCATGAACATGCGAGAAGATCCAAGTAGAGGCAAGGAGAGACAAGAGCCAAGAAAAGACGAAGAGTTTCAAGAGAAAGAAAGAAGAGACAAAGGACAAGAAGAGTCAGGAAGGGAAAAAAAGATCAAAGTGGGGACGAGATGTGCTAAAACTGCCAGAAATAGACAAGATCCAGAAAGAAATGAGAAGATCCCAGATGAGACAAAGAGAAGTAAGAAGAAACAAGAAGAAGCGAAAAAGGACAAGAAAAGCCAAAAAGATGAAAGAAGAGCCAAGAAGAGATAAGAGGTAAGAACACCCAAGAAGAAGAGAGACGCGCTAAGAAGAGACAATAATAGAAAATAAGAGATAATAAGAGACACGAAGCAGCAAGAAGAGCCTAGAAGAGTTGAGGAAGACGGGAAGATTCAAGAAGAGCCATGAAGATGTGAGAAGATCCAAAAAGAGGCAAGGAGAGGCAAGAGCCAAGAAGAGAAGAGGAGATCCAAGAGAAAGACTGAAGAGACAAAATACAAGAAGAGTCAAGAAGGGACAAAAAGATCAAAGTCGCGACAAAAAGAGACAAAATGGTCAGAAATAGACAAGATCCAGAAAGAAATGAGAAGATCCTAGGAGACAAGAGGAAGCAAGAAGAAACAAGAAGAAGCAAGAAAGCGCAAGAAGCCATATGAAAAGCTACGAAGAGGCAAGAAGAACCAAAAAGAGTCGGGAAGAAATGAAAAGATCCAAGAAGAAGAGAGCAAGCGGAAGCAATAAGAGCCAATGAGAGACAAGAGACAATCAAAGTGGGAGCAAGAAAAGCCAGAACTGACAGAAATAGACATCAAGATCCACAAAGAGGCAAGAAGGGCCGAGAAAATTTAAACTTAAAAGTTCATTTAAAGTTTATAGTGGTAATAATAACAGCAAATCTATTAACAATCATATAACAATCCTTCATACAGGCGACTCATCATTAAAAATATCCCGCATGTTACCAAATCACATTTACAACCATATATTTTTATTTTTGTGCTACCGTTTTCGACAGAAACGTACCTCACGAACCCAGAACCTCTCGTCTTACCGGGACAAACGCCTAACCGATTCGGCTACCAAGATATCTTATTTAAACGTCAAAAAATAAAAAGATGGAACCGGGACTTGAACCCAGAACCTCTCATCTTACCGACAAACGCCTAAACGATTCGGCTACCAAGATATCTTATTTAAACGTCAAAAAATAAAAAGATGGAACCGGGACTCGAACCCAGAACCTCTCATCTTACCGACAAACGCCTAACCGATTCGGCTACCAAGATATCTTATTTAAACGTCAAAAAATAAAAAGATGGAACCAGGACTCGAACCCAGAACCTCTCATCTTACCGACAAACGCCTAAA
This sequence comes from Limnephilus marmoratus, assembly GCA_917880885.1. NCBI lineage: Eukaryota > Metazoa > Arthropoda > Insecta > Trichoptera > Limnephilidae > Limnephilus > Limnephilus marmoratus. The sequence goes on from OU862907.1 coordinate 65,603,098, forward strand.
CGATTCGGCTACCAAGATATCTTATTTAAACGTCAAAAAATAAAAAGATGTAACCAGGACTCGAACCCAGAACCTCTCGTCTTACTGGCACAAACGCTTAACCAATTCGGTTACGACCTCTTATATTAACGTCATTTTGGTTAATCTCACATTTCATAACTAACAATATTATTTTCAACCAATATTTTCCATATTTCTGTGTCTTGTTTTTTTTTATATTTTCGAATAGATTATTAGAGTAATCTTCTTCTCCAATGATGTTATTTCAGAACAATAACATTGAAAAGATTTAAACCCCCGAATTCTATTTTATTTATTAAAACACTGTCATGCACATTTAAAGGGAGTATTTTTTAAAACTGATAATTTCATTTCTAATAAAAAAATATCTAATGCTTGAATATTTTGTAAAAGTTCTAATAAAAATAAATGAATTTAATTAGAACAATGTCTCAATTAATGACTTATTTTGTAACGTAAAAAACGTCTTTTTATAAAAAGTTTTCGAACACTTAATAATTTGTATTTTTAACTTAATGCCTAATACGAGTACCTCAAATAGTAATATTTTTATTAAATTAAGACAGTATTAGCGAAACTCAATCGAAAATCTTAAATAGAAAAATCATAAAGAGATACGGTCATATCTAGGACTCGAACCCAGGAACTAATGTGTTTAATCCACGGTAAGGGAGACAACAATTTAAAGACTTATATGAGTTGTTCTTAAAAGCGAATAAATAAGCCTGTGGCACTATAATACTCCTTACATTTTTTTGGATGAATAAGAACTCTTATAACAATTAAGCCTAACAGAAAATACAAGTGAAATAATAGATGTGACAAATTTACTCTCTCTACATCAAGTCAATCAAGTATACAATACCAAATCGAAATGAACTCCCTTAACGACTATTAGATATTTAACAACCAAAGAGCCAAGACGAGTCAAGAAGAGCCATGAACATGCGAGAAGATCCAAGTAGAGGCAAGGAGAGACAAGAGCCAAGAAGAGACAAGAGCCAAGAAGAGACGAGGAGATTCAAGAGAAAGAAAGGAGAGACAAGAGACAAGAAGAGTCAGTAAGGGAATAAAAGATCAAAGTGGGGACGAGGTGTGCTAAAACTGCCAGAAATAGACAAGATCCAGAAAGAAATGAGAAGATCCCAGATGAGACAAAGAGAAGTAAGAAGATACAAGAAGAAGCGAAAAAGGACAAGAAGAGCCAAAAAGATGAAAGAAGAGCCAAGAAGAGATAAGAGGTAAGAACACCCAAGAAGAAGAGAGACGCGCTAAGAAGAGACAATAATAGAAGAGAAGAGATAATAAGAGACACGAAGCAGCAAGAAGAGCCAAGAAGAGTTGAGAAAGACGGGAAGATTCAAGAAGAGCCAAGACGAGAAAAGAAGAGCCATGAAAATGTGAGAAGATCCAGGAAGAGGCAAGGAGAGACAAGAGCCAAGAAGAGAAGAGGAGATCCAAGAGAAAGACTGAAGAGACAAAATACAAGAAGAGTCAAGAAGGGACAAAAAGATCAAAGTGGCGACAAAAAGAGATAAAACGGCCAGAAATAGACAAGATCCAGAAAGAAATGAGAAGATCCTAGGAGACAAGAGGAAGCAAGAAGAAACAAGAAGAAGCAAGAAAGCGCAAGAAGCCATATGAAAAGCTACGAGTCGGGAAGAAATGAAAAGATCCAAGAAGAAGAGAGCAAGCGGAAGCAATAAGAGCCAATGAGAGACAAGAGACAATCAAAGTGGGAGCAAGAAAAGCCAGAACTGACAGAAATAGACATCAAGATCCACAAAGAGGCAAGAAGGGCCGAGAAAATTTAAACTTAAAAATTCATTTAAAGTTTATAGTGGTAATAATAACAGCAAATCTATTAACAATTATATAACAATCCTTCATTCAGGCGACTCATCATTAAAAATATCCCGCATGTTACCAAATCACATTTCTCCAGCCTTTTATACAAATTCCAAAATTAAAAAAATAGTATATATTTAAAACAACGACATTTCTAATAAATTCGATTAAAATGGGATATATACTTTGGAATGTAATGACTGTGATGCGCAGTATGTAGGTATGACAACTAGAAATTGTAAAACTAGAATCAGGGAACATGAACTTGGTTTACGAAAAAATAATTACTCAGATTTTACTAGCCAATTAAAAGAGACAGGTCACAGCTTCAACAAAGAAAAACTAAGTTTAAACATTCAAATAAAAATAAATATTTTAATTTGTGCGCTTTTGAAATAATATACGGAAATAAACAAAAAATCAATAAAAAACTAAATAAGTTACTAAAATAATTACACCATGCAAATCGTCCTTATTAACAATGTTTCCATATAATGTCGACTCCTCACACCTTTCTTCCCCTCCCCCAAAATTAACCCTGCCACTACCCCACCTAATTAAATCTTATCGTTTTGTACTTGCGTAGAATTTTTAAGTTTGCTAGTGAATGACTCAGAAGTGTCGAAACCGAAGCAGAAATATCAAGTAACAAATGTACAAATTAAACTTTTGAAAACAAAATGTCTAGAAATTGTTCCATAGATAACGCTGAAGAAATACAAAAAAAATATTGCAACTAGGACTCGAACCCAGAACCCCTCGTCTTACAGGGACAAACACCTTACCTATTCGGCTACAGAGACATCTTACTTAAACGTTAAAAAATAAAACCTCTCGTTTTCCTGGGACGAACGCCTTACTAATTCGGCTACTGAGACTTCTTATTTAAACGTTATTCGGAATTTCATTTTTAAATGTACATTTACAACTATATATTTTTATTTTTGTGCTACCGGATTCGACACAAACGTACCTCACGAAACCAGAAACTCTCGTCCTACCGGGACAAACGCCTAACCGATTCGGCTACCAAGATATCTTATTTAAACGTCAAAAATAAAAAGATGGAACCGGGACTCGAACCCAGAACCTCTCGTCTTACCGGGACAAACGCCTAACCGATTCGACTACCAAGATATCTTATTAAAACGTCAAAAAATTAAAAGATGGAACTGGGACTCGAACCCAGAACCTCTCGTCTTGCCGGGACAAACGCCTAACCGATTCGGCTAAGAAGATATCTTATTTAAACGTCAATAAATAAAAGATGGAACCGGGACTCGAACCCAGAACCACTCGTCTTACCGGGACAAACGCCTAACCGATTCGGCTACCAAGATATCTTATTTAAACGTCAAAATAATTAAAAAGATGGAACCGGGACTCAAACCCAGAACCTCTCGTCTTACCGGGATAAACGCATAAACGATTTGGCTACCAAGATATCTTATTTAAAGGTCAAAAAATAAAAATATGGAACCGGGACTCGAACCCAAAACCTCTCGTCTTACCGGGACAAACGCCTGACCGATTCGGCTACCAAGATATCTTATTTAAACGTCAAAATAATTAAAAAGATGGAACCGGGACTCGAACCCAGAACATCTCGTCTTACCGGGACAAACGCCTGACCGATTCGGCTACCAAGATATCTTATTTAAACGTCAAAATAATTAAAAAGATGGAACCGGGACTCGAACCCAGAACATCTCGTCTTACCGGGATAAACGCATAAACGATTTGGCTACAAAGATATCTTATTTAAACGTCAAAAAATAAAAAGATGGAATCGGGACTCGAACCCAGAACCTCTCGTCTTACCGCGACAAACGCCTAACCGATTCGTCTACCAAGATATCTTATTTAAACGTCAAAAAATAAAAAGATGTAACCAGGACTCGAACCCAGAACCTCTTGTCTTACTGGGACAAACGCTCAACCAATTCGGTTACTGTTACGGTTACCTCTTATATTAACGTCATTTTAGAAAATACAAGTGAAATAATAGATGTGACAAATTTACTCTCTCTACATCAAGTCAATCAAGTACACAATACCAAATCGAAATGAACTCCCTTAACGACCAACCAAAAAGCCAAGACGAGTCAAGAAGAGCCATGAACATGCGAGAAGATCCAAGTAGAGGCAAGGAGAGACAAGAGCCAAGAAGAGACGAGGAGATTCAAGAGAAAGAAAGAAGAGACAAGAGACAAGAAGAGTCAGGAAGGAAAAAAAAGATCAAAGTGGGGACGAGATGTGCTAAAACTGCCAGAAATAGACAAGATCCAGAAAGAAATGAGAAGATCCCAGATGAGACAAGGAGAAGTAAGAAGAAATAAGAAGAAGTGAAAAAGGACAAGAAGAGCCAAAAAGATGAAAGAAGATCCAAGAAGAGATAAGAGGTAATAACACCCAAGAAGAAGAGAGACGCGCTAAGAAGAGACAATAATTGAAAAGAAGAGATAATAAGAGACACGAAGCAGCAAGAAGAGCCAAAAAGAGTTGAGAAAGACGGGAAGATTCAAGAAGAGCCAAGAAGAGACAAGAAGAGCCATGAAGATGTGAGAAGATCCAGGAAGAGGCAAGGAGAGACAAGAGCCAAGAAGAGAAGAGGAGATCCAAGAGGAAGACTGAAGAGACAAAATACAAGAATTGTCAAGAAGGGACAAAAAGATCAAAGTGGCGACAAAAAGAGACAAAACGGCCAGAAATAGACAAGATCCAGAAAGAAATGATATGATCCTAGGAGACAAGAGGAAGCAAGAAGAATCAAGAAGAAGCAAGAAAGGATAAGAAGCCATATGAAAAGCTACGAAGAGGCAAGAATAACCAAAAAGAGTCGGGAAGAAATGAAAAGATCCAAGAAGAAGAGAGAGAAGAAGATTCAAGTGGTAGCAAGAAGAGCCAATGAGAGACAAGAGACAATCATAGTGGGAGCAAGAAAAACCAGAACTGACAGAAATAGACATCAAGATCCACGAAGAGGCAAGAAGGGCCGAGAAAATTTAAACTTAAAAGTTCATTTAAAGTTTATTGTGGCAAAAATAACAGCAAATCTATTAACAAACATATAACAATCCTTCATACAGGCGACTCATCATTAAAAATATCCCGCATATTACCAAATCATATTTCTCCAGCCTTTTATACAAATTCCAAAATTTAAAAAAATATGTATTTAAAACAACGAAATTTCTAATAAATTCGATTAAAATGGGATATATACTTTGGAATGTAATGACTGTGATGCGCAGTATGTAGGTATGACAACTAGAAATTTTAAAACTAGAATCAGGGAACATGAACTTGGTTTACGAAAAAATAATTACTCAGATTTTACTAGCCAATTAAAAGAGACAGGTCACAGCTTCCACAAAGAAAAACTAAGTTTAAACATTCAAATAAAAATAAATATTTTAATTTGTGCGCTTTTGAAATAATATACGGAAATAAACAAAAAATCAATAAAAAACTAAATAAGTTACTAAAATAATTACACCATGCAAATCGTCCTTATTAACAATGTTTCCATATAATGTCGACTCCTCACACCTTTCTTCCCCTCCCCCAAAATTAACCCTGCCACTACCCCACCTAATTAAATCTTATCGTTTTGTACTTGCGTAGAATTTTTAAGTTTGCTAGTGAATGACTCAGAAGTGTCGAAACCGAAGCAGAAATATCAAGTAACAAATGTACAAATTAAACTTTTGAAAACAAAATGTCTAGAAATTGTTCCATAGATAACGCTGAAGAAATACAAAAAAAATATTGCAACTAGGACTCGAACCCAGAACCCCTCGTCTTACAGGGACAAACACCTTACCAATTCGGCTACAGAGACATCTTACTTAAACGTTAAAAAATAAAACCTCTCGTTTTCCTGGGACGAACGCCTTACTAATTCGGCTACTGAGACTTCTTATTTAAACGTTATTCGGAATTTCATTTTTAAATGTACATTTACAACTATATATTTTTATTTTTGTGCTACCGGATTCGACACAAACGTACCTCACGAACCCAGAACCTCTCGTCTTACCGGGACAAACGCCTAACCGATTCGGCTACCAAGATATCTTATTTAAACGTCAAAAATAAAAAGATGGAACCGGGACTCGAACCCAGAACCTCTCGTCTTACCGGGACAAACGCCTAACCGATTCGGCTACCAAGATATCTTATTAAAACGTCAAAAAATTAAAAGATGGAACCGGGACTCGAACCCAGAACCTCTCGTCTTGCCGGGACAAACGCCTAACCGATTCGGCTAAGAAGATATCTTATTTAAACGTCAATAAATAAAAAGATGGAACCGGGACTCGAACCCAGAACCACTCGTCTTACCGGGACAAACGCCTAACCGATTCGGCTACCAAGACATCTTATTTAAACGTCAAAATAATTAAAAAGATGGAACCGGGACTCAAACCCAGAACCTCTCGTCTTACCGGGATAAACGCATAAACGATTTGGCTACCAAGATATCTTATTTAAAGGTCAAAAAATAAAAAGATGGAACCGGGACTCGAACCCAAAACCTCTCGTCTTACCGGGACAAACGCCTGACCGATTCGGCTACCAAGATATCTTATTTAAACGTCAAAATAATTAAAAAGATGGAACCGGGACTCAAACCCAGAACCTCTCGTCTTACCGGGATAAACGCATAAACGATTTGGCTACCAAGATATCTTATTTAAAGGTCAAAAAATAAAAAGATGGAACCGGGACTCGAACCCAAAACCTCTCGTCTTACCGGGACAAACGCCTGACCGATTCGGCTACCAAGATATCTTATTAAAACGTCAAAAAATTAAAAGATGGAACCGGGACTCGAACCCAGAACCTCTCGTCTTGCCGGGACAAACGCCTAACCGATTCGGCTAAGAAGATATCTTATTTAAACGTCAATAAATAAAAAGATGGAACCGGGACTCGAACCCAGAACCACTCGTCTTACCGGGACAAACGCCTAACCGATTCGGCTACCAAGACATCTTATTTAAACGTCAAAATAATTAAAAAGATGGAACCGGGACTCAAACCCAGAACCTCTCGTCTTACCGGGATAAACGCATAAACGATTTGGCTACCAAGATATCTTATTTAAAGGTCAAAAAATAAAAAGATGGAACCGGGACTCGAACCCAAAACCTCTCGTCTTACCGGGACAAACGCCTGACCGATTCGGCTACCAAGATATCTTATTTAAACGTCAAAATAATTAAAAAGATGGAACCGGGACTCGAACCCAGAACATCTCGTCTTACCGGGACAAACGCCTGACCGATTCGGCTACCAAGATATCTTATTTAAACGTCAAAATAATTAAAAAGATGGAACCGGGACTCGAACCCAGAACATCTCGTCTTACCGGGATAAACGCATAAACGATTTGGCTACAAAGATATCTTATTTAAACGTCAAAAAATAAAAAGATGGAATCGGGACTCGAACCCAGAACCTCTCGTCTTACTGGGACAAACGCTCAACCAATTCGGTTACTGTTACGGTTACCTCTTATATTAACGTCATTTTAGAAAATACAAGTGAAATAATAGATGTGACAAATTTACTCTCTCTACATCAAGTCAATCAAGTACACAATACCAAATCGAAATGAACTCCCTTAACGACCAACCAAAAAGCCAAGACGAGTCAAGAAGAGCCATGAACATGTGAGAAGATCCAAGTAGAGGCAAGGAGAGACAAGAGCCAAGAAGAGACGAGGAGATTCAAGAGAAAGAAAGAAGAGACAAGAGACAAGAAGAGTCAGGAAGGAAAAAAAAGATCAAAGTGGGGACGAGATGTGCTAAAACTGCCAGAAATAGACAAGATCCAGAAAGAAATGAGAAGATCCCAGATGAGACAAGGAGAAGTAAGAAGAAATAAGAAGAAGTGAAAAAGGACAAGAAGAGCCAAAAAGATGAAAGAAGATCCAAGAAGAGATAAGAGGTAATAACACCCAAGAAGAAGAGAGACGCGCTAAGAAGAGACAATAATTGAAAAGAAGAGATAATAAGAGACACGAAGCAGCAAGAAGAGCCAAGAAGAGTTGAGAAAGACGGGAAGATTCAAGAAGAGCCAAGAAGAGACAAGAAGAGCCATGAAGATGTGAGAAGATCCAGGAAGAGGCAAGGAGAGACAAGAGCCAAGAAGAGAAGAGGAGATCCAAGAGGAAGACTGAAGAGACAAAATACAAGAATTGTCAAGAAGGGACAAAAAGATCAAAGTGGCGACAAAAAGAGACAAAACGGCCAGAAATAGACAAGATCCAGAAAGAAATGATATGATCCTAGGAGACAAGAGGAAGCAAGAAGAAACAAGAAGAAGCAATAGAGGATAAGAAGCCATATGAAAAGCTACGAAGAGGCAAGAATAACCAAAAAGAGTCGGGAAGAAATGAAAAGATCCAAGAAGAAGAGAGAGAAGAAGATTCAAGTGGTAGCAAGAAGAGCCAATGAGAGACAAGAGACAATCAAAGTGGGAGTAAGAAAAGCCAGAACTGACAGAAATAGACATCAAGATCCACGAAGAGGCAAGAAGGGCCGAGAAAATTTAAACTTAAAAGTTCATTTAAAGTTTATTGTGGCAAAAATTACAGCAAATCTATTAACAAACATATAACAATCCTTCATACAGGCGACTCATCATTAAAAATATCCCGCATATTACCAAATCATATTTCTCCAGCCTTTTATACAAATTCCAAAATTTAAAAAAATATATATTGAAAACAACGACATTTCTAATAAATTCGATTAAAATGGGATATATACTTTGGAATGTAATGACTGTGATGCACAGTATGTAGGTTTGACAACTAGAAATTTTAAAACTAGAATCTGGAAACATGAACATTGTTTACGAAATAATAATTACTCAGATTTTACTAGCCAATTAAAAGAGACAGGTCATAGCTTCAACAAAGAAAAACTATGTTTAAACATTAAGGATTCTATAGTGCCTAATTTAAAATATGAATATATATTGTGATGTTTAAACTTGGTTTAAGGAGAAACAATCATAGAAAAGAAGAGATAATAAGAGACACGAAGCAGCAAGAAGAGCCAAGAAGAGTTGAGAAAGACGGGAAGATTCAAGAAGAGCCAAGACGAGACAAGAAGAGCCATGAACAAGCGAGAAGATCCAAGAAGAGGCGAGGAGAGACGAGAGCCAAGAAGAGACGAGGAGATCCAAGAGAAAGAAAGAAGAAACAAGATAGACAAGAAGATTCAATAAGGGACAAAAAGATCCAAATGGTACAAGAAGAGCCAAAATTGCCAGAAATAGAACTAGATCCAGAAAGAGATCAGAAGATTCCCGAAGAGACAAGAAGAAGCAAGAAGCGAGAAAGAACAAGAAGCGATATGGGAACCAAGAAGAGCTGAGAAGGAACGAGAAGTTCCAATAAGAGGCAAGGAGAGAGGAGAAGATTCAAGTGATAGCAAGAAGAGCCAAGGAGAGACAAGAGACATAAAAGTCAAGAAGGGATGAGAAGATCGAAGTGGCAGCAAAAACTGACAGAAATAGACAACAAGATCCTGGAAGTGATGATAAGATTCTAGAAACCACAAGAAGAAACAAGAAAAGACAAGAAAATCCACGAAGAGGTAAGAAGAGCCAAGAAGAGATGAGATGATCCAAGTAGAAGCAAGAAGAGTAAAGGAAAACAAGAGACAAGAAGAGTCCAGAACAGACAAGAGTATCCAGGAAGAGCGGAAAAGAGTCAAGAAAAAGGAAAGCATGAAGAAAGAAAAAAAAATTAACGCTCAATCAATTCCTTTGTTCCCGCCCATCCTAAATTCCATTATTAGGTTGCGGTGTATACCGGTCGATTAAACTCCAGCCTCCTTCCTATCCTCAGAGCACGTGTTCCTAGTCCTAAAAAATCAGTGCCCCCTGGTGTACCGGTCTCACCGGGACAGGAGTGCTTCTGGCTGGGGTAGTACAATCGTATCGTATCGTGTCAGGGCCTCCTGTGTGGAGCTAATGTAAAAAAAGGCCTTTAACTAAGTATGCCATCATATTTTCCTCGTTACTATATAAGCTCGGCAGTGACGGATTTATACTTTTCATAAGCATATGCCACTTCCTCCTTCCTAGAAGTTATCACCTATCATAATCACTCACCTGTGGGCTTGCCGCTACCCTTAGGCATCGGCCTAACCGGCCTATTGACAAATGCAGGACTGAAGCTCGATATCGATGGAAAACTATTGGAATGTTTGCAAACTACCTGTCTATCCCGTAGAGTTCTACTAGCAAAAATGAATTCGTTCCTTTCTAACCAATTTACAGCTACTATAAGTGTTCCACAAGGTTCTCATATAGGTTCAATTTTATTTTCACATTTTGTAAATGATATTATTATTATCTTAATCAAAGATATTGCGGCGATACCTAAAGGAATTCAAAAACTGCTCTCTCATAGATGGCGATAGCGAAATTATTTAAAGGAAAAAAAAAAATTTCGATGCATTAAAATAGTAAGAAGAATTAATACGGTAAATCATAATCTATTCGTAAAAAAATAATCTAATATGTTAACCTTTACAAATAACTCAAAATTATATTGTCAAATTTGATCATAATAAAAATATTACACTTTCTGCGGATGCATTATAGAAAGAATGTAAACTATTCAGTATATTTTAAATATTTATTCTGCAAACTATGAAATAGGTATATCTTTAAAAAATAAAACAAATTCTAAAAAAATTAAAACAGAATCACCTTTAGAAATAATAATATGGTTTATACCTCCCAAACAAATACCAAACAAATGCAAACTCACAGCAGTTTTATTGGTCCTCGTACTTTCAATCTTTTACCGAAAAAAGTGGCAAGTATACTACCTCAATACTAAAAAGAGTAATACTAAAATACAATCAAACTGATTTATCAGTTTTGTAAGATTTATAAAATAAATATTTTAAAAATTAAAAACTGAATAAACATACTAAAAAAAAGTTTAAATTATGGCTTAACAATGCAGATGTTGAAACTACATTTATTTAATTTATGTCACTTTATGTTTCTCACAAACTACACATTATTACACTGTACACTTATTAGTACACTATTGTGTACATTTTTTGTACAAACTTTAGTTTAATTGTTTTTCTTTATATGTCTACTGTGTGTTTCTTTCTAGGTACGATAATAAAACGTATATTGCTATATTACCAACACACAGATTGCGCCTTAGAAGGTTCCCATTACTCTTACGATTTTCATATTATTGTTTTCCTCGAATGTAAAAATTGGTAAAAATTAAGAAAAATGAATTGCAATTTGTAAATAAAACTCGAAACATTCAAGAGAGTCTTACACATTCAATATTATATTGATGACTCAATCAAATATTGTATTTTTAATCCATTTATAAATAAATTTGTGACAGTCCAAAAGGGTGCCAATAAATAATAAATTAAATTAAATTATTTACCTTCACAGTTGACTGGAAATTAGAAGGCCGGATACTTTTGCGGGGCTGCACCTAAAGAAAAAATAATAAAATTATTAATTTATTTTTCAATTATTAAAACATTCTAACAATATTTAAAAGCAATAAATTATAGAGCTTATAGTGCATCAAATCATGTTTCAGTTTCATCAAAACTCAAAAGACACATTTATGAAATAAGGAAAAAACAAAACGTTGTCTTGTACACCAATCAAAACAAATCATTTTTTTCCTTAAAAATCTTTAAAACAAATCACGACATACGAGTATTTGCTTTCCGAAAAAAATTTCCATTTTTTTGAAAGAATTTTTTCTGAAACATTTCCAGGATCAAAAGCTTTCCCAACATGAAAAGGTTCTAAAGTTTCGAATAACAAAATCAAAAAGGTAAATGTCTTAATATTTGAAAAAAAAAATCCCAACATATTTAGCGACCAGTTAGTTTTGCGAGATAAAATCTCCGATTTAAAAATTTTCGGAAGAATTTTTTTTAAATAATAAAAATTTCCCTACATGGAAAAATTCTCAACTTCACACGATGTGTAGAAAATGAATGTCCATAAAAAATTCCGGATCTCTTTTCCGACAAATTTTTCTGATTGTTGGAAATAAATTTTTTCAGAAAAGCAAAATTTTCCGGAATCAAAAATTTCTCACCATTTCAATTAAAATTTTCAATTAACAAAAACATAAAATTAAACGTTTTTAAAGTTTTAAGACAATTTTTCCACTCATTTTCCAATTTTCCTCAGTAACAGAAAGGAATACTGAGTTATTTTAGTTTTCGGAGTTTATAATAATAATAATAATAATAATAATTGGATAATTTATAAAGCGCCGTTTTTGTGAAAAATCACCTCACTTATATTGAATTTTTTCGATCAAATCTGAATGTATTTTAAAATTGGGGGACCAGATCAAGGTGTTATATTCGACTTGATTTTGAACTAAAGATACACACAATTTTTAAATTAAAATATTCCTAAAACCTATGGAATTTATAAGAAAGAAGCCAAACATTTTCTGTTGTTATAAGAGTCCTTATTCACCCAATGAATGCTAGGGGTGTTATAGATCCACAGACTCATTTGTTCGCTTGCGAAAAATGATTAGGTACCTATTGAATATATATATTATGTGACAAATTAATTTTAGCAAACATTCCAATAATTGCTGTTGTAGGTACATACACAAAGGGGAAACACTCTACCTTCAGGGAACTTTACTAAATTGGTCGAAGCCAATCGACAAGCCGCCTGCAGGGCCAAAGGGCCGACCAGGACAGCGGAAGTGGGTTTTTACCTGCTAGTATTTGTGACTTTTTTATTTAATTTTTATATGAATACCGCACAAGAATCCCAACCACTCCCGTCTGAGACTATGGCATCCCCTATCGGGGTATGTTACATATAAGGCTGAAGGTAAAGGGGAAGGGAAAGAGATATTAAATAATATTTATTTACATTAATACTAGGCTATTCAGATCTGGCCATTATAAGCGACGTTTCAATTCTGAATGGTGGTCTTACATCAGGGCGATACTGAAAGTACCTTCCACTCTGGAACGTGCCGCAAATATACTAAAGGTTTATTATATTTAATGAATTTTTAAATTATTTTTTTTTTAAATTCATATGTGCCACCGTTATTGAATTTAGGATTTCTACCTTTTGAATTTCTAAGGCTAGTTCCTAACTGGTTGGTTAAATTGGTTCTTAAAGCTATTTTTAAACCACACTTTTTAATTTATTTTGTAATTTTTAAAATTCGGCCGAGAAATTCGAGGCATGCATATTTTTATATTTTTTTGTTATGTACCGGATATATTAAATTAACTGAAACTGAACTGACCTAATAACGGCAATGGGGCAAATAAAATTGTTAATTAATAACTAAATATTTAATAAGATCAAAACAAAACTTTGCCTTGTACAGCCAAAATCATTTTTTCATTTTATTTACCGTTACGCCAGATTGTAGAAAATAAAAATTACATAATACATATTTTTAGTTTAAAACATATGTGTCTATTCCATTAATTTGAAAGATAACAATATATTTATATATAGGCGATATTCGTATCCGCAAATGTATGCGTGCAGTGGGCGGGGCCATAGTACCGCAAATGAATGCATATAGTGGGCGGGGCCATAGTACCGCAAATGAATGGATATAATGGGCGGGGCCATAGTACCGCAAATGAATGCGTATAGTGGGCGGGGCCATGGTACCGGGTGCCTGCTAGTGCGCGTGTTTGTTAGTTGCTATCTTCGTTCGCTAACTGACCAATAGGAAGGCACACATTGGTGATAAGATCCGACAGGTTTTGTTATCGTCGTGATTCCCATTGAGAATCAATGACAGTGTTTGTTTACTGTGTTTATCCAAGTTTTTTTTAGTGGTTGATGAATATTTCTATGTAAATATTAAGTGAACAAGTAAATAAAAATGACGCCATCATTAAAAATCAGTATCTGGACTTTATATTAGACAAAAATGATCCGAAGAAGTCTGGGTGTTAAAAAAGGGATAAAAGTTACTCGTGGAAAGGACATACTAGGTAAAACACTTTAAGTTGGAAGCAATAACGACGACCTCCGTAGTCCAGTGGCTAAGACTCTTGACTCTCATTCCGGAGGTCGCGGGTTCGAACCCGGCATGCGCAAATAAATTTTATTTGATTAATTTGTGTTATTTCACAATTAATTCATTTAAAATAATATATAGTATATTTGCGGCATGTTCCAGAGTGGAAGATACTATCAGTATCGCCCTGGTGTAAGACCACCATTCAGAATTGAAACGTTGCTTGAAAATGGCTTTAGCCGTGTTTAGTGACCAGATCTGAATAGCCAGGTACTTCCCAACCTTCCTCTTCCCCACCTCCTTCCCCTCCCGCTACCTTCAGCCTCACAACATACCCCCAATTGGGGATGCCATAGTCTCACTGGCTCCAGACGGGAGCAGTTGAGATTCTTGTGCGGTATTCACTGTAAAAAAAAAAAAAAAAAAAATAAAAAAAAAATAAAAAAATGCTTAGTATTGATGTATTGGTCTATCTGTGTGAACGTCAAGCGACGCCCACAAACGCGATAAAGGCTATCTGTCTTGCTTATGCCCACTTATTGTAACTAGTTAGAAGAGATGCAAGTTTTACGACACCCTTTTGAGGCTGTACTTACAGGATGTCCTATTCATTCGGTTCGTAATTTGATTTAAACATACATGCACCTACATTTTGCAAGTGACAAATTTTAAAATTTGAAATAATAAATAATTTTCATTATTTTTAATTCGAATCTTTATTAGTAGATTTACAGTGTTTGTAAAGTGTGCAAGTTTAATATGTATTGCGACATCATGGAGTCCTGTTACGAAATGGAACGTGGCTAATCACTGAATGGACCAACTCGTGAAATTTTATTCCGTATTTTTAATTATTTTACTTATTCATAATGTAAAAAACGGTGGTCAACTTTTAAGCATAAATGACTTGTATGATATGACGTCTAAGGCAACTGGAGTATCACAGACTAGTACCTATTCAAGAGTTAATCTTTTTTACCTTTGTGTTAGTAATCTGTTATATTTTAGATAATATATGTACCTATAGATAGTTGCTGATGATAACTGATACATAATTAAATAATTAGGTACTGTTGCTAATGATTGCTAACACATAATTATAAAAAATAAATAATTCATAAGCAGTCAAATTTTTAAGCACAGATTTTGGAAATCACACTTCATTTCCACATTAGGTTCTGAGTTTAGGTAAACCAAGTAATTCATGAGTATTGAGTTTTAAAAGAAACTTTACAAATGTCAAATCCGTACAAAAAATGGCGGTAATGGAGATGTTTTATATGGAACTTTGAATGAAAACCGAATTTAAATGTATGTTTTTCCATCTATGCGGACCGAAACCGGTGTTTATTTCGGTAATTAAGTTTAAAAGTAGTTTACTTTTCAAAATCTATGCCTATTAAACGTGTAGCGGCATATGGCGGCTTGTGGATTATTTACTTTATAAAATATTAAATAATCCACAAGCCGCCACATACCGCTACACGGTTTAACAGTAGTTTACTTTTCAAAATCTATGCCTATTAAGTGTGTAGCGGCATGTGGCGGCTTGTGGATTATTTACTTTATAAAATATTATATAAGTATGAATATTTTAATAAATTAATCTTTTTAAACAACACAATATTTTTTTAACCTTGTCGTTATTTATGAATACCCATTTGAATTCAATCCTGAAGATTATCGCATTTAGTTAATAAACTTATTTTTCTTCCTAAACCTTCAGTATTTCTATTAAAATGTTGTAAAACAACATTAGTTTTATGTTACCGATTTAAACACGCTTTGGATTCGAATTCTCAATTGTGAAATAATTATTAATTGCTTTTTTGTTAAAAGCCTTAAACGAAACACGCTGTATGAAAGTTTTGCATCTGTGTGAGTACTGTGATGAAGTCAACTTAACTTGCGAGACCTATACCGCTTCAGAGGAGTTCTGTTAGATCGAAAGCGTGAATAAGAAAACCAGTTGAAGAAAAAAAGATGATACAGGTATATATTGGATATACAATCTTGTTTTATGAACTTAGTTACGGTTGTATGCGATAAATATTAATATTTTTTTATTGACTGCGCTTATTTTTTTCTAAAAATTGATTTAATTTAATAATTTAATTTTAACCGTTTTGTAACCATGATAATTTTTCAAAAAAAAACACATAAATTTGTATAAGACCACTTTTATTTTAAACACTCTACCGGTTTCAGAAGCACCCTTCCTTCGTTAGGAGAATATTATAACTAATCTATGATACAGAATATTGACAGATATACAAATAGCAAGTGTTTGGATGGGAGGTAAGCAAAGGGGTGGGGGTAATTGCGGGATTTCCGGGAAGAACAGAGCGGTTTAGTGGAAAAATATTTAAAACGGGACAAAAAGGTAAATTAATTTGGTTATTCAAAATACTGGAATTATTATTCAGGGATTTTCTGATTTCAAGTGCTTCTTAGTTATCTAATTTTTTGCTTTTATTGTTACGGTGAAGAATTTTAGCCCTTGTGTCCTTATTAAAAGTGTGATCTGTGAGAATTCTCACAGATCACACTTTTAAAAGTCGATAGATGTCGCATATTAAATAAAATGGATAAAGATTTATCCAGACACTATCTAGAGAGCATTTAGTTCGGGTTTGAATCTTGCAATCATACATAAAGATAGTTGCCAATAATATATGCGTTAAAGAAGATTAAGATAATGTAGGTGGTTCTTAGTCGAAGTATGGTACAGTTAAACAGGACCGAATTTCATATCGACACCGTGGCGCAGTGGTTAGCGCGTTTGCCCGGAAAGCAAGAGGTCCTGGGTGAAGGTCGATGTCAATGTCCTGGTCCCAGAGGTGTCAATATGTTTTCCTGATTTTTCTGTTTCCAGATTTTCGATTAAGTTTCGCTTATATTGTCTTCATTTATTTAAATACTTACGATAATATTTAAAAATAATATTACTGACCATCACACTTGCATCTCTATACAACTTAATATTAATTAACACAAAATTTCAGAAAGTATTGCTTTTACAAAATAAATCACTAAACCATAATAAATTAAGTATACAAATAAGTGCGGAAACGTGGCGACCCAAATTAGAATCTACATGTGCTGAAACATGCGCAAAATTTTTTTATGATATTCTCTGCAATTATATAACAGCATCGACTGATATTAAAATTGTACATATTAAAGCTAAAATTCAAAAAATAAAACCATGGATTTCACATGGTTTAGTCGTTGCCTATTAGAAAAAAAGAAGAATTATATCGCCTGATAAAGAAATTTCCCTTATTTAAAAAAAATATGTAGGTACATATTACAAAAAAATATAGGAACAAATTAACCTCTTTAATCAAAAAAACTAAAGAAAACTATCGCAAAAATGAAATTGACCCGGCTAAGCAAAATGAAAAACACATTTGGGAATCAATAAATGAAATAAGTAGTAGAAAAAACAAAAAACAAAAACTCTATAAAATACTATACAATAAATTATATCGGAAAAACCTCTGTTGACGCCTAAGGGAACCGACAAAATGTCAACTCATGTGCCTTTAATAAAAATTTCGCTAACGTCGGTCAAAATTTAGCTACACTGATCGATGAAAATTATAAAATAGATAATTTCGAGAAGGATTGTATTAAACAAAATAACCTGTCAGTTCTACAACTGGCAATAACAAATGACATAAAAAATATTATAAATGAATTAAAATATGGATCTGCACCAGGATTTGATGGAGTCACAGTGGAAATAATGAAAAACACCCCAATTTTTTAAACATTCCAATTACACACATTATAAATATTAGTTTTGAATAGTGGAATATTCCCTTCCATTAATAAAAAATCTAACGTAACATTCGTTTTTAAATCAGACAGCACTGAAGAAATATCAAATTATCGACCTACGAGTATATCTCTTGTCTCAAGCATTGCCAAAATTTTTGAAAAGATCGTAAAAAAGAAACTCATGTACTTCATTGATAATAATAAAATACTAAGTCGTAGCCAAATTGGATTTAGAGATAAACTAGGCACTCATGATGCCATTGCTGAACTAACCTCAACTGTATACAATACATTAGATAAAAAAGACAAATGCCTTGGCATTTTCATTGATTTATGCAAGGCTTTTAATTTTAGATAATATCTCTCATAAAAAAAAAATAAAAAAATAATTAAATGATACCGGTATTATTGGTAAGGTTAGGTATTGGTTACAAAGCTATCTAACTCAAAAAAGTCAAAAAGTAAAATTAAATAACTCACTAAGTGTAGATAAAGCTCTCGAATTTGGATTTCCCCAAGGGACTGTCATTGGACCAATTTTATTTATAATTTACGTTAACCAAATGTTTGATTTATCACTTAATGGTGAACTTATAACTTTTGCTGACGATTCCTCAATAATTATCGAAAAAAGATGTGGAAAGATATTACCAATGCAGCCAATCAAGACATAATCGACAACAATTTGTTAATAATCACTCAACACAGAAAAAACATATTATAATCCATTCTCTCTACAAGAAGATGTGCCAAATAATTTAATTAACACAACAAAATTCCATCAAGTAAAATTCGCAAACTTCCTATATTGTCAAAAAAATAATATGTCTTTTAGAAATGTTTCCAATTTACAGAAAAAATTTTTTTTCGGAAAAACGAAATATTCCCGCACAAAAATTTCCCAACATGAAAAGTATCCAAACTTCAAATGTCAAATCAAGTAAAATGATTATTTTTTTTTTAATTTCTCTACCCGTTCGCCAACTTTCTTTTTTCCGATTTTCTAATTTTTTCGAAGGAGGTCTTGCTGAAAAATTAAAAATTTCTCAACACGGACTGTTTTCAACCAACAAAATAAAAATACGCATGATTTTTATTTTTATTTTCCTGACATATTTCCAAAACAATTTTCTCAAAAAAAATTTTTTAGAAAAAATAAAATTACCAGAGTGTAAAAGTTCCAAGATGAAAAGTTTCCAAATTTCAAATAACAAAATGAAAAAGATCAAATACTGGATCGCCCAATATAACTATTCCAAAGTGGCAGCCATTTTTGGGATCGGTTCCTTTTGGCTTTCACAGAATTCGAAAATTTGAAATAATAAAATGTATCTAAAATAGTAATCTTATAAATGGCTTACAAATACAAAATTATTATTGTATTTGTAAGCCATTTATAATTTAATTATTGAAAGTCCAAAAGAGTGACAATAAATAATAAATGTAATTAAATTAGTTACCTGGGTATATTTGCCTGGGAATAAGTAGACCGGATACTCTTCGGGGCTTCACCTAAAGAAAAAATATTATTAATTATTAATTTATTTTTTAATTATTAAAATATCCTCCATACGTTATCAACAAAATGGTAATATTTTTTAAAAGGAATAAATAACAATGCTTAAAGTCGCGCAAATTAAGTTTAAGTTTCATCAAAAAGATACATTTATTTAATAAGGTCAAAACAAAACGTCTTGTACAGCCAAATCAGTCTTATCATTATGTTTACCGTGACGACAGAACGCTGATTCAATTGGTTCCATGCCAACTCAGAAAGAAACCAACTCAGAACCACCTCAAAAAGGTCATTAAAAGTGAAAAAATAATTTCAAATAGTCGGTAACCCTAACCTAACTTAACCGATTTAAACATTTTTTTATAATTTTTTATCATCACCTTATGACCTTTCCGAGGTGGTTCTGAGTTGGTTTCATTCTGAGTTGGCCGGTCACCGATTCAATGATGCCAATAAAACAGACCGTATTGTTTTTGTGTTTTATTCATTATATCAATAATCAATTTTTCTTGCCAAAAATTCGGATTTTTTCAATATTACCCGAAAGAATTATTTTTGGAAAAAAAATTAAAAATGTGAAAAATTACCAACTTCACACGATATCCAAAAGAATGTACATATTTAAAAGAAACCCGGATTTCCTTATTTCCCAAAACAATTTTGAAAATTACATTTTCCAGAATCGAAAGCTTTCCAACATGGAGTTTCTAAAACTTTAAATAAAAAAAAATCAAAAAGATAAATGTTTAAATATTTGTTGAAAAAATTCATATATCAACATATCTTGCGAAAAATCTACTAATTTTCCTGAAGAATTTTTTCAAAAAAAAAAATAATTTTCCTACATGGAAAAGTTCCAAACTTCAAATTATATAAAAAATGCATTTCTTAAAAAAAATTCCCGATCTTTTTTCCAATAAATTTCTCTGATTGTTGGAAAGAAATGTTTTCAGAAAAATATAATTTTCGAGGATCAAAAATTTCACAATTCAAAAAAATTTCCAAACTTAAAACACAAAGATAAGTGTCATAAAGGTCTTATGAAAATACCTCCACATATTTTTAAATTTTCTTGAGTAACAGAAAGAAATACTTTTCCTTTGTTCGTGCTTCAAAAAACCTTAACTAAACCTTTACCGAGCGACTAATAAAACGAACGGTATAGTTGGATGTGTGAAATTTGTCGGATCGACACCTTTTAAAATTGAATGTAAATAAAAATTTTCATAATCATTCAGATAAGCCAATTTCAAATATGAAATGAAAAGATATATATATAGATATATTTTTTTTTTATTTTATAGGTAAGTTTAAAAATTGTCGTTATTGAAAAATTTTAAATTTTTCTGAAAGAATTCTTCCGGGAAAAATTTGGAAAATCGGAAAAATTTTGCTAAGAAAGTTGGCAAATGAATGGGGAAATTTTTTGAAAACTTTCAGACATATAACTAGATTTGTTATTTGAAATTTGAAATCCGTTCCTTTTGAAAAGTTTTTGATCCTGGAAAATAAAAGTTTTCTTGAAATTTTTTTTAAGGGCCTTTATATTTTATTGAAATTATGCAAAGTTTGCGGATTTCCAATGTTTTGGGAAATTTTCATTCTTTTGAAAAAATTCTTCCCGGAAAAAAAGTTTGGAATTTCGGTAAAAAGAGTTAAGACATTTGTTTTTCCGTTGTTCTTATTTTAAAAAACCTTAACTAATTTACCAAGCGATAATAAAACGAATGGTAAAATTGGATGTGTGAAATTTGTCGGATCTTATAAAATTATACGTAAATAAAAATTTTAATAATCATTTGTCTTAACCAATTTCAAAAATAAGAAACTACTTATAAAAATACTTAGTTGTGCTGGAAAAAGAAACCCCTGAGTCATCATTTGGGAATAACTTACTTAATGTCTAACGACCTTCAGTCACATTTAAACAATGCAGTCATTGGGGAAACTTCTAAAAGAATATTAACCATTCATAATTTACGCCTTTTTACATAGAAATCAATAAGGGCATAGATATTATAGGTTATAAAAATTAACAGCAATAAGTTTATCACGACAACTAACTTTTTAGAAATTATATTAATATAATTGTAAGTGGCTTAACCTCAGTTTGATAAAGCCTTCAGAAGGCGAAATAGCTGTTGACCGTAATAATAATAACAAAGAAAAACTTGTTTGTAATAAGCCATGTTTAAAAATTGAATAATAATAATATTGAATGTATAAAGGAAATAAATAAAAAAAATTAAATGTTTTCACGAATAACAAAATCAAAAAGATAAATGTCTAAATATTTTCGTTATTTGTTTTTGGGGTGTTATGCCGTGTTGCGCTACCTCCTTCTTTAGCCAACGTTTCGGACATCGTTGCATCCTGATGATGGACACTGCAACGATGTCCGAAACGTTGGCTAAAGAAGGAGGTAGCGCAACACGGCATAACACCCCAAAAACAAATAACGAAAATGCTTTTGGCCGTGAAAATCTTAAAACTTATCTGTCTAAATATTTGTACAAAAAATTCCCGACGAGTTTTCCGAGTTTATTTTTTGTTTCCGATTTTTCTAAGGTTCCCTATTTTCCAATTTTCCTGGAAGATTTGTAAATAAATTATATATTTCCCAACATTGAAAATTAGCAAACTTTACATAATTTCAAAAATATATATGTCTATAAAAAATATTTCCGATTTACCCAAAAGATTTTTTTAATATAATTTTCAGGTATCAAAGATTTCCCAACATGATTAGTTTCCAAACTTCAAATGACAAATAAAGTTAAGCCTCAAAAAATTTTTTAAAATTTGCCTACTCAAATACCAAATTTCTTAGCAAAAAAATTCCGATGTTCTTTCTGAAAAATTAAAAAAGTGTCTACAAGGACAATATTCAAATTTACAACATAAAAAATGAAAATAATCGTATTTTTTAAATTTTCCGAACAATTTTCCGATTTTCGATGGATTTTCTCAGAATTTTTTTTCTTAAAACATCCAGGATCTTAAAGTCCCAATACGACCAATTAATTTTAGCAAACATTCTAATAATTGCTTTTGTACATTCAAAGGGGCTCTCATTATTTTTTATTATTTCCTTTATTATTATTATAATTTTTATTTACGCACCAGATTTAAATGTCCGGGTTAAATTTTCCCCACAGGAAAAACTAAACCCTTTCACACACTTCCCCAAATGATCATATAGTCAATCCACGCTATGCAATTGCACTATATAAGTATTATAAATACAAAACAATACAAGAACAACATCTCAACCTACTAGAGACCAAATGGGAATATAATTCACCGACTCCAGATATTTTCATATCAGAGGGTTTGGCTCTGTGGCATTTCTAATTGAACCTATAAATCCTACTGATCCCTCAATATAAATATTTAAAAATCTTTTGTAATCCTACATGTATTTAAAATTACTGATTTTTGCATTTTTATATACAAATTCTTTGACAAATCTAATATGCTTAAATTTTGAATCAGATTCCTAGGTATTATGCCAGTGGCCGAAATAACAAATGGTAATATTTTTATAGTCCGAGAATGCCAAATTCTTTTAATCTCATTTCCTAAATCTGTGTACTTTCTTATTTTTTCAGAAACAGTTTTTTGAATATTACAGGAATTTGGAATAGCTACTTCAATGATATAAGTTATTTTTTTTTAATTTTGTCATATAAAACTATGTCAGGTCTTTTATGACTAATTGTTCTGTCTGTTAGTATAGTTTTATCAAAATATATATTTCATAAAATTCATTTTCTAAAAATGAATTTGGTTCATATTCATAATATGGTACTATATTACGGCAGTCAATCAAGTTATGTTTAATTACCAAATTTTGGTGAATTTTAAAACCTGATTGTGCCTAAATGTGTATTCGGACGGCGCTAATATAGAACATCCCGATATAATATGTTCTACAGTTTCCAGAAACGCCAAACATTTTCTACATAAATCATCAATTTGATTTATATCTTTGATTATATGCTTCCTATAATTTTTAGTATTAATGACTCCATCTTGAATGGCAAGCATAAATCCTTCTATTTCTGCGCTCAACTCTCAATGCTCAACCATTTGTTTGACGAAAGTTTGTCAACATACGTTTGGTTGAGATAATTGAAGTGTTTTGCAGGAATAATTTTATTTGACCAGGAATCTAATAATTCCTTGTTAGTATTTATAAGAATGTTGGCATTCTCGTCATATAAATTTAATGGTGTAATGTTTCTATCTGCCTTGCAAATTATTTTGTGCATTTCTGAGCTATTAGCTTTCCCATGGAAAAAATTTCTAAGCATTTCTACCTGATTGTGTCTCAAAGATGTTATTTTGACTACACCTCTACCTCCTAAATTTCTAGGTAAATTAATTCGTTCTATAGCTGAATTTGGATGATGGCAATTAAACTTTGTTAACGTAGTTCTAATTAATCGTTCTAAACTATCTACATCTGTATTGGAACATTTAATTATGCCAAATGAGTACGTTAATAGAGGTATTGCCCAAGTATTTATTTCTTTTACTAAATTTTTAGCAGATAGATTGCATTTAAAAAAATTTCTGATCCTAGTTTGAAATTTAATCCTTATATCATTTTTAATACTAGTGTGATCTAATCTATTCGATTGCGAGTATCCTAAATATTTATAAACCTCATCCCCTTTCATACTTTTAATTTTGAAATTTCTAAATATGCCCTCGTCTCCATTTACAATTTTGCCTTTCTCTATATGGATCGTTTTACATTTATCTAAACCAAAAGTCATTTTAATATCATCTGAAAAAATTTTAACTACCTTAATCATTTTCTCTAAATTTTATTGAGAATTTGAAAATAATTTTATATCATCCATATATAATAGATGTGAGACTTTACTACTCTCTCTTGTATTACCTTTAATTTTTATTCCAAACTTGCTTTTAATTAACATTTTATTATTATTTCTCATTTAATTATGATTTTTGAGGCATATAATAAGTGTTTATGGTATATTTATAATGTTGATGATAAAAAATAAATTAAAATTAAAATATTAGGAAGAATAAATTGTTTGCGCCCGTACCTACATACCTACGCAATACAAATATTGATAAATAGTTTTATTCGTAAACAAAACTCGAATCTTTCAAGAATGGATTACAAATACAATATTATATCGGTGACTCAATCCAATATTGTATTTGTGATTCATTTATAAATAAATTTTTGAAAGTCTAAAAAGGTGCAAATAAATAATCTATTAAATTAAATTAAAAATTTCAAAATTAAAGATTTCTTTGTTTTGACAACATTTAATATCCATAAACCGACATGTTTCGAAAGCGATGCTCTGATGTGTAAATGGTACCAATGGATTTTTTTTTATTTTAATTGAAGGCACAATTTAGTGGGTCCTAAAAAATATTTTTTGACTATTATCAAACAATCAAAGTCATAAGTGGTCGAAACAAAGAAATCTTTTAATGGTGAATAAAAATGGTGCCACAAAATAAATTTGCTGTATTTATGGAAGTAAATTAAATTAGTTACCTTTACTGGGACTGGGAATTACTTTACTGGAACTGGGACTCAGATGCTCCTGCAGGCTTCTGCACCAAGAGAAAAAAAAAAAAAATTTATTAATTGTGAAAAATAAGATAACCTGAATATTTGAGATAAATTTTAACATAGTTAACAAGTTTACGGACACGTCTGCAACATTACATACCAGCATACGTATATATTTTTTAAAGTTAATTTTTTCATAAGAAAATAGATACTTTAAAAAAAAAATCTTTTTTTCAGAACAAAATTATTTTTTTTTTAATTTCTTATCTGGTTGCATCATTATTTTATAAATTTGCCAGTAATATAATTAAATACGCAGACCCGTTAAAAATCACGGAACAGTTTGAACTCTTGACAAATAAGTTCTGATTTTGAAAATAACAAATAAAATAATTTTCTGATAAAACATCACATCATAAAGTTGTAAAACTTTTATTTTTATTTCAAAAAATTTTTTCCAAAACAAAAATATACACTTCAAAATTAATTAATTCCAAATATAATTCAGAGTTTATCAATTTTTTCATATAAAACCTTTAAATAATTATTGAAATTATGAAAAAAAGCACATTTCCCATTTATTTAATCTTGTTTAGAATAGTGGATCTGCCCCTTCTTATATTATATATTAAGGGTTTGAATACATTTTAAACTTTCTGCCATATATATAGAGCGCTATCTTTTTCACTAAAATGGTACTTAAAAAATTATTCAATAATAATAATTATTATTAACACTGTAAGAGAGGTTTTGGGGTAGCACGCATGCTTCCTGTGAATGTAAGAGCGAGACAAGAGATCTTGATATAAAAGGAGATGAATGCATCTCCTCGCTCTCTTTTCCTACCGCCAGCACTTTAGAAAGGACGTAACTATAACCTGTGTTCAAACAATAAATGTTCATCTCGCAATCGTGTATCTTATTAAAGACCAAGTCTACACTCCGAAAGTCTGTATATAACTAACACTAATAATCTAAAGGAAAATGTAAAAAAGGACAATATATGCAGAAAAATAAACAGATTGCCCCTGGGACCCAGAAACTTTCATGTTACTGATACAAACGCCATACCAATTCAGCTACTGAGACCTCTTAATTAAACGAAAAAGATTGCAACCGGGGCTCGAAATTTCACGTCTTACTGGAGAAAACGCCTTACCAATTCAGATATATATTTTTTAAATTAATAGATTTTATTTTTATTAAAAAAATAATTCCAAAATAATAAACTAGGTATGTTTTAATTTAAGAACAATAACATCTGACCTCCGTAGTCCAGTGGCTAAGACTCTTGACTCACATTCCGGAGGTCGCGGGTTCGAACCCGGCATGCGCAAATAAATTTTATTTGATTAATTTGTGTTATTTCACAATTAATTCATTTAAAAATAATATATAGTATATTTGCGGCATGTTCCAGAGTGGAAGATACTATCAGTATCGCCCTGGTGTAAGACCACCATTCAGAATTGAAACGTTGCTTGAAAATGGCTTTAGCCGTGTTTAGTAACCAGATCTGAATAGCCAGGTACTTCCCAACCTTCCTTCCTTATTCACTGAAAAAAAAAAAAAAAAAAAATTTGATAGATTTAAACCTCCGAATTCTATTTTATTTTTTAAAACACTGTTATATTAAGGAATGCAAATTTTTAAAACTTATAATTTAATTTCTCATAAACTTTTATCTAATGACAAAATATTTTGTAATAATTTTATCTACATAAGTACCTATATAAAATTTAAGGTTCCGTATGTTTGCGTTCGCAAATCTTGGAAAGTAATCGATGGATTCATTCAATTTTTTACAGAACATTGCTTTTCAGCAAAATACTGTTCCTATATATAATTAAAGTTCTGGCGTTATGAAATTTGTATACAAAAAGTAAGATGTAGGTTCAGAATGTTTTGGTCCGCAAATCTCATAAAGTAATCGATGGATTGACTCAAAAATTTTCAGAACTTTGCATTTTAGCAGAAGTGTGTTTCTGTATATAATTTTAAGCTCTAGTTATAATATTTAATTTACTATTAATGCTTTTTCTAATTTCTAAAATTTCTAAATTATCCAATTGTATGCCCGTAGTGTTAGTATGTAAAATTTTAAGACCTGTATTAATATCAAAAGAATGACTTGTTTCCAAAATATGGTTGGCAAATTCAGAATAATAATTATTATTTAAACATCTTATATGTTCCTTAACTCTAATGTTAAAATTTCTAGAAGTTTTTCCAATTTAAAAAAAGTTACAATCATTACAAATTAATTTATAAACCCCAGATTTGTTCAAATAATCACATTTATTCTTATTTTTTAATATATAATTTTTTAATTTGTTATTTGTATAAAAAGCTGGCTGTATATTATATGGCATGTTTTTAATTATTAAATTTGAAATGTTATTATTTAAAAATAATTTTTCTCTCCAATTATTATCATTTTCAACAACGTGTGGATAGACAAAAGATCTAAAAAACTTTTTCTTATATTTTTTGTTTAACATATTGTCTATTAATTTTGAATTATAACCAAAAATATACACTTCAAAATCAATTAATTCCAAATAGAATTCAGAGTTAATCATTAAATTATTAACATTTAAATCATTTAATTAATTATTGTAATTAAGAAAAAAACACATATCCAATTTATTTAATATTGTTTAGAATAGTGGATCTGCCCCTTCTTCTATTATATCTTAAGTGTTTGAATACATTTTAAACTTTCTGCCATATTTATAGAGCGCCAATTTCTTCACTAAAATGTTACTTACAATGATTATTATTATTATTAACACTAATAATCTATAGGAAAATGTAAAAAAGAACAATAGAGAGACAAATAAAAAGATTACCACTGGGACTAGAACCCAGAACCTTTCACGTTACTGAGACAAACGCCATACCAATTCAGCGACTGAGACCTCTCATTTAAACGTAAAATAATAAAAAGATTGCAATCGGGGCTCGAACCCAGAATCTCTCGTCTTACTGGGATAAACGCCTTACCAATTCAGCTGGTGAAATTTTATTTTAAACGTTATTTATGTCTATATCATATTTCAAATTAAACAATTTAAATATTATCTTCAACCATTTTATCCCATTTTTCTGTGTCTTGTTCTTTTTCATATTTTCATTGAGATTATAAGAGTTATCCTCTTCTTCAATGAAATATTAAATACATGGATAAAACCGTCAAAATTTATAAAAGGAGAGTTTTTCTAATAAAAATGAACTAACTATTTTTATTAATTCAAAAAGTAATTCCAAAATAATAAACTTATTTTAGAAGAAAAACATTTAATAGATTTTAACCTCCGAAATCTATTTTATTTATTAAAATACTGTTATAATTAGGGAAGCCAATATTGGAAATTTATAATTTAATTTCTCATAAACATATTTAATTAAAGTCAAAATATTTTGTAATAATTTTAAAAAATAAATGAATAAATTTTAACCGATTAATAATATCTCAATAAATTATTTTTTTACATAAAAAAATCTATTTATAAAAAGTTTTCAAAAATTAAAGAATTTGCATTTTCGACTTTATTAGTAAAACCTTAAATTGTAATATTTTAATTAATTAAGACAAATTAGAGAAACTCAATCGAAAATCTAAAACAGAACGCCAGAAAAAGATATGGTCATATGTAGGAGTCGAACCCAGGACTTACTCATAGCCGATGTGGAGCTCTACCAACTGAGCTAATATTGTGTCCAATGCACGGTTCTATCAAGGCTGGATACCCCTAGCTTTCATTGGATGAATAAGGACTCTTATAACAACTTAAGCCTGCCAGAAAATATCAGCAAAGTAATGCGACTGACAAACTTACTATCTCTACATCAAGTCAATCAAGTCCACAATACCAAATCTAGTCGAACTGTCTTAACGACTACTATAGAATTCTATTTTAAAACTGTTTACAAACCGTATTTTATTTATGTTCCTAAATCTTCATATCGAAATTCTATACCTTCTAACATATACCTATAACATTTTTACTCATGTTAACTGTCTAAGAAAAAACAAACAAAGCTTACCCATCTCAATACACTTCAGAGAAAAGAGTAGTACTGATATGAAAGTAAAGGTTTACTATTTTGCTGATTATTTCTAAAGTATTGAAGTTATCCCAGATAACAATTATAAGCTAAATTTATCTAAGATGTTTTGAAAATAAGTAGGTATTAAGCATTTTTTTTTTCTGAAAAATAACATTTCCATAATCAAAAGCTTTCATTGCATATTTTGCCAAAAATTTTCCGAGATAAATTTTCCTATTTTATAATTTTTGAAATTTATTTTAAAAAATAATAATTTTCCAACGTGGAAGTTCTGAACCTCAAATGATATAAAAAAGCATTTCTTTAAAAAAAATCCCGATCTTTCTTCCAGCAAATTTCTCTTAATTTATTGGAAAGAAATTTTTTCAGAAAAACATAATTTTCCAGGTTCAAAAATTTCTCAATTTAAAATTTTTTCCAAACTTTAAATAACAAAAACAAAAAGATGAGTGTCTTAAAGGTTGTATGAAAATTCCTACACTTATTTTTCAATTTTCCCTAGTAACAGAAAGAAGTCTGAGATAAAAATAAATGTATCTTCGGAATTTATATTGAATCTTTTCGATCAAATCTGAATGAATTTTAAAATGGGGGACCAGATCGAGAAATTTTATTCGACTTGATTTCAAACTAAGGATACACAAAAAAAAATATGATTGAAATATTGAAATAATGCAAAGTTTGCTGATTTTTAATGCCTTAACAATTCAGATAGTTTTTTTTCAAACGTCATTTTTGTCAATCTCATATTTCAATAATTAAAATGGTGGCACAAAATAAATTTGCTGTATTTAAAGAAGTAAATTAAATT
The DNA here is from genome assembly GCA_917880885.1 of Limnephilus marmoratus. Lineage (NCBI taxonomy): Eukaryota > Metazoa > Arthropoda > Insecta > Trichoptera > Limnephilidae > Limnephilus > Limnephilus marmoratus. The sequence continues at coordinate 65,632,778 of OU862907.1, forward strand.
AGTTACCTTTACTGGGACTGGGAATTACTTTACTGGAACTGGGACCCGGATTCTTCTGCAGGCTTCTTCACCTAGAGAGAAAATAATTAATTCATTAATTGTGAAAAATAAAACATCTTGATTACTTGAGCTAAATACTAGGCTAAACTTAGAACTCGTTCACGGACACGTCTGCAACATTACATACCAGCATATGTAAATTTTTTTAAGTCAGTTTTTTCATAAGAAAATAGAAACTGTAAAAAGAGTTTAATTTTTTTCAGAAACAAATCCATTCTTCAATTTCTTATCTGGTTGCATCAGTATTTTATAAATTTGCCAGCATTATAATTAAATATGCAGACCCGTAAAAAATCACGGAAAAGTCTGAATTCTTGACAAATAAGTTCCAATTTTGAAAATAACAAATAAAATAATTTTCTGATACAACATCATATTATAGGAATATCCTTTATTATTTTTCTGAAAAATATTATATGCAATAGAAATCAAAAGTTGTTAAACTTTTATATTTTTTTTTTATTTTTTTTTTCTTAAACAAAAATTTACACTTCAAAATTAATTAAATACAAATAGAATTCAGAGTTAATCATTTTTTCATTTAAATCATTTAAAGTATTATTGTAATTAAGAAAAAAAGCGCACGTCCAATTTATTTAATCTTGTTTAGAATAGTGGATCTGACCCTTCTTCTATTATATCTTAAGTGTTTAAACACATTTTAAACTTTCTGCCATATTTATAGAGCGCCATCTTTTTTACTAAAATGCTACGTTAAAAATTATTCAATGATTATTATTATTATTTGCACTAATAATCTAAAGGAAAATTAAAAAAGAACAATATAGAGAAAATAAAAAGATTGCCACTGGGCCTCGAACCAAGAACATTTCATGTTACTGGGACAAACGCCATACCAATTCAACTACTGAGACCTCACATTTAAACGTAAAAAAATAAAAAAGAATTCAACCGGGGCTCGAACCCAGAATCTCTCGTCTTACTGGGATAAACGCCTTACCAATTCAGCTAGTGAAGTTTTTTTAAACTGAATTTTTGTCTTTCTCATAATTCAAATTAAATAATTTAAATATTATCTTCAGCCAATTTTTTCCCATTTTTCTGTGTCTTGTTCTTTTTCATATTTTCATTGAGATTATAAGAGTTATCTTCTTCTTCAATGAAATATTAAATTCATAGAAATAACATTCAAAAGTTAAAGAAGAGAGTTTTTCTAATAAAAATGAACTAACTATTTTTATTAATTCAAAAAGTAATTCCAAAATAATAAACAAAGTATGTTTTCTAATTTCAGAACAAAAACATTAAATAGATTTAAGCCTCCGAATTCTATTTTATTTATTAAAACCCTGTCATATTAATTGAAGCTACGATTGGAAACTTATAATTTAATTTCTCATGAAAATATTTATCTAACGTCAAAATATTTTGTAAAAATTTTATAAAAATTAAATAAATTTAAGCAGATTAATGAACTCTCCATAAATTCTTTTTTTTACATAAAAAAATCTATTAATAAAAATTTCTCAAAAATTAAAGAATTTGTATTTTCGACTTTATTAGTAAAACCTCAAATTGTAATATTTTAATTAATTAAGACAATATTAGAGAGACTTGATCGAAAATCTAAAACAGAAAGCCAGAAAAAGATGTGGTCATATCTAGGAGTCGAACCCAGGACTTATTCCTAGTCGGGGATTGCCTAGCTCTACCAAGTGAGCTAATATAGTGTCCAATGCACGGTTCTATCAAGGCTGGATACCCCTAGCTTTCATTGGATGAATAAGGACTCTTATAACAACTTAAGCCTGCCAGAAAATATCAGCAAAGTAATGCGAGTGACAAACTTACTCTCTCTACATCAAGTCAATCAAGTCTACAATACCAAATCTAATCGCACTCTCTTAACTACTACTTTAGAATTATATTTTAAAACTGTGTACAAACCGTATTATATTTATGTACCTAAATCTTCATATCGAAATTCTATACCTTCTAACATATACCTATAACATTTTTACTCATGTTAACTGTCTAAGAAAAAATAAACAAGGCTTACCCATCTCAATACTCTCCAGAGAAAAGAGTAGTACTGACATGAATGTAAAGGTTTACTATTTTGCTGATTATTTCTAAAGTATTGAAGTTATCCCAGATAATGATTATTAGCTAAATTTATCTTAGATTTTTTGAAAACAAGTATTAAATAAAATAAAATTTAACAATAACATATCCATAAACAAATGCTTTCATTGCATATTTTGCCAAAAAATTTCCAAGATAAAATTTCCGATTATATAATTTTTCAGAAATATTTAAAAAAAAAATTAAAATTTTCCAACTTGGAAAAGTTACGAACCTCAAGTGATTCAAAAATTCCCGATCTTTTTTTCTTTTTTCCGGCAAATTTCTCTAATTTAATTGGAAAGAAATTTTTTCAGAAAAATATAATTTTCCAGGTTCCAAAATTTCTCAATTTAATAATTTATATTGTGAATAAAAATGAGCCGCAAAATAAATTTGCTGTATTTAAAGAAGTAAATTAAATTAGTTACCTTTACTGGGACTGGGAATTACTTTACTGGAACTGGGACCCGGATGCTTCTGCAGGCTTCTGCACCTAGAGAAAAAATAATTAATTTATTAATTGTGAAAAAAAAACGTCTTGAATATTTGAGCTAAAAACTAGGCTTAACTTAGTTAACACATTCACGGACACGTCTGCGACATTACATACCAGCATACATTTTGTAGTTTAAGTTAGTTTTTTTCATAAGAAAATAGCTTAAAAAATCTACCTTAAAAATTCTTTAATTTTTTCTGAAACAATTTTTTTTTTAATTTCTTATCTAGTTGCATCAGTATTTTATAAATTTGCCAGCATTTTAATTAAATACGCCCGTTAAAAATCACGGAATAGTCTGAATTCTTGACAAATAAGTTCCTATTTTGAAAATAACAAATAAAATAATTTTCTGATAAAACATCATATTATAGGTAGGTAGGTATTTTATTGCTTTTCTGAACAATATTATATATAACAGAATTCAGAAGTCGTAAAACTTTTATTTCTATTTTTTAGAAGTTTTTCTAAAACAAAAATATACAATTCAATTAATTCATTCCAAATAGAATTCAGAGTTTATCAATTTTTCATTTAATTAATTATCGTAATTCCGAAAAAAAAACGCATATCCCATTTATTTAATATTGTTTAGAATAGTGAATCTTCCCCTGCTTCTATTATATCTTAAATGTTTGAATACATTTTAAACTTTCTACCATATTTATAGAGCGCTATCGTGAGACCTCTTATTTAAACGTCAAAAATAAAAACAATGCAACCGGGGCTTGAACCCAGAACCTCTCGTCTGACTGGGGTATAGGCCTTTCTAATTCAGATGGTTTTTTTCAAACGTCATTTCTGTCAATCTCATATTTCAATAATTAAATGATGCAACAAAATAAATTTGCGGAATTTAAAGACGTAAATTAAATTAGTTACCTTTACTGGGACTGGGAATTACTTTACTGGAACTGGGACCCGGATGGTTCTGCAGGGCTTCACCTAGAGAGAAAATAATTAATTAATTAATTGTGAAAAATAAAACATCTTGAATATTTGAGCTAAATACTAGGCTAAACTTAGAACACGTTCAAGGACACACCTGCAACATTACATACCAGCAAACGTAATTTTTTTAAAGTCAGTTTTTTCATAAGAAAACAGAATCTGTTAAAATTGTTTAATTTTTTTCAGAAACAAATCTTTTTTTAATTTCTTATCTGGTTGCATCAGTATTTTATAAATTTGACAGCATTATAATTAAATACGCAGACCCGTAAAAATCACGGAACAGTCTGAATTCTTGACAAATAAGTTCCAATTTTGAAAATAACAAATAAAATAATTTTCTGATTAAGCATTGTATCATAGGTAGGAACTTTATTATTTTTCTGAAAAATATTATACGTAATGGAAATCAGAAGTTGTTAAACTTTTATTTTTATTTTTAAAATTTTTTTCATAAAAAAAAATTTACATTTCAAAATTAATTAAATCCAAATAGAATTCAGAGTTAATCATTTTTTCATTTAAATCATTTAATGTTTTATTGTAATTAAGAAAAAAAGCACAAGTCCAATTTATTTAATCTTGTTTAGAATAGTGGATCTGCCCCTTCTTCTATTATATCTTAAGTGATTAAACACATTTTAAACTTTCTGCCATATTTATAGAGCGCCATCTTTTTCACTAAAATGTAACTTAAATTATTTAATGATTATTATTATTAGCACCAATAATCTAAAGGAAAATTTTTATTAGAACAATATAGAGAAAAATTAAACGATTGCCACTGGGACTCGAACCAAGAACCTTTCAGGTTACTGGGACAAACGCTATAACAATTCAACTACTGGGACCTCGCATTTAAACGTAAAAAAATTAAAAGAACGCAACCGGGGCTCGAACCCAGAATCTCTCGTCTTACTGGGATAAACGCCTTACCAATTCAGCTAGTGAAGTTTTTTTTAAAGTAATTTTTGTATATCTCATATTTCAAATTAAACAATTTAAAAAATATTATCTTCAACCAATTTTTCCATTTTTCTGTGTCTTTTTCTTTTTTTATTTTCATTGAGATTATAATAGTTATTTTCTTCTTCTATGAAATATTAAATACATAGAAATAACATTCAAAAGTTAAAAAAAGAGAGTTGATCTAATAAAAATTGACTTTTTTTATTAATTCAAAAAATAATTCCAAAATAATAAACTTAATTTATTCTAATATCAGAATAATAACATTAAATGGATTTAAACTTCCAAATTCTATTTTATTTATTAAAAAACTGTTATACTTAGGGCCAGTTTTATAAACGTCCGTTCGTTACCCTTGATACAATTTTTGGTTTACCGCCACAAATATTTGGTCTACCGCCCTATTTTGCCGTTTTATAAACGTTCGTTAGGTTATCGCTAGGTTAAGTTTCGGTTAATGCTTAACGGACTGATTTTGACCAGTTAAACGGGTAACTATCCGTTTTGTTGATAGTTGGCGCTCAAATGTTTTTGACAGCTGTCAGTAGTAGTTGGTTGTTGCCCGAAGATCGCTTATTTTAAAGAGACAGTATTATATTATTTGCATTTGTGACATGGATTATTCATCGAGCAGTGAAAGTGAGGATGGGCGTTTGACAATGCTTGAAAAATTATAACAATTACATTAAAACTTCATCAGTGGTAGTGTAAAAATGACTTAGGTTATGTGAAGACGCAACGCGTATGATAATAATACTAATCGGGACCAAACCACTGATATTTTATATGATTAATAAAGATTTATATGATTAATATACATAAAATTACATAGTTTTGAAGTATATTTTAGAATTGCGTTGATAATCGTTTTAATAATCGCGTCAGCAAACACTCCAAGCATTTAAAATAACAATCAACTTTGACAGCTAAAATAATACCCATAGATAAAACAATATCAGAGACAATAATTTGCTAAAAAGATTGCCAGTAAAAAAACTTTAGGACCAAACGTAACCGATGACCGCTAGTAATGCTAATTTGTTTATAGTACGCAAAATAAAATAACGAAAGGATAGCGGTCCGTTAACGAAAAACGGTTCGTTACGTAACAGAAATTTGATACTTCGTTTATAAAACCGGCCCTTAGTAAGGCAAATTTTTAAAACTTATAATTTAATTTCTCATAAACATTTATCTAACGACAAAATATTTTGTAATAATTTTATAAAAAATAAATTAATTTAAGCTGATTAACAATCTCTCAATAAATTACTTATTTTGTGACGTAAAAAAATCTATATAAAAAAGTTCTCAAACCTTACAGAATTTATATTTTCTACCTAATTAGTATAACCTCAAATTGTAACATTTTAATTAATTAAGACAATAGATATTAGCGAAACTCAATCGAAAATCGGAAACAGAAAAATCATAAAAAGATACGGTCATATCTAGGACTCGAACCCAGGACCTACTCCTAGCCGGGGTGGAGCTCTACCAACTGAGCTAATATTGTGTCCAATGCACGGTTCTATCAAGGCTGGATACCCCTAGCTTTCATTGGATGAATAAGGACTCTTATAACAACTTAAGCCTGCCAGAAAATATCAGCAAAGTAATGCGAGTGACAAACTTACTCTCTCTACATCAAGTCAATCAAGTCTACAATACCAAATCTAATCGCACTCTCTTAACGACTACTATAGAATTCAATTTTAAAACTATGTACAAATCTTATTTTATTTATGTACCTAAATCTTCGTGTTGCAAATTATATACCTTCTTACACACAAAACATTTTCAATCATGTTAACTGTCTCGGAAAAAACAAACAAAGCTTACCCATCTCAATACACTTCAGAGAAAAGAGTAGTACTGACATGAAAGTAAAGGTTTACTATTTTTTTGATTATTTCTAAAGTATTGAAGTTATCCCAGAAAATAATTATAAGCTATGCGTAGTACCGAAACTTTGTTAAAAAGTATTACTACTAGATAAAATTTCTTCATATATTAACCAATTTATTATTCCGAATCAACGTGGATTTTTGTCAGGCAGATCAAATCTGTCGTTATATGAAAACATTATTTCAAAGGCATTAACTATCAGAACATAAGTTGATTCCACATATAACACCGGAATTTTTAAGGCCTTTGACAAAGTATGCCATAAAATTATCCTAGTTACTATGTAATCTCCGTATTGATGGAAAACTATTGGACTGGTTTGCAAACTACCTGTCTATCCGGTAGAGTTTGACTAGCTAAAATTAATTCATTATTTTCCATCCAATGAATATCTACCAGTGGTATTCCACAGGGATCTCATTTAGCGCAATTTTAGTAATCAATAAAAAATTAAAGTTAGTTACCTTTGTCGACTGGATATTTGTAACCGGATACTTCCTCAGGGCTTCACCTAAAGAAAAAATAATTATATTATTAATTGTGAAAAATAAAACATCCTGATTTGCTTTTATCCTATTTGAGCTAAATATTACGCTAAACTTAGTTCACGGACACGTCTGCAACATTACATACCAGCATACGTATATTTTTGTAAGTTGTTTTTTCGTAAAAAAATTGATACTTTAAAAATGTTTCATTTTTTGAGAAGCAATACATTTTCTTTTAATTTCTTATCTGGTTGCATCCGTTTTTTATAAAATTGACAGCATTATAATTAAATACGCAGACCCGTGAAAAATCACGGAACAGTCTGAATTCTTGAGTTCCAATTTTGAAAATAACAAATGAAATAATTTTATTCATTTTTGTGAATAATATTGCGTAATAGAAATGAGACGTTCTCAAACTTTTAATTTTATTTTTCAAAAGTTTTTCAAAAACAAAAAATACACTTCAAAATTAATTAATTCCAAATAGAATTCAAACGTTATCAATCTTTTATTTTAATTAATTATGTACTGAGTATTGTAATTACAAAAAAACTATACCAAATAAATGTCGTATTTATTTAAACTTATTTAAAATAGCTTGACCACTTATTTAAACATTTTTCTCAACCTCATATTTCAAATATCAGAATTAACAATTTTATATTTAACTAACTTTTCCTATTTTTCTTGGTCTTGTTCTTTTTCATGTTTTCATTTAGATTATTATAGTTATCTTATTCTTAAAATATATATTCATTGATTGAAATTTACCTTCAAAAGTTATAAAAAGAGAGTTGTTGTAAAAAAAAATAATATTATTATGAATTCAAAAAAAAATCAAATTAAAAAACTGTTTTCTAATTTCTAAACAATAACATTAAATAGGTTTAAACTTCCGATTTCTATTTTATTTATTAATACACTTTCATGTTTAAGGAATGTATTTTTTTTAAACTAATATATTTTTTTTAAGTTTATCTAATAACAAATGTATTTTAATAATTTTGTAAAAAATAAATAATTAAAAAGATTTAAAATTCCTCAATTAATAACTTGTTTTACGTAAAAAACACTTCTACATAATTATAATAAGTTCTAAAACACTAAAAAATTAAATTTCAAAAATGGAAATCATTTGTCAAGAATTTAGACTATCCCGTGATTTTTCAGAGATCTGCGCTAGTATTATTTTAAAATGATGTCAAATTTACGAATTACCGATGCAACCGGCCGCGGCAAGCAACTTGTCCCCCTTCGTAACTAAGCTTTAAAAAATTACCGAACTATAAAATAATGTCCAATTCTGAGAGTATAAAAACATGTAAAAAAAATGACATAGAAGGTACCTACAGGAAAATAGAAGAGTACATATTTATCACGTCAGGGAGTAGAGTTAAAATAATTAATTAAAATACAATATTTTATATTAAACAGTTTATTTTTTTAATAAAAGTGTATTTTTTGTTGTTTAGAAGTTTTCAGTATATTTTTTACTTATTTTAAAGCTTGTAAGGAAATATTTATAATTAATTAATATAAATTATATTACTTACATATTAATTCATTAAAAATGTTTATTAATGAACGGTTTGTTATTTTATATATATATATACAGGGTGTTAAGGGACGTACTTGACTTACTTTAACCAGTGATTCCTGACATTATTTGGAATAAAAAAGGTTAATAAAATTTTGGTCTCCGGTGACATTTTTGGTGTATTTTTTTAATATTTTTTCTACAAAAACATAAAAAAGGTAGGTGTTGGAAAGTTGGAGACGGGGTTAGGGGTTGGTCGGTTATCCGGTTAAGTGACCAGTGACGACATGCAGAAGAAAATATTATTTGTTTGATTTTGAAAAAAAAATATTGAAAAAAAAGTCATCCAAAAATTCACCGGAGACCAAAATTTCATTTAAATTTTTTACTCCAAATAATGTCAGGAATCACTGGTTAAAGTAAGTCAAGTACGTCCCTTAACACCCTGTATATATATAAAATAACAAACCGTTCATAAATAATTTTTTTTTTTTATTATTTGAAACTTATAAGGATATATTATAAATTAATTAATACATAATATAATATACCTATTAATTTATTTTTGTTTTTTTATATTATTAATTAATTATTATGTATTGATTATTTATTCATTTATCCTTATAAGGCTAAATAAATAAATAATAATATATTAGACATAAATTAATTATTTGTTATTTTATATTAATATTTAATTAATAAATAATATAATTTAGTGACTTAATTTTTATTTTATTTATATTATTAATTAATTATTATGTATTTATTAATACCTATATCATTATTAGGTTTAAATAAATAAATAATAATGTAGTATATTTATATATTAATTAATTATTCGTTATTTTATTTAAATAATTAATTTATAAATAATATAACATAAAGAAATTAATTATTAACTTATCCTTATAAGGATTAAATAAGTAAATAATTATGTATCAATTAATTGTTTGTTATTATATACTAATAATTAATTAAAATAAAATATTATATAAATCAATTAATTAATAAAAATCCTTTTAAGCCATAAATATAATTTTAAAAAATCATTGAAAATTTCAACTAAAAATTAAATAAAAATACAAATTTGTGTTAAAAAATTAAAACTGCCTAATTAAAACGTCACAGTAATAAAAGATATTCTTAGTAAATAAATAAATAACACCTGCCTCCCATACACACATGCATAGCTTTTCATAGACATAAAATTAAGAAAATTAAATGTTTCATATATTTAAAATGTACGAGTAAATATTATTCTGATATTAATTATGTTTATATTTAAAAATAAATTAATTTTTTACAAATAAATTTCCAATACAAAAGTGTAGTTATAAATGAAGAAATGTTTTACCTGAAATGTCTTCCAAACTAATAAATGGATCAGCAACAGGAAACCACTGGATTTGAATTCTATCACAAAACAATATAAATTAGTGATTAATTTGTCCGAATAAGTAGTTGTGAGAAAACGTAAGAGGTCAGACAGTGTACTAAGAAGAACTGTTTAAAGTGAGTCTGAAGCTCGCAGTGCCTTGCGAATCCATTTATATATTCTTATCTTGCTTATCACTTATCACCATATTGATAACAGGGCCGGCTGCATGACATTCCGCGCCCCGCATAATGCGTTCCGATTGTTTTAAGAATATTTTTTTTATTTATTTATAATACAATAAAAAATAGTGCATCGGACGAGAATCGAACCCGGGCCGGCATAAAACAGCAAGCAACTGAACCACCGACCCTATGCAGTACGTAGATATAATATAATATTCTGTATCTCGAACCTTTTACTTTGTGAAAGCCTTTTTTTATTAAATGTACATTTGTATTTATCGGCTTTTCTTTTCATGCATAAGCATTATAAGCATGTATTATACAATCATATAAACTAATTAACTCGCCACTAATTATACAATGCTTGCAATGCAACACTGGATATTTGAAAAGGGAAAATCAAATACCTACTTACTCTAGGACATCTATTTTCCAATTTCTTCCGTAGAACGAATTTCAAAAGTGACTATAGTACGGCCCGCCAGCCGTTTTAAATCGCACAAAAATATATTTTCTTTGAATTTCTCGGCTTTTCTCTAATATAATTTACATGTATTATACATATAAACATTTCTCTTCAATCACTCTATCCATTGGTGAAAAACGTATGAAAATCCGTTGCGTAGTTAAAAAAAATAACGCGCACATACATTTTGAGCGACTTCATTTTATACTATGTAATGATGATACCTATTGTACGTCTTTTATTAAACATATCTATTTGAATTAAGATACTGTTTTCTTGAAGAAATAAATTAATAAAATGAAATCTCGCCGGAAGAGAAAAATTAGGAAATTTTCGAGTCGGGATGAACTCGAATCTAATGCATAATAATTTCGCAATACATCGTGGATTTCTTGAGGTATCTATCGATTTGGTTCAATATCTGGATGTTGTACACTGATCGTATGTCAAAATGCATAAATTCGACATCCATCTAGAATTTCTTAAGTTCTCTGCCGGTTTGGTTCAAAATCGGGATTATAAAGTTTGATTGTCCATCATGTATTCTAAAAGCATGTCATGCCAGGCTTTTTATGAATGAGTTTTTTTTTTGTAAATTTATAATGTTCTGAAAATCATGTAGCTGAATAATTTGTATCTATTAGTAATTTCTATAAATATATTGGAGTTAAAGATGATTTCTCCACAAAATGACGGTCTTATAAATAATCACTCTGTTTTGCACATCTCGATACAGGAATACTCTAGTGAGAAGTGCTAAATTATTTTTTTAATGAATAAATATATTATCTATAATATAAAAATGGATCGCTGAATGTGTTGCTAAATAACTTGCGAACGACTGCACCAAATTGGATAATTCTTTTTTTATGTGTTTGTTATTGTCAGGACAGGGTTCTTATAAAACTTCAGGTGAGCTGTGGCATTATGAAATTTTGTATAAAAAAATTGCTATTGGTGGCACGCGCGGAAGCGGCCATTGCTATGGAAAGCGGGAGGGAAGGAGAGATGGGGGAGGGGAACCAGGGAAGGGGAGATAACCTTGGAGGGGGGAGGGGGACCTGGGAGGGGGGAGGGGAACTTGAGAGGGGGGTTCGCGGGACGCAGAAGAAGAAGGGGAGACGGAAGGAGAATGGGACGAATGGGAAAGGACACTCAGGGAGAATCAATTTCTTTATTAAATGGCATAGCAACGCATGCCGGAACCAGCTAGTATTATAATAAAACTAATATAAAACATATTTCCACTTTATAAATATATTTTTCGCATAATATTGTGAAATCATTGTAAAAATAGAAATGTATTTATTTTTTACCAACATATTAAATTATTAATTTCACCTGTACATTACGTATAGGTAGTACGCTACTACGACGTATAATCCACTCAATGAATGGTCCAAAATGAGGTGTAGAGTGCGTGAGCAGGTACCTAAGCGATTCCTTCAAAAAATTGTTCAGGGTGCTTAGGGTGTGAACATACCAAAAGTCCTGAAGTATATATAGGTCGGGAGCTAGGGAGGGTGGGGGGGGGAGGTCCCAATTTTCGGGTTTCCACTTAAATATCTATATTATGTCCGAATAAATTGATAACATATTGTCTTTTAATTTTCTGGGCCACCAAACACAGAACACAATGAATTTTGTCTTGTTTTAGGCATTTTACAAACAAATCGCTGCGACAGAAATGTCAGATCAAGTTCCAAGTCAAGAGGTGGAGGAGTTTTGATTGCTATAAAACAGAAGTTGTCATCTAGAAAATTAACCACGAAACACAATAACATCGAACATCTTTTTGTGCAAGTAACGACTCCTCTCGAGAAAATTATATTTGGAACGGCCTATCTACCACCACTTTCTGACCCTCAAACATACAGAAACCACTGTGAAGACATCGAAAAAATTTCATCAAAATATTCTCACTCGAAAATTGTTATCCTTGCAGATTATAACTTACCAAACCTAACATGGAAAGCAAAAAACTGTGGTCTCATCACAAACGAAAGTGAAAACGATCGTGCACGTGAAGTTTTGGACATGGTAAACTTTCTAAACTTTCACCAACATAATTTTATTTTTAACAGTAACAATCGCTTATTAGACTTAGCTTTATCAAACTATCCTAAAATATCTGTAGAACTTTCAAATGATCCACTCCTACCAATAGATAATCACCATCCTCCCCTATACATTAAATTAAATATTACATGCGATAATGAAAGAATACCTGTACAAAGGGTCCTAAACTTTAAACGAGCCGACTTCGACTCAATTAACAGCCATCTCTCAAATATAGACTGGTCGTTTTTATCTGATAAAAACATTGATGAATCTTTAGACCAACTTTATTTATACTTTTCTAATATTATTGAATCCTATGTACCTTTTTATATACCGAGAAGCTATACCTACCCGGTTTGGTTCTCATCAGAGCTTACTGCCTCTCTTCAGCAAAAGAAGAGTCAACACAAAAAATTCAAACAAAGCAAATCCATAAGTGATTATAAAATCTTTAGCGAAATCAGGAAAAAATGTAAAGATCTTTCCAAACAATGTTACAAAATGTATATAACCTCTATCGAGGACACTGTCTTTAAATCCAAAAATCTTTGGAAATTTCTTAAAAAACTAAACAATGAAAACACAGACTACCCGCCAATAATGCAAATGAATGGAACCAGTGCAAACAATACACAGGACATTGTAAACCTTTTTTCAGACTTCTTCAAAAATGTATATGATGAAGAAACCCCAGATGATAAAATACCTAAATACGAATTTAGCAAGACTACACACTTAACAAATTGCCATATCATGCAAAAATGTTGCGAACAGAAATTACTTTCCTTAGACACTGACAAATCCGCTGGTCCAGACAACATTCCACCAATATTCCTCAAAAAATGCTCTACTATATTATCTAAACCACTCACATTATTATTCAACCGTCTCTTGTCCCTTGGACACTTTCCAGACCGCTGGAAATCTAGCTTCATTACACCTATCTACAAAAAAGGAGACGACACTAATATAGCCAATTATCGCCCCATTTGTATACAGTCAGTACTACCTAAGCTTTTTGAATCACTGGTCCTTGATGAAATCTATCCCAAATTAATAAAATTAATTGACCAAAAACAGCATGGTTTTATCAAAAGTAGATCTACCGCAACTAACTTAACAATATTTCAAAACTTCATAATACAATCTTTTGCAGAAAATAAACAAGTCGACTGCATATATACAGACTTTTCGAAGGCATTTGACAAAGTATCCCATAAACTACTAATCCAAAAACTATTTGCTCTAGGAATAAGGGATAACATGCTAAAATGGTTTACTAGCTACTTATTAAATCGTAAACTGTTCGTCAAAATAAAATCTTGGATCTCGAAAGCTTTCTGGGCTACTAGTGGCCTACCGCAGGGTAGTCACCTTGGCCCGGTTTTGTTCCTCATTTTCATCAATGATATAACCAATTGCTTCAATGATGTCGAGGTATTGCTCTTTGCTGATGACATCAAGCTATACAAGAAAATAACAGATATAAATCATTGCCATATACTACAGTCAAATATTAGTAAGTTTAAAGATTGGTGCGTTCAAAATAATTTATTTTTAAATGTAGAAAAGTGTAAAACCTTGACTTTCTTTAGAAATAAAAATCCTGTTTTATTTGAATATTCCATCAATAACACAGCTTTAGAAAGAGTCACGGAAATGAGAGATCTTGGAATTATTTTGGATGAAAAACTAAGTTTCGCAAATCATATCCACCAAATTATGAACAAAGGTATGAAAACACTAGGCTTCGTATTAAGAACAACTAAAAACTTTAGTTCCATAGAAGCCATTAAACTATTATATGTATCTCTAGTTAGAAGCCAAATTGAATATAACTCGGTAGTTTGGTCTCCATCTTACAAAATTCACGTTAATAATATTGAGCGAATACAAAAAAAATTTCTTCGTTTTATAAATTTTAAATTAAGTATCCCACTAGAAGACTTAAAATATAATCTATTACTAAATATTCTAAAAATACATACACTAGAAGACAGACGTAAAATAAACGACTTAACTAACTAACTAACTAACTAACCATCACGCCGTTTCCCCGCAGGGGTAGGCAGAGAGGACGGACCTCCAAACAACTCGGTCTTGGCACACACTCTTTGCCTCACTCACATTCATACATCGTCTCATACATTCTCTTCTATTATTCTGGCTTTTGACATGACCCGACTCAAGTATCTGATTCACTTGATCGTGCCATGTCTTCCTCGGGCGTCCCCGACTTCTTCTACCATTCACATTCGCGTCGTATATTCTTCTTACACTACTTCCTTCGTTCATTCGCTCTACATGCCCAAACCATCTGAGGGTCCCTTTCTTAATCTTAACGACTTAACATTTTTATTCAAAATACTTAACTCTAAATTCGACTGTTGCGAACTCCTACAACTCATAAACTTACGAATACCGACAGTAACCACGCGACAAAATACATTATTTTACTGCAGCATTCACAAGCGGAACTACATTGCCCACTCTCCTATACAACGATTTCACACTACGGGGAATCAGTACTTAGGTGATGTCGACATATTTAACATCAACTTGGCGAATTTTGTGGATGTTGTAAAAAACATATTCCAAAACTATTACTGAACATATGTGTATTTTTGTAAACTTATCAAATTGCTGTATTTTTTTTTTGTATTTTTGTGACTTGTGTGTATTTTTTATCTAATTTTATTTTTGTTATTTCATTATCTATTGAAAAATCATCTGTCATCATTGTACTACCAAACATGTAAAAGCCCTCTGGGCGTTGAATAAATAAATAAAAAATAAATAATAAAATCGCAATCCAGTTTGCGCGACTATTCCAAAGAATGTGCCCTCCGCGCTGATATCTGTTTTTTTACTGATTGAATGTATTTTTTTTACGCAAAATATTGTCAAAGGGTGGAGGGGAAGAGGGGTAAGTTAGATGGGTGAAAATAAAATGTATTTTATGGCGTTTAAACTGATTTAGATGAGGTGCTTGTTTTCTAACAAAATCTGAAAAAAACATACTTTTTTGCAGAACTTTAGGGTCAATGCGCCACTTGATGATGAAATAAAAATTTAATGATATTTTGTGTGCTTTACAGGGTACAAAATCCAATTCTGTACAACTTTTTAAAATAAATGTCTGTCTTTGATGAATATTTTAGACAATATGAAGGAATGTTTGATGAAAAATGTTCCGTGAAATTAATTTTTCGAAAATATCTACTTTGGTGGAGCGTGTAACACATAAACGGTAGGCAATTCGTAAATTACGTATGGAATAAAAGTTGTAGATAATTTTATGAGCTTTTATTCAATATAAAAAAAATTCCCATATAATTTCAATATAAAAAAAAGTTTTTGCAATATAAGTTGAAACCCGAAAACTGGGTACATTCCCCTCCTCCCCCCACCCCTAGCTCTCCTCCTAGACGTCAGGACTTTTGGTATGTTCACATCCTAAGTACCCTGAACAAGTTTCTGGAGAAATCACTTAGGTACCTGTTCATGCACTCTACACCTCCTTCCTTGTCTGGACTAATATAACAGTGTTTTACAGAAAGTACAAAAAAATTAATAGCCATCTAAAAACCACAAAGACACTTTTCGTAGGATATTATGCTGCATACATGAACCAAAAAATGTATACCAAGATCACAGTTAGTTTATTTTATATCAATTTGTGTCGACTTCTTAGTTTTTTTCCATATTATTGGCAACTACATTTTTCTAATAAAAATTGAATTTTCGTTAAGACTTTTACAAAAGGGTCAATGGGTATTCCATATAAATAAAATCGGATATATTTATCCGGTACACTATCTTGGTAACAAACCAGTTCTTAGAACGATTGTTTCCAATGAAAATGGTAGCTTCCAATAATAATAAAAAAAAATTGTCGAAGATAATAATGTTAATAATTTTTTTGGACTCTCATACCCTTAATATGAATATACCTATCTGAGAGTATTATCCTTGTATTGCCTATGATATGTCTTAATCACACTTCTCTTACTGAATTAAAATTACTCTAATCCATAGGCTGGGGTTAGACTCAATTAAAATTTACGAATTACATAAGATTTTGACAGGTCACTCACAGGAGCGTTCACATATGCATCCGACTTTTGGTAATTAATGATCACGGAAGTTGTTCGGAAGTTCGACCTGTGTAAATGCTCATACGACCGTTTACATCTGTAAATTTATTTGCGGTAAGATGGCTTCCTGTCAACAACGACCTGTTACTGTCAAATTTCCGCGATTTTGTCAATAAAGATGAAAAGGCCCAAATAAAGTATTGAAATAGATTTTGGCTTTAATTAAACAATTCTCCACGCTCTTTTGTGCCGTCAAAGGCGGCAGTTAATTTCGTTTCATCCGAATGACAGCTACCTGACATCTGCTGACGAATTCAAAATTTCAAACGAATTCAAAATTTCAAACGCGTAAATGTTAAAAACAAAAGATTAAGATTGGAAAGCATTGGACCGATAATTGAGTAGCAGGATGCTCATTTTCGAGAAAACTTAAATAAGTGGAAATAAATACTAGTTTTGTAAGAAAAAATCCTACGAAAACAATCGTCTTTTAATTTTTGACATTCGCAACGGCGCATTTCGGAACTATTTCTTGCGGCAAGTCTCTTTGCTTATCAAACTGATTTTATAAGCTGTAAGAAGGCTGGAAATTCGCGCGGGCGCGATTAGACCTGTCAAAAAACTTCCGAAAGAATAAGTTCTGTAACTTGCTATACATTACGTTAAGTTACTTTTGGTGTCGTTTACATTGGTAATTTGGCAATAAATCGCTTACAAGAGCGATTTACAGGAAAAAATTTACGAGTCTAATCCCAGCCTTACACATCAATCTGTTTATCACACTCAGTTAGATTAAATCCTTGTACTACCGTACCGCGTACCGCCCACTATAAAATCCAAAATACACTCATTAAAGAATATATTACATATTAATATTAAAATATTTTTTTGGGTTAAATAACAAGTGTTCACAATTATGTACTCTGGGTTCGAACTCTATCTAAATTTCTTTAACCACTCGAGCGACAGACCAATTTAAAACTTTTTCCTCGGATTGCTCGAGATATTTTGGCGATCCTTTCGAACTTTTTTCAAAATTGAAAAAATCAAACATTAACTTAATGATTCAAATTAAGTACAAATGCAGCAAGGGAAAATTTGCCTAAAACTGGCAGCAAAGCAAACCGAGATATTTTAAATAGTGCCATATTATTGTGGCAAAAAGCTCTCCAGTGGATAAATAGACAATCAACAGTGTTAATTTCAAGCGACCTCCCAGGTAAGTATGGTCCTGTATTCATTCATTTTTGGGCATCATCGCGTTCATTGGTCAGAACATTGTAAATATATTTTCATATCGGTGATCAATGAACCGGTGGATGCAGTTTTTAGCCATAAGTTGTTTTTAATTGTTTGTCTAGCTTGTAGTCTTTCTAGATTTTAGAAATGTATGTATAGGTTTATGCAGCGCCATTGAGGTGATTTTTCACAAAAACGGCGCTATACAAATCATCTAAATATTATTATTATTATTAATTAATTATATTATTATTATTATAATTAAACTAATTTTGAAGGTTATTCTAAAAGTCCCGTTGAGAACGAGCACTGATTTTATTTTTAAGACACTAAATGTTCCGAACCTGCAAAAATTGTACTCAAAAAATATCTTGCTTCATCAGTTTAAAAATACACACATGTTTGAAGAACGAATGAACACAAGAGCCTTAAGAGAGTCAAATGTAAAATCTTTCAACATCCCAGTTTGTCAAACCTCTTATGGGCAAAGAAGTTTTAAATATAATGCTACAAAGCTGTTCAACTCTTTACCTCCTGAAATTAGAAACACGCAAACCAAAAGTAAATTCAAAAGTAAAATTATTGATCACCTCAAATAAACATATCCATCACAAGTATTTAATAACAAACTTACCTTACTTTATACCTACTGTGTTTATATGTAACCATGTACCTACTGCAATCTTCTATTTATATATATTTATAACATACTTGAATTGTATATTTAAAAAAAAAAAAAAAATATATTAACCTGCCATTTTCATAATATTACTACAAAATCTTAGATAACCACTCTGTAAATTGCCATCTCAACACAGGTGTTTCACACCTAGTGAGATGGGCAATACGTCATTTTATAACCAAATGTAATATGAAAATAATTAAAAAAAAAAAAAAAATCTCAAATTTGAAATATGAGAATGACAAAGATGACAATTTAATAAGAGGTAGCAGTAGCCAAATTGGATAAGGCGTTCGTCCCGGTAAAACGAAAGGTTCTGGGTTCGAGTTCAGTTGCGACCGTTATCTTTTTATTTTTATGTGTCTTGTTCTTTTTCATAATTTCGTTTAGATTATTAGTATTATATTCTTCTTCAATGATATAAAAAATTTCTATTTTGTCAAGGGAATGAACTACTAATATTTTATTTCATTATTTTCCACTTGTTTGCCATTCGACTTGGAGCATTACAAATAAAATTAAACGCGTCTTTGTGTGATCTTTGCACTCACCCTACACTTATTAAAATTAGGTCAGGCATTTAATCTTCCGAGACGCGTGCGGGAAAATTATACTGTTTGGTATTGGTTGCGAAAGTTAATTACTAGTGCGGCCCTGCACCACTTTTCAAGCAAGAAATTCTATCCACAGTACCAATTTAATTGATTTACTATTTTACACTTTCAATGTCAAAAATAATTGATCCTAAATAATGAAAAAATTATGAAATGATGGCTTTATATAAATTTAATATCCCTTTAGAAAATTCCCACAATTCCCTCGGCATGTGAAGGATCCCTGAGGCGTATGTGTGGTAAAACCATGTATTATCGTGTGAGAAATGTGGATATCCGCAAATAATGTTTTGCTGATGTAAGCATAATGAGTAAAATTAAAAAAGGAACCCTCAGATGCTTTGGGCATGTAGAGCAAATGAACGAAAAAAGTAGTGAAAGAAGAAATGTGAATGGTAGAAGAAGTCGGGGACGCCCCAGTGAATCAGATACTTGAGTCGGGCCATGTCAAAAGTCAGAATAATAGAAGAGTATATATGTATGAGACGATGTATGAACGTGAGCGAGGCAAAGACTGTGTGACTGAGTTGTTTAGCGGTTCGTCCTCTCTGCATACCCCTGCGGGGAAACGGTGTGATGGTCAGTTAGTTAATTGAACTTTTGATTACAAACAAAGATATAAGTCAAATCAAAAACATTTATTCAGAAAGAATACCTACTAATTTGAAAATGAAAAATATCAGTTGATGACGTCGTTTTTCAAGTGATGATCCTCGACAAGAATGCAGATAATAGATAGCGGCTTCAAAAATACTATTTATTTATTTAAATAATATTTAGTAGGCTAATCAATTATTAAATCTGATTTAAAGATAACGTCCAACTAAATATTATTAATGTTCGGGAAAACCAATTTCAGCAATTGCTAAATATGCATTACTATCAGAGAAAGGATCTAGGGCAGTTTATCAGAAATCATTTTATTATTTCGTTAGAAACATGTGAGAAGTGCAAAGTCATATGTGATCATTTATTATTGTATTTGTGTTGAAATGTATTAAACGATACAAATAAAGGGTTCCATGCCAATTCAGAATGAAACCAACTCAGAAAGGTAATTAAAAGCTTTGAAAAAATAATAATTTTAAAATAGCCGGTAACTCTAACCTAAATTAACCTATTTAACCAAATTTATATATTTTTTATCATCACTCTTAATGACCTTTCTGAGGTGCTTCTGAGTTGATTTCATTCTGAGTTGTCCGGTCACCAAATAAAGGGTGGCCCAAAAAGACATATTTATGAATTGAATTCATTATAACTTAAAAAACTCTTTGTACTACAGTTGCTTTTTTTTACATTAGCTCCACACAGGAGGCACCGAGGAAAACAATTTCCCTCAGGGCCTATATCATCTTTGAGGATGCTGCGTGAAGGGTTTTTTTAAGGGAAAGGAAGGAGAAGAAAATATGGGAAGGAAAAAGGTATGAGGGGTGGGTAGGAATCTGGGGGTCAGTGTGGCCAGGAGTGACGGACGTATGAATCTATTCCTCACACTGCGGTGCAAGGCGAAGGGTCAGGAGAATCCGGCCGGAGACGTCAAAAGGCCTCCCTCAATCTGTCTCCTCCGATCCAGCCCGCCACGCAGTGGTTGGGCAAACGTATCCGCCACCTAGACCTAGACAAACCTCATCCCATGAACCCGAGCACCCCTGCTAAGTCACCAAGCGTAGCTAACCACTTGGGGTGACCTGTGCGGCGGTACCCATACCCGCCTCCCAAATTGAGTTACGCTCACAATCAAAAATTTGAGAGGCAGGTATGGGTACCGCCGTCCCTGCAACCATTCATTGGACAACCATTTTATAAAGGGCATTTTATAAAGGGCAAAAACTATATAACAGTCTGCCAAATGTCGTAAAGGAAGCCTCAAGTCTCAGCACTTTTCGTAGGATATGTGCATTATATGTAAAAAATAGTTTTTGATTATTTACCAATGTTATTCTCATATCTTATTCTTTTATAATGTATTTTGGTCTAGCTATCTTCTTTATTTAGTATTCTTTTTTAAAATGTATTTGTAAATGTTACTGTACCTACTTCGTAAATTGTACTTTTATAAATATTTTCCCACTAGATGTATGAAAATATTTACGTACATCTAAATAAAAAAAATTCAAAAACAAAACAAAACCAACACCACTGCCCTATTCACCCAAAATGGTTTGCTGCGTTTGTTGACTTAGCAGAGGTGCCCGTGTTCATTTATCTCTATCTTGGAGCGGATGTGTCTGCTCACCAAGTGCATTGCGGGCTAAATTCGGAGAGACTGGTTGAGGGTGATCTTTTGAACTCTCGAGCAGGACGGTCTCGGAACATTGCCTTGCACCGCAGTGGGAGGGATAGATTCATACGTTTGTCGCTCTTCGATACACTGACACCCAGATTTCCATCCACCACACACACAACAGAGTAAGTTCGGGTAATATGGCACACCGTAACCCTTTTTGGTAATAAAATAAGAAATTTTTGAGATCAATCAGCTTTTTTTATTGGTTAAATCAGTCCTTTGAACTTAATGGTACAAAACAATTAAAAATTTAAGGTTATTGACTTCGAAACATAGCTAAAACAATTTTTTTTCTTAATCTTGAACAATCTTAAAATATAAATATAGGTGGGCCAATATGGCCACAAACGAAATGTACTATATTGTCCACCATATCAAATAAAATAAAACAAATAAAGACTTTCGTCAGAACTGTCAACGTACAATGGATCATGTTCTTCCTCTGAGCTAGACATTTGTACCTCCTTAGATTTTGACTTTGGTTTTTTACCTTTGCCCTTTCGTTTTTTGCCTCCCATAGTCTTTTCGATTTAATTTTTTTTTTAAAGAGTCTTGCTATTCATTTTGCACGGGGATGAAGTAAGCAATGTCGACGTAGCAGCCTTTCTGTCTCGGTTAGTAGTTTTTCTAAGTGCTATTTCTGGTATTGGAGACAATTGGAACGGCGTTATAAAAATTCTGATCTCTTGAAGTCGAAGGCTATGGCGATCTCAGAATGGGAACTACAACTTGTTCACAATGGACTGGTGGTGTACTGTTCTCGTTTCTTGAAGCAGAGGCTACACCAGTAGCCAACACATGACCCATATCAGGTTCATTTATGGTGGATGTCATGTCAACAGATTCATTTTCTATTGCAGGAGTAGAACCTAAAGTGGTTGATTCTGGTGTAATATTTTCTTGATTGGTGATTCTACATTCTGGCTGATTGTCCATATCAATAAAATCTTGATCTTTAAAAACATTTCTGTTTACAGGATATAACCCTGTTGCACGAAAACCACCGACAGATATCTCACCGCTTTGAGAACGTAGATATGCGTGTCGAAAAACTTCCACCATTTCGTATTGGGTTAGTGGGCATGAATTGTTCCTTACCCATGATCTTATCTCATCAGAAACATAATTTTTCAGTGGTTCCACGAATAACCTATTTAGTGGTTGTATTTTGTGGCTGGAATGTGGAGGAATTGATAATAAGTGGACATGATTTTGTCTCGTGAGGACTATTAATTCTAGATTTCTAGTATGACTTATATTAGGTCCTTACATATGAAATTGGCGTTTTGTATGGGAGGAACATAAAGTCGATTTTTTATTTAAATATAATATATTTATTTAAATATAATATATAAAATATAAAATATCTTGGAATCTTAATAGATAAAAATGTTAAATGGAAAGATCATATCAATCTCACTGTGGAAAGAATAAGAAAACTTATCTATATTTTTTATAATATACGTAATATTTTAAACAGGAAAACTATAAAAATTGTCTATTATGCATTAATTCAGTCCTTATTACAGTACGGCATTATTGGGTGGGGAGGGGCCTTTAAGGCTTCCTTACAGCCCATAATTATAATGCAAAGAATAATTATAAAAATCATCCTTAAGAAACCATACGACTTCCCTACTACAGAGATATTTCGGGAATTCAATGTAGCAACTATCACAGAATTGTATAAGAGAAACGCCTTATGCCAAATTTATAAAGAATATTTTATTCACAAAATTCACCCCTCAGATAGCATAAGCAATAGATTCAAAACTAATGGCTTAATAGCCATCCCTATGCTAAG
Source organism: Limnephilus marmoratus (assembly GCA_917880885.1). Taxonomy (NCBI): domain Eukaryota; kingdom Metazoa; phylum Arthropoda; class Insecta; order Trichoptera; family Limnephilidae; genus Limnephilus; species Limnephilus marmoratus. The sequence goes on from OU862907.1 coordinate 65,656,091, forward strand.
AACAACCACGGCTCAGCACCACTATTTGTATTTAGGTGTAAGATGGTACAATATATTATTATCCAAAAACAAAATAAACATAACAGAAACGCTGAAATATGAATTATTCAAAAAACAAATAAAGTCTCTGAAATTGGATAGTGATATATTGTACCCTTAATGTAAATTACCCCTACTGAAAATTGTAATATTTAATATTTAAAAAAAAAATGTATTGTTATTGTCCTTCATTAACGATATTTTTTTCTTAATTATGTACTTATCTAAAATAATGTTGAACTTTTATTTCATAAGTTCTTTGATAATTGTTTACACTCATTGGAACATCATTATTTTTATTTGCATGTAAATACTCCTCCCATAAACACGAGCTCCTAGAGCTCAACTTATGGAGTAGTAGAATAAAATGTCAAATATTTTATAACCTACCATATTATGTAACCATTTGAAATATGTAAACAAAAAAAAAAAATCGTGAAATAAATAATAAATAAAAAAAATAAATAATTTAATCAAAGTATGTACCATTGCTATCTATGCATTTTTGCCATCTCATAGGTAGTTCATCGATCCCTTTACTAAAAAAACCATTCGGACGAGAATCAATAAAATCTTTGAAGGCGGTTTGGACTGCCCCATCGGAGTTGATTTTTTTCCCTTGCAAGAAGTTATCCAAATTTCGAAAAAAATGGTAATCTGTTTGGGCAAGGTTCCGAGAGTACGGCGGATATCTTAGATATTCCAATTAAAGCTCCTCTAATTTGGTAGCCGTCTGTTGTGCAGTGTGTGGTCTAGCGTTCTAACGCACGTTTGTTGATTTGCTTCACTCAATTCGTGAAGTACCCACATTCCAAGCCACCTTCCCAATTTGCTTCAAGTGGATTAAAACAGTTTTATCACTAACACCGCAGCCTGTAGCTAACTCGGGCGTGGTTTGCGATGGATCCGCTTCCACAATAGCCTTCAATTCTTCATTATCAACTTTGGTCTCCGGCCGTCCACGGGGCTTGTTCTGCAGGTCGAAATTTCCAGAACGAAAACGTTGGAACCAAAAACGCACTGTGTTTTCTTTTGCGGCACCGTCGCCATACACGTCATTAATCCTTCGAGCCGTTTCTGCAGCACTGGTCCCACGGTGGGACTCGTACTCGTAAATAACTAATGCTAATATTTGTGATTGCCCTAACTTAGAACGGGTGACAAAAATCAAATACTTAGGTATTATCTTTGACAGCAATTTAAAGTGGAAAGAACACATTATCACTACAGCAAACAAACTTAGAAAATCAATATACTTCTTTAGACATTCTCGCAACTTTTTAAACTTGAATCAACTCATAACAATTTACTATGCTCTATGTCAATCTCTAATTGAATACGGTATTATAGCCTGGGGAGGAGCAAACGATGCCGCCATTGACCCGATCTTTAAAGAACAGAAACTAATTATTAAGATTATATTAAAACTACCGATCACAAGCAGTTCGGATGAAATCTTTAGGAGAATCTGTGTCTTGGACATTAGGCAAATTTATGCCAAAAACATATTAGCATACCTCTTCAAACACATAACTACCTTTGAAAATGTCCAAACTGCTCGCGATACTAGAACTAAAGGGCATAATCTCCTATTTATCCCTTTTGCTAAAACAACCTTTGGCCAAAGAAATTTTAGATACTTTGCAACAAAACTATATAATACACTTCCACTGGCAATTAGACAAAACACAATGTATCTTAAATATAAATCTGACACCAAGTCCTGGATTACCAGCCAAAATAGATCCAACATCAAAGATTTTATCAAAACTAACTTATAAGTATTTATTTTTTCAATTTTACGTTGATGATTAACTGTTACTTGTAATATTGTGTTATTATTTGTACTTTGTATGTGTTATTATTATAAACTGCTCATGCTAAGCGCCTGCTCTCAACACAGGTTCTCCTAGTGAGACAGGCATAGAATAAAACAAATTGTAACTCAAAAGTAATAAAGATGAATAATAAAAATAAAAAATAACGCGATATTTCAAGTTTTCCATTTTGTAAACTAAGTGACGCATGACGCAAAGAAAAAAAACAATTAAGGAAAAAACAAATAAATTATAATTTTCAAAACACAAATACATGAGTAAATAGCTGTAAAAATTTAAATTTGGAATTCCTAACCAAAGAGAAGATATTTGAGATCAAAGTTGCCAGTACGGCAAAACGCCAATTTCATATGTAAGGATCTAATATTAAGTTGAACACATCATCCACGTACCTCTTCCGACAATGTACAAATTTTAATAATAAGCCACAGCTATTAAAAATCTTATTTTCCGGATTATTTATAAATATATCCGCCACCAAGGGGCTGGTACTAGCACCCATAGCCACGCCACATTTTTTTTGATTCATTGACAATCTATAGTATATGTATGTAAAAATGAGTCGCTGAATGTGTTGCTAAGCGCATAACTTTCGAACGACTGCACCAAATAGGATAGTTCTTTTTTTTGTGTGTTCGTTATTGTCAGCACAAGGTTTTTATAGATCTTCAGGTGAGCTCTGGCATTATGAAATTTGTATAAAAAAATTGCTATTGGTGGCACGCGAGGTTTGAAAACTGAATGTATGGAAAGCGGGAGGGAGGGAGAGATGGGAGAGGTGGACCTGGGAGTTCGGAGGGGAACTCGGGAGGTGGGAAGGGGGGGGGAGTGGAGAGGGGAGAGGGAAAATGGAGGTGACGGAGTGGAAAAGGACACGCAGGGAGAAACAATTTCTTTATTAAATGACATAGCAACGCATGCCGGGAACCAGCTAGTATTGAATAAAAATCAATCACAGTATTTTTAAATAATAACTTTTTAAATTTAAATATTTCAATAAGATTGACGGACGTATGAATCCGTCCCTCCCACTGCGGCACAAGGCGATGGGCCGAGAAAGTCCAGATGGAGAAGTAAAATGTCTCCACTTCCAAGACCAAGACAAACCTTATTAACCCCGGCACCCGTGCTAAGTCACTGAACGTGATGAACCACTTGGGGTTATCTATGGCAGGAGTGTTGTTTATCCAATAAATGCTTCCCGGGCCAGCGGTACCCATACCCGCCTCCCAAATTGCATACTCTAGTACAAAAATTCCTGCATTTTTTAAATTATTTTGCTGATCAAGATAAGGCATTTATCGTCATTTTCATATTATCAATTTCTCAATCAAATTAGTTCAACATGAGATAACACAATATTATTAAAGCACTTGACAACAGGAGTCTTGTATTATCTGATTGATGACTTAGGCCTTGAGGGAAATTGTTTTTCTCAGGGACTTTTGTGTGGAGCTAATACAAAATAATTAAACATTTTCAAATATCGACTTTATCTTGAACAGATTTTCAAATAGATAGGAAGTTCGATCAATAAAGGCTACGTCAATGGATAGGAGTGGAAACGTCTTATATAATACAGTTATATCACTTTTCTTTCAAATGAAAGAACTTTCAACTCAGAATGCAACCAACTCAGAACCACCTCAGAAAGGTCATTAAGAATGATGATAAAAAAATATAAAAAATTGGTTAAATAGGTTACGTTAGGTTAGGGTTATGGGCTATTTTAAAATTATTGTTTTCATAGCTTTTAATGACTTTTCAAAGAGGTGTTGAGTTGACTTCATTCTGAGTTGGCGTGGAACCAAAAAAAAACATTTCATTACCTTATTTAAATAATTTCTAGGAATTAAAAAGAGTTCGTAGAGCAGTGGTTCTTAAACTTTTTATAACATGCTAAGTGCCCCCTCAAAATTTCAAAATAAATTTCAAAGAATATTGTGGGAAAAGAAAACAACGCTTTAAAAAAATTACTTTTATTGGTTAGTTTACAATATCAGTAGTTTAGTTTACAATGTTAGTAGGTTAGTTTACAATGTTAGCAGGTTAGTTTAAAATGTTAGTAGGTTAGTTTACAATGTTAGTAGGTTAGTTTACAATGTTAGTAGGTTAGTTTACAATGTTAGTAAGTTAGTTTACAATGTTAGTAAGTTAGTTTACAATGTTAGTAGGTTAGTTTACAATGTTAGTAGGTTAGTTTACAATGTTAGTAAGTTAGTTTACAATGTTAGTAGGTTAGTTTACAATGTTAGTAGGTTAGTTTACAATGTTAGTAGGTTAGTTTACAATGTTAGTAGGTTAGTTTACAATGTTAGTAGGTTAGTTTACAATGTTAGTAGGTTAGTTTAAAATGTAAGTAGGTTAGTTTACAATGTTAGTAGGTTAGTTTGCAATGTTAGTAGGTTAGTTTACAATGTTAGTAGGTTAGTTTACAATGTTAGTAGGTTAGTTTTCAATGTTAGTAGGTTAGTTTACAATGTTATTAGGTTAGTTTACAATGTTAGTAAGTTAGTTTACAATGTTAGTAGGTTAGTTTAAAATGTTAGTAGGTTAGTTTACAATGTTAGTAGGTTAGTTAACAATGTTAGTAGGTTAGTTTACAATGTTAGTGGGTTAGTTTACAATGTTAGTAGGTTAGTTAACAATGTTAGTAGGTTAGTTTTTAATGTTAGTAGGTTAGTTTACAGTGTTAGTAGGTTAGTTTACAATGTTAGTAGGTTAGTTTACAATGTTAGTAGGTTAGTTTACAATGTTAGTAGGTTAGTTTACAATGTTAGTAGGTTAGTTTACAATGTCAGTAGGTTAGTTTACAATGTTAGTAGGTCAGTTTACAATGTTAATGGGTTAGTTTACAATGTTAGTAGGTTAGTTTACAGTGTTAGTAGTAGTTATTAGGTTAGTTTACATTAGTAGTTGGTTAGTTTACAATGTTAGTAGTTAGTTTAAGATGTAAGTAGGTTAGTTTCCAATGTTAATAGGTTAGTTTACAGTGTAAGTAGGTTAGTTTACAATGTTAGTAGTTAGTTTAAGATGTAAGTAGGTTAGTTTCCAATGTTAATAGGTTAGTTTACAGTGTTAGTAGTAGGTTAGTTTACATTGTTAATAGATTAGTTAACATTGTTAGTAGGTTAGTTTACAATGTTAGTAGTTAGTAAACAATGTTAGTAGGTTAGTTTACAATATTAGTAGGTTAGTTTACAATGTTAGTAGGTTAGTTTACAATGTTAGTAGGTTAGTTTACAATGATAGTAGGTTAGTTTACAATGTTAGTAGGTTAGTTTACAATGATAGTAGGTTAGTTTACAATGTTAGTAGGTTAGTGTACAATGTTAGTAGGTTAGTTTAAAATGTTAGTAGGTTAGTTTACAATGTTAGTAGGTTAGTGTACAATGTTAGTAGGTTAGTTTAAAATGTTAGTAGGTTAGTTTACAATGTTAGTAGGTTTTTTACAATGTTAGTAGGTTAGTTTAAAATGTTAGTAGGTTAGTTTACAATGTTAGTAGGTTAGTTAACAATGTTAGTAGGTTAGTTTACAATGTTAGTATGTTAGTTTACAATGTTAGTAATTTAGTTTACAATTTTAGTTGGTTAATTTACAATGCTAGTAGGTAAGTTTATAAGGTCAGTAGGTTACTTTACAATGTGAGTAGGTAAGTTTACAATGTTAGTAGGTTAGCTTACAATGTTATTAGGTTAGTGTTTAATGTTAGTAGGTTAGTTTACAATGTTAGTTGGTTAATTTACAATGCTAGTAGGTAAGTTTACAAGGTCAGTAGGTTACTTTACAATGTGAGTAGGTAAGTTTACAATGTTAGTAGGTTAGTTTACAATGTTATTAGGTTAGTTTTTAATGTTAGTAGGTTAGTTTACAATGTTAGTAAGTTAGTTGACAATGTTAATAGGTTAGTTTCCAATGTTATGTGGTTATTTTACAATCTACCTACTAACAGTTTACAATGTTAGTAGTTAGTAGGTTAGTTTACAATGTTATTAGGTTAGTTTTCAATGTTAGTAGGTTAGTTTACAATGTTAGTAAGTTAGTTGACAATTTTAATAGGTTAGTTTACAATGTTATTTGGTTATTTTACAATCTACCTACTTACTAACAGTTTAAAATGTTAGTAGGTAGATTATTTCGGATCCAATGATCGTTTGTTTGTACATACCTTTATGGGATTTTATTGTCAATTGAATGGCTGTTGGATTCGTTATTTTATCTTCGTAAATTAATAATGTTTTGAGATTCAAATTTCATTTCGTTTTTTAATATTTATTAATTTAACTTAAATGCTATTCTGGTAATTAATTATTTTCAATACACACTTTTCGGTTTGTGCAATCGCTAAAGATTTAAAATATTAATTCTGCAATGAATGACATCTATACGTCGGGTTTACACTTAATTAATATTTCATTTGGAATTATTATTTTAAAATACAGTTTTGGTTCGGACTCTGCTTACCTTTGACTATTTATTAAATTTGGTAAATTCGGTTTTATATTTAACTAGCTGACCCGACAAACGTTCTTCTACCATATAAATTATTTCTATTGAATATTTTGGTTGTTATAACGAATGTGTTGTAAGTGTGTGGGGGTGGGATCTATGAAAGAAAGAGGAATGGAGCGCTGTAGACGATAACCGCCGATAAAAACAAAAAACACCAATTAAAATAGGAAAGTGAAATAAAGAAAATCAATATAAATTTCGTAGAGCAATTGAGTGTACGATATTTTTTGTCAGTCCGTCTTTAGCCAACACAAATAAGCTCAATGGTTTGCCTACGCGAGAATATGATGCCGAATGAAATATCAAAATGACGCGACGCTTCAATTTTGAATGGTGGTCTTACACCAGGGCGATACTAATAGTATCTTCCACTCTGGAACTTGCCGAAAATACACTATATATTATTTTAAATGAATTAATTGTGAAAAAACACAAATTAATCAAATAAAATTTATTTGCGCATGCCGGGTTCGAACCCGCGACCTCCGGATTGTGAGTCGAGAGTCTTACCCACTGGACTACGGAGGTCGTCGTCCCCTTCCGCCTCCCCTTCTTCTCCTGCATCCTCTTCCCCTCTCGCGTTCCCACTCCGTCACCTCCACCTCCACCTTCCCTCTCCCCACTCCACTCCCCCCCCCCTTCCTCCGTCCCGCAAACCCTTCTCCCGAGTTCTCCTCCGCCCTTCCAGGTTCCCCTCCCCTTCCCAGGTTCCCCTCCCCCCTCTCGCCTTCGCCTTCCACCTTCCCCGCCTTCCCTCTTCCCTTTACCGCTCCCTCGTCCCGCCAACCCTCCTCCCGCGTTCCATATATTCAATCACAGTACATTCAGTTATTAAACAGCCCGCGTGCCACCTTTTACAATTTTATTTAAATTTCAATTTTTCATGTATATTAAATTTGGTATCTAACATAGGTACCTATTTAAAATATCTAAAATTCTTGATTCGATTCAAACTATTAGGGGAGTACCTACTTTAAATAAATTTATCAACTTAAAGATTTTCAAAAATAGAATTTTATTTAACAATCATTTTTCTGCAAAATGTCATTCTTTCTAGAACTGTCATTCCGTTGTTTACTATGACAAATTATGAGTCAATTTAAAACGCATAAAATTATTCTTTTCCTTTGTAACTTCCAAATAAAAAGTATGTATAAATGCTCTTCTGCTAAAATTCAATGTTCTGTAAAAATTTTGAAACAATCCATCGATTACTTTCCGAGATTAGCGAACGCAAACATATGGAAACTAAATTTTTATAAATATAGATAAGATTATATACTCCGATGTTTAAAGATACTTTATTGGATTCAACAATTATTTTGTTATAGAAGGCATACCTTTTTCCTTTTTTAAAAAAATCTTATTTTTACGGCAACACATTATATCTATTTACATGTGAAATGATTTATAATCAAATCTTTCGCTTTACTTTTTGTTTTCATAATTTCTCGGAAGCTATGTAATTTGTTTATATGAAGTTGGCATACATAAGTCTTTAATTTTTTTCTCTTCGGCAACTCTAGTTTGCTAAAATCAAACATTCATCAACTACCGGATCTGCCCTGATGATGGACACTGCAACGATGTCCGAAACGTTGGCTAAAGAAGGAGGTAGCGCAACATGGCATAACACCCAAAAACAAATAACGAAAATTCATCAACTCTTTATATTGGATTTATGTGGAAGTTTAATACTGCTTTGTTGTTTGCTAAGTTGTTTTTATACAAAATTTTATGAATTTTTATTTTTCCGGGAACAATAAAAATTTTTGTTTGTTGTATTTTTATATTCAACTGTTTATTTTGGATTTATATGGAGGTTCATACAATATTGAGTTGTTTTCTGAAGATTTTGGTCGGTTTCTTTATATAACAGTAATAGAGCTGACATTGGTGTTTGGTTATACATCATAATATACTTCGGGATAAATTTTTTTCTCACTTTATTTAACTTTAAAAAATTTATTTTTTTGAACGATTACACTTTATTTATAATTTGTTTTGTAAACTTAAAAGGGGCATTTCAAGATGAAGCGTTTTTTAATGAACACACATTCGAAGTTCACATATGAACACGAATATGAACTTGTTTTGTTCTGTCTGTCTTTTCGTTGCGTCCATGTTATGTTTCTTATTGTTTCGAAAATTTCAGGTCATCATTTTTATTATAACTTTCTTTTCGGTGGGAAATGTTTCAGTATTTTTGTTGGCGATGCGAATGATTACGACCGTAACATGTTTTATAACCTCTGCGTGCGTTAGTAGTTAGTCTCGGGTTCTATGTTCTTAAAACCTCTGAGTTCTTGGACGCGATTTTTTTTCTAATTGAGTAGTTTCGCTGAAATGGATTTAGATTTTCCTTTTTCTTTTCAATCGCAGTTGAACAGGAGACCTGTTGATGCAGATGATTTTCCTGTAGTGGTGAGAGGCCTGTTGTCCTTTTATTTTCTTTTACTGCAAAAATTTAGACGCTTTGGAGTCGATGTAACGTTTTGTTATGTTTAGGTATTTTTCAGGTTTTCCATATCCTTCTTCTTATTCCTTGCACTGTCCCAACTCATTGCCCCCAGGTAGGCTGTTGGGGTCGGCTCTTCTCGTTCTCATCAGGTTGTAATTTCTTCTGTTCTGAGTATCGCTTTCATCTAGGCCGTTTCTCTGAAGAATTTTGGAGCATTGAGTCATCCAGGAGTTCTTCGGTCTTCCTCTGGATGACTGTCGATGAAGCTCCATAGACTTATGTGCCCATACCATCTCAACTGTCGTTCCTCCAGCTTACTATTTATGTCTGTGACTACCAGCCTACCACGAATGCGTGAACTTTTGATCTTATCATTTAGTGATACTCCTGCCGACCATCTAAGCATCTACATTTCTGCTGTTTCGAGTTGCCTTGAGTAAGTAGGAGTTATACACAGTCCAGCATTCGGAGCCATACATTATTGCGGGTCTTACAATAGTCTGGTATATCTTTCCTTTAAGTTTTATAGGCATTTTGGAGTCACACAATATTCCTGTTACGGATCTGAATTTAATCCATCCAACACCTATTCTTTGGATGATATCCGCTGCACATCCTCCGTCTCTGTGGATTAGTGAGCCCAGATACTTAAATGAATCACAGTTGGCTAATGTTACTCCATCCAGTTTCATCGAAGGAGTTACAGCATTTTTATCTGTGGCAAATGGCAAATACAAATATTCAGTCTTTTTCCTGCTTATTTTAGGCCATTATCCTCCAGAATCTTTCTCCACCTTTCCATGCTATTCTGTAAGTCACAATGATTATCTGCTATCCGTAGGTACTATATTATCTGCAAAAAGCATAGTCTTGAGACTATGTTCTGTTCTGTATACTGTTCATTTTTTACTTTTTAGATAATTCATGACCATTATGAATAGCAGTGGGCTGAGGACAGATCCTTGGTGTACCCCCACTTTAATTGGAAATTTTGGTGATGTCCCTGATGTGCATCTTACTTGGGTTTCAACGTTTGTATACATATCTTGTATGGACAGCATATATCCTTCTGGTACATTGTGGGCTCTCAATGCCGCCCATATCAGGCTTCGGGGTACCCTGTCAAATGCTTTTTCCAAGTCTATAAATACCATGTGCAAGCCTTTTCTATATCCTTATGAGGATTTATATGGAAAGGTTGTTCAAGTGGTATTTGTTCAGTCGTTTTATTCAGAAATAAGATGCTATATGAAGTTTTATATAACCTTTACGTTATTCTTGGGAAAATATTAAGGCTTTGTATGTTCTGGGATTTTTCCGGTTTTTCCATCACATTTTGAGGATTTATATGGAAATGTTGGGCAAATGGTTGTTCAACAGTCGTTGGGTCAACATTGTTCTGATAATTTTTCTTCTAGTTTACAATTTAAAATGGGATAATTTTTTTTTCTTCTTTTAAATACATGTCGTTTGGGAATTTTGTATTCAATTCTATATTTGACGTCGTGAATAAATTTACGTTTAATTGGGAGATTATCAGAACAATCTTTATGTTTCATCTTTTTCGTGTTCATCTTCTCAAGCACTTCTCCTACTTTAGGGTAATTGATTGATGAACTTATTTTAATAAAAATATATATTTTTTTTAATAATATAATTTCTTTCTTTCTTCTTCCTTCAGAAAGTCTTAAAATAATATATTTTCAGTGAATTAAACACTTCAATTCTAATGATTGTTTTAAATTTATTTTAAATTTCAATAAAATTTGGATTATCAATAAATCTCATTGAATTTAATGTTTCAAATACCCAATCTTTTCTGATTACGTCTAAAAAGGATCGAAATGAAAATGTAGTCTCTTTCAACGGAAGCAATCTTCCGAACAGGCACTCCATTGATATGCTTGGTGTAACCTTAAGTGACCAGCAGGGCCGGTTTTAGCACTACCAGCGCCCTGGGCGAGATTTCCACGGCGCCCCCTAACTGCAATTCAATTCCATACGAAAAAAGGCAATGGGTATAATGAAATAACCGTTTATTAAAAAACAAACTATTTATTTAAAAAACTAATAAATTTCACTTTTCTAGTCTTTCTATCGGCGAAATTGATAACCTAATAAAATTCTTTGATTAGGCATTATCAAAATGATCTTACTTGTCAGACAGAGGCTCCATTAATAATAATAATAATAATGATTTATTGTCTTCATTTCTTAGTAACAGTAGAGATAATGATATCCTCACTGGGATCTCCCGTGCTGAGGATTTCATTTACATATTATAATTTAATTATAAGAAATTGATATGAATTAGACATAACATATATCATGTAGTATTTTTTTTTTAAATAATTATAAAGTAAATAAGATAGTGTTTTTTATAATTCAGATTACTAGATTTGGTTACCGATGAATTCGTTTGTATTCCAGATGTAGATGCCACATTCAGGTCTTGATTTTTTGTTATGATATATTTATCTATATTCATAAACTTTTGTGTTTTTAAATTCCTTTTCTTTTTCTGCTTTTCGTTTTCTATATTTTGACCCAGATTTCTTTTGATCAGACCAACGAGTTCAGACATTTTGTACTAATTAGTGAAGTAGTAATCAATAAAATCTGCAACAAATTAAATCTCTGTAAGTCGAAACATTTCTAAAAATAAATTGATTACATTAAAATTTCATTATAACGCTATCCAGCGAGAACGACCAAAAACGCATTATATTTGGGATAGCGTTAAACACGGGAAGGAAGATAAAAAAATATAGGTAACATTGACATGGCAGCAGAATATTTGTGAAATGTTTTACTTTTACAAGCTTGTGTTTCGCGACAGTGCTTAGATTTGCATGAAAAAATCACGATCATCCACTCATTCCCGTGAGAATGAGATTTTCCCGCATTAAAAAGTATGTAATCTATATATTTCCTCGGGATCTATATTATCTCCGTATCAAAATTTCATCAATATAGTATAATTAGTACCAAAGATTACCCCGCCCCACAGTGGCTGAAATTTGAGCGCTGGCGTGACGTTGACCCCAGATCGGCATGTTCCCGAAATGATTTTTTTTACTAATGTATTCTCAATTAACCACTGACATTAAAAAATTCATTGAAAATAACATCCGAAGCTTACTTACTCGGTAATTGTTGAATTTTAATTGGTATGATGTTGAACAATTTGGGCCCTAAGTAGGAGTATTGTCTTTGGGCATGTGATGTGTATGTAGTAGGTGGAACTGCTGGATTCCTCCCTGCATGGCGAGTGTTGTGGAGATGATCAATGGATGAATGGTGGTGTCGGTGTTTTTGTGTATGTAAAATAATTTGTCTTATGTATAGTTGCCGTATATCAAGAACTCGTATCTCTTCAAATAATAGATCACTGGGATACCTGAAGGGTTTCTTAAGGATGACCCTTAAAATTAATTTTTGTGCTTTTTCTAAAGGATCCATTATTGTTTGGAACAGCCGCCCCATCCCAGGGATGCATATTCTAGCAATGGCATGGTACATTTGTTTCATATCTTTTACGCAAAGAATATTTCTAACAGACATGAATAGATGAGTAAGTTTTCTGATTTTCGTGGAAGTTGAGACTATATGTTCGTCCCATCTCAGAGATTAATCTATTATGATTCCCAGATATTTTATACTATCGACACATTCTAAGTTTAAGCATTTACAATTGGTTTGGTCATTACAATGGTGTATAAGGAAGGATGTTGTGTATTTCTTTTGGTTTTCCTGCTTGAGTTGCGCTGAAACGGATGAATTTGGTTTTATCTAAGTTAAGAGTGAGGAGATTGTTGTCTAACCATTGTTTAACCTGTGTTCAGTTTGATGGAAAAAATATTTACCATGACCCCCATCCCCGCTATCTTGGAGTAACTTTGGACAGGAGCCTGAATTACCGGAAACACATGGAAACAGTGGGCAAAAAAACCAGGACAAGACTAAACTTAGTCAATAAGCTGGCTGGTACTAGCTGGGGATGCGACGCCAACACGCTCAGAACGGCATCCATTGCCCTGGTTTTCTCAGCAGCTGAATACTGTACTCCAGTATGGGCCAGAAGCGCCCACACTTCCATGGTCGACGTTCAGCTTAATGCCACAATGCGAACCATCAGCGGAACCTTAAAATCGACTCCTCTTCCTTGGCTCCCCGTACTTGCAAATATAACCCCGCCAAATATCAGGCGAGAGATTGCAACACTGAGGGAATACAAGAAGGCGCTGCAAAAAAGCGAAATACCCTTGCACGATGATGTCGTTTCTTACCCGGCATGCCGCTTAAAGTCTCAAAAACCCTTCTGGACGGAAGGAGAAAGACTCCTTCGAACACCTCTCACCCCAGAAGATAGGTGGAAGCTTGAGTGGCAATCAGCCAACGTCAAAAACGCCGATCTCGTGCAAGACCCCACTGAGCCTGGGTTCTCATTGCCTCGCAAACTCTGGACTGCCATCAATAGGATAAGGTGCTCCCATAGCCGTTGTGCTCACATGATGCATAGATGGGGCCTTAAAGAGTCGGCGACGTGTGAATGCGGTGCGGTGCAGACCATCGAACATGTGGTCAACGAATGCCCGCTCCATTCATTCCCCGGCGGGATTGATGAGGTCCACAGGGCAACGCCTGAGGCCCTAGACTGGCTCGCAGACCTAGATGTCCCCCTCTGACCCCCCCCCATACGAAAGAAGAAGAATTGTTTAACCTTGTTTAAACCTACTTCCGCTTTACTGTGAACAGCATTCCAGCTTTTGTCTTCAAATAATAGAACTGTGTCGTCGGCAAAGGCGATAATGTGATCGGCAAAGGAACTGTTACATAGATCATTTATATATATATTGAATATAAGAGGTCCTAAAGTGCTTCCTTGGAGTACACCGAATTTAATATTAGCTGAATCGCTTATAGTGTCGTTGATAAGCACTCATTGGCTCCTGTTATCTAAATAGCTACACAACAGATTGAAGAGCTGACCTTGTATACCAATGCGCTGTAGTTTGTTCAGCAGAATTTTGTGAGAGATAGTATCGTAGTAAATAATAATATTATCTTGGATAAATTTAAAACATTTCAAATCATTATTTAAAATGTTCTACGATACTTTCGTTTACGAATCCAACTCTTTTTTTTTATTATTTATTAAAAATATCAATAATTATATTTTTTAAGTAAAATACAGATTTACTTTAACCCGTCTGATCACAGGAGATGCAAATTGTCCCACACATTTAATTTTAAAATAAAATTGTGATTGCGATAAAAGTTAAGATACAGTTTTATAACATTTTTTTGAAAAAGAATCTGTATTTAAAATTTTAAGTTGATTCCATTTTAAGTACTTTAATTCGAATTTTCGCAGGCGTGTATTTTTGAGCCAATCCGCATTTCCAATATCAAAATTTTAATATTTAGAAACAATAATGTTTTAATAAGCACGTCGGAAAAATTACTATATCTAGATTTTAGAACAATTTTGTTTTTCGCAAAAGGATTAAAAACAACAATAAAAAGTAACAATTAAATGCGCAAACATTAACAGGCAAAAGTTTAAAGATATATTTTTTTATGATTCGAAGGGTTAAACCAGTTTTCAGAATGTAAAATTCCATTTGAGGATTCATCTGCTGACACAATTCAAAGGAAAACATTATCTTATTCGAAGTTCAATTATAAAATTCTAGTTGCAGACTTTGTATCCTGTATGTGCTGCCAGAATCAAAGAAAAACCATTTTCATGTTCTGAGTGTAGTTTTAATTCGCCAGGTACAGATTTAATTTAAACCAGTACAGAATGTAAAATTCCAGTTGGATTCATCTGCTGACACATTTCGAAGGAAAACATTCTGTTATTCGATGTGCACTTATTAAATTCTAGTTGCAGACTATTTATTTAATGCCAGAATCAAAGAAAAACCATTTTCATGTTCTGAGTGTAGTTTTAATTCACGGCATACAAACTGGTTTTGTGTTCAGAATACAACGATAAATTAAATAACGAGTTGCAGATTCATCGTGCATCGAGTGAAGTTTTACAGTTGAGTTATATAATGCTGTAAAATTCTGAGAAATTGATTTTTGCGTGTGTAACTATTATTTGGGTATTCTAACGCAGTATCAATCAATCAAGTTTGGAGTAGAATTTATAAACATGATTTTCGATGAAAGAATACCTACAAGTGTGATTATAAAAAATTCCGGGTCGTACATAAATAGGTCGTAATAAAAAATAGGATTTCCGAATACAATCCCCCCCCCCCCCCCTCCCCCCCGCTTGAAGTACCCAAATAAGGGGGCGGCGAAATGTTTCTCCGCCCCGATGTTCTGAGTGTAGTTTTAATTCACCACATAAGATTTAATTAAAACCAGTTTTGTGTTCAGAATGTGAGTGCCGCTAGAATCAAAGGAAAACCATTTTTTAGTGTAGTTTTGATACACCGCATATTTAGTTTAATTTGAACCAGTTCTGTGTTATCAATATAATAATAAGTTGCCGATTCATCATGTACCGAGTGAAGCTTTGCATTGAGTTGAATTCCATACGTATGCGTGAAAAAGATACGAAATTCTATTACAGGCATACCATTCTCGATTTCTGAGAGCAGTTGTATATAAATTTGTAGTAGAATTTAAAGCATGATTTAATTGGAAGAGTACTCGGTACATGGGATTATAAAAATCGGCATAAAAAATAGGATTATTACCCCCCCCCCCCGGTCAGCGCTTGAAAATCTGCGGATGAAGTACCTGTAGAAGTTAGGGAAGGGTGCGGCAAAATTTTCCTCCGCCCCGGGCGGCCGAAACCCACGCTACGCCACTAACATACAGGCTGTAGATGTTAGTATCTGGAGTCGCGCAACACGGCATAACACCACAAAACCAAATAACGAAAAAAAAATAAGACAACAAACTATGAAGAAGTTACAGATTTATGAGACGAAAATGAGAATTTGCAAACACTGTGCGGCGGTACCCATAAATACCCGCTCCCAAATTGCACACTCCACAACTAAAATGAATATAACGTTGAAAGAACTGAGAATTGGTAACCGTGTTTGATTCAAAGTTTCTGGGACATCCTGTATGCTTTAAAACTAGATACCTAACCTGCGTGCATTTTAAAATATTATTTTGACAATCTAGATTAAACATTTCCAATTTATAAATTTGGCAACCGCGCCTTTATTAATATAATATGTGATAACACGACCACTCCTTGAAACCAGGCTACTTTGATTAGCTGATTGCTTATCTCTATATACTTTACATTGAACACAAATAACTACCTGGAAATGTTATCCAAATCCATATCAAAGAAAATTTTAATCAGTCATCGAGCTATATGAGACTTTCGACTCCTTGGCCCCATCCGTAAAAATCCAGTTCATAAAAAGGCCAGTTTCATAAGATTAAAGCTGAAAATATTATTTTTGTAATCATTTTTTTACATAAAATAAAATAAAAAAAAACATCGTTGGAATGCGTTTTTTGGGTAGCCATTTTAATATTTAATCGAAAAAAAATATTCCGACTTAAATAGGTAATTTGTAATTTTAATTTATACCGCCAAAATGATTTGTATCTATTATTAATTTTTTTTTATCTTATTACATCACTAGCTGGTACCCGGCATTCGTTGCTATGCCATTTAATAAAGAAATGGATTCTCCCTGCGTGTCCTTTCCCATTCGTCCCGTTTCCATTCCACCTCCCCTTCTTCTCCTGCATCCCCTTCCCCTTTCGCATTCCCACACCGTCTCCTCCACCTTCCCTTTCTCCATTCCACTCCCCCCATTCCCCCGTCCCGCGAACCCCGATCCCGAATTCCCCTCCCCCCTCCCAGGTTCCCCTCACCCCTCACTGGTTCCCCTCTCTCTCTCTCGTGAACTCCCTACCTGAGTCCCCCTTCCGCATTCCATAGATACTGTCCCAGTACATTTAGTTTTCAAACAACTCGCGTGCCACCTATTACAATTTTTTTATACAAATTTCATAATGCCAAAGCTCACTAGTAGTTTTACACAAACCTTGTCCTGATAATAACGAACACAAAAAAAAGAAATATCCCATTTGGAGCCGTCGCTCGGAAGTTACGCGTGCACATACATTTCGGCGATTCATTTTTATTTATATCATTTTTATTTATTTATATAGAAGATAGAAAATAGAAGATAGAAGATAGAAGATAGAAGATAGAAGATAGAAGATAGAAGATAGAAGATAGAAGATAGAAGATAGAAGATAGAAGATAGAAGATAGAAGATAGAAGATAGAAGATAGAAGATAGAAGATAGAAGATAGAAGATAGAAGATAGAAGATAGAAGATAGAAGATAGAAGATAGAAGATAGAAGATAGAAGATAGAAGATAGAAGATAGAAGATAGAAGATAGAAGATAGAAGATAGAAGATAGAAGATAGAAGATAGAAGATAGAAGATAGAAGATAGAAGATAGAAGATAGAAGATAGAAGATAGAAGATAGAAGATAGAAGATAGAAGATAGAAGATAGAAGATAGAAGATAGAAGATAGAAGATAGAAGATAGAAGATAGAAGATAGAAGATAGAAGATAGAAGATAGAAGATAGAAGATAGAAGATAGAAGATAGAAGATAGAAGATAGAAGATAGAAGATAGAAGATAGAAGATAGAAGATAGAAGATAGAAGATAGAAGATAGAAGATAGAAGATAGAAGATAGAAGATAGAAGATAGAAGATAGAAGATAGAAGATAGAAGATAGAAGATAGAAGATAGAAGATAGAAGATAGAAGATAGATAGATAAGATTTATATGAAACGGGGCAAAACGGGCAGCGCAAACGTTTCTCTTAAAAATGTTTTCAAGTGAAGAAAAACTGAGCTCGCTTTGGTTACACAACCATAACCACAGAACAATTCTATCCGCTTATCTTTTCAATATTAGCATTATAACAATAACAATGGAATAATAGGTCCGTGTGTTGAGGTAGGTGTAATTTGTACGCTTTTATCTACATATACTGTAATGACGGCCGGCGGGGTCTAGCGGTAAGGCTTTGACTCGCAATCCGAAGGTCGCGGGATCGAATCTCGGCGTGGCAAATAAATTTTATTTGATTAATTTGTGTTTTTACACTATTAATTCATTTAAAATAATACATAGTATATTTGCGGCGCGTTCCAGTGTGGAAGATACTCTTAGTCAGCCCCGGATCTAATGGGGGGCAAGCCGGGGCCCATGCCCCGGGCGGCAAGTTCAGAGGGCGGCCAAACTCAACTTTGACCACGGAATAAATAATAGTACAAGTAGAGAAATTTCACGGCCATATTAACTCGACTGATACCCAGAGCCCTGAGTGAGACGTGCTGCACGAACATTTATTATTCGCGAGGCGCGTAGGCATAGTTCAAAATACGCACCCGACCCGCTCGCCCGCAGGAACCACAGATCGCGGCAGCACGCGTCTGCTCTGGTTACCGTGCGTGCGAAAGAGATGAAGCTATATTCGAAAACTCCCTCGTCGATCTCTCTCCACGACAGTGTTTTGTTTTAAAAATGTGTCAAAAGTGTGTTGTTTATTTTTACTCTTTAGTACTTGTTGATCAACCGAAGGTACAATACTGATGTCATTAGTGTCGCATCAATAAATTTATCACAGTTCATCGATCGCTTTTCTGGGTAAGTATTTTATATAACTATCTTATGCTTTTTAAGTTACTATATTTCTTTTTTAAACTCAATTTAATACGTGCAATCACTTACGTCGTCAATTCGTCATTATTCAAACTTACTTAAAATTTTTACGTCGTTATGCGTGTCATGATTTGTTTATTACACGATGGCAGCCATCATATGACTGAGAAGTAAAACAGCCTTTTTATTTCAGCTTTTATTTAAATACAATGCAATGTAGCAGTTTAAAACGAATAAGCAGCCAGCAAGATAAATTTCAGTTGTGATTTCATCTGCTGAAGCATTTTGATGGAAACCATTCTCGTTATTCAAAGTGCAGTTTTAAAATTCTGGTTGCAGACTATATGCAGCCAGAATTTAAGGAAAACCATTTGCATGTTCTGGGTGTAGCTATAATTAAATTTCTTAATTAGTTACAGTAAAACCAGTTCTTTGATTCGAATATGCCCCCCCCCCCCCAGCAAGGTTAAAATAAATATAGATACCTAAGTGGGCGGGGGCGGCATTTTTCAGTTTTTGCCCCGCCTAAAAAAAAACGAAGATCCGGGGCTGCCTTAGTATCGCCCTGGTGGTCTTAACCACCGCTCAGAATTGAAACGTTGCTTGAAATGGCTTTAGCCGTGTTTCGTGACCAGATCTGAATAGCCAGATCCCTACCTTCCTCTTCCCCATCTCCTTCATTTCCCCACTACCTTCAGCCTCACAACATTCCCCAATTAGGGTTGAAATAGACTCACTGGCTCCAGACGGGAGCAGCTGAGACTCTTGTGAGGTATTAAAAAAAATACCTTTTTTTTCACAAAACCTTATTCTTTTAATTATTTACCTCAACACACAAATTCTAATCCCACAGAAGAGATAAGCGGATAGAAGTGTGCTGTGGGCGTGTCCGGGAACCCGAAGTAAGCACAATTTGTCCTTACTTCATATTTGACATTGATCAAACAATTCAATTTACAAACAAAACCTTATTCTTTTAATTATTTACCTCAACACACAAATTCTAATCTCACAGAAGAAATAAGCGGATAGAAGTGTGCTGTGGGCGTGTCCGGGTACCTGAAGTAAGCACAATTTGTCCTTACTTCATATTTGACATTGATCAAACAATTCAATTTGCAAACAAAACCTTATTCTTTTAATTATTTACCTCAACAAACAAAATCTAATCCCACAGAAGAGATAAGTGGATAGAAGTGTGCTGTGGGCGTGTCCGGGTACCAGAAGTAAGCACAATTTGTCCTTACTTCATATTTGACATTGATCAAACAATTCAATTTGGGAGGCGAGAATGGGTACCGCCGTCCCGAGAACAATTTACTAACTAACCAACACCTCTGCCATAGGTCATGACAAGTGGTTCGTAACGTTTGGTGTCTTGGCAGAGATGCAGCGTCGTACCAGGTCACACTGAACCCTATATTCCTACCCACCCCTCTTAACTTTTTCCTTCCTCTCCTTTCTTTCCTTAAAAGACGCTCCACACAGCATCCCAAAAAATGAAGTACGCCTTGAGGGAAATAATTTTTCTCAGGGCCTCTTGTGTAAAAAACTATCGTCGCCATAGTTCTTAGTTGTCCAAACGACCATTTGTGTTTTGCTTCAATCTCCACTAATCAATATCTCTACACACTACACATATTATAAATTAAAGTCCTCCGCGTCGTTTGTCTGTCTGTCTGTCGCTTCGCGATAAAATCAAAAACTACTGAAAGGATTTTCATGCGGTTTTCACCAGTAGATAGAGTGTTTCGTGAGGAAGGTTTAAGTATATAATTTGTCATGGATTTGTGGAAAATGGTTGAAACATAACGATAATTATTAGAAGTGTCGGAAAATGTCAAGCCGCCTGGTAGCTTTCATCGAAAACACTGCCTAGTCCTTTTGAGATATAACAAAACAATGCATGGTGGGATATTCCTCTTTTATTTATCTACAAAAAAGTCCGCGAAGGCATATATCTATCTTTTACGGATAGCTTACTATACCCAGGCCCGGACTGGGACCATTTGGGGCCCTCCGCTAAAACCTGTAAAGGGGCCCCCTAACGTGGGGTGGGGGGGGGGGGGCTTCAGAAAACGGGGGGTCCGGGGGCTTCCCCCGGATAATTTTTGAAAATTAGGTGCTTGAAAACAATGAAAAGGCGTTTTTACGCTAGATTGGCACCTATAAAGAAGAAGAAATTCAGATAGGTTTTTATACGAATATTATGATTTTCGACTTTTGTTGACTTTATTATTTACTGAAATAAGAAATTCACAGTATTTTTAAGATACCACAACAATACTAAACACATGCTGTAAAACTGCCAATATTTATAACGGAGTTCAAAATAAAGGGCAGGATTTTATTCACACCAAAGTAGTGTTGGGTAGGACACGATATCAGGATGAGTTTGTATGAGGTACTCAAATATTGAAATGAGGTGTTGAGGTGTCTCACCTCATTTGAGGTGAGGTGTTACAAAATATTTTCGCTTACAGGGGGGGGGGGCTGTTTTTTTTCCTTCAGCTTGATTTTCTTGGTTCAGAGGTGTTGGTTTTCTAATAAATACCGGGGTGGCGGTACCCATACCCGCCTCCCGTGTCTGTTATTTTTGTAATACGAAAAATGGATATAAAAAAGGCCTACCCCATCCCCCTCTTCACCACCTCTGATCCCCTCACTGCACCCCCATCTGATCCCCCTCTCCTGCACCCCCCCCCCCCCTCTTATCCCTCCCCCTCCTCAGCAACCCCCTCCACCTCATCTCAACACTGCCTCATCCTCCCTCCCTTGGGAGCTGTTGGGACTCTTGTGCGGTATTTACATAACATATAACAATAATTAAATAAATAAAAAATATTATTTTTTTTGGAGCAGTTGGTACTGTTGTGCGGTATTCACTTATCAATACATAAATTTACAATAAAAAATATTGAGAATAAAAAAAATAAATTAAGCAGTTGGGACTGTTGTGCTCATAAATTATTGTTATGTGTATTCACAAAACAATAATTTACAATAAAAAAATATTAAAAAAAAAAAAAATTTGGGCAGTTGGAACTCTTGTGCTCATAAATTATTGTTTTGTGTATTCACATAACAATAATTTACAATAAAAATATAATATAATATAAAAATATAATATATTTCAAAAAAAAAAATTTTCGAGCAGTTGGGACTCTTGTGCTCATAAATTATTGTTTTGTGTATTCACATAACAATAATTTACAATAAAAATATAATATAATATAAAAATATAATATATTTAAAAAAAAAAAAATTTCGAGCAGTTGGGACTCTTGTGCTCATAAATTATTGTTTTGTGTATCCACATAACAATAATTTACAATAAAAAATATTAAAAAAAAAATTTTTTTTCGAGCAGTTGGGACTCTTGTGCTCATAAATTATTGTTTTGTGTATTCACATAACAATAATTTATTAAAAAAAAATTCGAAAAAAAAAATTTTTTGGAGCAGTTGGGACTCTTGTGCTCATAAATTATTGTAATGTGTATTCACATAACAATAATTTACAATAAAAAAATATTTAAAAAAAAAAAAATTTGGAGCAGTTGGTACTCTTGTGCGGTATTCACTTAACAATAATTTAGAATAAAAAAATTAAAAATAAAAATTTCGGAGCAGCAGTATTCACAATATATGAATTTATGAATTGGCTTACCCCATCACCACCTCACGGTTCTAATACAAAAATGTCATAGAATATACAAACACTTCACGCCTCACCACCTCATACATTTGTCCCAAACTATGCGTGACATGACATGTAGTTTAATACATCAACCACCTCACACCTCACCTCGTATTTGTCCCATACGTGACAACGTGACATGACATGTAGTCCAATACACCAACCAACTCTCACCTCACCTCAAATTTGTCCCATACATGACATGAATGTAGTCCAACAAAACCAACCACCTCACACCTCATATTTTGTCCCTCCTTCATATTTGTCCCCCCCTTCATATTTGTAGTAATACAAAGAAAAAGAGTTGGTACAAATACATATGGTGAGGTGGGGGGACATTTTACGTGTTTGTACTGGACATTTGAGGTGCCTCTTGTATGAGGTACTCAACACTACACCAAAGCATTAAGGAATTATGTCAAAATTATTTGTGTAGTAAAAATAATGACAATCGGATTTTAGGGATTAGAAAAATAATACTAACATTTAAAAAAAAACCTGTGTGTTTAACAGTTTACAATGTTGTATACTAGAATAGAAGCAAGGGCGGATCCACCTTTGGCGCCAGGGGGGGGGTCACATAGCGCCAGAGGGGATCACATAGTCGTGGTCAAGTCACAAGAAGTAATTTAATTTTGATAATAATAGATACAAGTAAAAAGTAGGTCCACCTAGGTCCTGGATCCAGCCCAGGGGGGGGGGTCATGACCCCCATGACCCCCCCCTGGATCCGCCCTTGAATAGAAGGGGCTTAACTTAACTGAAATGATTGGACATTTTGCTTCCCTAGCCCTAAAGTAACAGTTTCTTTGTAAGCAACTCACTTGTTAAAGCTACTTCATCTATTATTCTATTTTTGTCCAAATTATAAAATAAATCCCTCTCAACATTAATAAAAAGCAGACTGGACATAAGGTCTTGGCCTAAGGACGACCGAAGTCAATTTTTGACGATTTTAAGTTAAGAAAAAACTCGTTCACATGTGACTTGGGTACAAGGTATGGTAAGAACAAATTTATATACAATATACAGGTTGGTAAACAGTCCAGATTGAGCAATGACGTTATATAATAAATGTAACGTAATTGAGATTGTTTAAGTTCAAACAGAACAGAAAAAGCACATGTCAAACACTGGAAACATTGTCTATTTTCAGAGCAGTAAATGTCACCATTTGTTTCCGCTTCCGTTGGGTCCAACTCGTCTTCTTCGTCAATGCATCTGTCTCCGTAGTTCTCAGTGGACTTGTGCAAACCGTCGGTCGCAGCTCTATCAACAGCCGACTTCTTTCAATTTTACACAGTTTAGAAACACTGTGCACAGCTTCTGTGGGAAATGTTTGGATTTTCAAGATAAAGTCAAACTTTTTGGGGTCCAACGAGGACCGGATTAACCATGTCTCGCACTAACGCACGTCTCGGGTCCCACCTTACCAATGGTGGACTATCGGAAAGGGAGGGGGGGGGGGGGGGGGTTGAAGGGGCATTTAAACGCCTCCTTGTTCCCTTGATAAAATCCTTAACAAAACTTTAAGAGGGGGGGGGGGTAGGTAAGGTTTTAAAACTTTATTTTTTTATTTTTTTCTGAATGTAAAACATGTCAGTATATTGAGTATTGTGTCAAAATTTCAAATAAATCGGAGCAAAACTAACGAAGGTAGAGCGTTTCAAGCGACCGGCCCTCATGCTCGATTCAAATATATTTCGAGTATAAAAAATTGTAAAGCGGTTTTCTCGCAAACAATATTTCTGAAGTTTGTGAACATCATAACTATCATAACTCAAAATAACTTGACTTGACCGATGCGACGAGTTTTTTTTAACATTTTATAATAACAAATTCACCGAAATTTTTTAGCGAAAATCGCGTTTTTCACTTCAAAATGCTGCCAAAAATTTTTAAAAAAATCGAAAAAAAACTCCCTCTGACTACCTACAAAAACATATTACGTTACCTGGTGCATGCAAATCGAATGTACAGTTTTTTTTAATATGTTGTCAACCAGGTTGAAAAACGTGTTAAAAAACTTTCGAGAAAAACGCTTTCAAAGTTTTGCTGAGGATAATTCAACATACAAACTGTTTAAAACGGTTTCATATAAAATGCTGTATCTATCAATTTTACCAATTCCCTCAATTAGTGAGAGCATTATTAACAAATGCATCTTTCAGAAAATGAATTAAAAATATTTTTTTTGCAGTGTTCTTAAAGTCTTGTTTAGGATTTGATCAAGGGAACATGGTGGCGTTTAGAGGCCCCCCAGAGTCAGAGGCCCGTGTGAACTGAATAAAAAACTTGTAAAATTACATCAACTTCACGAAGGGGGGAGGGGTCTATCAACTTTGCCGCCTGGGGCTTCTGACGGGTTTAGTCCGCCACTGCACTTTACCCTTCTCTAACATCCATTTTTTTTTTTCTTTTTTCTACCAAAACGTAATTTTATTCATAATTAATCTGTTCTTTTACTACGTTACAAAAGGTATGCCATCACCCCATTTAATAAAGAAAACGAATACAATACAATAAAATACAATAACCCTTTATTGCACATAAAAGGACACATACATATGTAGAAACAAAAATACATATTGTTAAAAAAATTATTACAAAGAGCCGTCTTGTCACTAAAGTGATCTCTTCCAGACAACCTTTCCCAAAGAATTTTAGCAAGCAGACAGGTAGTGCATACTGAAGCATGTACAACATTTATATTTTAAACATATAATTAGAAATAAAACAAAACAAATGCCAATATAAACCACACACGGCACCTTCAATCAGAGATACTAAGTAATGCAACAAAAAGAAGGAAAGAAAAGTAAAATACAACTCTGATTATAAATTTGTTTTAATTATAGACTTTTTATTTATTGTTTGGGCATGATATGAACATTAGTTATTCATTGGGTTATAAGCTAATTATTATTATAATTTGTTGTTTTCTTTAATGCGTGTACCTATTGTTATTAACCTGTAAATGTTTCTAATAAAAAAATGAAAACGTCTTGAAAACTGACTTTTTCCGAAACTTCGTTGCTCACTAATTGAAGCAAGTCAGTTTTTCTCGGGACGCGGGGCCCCTAGCCGATGGGGGGCCCCTAGGCAGTTGCCTACTCTGCCTTAGGGATAATCCGGTGGTCCAACCAAGAGCAATCCTGTAAAAACGTCTTTGTTGCGCAAAATCTTTCTTCAATACTCATCCTCGCACAGTCTAAAATATCAAAATATACAATTTTGTAATGTTGAACTGTTGAAATAGAGTCAGTTTCATCTTTTGATTTTTCACCGGGCATTATAACTACTAACAAGACAAAAAAATTATTTTTGTACGTTTTGTGGGGCCCCTTCGGGGCCCCCTCGCGCCGGGGGCCCTCCGCGATCGCGGACCTGCGGACCTGGCCAGTCCGGGCCTGACTATACCCATTCTATCTTCTAAAAAAATGGTCACGTACATTGCGGTAATTGGAAAGTTATTTAGACGGATACAGTATTAATCCTTATTAACTTAAATACATTAGTTACCTCAAGCATTTCGTGCACCTTATTATAATCTTTCGCACCATCTCTACGTATTATAAATTAAACTCCTCCTCGGCATAAATAACTTATGCAGTAATAATAATATGCCTTCGCGGACTTTTTTGTAGATCTATAAAAGAGGAATATCCCACCATGCATTGTTTTGTTACATCCCAAAAGGATTAGGCAGCGTTTTCGATGAAAGCTACCAGGCGGCTTGACTTTTTCCGACACTTCTAACAATTTTCGTTATGTTTCAACCAATTTACACAAATCCTTGACAAATTACATACCTAAACCTTCCTCACGAAACTATATCTATTGGTGAAAACCGCATGAAAATCCGTTCAGTAGTTTTCGAGTTTATCGCGAACAGACAGACAGATAGACGACGCGGGGGACTTTAATTTATAATATGTAGAGAATGTAGAGAATTTCCGAGTGATGTGCGTAGTGGGAAGGTGTGTGTGTGTGTGTGTGTGAGAGTATGTTTGTAGGTGTGAGTAGTGATGATCTGAGGGAAATGTATGAGCATTTAACCGTTTGTATATATATACATGAGGCTATCGTTGCGGCGTATTCTAATCACGTGTATCACATTCATTCAATCCTATATCCAACAGTCATTCAGGATTAAACACATAATTTCACATTTTCCCAACTACTGAAAATAAGTCAAACGCAGTTTTGTTACCAAAATGAAATTAAACTTTTTCATAACTATTTTCATCGCATGTTTCATCACTCTATTCATCAAAGATTATTAAGCATTTTATTTCATCACTAGTTTCATCGCATGTTTTATCGCTGTTTCCATCCCATGTTTCATCACTAGTTTCTTCATGGATTTCAAGGCTGGTTTCTTCACAACTTTCATCACTTATTTCGCCATTAAAATAATCACAGATTTCATGGCACATCACTGTTTTCATCAGAGATTACAATTATTATATTTCATCACTCGTTCCATCGCATATCTTATCACTGTGTTCATCCCATGTTTCATTACTAGATTCATCACAGATTTCATCGCATGTTTCATCACGGTTTTAATTAAAGTTTATTCCATCACTAGTTTCAACGCATGTTTCATCACTGTTTTCATCAAAAATAATAATTTATTTACTTTCATCATTTGTTTCATCGCAAGTTTCATAACTGCTTTCATCAAAGCTTACAACGTATTTTATTTCATCACTAGTTTCATAGCATGTTTTACCATTAGATTGACAACTTATTTCATTTCATAACTTGTTTCATCGCAAGTTTTATCACTGCTTTTATGAAAGTTTATCACTTGTTTCATCGCAACTTTTATCACTGTTCTCATCAAAACTAACAGCACATTTTATTTCATCACTAATTTCATCGCATGTTTTATCACTAGACTCATCACAGATTTCATCACATTTTCATCACTGTTTTAATCAGAGATTACAACCAATTTCATTTCATCACTATTTTTATCAGTGCTATCACCCAAGATTACAACGTGATTTATTTCATCACTTGTTTCATCGCAAGTTTCATCATTGCTTTAATCAAAGTTAACAACGCATTTATTTTATCACTAGTTTCATCGCATGTTTATCACTAGATTCGTCACAAAATTCATCACACGTTTCTTCGCATGTTTCGTCACTGTTTTCATTCCAAGTTTCATTACTAGATTCATCACAGATTTCATCGCATCTTTCATCACGGTTTTCATCTAAATTTACAATGCATTTTTATTTCATCACTGGTTTCGTCGCACGTTTCATCCCCGGTGTCATATGAGATTACAACTTAATTTATTTCATTACTTGTACCATCGCAAATTTCATCGCGGATTTTATCACATGTTTCACCACTATTTTCATCGGAGATTACAGCGTATTTCATTTCATCACTAGTTTCATCGCACGTTTCATCACTGCTTTTATCGAGGTTTACAACGCATTTTATTTCATCACTTGTTTCATAGCAAAGTTTCATCACTACTATCTTCAAAGTTTACAACGCAATCTGAATTATAAAAAAAAACACTATCTTATTTGCTTTATAATTATTTAAAAAAAAATACTACATGATATATGTTATGTCTAATTCATATCAATTTCTTATAATTAAATTATAATATGTAAATGAAATCCTCAGCACGGGAGATCCCAGTGAGGATATCATTATCTCTACTGTAACTAAGAAATGAAGACAATAAATCATTATTATTATTATTATTATATTTCATTACAGATTTCGTCGCATGTTTTATCACTAGATTCATCACAGATTTCATCGCATCTTTATTCTTTTATCACGGACTTCATCAAATTTTACAATGGATTTTATTTAATCACTAGTTTCATAGCATTTTTCATCACTGATTTCATCAGAGTTTACAACCCATTTTATTTTATCACTTGTTTGATCGCATGTTTCATCACTATTTTCATTGTAAATTACATCTTATTTTAATTTATCGTTTTGTTCCATCGCAAGTTTCATCGCTGCATTCCTTGACATTTCGCGTGTTTACCAAACGACCATTAAACTGCATTATTTTTCATTTTCTGTAACTTACTTCTACCATATTTATTTTATTTTTTTAAATTGCATATTAACCATGACCCTATTTTTTTTAATATTTACCCTTTGTTGTAATGAATCGTAACGCCAAATAAAAAAAAATAACGTAATTAAGTACCTGGTTTATAATAACGTGGTTTGAGACTTAAAATGGCAACACTTGGATTTCATCGTGAAATCGAAAATTATTTTCTTTTCTTTTTAATCTATGGATAAACTTCCCCGAGTGCCGCTGTCACTTCTTGTTGGTTATTTAATTCGGTTTTACTTCTTTTTTTTTCAATTTGTACAACTTGGACGAAAACAATTACTCCTCAAGAAATCCTTCAATCTCGTAATAAACTTAAAGTTTAACAGAACTATCAGATCCTCTCTAGAAAACATGGATTCCACGTCCATCAAGTTAGAACCAGGCACAAGTACGGAAGAGAGTGTTGCTGTGATATTTACAGAAATCGATATAGAATATCCTTTTAACAAAGAAAAATGTCCGGAATCCATTTCGGGAAACAACTCAGGTATTGGTGCATAATTATTACTCAGAAGCAAAATACAATCGATAATAAAACTACACGTTTTTGCTGGACTTTATCGACATTCTGCTGTGTTATATTTCCTATTTTACATTCAATTTGGAAGGCGGTAATGGGTACCGCCGCCCCGGAACCTTTATTGGATATCTAACACCTCTGCCATAGGTCACCCCGAGTAGTTCGCTACTTTTGGCGATTTAGCAGGGATGCACGGGTTCATAGGGTAAGGTTTGTCTTGGTCTTGGAGACGGATGACCAGGACACACTGAACCCCAGATTCCTACCCACCCCTTAAACTCTTTTCCTTCCCAGAACTCTCCTCTCCTTCCTTTCCTTAAAAAACCCTCTACACATCATCTCCAAAGATGACGTAGGCCTTAAGGGAAATTATTTTCCTCAGGGCCTCCTGTATGGAGCTCATGTAATAAAAAAAGCTCCACATGGGAGGCCTTTAGGACAATATTTCCCTTCAGGGCCTTTGTCATCTTTGGGGATTCTGTGTGGAGGATCTTTTTCGAAAAGGAAGGAAAAGGGTATGAGGAATGGGTAGGAATCTGGGGTCAGTGTGTCCAGTAATGACGGACATATGAATCCCTCCCTCCCATCGCGGTGCAAGGTGATATTCCGAGAGAGTACGTTGTTCAGTGCATTTTGCACTAGCCTATATACCTACATGTGCAACATGGTGTCACTACCGAACCAGCTCAGAACAACTCCGGATCCAATATAATGATGCTTGCAGAATTATATTTGGATACGGAAAATACAGCAGCGCATCTACAATATTTACGGAGCTAGGACTACACGGATTCTCCGGTCTGATAAGATACCGGGTCACTGGAGCCAGGATGCGGCTAATGGCCTCCGATAATACTCCTTTGTGAGCGCTGGGCCCGAGCTCACTCCAGACTACGCCCTAAATTATTATTATATTTGTAGCAATCAGACGCAAACGCGTAAAGAAAACACTGGAATTAACTGTTGATCGTTTATTAATAAGAATTAATAATTCAACGAGAATAATAATAATTCAATAATTCACGGAGCGAGAAAGTTGTAAATAACGGTACAAGTTGTTTGGCTTGCTATTCTACCGACTGACTGGGTCAAACCATTAGGGTGGGCATACATTGAGACATCGGTCGTGCAGCATGTGTTGCGCTGCGTAGTTCAGGTTTTTGTATTGTATGGAAGTGTATGGAGCGACATACATTGAGACGCAGACATGTGCGACGCAGAAACGCTACTGCCCTGCGCCCGAACAGCATACACTGAGACATTTGTCGTGCAGCACGTTCAGCGCAGCGTAGTTCAGGTTTTTGTATTGTATGGAAGTGTATAGAGCGACATACACTGAGACGCAGACATGTGCAGATATGACATATACAGACATGTGTGAGATCGGACCTGCGTTGAGTTGCGGCCGGGACGCAGTTTCTGCGAGATGCGTGAGCAGGCGGGCAGAGTATTTTGTAATCTTATGTATAAAAATCAATATTTGTTTGTTTCTTTGTTTGTTTAATTGTTTGTTTCTTTGTTTGTTGAATGATAGTTTGTTGGTTTGTGTGTTAGTTTGTTGGTTTATTTGTTTGTTGGTTTGTTTGTTTGTTTGTTTGTTTGTTTGTTTGTTTGTTTGTTTGTTTGTTTGTTTGTTTGTTTGTTTGTTTGTTGGTTTGTTTGTTTGTTAGTTGGTTTGTTTGTTTATTTGTTGGTTTGTTTGTTTGTTGGTTTATTTGTTTGATTGTTTGTTTGTTGATTTGTTTGTTGGTTGGTTTATTTGTTAGTTGATTTGTTGGTATGTTTGTTGGTTTGTTTGTTGGTTTGTTTGTTTGTTTGTATGTTTGTTTGTTGATTTTTGGTTTGTTTTTTGTTTATTTGTTTGTTTGTTTGTTTATGTTGGTTTGTTGGTTTGTTGGTTTGCTTGTTTGTTTGATGGTTTATGTGTGTGTTTATTTGTTGGTTTGTTCGTTTGTTTGATTGTTAATTTGATTGTTTGTTTGTTTGTTTGTTGGTTTGTTTGTTTTTTGGTTTGTTTGTTTGTTGGTTGGTTTATTTGTTTGTTGATTTGTTGGTTTGTTTATTTGTTCGTTTGTTTTTTGGTTTTTCGATTGTTGGTTGGTTTGTTTGTTTGTTTATTTGTTGGTTTGTTTGTTGTTTGTTGGTTTGTTAGTTAGTTGGTTTTTGGTTTGTTTGATTGTTTGTTGGTTGGTTTATTTGTTTGTTGATTTGTGGGTTTGTTTGTTCGTTTGTTTGTTTGTTGGTTTCTTGGTTTGTTTGTTTGTTTGTTGGTTTGTTTATTTGTTGGTTTGTTTGTTGTTTGTTGGTTTGTTGTTTTGTTTGTTTGTTGGGTTGTTTGTTTGTTGGTTATTTGTCGGTTTGTTTGTTTGCATGTTTGTTGGCGATTTGTTGGGTTGTTGGTTTATTTGTTTGTTGGCTTGTTTATTTGTTTGTTTGTTTGTTTGTTGGTTTGTATGTTTGTATGTTTGTATGTTTGTTTATTTGTTGGTTTGTTTGTTTGTTAGTTGGCTTATTTGTTTGTTTATTTGTTGGTTTGTTTGTTGGTTTATTTGTTTGATTGTTTGTTTGTTTGTTGGTTTGTTTGTTGGTTTGTTTGTTTGTTTGTATGTTTGTTTGTTGGTTTATGGTTTGTTTTTTGTTTATTTGTTTGTTTGTTTGTTTGTGTTGGTTTGTTGGTTTACTTGTTTGTTTATGGTTTGTGTGTGTGTTTATTTGTTGGTTTGTTCGTTTGTTTGATTGTTGATTTGATTGTTTGTTTGTTTGTTGGTTTGTTTGTTTTTTGGTTTGTTTGTTTGTTGGTTGGTTTATTTGTTTGTTGATTTGTTGGTTTGTTTGTTTAGTCGTTTGTTTGTTGGTTTTTCGTTTGTTGGTTGGTTTGTTTGTTTGTTTATTTGTTGGTTTGTTTGTTGTTTGTTGGTTTGTTAGTATTTGGTTTTTTGGTTTGTTTGATTGTTTGTTGGTTGGTTTATTTGTTTGTTGATTTGTGGGTTTGTTTGTTAGTTTGTTTGGTTGTTGGTTTCTTGGTTTGTTTGTTTATTGGTTTGTTTATTTATTGGTTTGTTTGTTGGTTTGTTGTTTTGTTTGTTTGTTGGGTTGTTTGTTTGTTGGTTATTTGTCGGTTTGTTTATTTGCATGTTTGTTGGCGATTTGTTGGGTTGTTGGTTTATTTGTTTGTTGGCTTGTTTGTTTGTTCGTTTATTTGTTGGATTGTTGGTTTGTTTAATTGTTGATTTGTTAGATGGATTGTTAATTCGTTGGTTTGTTTGTATATTTTTTGGTTTGTTTTTTTGTATGTTTATTTGTTTGTTGGTTGGTGTATTTGTTTGTTGAATTGTTCGTTTGTTTATTTGTTGGTTTGTTTGTTTATTAATTTATTGGATTGTTGGTTTGTTTGTTGGTTTTTACGTTTGTTGGTTGGTATGTTTGTTTGTTTATTTGTTGGTTTGTTAGTTGTTTGTTGGTTTGTTAGTTAGTTGGTTTTTTGGTTTGTTTGATTGTTTGTTGGTTGGTTTATTTGTTTGTTGATTTGTTGGTTTGTTTGTTCGTTTGTTTGTTTGTTGGTTTGTTGGTTTGTTTGTTTGTTGGTTTGTTTATTTGTTGGTTTGTTTGTTGTTTGTTGGTTTGTTTGTTTGTTTGTTGTTTTTGGTTTGTTTGTTTGTTGGTGTATTTATATGTTGGTTGATTTGTTGGTTTGTTTGTTTGTTGGTTTGTTTCTGTTTTGTTTGTTAGTTTGTTGATTTATGGATTGTTGGTTTGTTTGTTTGTTTGTTTGTTTGTTGGTTTGTTTGTTTTATTTATTTATTTATTCTTATTACAATTAGATTACAAAGGTATAATATATTGTCTTCCACACTAGGAGTTCACCTGTGTTGTGGAGGACATTTTTCAGTTATAAATTAGATCAGGGGAAGGAGATGTGGAAAAATTCCTGGCTATTCAGATCTAGTCACCAAACAGGCTAAAGCCATTTCAAGTAATAAGTCTAATATATAACCTATATACACTATTCACTAGAATAAAAAATCACGTAAAGAATCTTATTTTATCCGAATACGACACAAGAGACCCAACTGCTCTCAACCGTCTGGAGCGAGTGAGACTACGGCATCCCCAATTATGGTATGTTGTGAGGCCAAAGGAATTGGGTGAGGAAATGTATCTAAAATTTTTTTTTTTATTTTATCTTTATGAGTAAAACCTCAAATAGTAATCAATCTCAAATAGACAACATAAGCGAAAGAGGAATATAAACGCTAGAAATATTTCGATTCTCATGCCTGCAAATTTTAAAACCGTGCAAAAAAGCGAAAAAGTGGTTTTTATTTATTTTGTGCATAATTTTATAAGAACGAAAAAAAGTTAGAACATAGAAATCCTCCAAAATAGCCTTAGCCATAGAGGGATGTTTTTTAAAAATTGTTTCTTGTATTGCTTCATAGTTAAGTCATGAAAAAACATTTTTTTTGTGGTTTGCGCTTATATTTTTTGTTACGTAAATAATAATTTTATTGTAATTCCGATACATATAAAAGCTAGTAAAAGCATCAATTTATCCGTAGCATATTTTTTGATATTCATACTGTAAGCCGATTCGTTGTAAAGATTAATCTAAAAAGGATTTCACGTATAACTTCATCTTAAATGTAGATAACATAAGCTAAACTTAATCGATGATTTATTGGTATGTGCACATTACATATTCTACTATCTCAGAATCTTAAAATGTTTATTTCTAAACATATAAAACTCACAGTTTCCCGTTTCAGACTACATAAGGGGCAAAAACATTTTAAAAAAAATACCTTAAAATGGAGTTCAAAATCATTATTTTTAAGTTTTCGCATGCTAAATCGTCAAAGGGTCTATATTTTTCAACCAGTCTCTAATATAGGTGATTTTATATTGTATAGGTACTTCGTGTATGATGATTGAAATAAATGCATGATTTTATACTTGCTGAATTTAAATAAATAATTAGTTTAGGAAGTTTTAACGTAATATTTAAAATACCGATAAAATGTACGTCTCATTAGTTGTGTAGTTTTCAGTTTTATTATAATTGTTATCATGTATTTTTTTTTGTACGTGAGTAAATAAAAATAATAATTATATTTATTATTTTCGCATAATCGTAATAGTTTATATAAAAAATTCAAAAATAGGAAGCCTAACCCCAAAAACAAATCACGATAAATTAAAAGAGTCATTAGCAATAACATTTACGAATAAATAGGTAAATGCTGTCAAAGCGCCAATTGTTTTCCGTGTGAAAGACTATAAATTTAATCGATAATAAATTATTAATTTCAAAATCAGAATCGTATTTCGAAATCAATATTCTTATATCATTCAACATACGACCAACACTGAAGCGGGGCCAAGAGAAACTAATCTACCGAGCCGAGCAGGCCGAGCTCCAAGCTGAGTCGCCTGCCTGCGAGAGACTAGCGCCCTCGCGGGAACAAGACGAACTCACCTACCGAACTGCGCACTGCGTACTGCGTCGCCTACGAGAGTCTAGCGCTGAAGCGGGCACAAGATGAACTAAGCAAACTGAACTGCGTCGACTGTGTCGCCTGAACCCCAATGTATGTTGCCCACTGATTTCTACACATTTTAGAAATCCGACACTGAACTACGCAACACAACCGATGTCCCAATGTATGCGCAGCCTTACTCCGGCTTTTATAATGCCGTGGCGGAGGTAACGGTTTAATAATTCGGCTGGTAATATCGAGAGAATACGATACGTTTCTCGATGGTTCTGACGCCTAATGTACAGGGAATGTGAATGCTCCGGTACTTTCCATAAAGTGCAACGAGATTCCAAATATTTCAGCGCAGGTAGGTAAGTATTCTTCGTGTTCCGTTCCCAGTGGAACCAGGCGGCGATATCACCATGCTGCACAGGTACATACCTTAAGTAGGTACGTACCTGAGTGTTGGCTTCACCACATATTTATTTATTTTATTTCTATTTTTTTACATTACATATTACAAGATCTTTGGCTGTCCAACTAGGAATTTTTCCCGTTTTAGGACAGTCAGAATGAGCAGATTTATTACATGAAATATTGTTTTGTCTTATTAGTTAATATTTATTAACTTTTACTTGTATATTGTTTGGAGGTTAATACATTAAAGTTTTGTTGGTATGTACAAGAAGTTGCTTATGAATGTAAATATATATTTTTTAAATCATATAAATAATATAATCGTAGAGAAGAGAAATAAAAATAAAATTCAAAAAGAATAAAAAAATTAATAAACACATGCTTTTCAACCATTCCATGAATTTCTAGTTTTGATTTCGATGAATTTATGAACTAGAGAATAAAAAAAAATAGACAAAGAAATGGAAATAAAAAAGGAAGTAGAGAAACGCGAAAATTTAAGCTTTTTTTGAAATAACATACGTATAAAAATAATTTTAATGTAATATAAATATAATACCAATATATAGGAGAGATCAACTAAAAAAAAATGAATTACTGTTATTTAGCGTATTTTCGCATTCAGCTCTCCCCAAGACCAGAAGCCAATCATTTACCAGAAAACGCAGAATGCCAGCACTTTTTGATTTCCATGCATCGGGTGTAGGTAAGATTAAGTAATTTAGGGCCTAAGTATGTGAATTGTCTTTGAGCTAAAGATGAATAAGTGGTGGAAGGAACTACTGGGTACCTCTTTGTATGTCTGGTGTCGTGATAATGGTCTACGGAAGTGTAATGGTGACGCTGTTTTTGAGTATGTAATATAATTTTCCTCATACATTCTTAATCAAGAACACGAAATTCTTAGAACAATGAATCGCTGGGGTATCTGAACGTTTTTTTAAGTATGACTCTTAGAAGTGATTTCTGAGATTTTGCTAAGGAATCAAGTATTGTTTTAGTACAACCGCCCCAACCTAAGGAAGCATATTCTAATACGCAATTTCACATTATTAACGCTTATTTTTTTTTTCCTATTGTATTTACTTTTTTCTGTTGTGTAAATATGTGTAACTTTATGGGACGTGTGGGATTGCACTATCCTCCCCACATCCTAGAATAAAACATTATTATTATTATATCAACTATTAATTCGTGTAATTTTGTTGTTTTTCCAGGTAGCAATAATGCGAAGACTGTTAAACTCAACCTAGAACCAGGACCCGGAGAAAAAGAAGAAGGGGGCATTCCTGATATAAACGTTGACATGAACCTGCCGAATATTCAAAAGACATGCTTAGAACGCCTTGGAAGAATTACCCAAACAGCAGGTAAAACCTTTTTTGTTTGTTAGAATTAACAGTTCGTGCAATACTATTGTTTGTGTCTTCCAGAATTAACTTTGCTCACCTGTAATAAACTTTCTTTATCATTTCAGACTTGTTTCCAGATCTGAAGAAGCTTCCGGTAGAAAAACGATTCTCGTGCTCCCATTGTAACTACTCCTGCTCCTATAAATCACGGTTAAAACTGCACTTTCGCATCCATACCAATGATAAACCTTTTTCATGCTCCAACTGCAACTATTCATGTTTACGAAAGGGAGAATTGACGAAGCACATGATAACTCACAGCGGAGAAAAACGTTTTTCATGTACCGACTGTATCTATTCGTGTTATCATATGGGAGATTTGAATAAACACATGCGAACTCACAGTGGAGAAAAGCCCTTTTCATGTCCGGACTGCGACTATTTATGTTCTCAAAGTGGAGATATGAAGAAACACGTGCGAATTCACAGTGGAGATAAACCTTTTTCATGTTCCGACTGCAACTATTCATGTTCTCGAAGAGACTATTTGAAGATTCACATGCGGACCCACAGTGGAGAAAAACCTTTTACATGTCCCGACTGCAACTATGTATGTTCTCGAAAAGGACAGTTGACCATACACATGCTGACGCACAGCTCAAAGAAACCTTTTTCATGTTCCGACTGCAACTATTCAAGCTCTCAAAAGGGACATATGACAACGCACATGCTGACTCACGGTAGAGAAAAACCCTTTACATGTCCAAACTGCAACTATTCATGTACTAAAAGTGGAGATATGAAGAAACATATGCGGATTCACACTGGAGAAAAACCTTTTTCATGTTCCGACTGCAACTATTCATCTTCTCGACGAGACTATTTGAAGATTCACATGCTTACTCACAGTAGTGGAAAACCTTTTTCGTGTCCCGACTGCAACTATTCATGTTCTCAAAGTGGAGATATGAAAAAACACAAGCGGATTCACACTGGAGAAAAACCTTTTCCGTGTTCTGACTGCAACTATTCATGTTCTCGAAGAGACTATTTGAAAATTCACATGCGGACTCACAGTGGAGAAAAACCTTTTTCGTGTCCCCACTGCAACTATTTATGTTCTCGAAAGGGACAGTTGACTCTACACATGATGACTCACAGTAGAGAAAAACCTTTTTCATGTTCTGACTGCAACTATGTAAGCTCTCAAAGGGGACATATGACAACACATATACTGACTCACAGTAGAGGACAACTTTTTTCGTGTCCTGACTGCAACTACGCGTGTTCTCGAAAAGGACAGTTGACGATACACATGATGACTCACAGTGGAGAAAAACCTTTTTCTTGTTCCATATGTAACTATTTATCTCCACTAAAGCATGCCTTAATAAGACATATGCGGATTCATTCAAATAATAAATAGACTTGCTTGAAACTAGCGATTATTCTTCTTAGATCTGACGAGGCACTAGGAATCTCCAGTATGTCATGTTTTATATTTGTTATTTCTGGCTTGCCAAGTCTTTTTAAACTATTATCAGCTTTTTGTAATTGGCTAGCATAGTTTAAATAATGTATCGCTGTTGTAAATTTCCATAAAGTGGTATGCTCTTTACCATACAGTAATTCTCATGAATTTTGTACATTTAGTTCCTGTGTAGGCTTGCAATTATTAATCCGCGTTTATCGCGTGATCCGTGGTATAATTTTTTTTGCTGTTTTTCTAGGTGTTGGTGTTGGTTCTAGACTATT
Organism: Limnephilus marmoratus; assembly: GCA_917880885.1. Taxonomy (NCBI): domain Eukaryota; kingdom Metazoa; phylum Arthropoda; class Insecta; order Trichoptera; family Limnephilidae; genus Limnephilus; species Limnephilus marmoratus. Next base: position 65,693,969 of record OU862907.1, read on the forward strand.
CTTAATATTGTTATTAAATATCGAATAGAAGGTGTTTGGTGATTGATTTGAGTCATCATTGGATAAAACTGTGTTTCTTGTTTCTTTTTTAGAGAATTTTGAAGTGTTGGTCTTTAGTTGTACGATGGTATTTTAACGCACAATGACCGAAAAATATTGGAAAATGTTAATCAATTTTTAGGACAGCTGATCTGGCTATAAAAAATATTGGTTTTGAGTAATATATGATTAAGGCGAGAATCAGGTAGCCATGTAGTGGGACTATTTATGTAGGATAGATATCCTTTGCTATGTATACCATTTAGTTATTCATTTGCTTTTGGGCTGAGGATATACTGTTCCATGCTACTGTTTGTATCACCGACAATTAGAGAGAAATCTGATTGGTTACAACTCTTTTCGTTTATAAAATATAATAACTTTTCTATAAAGGATTTAGAGAAAAGGAGCGATCTATAGCAGTTATGGAGTATGTTTTAACATATGAGATGGAGTGAGGTATTGATTCAGGCATTTGCGTTTCAGTTGTATCATCGCATTTGGTCGAAATCCTAGAGAATTAGGGAAAATACAGAAAATGTTTACAGATACTCCGTGAATTTAAATGTATTATCTTGAAGTCAGTATTTCCTTCACTTACGTAATTATTTAGTTCTGTTATGTCTTCACATAACTCTTGCGTCTATTACGAAAGGATCGTTAGTGAAACCATTTTCATAAAGAACTTAAAATCTTTCTACTAATACGTGTTTACTGCTACAGTATGTCGTTTGCATCTTTATGCATCTATGTGTATATAAATATATACTCGACTTTCTGAGATTGCAATGTACAGTGCATGTGGACATAATTCTCATTAAAAATAAATCTAAATGTTCTCCCAGTTATCGAGTGTTTTATTTATTTATTAACGCCCTTTGTAAGAGCTTTTACCAATGAATTGTAAATATTATACTGCATTTATTCTACTAACTGAACTGCGTCAGCAACAACATGTTTTATTTGTTTAGTGGTAAATTGAAGATGTCCACCGACTTGATATATTTTTCCCTTCATCAGTATTCTGGGCAAAGAGGAATATATATGGTAGTTAGTCTCAGAATTTATGCACTGAAATAAATCCCGACTTCCGGCATTGTGTAATAGAATGTGAAAGCTTATCATTGCAAGTAATTCTGGACCATCAATAACTTGAACATGAATATTATATTGTGGGTTCCAGACGGGAGAATTGTACTCGAGATGACTTTTAACAAAGGCAAAATATAACAAGTTTTTTTTTTAATTCGTTTATTCCAGATCTCGGGGAGGGTGGTGCAGTCCCACGAGTTCCATATTATACATATATAATACATTAAATTTAAATATTTCAAGATGGAAGAATTTTTTTTTTACAAAATGAAAGAAAATAATAATAATAATACAAAAATAAAATTTGAAAAAAGTTAACTTTTTGTTATCTAGATCATCAGGAATTGGCTCCATCGCTTATAAATGGGACTTATAATGCACTTTATTGTTGAAATTTCTAGTTAGCCGACTTATAAATCCCAATATTTGTAAGCCCTTATTAGAGATTTTCGTTGTGTGGTTAGCAAATTAAAGATTTGAATATCAATATTGTAATTAAAGATCACTGGATTTTTTTTAAATTTTTAATCTGACTATTTAACATATTTAAAAAAAAAGTCTGTTTTCGTTGCACTATATTAACAACTTTTTGGTGGTATATAGAGGGTTTTCCAATAAGAGGTGTTATTTTGATATTCAAAGAAAAATGCCATTTTTTAATATAAATGATCGGATGTTTATTTCATAATAAAGATGAAGGTATGCCGTTAATAGTGGAAAATAACATCAGGTAAATGACCACCACGACCACGCTTATAGGACCATATCCTTTTCATGAAATTTTCCATAACCAAATCGCAAAGTGGCTGCCCCATGTCCTCGATAGCCTCACGAATTCCATCTTTGAGGTCCTTAATCGACACTGGGCTGTTGGCGTAGACCTTCTCTTTTACGTGGCCCCAAAGGAAGAAGTCGCAAGGTGTTAAATCGTAAGATTTCGGTGGCCAATTGTGATCCCCTCTTCGAGAGATAACACGGTCCGGAAACTTTTCCCGTAAAAGATCAATGGTTTCGTTGCTTGTGTGGCACGTAGCGCTGTCTTGTTGAAAGTAAACGTTGTCCAGATCAATACCATCCAATTCCGGCCATAAAAAATCATTAATCATCTCTCGATAGCGCAATCCATTCACCGTAACTGTTGCTCTAATAATTTACTTTTAATTATTTCAATGCGTTATTGAAGCATGTATCGTTCTATTTTTATTAATCGCATTGTTTCTACTTGTCAAATGTCAAAAAATGACAGCTTCAAAAGTGACATCTACCGAAATAGCGGGCTATTCAAAATAACACCTCTTATTGGAAAACCCAATTTTGAATAATAATTTTCATATTTTGAATAATTCCAAAGTTTTTAAAGTCATCAGCACAATATAATAAAATACATCATTTATATTGCAATGGAAACCAGTGGTATCGTTATGAGATGGCAGCCGATCTCATCTTTGGAGGTTGTCTTATTCAACCGATGAACGGCAGGCGATGAAAATCTTCAGAGAACGTCTCACATGATCTTAGCAAGGGTCAGTGGCGTAGCGTGGGTCTCGGCCGCCCGGCCCCTCCCCCCACCCTCCCTAACTTCTACAGGTACTTCTTCCGCAGATTTTCAACTGCGCTGACTGGGGGGGGGGGTTAGGTATCTCTTCCAATAAAATCATGCTTATAAATTCTACTACAAATTTATACATAGCCGCTCTCAGAAATCGAGAATGCTATACCTGTAATAGAATTTCAGAATTTCGCATCTTCATCACGCATACGTATGGAATGCAACTCAAATGCAAAGCTTCACTCGGTACACGATGAATCGGCAACGTATTGTTATATTAATAACACAAAACTGGTTTAAATTAAGCTATATATGCGGTTCATCAAAACTACACTCAGAACAAAAAATGGCTTTTCTTTGATTCTAGCGGTACTTACATTCTGAACGCAAAACTGGTTTTAATTAAATCTGTACGCGGTGAATTGAAACTACATTCAGAACATGAAAAGGGTTTTTCTTTGATTCTGCCGGACTTACATTCTGAACGCAAAACTGGTTTTAATTAAATCTGTATGAGGTGAATTAAAACCACACTCAGAACATCGGGGCGTAGGAAAATTTCACCGCCCCCTTACTTGGGTACTTCAAGTGGCGGGGGGGTTGTATTCGGGAATCCAATTTTTTTTATTACGACCTATTTATATACGAGCCGGATTTTTTAATAATCACATTTGATGAGTATTCTTTCAACGAAAATCATGTTTATAAATTCTACTCCAAAGTTGATTGATTGATACTGTGTTAGAGTCCCTAAATAATAGTTACACACGCACCAATCAATTTCTCAGAATTTTACAGCATTATGTAACTCAAATGTAAAACTTCAGTCGATGCACGATGAATCTGCAACTCGTTATTTAATTTATCGTAGAATTCTGAACACAAAACCAGTTTGTATGCGGTGAACTAAAACTACACTCAGAACATGAAAATGGTTTTTCCTTGATTCTGGCATTAAATAAATAGTCTGCAATTAGAATTTTATAACTGCACTAGAATAACAGAATGTTTTCCTTCGAAATGTGCCAGCAGATGAATCCAACTAGAATTTTAAGTAAATCTGTACCTGGCGAATTAAAACTACACTCAGAACATGAAAATGGTTTTTTCTTTGATTCTGGCAGCACATACATAGTCTGCTACTAGAATTTTATAACTGAACTTCATTCATTTAATATTTATAACTGAATTTTATAACTGAGATTCATCTGCTGACACAATTCAAAAGAAAACTGATTAGAAACTGTTTTAACCCTTCGAATAATAAAAAAAATATTTATTAACTTTTGCCTGTCAATGTTTGCGCACAAAATTTCCGGTTCTTCATGCATTTTAAATGTTCATTTTTATTGTTTTTTTTTATCCTTTTGCAAAAAACAAAATTGTTCTAAAATCTAGATATAGTTATTTTTCCGACGTTCCTATTAGAACATTACTGTTTCTAATTATTTAAATTTTGATATTCTAAATGTGGATTGGCTCAAAAATACACGCCTGCGAATATTCGAATTAAAGTAGGCACCTAAAATAGAATAAACTTAAAAATTTAAATACAGATTACTTTTCTTTAAAAAAATATAATAAAACTGTATCTGAACTTTTTATCGCAATCACAAATTTATTTTAAATTAAATGTGTGGGACATAATTTCACAATTTTATTTTAAAATTGCGTCTCCTGTGATTAGACGGGTTAAATTAAATCTGTATTTGGCGAATTAAAACTTCACTCCGAATATGAAAATGGTGTCTCTTTGATTCTGACAGCACATACACAGTCTGCAACTAGAATTTTATAACTGCACTTCGAATAAAATAATGGTCTCTTTCGAAATGTATCAGCAGATGAATACACAACTGAAATTCATTCGTTAATACATTCTGAACACAATTCTGGTTTTAATTAAGAGAGAATCTGTTTGCGAGTTATCAGCTTTAATTAGTATTACTCTCATAATACGCGCACGGTTTTCATACCAATTGCGAAATTTGCAGCTTAAAAAAATATAATTATTGATATTTTTTATAAATAATAAAAAAAGAGTTGGATTCGTAAACGAAAGTATCGTTGAACATTTTTGAATAATTATTTGAAATGGTTTAAATTTTTCCAAGATAATAATTATTATTTATTGTGAAAATTTGCCGCCCCCCTCAAAAGTGCCGCCCGGGACGTATCCCCCCCCCCCCTCCCCCCCCCACGCTACGCCACTGGCAAGGGTACAAAACCTAAACAATATAAAGCACTTAAATGAGTCATAGCAGTAAAGTCACTATTAAACAATTAAGGAAACCTTAAGAGCGTTTAACCAGCCAGCGGACGAAAATCCACATTTCGTCGAAAGTTGTTCTTCCGATCGTGCAGGGCGATTACAATGAGAAAGATTGGTTATTCTCCGTACCAGCTTTTTTAAATTATAACTCAATATCGAATTTATTTCAATCCAAATTAGCTTTAATTTATACCTTCATCCAAAAATGCTGAAAGGCGTGATGATAAAACTATTAAAATAGTGTACTTTTTGTAGTTATTTTTTGATTATAAGTATTTATCATTTTTCAATAATGTCTAAATTTAATAAGAATGTTAAAAAAATCTGAAATATATTAGTTTGTAAGTGCGCAAATAAATACACAAATGGACCAATTTTCGTCAAGAAACACATGTACGTACATATTTTTTAATGATTTTATTGAAACTAAAATTAAAATTCTAATACATAACTTTGCTAGATAATGTATTGATTTATTTTACTGCATGATTACATTATTTGAAATGGGTGTGGTATAATACAAAAACTTTTTTGAAAATTTAACAAATCTGCCAACGACCTATGGAATAACCTTATTATACTAAAAATTAAAAAAAAAAATCTAAAAATTTATTACATAACTATGCTAGATAAAAGAACAATCTTTCGAAATCCATTTATAATTTTTTGTGGAAAAGAGTCAATACGTCTAAAAACTTTTTTGAAAATGACGTATTTCCGGCTTTCTCTGGTAATGCCCTCTTAACACTTAGTGCGGGAAAACAGATCTCTCACATAATGGAGCGTCTACTGTCTCTATTTAGTTTCTCAGAAAATTGGTTTAACCGGTATTAAATCAATTTAGACACCTTCAAAAATTGACATTTAGATTCGTAAAAATACGTCGTCTCAAAGTGGTTCAACCACAGTTTTAAAATGGTGGTTACGCCCATACACATACATACACATACCTACATAGCACGCATACATACTGTCACTGCTTGGAATTGGTATTAACACCTAATGTTGCAAATTCCTTTCCTACCTATCCCAATTGCCTATCCGTCAATTTTACCCAGTCTGTAATAAACTCCCGCCGCAACATATAGCATTGTGCTTCCGCTATCGGTTAATCACCATTAAAATAACTACGCCGTGTATTATCAAATAAACGAAACTCACGCCTATTGCTGTTTGTGCCTGTTGGATGGGAGAGAAAGCAGACGAGGGCATTGCCAGCCTACAAGTTCTTTCATCCTTTTCGGTGAGTCCTTTCCTTTCTATGCCACATGTATTTTTATCATTTCAAGCAGTGATAGTAACGCAAAATCAAGGTTCTTCGCCAGTCATTCTTTACACAAACATATCAATCCATTCTACACAATCATTATATCATTCAAATGGTATTGTTAACCGAAACAGCTGTAGCAAAAATAATACTAAATTACATGCAGAACTTGATAATAACATTTTCAAATTTAATTAAAAATGTTATTATGACCGGTCAGTGGTTGAGTGGGCATAGCGCTTGGGTCCCACCCGGGCCTCGCGTGTTCGATTCCTCGGCTAGCTAAGTCCTCCATCACAACACAAGCAACATTTTCGGCTTTCTATAGTGGTAGTAGGAGATTTTTAAACATTGTTGGGTTATTCGTAACCCGGGAATGTTTGTCTTTCTTAAAAAAAATAATTAAATTTGAAAAAATTAAATGAAGTTCAATAAAATGAACACAATGTGTCGTATATTAAACGGTTATGGAAGTTACTACGACTAAACATTGCAAGATACTACAAAATTTTCAAAATTGGTGTAATTAACCCCTTAAGGCTACCTAATTTGTTTGCTTTTCGGAACTACTCATATAGGTCTCATAAAAATCGTTGTGTCTCCCTTACTATCACGGTTAGAAATGTGATCTAAACGATTTTAGAAAAAGAACACACCACGCCTTAATTCAAATCTAAAAGTTAACCACAAAATACTATATGCAAGTTTTTTTGTCTTGAACGAAATATCAGATTTACAAAAACTTTGTGTTATTTCCGCTTCACAATTAAAGCTCTGTGAATGAAACACTTCTGAACGTAACCGAATACTAAAAACTGTCTCACCCCAGAAGATAGGTGGAAGCTTTGAGTGGCAATCAGCCAACGTCAAAAACGCCAATCTCGTTCAAGACCCCACTGAGAGACAGCCTGGGTCTCATTGCCTCATTCTCGGTCCTCATTCTTGGTCCCTGGGTTCCCAGGACAGCCTCGCAAAATCTGGACTGCCATCAATGATCATGTGGTCAACGAATGTTACGAATGCCCGCTCCATTCATTCCCCGGCGGAGTTGATGAGGTCCACAGGGCAACGCCTGAGGCCCTAGACTGGCTCACAGACCTAGATGTCCCCCTCTGACCCCCCACCATACGAAAGAAGAAGAAGACTAAAAACTGTTTTTGAAAGGTTATTTATTTATTTAATTTCAACGGTATACATATAGCATAAGAAGTGATTGCATGTCACAAAATCAAAAATAATAATATAGAAATAATAATAAAAAAATGACAAATGACACCAGAGAGACAATTACATACAAAAATCTATAGTACAAATAGAATTAATATTGACTGAAAAGGTTTGATAGCATAGCCCTCTTGTACCTACCTTCCGTGCAGTTAAATAGATCTGCCACATCTGCATATCAATTTGGGAGGCGGGAATGGGTACCGCCGCCCGGGGAACCTTTATTGGATAACCAACACCTCTGCCACAGGTCACCCCAAGTGGTTCGCTACGTTTGGTGATTTAGCAGGGGTTCCGGGTCCATTGGGTGAGGTTTGTCTAGGTCTTGGAGGCGGATGACCTGGACACACTGAACCCCATATTCCTACCCACCCCTTAAACCCTTTTCCTTCCCAGAAATCTCCTCTCCTTCCTTAAAAAACCCTCCAAACAGCATCCCCAAAGATGACATAGGCCCTGAGGGAAATTATTTTCCTCTGGGCCTCCTGTGTGGAGCACAAGTAAAAAAATAAATTATTAGTAACATCATGTAACCTATGTACAAGGGAGTGAAAAAAGAAAATAAGTTATTATGAAATAAATTGTTATAAAATAAGCTTTCAAATCGTATTATTACAAATAAATATTAACATTTGTAAATATTAAAATTAAGAATGCAAACATTAAAAAAAATGTAAAAATAATTCACGTGATGTTTTTATGTGAAAACGGTACTTACTAAAATCAAGGATTATGTAAAAAAATACTTATTCTATCGTTTAAATGTATAATAAACAGTTCAGTCCCCTCAATTTTGTATCATTTCATACAAGAATATATAAAAAAAAATAACAATGTCTAACGGCGCGTAGGCGATTTGGCGGGTAAAATCTGTATCTACAGAATAGGTCTTTTTATGTATTTCTATGGACAACTTGAATAGATGTGCAGCTTGATTTACTATGGACCTTCTACTTTTCTTTTAGGAATGTCACTAGAACAATAACGGAGTTATAGCGATTTCTTTGGAAACACCCATTAAACCCTCTTCCCAGAACTCTCCTCCTTCCTTCCTTAAAAAACCCTCCACACAGCATCCACAAAGATGACATAGGCCCTGAGGGAAATTATTTTCCTCAGGGCCTCCTGTGTGGAGCTCATGTAAAAAAAAACTATTCCCTAATTATTTATTTACGTACAGTTTGGGAGGCGGGTATGGGTATTGGCGCCCCTGGAACCATTTATTGGATTACCAAACCTAGGCCGCAGGTCACCCCAAGTGGTGTGCTACGTTTGGTGACTTAGCTTAGGGGTGCCCGGGTTCACGCGGTGAGGTTTGTCCAGGTATTGGCGGTCGATACGTCTGCCCACCCACTGCGTGGCGGGCCGGATCGAGAGACTATCTTTTGACCTCTGAAGCCGAAATCCTTTGAATCATCGCTTTGTACTGCAGTTGGAGGGATGGATTCATACGTCGTAGGGTTTTTTTTTTAAGGAAAGGAAGGAGAGGAGAGTTATGGGAAGGAAAAGGGTTTAAGGGGTGGGTAGGAATCTGGGGTTCAGTGTGTCCCGGTTATCCACCTCCAAGACCTAGACAAACCTCACCCCATGAACCCGGCACCCCTGCTAAATCATCAAACGTGGCGAACCACTTGGGGTGACCTCTGGCAGAGGTGTTGGTTATCCAATAAAGGTTCCCGGGGCGGCGGTACCAATTCCCGCCTTCCAAATTGCCTCTTTTTAATGTCATTTTTTTTCGTTTCATCGAGTTTCAAAACACAACGGTGCTAAAGAAGTTTTCACTACACAAAGCACTCTTCCTAGGGTGAATTTGCCTATTTCAGATACTTTGGCTAAAGAAGGAGGTAGCGCAACACGGCATAATACCCCAAAAACAAATAACGAAAATTGCCTATTTCACTTCTAAAAAAATTATTACGAATTATGTCGTTCTGAAAAATTGTACTACGGGGAATGTAATATTAAAATATTACATTTGTTAAAACAAAAAAAAATTGACAAGAAAAATGTATTTACATTAGACTAGAAATAATATCTTAAAATTTAACAGTGTTTTGTTTCACACCTGAAGTTTTACCAATTTTATTTTATTTATTAAACTAAAATTGTTCTACTTCACGTGATGTAATATAAACAAACTTTTTATCATTTTAAGACATTATTTTATGACGGCTGACCACAGCCGAATGCCGAAGTTCGGCGTCTCAAAGTAGGTAGGTATTTGTATTCCAATAGCTTTGATGCGTACCAAAAAATAACGATAATAAATCATTCCCGGATTTCTAGCTAAGTTCGGATTCAAAGTCGGGAGTTTTCAATCAACTATGTTATGAAATTGACGGCTTGGCCAACGGAGAGGAATGAGTGAACCGCACGGACAGATTCGCGGCGAGCATTGAGGAATGAATTAGTAACTTTTGACTAGTGTCTTGCTTCTTGCCTCGCAGTGACTTGATTACTCGCGAACTGCGGACCTAGCAGGAACTGGGTATTGGTCCTGTTGGGATCTGAGATTGACGCAATCACAGAGGCGATGACGTCACAACTGAATTGAGATTTAATTCCTAAACTAGTGAAAAAGACTCCGCTCCCCGGACAAACTTGTTAGCGATAGACTATAAACCAGAAACTATTTACGCGGGACGGGACTCGATCGGCGCGGCGGGACTACGGCTGGATCATATACTGAATAGAACCAATGTATTAATTCCTGCGTTGTGAAAGAGACAGATTCGGAACTATTGACTAGGCGGATTCGCAATCGTATTTCGCTTGGGCATTTTGAAAACTTTTTTTATGTTTGTATGCAAAAATTTTATAATTTTAAAAAAATATATATTTTTCGAATTCTATAATTTGAAAGCGTATTTCATCACCTTTCTAAAACAGTTTTTGGTTTTTGAATGTGCTCAGAAATATTCCAAATATTTGCATTTTATTGTAAAGCGAAAATATTTTGACCATCCGAAAAAAAAGCCAAATTTTTGAAGGGTTAATTCCTGCGTTGTGAAAGAGACAGATTCGAAACTATTGACTCGGCGGATTCGCAATCGTATTTCGCTTGGGCTGACCACGATGAAGTTGGTACCTACGGGTGTTTTACGATTGGCGCGCGGGAAAGGGATACTTTACGTGTTTCGAGCTATTATTTAAATATTTACGAATCATTATAATATTTAAATCGTTTACGGTACACATCATTCATTGAAATAATTTAACAGTAAAATAAATGGAAAATAAAAACTAATGGTGCCATTAAAAATCGTAGGATGCAAGGCCAAAGATGGGGAATGAAGACTCAATTCCTTTTGAAATTGAGAATCAGATCGAGTGTGTCACAAGATTGAATTTATTCATTTAATTCAGTCATTCAATTTTGCCCACGTCTAGTGTTTATATTATTAAGGTTAGATAATATATTACAATATGTACCAAGTTATATTTTATTTACAAGGTAAAATGTCGTAATAAAAATTTAAATAACCAAATGTCGGTGCTGTTTTAATCGCTAAATCAATTAATTTCAATCAAACATGATTAAAATCAAATCAATTGAGTAATTGAAATAAATGACAAACAGTGCGGCTTGGAACTGAAATACACTGATATGAAATCCCTGAGGCGTACGTGCACTAAAATGAATGACGAACGAAGATTTCCGAAATGATTGCATTGCCGATAGAAGTGTAGAGATCATTACGTAATGTTTGTAAGTGTTAGTGTAGTAATTACATTACATGACGTATATATATCTTAAATACGATCATAAATGAATCAGTCACAATTGGTCACAATGCGATAATCACATAAAATGCAAGATATTCATTCAATGACGTTAAACGTCATTGAAGATATCATTATTGATCATGAGATAAAATTATGTTAGATAAATTACTGAGATAAATATATAATATTATAGTAATACCAATTGAGTAGAATTCTAAAAATTGTTTTAATCAATATTTCTTTTTAAAGAAAGACAAAAAATATTCCCAGGTTACGAATAACACGGCCATATTTGAAAATCTGCTACCGCCACCACAGACAAGGCCGTAGCCAGAAAAAAAAATTCGGGGGGGGGGGGGGTTTGTTTGGTGGAACAGATGTATATAGAAATACTTTATTTAAAAAAAAAAATTAATAAAAGATATTAAATGGTGTTACTTATCAATCTTATAGTGTATTTTTATAATTACAAAATTAAATTTAATCTTCTAGCTTTCTTTGCAGTGAACAAATCAATTACCTCCTCGGTGTCAATGTCAATTTCGGGCTACGGCCTTGACCACAGAAAGCGGAAAATGTTGCTTACGATCTCCGTAGTCCAGTGGGTAAGACTCTTGACTCACAATCCGGAGGTCGCGGGTTCGAACCCGGCATGCGCAAATAAATTTTATTTGATTAATTTGTGTTATTTCACAATTAATTCATTTAAAATAATATATAGTATATTTGCGGCATGTTCCAGAGTGGAAGATACTCTCAGTATCGCCCTGGTGTAAGACCACCATTCAGAATTGAAACTTTGCTTGAAAGTGGCTTTAGCCGTGTTTGATGACCAGATCTGAATAGCCAGGTACTTCCCAAACCTTCCTCTTCCCCACCTCCTTCCCCTCCCCACTACCTTCAGCCTCACAACATACCCCAATTGGGGATGCCATAGTCTCACTGGCTCCAGACGGGAACAGTTGAGATTCTTGTGCGGTATTCACTGTAAAACTTTATGCTGATGACACAATATTATTCTATCATAATACTAATTTAAACGAAATGGAAAAGGACATGGAAAGAGATTTGGCTCATCTAGCCGAGTGGCTGAGAATTAATAAACTTAGCCTTAATATTAAAAAGACTCACTATGTGCTATTCGGGAATAAGAGAGAACAACGCCTTAACATTTCCCTTGGACTAAACAAACTGGAACAAACAGATGTCGCAAAGTATCTAGGACTTTTAATTGACTCACGGCTTTCATGGAAAAATCATTTTGACCATGTTAAATCAAAGATTGCTCCGGTGACCGGTGTAATGTACAGGTTACGTAGATTGCTTCCCACATCCATATTGCGATCATTGTACTATGCTATGATTCACTCCCACTTGGCATACCTTTCGGGTATCTGGGGTTTTGCTACCAAAAAATTGATATCGGAGGTGCAAATAATCCAAAATAGAGCCCTACGTAACATTTTTGGCTTACCTTGGGATACACATGTTAAAGATATTTACCGTCACGCACTTGTATTACCATTTAAAATTGTTCCTAGCTTTGAGATAACAAAAACCATCTTAAATATTATTAAGTGCAACACCCACACAAATATAAAACTGAACTATAACAATGACGTTCACCAATATAATACACGACAACACAACAAACTACATATACCTATCAAAAATACACTCAACAAAGTTCGGACTGAAATCATTAGAATACATTGCGTACACTAACTATAACAAATTGCCTGAAGAATTAAGACAGGTAGCCTCTAACACAGTGGCGGCGTGAGGGGGGGGCGGAGGGGGCGGTCCGCCCCGGGTGCCAAGCACCAAGGGGTGACAACGACAACTCACTCGTAGAGCCAAAGAATGCGCACAAAATCTCCCTCTATAAAGACATATCAATATTCAACTACCTACTTTTGTACCTAGCTACTTACATACTAATATCATATTTTGAAACGCTTCGCAATCAAATTTTCATTTTTTTTAAATATAATTTCTAATTCCCCAAAAGAATGAATTCATGTTGCGCTTGGTCTGATCTTATACCGCGCGTAACATCGAGCGCGGTGTGAAATATTAATGAAAAATGTAGGCGTATCCATTAAATGACTATCAGAGACAAGATGGAGTGCTCATCACGACGCTGTTAAACCACTGAAGAGTAATTTTGGGAAGCTTATACCAACATTTGAAAAGATGTGTGATCCCAGCACCAGCAAAGAAAGCGTTGAAAGAAGAACAGCATCAACACTCAAACCAGCTTTGTGTGACTTCAGTTTTCTATTCTATTTTTCCTTTTGGTGTGTAAAAAAGAAAAAGTATATAAAAAATCTGGGCGATCATTGGAGAAGCGTTTATTTTTTCAACATCAACGCAACCAAATAGTGGAAAAGATGTCCAATTTAGACATTCTGATTGAAGGAAAAAGAGGAAGGGGAGATTTCGAAAACGTATGCCTGGAGAAATGGCCCAAGATGCTGGACTTACATTACCAGACGTGCTGCAGAGAGCAAGGTTAGAATATCATGGTAGATTTTACGAAGAACTAGACCATCGTTACAGGGCGATGGATTTTATTCTGGTTACATTTTGTGTTATTCAGCCTAAAACGTTGGTAACATCACCAGAAGATCTTCGTGGAATGGATCCAAATCTGTTAAAAATTTACAATGAATTTTCAGGAGAGGACATTGTGTTAAAGATTTTACGATTGAGGTGCCATCTGGAAGCCGTCAACATTTCTGCCCAAGAAGCGGTTCAATAGATTACATTGAAACTTCTCAGATTCATTGTAAAATGGGGCTATTCTGAGTCTATTCCAAGTTTAGCGCTATGTCTTAGATTTTTTAAGTAACAATTTGTGTTTCGGTGGCTTCATGAGAAAGAAGCTTTTCAAAGTTGAAATTAATAAAATCTTACTTAAGGTTCACAATAAGCCAAGCGTTACTAACCAATCTTTCGATTTTATCAATTGTAAGAGGCAGGGATATCAATTTTGATAATGTGATCAAATATTTTAGAAAATAAAGTCTCGTAAGCATGTTTAGTGTATGGTGTTTAATTTTAAGTAGGGGTACTCAATACAAAACCGCCCCGGGTGCCAATCTACCCTACGCCGCCACTGCTCTAACAAATCTCGAAACGATATATTGAAATCCTATTTTTTCAAATGTTATTTGGAAAACGAGTCATAAGTAGGTACAAACTCTGTTCATGGGCGCAGTTTATATCTTTTTTAATCTTATCATGTATTTTTTATGTAAACATCTTGTATTAGGTCTGTGTATTTTTTGAGCATGTACCTTTTATTGTATTTTTCCTAATTTGTTTTTTATGCATTTCTTTAGGCCTGACAAGGGCGTAGCGAGGTACGGGCAAGGGGGGGCAGCTGCCCCCCCCCCCTAGAAGGTGCAGGAATGCTCACAAACCGTAAAGTTTACGTCGGTAGCCTATCGTTTGTGAGAATCAATTTAATTTTTGTTATTACCTTTTTAGTTGATCATGATTAATGAAGCATCAAGAAAACGTGCCTATCAGTTACATTGCGCTGTTATTAAATCAGTTTTCATTATATGTGTTCAACTGATAACCAAGTACTCGGGCATATTGGAACCTATTGCCAATGCTTTACAATCGGAAACTATCAATATGTAAGCATGTATGAGTCAAATTAAAGGTATAATTTCTGTTATAAATGATCATCGAAGCAACGTAGACATAGAGAGCCAAAATATTTTAGATATTTCAATTAGAACTGCAGCTGTCTTTGGAACTGATTTACAAGTCCCACGCATTGTATCTTGCCAACAACATCGGTCCAATTACCTTGTTGAGCCTCCATGCGATTTTTGGAAGCGATCAATTATCATTCCTTATTTAGATTCCCTAATATCTGCATTGAAGCAGCGTTTTGGTGACCAAAATTTGCCTGCTTTCGGATTAATGTCGCTACATCCCTGTACAATGCAATGTTGAATATGTCGTTAATTGTAATATCTGATATCCTTTTTCTTTCTTTATTTTTCTCCTTTCTTTTTTATCTCCTCTTCTTTCTGCTACATTCGTTCTATTATATGTTTTATATATATAAAACTATAGATGCATATTATATGATATAAACGATTTTTTTCTTTGTATACTGTTAATTATCCATTAATTGATCTATATATATATTTAAAAAAATTGTATATTTTTTAAACTTATATAAAAATTATTATCTACATTCGTTGTCTCCGCCTTTTTAACACGAGCTTTGCTCAAGAAAAATGTGTAAGACATATTAAATAACGTATATTGTTTTTTTTACAAAAAACTTTATAGAATAAGTACACAAAAACATGTAATTTTTGTAACATTTATTAAATAAATTAAAAAAAAATTAAAAAAACTGATTTTAAAGAAAAAGCACAAAGTTTTTGCCTATACTACGATTTACTTAAGTTTAATCAAGAAGCCGAACTATGGTATAAAAAATGGCAGAACAAGGGTATGACCAGAAAAGATCTCGAAAAACTAGATTTTACTGAAGTGTTTAAGGAGGCGAACATTTCTTTCCCGCAACTAAAAAAGCAATACTTATTTCCTTGGCACAACTTGCACTACAAGTAACATAGAGAGGTCCTTTTCTACACTGCGTCGTGTTAAAACATGGCTGAGATCAACGATGATTGAAAACCGCTTGAACGCAGTAGCTTAGCGAGGAGGGGGGGGGGGCAGACCGCCCGGGGTGCCACCTGACGGGGAGATGACACTACTAAGGATATTGTCACAAAAATATTGAATTATATTATATTTTCGTATCTCTATGGCTCCCCGTGGAATGTCCCGAATCGGGGAGAATTTTGTGCCTGGCGTTCTTTTTAGACGAAAATAGCCTATTTCTGAAATTCTCTAGCCATCCCTCCTCCCCCTCCAAGTAGGTATTATTTTGATGCAGCATTTACCTTAGATATATTCTTGGTTTGTCTACACCAGCTGCCCCCCCCTAAACAAAATCCTAGCTACGCCCTTGTTAGGCCATCATGGAGGATATTTTATTTTAACTTTGTGACACCAACAGTACATAAATCAAATGAGTGGTTGTAATATTATTCATAAAATCTTATAAGACATGTTTCTGTGAAATATTTGTAAAGTGATTCATCATATGTTTGTGTCTGTATGTTGCTTCTGTAAAATGTTTTGTAAAATTTTTCTTCATTTATTGTGTCTGCATATTGGGTTGGGTTGGGTTTATCTTTTCAAATGTACCAATTGGCGATCCCTTAATGAGTTTTGATAACTCATGGGAATACAACTTCGTTGTATGTTTTATTTAAATAAAAAAAATAAAAAATAAAAAAAATGTTGTGATGGAGGTCTTAGCCAGCCGAAGAATCGAACACGCGACGCCCGGGTGGGACCCAAACGCAATGCCAACTCAGCCACTGACCGGTCAATCAATAAAACGTTAAAAAATTTATAAGTACTTTATTTTCAAATCATTATTTCATGTTTTGACTTTGACATTGAAGAACAGGGTTGCCAAGTCGCGGAGAATTCCCCAAATTACAGGGAATTTTTTTAATTGTTTTGAAGAATTGGGTATTTTGCGGGGAGAACCTTTTTACGGGAAAAAAGTGAGGGTTCCGGATATTTTTTCGATTATCCTACCATATTGAAAAATATGCATATTCTATGGAAGATTTCGTAGTTTATTTTATGCAGTCCTGGATTTGTCAATAGGCCTTATAGGCCGCGGCCTAGGGGCGGCAGAGTTGAGGGGGCGGCACTCGCTCTTTTTGGTGAGCCGTTAAGATTGTGTACGATGATTTAAAAAAAGTCACTCAGGATAGATAAGAGTTTTCTATCTATAAAACTTTAGACGCCCAGTGGTCCCGTACGGGGCCGCGGATTTGTATCGTTTAATGCCCAACGGTCCAATACGTAACCTGTGGTGCGAATATTTCACAAAAAGTTCTTTGGCAGTGGGCTACCTTCATTGCACGCGGCGGTGCACGAGCGTTTAAGGTGGGAAATAGGTGTAGGACGGTGTATTTTTAGCGATTTTCATGAATTTTTTTAACACATAAGGATGTTGTTCATTTATACCTAGAGGTCATTTTTTCAGATATATTCGAGAGTATATTCTAAAATTTTAAGTTATTTTCCTCAAAAAGTAACGGTTATATCAGCTACAGCGCATTGTAAGTCGCCATCCGACTGGACAATTTGTTTAACTCCTGGAGGTCACAATTTTCATCCGAAATCAATTTTACAAAAATATCTTCTTTTTTATAAATGTTTCTTCTATTTGAACCTATCGAAAATCGAAAAAAAACGTTTTTTTTGAGAAATGTAAATATTTTGTTCCAATGATTTTTACCATTCTTTTGTGCCAAAACAAAACAGTAAAATAAAGATATTGTGTAGGATTTATATAAATAAACTATATGCTATGTTTGATAACGATTGAACAAAAACTACAGGAACAAGAGGTTACACAAATTCGAAGAAAGTAGTTTCGAGAAAAATGCTGTTGAAAATAAGAGTGGCAGTAAAATAGTGGTAGTTCGACCGAGGGACACTCACTCAAACACAAATAACTTTTAAATGGCGTAGAATTTTGGTTTGAAATTTAGAGAATATATATTATTTTTGAATAGTTCTACCATAGATTAATGAAAAAAAAATTTAAGCCTCTACACCTATTTCCCCCTTAAAGGAATCTTTAAACGCCCTGTAATCCCGTACGGGACCGTGGATTGCATCGTGCGATTATGGTGCGAATATTAATATAATAACACTTTATTTGGTTACTAATCGTATTTTGGAAAGACTAAATAAAGTGAGTGCTCAGATTAATTGCTCATCTGTTGATGTACCTACTGACGGTATCTGATTTTTATGGATCACTTTCCGAGTTTATTATACTAGAGACTAGAGCAAGAAAACTGTGATTATTTCGAAGAAAGTGCAATTGAGCGCACTTTGGCAATATCAGGGCGACATTAAGAGTAAGACGACTCTCGAAAACTTTATAGACGATACATCAAATGAGGATATTGAAACAACCTCCTGACTGAGAGGAATCCATAATGCGTATATAAATTTTTAAAAAAAATCATTTAAAAACAAATGGGTGAACTTTCAACACAAAGAGTCTCAGAAAAAGCTCTGTCTCTTGTGCGATATTATACAATGATTTAGAAGACGATTTAGTTCAGGAATGTGTACACTTTGAAGGTCACAAACTTGGATATAGCTCTCCGCGTCGCACTTTGCACTCCAGTCACAAATTGTTCTGGATAAAGGACTGTTTAAGGCGAGTGAAGAATTACCGAAGGTCTTCATTATCTAGAAAAACTTTACCCTTTGATTTTTCTATGCATATAAGCAGACCTAATGAATACTATAAACTATGTACCTATTATAGATGCTTTTGTCAAATGAAAAATCTCGTAAAAAATTCGTTTATTTCAGTTTTGAATACCAACTTAACCTATATTTATTTTTAAAATTGTGTGTCACCTGCAGGCAGCCTACAAGTTAGTGATTATAGTAGGTGGTAATTAATTAATTAATTAGTAATTACTATAATTGGTGGCAACTTCTAAGAAGGCGTAAGGGGCGGCGCAAATAAAGCGGCCTATACTAATGAAAAGTATAAATATGGCCCTGATTTTATGGCTGCACTGTTCTATTTATTTCTAAAGAATAACAGTGGGGGGATTACTGAAGAACGAAACCCAAACTTGGGATGCAATAATTGGTTGTGAAAATTAGGGCAGTATTTTACTTTTTTCTAATTTGTAATGCGCTTTTAGCATCCTTTTAAATAAATATGTATGTTGTTAATAAAGTATTATAATTATATTGTAAATTGCTTATAATAAGTTAACCACTAGAGCGACAGCGCATTTTAAAACTTTTTTCTCCGTTTGCTCTTTATTTTGAGAAAATCATTTTTTTTTATTTTTCGGCAACATTAAAAAAACCATACATTCGAATTTTAACATGGAGACATAAAAACTTATTATATTGCTATATAGCCAATGAATTATCCTGTATTTTACCGTTTATCTCAAATTTGAGGGTTTAATAATAAATAGTAAAGTTTATAACCGAAGCGAATCCTGCTTTTTTATCATTTTGAAACTGCCATGAGAGGTACTTATTCGAGTCAACATAGAATATGTTCGATTTCTGTATATTGTCTGTGGTATACTTGATAATGAAAGGTGCATTTATATGGAAAAAGGCACTTAATTTTAACCGTAAGCAGCCGATCATAAATTTTGCTTGAAAAAAAAATTAAAATTATTTTTAACATCTTTATAAAATAGTTTACGAAGTTCGGATTTGTAACATATATGGTCATAATAGATGAAGCATTTCAATAGCTTCGTTTTAAGTCCAAAATAACAAACGTGGGAGATAGAAATATTTTTTTAAATATATTTGCCGAATCAATAGATAATAAGTATTAATAAAAAAGGCAATTATTGCCAATATTGGCAATTATTGCCTTTTTACCCGAAAAGTAATCGGAAACATTTAAAAGGGCTCCAATTTATGGCAAAAATCGCTCCAATGGTTAACTTCTTAAAGCAAGGCTTATGTTAGCGTAATGAGTAAGATTAAGAAAGGGACCCTCAGACGGTGTGGGCATGTAGAGCGAACGAACGAAGAAAGTAGTCTAAGAAGAATATACGACGAAACAAATGTGAATGGTAGAACAAGTCAGGGACGCCCGAGGAAGACATGGCACGATCAAGTACATCAGGTACTTGAGACGGGCCATGTCAAGAGCCAGAATAATAGAAGAGTATGTATGAGACGATGTATGAATGCGAATGAGGCGAGGAGTGTGGGCCTAGACCAAATTGTTTAGCAGTCCGTCCTCTCTGCCTGAATCTCGTCGCTCTAGTTCGTATTACTCCAACAGACCATTTTTAGCGAAATTGAGTTAAGTATGCAGTAGTTCTCAGAAAGTCTTTATGTATACAATGCAAGTGAAAAAAAAAATTTAAAAAAATTATTTAGGGGGTTTTCAAAACGCACTTTGTCTTACGTCCTCCAAAATGAAACAACATTTCGAGCGTATTTATCCAACATCCACACGTTGGCCAAAAGGACTCCTGTTTTTAAACCGGCCGTTCAGTCAAATTTCATAGGAATTTCTCCAACATCCAAGCTGTATCTTAGCCAACGTGCGAAATTCAAACTCTCGGTTCCGGGCGTATTGCTCTAACAGACCACACAGCCAATAGCAGCGCAGCGGAGGACCACGTGATTGCTTTCATTCCAAACATTCGTTCGTTTAGCGCCACGAAAGTAAATATCTTCACTTATGATTATGCTAGTTACCAAGTTACTTTAGTGGTTTTCTAGGAGATTTCTTCAGACAAAATGCATAAAGATGTAAACTGTGGAAAAGGATAATTTTTTTTAAGGAAAACATAACAGATAATTAATATTACAATATTTTCTCAGCAAATTGTTTCAACTTGTCGTCCGTTACAGGGTGGTTATAATAAAGTTGTGTATTTTTTGAGAAAATATTGTAATAAATGCCAAGTTCTATATTGTGGTGAAATATCGTACTAAAAATTGAAATAACCTTCATCGCTGTTTTAGTTTAATTTAACCAATTAAAATATTAAAACGAATTGACTGAAATTGAAGAAAAATCAATTAACGAAGAGTATAAGGACGACATTATACGGAATACACTCGGAATTTGATCCTTAAGGCGTATGTGTATAAAGAGGTATCGGTATGTTTATCTACCTTTACGTAATTATTTAAACCTTCGTGTAAAAATACCTATTTATGATATTTAAAATAATTATAAGAATAAGAACATTGAATGAGCTTTTGTTTTAAGCCCATTTAATGCATAGTTTCGGTATGTTTATCAACCTTTACGTAATTATTTAAATCTTTGTTCAAAAATTCCTACTTGTGATATTTAAAAAACACAATTATTAGAATAAGGACTGATGTATTATAGTACCTAAATACCTAATATATGTGTCCATCCACCAAATCTTAGTGAAATCATTATTATACTTCAGATACTTAAAACAAGCCAACAATTAGAATAAGGAAATGAAGGAGTTTTAATTTTCGGTATATTTAGTTCCTAAAATATCTGTTTATCAACCAAATTTTCATGTAATTATTCGACTTATGATATTTAAAACAAGCCAATTATTAAAATAAGGAAATCAAGGAGTTTTCATTTTCGGTACATTTAGTTCCTAAAATATCTGTATATTTATCAGTCAAATCTTCGTGTAAAAATTCTACTTATATGATATTTAAAACAAGGCAATTTTTCGAATAAGTACAACGAAGGAGTTTTTGTTTTTGGCACATTTAGTGAGTAATAGCTTCATGTTTATTTACCTTTACCTAATTATGTAAATCTTTGTGTAAGAATACCTACTTGTAATACAAAACATAATTAATAAAATAAAGACAATGCAGGAGTTTTTTTGCTTTTAGTACCTAATATTTATGTGTTTATCTACCAAATATTTGTGTCAGAATACTACCTGAGATATTTAAAACATGTTATTTATTAGAATAAGGAAATAAACAAGTTTTTGTTTTCGGTACATTTAATGCCTAAAGTATCTTATTATTTTAATCAACCAAATCTTAGTGTAACAATGAAAACATTTTCGTATATTTAGTGCCAAAGATCAGTTGTATTTGTGTACCTATAAATATCTTGTTATTGAAATCTTCATGGGATAATTGTACACCGAATGACAATTAAAGCATTTCTATTATTTTATACATTGAGTGCCTCATATTTCTTATGTGTTTGTTTATTTCTTACCTATTCGAGTTTTATTTTGTTTGAGCTTTGGATTGTCAATAAAAACGTTATTACTATTCGCACATTTTTAATGATTAGGTATCCCATTCATTTGTTTTTTTTTTTACCTAGATCAATTTCCAGTTATTTAATTTCAGCCCATTTTGTAACCCTTCTAATAATTTGGCCCAACTAAGTGGTACCTCAAATACTGGAATACATTTGTTATGAAGCTAAAAATGTGGTTAGTGGTTAGGATTGTTTTATGACCTCTTTTTTTTACAAGTCTGTATTGTGTAATAGACGTAAATCACATCCCATGTGTTCGAACATAGGATCATTCTTACAAAGAACTCGTCGTCTATTGTTTTATAATTTATAAAGAACTTGTAGCTATCTATTGTGTTTCAAAATCCTTCGAGTTAACTTTTTATTTTAAAATGTTGGATACTACACTTCTGTTATCACACGACGGCCTCTTGTGGTCGAGGGATAAGACTCTCAACTAGCGATCCGGATGTCGCAAATTTCAATTCCATCGTGCCCAAGTAATTTTTATTTTGGTAGATTTGTTAATTTTGGGGGGCGGTTATGGGTACCGCCGTCCCGGGAACCATTTATTGGATAACCACCATCTCTGCCATAGGTCACCCCGAGTGGTTCGCTACGTTTGGTGACTTAGCAAGGGTGCCCGGGTTCATGGGGTGAAGTTCGCCCAGGTCTTGGCGGCGGATACGACTGCCCACCTGTTGCGTGGCGAGAGAGAGACTGGTTAAGGGAGGCTTTTTGACCTTTCCAGCCGGACTCTCCCGACTCTCGCCTTGCACCGCAATTGGAGAGATAGATTCATACGTCCGTCACTCCCGGACACACTGACCCCCAGATTCCTACCCACCCCTCATACCCTTTTTCTTTCCAAATTTTCTATCCTTACCTTCCTTATAAAGACTCCTCCAAAGTGAAATTATTTTCCTCAGGGCCACCTGTGTGGAGCTAATCTAAAAATATATATACATATATTTCACAACTTTAACCATTAAAAAAACGTACGTGTAGGTATATGTATTTTTTATGTTTAAATAGTGAAATAACACAGATCAATAAAAAAATATATTCATATAAATATATATACATGCTGTATTTGCGACACGTTCCAGAGTGGAAAATACTCTCAGTATCACCCTGATGTAAGACCGCCATTTCGAATTGAAGCATTGCTTGAAATGGCTTTAGCCGTGGTTGTTGACTCGATCTGAATAGCCAGGTACTTACCAACCTTCATAACTGCATCCCCTTCCCGCTACATCCAGCCTCACAAAATTGGGTATGCTATGTATAGCCTGACTTGGTCCAGGCGGTTGGGAGCGGTTGGGACTCTTGTGCAGTATTAACATAAAAATAAAGTCACGTAAATCAATCCAATCTTTCGGGTCTGATCATACTAAATCTCCGATTTATATGCCGTAATAAATATGATAAAAATAATACGAGTGTATATTATATGGATAATTTGAATAGCATTGTTTTAGTGCAAAAACGTTTTACAATATATGTTCTCAGGGCCTACGAGGGGATGCTGTGTGGAGGGTCTTTTTGAGGAAAGAAAGAATAGGAAGTTCTAGGATGGAAATAGGAATGAGGGGTGGGTAGGAATCTGGGGGTTAGTATGTATAGGAGTGACGGACGTAAGAAACTGTCCAACCGCGGTGCAAGGCAATGGGGTCGAGAGAGTCCGGCTGGAAAGGTCCAAAGGACTCCTTCACGCAGTCTCTCTCAATCCGGCCCGCCACGCAGCTGGTGGGCAGACTCATCCGTCGTCAAGACCTGGACAAACCTCACCCCATGAACCCAGGCACTCCTGCTAAGTCACCAAATGTAGCGAACCACTTGGGGAGACCTTTTCACAGCTCCACACAGGAGGCCCTGAGGAAAATAATTCCCCTCAGGGCCTATGTCATTTTTGGGAAGGAAGTAGAGTAAGTTGTGGGAAGAAAAAGGTATGAGGGGTGGGTAGGAATCTGGGAGTCAGTGTGTCAAGGAGTGACGCACGTATGAATCAATCCCTCCCCACTGCGGGTAAAGCGATGTTCCGAGAGTCCTGCTGGAGAGGTCTACAGATCTTTCTCAACCAGTCTTTCCCGATCCGGCCTGCCACGCAGTTTGTGGGCAGACGCATCCGTCGCCAGGATCCAGACAAAACTCACAACGAGACAGAACCCGGCCACCCCTGCTAAGTCACCAAACGTAGTGAACCACTTGGGGTGACCTATGGCAGAGGTGTTGGTTATCCAATAAATGGTTCCCGGATCGGCGGTACCCATACCCGCCTCTCAAATAATAACTAATAAACGGAGGACCTATCTGATGACTAACGGTTGACGACTAGCAGCCAACAATAAAACACGCCTGAAACATTATTTAATAAGTATAATTGTCTGAAAACGTACGTTTTCATTGATGATTTTACGATGTTATTATTTTACAAAAACTTACTCTTGAAACTTGTTTCCCAACCAAGAAACAAATTATTTCTAAAAAATTGTCGAATGTTATAAGAAACTATTTAAAAATCACACCCGAATATTTCGGTATCACTGCGAAAACATAGGACACATAAGCTAAATCCATAAGTACCTACCTATCAAAGTTCAATGAATTGAAATGCTTTCCGATCTCCCTGTAATACCAAGCACGTTAGATAAAGTAACTTCACGCAAGAGTACGCGCTCTTGTCTAACATCCAGTGTCCTTTGTCCAATATCCAACTTTCGCAAACAAGAATTCGTCACTTTGGCCAACATCCAAATTAAAAACGTGTTTTCTGCGTAATTTTATACATTTAGAACATATTGTACTTAAAAAAAACAATTTGTAATACTTTAAAACATTTTAGTAGACTTACAATTTAGCTAATTTAATTTTATATGCCTTTTTCGTAAAAAAAACTTTAAAGCGCTGTTTCTCACGATTTACGTTTTGGTCTGTTGGAGTAAAACGAACTAAAGCGACGATCTGTCTCTCTCTGATTGAAAGAAACGTGATGGTTAGTTAGTTAGTTAAGTTATCTTCTTGTTTGAAATTATTTGTCTCAATTAACAAAATAAAAAATGGTTAATATGAAATTTTAACAGTAAAGTACTATTTTATCTTCTTTTCCTCAACTAAGTATTTTTTTTTTCTCCTTTAAATTATTTTACTTTTTCAGATATTTTTTGTCCTAGCAATACCTGCCTGACGTATTACTTATTTAATGTGTGGTTATTATTGATTTACCATTCTTTTTTATTTACTTTTTACTGCTAGCTATACAATTTATTGCCATTATTTTTGCATTATGTGAACATTTGTTATTGAGTTTTAATCTATTTTTTAATCTTATAGTCTCTATGTAATACTTAATATGTTTTTATCCTGATAAAGTCCAAATAAAATAAAGCAATAAAAAATGATAATTTTATTTTGTTTTGTAGGCAAAATTATAAAATAACTTGTGGTGAATTCGCTATTTCGTATTCTCATATTTGGGGATTTTGAACATTTATTGCGGGTTTTTAGAACTTAAGCGTTGGCATTGTTGGCAACCCTGTTAAGGATCCTTTCTTGGGGTAATTTTTTTATTACTCTGGCATCCCCAAACTAAAGTCAACCTTCAAAATATGAAAAAATTGAGACAAGTCATTTATTTATAAAAAAAACATGTAATAATATGCGATTGAAGTCGAATCTATTTAATACGTCGCACATTCACGTGAGTAATGTAAAAATATTATATAATTGAGCGCCGGCATTTCAATGTGACTTTTCAAATGTGAGGTTATCTCCTTAATATTATTGAATATTGGGTTGATTGTCTCTATGTGACAGCTGTTTCGCTTTAATTACATGGTGTCACGCAACTACGATGCCATACGTCAAACTGGGAAGACGACAGCACACAGTCATTACATTATTATTACCTTAAATCTTACGATGGTATTTGAAAGAGAGAATACGAAAACAATGTACAATATAGTTGTGAATTATGAATACTTGTAGCAGGTGGATGAGTTTGTGTATTTGGGAAGTATGTTTACGAGAGAGGGAAGGCTGATAGAGATATTGAAAGAAGGGGAAATGCAGGTAACTCCGTTAATGGAGGACTGAATGCCGTTGGCGCTAATAAAAAACTGTCCAAAGAAGCGAAGCTAGCAGTCCACAATGGAGTACTGGTACCTACCCTGATATATGGCAGTGAGGCATGGAACTGGCAGAGGAAGGATGAAAGTAGACTGAATGTTGTAGAAATGAGATCCCTGTGTGGCAAAACCATATTCGATCGTGTGAGAAACGTGCAAAGAATGCAAGGCTGATGTAAGCGTAATGAGTAAGATTAAGAAAGGAACGAAGGAGAAAGGTTTGGACATGTAGAGCGAATGAATGAGGAAAGGAGTGTAAGGTGAATATATGACGCAAATGTGAACGGTAGAAGAAGTCGGGGACACCCGAGAAATACATGGCATGACCAAGTGAATCAAATTCTTGATTCGGGTCATGTGAAGAGTCAGAATAATAGAAAAGCATGTATGTGACGATGTATGAATGTGAACGAGGCTAGGAGTGTGTGCCAAGATCGAGTTGCTGTGGGTAAGCGTGATGGTTAGTTACCTAGTTAGTTAAAACTTACGAAAGGTAAACTGTCTTTTGAAATCATTGGACACGCTTAAACCAATGACATTATATATTATACTGTAGACGCGTGGTAGAAATCTCAAAGTGGGCCAAAGCCAGAAGCAAGGCAATTGCATTGTACTCGATTTCTAGTACTTTAGTTCTAAACTGCCACTCGTCGAGTAAGGTCGTGTTTTACCAGTAGGTAAATTGCATTTAGAAAGCGTCAACATGCCCTTCTATGGGGACGTACGTTCGAGTACAATCAAGTACGATTTCCGTGGCCCCGGGATTTGACCATGTATTCAGGAGAACAGCGCAAAAATTAATTCATCATTAGAATATATCCATATTTTAACACATTTTTTAAACTCTCTCTCTGTGTTTGACTCAGTTTGATGTTTTCTGGGAGAATGTTGAATATTTTTGTGGTAAAGTATCTAAAGCTACGTTGACCAAAGGTTGTGAATGTTTTCTATGTATAATAATGAGTTCTGGCACAGTGAAATTATGCATTGCTAACCATTCATCCGATTGCGATGAAACTTTGGTGATTTGATGTGTGAATTATGACATTTGTATAAAAAAATTGCAATAGGTGGCACGCGAGCTGTTTGAAAACTGAATGTACCGGGACTGAATGTATGAAATGCGGGAGGGGGGGAGGTTTGTGGGACGGGGGAAGCGGGAGAGGGGAGTGGGGAAAAGGAAGGAAATTGGGGAGGCGGGAATGAGTACCGCCGCCCCGGGAACCTTTATTGGATAACCGACACCTCTGCCATAGGTCACCCCAAGTGGTTCACTACGTTTGGTGATTTAGCAAAGGTGTCCGGGTTCATGGGGTGAGGTTTGTCTAGGTCTTGGAGGCGGATTACCAGGATACACTGAACCCCAGATTCCTACCAACCCCTTAAACCCTTTTCCTTCGCAGAACTCTCATCTCATTCCTTTCCTTTAAAAAACCCTCTACACGGCATCCCCAAAGATGCCATAGGCCTTGAGGGGAAATTATTTTCCTCAGGGCCTCCTGTGTGGAGCTCATGTAAAAAAAAAAGAGAAGGCGGAGTGGAAACGCTTGACGGGAAGGGGACGAATGGGAAAGGACATGCAATGGGAAACAATTTCTTTATTAAGTGGCATTGCAACGCACGCCGGAAACTCGCTAGTTTTAAATAAGTTTTTCAGGTCAAAATAAGAGGTCTTTATAATGTGTGTTTGTTTTCTTTTCAGATTAAAATATGGACCAAAACCGAAGAACCAACTCTAAAGTTTTTTTTATAATGTAATAAAAACTATAAATAATCGAAATGTGGAAAAATTCCCAAAGAACGTTCGGATGCTCAGCACTTTTCTTCCAAAATGGGAAGAAGAGCTTCGACACCTTTCACCAAGTTAAACAAATCATTTGCCATAGACAAAACTTAGCCATCACAAGTACACAATATAGATTTAATATACACGGTGATAATAGACTAAATAATGCAGATTTATATAGAAGTATTCAAATTAGGAATAAGTCCAGTGTTGCCTGCGAGAAAAATCAAAAAATTCTCGCCGCGTTGCAAAATGTGGATGAAAAAGAAAATAAATTAAATTCGTCAAGTGACAAAGAAGAAGATAATGGAATTGTTTTGAAGGATGACAATGCAGCTATTAGAAAAAAAGATGGAGAATTGTTGCCTATTTTTAAGCATTTACCAAAGAATTTTATGTATATTGGGAGGAAAGTTGATCCATATGTTAAACTGATGAGAATAGACAAACCTATTGGTAAGTTCAATTTACATTATTTATTTATTTAACCTTATTTTATTTAATTATTTTAGGTTTTCGGAACAACTCATATATTATGTCTCATAGAAATCGTTGTGTCTCCCTTACTATCATAGTGAGAAATATAATTAAAACGGTGTTAGAAATAGAAAATACCACGCTTTGTATTCAAATATAAAAAAACTAGCTGCTCCCGACATGCGTTTCTATGCCATTTAATAAAAAAATTGTTGCTCTCTGCGTGTCCTTTCCCATTCGTCCTATTTCCCTTCTGCCTCCCCTTCCTCTCCGGCGTCCCCTTCCCCTCTCGCGTTCCCATTCCACCTCCTCCACCTTCCCTCTCCCCACTCCACTCCCCACTCAACCCCCCTGGCAATTTAAGGCATGGAACTGGCAGAGGAAGGATGAAAGTAGACTGAATGCTGTACAAATGATATCCCTGAGACGTATGTGTGGTAAAAGCATGTACGATCGTCGATCATGTTAGAAATGTGGAGTTTCGCGAAGAATGCAAGGCTGATGTAAGCGTTATGAGTAAGATTAAGAAAGGGATGCTCAGATGATTTGGGTATATAGAGTGAATGAACGAGGAAAGGAGTGTAAGGAGAATATATGACGCAAATGTGAATGATAGAAGAAGTCGGGGACGCCCGAGGAAGACATGGCACGATCAAGTGAATCAGATACTTGAGTCGGGCCATGTGAAGAGTCAGAATAATAGAAGAGCATGTATGAGACGATGTGTGAATGTGAACGAGGCAAGGAGTATGATATTCAAAGTGATTCTATATAACAGCAAGACAGCTCTCCCGACTGGCATGACCATTGGTAAATTAGTTCTGCAAGCCGGTATAAATATTGTATTTGTATGCCTTGATGTCTTTAGTAGAATATATCAAACTGTCATTTAAGGGGTTGTCCTTTAATCACGTGAGGCTCGAAAGGGAGGGGGGGGGGGGGATTCGGAAAAATTCACGAAATATCACCAGGGGGGGGGGTATAATGAGATATCACGTGTATTTATTTTTCGTGATAATATTCTGAAAATTTCAAAATACTTCGTACTAAAAAAATACACGTGATTTTGGGGGGGGTTAGTCTAAAACCTCACCACATATCACCACGGGGAGGTTAAAAAGGTGCTAAAAAACATCACGTGATTAATAGACGACCCCTCTGAGGCATTTCAACACCCTTTTAAAAAGTCCTTAAAGTGGTGAAAAAAAAAATTAAATTGCCCCTAACCTATTTAACCCCACAGGCCTCGACCGTGTTTTGTCAGAGGGTCAAAATAAATGGAATATTTCTGAACATATCCGAAAACTAAAAATTGTTTTTGAAAGGTGATAAAATACACTTATACAATTTTATAATTCGAAATAAACATAATTTTTGAAATGTGGTAAATATTTCCCTATCGAGTCCACGCTCAAAACACACTTTAAAAAATTAAAACAAATTGTAGGTACTAGATAGATTAGGTACCTACGGTTAGTAATAAGTAATTCAGTAACCGGAATTGAAAAATATTGCATTTTAATGGTTATATTGTTATCTTTAAAAGCCGAAATGTCATTTCTCAAGGAACGCCATGGCCCATGTTGTTAATTACAACGGCAAACGTCTCACGTGATTTTTCGTGCTTATGAAACCGAAGAAAATAATGATCAATATGCATTATTTATCATTTCCAAAGATTGCAATTCGTACTTACTATTGTCTAACTGACATAAAGTGATTTTTTCTTTTAAAAATGGGTATTTCATCGTCGTAATTAACAAAGCGGTCCTTGAAAAATGACATTTCGCATTATTAAATTTAAAAAAAAACATTAAAACGCAATATTTTTCAATTCTGGTTACTGAATAAGTATATTACTAACCATTATCTACCTAGTACAATTTATTTTAATTTTTTAAGTGTGTTTTGAGCGTGGACTCGATAGGGAAATATTTACCAAAAATTTTACTTGCAAACATAAAAAAGTTTTAAAAATGGTTCAACTGACGTTTTTTAAATTAAAATTACTTATAATGAAAAAAAAATTAAAACACAAAGGGTCCGCCAAATTACTTTTTTTTTTTTTTGAAAATGCTATAACAAAAAAATTCTGAATATTTTCTCAAATTTCTTTTTTTATTTGAAAGTACAATCCTTCCGGTTAATAATGGAAAATAATTTCATTCAAATGGCTGCCTCGGCTGGCCATGCAGTAGCCTACACGATCGGTCCAATTTTTAAGCACATTATCGATTGTGTGCAGCAGTATTTCACCAATGGCTTCACCACGAATATTGTCCTTTAAAGCGTCAATTGTCTCTGGCTTGTCGGCGTAACACTTATCTTTGAGGGCACCCCACAAATAATAGTCCAACGGTGTCAAATCGCAGCTCCGAGGTGGCCAAACGATTTATTTTTTTTCAATTTTTAAAAAATTCCAATTTTTGCACACATTTTGCAACATTACCATGATTCTCAAAGTAATGTCGCAATATTTCCCAGCGTTGTTCAAGCGTATACACAACCATATTCGTTCAGCGGAGGGGTAACACTAATTATCTGTCAAATCAGACATGAGCTAAGTGTTACCATTCACGAAATAAGCACTAGTTGAAAAAAAAAACGTTAGATGGCAGACCCTTTACATAATTTATTAAGCAATGTATTATAAACATTATCGTCAACTCAATTTTTTGTCGTTTAATGTAAAAACGATTAATTAAAAAATTTCCAAAGTTTTAAATTTAGTATAGCAAAACATAGTATTTTCTCTTTCTAACACAGATACTTAAATAAATACGGTCAAAGAACTCTAAAATACCTTGTTCCAATCATTTACAACATGTTACCCAATTCAGTAAAAAGCTGTGAATTGAGTTTCAGAAGGAAATGTACGCTAAAAAAATGGCCAAGTGAAAAAACTTTTTTTACTAACTCTGTTTTTTTCTTTCGTTTTAATGTTTTTCAATTAAATTTTATTAACAATTTTTTTTCCCAAAATTTATGTATTTAGAGCGTAATAGGGCGTACCCGAAAGATTTTAAGCAGCGATTTCTGAGTATATTTGGAGTAAAAAATGTACGTGTCATTTTGTTGTCTGATGACATTTTTTTTTCTATTTGTAAGGGATGTGTCCGCTACTTACACAGACTGTAACATAGGGGGCCGGTAAATCTATGTCAGCCGCTGGGTCTCTGGTGAAATCAAAGACGAGTTCTGGTGAATTTCCGTCAAGAGATAGTCCGGTTTTGCAGAGAGATGAGTAGCCATTCGCGTTCAGTACTAGAGTGCCTGGTTACCGGGGCCGCACCGCTATTTATGCCAAAACCTCCTTGACCGAGTGGAGGCTTCGGTGCGACCCTATTCGTTCAATCAATTATGTTTCGAAGGTCATAACCTCCGCCACAATTCACTTGGTGGACGTTCTGACCTTTTGGGCTACCCTTTTAGCTGTGTTCTCTCTGCCCACCAAAACCATCTCTCTCTAGCATGTTTATTATTGCAAATAATATAAAATATAAAAATATTTGTGCGTCCCCCGGCCCTACAATTTTCAGGGGATTTCAAAATATGTGACTTATAACTAGATTTACAACATTACTTATCATCTAATCATGTAAAGTGGAGTTCGGCCTACCTTCTATTATCATTTATTCGTCAAATGATAGGTCGAACTCCTGTAAATCAAAAGAAAAACATTACACAAAACAATATCAAATCATAAGCTACCGACCAAATGCTTATCTCCATTCTGATTGGTCGGCAGAGCGTCCACCGTGGCATGGTGTGGGTGGGCTCGGCAGCGGGGAGCGGAGGGGGAAACGGTACGGTGCTTTAGCGTCAATACGTAGCCCAGCCGTTTCCGCTAACATTCTATAATGCCAGATGCAGGGGAGGGTGCTCGCAGAGCCACGGGAAAAAAGGAAACGAGGAAGTTGAGCCAACACTCCTCATCTTCTATTTCTCCGATAAAGACGTCCGTCAGCGCCCTTGAGGTGATTTTCCACAAAAACGGCGCTATATAAATTAGCCAATTATTATTATTATTATTAGTAACACTATTAAAAACAATAAAAGTATTTTTCTGTCACACGCTGCAACTGACTGATTAAAAGATACCGCATTTAAAGCCTCACAGACACTTGATAAGCGTTGCGTTGCGTTGCGTCTCGTACACATCGCGTATCGCTCAAATACGTCACGACGGGAATGAAATAGCAATGGAAACAGTACCGCGGTATAATTTGAAAACATATTTTTTTGTTTTTAATAGACAAAAAATATCATCAGAAACCTTTTTTTTTATTTATTGTTTTATAGTGATACCTCACAAGAGTCTCAGCTGCTCCCGTCTGGAGCCAGTGAGATTATGGCATCCCCAATTGGGGTATGTTGTGAGGCTGAAGGTAGCGGGGAGGGGAAGGAGATAGGGAAGAGGAAGGTGGAAAGTACCTGGCTATTCAGATCGGGTCACCAAACACGGCTAATGCCATTTCAAGTAATGTTTCAATTCTGAATGGTGGTCTTAAACCAGGGCGATACTAAGAGTATCTTCCACTGTGGAACGTGCCGCAAATATAGTATACCTATATTATTTTAAATGAATAAATTGTGAAATTACACAAATTAATCAAATAAAATTTATTTTCCACGCCGGGATTCGATCCCGCGACCTTCGGTGTGCGAGTCAAGAGCCTTACCCTTTTACTTCAAATATGCTGAGAAATGGCTGGTTAAAATCCCTTGGGTACGTCCTGTTACACCCTGTATATATAATGTTTATATTTTATGTACCTGTCTCAATTTAAAAAATAAAATAAAAATAAGAACCCATTGACAAACTGATATCAATCAGTTTAACCACTAGAGCGACAGCGCATTTTAAAACTTTTTTCTCCATTTGCTCGACATTGTCAGATCAGAGATCATTTTTTAAATTTTTCGCTAACATAAAAAAAATCATATCTTTGAATTTTAACATGGAAACATAAAAACTTATTATAGTGCTATATAGCCAATGAATTAACCTGTATTTACCGTTTATCTCATATTTGTAGGATTTATAAAAAAAATATTAAAAAATCGTAAAGTTTATAACTAGAGATACCACAAATATTCGGCCTATTCGGCTACTTCATTATTCGGCCGAATGGTTCGCAATATTCGGCCGAATACCGAATACCAAATCATGAAAAAATGCGCATTAATTTAATATTTATTGTCTTCAACCATAAATTTCATAATATTCCCAAATAGGTGATTTTTTATTAAATGGTGGCATTTCGTAAAGCTCTTCGCGAATAAACAGATGTATTACACACTATAAGTAACACAATTTGATGTAACCATCAACAAATAATGCGTGTTGTGACACGAACTCCTCGCAAATGAAACAAATACGTAATTAATACACGTACTTCAATGATTTAAGTCGGAACCTGTCACCCGCGAAACGCACCTCAGTCGTCGGCCGAGAGCCTAGCCGAATGTTCGGTATTCAGTATTCGGCAAAATCACTATTCGTGGCATCTCTATTTATAACCGTGCAAATCTTGCGTGGTTGTTACTTTGTTTTCGATTTCTGTATACTGTCTGTGGTATACTTGATAATAAAAGGTGCATATCTATGGAAAAGGGACTAAATTTTAACCGTAAACAGCTGATCAGAAATTCTGCGTGAAAAAAATATTTAAAAAAATGATTTTTAACATTGTTATAAAATAGTCTAGGAAGTTCGGATTTGCACATCTATGATCATTATAGATAAAAACATTTCAATAGCTTCGTTTTAAGTCCAAAATAACAAATGTGGGAGCTATAAATATTAGGTCCTTACATAAGAAAATTGGCATTTTGTATGGGAGGAACATAAAGTAGATTTTTTTAAATATAATATATTTATTTAATCAAAGTATGTACCATTGCTATCTATGCACTTTTGCCATCTCATAGGTAGTTCATCGATCCCTTTACTAAAAAAACCTTTCGGACGGGAATCAATAAAATCTTTGAAGGCGGTTTGGACTGCCCCATCGGAGTTGAATTTTTTCCCTTGCAAGAAGTTATCCAAATTTCGAAAAAAATGTTAATCTGTTGGGGCAAGGTCCGGAGAGTACGGTGGATGTCTTAGACATTCCAATTGAAGCTCCTCTAATTTGGTAGCCGTCTGTTGTGCAGTGTGTGGTCTAGCGGTCAACGCGCGTTTGTTGATTTGCTTCACTCAATTCGTGAGGTACCTACCTTTCAAGCTTTTTCACCTTCCCAATTTGCTTCAAATGGATTAAAACAGTTTTATCACTAACACCGCCGCCTGCAGCTAACTCGGACGTGGTTTACGATGGATCCGCTTCCACAATAGCCTTCAATTCTTCATTATCAACTTTGGTCTCCGGCCGTCCACGGGGCTTGTTCTGCAGGTAGAAATTTCCAGAACGAAAACGTTGGAACCAAAAATGCACTGTGTTTTCTTTTGCGGCACCGTCGCCATACACATCATTAATCCTTCGAGCCGTATCTGCAGCACTGGTGCCATGGTGGAACTCGTACTTGTAAATAACGCGATATTTCAAGTTTTCCATTTTGTAAACTAAGTGAAGCAAAGAAAAAATACAATTAAGGAAAAAACAAATGAATTATAATTTTCGAAACACAAATACATGAGTAAATAGCTGTATAAATTTGAATTTGGAATTCCTAACCAAAGAGAAGTATTCGAGATCAAAGTTGCCAGTACGGCAAAAAGCCAATTTCATTTGTAAGGACCTAATATTTTTCAAAAAAATGTTGCCGAATCAATGAGATAATTGCCTTTTTAAACCGAAAAGCAATCGGAGACATTTAAAATGGTGCCAATATTTGGCAAAAATCGCTCCAGTGGTTAAAGGGACTTACTTTAAAAATGTAAATAAATAATAAAGAAATTTATTAATAAATGATAGATTAATTCACTGGATTGATTGAATGAAAGAAATTTAAGTAAAAGAATTATTCATTGATTTATTAATTAGAAGTGTTGATTATCTAATGAATGGTTACCGGGACGGCGGTACCCATACCCACCTCACAAATTGTAAATTAGATTATTACTGATGCAGCATCTGTGCAGGTACATGGCTGCTGTTCTGGCCGTGCGGCTGGTCCATCCTGCTGGCCTCCAGCCCGGAGGTGGCCTCCGCCTCCAGCACCCTGGGTATGTTGGGCCTCTTCTCTCTGGGGGCACTTGTGATGCGAGGGGCTGGATGTACAATCAATGATCTGTGGGATAGGGACATTGATGCCAAGGTAAATAAATTAAAATACTTGCGGCGTGCAAAAACTGTGTTTATCTAACTTACTCCATCCTTATACATTAACATAATTACTACTCATAATGAAACCCTAACACGGCGCTGTAGCGTCGCGTTAGCCTACACTGCTCAGGTTAAAAATCTTTACTCATAATCATAAATTTTCCCAATATTGCTCAACAGCTGGATTATGGGTTATGATTTTTTTACGGTAGCAACACCCTGCTCCAAAGCTGAAAAATGCGGTCAATTTGGCATTTCGCGGCGTGTTGCCAACTTCACGTTTATTCATACGTCAAAATATTTATTCGGCGAGATTGTTTTGTGTTTCACGTTTTAAAAATAACTAAGAATTGACACAAAGAACTTGGAGATTGGTAGATATTTTGCCACCCCGTTTATTGTTCACATCCAACTACGGCCGTACCAAGTCAATCAAAAGTCTCATGTTAACTTTTGTAAATCTATATTTAGACCTAAAATCTCCTTCCGTAAGTGCCGCAAATTTTCGGTAACGGTGGTGCACGAATGCCGCGAATACGGTCAATATTTGCCAAAGCTCCATTCAAAACGTCAAGATTCTATAAAAGGTCGCCTTTTCGAAAGTTATACCTACTGCCGTAGGACTCCAGATACTAATATCTACAGCCTGTATGTCGGACGAATATCTACAGCTCATATGTTGAACTAATATCTACGAACTTCAGAGTGTTGACTAATATCTACATAGCTAAGGTTGGACGAATATCTATGACGGTTCCAGTGTTGACTAATATCTACAGAGCGTAGGTTGAACTAATATCTGCAGAGCGTAGGTTGGACTAATCAGCTAAATGTTTCCAATAGTCCGATATTAGGGATTGTTACATACATACTTGATAAATTAAGTTTTTTAAACTGCATACGCAATATTACGTTATTCCAATATGCTATACATAATTGCAAATCCAACCTCTGCCAGTGCTGTAGATATTCGTCAACACTTTGTTTCTCATAGATATTAGTTCGATTTTTTCAGTTTTTGCAATTACTGTAGATATTAGTAGACGCCTCCCTGCCGTAGTACTGAGTTAACCCTGGTGATCGGGTGATTTAAATTCTGACAGCTATTAAATCTCCCGTACAGCGACGGGGTAAGAAAACGCGCATGCGCGCGGTTGACTCACCATTATGAGTAACAATTTCACCTAGTGGTGTTACTTTACTTTGCGATTATGAGTAAGACTAAATATTTGGGTTTAATAATTGACAACTAGCAGTAAAAACCTGCGGAGCGGGTTAGGCGCTAGGCCCTGCGGACTGCTTTTGGTTGGACACATTTAACTGATTATCTAAATTTTGGAATTTTATTATAGGTAGTAGCTGTTTCCCGGCAGCGTTGCAATGCCATTCAAAGAAATAAATTGTTTCTCCATGCATGTCCTTTCCCCCCTGTCCTGTCCCCGTTCCCCTCCTGCGTCCACTTACCCTCTTACTTTCCCCAACCACCTTCTCCGCCTTCCCCCTCCCTCGTCACCCTCCCCCTCCCTCCTTCCCTCCCTGCCGCTAAAATCCCTCACTCGCGCGCTCCCTGTAGTAATTTTTTAAATTCAGATTTCATAACGCCAGAGCTTACCATTATATATAGAAACACTTTTCTGCTAAAATGCATTGTTCTGTAAAAATTTTGAGTCAATCCGTCGATTACTTTCCGAGATTTGCGATCTCAAACATTTGGAACCTAAATTTTTATATCTATAATATAATTATTATATAACTCAATTTGGGAGGCGGGATTGGGTACCGCCGCCACGGGAACCTTTATTGGATAACCAACACCTCTGCCATAGGTCACCCCAAGTGGTTCGCTACGTTTGGTGATTTAGCAGGGGTGCCCGGGTTCATGGGGTGAGGTTTGTCTAGGTATTGGAGGCTGATGACAAGGACACACTGAACCCCAGATTCCTACCCACCCCATAAACCCTTTTCCTTCCCAGAACTCTCCTCTCCTTCCTTTCCCCAAAAAAACCCTCCACACAGCATCCCCAAAGATGACATACGCCCTGAGGGAAATTATTTTCCTCAGGGCCTCCTGTGTGGAGCTCATGTAAAAATAAATAAAAATGAATCACTGAATGTGTTGCTAAGCGCATAACTTTCGAACGACTGCACCAAATTGGATAATTCTTTTTTTTGTGTGTTCGTTATTGTCAGGACAAGGTTTTTTTAAAACTTCCGGTGAGCTCTGGCATTATGAAATTTGTATTAAAAAATTGCTATTGGGTGGCACGCACGGAAGACGCTATTGCTATGGAAAACGGGAGGGAGGGAGAGATGGGGGAGGGGAATCTGGGGGGGTTCGCGGGACGTGGAAGGGGGGGGGGGGGGGGAGTGGGGAGAGGGAAGGTGGAGGTGACGGAGTGGGAACGCGAGAGGGGAAGAGGACGCAGGAGAAGAAGGGGAGGCGGAAGGGGAACGGGACGAATGGGAAAGGACACTCAGGGAGAAACAATTTCTTTATTAACCCCTCCGCAACGTAAGCGGATATAAGCGGTAGAAATAGGACAGCAGTCAAGTACAATATGCATGTTTATACGTCAGCGTGTGTGTTTCCATAGAAATCGTTCTAACTCCGTTATTGTTTTAGTTACATCCCTAAAACAAAAAGTAAAAGGTCGATAGTAGATCAAGCTGTACATCCCTATCAAGTTGTCTATAGAAATACATAACAGGAATCAGCTGTCAGTCGCGTAGTTGACAAAAATATTTACCCGCGCAAATTTACTACCGGCGGCTCGTCCGCGCTCGACATTTTTAATTTTTATTAAATATTTTTATATGATATGATAAAAAAGTGAGGTGACAAAAGTGTTTATTATACATTTATATAATAGAATAAGTATTGTTGTTTACATAATCTGTGATTTTAGTACCGTTTTCACTATTTTAAATGTTTGCGTTCTAAATTTTAATACAGGGTGCGGCAGAGAGGACGGACGGTTTTAAAAAAATCATAAAATAGTAAGTTCTCAACGAAATAGCATTTGAGACAGTCTAGTGTGGAAAATCACATCAGGCA
The DNA here is from genome assembly GCA_917880885.1 of Limnephilus marmoratus. Lineage (NCBI taxonomy): Eukaryota > Metazoa > Arthropoda > Insecta > Trichoptera > Limnephilidae > Limnephilus > Limnephilus marmoratus. The sequence continues at coordinate 65,732,712 of OU862907.1, forward strand.
TGTGGTGGCCGAAATCGTTGATGCAGTGCTGGAGGCGTTCTTGGAAGTTCGCGTAGAATCTCTCCGACATCGCTCTCTCAACTTGGGCGACTTCCACGTGAATTGCGTCCTTCAATTCGTCCAGAGTTCGAACTGTTCACTGAGCTCCTCTTGGTCTTCTGTTGATCAGTTCACCACGTCTGCGAAGTGATTCAACCCAACGAAGGATGGTGTTTCGAGAGGGAACAGCTCTATTCCGATGAATATTGAAGTGGCGACGAAACTCACGCTGTACGACGGTGACTGACTCATTATTTCGGACGAAACAATCATAGGCGAAAATGCGGTGCTCCAACGTCCACGGCTCCATGACGACAACTGGTAAAACAATACTAGGAACTCATGAGTCAAGCGGCACTTCCCTCACCTCTCTCGTAGACGGAGGGGGAGAGTACTACCCATCTCAAAAACGTCCATCCTCTCTGCCGCACCCTGTATTTACAAATGCTAATATTTATTTAAATGTAACCTTTCTAAAACAGTTTTTACTATTCGGCTACATTCAGAAATGTTTCATTTATAGAACTTTAATTGTGAAGCGGTAATAACAAAAAGTTTTTGTAAAATGTCATTTCATTTGAGACAGTTTAAGTGCTTAAAGGGCGAATTTCGGAGGGGTTAAATGGCACAGCAACGCATGCCGGGGACCAGCTAATCTTATATAATCTCGTGTCACAATGTTTGTGGTCGCGCTCCTCCAAAACGGCTTGAGCGATTTTTATGAATTTTTTTATGTATATTTGGTACGTATGAGAATAGGTCATCAAGTATATTTCATACCGCTAGGTGATTAGGTGTCCCGATCCAGAAAAAAAAATCATATTTTTTTGCGTAAAAGAGTAACAAACATACAAATTTCTTCTACTAATATTATAAAGGCGAAAGTTGGTCTGGATGTATGTTTGTTACTCTTTCACGCAAAAACTACTGAATGGATTTAAAAAATTGTCGCCTTGGAAACGATGTTTTTTTTTTCTTTTTTTTTAATTAAGCAATTCACCCTAAAAAGAGTGCTTTGTTGGTGTCGTACTTAATCCTTCTTCTTCTTTGATGGCGCTACAGTCCATATCGAGCTTTGGCCTCCTGCAACAGTCGCCTCCAACTCTTCCTGTCCTCAGCGGCTGACTTCCAATTTGGTACCTGGAGAAGCTGTGCTGCATCCCCTCTTACTTCGTCGTACTTAATATCTATCTAAAAAAAAATCATCGAAATGTATTTATGCACATTAACCTGAACGACTGCACCAAATTGAATAATTCTTTTTTTTTGTTCGTTATTTTGTACAAAACTTCCGTTGAGTTCTGACATTATGAAATTTGTATAAAAAATTATAATAGGTGGCATGCGAGTAATTTGAAAACTGAATGTATCGGGAATGAATGCGAGTGGTGAGAGGGGGGAGGTGGTGTCGAGAGGGGAAAAGGGGAGGGGGGTGAGGGTGGGGGGAGGGGGTTCGGGGAGGGAGAGGGAAGGAAGGGGAAAGGGGAAGGATGGAGGAGGGTGTGGGGGAAGGGGTGGGTGGAGGTTGATGGGGGAGTGGAGTAGGGAGAGGGAAGGTGGAGGAGGCGGAGTGGGAAACCCCTAATACCATGCGAGCGAAGCCGCGGGGAAAAAGCTAGTGATATAATAATTTTAAATAGGTACCTATATTAGGTACCAAATTTAATTGATTGTTCTTATAATATACAAAAATTAATATTTGTTATATACGAAAAATGAAAATAAGATTAAAAAAAATTGGAATATGTGGCACGCGGGCTTTTTGAAAACTGAATGTACTGGGACTGAATATATGGAGGGGAGAGGAATGGAGACGCACGGGAAAGGATGTGCATAGAGAAACAATTTATTTCTTTGAATATGGCATTGCAATGCATGCCGGGAACCAGCTATTAGACAATATATATAAAAAATATTCAATACTACAAACTTTCAAATAAATACAGCTAAATAACTCGCATTTTAATATTTCAGCAACACATCAGAATTATATAAAAATCCCGAAATGTATTACCAAACACATTCAAAATACCAATCTGTTTCTAGGTATGACTTATTTCAACAACCTGCTGTTAAGTGCCTCCGTTCATGACGCTACTTACAAGCTACGCGATCCTCGTGAGCGTATCATACGCACCGATCGTAAGTACCCCCATACGATTTTGCTGGTGCCCGACGCGACGTCTATCGGTTTCCAATCAGTATCACGATACCGACAGTGCTGATCGCATGCGACGCGTCGCATCATTTGTGTCTGATACTTATTCGTTTGACGTTTGACAGAAATGGCGTAGGAACATGAAAGTAATGTTAGATTTGTTCTGGAAGTGGAAAAAATGGAGGCGTCTACTAATATCTACAGGAATTCCAAAAACTGAACAAATCGGACTAATATCTATGAGAACCAAAGTGTGGACGAATATCTACAGCACTGGCAGAGGTTGGATTTGCAATTATGTATAGCATATTGGAATAATGTAATATTGCGTATGCAGTTTAAAAAACTTATTTTATGTATGTATTGTATGTAAAAATCCCTAATATCGGACTATTGGACACATTTAGCTGATTATTAAGGATTTGGGTATTTGTTTTAACAGCTTTCTTTATTTCGAGTGCTTCTAAATAATTTAGTCTGTTACCATGACCATTTCTATGTCAGTTAGGTTAGGTTAGGTTGTGGTGCCGTGTATTTCAAAATAAATAAATATCTTAGTATTATTACCTCCATGTTTGTTCAATAAATTATTGTCCTCGTAAACAGCAAAATACGTAATATTATTCAAAGACTTCATGTGCGTACTTATAACGTTTAAGCCTTTACGTTATTAGTAATTACGTAATTGACCGCCCTCTGTAGATATTAGTCCAACCTACGCTCCATAGATATTAGTCATCACTGGGACCATCATAGATATTCGTCCGACCTTAGCTCTGTAGGTATTAGTCCTCACTCTGAAGTTCATAGATATTTGTCCAACATATGAGCTGTAGATATTCGTCCGACATACAGTATCTGTAGTTGAAAAAATGCATGTTTATATAACTATACTTTACCAGAATACGTAAGAAAGGATTTAGTGGAGAAGGCATGGATTGATGTTGAAAAAAAGTCATATGACATCGCTTGACATCGTGTTTACTGCGCGGCTGCGCGTGAAAAATGATCAAGTTCAGTATATTTCGGGTAGCGCCGTGTACGGAGACCAGCATTAAAAAGTAGTATATCAGCAGGGTACTTGTGGTTGCGTCACAATTACGTAGATTGTAAGTATCTCCATGAACAGAGGGCCTAAATCTAAAAATTATCAAAAACTAGCTGACCCGGCCACGCATTGCTGTGGCTAATAAAACACAACGTCATCTACTGGATGGTTATCCAAACTTTATAGCCACCGCCGTTTTTGAGTTTATCGCGAAATATATATTTATATTTAATTTATAATACGTAGAGATGGTGTGAAAGATTATAATAATGTGCATGAAATGCTTGGGGTAACTAACGTATTTACGAGTAAGTTAATAAGGATTAATACTGTATCCGTCTAAATAACTTTTCAATCACCGCAATGTACGTGACCATTTTTTTAGAAGATAGAATGGGTATAGTAAGCTATCCGTAAAATATAGATATATGCCTTCGCGGACTTTTTTGTAGATCTATAAAAGAGGAATATCCCACCATGCATTGTTTTGTTATATCCCCAAAGGATTAGGCAGCGTTTTCGATGAAAGCTACCAGGCGGCTTGACTTTTTCCGACACTTCTAACAATTATCGTTATGTTTCAACCAATTTACACAAATCCTTGACAAATTACATACCTAAACCTTCCTCACGAAACATTCTATCTATTGGTGAAAACCGCATGAAAATCCGTTTAGTAGTTTTCGAGTTTATCGTGAACAGACAGACAGACGGCGCGGGGGACTTTAATTTATAATTTGTAGAGATAATCATGAATTCTAACTTAAATTGACAAATTACCAGAAACTTCTGCAAGAGTTCTTATCTATTATTATTATTTTTTTATCTTCAAATCTATTATTGTTAAATCTTGAATTTTTTGTACTTATCTTTTTGTTATCATTTGCAATATTTTATTATTTACTTATCAACTGAGTGATCATGCGAAATAAATTAATTTGCCTAGATTGCTTGAGATTTCGCAGAAGGTCATTTTTTAAATTTTTCGCCAACATTAAAAAAAATCATACCTTCAAATTTTAACATGGAGACATAAAAACTTATTATAGTGCTATATAGCCAATGAATTAACCTGTATTTTAACATTTATCTCATATTTGTAGAATGTATAAAAAAAATCGTAAAATTTATAATCGCGCCAATCCTGTGGGTTTTTTACTTGAAACTGCCGTGAGGGATACTTATTCGAGTCAACATAGAATATTTTCGATTTCTGTATGTTGTTTGTGGTATACTTGATAATGAAAGGTGCATATCTATGCAAAAATGACTTAATTTTAACCGTAAACAGCTGATCAAAAATTCGTTGTGAAAAAAATATTTTTAAAATTTATTTTTAACATCGTTCTAAAATAGTCTACGAAGTTCGATTTTGCGACATCTATGGTCATAATAGATAGAGAATTTCAATAGCTTCGTTTTAAAATAAATGGCCGACCAAGGAAATGTTTTAAATAATTACAATAAATGTTTTACGAATGGTAGGAAAATGTGGTCCATTTTTGGGCCGCTATCAATCGCAGAAAAATAAAAGTGGTCGCTCCAGTGAATAAACTAAATAGTGTTTGTCTATCTACTGTCACATCTATCAAGGACTTTGGGGTCACTCTAGACTGCAAACTTTCTTTCCGTGATCAGCTATAAAATATAAAAGATCATAGCACGTCAAATAACGCTCTACATACAATCCCTTTAGACCATTCACACCCTAAGCGGTTTATGCGCAGATCAACCAAAGCCAATACACATCTTACGCCGTAACCGCTCCTGAGGCGATATACGAAAAGTTATCTGCTCCCTTCTCCGCCAAAAACAGGAGAGGTGGTCATTTTAATTACGGAGCTGCCTAAACCGGCGGATGACAGATGTCAAATTGACAGATTCAGTACAAATAAATGTGCATTCCGTGGCCGCTCCCTAATTCATCTAAATTTTGCTACTAATAATTTAAATTTTTTATGATAATAATTTTGGTTTCAGGTGGAGCGTACAAAGAACCGGCCGCTTGTGAGCGGTGCTATCACTAAAAAGGCTGCGATTGTTTTCCTCGCGGCGCAATTGAGTGTAGGCCTCACCATCCTTCTGCAGCTCAACTGGTTCAGTATCGCCCTGGGAGCCTCCAGCATGGGTAGGCAGATAAAATCTTTATTTAACCCTTAAAAATCTATTTGTTCAGTTTTCGGAACAATTCATACAGGTCTCATAGAAATCTTTGTATCTCTCTTACTATCATAGTGAGAAATCCTACTAATATTATAAAGGCGAAATTTTGTATGGATGTATGTTTGTTACTCTTTCACGCTTAAACTACTAAATGGACTTTAAAAATTCTTTCACTAATAGAAAGCTACATTATTTGCGAGTAATATAGGCTGTATATATAAGTAAGCTCTGGCGTTATGAATAAGCTCTGGTGCTTTGAAATCATTTGTCATATGTTTTCTGCCCCTAACAAAATCGAGTTATTGTAAACGTCAGAAGAAAAGCAAATCAAACGGTTGCCAATGGAAACAATGTTGGCGTCGTAGTTAATATTAGGTCCTTACATATGAAATTGGCGTTTTGCCGTACTGGCAACTTTGATCCCAAATATCTTCTCTTTGGTTAGGAATTCCAAATTCAAATTTATACAGCTTTTTACTCATGTATTTGTGTTTCGAAAATTATAATTCATTTGTTTTTTCCTTAAATGTTTTTTTTCTTTGCGTCACTTAGTTTACAAAATGGAAAACTTGAAATATCGCGTTATTTACAAGTACGAGTTCCACCGTGGCACCAGTGCTGCAGAAACGGCTCGAAGGATTAATTATGTGTATGGCGACAAGGTATGAAGAAAATACAGTGCGTTTTTGGTTCCAACGTTTTCGTTCTGGAAATTTCGACCTGCAGAACAAGCCCCGTGGACGGCCGGAGACCAAAGTTGATAATGAAGAATTGGAAGCTTTTGACAAGGGAAAAAATTCAACTCCGATGGGGCAGTCCAAACCGCCTTCAAAGATTTTATTGATTCCCGTCCGAATGGTTTTTTTTAGTAAAGGGATCGATGAACTACCTATGAGATGGCAAAAGTGCATAGATAGCAATGGTACATACTTTGGTTAAATAAATATATTATATAAAAAAAAATCGACTTTATGTTCCTCCCATACAAAACACCAATTTCAAATGTAAGGACCTAAATCTATCTCTAAAAATGAATCGCAGAAATGTGTGTGGGCACATTACTTCCAAACGATTGCACCAAATTGGATAATTCTTTATTTTATATAAAACTACTGGTGAGCTCTGGCATTATGAAATTTGTATAAAAAAATTGCAATAGTGGCACGATAGCAGTTTGAAAACTGAATGTACCGGGAATTAATGTATGGAATGCGGGAGGGTGGAGGGGGGGAGGACTGACCCGGCCACGCATTGCTGTGGCTATTGAAACACAACGCCATCTACTGGATGGTTACCCAACCTTTTAACTCACACCGCCATCTCTTAATTTGCATACAAATCAAATCCACACTGCCCGCTTGCAGCATGCTGGTCCACCACCTACAGACATTCTTCTTTAATTATATATTTCAACCAATTTACACAAAACCTTGACAAATGATATACCTAAACCTTCCTCATGAATCACTCTATCTATTGGTGAAAACTGCATGAAAATCCGTTAAGTAGTTTTTGAGTTTATCGCGAACAAACAGACGCGGCGGAGGACTTTAATTTATAATATGTACAAAAACTTACCTCAAAAGAAGTATAATGAAAGAAAATTTCCGACAGCAATTTGAAATAAAATTATAAAACTTTGTGAATTTTTTAAGAATTAATTTTATATAAAACTACAAAAAAGTGAGTCGACAATACATTTTTCTAGTAAAAAATGTACTTGTTTTTTTTTTTTTTCCTTATCAGTAATTTTAGTTAGAAAAAACGTAAAGTGAGCCATTTTTAAAACTTTTTTATGTTTGCAAGCAAATTTTTATATTTCAAAAATTATGTTTGTTTGGAATATAAAATTTGAAAGCGTATTTTATCACCTTAGAAAAACAGTTTTTAGCTTTCGGATATGTTTAGAAATATTCCATTTATTTGCATTTTAAGTGGAAATATTTTGACCATTTGAAAAATATATGTCAAATTTCTGAAGGTTAACCCTTTGCATTCAACATCCTAACACTTAGGGGACGGATCTCTGCATTTGCCGGCCTCCGTGGTTGAGGGGCAAGGCTCTTGACTGGCGATACGGAGGTTGCGGTTCAAATCCCGGCGTGCACAAACAAATTTTATTTGATTGATGATTGTGTTTTTATGATTCAATCATTTAATAATAATATAAGGTATATTTGCGGCACGTTCCAGAGTGGAAGATACTCTCGTCCTTTTTTTTCTTTACATTAACTCCACATAATTTGCATAATTTCATGATGCCAGAACTCACTATTGTATACAGAAAACATCGCGGGCATGGACACATCAAATCCCCAAAGTTTCATCGCAATCGGATGAATGGTGTAGGAAATAATTTCTTGATGCCAGAGCTCACTATTTTATATAAAAACCATCACGGGCATGCGCACATCAAATCTCCAAAGTTTCATGGCAATCGGCTGAATGGTTTAGCAATGCAAAAACAACTCGGATACAAACATTTTATTTTTATATAATAATTTTTATATAATGAGTAATAGAACACAACAAGTCAAAATTAACAACCATATTAGCAATCCACTTTTTTTTTTTTTATTAAGGAGAAAATACAGATACAGACGTCAATTAACAAGAATATACAAAACAATTAATAGAGAATTCGCCTGCATCCAAACTATTTCTCACGAATTAACATTAACAGCAGATGAAAACATATACAAATACTTTTACCTTTAAATACAGAAAAGACGTATGTATATACATAAGTAAATATTATTTTACAAATAGAGAGATGAAAAAAAAAATTGCAATATCCTTATAAAAGTTTACAAATTGATTTTGGAAAAATTTCCGATAACATACGGAGTTCCACAAGGAAGCATTCTAGGGCCCGTTCTTTTCACTATTTAAATAAATGAACTTTGCAGCATGGAAATAAACGGTGAAATAATTAGTTAGGCAGACGACACAGTTTTACTCTTTAAATCTAAGGATTGGAATAATGTATTTAACATAGAAAATTTAGAAATCACTAGAGTAAAAACATGGCTAGACTCAAACATACTTACACTAAACATATCGAAAACAAAATTTACAACTTACAGTATAAACAGCACGGGACAACCAAAAAACAACACAAACACCATAAAAATACACGAATGTTTAAATAACAACATCTGCAATTGCCCTTCTCTAGAAAAAACAGAACAGATAAAGTATCTAGGAATCGTAATTGACCATAACCTAAAATGTACACATCATATCAAACAAATCACAAATAAACTCCTTAAAACAATACACATTTTCCTAAACATAAGGAACATATATAAAATAAAACAAATGAAAACAATATATTTTGCACTTTGTCAATCAATAATAGAATATGGAATAATTGTCTGGGGAGGAGCAACAAACTCAGCTATCGTTCACTTAGAAATCGCACAGAAAACGATCTTAAAGGTAATTCTTAAAAAACATAGACTAACTGATACAGACCAAATATTCAACATTTGTGACGTACTAGATATACGCCAATTATACGTTAAAACTCTACTAAACTACATTTTCGACCAAAAAAACAAATTTCAACAATCTCAAAATATCACTAACAGACCAATAAGACAATCGTACAAAAATAACATAAAAACTCCGACAGTGAATACAAGCTTTGGAAAAAGGCACTATAAATGTCATGCTATAAAAGCATTCATCAATCTTACCCTTGAAAATAAAATAGAAGAAAACAAAAATAAATTCATACTCAAAATTAAAAATTGGATTAAAGAACAAAAAAGACAATATTTCCAAAATCTCATAACATAAAAAGAATAAAACACATAAATGTAACACACAAAAAAAAATCACATCATTAAAAAAAATATTTTACCTAAATTATAAATTTTTATTTTTTATTTAATTTTAGCATTCTTTTTTTTTTTTTTTTTCTTATGCAGCATTATTTTAATATTATTTTTAAAGTAATATGTATTAATTTTTATTTTATAAAAGTGAGCTACCCAGTGAGGCCGACATTGCTGAATTGTATTTAAAAATGTTAGATATTATGACAAATAAATAAATAAATATATATAGATTTTTTCACTCACCCTTTTATGCATTATTATTCATGCTGTCTCACTCATACACGTCTTACGGTTTGAAAGACATATGCATGTATGAGTGAGACATATATTCATACCGTAAGACATATATGTTCACCACACTAACTTGCGAATTTTATTACAGTGCTGGTGGTGCTATACCCGTTGGCAAAGCGCGTCATGGATTGCCCGCAACTAGTGTTAGGGCTCGCCTTCAACTGGGGGGCCCTGCTGGGCTGGTCTGCCCTCAGAGGGGGCCTAGACCTCTCTGTCTGCCTGCCCCTGTATGCGGCCGGCGTCTGCTGGACCCTGCTGTACGACACGGTGTACGCTCACCAGGATCGCGAGCATGATGCGCTTATCGGCGTGCGTTCCACCGCGCGGTTACTGGCCGGGGATACGCCAAAGTGGCTGGCGGGATTCGGCGCCGGAATGTTGGGAGCACTAGCGCTTGCTGGGCATGCCGCACAACTGCATTGGCCGTACTATGCTTGCCTGACCGCCGTAGGAGCCCATCTTGCCACACAGGTATTTTATTGTAATGTATTTAAAAAGTGATTTTTGTCATATATTGACGCCATTTTAAATGTCTCCGGTTGCTTTTCGGATAAAAATGGCCCATTATCTCTTGAATCGGAAAACATTTTTTTTTAATAATTGTAACTCCCACGTTTGTTATTTTGAACTTAAAACGAAGCTATTGAAATGCTTTATCTATTATGACCATAGATGTTGCAAATCCGAACTTCGTAGACTATTTTAGAACCATGTTAAAAATAAATTTTTACAATATTTTTTTAACGCAGAATTTTCGATCAACGATTTTACAGTTAAAATTAAGTCCCTTTTCCATAAATATACACCTTTCATTATCAAGTATACCACAGACAACATACAGAAATCTGAAATATTCTATGTTGACTCGAGTAAGTACCCCTGACGGCAGTTTCAAAGTAACAAACACGCAGGATTCGCGCGGTTATAAACTTTACGATTTTTTAATGTTTTTTTTACAAATATGAAATCAAAGGTCAAATAAAGGTTAATTTATTGGCTATATAGCACTATAATAAGTTTTTATATCTCCACGTTAAAATTCGAAGGCATGATTTTTTTAATGTTGGTGAAAATTTAAAAAAAATTACCTTCTGGGAAATCTCGAGCAATCGAAGCAAATTTATTTATTTCGCGTGATCGCTCCAGATCAAAAATGGCAGTGGTTTTTGGGCCAATCAGAGAGCCAGAAATAAAATATTCAACATCTTCGCCCCATATAAAATGTGAATTTGAATAACACAGTACCAAAGTTAGAGCCCTGTGGAATTCCTGAAAATTCATTATTGCAAATTTTAATGCTTTTTTTTGCTGTCTTCCAGATCGCCACGCTCAACATGGATGACCCCGGAGACTGCGCAGATAAATTTGTCTCCAACCGGATTGTGGGCCTGCTTGTATTCCTTGGCATTCTGCTTGGCAAGCATGATGTTCTGCTCTCTTACATTAGACCTCAGTCGGCGAGTGTCACTGCCACCGTCGCCATAGAAGATAAACTAATTGTTAACTAAGTCAAAATATAAATACAAAATTTTTTGATTTGTGTAAAAAACAGTGTTAGAGCCAATTTACTTTTTCATACCTGAGAGATCAATGATTTTGGTTGATTGGTCAGACATTTTCAAATACATACTAAGTTTTGAGATTATGAGGAAAGCAATACATATTCGAAAGCAGGTAACTCTGTTAATGGAAGACCGAATGCCGTTGGTGATAACTAAAAACTGTCCAAAGAAGCGAAGCTAGCAGTCCACAATGGAGTGCTGGTACTTATCCCTATTGACTCTAGGAAGGCTGATAGAGATACTGAAAGAAGGGTAAATGCACGTAATTCCATTAATGGAGGACTGAATGCCGTTGATGATAACAAAAAACTGTCCAAAGAAGCGAAGCTAGCAGTCCACAATGGAGTGCTGGTGCTCACCTCTATTGACTCTAGGAAGGCTGATAGAGATATTGAAAGAAGGGCAAATGCAGGTAATGACATTAATGGAAGAACGAATGTTATTGGCGCTAACAAAAAACTGTCCAAAGAAGCTAAGCTAGCAGTCCATGATGGAGTGCTGGTACTTACCCCTATTGATTATGAAGGCTGATAGAGATATTGAAAGAAAGGTAAATGCAGGTAATTCCATTAACGGAGGACTGAATTCCGTTGGCACTAATAAAAAATGTTCAAAGAAGCGAAGCTAGCAGTCCACAATGGAGTGCTGGTACTTATCCCTATTGACTCTAGGAAGGCTGATAGAGATATTGAAAGAAGGGTAAATGCAGGTAATTCTATTAATGGAGGACTGAATGCCGTTGGTGATAACAAAAAACTGTTCAAAGAAGCGAAGGTAGCAGTCCACAATGGAGTGCTGGTACTTACCTATTGAATCTAGGACGAACAAAGTATGTATGAAGAATAAGTTAATGATGAATGTAAGTCTAAAGTCATGGTGTTTGAAAGAGAGAGTTCCAAAACAGTGTGCAATATAGTTGTGAATGATGAATACTTGGAGCAGGTGGATGAGTTGGTGTATTTGGGAAGTATGTTTACCAGATATGGGAAGGATGATAGGGATATTGAAAGAAGGGTAAATGCAGGTGACTAAATGCCATTGGCGCTAAAGCTAGCAGTCCACAATGGAGTGCTGGTACCTACCCTGATGGAACTGGTAGAGGAAGGATGAAAGTAGACTGAATGCTGCATAAATGAGATCCCTGAGGCGCATGTATGGTAAAATCGTCTGATAAATGTGGAGATCTGCAAAGAATGCAAGGCTGATGTAAGCGTAATGAGTTTGGACTGTAAGTAGAATTTATGACACAAATATGAATGGTAGAAGAAGTCGAGGACGCCCGAGGAAGACATGGCACGATCAAGTGAATCAGATACTTGAGTCGGGCTATGTCAAGAGTCAAAATAACAGAAGAGTATGTATAAATGTGAACGAGGCAAGGAGTGTGTGCCAAAATCGAGTTGTTTGGCGATTCATCCTCTGCTTACCCCTGCAGAGAACGACTTGATGGTTAGTTAGTTAGTATTCGAATGCTCACATTTAATATGTAAACACACGTGTCTGTGTGCTTACATATTAAATGTGCTGTAAAATAAGACCGGGAGGCATAACGGTCCGGTACATTAGTAAGACATTTTGAAATATCCTACTAATGACTCAGAAAGCATCAAAATTTAGTTTAATTAATTATGGAACACTAACACATATAACTACATACTCAACTGTAATTTAGATCTTTCAGCGATGTCTGACTAATCAACTGGACGATTGATATATTAAAATGTTTTCCGTATGGCTGTGAATTGACTTGCCGGCTTCCGCGTTACAACCCTTCTACAATATGGGTCTCAGGTTCACTCCTTTTTTCCTTTAAAAGCACCCTCTACCCAGCATCCTAAAAAATTACATTGAACCCCATAGAATATTTAGTATCTCCTGTATGGATGTATACAAATCACAGCCAGAGTTGACACCAATCATACAAATGCATTACTTGCATATTAGAAAAAAAAAATTGCGTAATGTTAACCACTGTCAAGCCGGGTACAGATTGCTGTAACGTAACATACAATGTAACACGCAATGAAAGAATTTGCCGTCCACATTGTCGCAATGTAACAGAATTCCCATAGTATGGACGCCTAGCGCGACCGAACCGTGCACACTACGCGCACAAACAGAGCATTACAACTTGTGCGCGCCGCAATCTGCCAAGTATCTGTTTTTTCATCGAACATAAAGGGGCGCGCGCAGTGTGCACGGAGCGTCAGTGTGGACGGGTTGTTTATGACTATACTGCAGAACGCGCGCGAACAATGGAGGACTTGTTCTCAGCAGACTGAGCTAGGTTCACTGCGCGCATGCCGGAAACAGATGCAAGTAGGTACATGCTCGGTTCGTGCGCATGCTGCGTCCACACTTATGAAATGTTCCTTTCATGTTACATTGCATGTTACGTTACAGCAATCTGTACCCGGCTTCAGAATTCACACTATCATTGATGGTGATATAAATATAAATATTAGTTTTATTTGATTGTGCCATATTATCGTATCCGACTTCTTTCATCCACTTCTGCGTCTCTCTACACCCCTTTCATTGTCCATCTGCTCTACATGTCCAATGGCATGCAAGCATCCATTTCTTTATCTTATTCACTATTCCTAATCAAACCCTTGTTCCTTATTTGACTATTATTGTTAACTTGACTATAAAAATAGATTATTGAAACAATTTAAATGAAATTCAAACAAATGTAATTATTATAAAAAAATCACAGAGTAGTTTGAATTCTTGACGAATCATTTCCAATTTTAAAATATTTTTCTGTTAATGTGTAATATTGCTTGTCTGAATTCTTCACATAATCAGTTTGTATATTTAAATCGACACTTAAATTCAAAGCAAATTTGATTTCATTGTAATTTTATTTTATTAATTTGTGTTATATCACAATTAATTCTTTAAAAAATGATACATAGTATATTTGCGATGGAAGATACTCTCAGTATCGCCCTGGTGCAAGACTGGTGCAAGATTTAAATATACTTTAAAGTTAAAGTTAAAGTATATTTAAATCGACACTTAAATTCAAAGCAAATTTGATTTCATTGTAATTTTATTTTATTAATTTGTGTTATATCACAATTAATTCTTTAAAAAATGATACATAGTATATTTGCGATGGAAGATACTCTCAGTATCGCCCTGGTGCAAGACCACCATTCGGAATTGAAACTTTGCTTGAAATGGCTTTAGCCATGTTTGCTGACCAGGTCTGAATAGCCAGGTACTTCCCCACCTTCCTCTTCCCTGTCTCCTTTCCCTCCCCACTACCTTCAGCCTCACAAGATACCCTCATTGGGGATGCCATAGTCTCACTGGCTCCAGACGGGTATGCATATAAAAAAAAAACAGAACAATCAAAATTAGTATTTTTGATATAATTTATTTTAATACCACATAAATATCCAATTACTGTCTAGAACCAGTGGGACTATGGCAACCCCGATTTGTGAGGCTGAAAGTATTGGGGAGGGAAAGGAAATGGGAAAGAGCATTTTCAATTAGAGAGGCTGATGTGGGTACCGCCGCCTCGGGAATCATTTATTGGATACCAACACCTCTGTCATAAGTCACACCAAGTGATTCGCTATGTTTGTTGACTTAGCAGGAGTGCCCGGGTTTACGGGGTGAGGTTTGTTCAGGTCTTGGTGGGAGATGCGTCTGCCTTCCAACTGCGTGGCGGGCCGGTTGAGGGAGACTCCTTTACCTCTACAGCAGGACTCCCTCTATTCTCGGTGGAAGGGATGGATTTATATGTCCGTCACTCCTGGACACACTGACCCCAGATTCCTACCCACCCTTCATACCTTCCTTTTTCTCCTTCCTTTCCTTAAAAAACCCTCCACACAGCATCCCAAAGATCAATCTAGCACCGCAGTGGGAGGGATGGATTCATAAGTCCGTCATTTCTGGGCAGATTGGACCCCAGATTCCTACCCAGAACTTACTTTCATTTAAAAAAATCCTCCGTACAGCATCCTCAAAGATGACTTAGGCCCTGAAATTATTTTACTCGGTGCCTCTTGGGTGAATGAAAAAAAAACAAGGTTGACAATTGACTGATTATGCAGATCTGGTCACCAAATACAGCTTAAGCCATTTCAAGCAACATTTCTTTTTTTTACATTAGCTCCACACAAGAGGCCCTGAGGAAAATAACTCCCATCACGGCCTAAATCATCTTTGGGGATGCTGTGTGGAGGGTCTTTTTAGGAAAGAATGAGAAGAGGTTCTGGGGAGGAAAAAGGTATGAGGAGTGGGTAGGAATCTGGGGGTCAGTGTGTCCAGGAATGACGGACATATGAATCCATCCCTCCGACTGCGGTGCAAGGCAATGTTGCAAGAGAGTATAGCTAGAGAAGTCAAAATAACTTCCTCAACCACTCTCTTCCGATCCCGGACAAACCTCACCCCATGAACCCGGGCACTCCTGCTAAGTGACCAAACGTAGCGAACCACTTGGGGTGACCTATGGCAGAGGCGTTGGTTATCCAATAAATGGTTTCCGGGGCGGCGGTTCACATACCTGACTACCAAATTTCTATTCTGAATGGTGGAGTTCTTTTATCAGGGCGATACTAAATGTTTGTACTATTATTTAACAGTTTTCTAAATATGTCGTTTGAATTTTATTTATATTGTTTCAATAAGATTGTCTCCTAATTGTTTTTTTATTTTTATGAAAATGTATTTTAGTATGCAGCTATTATTTATATATTAATAAAAATGAATCGCCGAAATGTATGTACGCGCATAACTTCCGAACGTCCGCACCAAATTGCATAATTCTTTTTTTATTGTGTTCGTTATTGTCTGGTGAGTTCTGGCATTATGAAATTTGTATAAAAATAAATCGCCAAAATGTATGTACGCGCATAACTTCCGAACGACTGCACCAAATTGGATAATTCTTTTTTTGTTGTGTTCGTTATTGTCTGGTGAGCTCTGACATTATGAAATTTGTATAAAAAATTGCAATAGGTGGTATGCGAGCTGATTGAAAAATAAATGTACCGGGAATTAATTTATGGAAGGCGTGAGGGTGGAAAGGGGAACCAGGGAGGGGTGAGGGGAACCTGCGAGGGGGTGGGGGTTTTTGCGGGAGGGGATAGGTGGGCAGAGGGAAGGTGGAGGAGGCGGAGTGGAAACGCAAGACGAATGAGGAAGGACACGCAGGGAGAAACCATTTCTTTATTAAATGGCATAGCAACACGTGCCGGGAACTAGCTATTATTGTATATTTGTAAATTATGTGAAATTTCTTTGTAGGAGACAACTTTGTTATTAACCATTCAGGTATTTTGCGATTATTCAAGTTTTTTTGTTTTAAACGAACTGTCAGATTAATAAAAACTCTGCGTTATTTCCGCTTCACAATTACAGGGTGGCCACAAAAAACGGATTTCAAAATTCCCTGATAATTCCAGGTTTTCCAGGGCAGTTTCTACATTTTTCCCTGATATGTTTAATTTGATATAAGGGGATATCGTTCGTTAGATAAATAATAAAGGGAATTCCGTCATCTATATCATTTATTATTTCCTTGCATCACAATAATCTATTATAAACAAAATACACTTGTTACAAATTTATGATATTTCACCTGAAGACTTTTTTCAATCTTTTGAAACAATACATAGAGATATAATCATTAAAAAACTATCTAAAAATGGAATAAAGGGAAAGGTATTGAAACGGTTCAAGGATTATTTAACTAATAGATATCAAACCACAAAAGTGGGAGTGACAAGATTACATTGGGAGTACCACAAGGGTCTGTTCTCGGATCTATTCTTTTTATAATGTACATTAATGATATGGGAAAAGTATATGGTAAAAGTATGGCAGACGACGCGTTGTTATATATAGCAGGAGAATATTATGAACTCATAATGAATCATTTAAACGAAGACCTACATAATATATCGATATTTCTGAATAAAAATAAACTAAAATAGAATGTAAATAAAACTAAATCTATGAACATTGGAAAACGAGTAACGCAAACAAAAAAAGACATATAGACGGTGAAGTTTTGAAAGAAGTATTTGAAATTAAATATTTGGGAGTAATAATTGACTCCAAATTGACTTTCGCTCAAAATACAAAACCAATTATTAAAAAGATAGCCAAAAAAATTTCACTGTTGGGAAGAATAAGAAGATTCCTTGACATAGTCTCCAGTAAAAATGTGTACAACGCAATCATTGTACCACACATAAATTACTGTAGCAGCATTCTATTCTTAGCCAACGACGGATTAATGAAACAAATGACAATTCTACAAAACAGAGCTATGAGAACTATATTGAAGAAAAATAGGTACACTTCAGTCAAGAAAATGTTGAAGGAGTTAAATATCTTGTAATTTAAACAAATTATTTACTTCAATACTATATTGTTAATCTACAAAATAATCAATGGCCATACGTCTATTGAATTCCTAAGAAAAATTGATAAACTACAAAGCAACAACATGAGACGAGGAAAAGAAATGAACTAAGACTCCCCTTCAGGAAAAAAACACAGAGTCATTGATGTACAGGGCATTGAAGATATTTGGAGAATTACCAGAAGAAATAAAATTGGAAGAGAGCATAAAGGCATTTAAAATAAATTGCGAAGATATGTGATTGATTTGGTATAGATGTGTTATTTTAAGTGTATGTATATATAAGGATTTTATTAGGACATAGATAACTATGTACCTATCTAAAATACCGCAAAAAAACAATAATAAAACAACTTTGGGATTTCACAAATCGCAAAATAACGAATTTAGTTTTATTTTTGGAATTCCCTGATATTCTAAAAAAAATTTGAAATTCCCTGACATTTCCCTGATAATTCCAGGTTCGGTAAAATTCCCTGATAATTCCAGGTTTTCCAGGTCTTGTGGCCACCCTGAATTAAAGCTCTATAAATGAAACATTTCTGAACTTAGCCGAAAACTAAAAACTGTTTTTGAAAGGTTATGAAATAAGCTTTCAAATTGTTATATTACAAATAAATATTAAAATTTAGAAGGCAATCATAAAAAATTTGTAAAAATTACTCACGTGATGTTTTTATGTGAAAATGGTACTAAAATCACGGATTATGTAAAAAAAAAAATACTTTTTTTAGTTTATAAATGTATAATAAACAATTTTGTCACCTCACTTTTTTACCATTTCATACAAGAATATTTAATAAAAAATTGACAATGTCTAACGGCACGTAGGCGATTTGGCGGGTGAAAACTGTTTCTACAAAATAAGTCTTTTCTATGCACTTCATATTGAATAGAGATGTGAAGCTTGATTCAATATGGATCTTCTACTTTTTGTTTTAGGGTTGTCACTAGAACAATAACAGAATTATAACGATATACGTGGGAACAAACGCATTAGTGTGAAAACACGCTTATTGTACTTGACTGCTATTGTTATATTGTCGTGTAAACACGCTTACGGGTCGGAGTGGTTAATATTGGAAGCATTGAACTGTAAAAAGTTAATTTTATTTAAAAAATCTAAATTAAATAAATCAGCAGTATTATTAATGAATGTACTTTTTTATTTTAAATTACTTCTCTTTTCCTTCCATTTGTCCCCCAGTCACTCAGTGGAACTGCAGTCGTACCATTAGTGTAAGTTTCCTTGTGAGCTCTGGCGTCTTTCTTTCTTTAAGTCTTCCGTTATTGTAGGAAGATTGAAACGCACTAGGGCCGGTATTTTTTCCAGTATATGTTTCCACGATAAGATTTCTTAACCTTTCCCTCATTCCTGCTACCCTGTTTCTAATTTCGCAAAACCGAAGAGGCAAAGAAGGCAAGAACTAAGAAAAGATGAACCGAGGCAAGCCAAGAAGAGGCAAGAAGAGCCAAGGGAAACAAGAGACAAGTTGAACCAGGTAGAGGCAAAGAAGGTAAAAAGTACGAAAAGATGAACCGAGGCCAGCCAAGAAGGGCAAGAAGAGCCAAGAGAAACTAGAAGAAACAAGAAGAGACAAGTTGAACCAGGTAGAGGTAAAGGTAAGAAGTAAAAAAAGATGAACCGAGGCAAGCCAAGAAGGAGCAAGAAGAGTCAAGAGAAATTAGAAGAAACAAGAAGAGACAAGTTGAACCAGGTAGAGGCAAAGAAGGTAAAAAGTTATAAAAGATGAACCGAGTCAAGCTAAGAAGGGCAAGAAGAGCCAAGAGAAACTAGAAGAGGCAAGTTAAAGAGGAGGTCCATTCTAAATTCCAATATTGGTTTTAGGTTGCCAAGTATGAGATTTAGCAGGGGTGCCCGGGTTCATGGGGTGAGGCATGTCTAGGTCTTGGAAGCCGATGACCAGGACACACCGAACCCCAGATTCCTACCCACCCCTTAAACCTTTTTCCTTCCCAGAACTCTCCTTTCCTTAAACAAACCCCTCCACACAGCATCCCCAAAGATGACATAGGCCCTGAAGGAAATAATTTTTCTCAGGGCCTCTTGTGTGGAGCTCATGTAAAAAAAAAAAAATGTATACCGGTCGATTAAACTCCAACCTCCTTCCCATCCTCAGAGCATGTGTTCCAAGTCTTAACAAATACTTCAAAAATAAAACGATGATTAATTTCATACATTTATTAATACATACATTATTATGTATTTGAATTTCAACTTTAACAATTTTTTAATCATTTTAAAACGTACTAATATATAAATAGGTTATGAAATGATGCATATTTATTTATCTACAGAAAGCCTCTATAAATGCGAAACATACCGAATATTTGAAAAACAAATGCCATGTTGCCAATTTACAAAAATAAAATTGACTCCACATAGGCCAATGAAATCGAATATCAGTTCCAACAAAGAAGTTGGATATTTGAAAATTTTTGATAAGTTTCATCAAAAGTAAGGAAAAATTGAGCTAATTTATTTATTTTTACGTTAGCTACGCACAGGAGACTCTGAAGAAAATAATTTCTCTCAGGGCCTGTGTCAACTTAGGGGATGCTGTGTGGAGGGTCTTTTTAAGTAAAAAGGAAGGAGTATGGAAAGGGTACTCCTGCCCCGGGAACCATTTAATGGATAACCAACACTTCTGCCAAGTGGTTCACTATGTTTGGTGACTTAGCAGGGGTGCCCGCATTCATGGGGTCAGGTTTGTCTGGATCTTGGCAGCAAATGTGTCTGCCCACCAACAGCATGGTAGGCCGGATCGGGAAAGACTGGTTGAGGGAGATCTTTTGACCTCTCCAGCAGGACTCTTTCGGAATGTTGCCATGCACCGCAGTGAGAGGGATGGATTCATTCGTCTGTCACTCCTGGACACACTGACCCCCAGATTCTTACCCACCCCTCATACCTTTTTCCTTCCCAGAACTTCCTCTCCTTCTTTCCTCTAAAAATACCCTCCAAACTGCATCCCCAAAGATGGGATAGGCCCTGAGTGGAATTATTTTCCTTAGGGCCTCCTGTGTGGAAATATAATGTTAAAAAAAGGAGAGGAAATTTGGAAGGAAAAAGGTATGAGAGATGGGTAGGAATCTGTAAGTCAGTGTGTCCAGGAGTGACGGACGTATGAATCCGTCCCTCCAACTGCGTTGCAAGGCGATAGATCGAAAGAGTCATGCTGGAGAGGTCAAAAGGCCTCCCTCAACCAGTCTCTCTGAATCCGGAAGATGGGCAGACTCATCCACCGCCAAGACCTAGACAAACCTTACCCCATGAACCCGGGCACCTCTGCTAAGTCACCAAACATAGCAAAACACTTGAGATGACCCACACCTATCTAGTTTCTTATTTTAAAATAATTTAAATAGCTCGTCACGCATTTAGAGTTGACGCCAACAACAAAATCAGGATTGTGTGTATTAGTGCATATTTATAAGCTTCCCACAGCGATGTCCTTGAGAAACATCACTGAGAAACAGCTTTTTGTCTTATTAACTAGAAAGGAACAACAAGTGTAAGTATACATAGATCCAACTTCAAGTGTCTTTATATTTCATTTCTAAAATCGAATATGTAACAAGTTTGAAACATGTTGTACGCAAGCAATGCATCTACGCGACACCTATACATAATAGTAATTTATGTTTATTTAACAGCATTTTTTACAACATAATTTTATTTAATTTCTACACCACAAACAAAATGTCGTTATACAATACAATTACAATACATAAAATTTTAAAATTCATTTATTGGTATAAATTAAAAAGCATGAAAGAGTATAATGTGGTAGAGTATAATATGCCTAGGAAGACATGGCACGACCAAGTCGATCGAAAATTCAAGTCGGGCCATGTCAAGAATCAACAGAACACCAGAAGAGTATATCACGATGTATTATTTTCAATTAAACGCAATTTTGATGATTTTGTAACATTGATACCTACGTGGCTGGTGCGAGTGCAGTTCCGGACTGCGATCTGCAGGACAAAGACTTATCTGAGGAGTGATTCTGTATTTTTTTTATTTTTTTTTTACATTAACTCCACCCAGGAGGCCCTGAGGAAAGTAATTTCTCTCAGGACCTATGTCATCTCTGGAGGGTCTTTTTGTGGAAGGGAAGAAGTGAATTGATCAATGTTGCAATTAGTTTGTTAAGATAGCCCTTGATGTGATTTTTCACAAAAATGGCGCTCTACAAATTATCCAATTATTATTATTATAAGAGAATCCATCAACCGGACCGCCCGTTTCTCCACATAGTTGAGGGTTTTTTCAGGTATTTTGGGGCTTCAGACCAGAGGTGGCTGCCAAATTCAATTAAATTATTATTATTTAATTCTGGCTTGTAATTATCTTTATAAAAAAACTCGCGTCACAATGTTTATTCGAGATAAACTTCGGAACTACTTAACCGATTTTGATGAAATTTGGCTTACTGTGTCTAATTTGGTCCAATATAAAGGATAGGATAGTTTTTATCTCGATTATTGACCTCAATATTTATTATTGTAAATTAAATATTTGTTTTAGGACAATGCTTTGTAATTATTTGTAAGATCCATAAGATTCTAACAGATGGCAGTGTGAATTAATTTATCGACCGAACACTTGGTTATCTAGCTTGGGTAACCATCCAGTAGACGGGTTGTGTTTTGTTAGCCACAGCAATGCGTGGCCGGGTCAGCTAGTTGTATAAATATTTATATTATTTCTTTGAAACCTCTACTACATAGTTACACACTTACGAATAAATATAATTGGTAATACATAATGAAAAGGAATTATAGTTTTAATGTGTTTGCATCATTCACATTCATCCATCGTTGACCAGTTTGGTGACGTAGTTGCTCGGGAAGAGGCCGGTCATGCCACGAAGTTCGCCTGCAATTTAAAAAGTGAGGTTATTTTTTAATATGCAATTCTAAAATTGATTTTGGAATGCAATTTAAAAATTAATGCTGTCAATGTTGATAAATTTAACTACATATTGTTTTGATAAATCTAAATTTGATTTTGGAATACTATTTTAAAATGAATGCTCTCAATGTTGATAAATTTAACCATTGTTTTGATAAATCTAAATTTGATTTTGGAATACCATTTTAAAATGAATGCTCTCAATGTTGATAAACTAACTATTGTTTTGATAAATCTAAATTTCATTTTTGAATACCATTTTAAAATTAATGCTGTCAATGTTCCTAAATTTAACTATGTATTATTTTTATAATTCTAAATTTGATTTTGGAATTCCATTTTTGTATGTGCCATACGCACAGATAAAAGCGCAAGCAGAAGTCTGTTGAACCGCGAACGCTTATGTGTTATACTGTCACATGACTCTACCAAATATTTCTTCCTATGGTAGGACAGGGGGTCAGTTGAATTACAAAGCTGCCACGAAATACCATTTCTTTCTTTGTACTGAATCCGTCAACTTGACAGCTGTCAACCGCCCGTTTAGGCAACTCCGTTATTAAAATGACCCCTCTCCTGTTTTCGGCGGAGAAAGGGTTGCATAACTTTTCGTGTATCGCCTCAGGAGCGGTTACGGTGTACGATCTGTATTATCTATGGTTGTTCGGCACATAAGCCGCTTAGGTGTGACAGGTCTGATGGGATTGTTTGGAGATCTTAATTTAGCGTGCGCTGATCTTTTATCTCTTATCTGCATGTGTGGCACCTAAAGTTAATGCTGTCAATATTATTAACTATGCATTATTTTGATAATTCTAATATTGATTTTGGAATGCAAATTTAAAATGAATGCTGTCAATGTTAATAAATTTAACTATTGTTTTGATAATTTTAAAGTTGATTTTGGAATGCCATTTTAAGGCTGTCATACCAGCAAATCATAATTTCGATTCCGACTGCACCGCTCACACATCAGCCGTTGCAAGCGGACGTTTTTGGAACTAGATTTCGTTCCGCTAGAAGCCGGGTTTCACGTACCTATAGTTCACGCGAAGCTGGACCTACAGTATGGTTCAGATAAAGATGTTGAATTCTCGCTTCCAGAATTTTAATAAGTAGTAGTTATTTGTAATTTGTGTATTGAAGTGCGTAGACATAAATAGATACATAAACACAGTAGGTATAAAGTAGATACCTACACAAAAAACAATTTGTTATATTTTTTTAATATTTTGGTTTTTGTTTTTTCATTTTATTTTACGGCCATTAGAGTGGAAGAATTGAAACGTTACTTGAAATGGCTTTAGCCGTGTTTAGTGACCAGATCTGAAAAGTCAGGTACTTCCCCACCTCCATCTTCCCTAACTCCTTCCCCTCCCCCACTACCTTCAGCCTCACAACATACCCCAATTGGGGGTGATAGTCCCACTGGCTCCAGACGGGAGCAGTTGGGACTCTTGTGCGGTATTCATGAAAAAAAGAGTACCTAATATTCAGTTGGATTGTAAAAAATATCTCATTTTGAAATATTTATTCGTGTGCATAATTTTTAATTTTATATTTATGTGAATACCGCACAAGAGACCCAAATGCTCCCGTCTGGAGCCAGTGAGACTATGACATGACTATGGGGTATAGTATGAGGCAGAAGGTGGTGGGGAAGGGCAGGAGATGGGGAAGAGGAAGCGAAGAATTACTTGGCTATTCAGATCTGGTCACCAAACACGGCCAAAGTAATTTTTAGGAACGTTTCAATTCTGAATGGTGGTCTTACACCAGGGCGATACTAAAGTATCTTCCACTCTGGAACGTGACGCAAATATATTATTTTTATATGAAATAACCCAAATTAGTCAAACAAAATTTATTTGCCCACGCCGGGATTCGATCCCACGACATTCGGATTGCGAGTCAAGAGCCTTACCTCTTGACCACGCCGGCCGTCAATAAATAGTATCAGTAATTTGGAAGGCGGGTATGGGTACCGCCGTCCCGGGAACCATGTATTGGATTATCAACACCGTACGGGTAGCCCGGGTTCATGGGGCGAGGTTTGTCAGGATCTCGGCGGCGGTGGAATCTGCCCCACCAACTACGTAGAAGGCCGGATCGGGAGAGACCTTTTTTTACAATCGCTCGACACATTGCCTATCTCTTCTTTGGGGATGCTGTGTGAAGGTTCGTTTCAGGGAAAGGGAGGAGAGGATCTTCTGAGAAGGAAAGGGTATTAGGGGTGGGTAGAAATGTGGGGGTCAGCGTGTCCAGGAGAGCGGATGTATGAATCCATCCCTCCCACTGCGGTGCAAAGCGATGTTCCGAGAGAGTAAGGCTGGAGAAGTCAAAGGGACTCCCTCAACCACTTTCTCTAGATCCAACCTGCCATGCAGCTGGTGCGCAGACGCATCCGCCGCCAAGACCTGAAAAAACCTCACCCCATGAACCCAGGCACCCCTGCTAGTCACCAAACGTTGCGAACCACTAAGGATGACCTACGGCAGACGTGTTGGTTATCAAAAAAATGGTTCCCGGGGCGGTGGTACCCATACCCGATTCTCATGTTTGTTATTTTTGTAATACGAAAAATGGATATAAAAAAGCCTACCCCCCATCCCTCTCAACCCCCTCCCCCTCTCACCCCACAACCTCTAACCACCCTCCACCCCCCCGCCTCTTTTACCCCCCCCCCCTATATAAAAATCAATTGCTGTTTGTTAGTTTCACTAAAACTCGAGAACGGCTGGGCCGATTTAGCTGATTTTGGTTTTGAAATGTTTGTCGTAGTCCAGGAAAGGTTTAAACGTTGAGAAAATATGGAAAAGTTGCGAGGAAGATAGTAAAATCAACAATTTAATTCTCCCATATAAACTGTTCTACATACTTTTCTGTGAATTGCTAACCGTTCATCCGATTGCGATGAAACTTTGGTGAGTTGTTGTGAGCACGCCCGCAAAGTAGTCCAGTCAATAAATGCTCCAAAAGGAGGTGTAGAGTGCGTGAGCAGGGACCTAAGCGATTCCTCCAGAAACTTGTTTAGGGTGCTTAGGGTGTGAACATACTAAAAGTCCTGACGTCTTGGTTGTGAGCTAGGGGGAAGGGGGGGAGGGGGAGGTCCCAATTTTCGGGTTTCCGCTTATATCTCAAAAACGGTGCGTCACACATGAAAATTTCCTAAGGATAAGTAAAAAAAGCTCATAAAATTATCTACAACTTTTATTCTTTACGTAATTTTCGAAATCACGTCCATTTTTGACTTACACGCTCCACAAATGTAGATATTTTTGAAAAAAATTATTTTACCTCACATTTTTCATCAAACATTCCTTCATATCGTCTAAAATATTCATCAAAGAAAGAAATTTATTTATAAGAAGTTGTAATAAATTTAATTCCCTTTTAGAATATATATACATATGCAAATAAGTCTCCAACCAGTAAATATTTACAGCAATTTTAAGGTTTTGCGTAAAATGTCGTCATTTTCAGAAAAAGCTGTTTTTATCTTATTACTGACACACCGACGTGCAACGACGATTATGCGACGCTCTTTTAGTAAGGCGTATGATCAGATATGACCATGGAAACCACATTGATGCTATCTAGAGATGCATGAAAAGTAATCATTCGGTACTGAAGTAATCGGTACTCACCAAGTAATCAAAGTACCGACTACTAAAAACGAAGAGTATCCGTTACTTTCGAAATGATTACTTTCATTGATACCTCAAAATGATTACTTTCGATGCGGATACTTCAGTACCGATTACTTGGTTGTTATTTGTGCCGCTAGAGGCGCTCTACGTTAGAGCCAGCTGTTCATAAATAAACCACACTTTGTACCGATTACTTGGTCTTTTCTATTTGTGCCGCTGGAGGCGCTACCACGCCAGAGCCAGTTGTTCGAAGCGTAAACGGTTTAGGAACGGTATTGCCAGAGACAAAAAATATTGCGGTGTTTTCATCGGTAAAAAAACGCTTTCGGTCGATATTTATGTTTGCGTACCTTGCTATCTGATCTAATTGTATATTATTGCTACCAATATATACTAAGTATTCAAGTTTTTGACGGTAGGTAACTACCAAAATTTTCAAACGGTGTAAAAAATATGATTATTAGATATTATTACGACTATAAAAAGTTTTCACAGTAATAATTTTAACACTGCTTTTTTCCTTCACACATTATAAGATTTAAATTTCTGTGGAGTTTACAAAAAAAAATACGATTATTATTATAAAGATAAATTTGGATAGTAGAAATTTCCGCTAAGTAAAAAGACCGCCTTTAACATCTATTATCATAGGTATAATATGATATTATGTGAGATGTAAATAAATAATAAATAAAATGTATAAAAAATTACCATCAGCCTATAATAGTGTTTTATTAACTTATCCCAAAGCTAGAAAAATAAAAAAAAAACTGGCATGTAAAATTACTTTCGAATTTCAATGGAAAATGATAAGTACGTTAATCCAGTGTTAATATGTAATTTACGATCAAAATTGCCTACGTAAACAAAAAAAGAACCGGGATCTTGTTGTAACTATGGGGAATGGATTCCATTTCAGTTTGTTTATATTATTGTAATAAAATTGTAATTGTTAGTGATGCGATACTAATCCTTTCCATATTGTATTCATGACGGGACTCAAATTAATAACTGAAAATAAAATTGTTTTATTCGTTGAATGGTAAAATAGTGAAAGTTCATCAGTCGTACGTACAGCTTTGCCAACGGCTAAATTAGCATGTTAACTTTAGTTCGTTGTTTACGAATTTGTGTCAGTTTTTATTACAATATTTGACTTTGTTTTTACGTAATAATATATTTAATCTGTGTGTTCATTTAAATTGTTTATAAAGTATTGTGTTTGGGCCGTTTGTGATCGTTGAAACTTTTGTGCAAATAAGTTTAATATTATCCAATCACGACTGATGAGGGATGCTGCAATATTTTGGTATGTACCTACACATAAAAATAATATATTATGTAGCTGTATTCCATATAAAATATCTTCTCCCGTATTCTGATTGCTTGTATAAAATCAAAAATAAAGTTTAAAAAAAATCTAAACACACAAAACTCTTCAAAACATTCAAAATACCTATAAATACCTAACGTAGAATCCTAATAATGCATAACCAAAGTACCTACGCGCTATTCACGCTAACGAAAAACACAAACGTCAAAATGTAACCAGTAACGATTTGTTTCTATTATAAAAGTATCCGGCGGTATCCGGAACCGAAAGTAGTCAAATGTAATCAAAGCATTCAGTAACGAATTGATACTAGTAGTCGGTAGTACCCGAAAGTAATCAAAGCATTCAGTAACGATTTGATACTTGCAGTAGTTACTACCCGAAAGTAATCAGTAACGATTACATAGTAACGATTACTTTTTGTGAAAGTAACGGATACCGACGGGTAGTAAAAGTACCGATATTGAACACTACTAATGCTATCATTCAAAAGCTGAGAAGGCATAACAGGAGGCAGAGGTATTTTGCACAATGTACTAGAAGTGGTTAGTTGGTATGAGCGCAACTCATGAGATCTGCACTTCCCTTGAAGAGTATTGTGGAGTCTTCACGTCCAGTAACAACACAAGGACCTCGGACAAGCCCACCGAAGTAAAGATGCAGCAGACATTTTCAAACTCAGTCAGTGGTTTGATGCACATCCTCCCTTCCCACAAGCCAATGAAATAATGTCAATTCCCAATGTCTTCTGTCAGCTCGTCGATAAAAAATCACGATGAAAAGGTTGCAGTTGACCCAACATTTCTGTTTCACCGGATGTGTATAAGCAAACGATCAGATGAGGATTTGAAGAAATTCTTTGAGTATGAGTTGGCCCCATTTCCCTTGGCACTGTTCAATGAAGGTGGGATGTGGAAGACAACTAAATCTGTCCTGTACAGCTTATTCGAGCCTACCAAAAAACTGGTCTACTGTCTCAGGTGAACATAGTTGTGGACGGAAAATTTCTACTACACAGAGTAATTTGGCAAAAAGATGCCTTCCTTGTCACAATTTGTGATCGTTACATCAACTACGTCAACCACCACTATCCTGGATGACTCACACTGTGGTATTTGATTGGTACCCAAACCCAGCCAACGGTACAAAATCACAATAACAGATGCGATGATACAGACTGAGAAGGTCAGCTGACATCAATTTGACTTGGAACACTTCAATACCCGTTAAAAAGGAAGATTTGTTATCCAATCCTACCAACAAAAGTAACTTCATCTCTTTACTACAGACGAAGCTTCGGGAGAATGGGATACAGACTCTTCAGGACATGATGCTGACTTCCTTGTTGTGAAGATTGCTGTGGAACATTCCTCTCACAGTTTTGTGAGAAGCTTTCACTTCCTTTTGATTGCTTCCACTCCTCCCACCCAAGATATTCTGCTGCTGACAACGGACGACGGAAAACCAAAACAATGCCACTGTCCATCCAAAAGATGCAGCACCGTGCATTTGAACACATCCTGTTCTTACATTCATTTACCGGCTGCGACACAACATCTGCAACTTTCAGGAGAAGCAAGGTGGGCTTCTCAAAATTGTACTTGGAGTCAGAATTCATCAAGCAAGCGGCAATGATCTTTATAACCCCTCCTCTACTCACGGCGAGGTTGAAGAGGCTGGAAATAAATGTTTCCTGAAATGGTATGCGGCGCCAAAAAGACAGACCTTCCTTAACCAGTACCGCTTTTAGTCGTTCACAGGGTTGGTGGCAAATATGAAGCCTGACATCAGCTCCCTCCCTCCAACAGAGAACGCAGTTAAACAGCATTCCCAGTGCACCGATTGAGCTGCCCCCTGAATAATGGGGGTGGAAACATGAAGGAGAGACCCTGATGCCAAATACAACAAAAGATCCACCAGCGCCGGAGGTCCTTCTAAATATGATATTTTGCCGCTGCACCAGGGATTGTGCAATTGGCAAATGTGGATGCCGAAAAGCAATGCTGACCTGTTCTGCAGCGTGTCTCCGAGTCTCCTGCCAAGGGAGATGCCTCAATAGCGTGCCTGTTGCCGAGGACGACGATGACGACGACATAGAGCCCATTCAGCAAGAACCATCCAATACTGAGGATGAAGATGCCATGGATGAACAACGCTTGCGAGGACCCCCACGTCCAAGGAGGATGAGAATGTAACATGATGTTATTGAGAACAGTGATAACAATGAGATCTATAATTTTATGTGCTTAATGTAACGAAATAGAATAAACATTATGATTATAAAATACAATTATGTATTTTTCAAGTAATATGATTTTTACCTATTTTATTTAATAACTGGTTTTAAAGTGTGGTCACACATATTATTAGGCGAACGAACAAGTGTGTGTCAGTAATAAGATAAAAACAGCTCTTTCTGAAAATGACAACATTTTACGAAAAAACTTCAAATTGCTGTAAATGTTGAACGGTTGAAGATAAATTTACATATGTCTATATATTCTAAAAGAAAATTAAATTCTTTACAACTTCTTTCGAATAATTTTTTTTCTTTGATGAATATTTTAGACGATATGAAGGAATGTTTGATGAAAAATGTGAGGTAAAATGATTTTTTTCGAAAATATCTACATTTGTGGAGCGAATAACTCGAAAATGGCTGGGATTTCGAAAATTACGTATAGAATAAAAGTTGTAGATAATTTTATCAGCTTTTACTTATTATCAAAAAATTTTCCTCTGCGGCGCACCGTTTTTGAGATATAAGCGGAAACCCGAAAATTGGGACCTCCCCCTCCCCCTCCCCCCCCCTAGCTCACCACCTAGACGTCAGGAT
Source organism: Limnephilus marmoratus (assembly GCA_917880885.1). NCBI lineage: Eukaryota > Metazoa > Arthropoda > Insecta > Trichoptera > Limnephilidae > Limnephilus > Limnephilus marmoratus. The sequence goes on from OU862907.1 coordinate 65,762,979, forward strand.
TTTTAGTATGTTCACATCCTAAGCACCCTAAACAAGTTTCTGAAGGAATCCCTTAGGTCCCTGCTCACGCACTCAACACCCCCTTCCTTGACTGGACTAAAGGTTTCTGTATATACTGGTGACCTCTGGCATTATGAAATTTGTATATAAAATTGCAATTGGTGCCACGCAAACTGTTTGAAAACTGAATGTACCGGGAGTGAATGTATGGAATGCGGGAGGAGGTGGCGGATGGGAGAGGGGTGAAGGATGAGGGAGGGAAGGGGAGGGGGACAAGGGAGGGGAACTCGGGAGAGGGGGCCCGCGGGATGGGTTGGGGAGGGGAACCCGGGAGGTGGGAGGGGAACTCGGGAGGGGGGAGAGGAAAACGGGTGGGGTTTAAGGGATAGGGGAAGCGGGCGAGGGGAGTGAGGAGAGGGGAAGGGGACGTTGGAGAGGAAGGGGAGGCAGAAGGGGAACGGGACGAATGGGAAAGGACACGAGCTCTGGCATCATGAAATTTGTATAATAAAATTGCAATAAGTGGCACACGAGCTGTATGAGAACTGAATGTATCGGGAATGAATGTATGGAATGCAGGAGGGGGGAGGGGAACCCGGGAGGGTGGAGGGGAACTCGGGAGGGGAGAGGGGAATTCGAGAGGGGGATCCGCGGGAGGGAGGAGGTGATTATGGGAGGGGGGAGGGGAACTCGGGAGGGGGGATCGCGGGACGGAAAAGGGGGGGAGTAGAGTGAGGAGAAGGAAGGTGGAGGAGGAGTGGGAACGCGAAAGGGGAAGGGGACGCGGGAGAGGAAGGGGAGGTGGAAGGTGAACGGGACGAATGGGAAAGGACGCGCAGGGAGAAACAATTTCGTTATTAAATGGCAAAGGTTGGTACCCGGCATATATATAAATGCTAATAAATGAAAATGAATCGCCGAAATGTATGTACGCGCATAACTTCCGAACGACTACACCAAATTGGATAATTCTTTTTTTGTTGTGTTTGTTATTGCCAGGACAAGGTTTGTATATAACTACTGGTGAGCTCTGGCATTATAAAATGTGTATACTAAAAATTCAATGGGTGGCACGTGAGCTGTTTGAAAACTAAATGTACCAGAACTGAATGTATGGAATGCGGGAGGGGAGATAGGAACTTGGGTATTGGTGCCGCGGGTGGAAAGGGACGGGAACCAGGGAGGGGGAGGGGAACCTGGGAGGGGGGAAGGGAATTCGTGAGGGGAGTTGGCGGGACGGGGGAAGAGGAGTGGAGTGGGGAGTCGGAAGGTGGAGGAGGCGGAGTGGGAACGTTTGAGGGGAAGGGGACGCGGGAGAGGAAGGGGAAGCGGAAGGTGAACGGGACGAATGGGAAAGGACACGCAGGGAGAAACAATTTTTTGTTGAACGGCATAGCAACGCATGCCGGGCACCAGCTAGTATATAAATGAAAATGAATCGCCGAAATGTATGTACGCGCATAACTTCCGAACCCATGCATGCCGGGTACCCGCTGTATATAATTTATTTATTTATTTATTTACGGACAAATAGTCCATTAACAATATAACAATAACACGAATAACAAGCGAGCCTAAAGGCCCGACCCGCCTAGCAATTGATCACTGTTCGCATCGATTACCGTTCGCATGTCATTTTTTGTAACCAGCACCACTTTTCGTAACAATCACCACTTTTCGTAACGATTCACCAGTTAACCCCATGTGTCGAGCATGCGTAAAGATGTTTTACTTTAAAAAAATGGGGCATTTGGGACTCTTGTTTTTTGTATCGTATAATAAGGGACAAATAAAAACATTTATTTTTAAATATAAAACTTTTTGCATAAAAATATTCAATGAAAATGAAATTCGGTCAACCCTGTAGATTTTACGAACGTGAAACAAGGAATTCGTATGTATTTACATTTCGTTTCCAAAATATTATTTCAAACTGTTGTAATTCAGAGCGACGCGGACACGTCCTCGTCTGGCCACGTTTCGGACCGTAATGAACTGCGAAATTTTGTGTTTCGGCGCTATGATAAAATCGTCAAATGCGAAGCTGTTAATTAATTAAAATTAAATGCTTCCCAAAATTATTTTTCGGTCAAACTTATTTATGATTTGTTAATAATGTCTTAGCACAATAAGTATGTAAAAAAATATAAAATATATTAGTTTATAAGTGCGCAAATAAATACACAAATGGACCAATTTTCGTCAAGAAACACATGTACGTACATATTTTTTAATGATTTTATTGAAACTAAAATTAAAATTCTAATACATAACTTTGCTAGATAATGTATTGATTTATTTCACTGCATGATTACATTATTTGAAATGGGTGTGGTATAATACAAAAACTTTTTTGAAAATTTAACAAATCTGCCAACGACCTATGGAATAACCTTATTATACTAAAAATTAAAAAAAAATCTAAAAATTTATTACATAACTATGCTAGATAAAAGAACAATCTTTCGAAATCCATTTATAATTTTTTGTGGAAAAGAGTCAATACGTCTAAAAACTTTTTTGAAAATGACATATTTCTGGGTTTCTCTACCTATGTCCTCTTAAAATGAATGCTGTCAATTTTATGGTTATTTCCTTTTGGGGTGTTATGCCGTGTTGCGCTACCTCCTCCTTTAGCCAACGTTTCGGACAGCGTTACAGTGTCCATCGCGGAGGTAGCGCAACACGGCATAACACCCCAAAAGGAAATAACCATAAAATTTTTGGCCGTGAAAATCTAAAATCATATCCGAATGCTGTCAATGTTGATAAATTTAACTATGTATTATTTTGATAATTAATGCTGTCAAAGTTAATAAATTTAACTAAGTATTATTTTGATAATTCTAAAATTGATTTCGGAATGCTATGTTAAAATTGTTGTCAACGTTGATAAATTTAACTATGTATTAATTTGATAATTTTTTTAATGAACTAAATGAAATCAAAGTTAGCTTATTGTTGAATAAATGCCAAAGAGGTGACAACTAAATGACATTTTTTTCTATTACTTATAATTAAAATTAAAATAGTTTTTACCTTGCCACCAAGCCGGGTCTTGGTCCCTGTTGGTGACGGCAATTATATCATCCTTCTCAAAACTCAGCTCGTCAGCATTTTGCGCCGTGTACGGATACAGCGCGATGACCTGCGCAACACACAAACAACAAACATACTTATTAATAGACAATTTTTTTTGTGAATATTGCACGAGAGATCTGACAGCTCCCCACTGTCTGGGGCCAGTAAGACTATGGCATCCCCTATTAGTGAGTAAGTTGTGAGGCTGAGGGTTGTGGGGAGGGGAAGGAGATGAAGAGATGAGGAAAATAATTCCCCTCAGGGCCTACGTCATCTTTAGGGATGCTGTATGGAGGATTATTTTAGGAAAGGAAGGAGAGGAAGTTCTGGGAAGAAAAAGGGTATTAGGAGTGGGTAGGAATCTGGGGGTCAGTGTATCCAAGAGTGACGGATGTATGAATCCATCTCTCCACTGCGGTGCATGTTCCGAGAGAGTACGGCTGGAGAAGTCAAAGGGACTCCTTCAACCATTCTCACCGATCTGGCCTGCCATGCAGCTGATGGGCAGATGCATCCACCGCCAAGACCCGGACAAACCTCACCCCATGAACCCAGGCATTCCAGCTAAGTTACCAAACATAGAGAACCACTTAGGGTGACCCATGGGAAAAGTGTTGGCAATCCAAATAAATGTTTCCCGGGGCGGCGGTACCCATACCCGCCTTCCAAATGACTTAAAGAAGTGGTTAAAACCATTTCAAGCAATAAATTTTTTTTTTTTTACATGAATACCACACAAGAGTCCCAACTGCTCCCTTCTGGAGCCAGTGGGACTATGGAATCCCCAGTTGGGGTATGTTGTGAGGCTGAAGGCAGTGGGGAGGGGAAGGAGATAGGGAAGAGGAAGGTGGGGAAGTACTTGGCTGTTCAGATCTGGTCACCAAACACGGCAGAAGCCATTTCAAGCAACATTTCAATTCTGAATGGTGTTCTTACACCAGGGCGATACTGAGAGTATCTTCCACTCTGGAACGTGCCGCAAATACACTACATATTATTTTAAATGAATAAATTGTGAAATAACACAAATTAATCAAATAAAATTTATTTGTCACGCCGGGATTCGATCCCGCGACCTTCGGAATGCGAGTCAAGCGCCTTACCGCTGCACTACGACGGCCGTCAAACATATCGATACTGAATGGTGGTCTTTTACGAGACCTGTAAAAAATCGTGGGACAGTTTGAATTCTTGATAAATCAGTTACAATTTTTAAAATGCCACATTTAAAATAATTATCTGTAAAAAATATTTATTGGTTGGTACTTTATCGCTTGTATTAATTCTTTAAATATCAGTTCCAACTTTGAAAGTGACACTTAAATTCAATGCAAATTTGAGTTCAATGTACCAGATTTTACAAAGGGATAAAATTTCACGCACAAACAATTGAAATTAGTAAGTTTGGTATTATTTTAAATTTCTAAGTCATCAAACGTAGTGAACCACTGACAGAAGTGTTGGTTATCCAATAAATGGCTCCCGGGGCGACGGTACCCATATCCGCTTCCCAAATTGATATTTAATATATTCTGTAATAACGGAATAGTTTGTTTAGTCTTACCTTGTCTATGACCTGTTCTTGAGACATAATATCCATCTTGGAGGACATAACTGGAGTGGTCCTTCCGGAAGTTCTTCCTGTGGGCTGAAGGACCTGCGGGAAACAAGCAACAGGTCAGTGGAATTATCGCAATCAATTGTCTGATGAAAACACGGCACGATCAAAGAGACTAAAATATTCAATATTCGTAAATTATTTATATTGCAGACTGAAATATGTTTTCGTTATTTGTTTTTGGGGTGTTATGCCGTATTGTGCTACCTCCTTCTTTAGTCAACGTTTCGGACAGCGTTGCAGTGTCCATCATCAGGGCAGATCCGGTAGATGTGTGATCAATTTTAGAATTATCAAAATAATACATAGTTAAATTTAGGAACATTGACAGCATTAATTTTAAAATGGTATTCCAAAATCAAATTTAGAATTATCAAAACAATAGTAAATTTTTTTCTTTTTTTTTGTTATTAGTTTTTGGGGTATCATGCCGTGTTGCGCTACCTCCTTCTTCAGCCAACGTTTCGGACAGCGTTGGCTAAAGAAGGAGGTAGCGCAACACGGCATAATATCCCAAAAACTAATAACAAAAATATTTTTGGCCGTGAAAATCTAAAATCGTATATAATAGTTGAATTTATCAACATTGACACAGATCTACCGGATCTGCCCTGATGATGGACACTGTAACGCTGTCTGAAACGTTGGCTCAAGAAGGAGGTAGCGCAACACGGCATAACACCCCAAAAACAAATAACGAAAATACTTTTGGCCGTGAAAATCTTAAAATGTATATGAAATATGTATTTAAAAACAAAAATTGTTTTGTAAAAAACGAAAGTAGAATTAGCAAAAGGACCAATAATGTATTTTTAAAAATAGCAGTTTTATTCGTCCTCGTACATTTAATCTTCTACCAAAATACATTCAAATAGAGAATAATCTGATGTCGGGAGTACAGAGACGTTTCACTAAAAGGCCAACAACTTTGAAAGATCGGCGATATGAAGATATACTCAAGGAATTAAGATTACCAACCTTAAAAGATAGAAGAGAAAAGGGTGACTTGATCAAGACCTTCAAAATTTTATCTGGACACTACAGCTGCCCTGGCATCCAAGGAATCTTCACTACTAGTAAAAGTATAATTCTCCGTGGACACTCGAAAAAAATTACCAAAACGCCTTTTGCATCTAATCCTAGAAAACACTTCCTTGCAAATAGAGTGGTGGATGCTTGGAACAAACTCCCACAAAATGTCATCGATGCAACTAACATAAACCAATTCAAAGCTCTATTGGATTCATATTTGGAGAGAAGAAAGGACTAACTTAGTTAAAAATTTAAATTTACTGTCAAACTATTGTGAAATTAGATATGAGCGCATCAGCAGGATGCTGCCTGCTCATTATACAGGGTGTCCGGGGGTAAAGTGCATTAACTTCGGGAGGTGATTCTACATTATGGTAGGAGTAAAAAAGATAAATAACTTTTTCTGAAATTCCAACTTTTTTTTTCCCATACAAAAAGAGATACCTACTAAAAATCCTTAGTGTAAGGTAGCACTTACCCAAGTTAGCTTGCTGGGCGCATTTGTTGCAACGTTGCTTGGTGTGATTTGGCCTGTATCCATGGAAACCGTTTGTAAACATAACAAGACCGAGAATTTGACGTTTATACAGATCGTATGTTTTAAACCAAATGTAAAAAGATAACTGCAAAAATAACAATTGAAATAACAATTGAAGACATGCTTTTAACGATTAAATTGTTATAAACTAATTGAACACTTAACTAATGTCATCGCTTTTAACTAGTTTAACAAATTTTCAAAATGTCCACCTTCAACTTGTAAGCAAGCTCGTAAACGTGAAGTAATTATTATCAAATAGTACGTTGTGGCGTATTTCATTAATGAATGTCTGCCCGTTCTTTGTTGGTAAAGTAAGGCATTTACCTAATAATTCAATAACAAAATTACGCAGTATTGGCACAATAATTCAATGATACGCACAAATAAACACCATTTTTACAGCTAGGAAGGTTAGGCACGTCTACAACTAAGTAAACAAAAGTAAAACTGAAAAAAACACGCACTTAATGAAGTTGTTCCTTTAAGTCAGTCTTAATAAATACACACTAGATAAAGACACATTAAATCAACAAGTTTTGACTAACAATAATAAAGTTTTTAAAGTGAAACACTACTACGCGAATAAAATTGTTACATTCGAATTCAACCCTGACACTGAGCGCTTGGAGCGGGGATTCGGCATTCGGCAACAGTGTAAAATAATAAAGCCGCCCGCACACGCCGGTCTAATTTTACCTTTTTACCAGAAAACTACCCCTAAATGTTGGAATTTCGAAAAAACTTTTTTACTTGTACTATCATGTAGAATCACCTCCCGAAATTAATGCACTTTACCCCCGGACACCCTGTATAATAATAATTATTATTATTATTATTATAATAAATATCAATTTACATAAAAGAATTTAAATGATGGCTGAAAGATGCAGATGTTGAAACATTGTTTCTATAAATCTGTACCCGGGAAGCATACGGATGCAAGTCCAAAAGGGTTAATGTTCAGGAGAGCCAAAAAACTTTTTTTTCTGTAACTATGGTCTCATAACTTCTTTGGATATCGATGCTGATAGATAACAAAGAAAGTAATTATTAAATCAATTAGTTTTGTTTTAACCGGTTATTTGCCGGAGACGCGCCGGCGCGCGCGTCATATGCGCATGCGCGAGAAAATAATTCAAATATTTGAATAATATTGTCGACGAAAAACTTTTGGTCTGCGATTTTGACCCTTCTATATACTGAATTTGTATGAAGAACAGTGTCAGAATCGCTTGCGCCATCATTACTTTAGGTGGTGCTAAAAGTTTCATTCACCTTGTCACCCTGGAATATTTTTAAAACGATTTCATCCATGACAATGCACTGTCATAAATTGCCGTGAATTTAACCGTCACAATTAATGCGTGTATCGCGAATAAAACATCGTAAAATCTATTAATTTACGTAATAAATGCAAGTAATGTTATTTTGATAGATAGTTTATTGTGTTGTGAACGTGTTTCAGTCAATAAAATATACAATAGCTCAAAATTAATCAACAAAACATTCAATTCAAAGTTCAAACTGGTGCTTTTTTAGTGTTTTTTTGTGAAGTTTCGCGAATTTCCGCGAAATGGCCTGGCCTTTGACGGGTTAAAAATGAGCAAATAAAATGAAATATTTTATACAAGGGTGGTCTGAAAAGTTTCCGACCTGAACATGAAGATGGCAGCACTTGTCAATAAAAGCTAATGAATGTAGTTGTGCATCTTTTGACAGTTACTCACCAAAGTTTCGGCCATTTTAGATGCGCAGATTTTAGTTGACAGTCGTTTGAGTGTGTCGATGTGTGTGTTTTTATGACAATGGAAAAAATTGAGAATCGAGCTGTTATTAAATTTTTGTTTTTTGTTTTTTGCGCAGTTTTTAGATAAGGGAACAAAAAGAAGTCGCTTGGGGCTAGATCTCGTGAGTAAGGCGGATGATCAAGCAGTTCAAATCGTAATTCGTGGATTTTTGCCATGGCAACCGCTGAGGTGTGGGACGGCGCGTTGTCTTGGTGAAACAGGATTTTTGGTCTAACATGAGCAAACGCGCGCGGGCAGCTTTCTCATGTCTAAATCTTGATTTAGCCTTAAAAAATATTGCTAAAAAAATGCTACAAAAAAACACTTGAGTCCTTCTGCTGTTATTTATGTTTAATTATTTATTATGACATGTGGTGTATTATGAAAGGATCAATGTTTGAAAATTGTTTACTTCTATAGAAAGCGTAGTAATGTTAGAGACAAAAGGATACTAACTACAAACACAATAAGGAGCCATCACATATTCCTCCAATATATCTAGAAGGAAATGAACTGCTTGTGGCCTCACAGGTTAAGTATCTGGGACTTATCCTAACCGAAGACATGAAGAATATAGAAGATATGGAACGACAAAGAAGAGCAATTAACATACGGGCCGGAATGCTCTCAAGGCGGTTCTACCACTGTAGCGAAAATGTCAGAAAATTACTATTCAAGACATACTGTACTGCCCTGTATACGTCTGAACTGTGGACACAATACCCAGCAGCGCAATGGAATAAACCGAGGGTGTGCTACAATAATGCATATAGGCAACTTATGCAACTACCGAGGTTCTGCAGTGCCTCCACGATGTTCACCGAGGGGAGGGTGTACTCATTCCCAGCCTTACTTCGCCACCGACTAGCCAGCTTCTGGAGCAGGATACGGACTTCATCCAATATCATTGTCGTGGCTGCATCCGAGTGGCTCAGTTCCCCAATAAATTAGCGATGGATGCAGATGATGAGGCGACCTCCATGACGGACGATCCCAAAATATCTTTTTTTTTTTAATTCTGTCTGCTTATTATTTATTTTAATTTTATGCTTATTTTTTGTTATTTGTATTTTTCATTTTATGTTTTAATTAGGTACCTACCTAATATTTAAACATTTTTTTTTCTTTTATAGTTGTTTATGTAATATGCAAGACTGGGATTGCACTACCCTCCCAGTCACGCTGGAATAAAAACTTAAATAAATAAATAAATAAAATAATGGATTTGAGTAATAATACTCAAAATGCAACTAAATCATAAAGATGCAAGTGCATGTACATCTTTCTGCGTCTAAGATAGTTGTTTTTTTTTACATTAACTCCACACAGGAGGCCCTGATGAAAATAATTTTCCTCAGGGCCTATGTCATCTGGTATGCTGTGTGGAGGGTCTTTTTGAGGAGAGGAAGGAATGAACATTGGTCAGTTGTAGGAAGGAGGAAACACAGAGGCCGGCAAATCATTCTACAGCAGAGCTGTTGAATACAAGAACGAGTCATGTGACTAATGTCAACTGAGTACATATGTTGGGCACGCGTTTGGCGTGTTTCCTGACTATGCACCGGTGCCGAAGGGATCAATGACGCTAGTTCCTCGGAGCATCTTCCATTGTGATACCGGTAGAACAAGGATAGCATTCCCACCCGATGCATGTGCTCTAAAGATTGCAACCCGTCTGTTAAGATGGAAGAATCTATTAAACGGACCTAAGGTATTTTTCAGGTATATTGGAGCTCCAGACCAGAGGTAGCTGCCATGCCTCACACTGCTAGAGAGACGATGGCGCTTCTTCGAGATTTATTTTTATTTATTTATTTTTATTTAAGTACATAAAACAGGCATTATGCCCAAAAATTTATATACATGGATGATTTAAATTACAAAAATTATAACAAAAATAATATCAGTAATAATTAGCTACTCGTAAATATGCAAAAGTGAATGACGAACAAGAATGAGTAAAAGGTAGAGTACAAAAGAATCACCAACAATTTATTATTGGCACCTGTGCTGATGGGACAATGATTTAGTAGGTACAATATTTCCTGTCTTTGAATAAAGGGCTTCATCACAATATCAGCTTTATACGATTGATGGTAAAATATATTTTTTGAAGTGATTGAATGGGTTATTCAAAATGTCAATTTCATTATTAGAGCAGTGTATAGTGTTATAATGTCTTAATGTTCGTGGTAAAGGGGAGAAATATCCTGTATTTGTGTGGTAGGTAGATATATAGAAAATATCTTGCATCCTCCTTGTTGAATTTCTTGACGGTGTGTTAATGTTAATTTGGGATAAAATGTTTGGTGTATCAACTGATGCATGTATAATTTTGTGCAGAAGCAATGAATCAGAAAGTTTCTGTCTTCCTGTCAGAGAGTGTAGTTTATAGTGTAGAATTCGGTCTTTATATTATTATTATTATTATATAATGAGCAGGCAGCATTCTGCTGATGCGCTCATATCTAATTTCAATAGTTTGACAGGAAATTTTAATTTTCAAACTAAGTTAGTCCTTTTTTCTCTCCAAATATGAATCCAATAGAGCTTTAAATTGGTTTATGTTAGTTGCATCGATGACATGTTGTGGGAGTTTGTTCCAAGCATCCACCACTCTATTTGCAAGGAAGTGTTTTCTAGGATTAGATGCAAAAGACGTTTTGGTAATTTTTTTCGAGTGTCCACGGAGAATTATATTTTTACTAGTAGTGAAGATTCCTTGGATGTCAGGGCAGCTGTAGTGTCCAGATAAAATTTTGAAGGTCTCGATCAAGTCACCCCTTTCTCTTCTATCTTTTAAGGTTGGTAATCTTAATTCCTTGAGTCTATCTTCATATCGCCGATCTTTCAAAGCTCTTGGTATTTTAGTGAAACGTCTCTGTACTCCCTCTATCAGATTTATATCCTTTGCGAAGTAAGGACTCCATATTTGGAAAGCATATTCCAGGAGAGGTCGCACATATGTTTTGTATATTTTTAACATCATGTCCGGTGTTAGGTCAAGGAATGCTTTCCTGATTAAATATGTTAGTGAGTTTGCTCTTTTCACAATCCCAGCGATGTGCGGTTCCCATTTTAAATCATGTGATATGGTAACTCCTAAGTCTTGTTGTAATGTCACTGCTTTATTTATTTGTTCCTGATCACGAAGATGTGTTAGAATTAACATTAAAAATTATGTAAACGGGTCGGCATGATATAGATAACCATAATAAATCTGAAATGAAACGCCTGTTTAAGCAATGTGATTTAATCTTTCAAATTACAACCAGATAAGATTACGTATGATTGACTATGACTCGACAATCTAGTAAAATCAAAACTACGGGACGTGGTCACTGCTCGAAGATGCCAGTCAAGTCGTATTTGACGCATGTTTTAAGTTAAATATTAGGAAGCTACTGTGGATGATAAAAGTTAAATTTACGGGCGCCAGTCGATTTGAATTAATATAAGAAGCATATTTGTAAAAAGCATTAACTTTGTGGCTCGCCATAAACTTTGCATTAAACTTTGCCAGGGACTGTGAGTTCCCCGAGGTTAGAGTCCTCAGTTTGGCAAGAAATATGTCCAAAGTATCTTAGGATACGTTGTAGGCGGATAGTTGAAAACCATCTGTGGGCCTAGCTCTTCCAGAATGGATAAATTAGGACGTTCGCTCATCGAAAAACTGAAAACAAACCGATCAACCTCCTGAATAAAATCGATATTTTTCTGATTTGACATATCGCAGATTACTCGAAAACTTGACAGTTTGTGAGCCGCTACCATGGCAACCTGTCGACAATGCAACTGAAATGCAACGTCAACAATGCAACGTTTCAGTTGCATTGTTGACAGATTGACAGGTGGTAGTGGCACGTCAAGTTTTGTCATGTTTTGACATGTCAGATCAATGACGTTATATAAATAGACTCGCCATAGTCTCACATACTCGCAAAATAATGTGGCAAGTAAGCAACACTCTTTTGTTTTCAGTAATTTCTTAATTCAAAAGTTATTCATGTATTAAAAGGATATGCCACTTCCACACCGAAGCCTAACTTCCAACTCGAACTTCCAACGCACGAACTGACGAAGGAAGGGTGCTTCTGAAACCGGTAGAGTGTTTATAAAATAAAGTGGTCTACAACAAATTTGTATGTGTTTTTATTGTAATATAAGAAGTGCTATATTATCGACAAGTAGTAATTATTGACTGACCCGGCCACGTGTTGCTGTGGCTAATAAAACACTTTGTAAAATCCAACCTTTGTAACCACAGGCGTCTTTGAGTTCATCACGAAGAGATCATCAGTGCGGTTTGCACGTGAGGTACTCGTAGCTCGTCGCCCATTTGATTGACTTCGACAATCTATGTCAGCTGGTCTTTTCCTTGGCATATTAAAACAGTAAATAAAGTTCTCACGCACTGACAAACTGATGATAGAAGATTTCAAATGGTAAAAAAATGACAGGTAACGTTTGACAGCGACTGAAATATGACAATCGGAATTCTTTTTTTTTTGGATTCCAATTCTAGATTATGTTGTGCTTCTGAAAGTAGGTAGAACAGTAGAACTGTTTATATGAGAAAATGAAATTTTTGTTTTTACTATCGTCCTGACAATTTTTTCATATTATCTCACCGTTTAAACCTTCCCTGGACTACGACAAACATTTCAAAACCAAAATCACCTAAATCGGCCCAGCCGCTCTCGAGTTTTAGCGAGACAAACAAACAGCAATTGATAAGAATAATAAGATAAGAAGATATAATGTGTATAGTAAGCTATCCATAAAAGATATATATATGCCTTCGCGGACTTTTTTGTAGATCTATAAAAGAGGAATATCCCACCATTAATTGTTTTGTTATATCCCAAAAGGATTAGGCAGCGTTTTCGATGAAAGGTACCAGGCGGCTGGACTTTTTTCCGACACTTCTAACAATTATCGTTATGTTTCAACCAATTTACACAAATCCTTGACAAATTACATACCTAAACCTTCCTCACGAAACACTCTATCTATTGGTGAAAACCGCATGAAAATCCGTTCAGAAGTTTTTGAGTTTATCGCGAACAGACAGACAGACAGACAGAAAGACGGCGCGGGGACTTAACTTTATAATATATATTTTTTTTTTAATTATTTATTGCAACATTTATTATAATTACAATTTTACAACAAATATATATATATATATATATATTTTTTTACAGGTATTTTTTTTTTACTACCCTTCCATTTAAAGCATTTGCTTGTGTATGGAAGGGGAGTGTACATAAATGCTATTAGTTATAAGTTAGTACTTAAATAATTAATTGTACATAAATATATGTGAGCTGCAGTATTTATTTGATAATGGTGTGAATTTTTTTAAAAAAAGAAAGAATGTAATGGAAAACTAAGGATATTTGTAAGATTAATTGACAGTAGTATTTTTCTTAAGAATATTTTTAAAATGTCTCTTGACAGAGAGCAGTATTATGTAGAGAAGATAAGTAATAATAATAATAATATTTGGATGATTTATATAGCGCCGTTTTTGTGAAAAATCACCTCAAGGGCGCTGTAAGTAAACCAATGGGTAATGAAATAAAAAAATATAAGTTACAAGTTACATACTGTGGGCCGTCACTCTCCGTTCGTAATGACAGATGTAGTTTTTTTTTTTATTATTAATCGGAGACGGTTTACATATATATAGTTCATGTGAGCACATAGGCCATAGACCCATTGTACTCCCATACCCATCTCCCATTTTACCTCATTCCTTTGACAGTAACCCAGTCCCTTTTATAAAGTTCACCAGGATTGTCATTGGAGATGAAGCTACTTCTTCTGGTTCGACAATGTATCTTCCCAGGTCTCATTTCTCCTCTTCACTCCACTCCTCCTTGGTTCCCTGAAGGCCCCACGACGGAAGAGGGCTTCATCTCTCCTCTCCACTCCTTAGTTCCTCGAAGGCTCCACGACGGAGAGTCCACCTCCCCTTGGTTCCCTAAAGGCCCCACAAGAAAAGAGTCCACTCCACCTCGGTTCCATTTTCATCCAACATTTTCACAATTTTCGCATCGATTTTGTCGCTTTAAATATTAGCGCGCTCCTCTAACATTCGTAATTTCATATCTCTCCATCTTCTTCTTTTTGAGCCCGGTTACGGCGCCTTAAATACTGGGGTAGGTAGCTATCTGCTACAACGCGGCTCCTCCCCGCTCCTCCGCTTAGCCGTTACAGACAGATTCGAAATTTAAAACCTTATTCTGCCACCGAACACCCGTTATATGTAAATAAAATTTTAAGGGTTTGTATTCAGTTAGACAGGCACTGCCCCACATTACTGATAAATCTTAACCCGGCGAGCGTAAGGTTGGGTAAAATTTACGAGGCAATTCACGTGGATCGATAATTTGAGTTTGCCGAGCTCAATTGTTCCGTGCCCCCAGTAGCTGCGTGGGGGGAGGTAATGAAGCGACAAGAAACGAGGATTTAGTCATCCACCGGTCAGTGAGGCTGTTGGACGTCATCAAAGTCATCGGCGGGTGAGTTTTACCCACCTAGCGCTTGGTGTTATCATTATTATTAAGCAATAAGATTAGTTGTAGAAAAAAATATATATACAATTTGTATTTGTTATGATTTAAACCTTAAAAGATATTTTTTATATAAAATGAACAATTAAGTGCCATAAGTTGAATTCTCTTAGAAAAATGTTGATTTGAATAAAAATGATAAAACTACTAATTATAACACTCTTAAGCCCCATTCTGATTGAGCAAGTATTTTAGTCGAGTGGAGAGTATAGTAGTAACTAAACGCCGTCCGAACACCGTAATTTTAGTAGAATGGGTGAGTCAGCTCTTTAGTAGATTCAATCCATTTCGTTCTATTTTTAGGGCAAGTACCCCCTCCATGCGTCCCTGTGCACTGGCGAGCGCGAAACGACCATTTTAGCAGTGTTCATTTGTGAACGCACGGAAATGTCGTGGTGATAGAGCGAAGATGCTACCCTAAATTTATTTATTTATGCTTATATCAATCTCTTTTCGTGTCCATAGTTTATTTATTTTCATCTTACTAATTTATTCTTTCACCTCTTCTAAAATAAACTTAATTAGCGCATTTACTTTGCTTTGTAGCGCACGTCACCCGCCGTCATCTTGTAACGGGCGGCGGGCACAAATGTGCTCTACTTAAAAGTAATGCGAACGGTTTTCGGCGAGTCAAGTAACGAGTGTATTCGCTACTTGGGAGGCATCTACTAATATCTACAGGAATTCCAAAAACTGAAAAAATCGAACTAAGATCTATGAGAACCTAAGTGTTGACGAATATCTACAGCTCAAACTGTTGACTAATATCTATGAGAACCAAAGTGTTGACGAATATCTACAGCACTGGCAGAGGTTGGATTTGCAATTATGTATAGCATATTGAAATAACGTAATATTGCGTATGCTGTCTAAAAAACTTAATTTATGTAAGTATGTATGTAAAAATCCCTAATATCGGACTATTGGACACATTTAGCTGATTAATCCAACCTACGCTCTGTAGATATTAGTTCAACCTACGCTCTGTAGATATTAGTCAACACTGAGGCCATCATAGATATTCGTCCGACCTTAGCTCTGTAGATATTAGTCAACACTCTGAAGTTCGTAGATATTAGTTCAACATATGAGCTATAGATATTCGTCCGACATACAGGCTGTAGATATTAGTATCTGGAGTCGCTACTTGACCTACTACTTGATTAATGTGAACGTAACGTTATATTCTAATAACAAGTACTTAGAAAACAGGTAAAATAAGTATACTATCCAATTAAAAATAGTAATAACTTAAGAATAAAAAACTATCTAAGTAAGAATTTTGGGTGAAAATTACCCAACCTTACGCTCGATGTTACAAATTTAAAGTTGACGCTCGCCGAATTAATTTCAGCCTTTCCATTTAGATTTATAATGTAAGTGAAATAGTGGTTACCTTAACATAGCTGGCGGGGAACCAGCCCACCTGTCTCTTGTGTCCCTTGGCTTGAAGCTCTCCCTCCCACCAGCCGCTGTCAGCCTTCTTCCGCAGCATGATCAGCTGCCCTTTCACCAGGCTCAGCTGCTCCGTGCTGCAACGAAGAACGGGACATAATCAGGAGAGAGCCACTTATTGGTAACTTTACCACCATTAGTAACAGGGCACTGTCGGCAGGGCAAAAAATGTGATATTTTCATTCATCTTTGGTGCCAATGTCCTGCCTTGATGGGTAGAAGATTCAGATACCTGTGAGTTGTTTGAACCTTATTTGTTATTATTATTTTTTTTTTAATTGATAAACTAACGTTTTAGACAAGATTTTTATGTATAGCACAAAGGGTAACAATTATTATAAGCAATAATTATCAGCCTGAAACACTCATCTACATTGAAAAATCTTCCGAGAAAAGATACTTGCCGCCAACGGGACTTGCGCTTGTTTAATACCTTTATAATTTGTCTCGACGCCACCTAGCGAGGGATTTAACACTAACAATGTCTGTCTCGCAAAAATAAAGTTGGTTGTTTTCAGGTGGAAAAATATAATAAGCGGTAATTGTTGAATGAAACACTAGTATATATTGAATTATTTGGCGGGTACAAGATAAGCCGCCATAGCTCAGTGGTCAAGAGCAGCTGACCGGCAATCAGAAGGACACGGGTTCAAGTCCCGTTTGCGGCAAGTATCTTTTCTCGGAAGATTTTTCAATGTAGATGAGTGTTTCAGGCTCATAATTATTGCTTATAATAATTGAACCTTATTTGGTTCACCACCCACTTCCCAACTATACTGTGAGTATATACGGAAAAAACACTAAACATTTTTTAAGTGAAATCTACTTTTCTGTAGATGTCTTTCAATGTCTGTCAAACTATCTGTCAATGTGTCTGTAAATGTGTCTTTAAATGTGTCTGTCAATATGTTCATTAATTTGCCTGTCAATGTGTCTGTCGATGTGTCTATGGATGTGTTTATAGTGTGTCTGTAGATGTGTCGGTCAATTTGTGTGTCAATGTGTATGTTGATGTATCTGTTGATGTGTCAGTCAATTTATCTGTCAATGTGTCTGTAAATGTTTCATTCAATGTGTCCGTAGATGTGTCAGTCATTTTGTCTGTTAATGTATGTTGATAATAATAATAATATCTTTATTTAATGAAATTGGCAACATTATAACTAAAAAAAATTACATGTTCAATGTACTTAGTTTACAAATAGATTACATCAATCAGTACAAAAAAATTAACAAATAGAAAGTAATGTAAGAACGGTTACACAGGAGTAGTATAATTATACAATATTTTTAGTTGTGCATAGCCTGCCTCACTAGGTGAACCTGTATTGAGGCAGAATTTTTTGTAAATTGTTTCTCGCAATTTTATCTATGGTTTTTTTATAAATGTGTAAAGTAGGTTTCCATAAAGCAAAAACTTTATTTTAGTTGTTTGCATATACACAATTCAAAAACTGCAAGGTTATTACTACAATAACAACGGTCAAAGACTGGGCGTTTTGGTGAGGGCACCAGTATAGGCTCGATGCTCGATCATTAGAATGTATCCATATTTTAACATATTTTTTACACTCTTTCTGTGTTTGACTCAGTTTGATGTTTTCTGGGAGAATGTTGAATATTTTTGTGGCAAAGTATCTAAAGCTACGTTGACCAAAGGTGGAAGAGAGTGCTGGAACTTGCAATATGTCTTTGTTGGAGTTACATACGTGTAAATCTTAAGTTTATTTTTTTTTCGTAAAGCACATGTTTGTTTTTAAAGAGATGCATGAGGATAGTTTTTACATAGATCTGTCGAACATCAAATACTCTCATTATTTTGAATATAAGGTCACTGTTTGCAGTTAGAGGAAGTTTGAGAATAATTTTCATAATCGTTTTCTGTGCCTTTTCGACAGGATCTAGAGCTGATGAAGTGCCCCCTCCCCATGCAATGATACCATACTCAATGATAGATTGGGTGATTGCAAAATAAATCGTTTTTAGGAGTTGTAAGTGATATGTCTGTCAATGTGTCTGTTGATGTGTCAGTCAATTTATCTGTCAATCTATCTTTCAATGTGTATGTTGATGTGTCTGTCTGTAGATGTCAGTCAATGTTTCATTCAATGTGTCTGTAGATGTGTCAGTCAATATGTCCGTAGATGTGTCAGTCAATTTATCTGTCAATGTATCTGCCAATGTGTTAAAAAACTACATTTGAACACTGCTTTTGAACGATCAGCTTCAGAGCTATTTAAGTTCCTCTTTCCATATCTAAAACAAAGGAATACAAAGTAACGAATGAATCACCTAGTGGCAGTGTAAGCAGCGAGTGCTTGTGCGATCTCAGGCCGCTTGCCCCGTCCCGACACACTGTCCCGTCCTGATACACTGTCCCTTCCCGAGATGGAGTCGCGGCCCGAGCCGGAGATGGAATCACGGCCACGCAGCCCGCTGGCCACCGCCGCACTGATGGCCGCCATATCTGTGATGGAGGCCACTTCCGAGGATATAGGCGTGGATGGCTTCTGCTCCTGAAACACAATCAAGCCACGTTAACCTGTTGAACGTGGGATGGTATTTCGTAAACCCGTCAAAATTACCTTTTTTGCAAATGTTTTCTGTTTACCAGATAATATATCTTATTATTCGTGTATATTTCATGATAATATAATATTAGGTCCTTACATATGAAATTGGCATTTTGCCGTACTAGCAACTTTGATCTCAAATATCTTCTCTTTGGTTAGGAATTCCAAATTAAAATTTATACAGCTATTTACTCATGTATTTGTGTTTCGAAAATTATAATGCATTTGTTTTTTCCTTAATTGTTTTTAATTGTTTTTTGTTAATTGTTTTTTTTCTTTGCGTCACTTAGTTTACAAAATGGAAAACTTGAAATATCGCGTTATTTACGAGTACGAGTTCCACCGTAGCACCAGTGCTGCAGAAACGGCTCGAAGGATTAATGATGTGTATGGCGACGGTGCCGCAAAAGAAAACACAGTGCGTTTTTGGTTCCAACGTTTTCGTTCTGGAAATTTCGACCTGCAGAACAAGCCCCGTGGACGGCCGGAGACCAAAGTTGATATTGAAGAATTTAAGGCTATTGTGGAAGCGAATCCATCGCAAACCACGTCCGAGTTAGCTGCAGGCTGCGGTGTTAGTGATAAAACTGTTTTAATCCACTTGAAGCAAATTGGGAAGGTAAAAAAGCTTGAAAGGTGGGTACCTCACGAATTGAGTGAAGCAAATCGACAAACGCGCGTTGACCGCTAGACCACACACCGCACAACAGACGGCTATCAAATTAGAGGAGCTTCAATTGGAAGATCTAAGACATCCACCATACTCTCCGGATCTTGCCCCAACAGATTACCATTTTTTTCGAAATTTGGATAACTTCTTGCAAGGGAAAAAATTCAACTCCGATGGGGCAGTCCAAACCGCCTTCAAAGATTTTATTGATTCCCGTCCGAATGGTTTTTTTAGTAAAGGGTTCGATGAACTACCTATGAGATGGCAAAAGTGCGTAGCGAGGGGGGGACGGACCGCCCCGGGTGCCACTCGACCAAGATATTGCATATACCTAACCAAGATATTGCAAACACATGAACACGGTCTGTTATTTATATTTTTTCGTAACTCTATGGCTCCCCGTGGAGTGCCCCAAATTTTGTGTCGGTCGGTCTTTTATTAGGGGGGGGGGGGGGGGGGTGACACTACGCCCCAGGGGGGTGAAATCCGCCCCGGGTGCCACCCATGCTAGCTACGCCACTGGGTACATACTTTGATTAAATAAATATATTATATTAAAAAAAATCGACTTTATGTTCCTCCCATACAAAACGCCAAATTCATAAGTAAGGACCTAATAGTAATAAATTTTTCCAGAATAGCTAACTAACTAAAAAAAATATTTAAAAATGTATTATTTTGAAAATAATTGTCCAAAAATATATTTATACATAAATATATTAATTATAAACTGATTTTATTATTTCTACACAAACCTGAATACATATCCATTATTATCTAGTAAACACAATTCAAAAGAGTTTTCAAAGAAATAATTATCTTTATACTCATTTGAAAACGTAAACGTAACTTTGACAGCTGCCAAAAAACATAGCAAATTTCATAGAATTTTTTTTTTAAATAATTCAGAGTAGCTACAATAATCAAATAGTATCTAGGTCTTACAATGTTATTAGCGCAAGCGATTCTGACCTTGTCCTTCGTACAGTTTCTTTATACATAAGGGTTAAAATCGCATATAAAAAAGGCAAAGATTTATTTTTTTATTTTTTGTATTTCTTCGGCATTGACTATGTAACAATTTCTAGACATTTTTTTTTTGGCCTGCCGGCAAGCCAGTGACAGATGAGAGGTTAAATTATTGTAAAATGGAATGACTCTTTCAATTTTCAACAATAAAACTAGATAACTTAAACTGTTATATTTTGTCTATGTTAATTCTAGAAAGATAATCTACATCTTTGCAAATTTTTTTTTTTTTTTTTACAGTGAATACCGCACAAGAATCTCAACTGCTCCCGTCTGGAGCCAGTGAGACTATGGCATCCCCAATTGGGGTATGTTGTGAGGCTGAAGGTAGCGGTGAGGGGAAGGAGGTGGGGAAGAGGAAGGTTGGGAAGTACCTGGCTATTCAGATCTGGTCACTAAACACGGCTAAAGCCATTTTCAAGCAACGTTTCAATTCTGAATGGTGGTCTTACACCAGGGCGATACTGATAGTATCTTCCACTCTGGAACATGCCGCAAATATACTATATATTACTTTAAATGAATTAATTGTGAAATAACACAAATTAATCAAATAAAATTTACTTGCGCATGCCGGGTTCGAACCCGCGACCTCCGGAATGTGAGTCAAGAGTCTTAGCCACTGGACTACGGAGGTCATCATGGTCGTCAATGAAAGCGAAACACAAGTATTGCTTTTTTCTTATTTGTTTTTGGGGTGTTATGTCGTATTGCGCTACCTCCTTCTTTAGCCAACAGCGGTTTCGGACAGCGTTGCAGTGTCCATCATCAGGGCAGATCCGATGTATTTACTGGATGTGTCTACCGGATCTGCCCTGATGATGGACACTGCAACGCTGTCCGAAACGTTGGCTAAAGAAGAACCATGGCCAAAAACAAATAAAAAAAATGCTTTTGGCCGTGAAAATCTTAAAACATATCTGACAAGTATTGCTGTATATTTTTTATTTCGCAACGTAACGCGCTGTCTATCTCAGTTAGCTCAGTTGCCGAGCAGATCTTGCGTGGGGCGTCAGTGTTACCACGGTAAGTATAATAAATATATGACATACATCGTTCAACATCTGTTGTTGTTGCTGTTGTGTGACTTGTTGTAGACTGGAGGACGCGAGGACATCAGGCCGGGGTTCCTCCTCGGGTTCTGCGGCGGGGAGTGCGCTGGGGGGGGCCTCCACACTGGGGGAGGGTTGCACATAGTTGCAGGGGAAGATTCCCACTCTGGAATAAAAACGGCCAATTATATTTTTTTGTATTTCTCGGGCATCTATGTAACAGTTTCTAGACATTTTTTTTGAACCACCCCGACCCGTAAGCATGTTTACACGATAATACAGCAATAGCAGTCAAGTACAATAAGCGTGTTTTCACGTTATCATGTGTGTTCCCACAGAAATCGTTATAACTCTGTTATTGTTCTAGTGACATCCCTAAAACAAAAAGTAGAAGATCCATATTGAAACAAGCTTAACATCTCTATTCAAAGTTGTCCATAGAAATACATAAAAAATACTTATTTTGTAGAAAGAGTTTTCACCCGCCAAATCCCGTTAGACATTGTCAATTTTTTATTAAATATTCTTGTATGAAATGTTAAAAAAGTGAGGTGACAAAATTGTTTATTATACATTTATACAATAGAAAAAGTGTTTTTTTACAGAATACATGATTTTAGTACCGTTTTCACATAAAAACATCACATGAGTCATTTTTTAAATTTTCTCATGTTTGCATTCTAAATTTTTATATTTAATATTTAGAAATGTTAATATTTATTTGTTATATAACAATTCGAAAGTTTATTTCATTATCTTTCAAAGACAGTTTTTAGTATTTGGCTACGTTCAGAAATGTTTCATTTATAGAGCTTTAATTGCGAAGCGGAAATAACACAAATTTTTTATAAATTAGACAGTTCTTTTAAGGCAATTTTGCACAATCGCAAAATACGAGAGAATACAATACAATTAAATACAATACAAATAATCGAGTGGTAATAACAAAGTCGTCTCCTACAAAGAAATTTCACATTATTTATAAATATATAATATTAAGGCCTGCCGCAAATTACACCCAGCCCACGCATAACACATGCACAGCACACGCGTGGATTATTTTGTTTTAATTGTGAATTGGAAATAACACAAAGTTTTTATAAATCTGAGAGTTCCTTTAAGACAAAAAACTTTCAGAATCGCAAAATACCTGAGTGGTTAAAGAGTTTTAACTTTCAATGTGCATTTGTTACTTTATATTTTAAATTTTCTGCTACCGGTTTCGACACATCTGCGCCATTCACTAGCAAACTTAAAAATTCTATACAAGTACAAAAATGATTAGATTTATGTAATTAGGTGGGGGTAGTGAGAGAGGTGATTTTGGGGAGGGGAGAAATGATGGGAGTAGTCGACATTACATGGAAACATAGTTAACTTTTTCCACGCGATCGTAACAACAGTTGATACGGCAAAAAGCCATGCCTCACACGCGCCCATATCAGCCCTTGTTACGCTAACTTCGACTGCCGATATCACAGCGCTCCTATGGCACAGTTTTTTCTCCCGCTCGCTAGGACATTCGTGTAACTATCACGATGCTGACATCTTCAGGCATATTTCGAAACTATAAATTGTATTTCGTAAGGAACATCTATAATCAAGTGAATGTGTCCTCGTGCCTTTGAGTGCCATAGTTCGTCAACAGACGGCGCTAGTAGTAATTCGCAGTTTGCGCATGCGATTCTGATTAACCATATTGGACAAGCGTCGAAAACATTTATTGTCGAGATCGCGCGTATTCTAAACGTTTCTTTGTGTTGTGAAACTGTGATTTTGACTTTATTATATGACAAAATCTATTTGTTTTAAGTGTTGAGTTTTAGAACTTGTTTATACGAATTAATAATAATAAGTGATTGAGGTGCTACTTGTGTCTATCAACGCAGTGTCCTGAGTACAAGCACGTGGATAAATGGCGCCACCTTTAAGATAACATGGGTACGTTTTTGTATGGAATTTAATGTTTTTGTTTTTATAAACATCTGAAGTGTTTACAGACGACGATTTGGTTTCAAATTGTAGATAATAATCTCATATGTTTATATAGTATGATAAATCATGCCATAATATGCTGTAATTTGACATAAAATTGGTTGGATAGGTATTTGAAATATGACATATACATGTACCGCGTATGGGTATTGAAAAAGCGGAGTAGTTCAACGCGGGGAAAAGTTTAATAAGGGTGATTTACAAGGTGCTATTATTTTATTAACAAAATTAATTTTTGATTTAATTTTTTTATTTATTTGTAAGGTTTCTAAAGCGCACAAATTAAATAATTTTGCCATTGGGCAAGTGTTTTGTCTTAAACAAACTGTCAGATTTATAAAAACTTTATGTTATTTCGGCTTCGCAATTAAAGTTCAATAAATTAAATATTTCTGAACGTAGCCGAATACATACTAAAAACTGTTTTTCAAAGGTTATGAAATAAGCTAAATAAATATTAACATTCATAAATATTTTAATTTAGAATGCAAGCATAAAAAAATTGTAAAAATGACTCACGTGATCACATATTATGTAAACTTATTCTATCTATAATATAAAAATGAATCGCTAAATGTGTTGGTAAGCACAAACCTCGAGAGCAGCTGAACAGATTTCGCTAATTCTTTTTTTAGAATATTCCTTGAAGTACGAGGATGGTTCTTACGGAGAGAAAAATTAAGAAAATTGCGCAGAAAATTGGATAATTTCAGAAAACATCGCACGTTTGACAGTTCGCGTGTTTGAGAATGATATTTTGCAAAACAATGATTGTTCAATCAGGATTCTATTTTTGAAAATCTTTAAGTTGATAAATTTATTTAAAGTAGGTACTCCCCTAATAGTTTGAATCGAATCAGGAAATTTAGATATTTTAAATAGGTACCTATGTTAGGTACCAAATTTAATATACATGAAAAATGGAAATTTGAATAAAAATTGTAAAAGGTGGCACGCGGGCTGAAAAACTGAATGTACTGGGATTGAATATATGGAACACGGAAGGAGGGTTGGCGGGACGAGGGAGCGGGAAAGGGAAGAGGGAAGGCGGGGAAGGTGGAAGGGGAACGCGGGAGGGGAAAGGGATGTGTGAGGGGGAAGGGGAACTCGGGAGAGGGGTTCGCGGGACGGGGGAAGGGGGAAGGGGGGGAGAGTGGAGTGGGGAGAGGGAAGGTGGAGGTGACGGAGTGGGAACGCGAGAGAGGAAGAGGACACAGGAGAAGGTGAGGCGGAAGGGGTACGGGACGAATGGGAAAGGACACTCAAGGAGAAACAATTTATTTATTAAATGGCATAGCAACGCATGCCGGGACCAGCTAGTAAATGTATAAAAATCAATTTTATCATCTTACTTTTTTGCCATTTCATACAAGAATATTTAATAAAAAATTAGCAATGTCTAACGGCGCGTGGGCGATTTGGCAGGTGAAAACTGTTTCTACAAAATAAGTCTTTTTTATGTATTTCTAAAGCCAACTTTGAATAGATATGTGAAGCTTGATTTAATATGGATCTTTTACTTTTTGTTATAGGGTTGTCACTAGAAGAATAACGGAGATATAAAGATTTTTGTGGAAACACACGCTTTAGCTTGAAAACAAGCTTATTGGGCTTGACTGTTATTGTTACATTGTTGTGTAAACAAGCTTTGGGGTAGGAGTGGTTAATTAATTTTTAATTTGTGCGCTTTAGAAAGCTTAGAAAAAAAAAATTTAGTTAATAAAATAATAGCACCTTGTAAATCACCCTTATTAACCTGTCAAAGGCCGTTTTCTAACAAGAAATTCCCTTTTCGTTATTTGTTTTTGGGGTGTTATGCTACCTCCTTCTTTAGCCAACGTTTCGGACATCGTTGCAAGGTCCATCATCAGGGCAGATCCGGCAGATCCCTAAAAAAAGAAATTCCCTAACAAAACACCACTTTGAATTTTGAATTGAATGTTTAGTGGATTAATTTTGAGCTATTGTATATTTTATTGACCGAAACACGTTCCTAGAACAATAAACTATGTACCAAAACAATATTACTTGTGTTAATTTGATAAATTGATAGGTTTTACGATGTTTTCGTCAAGTATCACTTTGACAGATTTAATTGCGGTATATCGAACTGATGTCCTCTATATTGACTATAAAATACGGGTGCTGGGTTTCTAGTCTATTCAGCAGTCCAAGAAAGTGTAAGGTTGAAAGTCAAAAGCGATTGCAGTTTTCAGGTAGTAAGAAGTGGTGCAAGAAGGTAGAGGCGGTCAGAGTAGGATGTTGCGCGACGATTGAAGTTCGGATAAGACTGACTTGACCCGAGTTTTGGCGCTCTATATATACGCTGCCGCGTGACCGTGCGCAGTATTGGTTGGCGCTTGACAGAACTGCCCCTTGAATGTTGGTGCATTTCTTTGCAGCTTCGTGTACTCTTAAATAAGGATTAAATGATAATTTTGGATTATACACGCAACACCACTCTCTTTTCCGCTCCATCTCGTGCAAACCACTTCTTTCTAGCATTTTTATTAACTTCAGAAAAAAATGTACAATATTAACCAGCGGGTATTTAGCCCGACATCAGTGTGAAAAACCCTTATATCTATTTAATGACAACATTTACATATTTAATTTTATGGCAATTGTATGGACGCGAGTCCAGCCTTTCAATCTATATATTTTTATTTAACGTAGCTCTGGCAGGACTCGCGTAAATTTAATATTAATCACACACAAAATATTTATAGACAGATAATTAGCCAGCCATTTAAGAAGAAGCTCGTTGATTGGCTGGCCGTACAGTTTAGAGAAGTAGAGTGGGGGGGGAGGTGACGTGTTTAGAACGGGCGCTCGGTTGGTCTCGAATGGTCGGGGAGGGGGTAACATAAATACCCGCAGCATGTGCAAAGCGACCTCATTCGTCCTTGGACGGCCATGCTGACGGCCATGCTGGGCGGCCATTCTTCGTATTGGATTGGTTCCACATTCGATACATGCGGCAAATTTGACATTTGAATTCCACAGTTAAGAGGACATAGGTAGAGAAAACCAGAAATATGTCATTTTCAAAAAAGTTTTTAGACGTATTGACTCTTTTCCACAAAAAATTATAAATGGATTTCGAAAGATTGTTCTTTTATCTAGCATAGTTATGTAATAAATTTTTAGATTTTTTTTTAATTTTTAGTATAATAAGGTTATTCCATAGGTCGTTGGCAGATTTGTTAAATTTTCAAAAAAGTTTTTGTATTATACCACACCCATTTCAAATAATATAATCATGCAGTAAAATAAATCAATACATTATCTAGCAAAGTTATGTCTTAGAATTTTAATTTTAGTTTCAATAAAATCATTAAAAAATATATACGTACATGTGTTTCTTGACGAAAATTAGTCAGTTTGTGTATTTATTTGCGGACTAATAAACTAATATATTTCTGATTTTTTTACATACTTATTTTGCTAAGACATTATTGACAAATCATAAATAATTTTGATCGAAAAATAATTTTTGGAAGTATTTAATATTTAATATTTACAGCGTCGCAATTCACCATTTTTATCAGAGCGCCGTAACAGAAATATCACAGCTCATTGCGGCCCGAAGAGCGGCCAGAAGAAGACGTGTCCGCGCCGCTCTAAATCAAACAGTTTGAAATGATGAATTGAATACGAACTCTGAATACCTACGTCTTCCTTGTTTCGTATTGGTAAAATCTATAGGTTGACCGAATACTTTCATACTAAAATTTTTGAAATTTCGAATATTTTTTTATTGTTATGTGAATACTGAACAAGAGTCCCAACTGTTCCAAAATATATATTTAAAAAAATATATTGTAAATTATTGCTACGTTGCACAAGAGTCACAACTGCTCCAAATTTTTTATTTTTTATTATTGTCAACTAGCCGGTTCCCGGCACCCGTTGCTATGCCATTTAATACAGAAATTCTACCTGCGTGTCCTTTCCCATTCTTCCCTACCCCTTCCCGTTCCCCTTTCTCTCCCGCGTTCCCACTCCGCCTTCTCTACATTCCCTCTCCCCACCCCACTTCCCCCCTTCACCCGCCCCGCGACCTCCCTCCCGAGTTCCCCTCCCGGGTTCCCCTCCCCCCTCCCCCCTCCCGTGAACCCCTTACCAGAGTTCCCCTCCACCCTCCCTCATTTCATACATTCAGTCCCGATATCTTGTCCTGACAATAATGAACACAAAAAAATAATTATCCAATTTGGTGTAGTCGTTCGGAAGTTATGCGCGTACATACATTTCGGCGATTCATTTTCATTTATATACTAGCTGGTGCCCGGCATGCGTTGCTATGCCGTTCAAGAAAAAATTGTTTCTCCCTGCGTGTCCTTTCCCATTCGTCCCGTTCACCTTCCGCTTCCCCTTCCTCTCCCGCGTCCCCTTCCCCTCAAACGTTCCCACTCCGCCTCCTTCACCTTCCGACTCCCTACTCCACTCCTCTTCCCCCGTCCCGCCAACTCCCCTCACGAATTCCCTTCCCCCCTCCCAGGTTCCCCTCCCCCTCCCTGGTTCCCGTTCCTTTCCACCCGCGGCACCAATACCCAAGTTCCTATCCCCCCTCCCGCATTCCATACATTCAGTTCTGGTACATTTAGTTTTCAAACAGCTCACGTGCCACCCATTGAATTTTTAGTATACACATTTTATAATGCCAGAGCTCACCAGTAGTTATATACAAACCTTGTCCTGGCAATAACAAACACAACAAAAAAAGAATTATCCAATTTGGTGTAGTCGTTCGGAAGTTATGCGCGTACATACATTTCGGCGATTCATTTTCATTTATTAGCATTTATATATATGCCGGGTACCAACCTTTGCCATTTAATAACGAAATTGTTTCTCCCTGCGCGTCCTTTCCCATTCGTCCCGTTCACCTTCCACCTCCCCTTCCTCTCCCGCGTCCCCTTCCCCTTTCGCGTTCCCACTCCTCCTCCACCTTCCTTCTCCTCACTCTACTCCCCCCCTTTTCCGTCCCGCGATCCCCCCTCCCGAGTTCCCCTCCCCCCTCCCATAATCACCTCCTCCCTCCCGCGGATCCCCCTCTCGAATTCCCCTCTCCCCTCCCGAGTTCCCCTCCACCCTCCCGGGTTCCCCTCCCCCCTCCTGCATTCCATACATTCATTCCCGATACATTCAGTTCTCATACAGCTCGTGTGCCACTTATTGCAATTTTATTATACAAATTTCATGATGCCAGAGCTCGTGTCCTTTCCCATTCGTCCCGTTCCCCTTCTGCCTCCCCTTCCTCTCCAACGTCCCCTTCCCCTCTCCTCACTCCCCTCGCCCGCTTCCCCTATCCCTTAAACCCCCACCCGTTTTCCTCTCCCCCCTCCCGAGTTCCCCTCCCACCTCCCGGGTTCCCCTCCCCAACCCATCACGCGGGCCCCCTCTCCCGAGTTCCCCTCCCTTGTCCCCCTCCCCTTCCCTCCCTCATCCTTCACCCCTCTCCCATCCGCCACCTCCTCCCGCATTCCATACATTCACTCCCGGTACATTCAGTTTTCAAACAGTTTGCGTGGCACCAATTGCAATTTTATATACAAATTTCATAATGCCAGAGCTCACCAGTATATACAGAAACCTTTAGTCCAGTCAAGGAAGGGGGTGTAGAGTGCGTGAGCAGGGACCTAAGCGATTCCTTCAGAAACTTGTTTAGGGTGCTTAGGATGTGAACATACTAAAAATCCTGACGTCTAGGTGGTGAGCTAGGGGGGGAAGGGGGAGGGGGAGGTCCCAATTTTCGGGTTTCCGCTTATATCTCAAAAACGGTGCGCCGCAGAGGAAAATTTTTTGGTAATAAGTAAAAGCTGATAAAATTATCTACAACTTTTATTCTATACGTAATTTTCGAAATCCCAGCCATTTTCGAGTTATTCGCTCCACAAATGTATATATTTTCGAAAAAAATCATTTTACCTCACATTTTTCATCAAACATTCCTTCATATCGTCTAAAATATTCATCAAAGAAAAAAATTTATTCGAAAGAAGTTGTAAAGAATTTAATTTTCTTTTAGAATATATAGACATATGTAAATTTATCTTCAACCGTTCAACATTTACAGCAATTTGAAGTTTTTTCGTAAAATGTTGTCATTTTCAGAAAGAGCTGTTTTTATCTTATTACTGACACACAACACTTGTTCGTTCGCCTAATAATATGTGTGACCACACTTTAAAACCAGTTATTAAATAAAATAGGTAAAAATCATATTACTTGAAAAATACATAATTGTATTTTATAATCATAATGTTTATTCTATTTCGTTACATTAAGCACATAAAATTATAGATCTCATTGTTATCACTGTTCTCAATAACATCATGTTACATTCTCATCCTCCTTGGACGTGGGGGTCCTCGCAAGCGTTGTTCATCCATGGCATCTTCATCCTCAGTATTGGATGGTTCTTGCTGAATGGGCTCTATGTCGTCGTCATCGTCGTCCTCGGCAACAGGCACGCTATTGAGGCATCTCCCTTGGCAGGAGACTCGGAGACACGCTGCAGAACAGGTCAGCATTGCTTTTCGGCATCCACATTTGCCAATTGCACAATCCCTGGTGCAGCGGCAAAATATCATATTTAGAAGGACCTCCGGCGCTGGTGGATCTTTTGTTGTATTTGGCATCAGGGTCTCTCCTTCATGTTTCCACCCCCATTATTCAGGGGGCAGCTCAATCGGTGCACTGGGAATGCTGTTTAACTGCGTTCTCTGTTGGAGGGAGGGAGCTGATGTCAGGCTTCATATTTGCCACCAACCCTGTGAACGACTAAAAGCGGTACTGGTTAAGGAAGGTCTGTCTTTTTGGCGCCGCATACCATTTCAGGAAACATTTATTTCCAGCCTCTTCAACCTCGCCGTGAGTAGAGGAGGGGTTATAAAGATCATTGCCGCTTGCTTGATGAATTCTGACTCCAAGTACAATTTTGAGAAGCCCACCTTGCTTCTCCTGAAAGTTGCAGATGTTGTGTCGCAGCCGGTAAATGAATGTAAGAACAGGATGTGTTCAAATGCACGGTGCTGCATCTTTTGGATGGACAGTGGCATTGTTTTGGTTTTCCCTCGTCCGTTGTCAGCAGCAGAATATCTTGGGTGGGAGGAGTGGAAGCAATCAAAAGGAAGTGAAAGCTTCTCACAAAACTGTGAGAGGAATGTTCCACAGCAATCTTCACAACAAGGAAGTCAGCATCATGTCCTGAAGAGTCTGTATCCCATTCTCCCGAAGCTTCGTCTGTAGTAAAGAGATGAAGTTACTTTTGTTGGTAGGATTGGATAACAAATCTTCCTTTTTAACGGGTATTGAAGTGTTCCAAGTCAAATTGATGTCAGCTGACCTTCTCAGTCTGTATCATCGCATCTGTTATTGTGATTTTGTACCGTTGGCTGGGTTTGGGTACCAATCAAATACCACAGTGTGAGTCATCCAGGATAGTGGTGGTTGACGTAGTTGATGTAACGATCACAAATTGTGACAAGGAAGGCATCTTTTTGCCAAATTACTCTGTGTAGTAGAAATTTTCCGTCCACAACTATGTTCACCTGAGACAGTAGACCAGTTTTTTGGTAGGCTCGAATAAGCTGTACAGGACAGATTTAGTTGTCTTCCACATCCCACCTTCATTGAACAGTGCCAAGGGAAATGGGGCCAACTCATACTCAAAGAATTTCTTCAAATCCTCATCTGATCGTTTGCTTATACACATCCGGTGAAACAGAAATGTTGGGTCAACTGCAACCTTTTCATCGTGATTTTTTATCGACGAGCTGACAGAAGACATTGGGAATTGACATTATTTCATTGGCTTGTGGGAAGGGAGGATGTGCATCAAACCACTGACTGAGTTTGAAAATGTCTGCTGCATCTTTACTTCGGTGGGCTTGTCCGAGGTCCTTGTGTTGTTACTGGACGTGAAGACTCCACAATACTCTTCAAGGGAAGTGCAGATCTCATGAGTTGCGCTCATACCAACTAACCACTTCTAGTACATTGTGCAAAATACCTCTGCCTCCTGTTATGCCTTCTCGGCTTTTGAATGATAGCATCAATGTGGTTTCCATGGTCATATCTGATCATACGCCTTACTAAAAGAGCGTCGCATAATCGTCGTTGCACGTCGGTGTGTCAGTAATAAGATAAAAACAGCTTTTTCTGAAAATGACGACATTTTACGCAAAACCTTAAAATTGCTGTAAATATTTACTGGTTGGAGACTTATTTGCATATGTATATATATTCTAAAAGGGAATTAAATTTATTACAACTTCTTATAAATAAATTTCTTTCTTTGATGAATATTTTAGACGATATGAAGGAATGTTTGATGAAAAATGTGAGGTAAAATAATTTTTTTCAAAAATATCTACATTTGTGGAGCGTGTAAGTCAAAAATGGACGTGATTTCGAAAATTACGTAAAGAATAAAAGTTGTAGATAATTTTATGAGCTTTTTTTACTTATCCTTAGGAAATTTTCATGTGTGACGCACCGTTTTTGAGATATAAGCGGAAACCCGAAAATTGGGACCTCCCCCGCCCCCCCTTCCCCCTAGCTCACAACCAAGACGTCAGGACTTTTAGTATGTTCACACCCTAAGCACCCTAAACAAGTTTCTGGAGGAATCGCTTAGGTCCCTGCTCACGCACTCTACACCTCCTTTTGGAGCATTTATTGACTGGACTACTTTGCGGGCGTGCTCACAACAACTCACCAAAGTTTCATCGCAATCGGATGAACGGTTAGCAATTCACAGGAAAGTATGTAGAACAGTTTATATGGGAGAATTAAATTGTTGATTTTACTATCTTCCTCGCAACTTTTCCATATTTTCTCAACGTTTAAACCTTTCCTGGACTACGACAAACATTTCAAAACCAAAATCAGCTAAATCGGCCCAGCCGTTCTCGAGTTTTAGTGAAACTTTTATATAGGGGGGGGGGGGGGTAAAAGAGGCGGGGGGGTGGAGGGTGGTTAGAGGTTGTGGGGTGAGAGGGGGAGGGGGTTGAGAGGGATGGGGGGTAGGCTTTTTTATATCCATTTTTCGTATTACAAAAATAACAAACATGAGAATCGGGTATGGGTACCACCGCCCCGGGAACCATTTTTTTGATAACCAACACGTCTGCCGTAGGTCATCCTTAGTGGTTCGCAACGTTTGGTGACTAGCAGGGGTGCCTGGGTTCATGGGGTGAGGTTTTTTCAGGTCTTGGCGGCGGATGCGTCTGCGCACCAGCTGCATGGCAGGTTGGATCTAGAGAAAGTGGTTGAGGGAGTCCCTTTGACTTCTCCAGCCTTACTCTCTCGGAACATCGCTTTGCACCGCAGTGGGAGGGATGGATTCATACATCCGCTCTCCTGGACACGCTGACCCCCACATTTCTACCCACCCCTAATACCCTTTCCTTCTCAGAAGATCCTCTCCTCCCTTTCCCTGAAATGAACCTTCACACAGCATCCCCAAAGAAGAGATAGGCAATGTGTCGAGCGATTGTAAAAAAAGGTCTCTCCCGATCCGGCCTTCTACGTAGTTGGTGGGGCAGATTCCACCGCCGCCGAGATCCTGACAAACCTCGCCCCATGAACCCGGGCTACCCGTACGGTGTTGATAATCCAATACATGGTTCCCGGGACGGCGGTACCCATACCCGCCTTCCAAATTACTGATACTATTTATTGACGGCCGGCGTGGTCAAGAGGTAAGGCTCTTGACTCGCAATCCGAATGTCGTGGGATCGAATCCCGGCGTGGGCAAATAAATTTTGTTTGACTAATTTGGGTTATTTCATATAAAAATAATATATTTGCGTCACGTTCCAGAGTGGAAGATACTTTAGTATCGCCCTGGTGTAAGACCACCATTCAGAATTGAAACGTTGCTAAAAATTACTTTGGCCGTGTTTGGTGACCAGATCTGAATGGCCAAGTAATTCTTCGCTTCCTCTTCACCATCTCCTGCCCTTCCCCACCACCTTCTGCCTCATACTATACCCCATAGTCATGTCATAGTCTCACTGGCTCCAGACGGGAGCATTTGGGTCTCTTGTGCGGTATTCACATAAATATAAAATTAAAAATTATGCACACGAATAAATATTTCAAAATGAGATATTTTTTACAATCCAACTGAATATTAGGTACTCTTTTTTTCATGAATACCGCACAAGAGTCCCAACTGCTCCCGTCTGGAGCCAGTGGGACTATCACCCCCAATTGGGGTATGTTGTGAGGCTGAAGGTAGTGGGGGAGGGGAAGGAGTTAGGGAAGATGGAGGTGGGGAAGTACCTGACTTTTCAGATCTGGTCACTAAACACGGCTAAAGCCATTTCAAGTAACGTTTCAATTCTTCCACTCTAATGGCCGTAAAATAAAATGAAAAAACAAAAACCAAAATATTAAAAAAATATAACAAATTGTTTTTTTGTGAAGGTATCTACTTTATACCTACTGTGTTTATGTATCTATTTATGTCTACGCACTTCAATACACAAATTACAAATAACTACTACTTATTAAAATTCTGGAAGCGAGAATTCAACATCTTTATCTGAACCATACTGTAGGTCCAGCTTCGCGTGAACTATAGGTACGTGAAACCCGGCTTCTAGCGGAACGAAATCTAGTTCCAAAAACGTCCGCTTGCAACGGCTGATGTGTGAGCGGTGCAGTCGGAATCGAAATTATGATTTGCTGGTATGACAGCCTTAAAATCATTCAAAAATATTCTGGTGTCGCCAGGTGAATTAAACTAGTGGCTATATCATCAATGATGTTGGTGCAAGCGATTATGACCTTGTCCTTTGTTGAGGCGAAAGGCCAAATGGCTGCGACAATTTCTAACTCGATTCGTTCGTATAGCGGGTGCGTGTGCGTGTGCCAAATAAATAAATTCACTGAGTAATTGCAATAGGATAAAATGGAAATGGGAATGCCAAAAACTTACCACTGCACTTTCTATCGTCAATTTCAGGCCACTGGTTTGGTTCTTATAACTTATAATAACTGTTAATCAGTACCCAAACAACATTTCCTTCATATACGAGTACTCGTAAATGTTCCACAAATTTCACGTTGTGGGCTGAACAATACAGCGGTTTCGCAGATTCACGAATAAAATAACAAAACATGAACAATTCACCACGTTGAACTGTCGCGGGTATCTTCAACATTACACGTATCGAGCGTAATATAACTCTTGTGATCGATCATGTGGCGGCGGGCAATGTCACGAAAGCAACACATGTATCGGCGGGCGGTTTTACGAGCAAAACGTACATGTAGTGACGGCCGCGTCTGGTCATAATACAATAATAAATTTTGTAATTGCAATTTTTTAAGGTGCAAGTAATGCGAACAAAGCACACTTCGTTTTTGGCAATTTATATAGGTAGGAATTGGAAAGGGAACAAAGCAGTTACTCAGTTTCTATCATAGACAACAAATGATTTAAATCCAAACTGGCACAACCATCCTTAACACAAATTCTGTACACAGCAGGGTCAAAATCGCTTTCAAAAATATTTTTTTCGAAATTTTTTCCGCGCGCATGTCAGAGGTTAACGATGTTCCCTTGTAACAAGAGATAAGATAAGCAAGAGATTATCAGATAAGCAAGATTACATATAAACAAGAGATTATCTTATTGGTATCGATGATTTTCAGATATAATCTGTTGCCAATATTTTGTTGATATTCTATTTCAATAATTATATGTATTTTTCTAATTGTAAAATATTTTGTAATATCTTACAGTATTTTATTTTCATTTTTGTAAAGTTCTAAATATAAGTACTAAGGGTGGGTTTCTTCATTTACCGAGAATGCTAAATGCAATGCTAATTGTAAAAGTAAACGGTCAAAAACATAGAAATGGGTTTTTTCATTTGACATTTACCGTTTACTTTCACCTTACATCTTACAGTCCCACAATGGTGCTGCAAATGCGAAAGTAAAGGTAACCAAAATGGCGGCCGTTGTCTAAATGTCACTTTGGTGACAGTTCAGAGATTTTCTTGCTATGTATTTTACAGTATTTGCTAGTATTTTATCATTATGATCGCAACAAGTGATAGTTAATCAGGTTCTGACGATGAACTAATAATTAATTATATGACGCGACGTGTAAAGGGACGATATACGCAGGAATTTCTATCTAATGGAAGACCTAGATTTCGTGTTGCCGATTTCGCGTTAATAAAGAAACTGCTCGACTTTTGGCTACATTAATTGCAGATATGATATGATATGTTATTCGAAAGAATTACTCATTGCAAATAATTTTATTAAAATTTAAAACGTGATCCCTGAGACGTATGTGTGGTAAAACAATGTACGATCGTGTGAGAAATGTGGATATCCGAAAAGAATGTACCTAAGGTTGATGTAAGCATAATGCGTAAGATTAAGAAAGGGACCCTCAGATGGTTTGGGCATGTAGAGCGAATGAACGAAGAAAGTAGTGTAAGAAGAATATACGACGCGAATGTGAATGGTAGAAGAAGTCGGGGACGTCCGAGGAAGACATGGCACGATCAAGTGAATCAGATCAGTCAGAATAATAGAAGAGAATGTATGAGACGATGTACGAATGTGAGTGAGGCAAAGAGTGTGTGCCAAGACCGAGTTGTTTGGCGGTCCGTCCTCTCTGCCTACCCCTGCGGGGAAACGGCGTGATGGTTAGTTAGTTAGTTAAAACGTGAAACAAACAACAACGCAACCATAGATGAAGCAATTCGCACACAATGTTTGACATTTATTGTGTGGGTTGCCACATGAAAAAAATACATACACAGTTCCCAATACGAAAATGTGGGAATTAGGTTAGTTTTTATGCTGTCATCCCTATTTACTTTTACCTAAGCAGTTGGCATCGTGAAAAAACCCATTTTGCCGTAAATGTCAAATGCACTGCGAAAGGAACTGTAAACTGCTAAGCTAAAGTAGAGTGCAAATGAAGAAACCCACCCTTAGACTAGCTCCCCATTAGACCCGAGAATATTTCTCTACTAATTGGGTAACCATAAAACCTTACAGTGTAACATAATGTAACATATTATTATATTATTATTGTAAACATTTACTTTTCTTCTAAATAAAAAAAATAAATTTAAAAAAAAAACAATGGTTAGCTCTCCACGCAGCGCAGAATCGCGAGAAGTAGAGGAGCAAAGTCCACCATGGAAAGTGGAGTGGAGGTCAAGATCCTCATTAATAAGAAACCGACTTAAGAAGAAGAATTTATAATGATACGAAATAAATAAAACACAAACCTGTCTCCGATTTTCCCTGTCCACCAGTCTCCGTTCTTCTCGATGACGTGGATGAGTTCTCCGGCCTGGAAGACCAGGTCTCCGGGTTCCTGGGAGTTGTACGGGTATGCCGCCGTGTAGAAGCCGGTCTGACCTGAAAGCCACAGAACAATCAGCCATTTGTCAGCATGCCAAATTTCAGCTCTCCAAGATGAACGGTTTAAAAGTTACAGCAAAAATTATAAAATAATCTGCTAATAACCCGCTCAGCAGGTTTTTGCTGCTAGGCCCTGCGGGCGGCTTTTGGTTCAGCTTCGCCCAGTTTGAGTGTTGGTGACCATTTTATAAATCCGATAGGAACTGGTTCCAAAATTAGCTGATTCCTCGGATCCACTGTAATCCAGTGACAGCTAGTCTCCGGGACAATGCAATCGCGACAAGCAATGACGTCATATGTAGTATATAGCCGCATGGTACTATTATTAACAACTGCCAGTTACAATAATAATCGTAATATCGTCAATCTCTCCATATCCGGAGAGATACACAAACTTACAAATCCGTAGTACTTACACTTGCCAGGGGATGCTAATCATGCGAACTGTTAACGTAAGTGGCGCCATCATTTTGCATTGCTTTAATGCGGTTCTATTACAAAATTACATACAAATCGTATACAAACGCCACGTACGAAAACGGTTTTACGTAAGGCGCGGCATCAGAGTAGCATTCTTAGCCAGATTCTTAAATTTCAAACGTACAGTCTCTAAACTATGAGGGGGGACCCAAAAGTAACTTTAGTTGTGCTGTGGTAGAGAGGAAGAGTGGGGGGACCCATCGTTCGACCAGGATCCGTTAGGGTCAGTCATGGACATATGAATATATCTGGACCTGCCCTAAGTGATAAAAGCATATTATTTCCCCCTCCCCATAACGGTTTGGATCGTTATGGGGAGGGGGATCGAATCGACGAGAGCCTCGCTTGAATCTAAAAAATGTGACATCATCATTCTTGTCCTGACCAGCGCCGAGCACGCATCGTACATTTTACGAACAAAAATGAGAGCTTGTGCTATACATTATACCCTAATATATGTGGATATAGCGAATGTGGGCGTTTCTCCAGTGAGCTCGTCGCTGGTTACAGGGGTAAATAAATTATGAAACATTTGTAAAAGTGTCTTAACTAAATACGGCAACAAAATATTCTTCTGTGAAAAAGGGACTTTCATTTTCCGCATTTAGACTACGCAAATATGTTAATAACTTGGCGGGCAATTCGCATTCCCACGTAAAAAGGTCTTTTCATTCAAAAGCAAATTTTGCTTTTAAGAACTAAATGGTGATATTATAATGCGAGATGCCTATATACTGTCAGATTGATTTTTTAACGAATCACAGTCATCTTTCCCCTCTTCGCCCTCCATAGTTTGGTTTTACCCCTCATCTGTATCTTCTTGTCTATCCATATGGATGTCTATGGGGTCAGTCCTCCTGAGTCAGTATGCAAAGTTGTGTGGCAATGAGTGCATCGGTTCGCCCGTGAATTTTTTTTTTAGTAAAACAACTTTTTCCATTTCGGCAAAAAAGTGACGGCAGATTATCGAGAGCAACGCGCGGCTGTGAACTTTTGTTTCCTGTTGAGGAAATTGGCAAATTATTGCAATGCTGACTGCTTATGGGGATGTTGTCCTAGGTAAAACCAGAGTCTACAAGTGGTTTTCACGTTATAAAAATGGATAAATGTAAATTGAAGACTAACCCCATTCAGGACGCCCCTCAATGTCAAAAAGTGACGAAAACTTCAACAAAATCAGTGTTCGTTCGTGGTGACCGTCGCCGAACCATTGATCAACTCTGTGAGATGTCTGGAATGTCATGGAGTTCAATTCAGAGGATTGTAACCGAAGAATCGCACATGAGAAGGGTTGCAGCCAAATTTGTACCCCGCCTTCTTACAGACGAGAAAAGGGAGCGTCGACTTCAGGCATGTTAAGAGCTTCAAAATCAGTTCGAAGAGGACCCTGAATTTTTTTCCAAGGTGATCTAGCCCCCCGTGACTTCTCTTTGTTCCCCACACTGAAAAGGGACATGAAAGGAAAGCGTTTAGTCACTGTGGAGGAGGTAAAACAAAAATCGCCGGAAGGTCTAAAGGACATTTATTTATTTGTTTTATTATACTCCCAGAGGGCTTTTACATAAATAAATAAAGGCAGAACATCTTTAACATGAGAAGGAAATAATATAAATAAAATTACAATAGAAATAAAAAGTACATAAATTAAATAAAAATATAAGCAACAAAAATTTAAAGTACAGTGAGATATAAAAACGATAAGTTATGATAAAAAAATTGCATTACATGATACCAAAATACAAACAACAAAAATTTTAAAGTAAGGTGATCAGAGGTTTACAAAATTGCAACATTAACCATGTCTAATAAAACCTATGTATTAGTTTCGCAAAGTAGCAAACCGCTACATCCACTACCTCTGCAAGTTGCAGGAGTTCGGAACTGTCCAATTTGGATTTTAATATTTTAGATTAGAAAGTTAAATCATTTTTTTTAAATAACATGACAACAACAATTTAACCGGTCAAAGGCCACGCCATTTCACGAAAATTCACTAAAAAAGCACCACTTTGAATTTTGAATTGAATGTTTTGTTGATTAATTTTGAGCTATCGTATATTTCATTGACTGAAACACGTTCCTTGCATTTATTACGTAAATTAATAGGTTTTACGATGATTTAGTCGTTGAACACGCATAAACTGCGACGCATCTGCGATGGGTAAATTCGCGGTAAATTCTGACGTTTATGAGTTACAGATAAAATCGTTTAAAAATATTCTGGTGTTTTTTTTTTTTTTTTACATTAACACCACACAGGAGGCCCTGAGGAAAATAATTTCCCTCAGGGCCTATGTCATCTTTGTAGATGCTGTGTGGAGGGTCTTTTTGAGGAAAGGAAGGAGTGAACATGGGTCTTGAAGAGACCCATGTTGTAGGAGGGAAGAAACACAGAGGCCGGCAAATCGTTCCACAGCCGAGCCGTTGAACTCAAGAACGAGTCATAGAAACGACCCGTTCTCATGTGACTAATGTCAACCGTGTACAAATGTTGGGCGCGTGTTTGGCGTGTTTCCCGACTATGCACCGGTGCCGAGGGGATTAATGATGCTAGTGCCTCGGAGCATCTTCCATTGTAATACCGGTAGAACAAGGACAGCATTCCCACCTGACGCCTATGCTCTAAAGATTGCAGTCCGTCTGTTAAGATGGGAGAATCTATCAAACGGACCGCCCGTTTCTGCACAGAGTCAAGGGTTTTTTTTAGGTATTTTGGAGCTCCAGACCAGAGGTGGCTGCCAAATTCAACCGTGGGGCGCACTTGCGATTTGTACAGGGTTAGCAGTTGGGTACTATTAAAGTATCTGCGGGCCCTGTACAGTACGCCCAGTTTCTGAGAGGCTAACTTAACTCTGGTTTCGATGGAGCCCCCGTACCTGAGCTGGTCACTTAGAGTTACACCAAGCATATCAATGGAGGTCCTGTTCGGAAGGTTGCTTCCGTTGAAGGAGACTAGATTTTCATTTCGATCCCTTTTAGACGTTATCAAACATGATTGGGTCTTTGAAACATTAAATTCGACGAGGTTATTCTTACCCCAAGAGAAAATACTCTCGAGGTAACCGTCCATTCTTTGCTTCAAAGCCCTCCGAGCTATTGGAGTTTGTGTGCCCTTTGGGGGCTTGTCAAACAAAAAGCTATCATGGACTGTACTGTCATCCGCGTAACAATGAATCGGTGCACATGACAAGAGGTCATTGATGTGCAACAGAAACAAAGTCGGTGACAGAACCGATCCCTGTGGGACGCCAGCATTTATCGAATGCGAAGAAGAGGTGAAACCGTCAGCAACCACCTGAATCGACCTCTCCCTCAAAAAGTCGGCAATCCACTTACACAAGGATGCGGGAAGTCCGTAAGAAAGCAGTTTGTTGACAAGCCCTCGGTGCCAAACCCGGTCAAAGGCCTTGGAAATATCCAGTGCAACCGTTTGGGTCTCACCGAAACGTTCCAGGCACCGCCCCCAAACATGCGTCACATACGCGAGAAGATCACCGCACGAGCGGTTCCGCCGGAATCCGTATTGACGGTCGTTAATAATTTTGTTCTTCTCGAGGTATGTGAGCAGTTTGTCGTTGATCACACGTTCCATTACCTTAGACAGAACTGATGTGATCGCTATGGGGCGGTAGTTGGCTGGGTTGGAGCGGTCACCCTTCTTTGGAATAGGGTGAATGATCGCTTTTTTCCAACCAGAGGGCACAGAGCCAGACTTCAGGGACATTTTGAAAAGCTTCGTCAAAATTGGAGCTATTCTGCAGCGCACCTCTGTAATAACAGGGCAGGTATT
This sequence comes from Limnephilus marmoratus, assembly GCA_917880885.1. Taxonomy (NCBI): domain Eukaryota; kingdom Metazoa; phylum Arthropoda; class Insecta; order Trichoptera; family Limnephilidae; genus Limnephilus; species Limnephilus marmoratus. Next base: position 65,804,082 of record OU862907.1, read on the forward strand.
CCGTCAGGCCCACTAGCTTTATTAATATCAAGCCCTCGTAAGACTTGGAGTACATCCCGATGCCGGATCCTCAGCTTTTTCATATGAAAACCGCAGTGAGGAACCGACGGCGGGGTAGCACCTTGATCATCGAGGGTCGAGTTTTCCGCGAACATTTTGCCTAATAAGTTAGCCTTTTCGGCGGCGGTATTTGCTACTGTTCTGTTTTCGGACGTTCGAGATGTGTTGTAGGCTCGGTAAGCCGCGTTTTTTCGTCGCACTGCTTCAGAGCATTGTCGACTGAACCACGGCTTTGAGCCCACACCAGTTTCTTTAACAGTGGATTGGATGAAGCCATCCATCGCGGATGTGATAACTTCACCAATTTCCTGGGCACATCTTGAGGGATCCGAGGTCCGAAAACAGACAGCTGACCATGGGAAAGCATTAAAATGTGCCCGCAGACCAAACCAATCTGCTGATCTATAGTGCCACACTTTTCTCTTCAGCCGCTCGTTTGGCGGTCTGAAGGTTACGGGGATTGACGTCGTCACCAGGCAGTGGTCGGACGATCCTAAAGGCGCTGTGACGTCAATCTTGTAGCCGTGTGGCACAGTGGTTAAAAACAAATCTAACAGATTGGGCGGTGAGTCTGGACATCAGGAACCCTTGTAGGCTCCTGAACCATTTGCTCCAGTCCGTGGCAGAGGGCAAAGGATTCCGCCTCTCGTCCAGCCGAGTCCGTTGGTCCTGAGAACTTTAACCAAGGTTCGTTATGAACATTGAAGTCCCCCAGGACCACAAACTCTGCCGTAGGGAAGCGGGGCAGGAGGTCATCAATAGTATTACTTAGATGTTTGAAGAGTTCGGACGTATCTGAAACGCTAAGGTTCGGTGAGCGGTATAGACACGCGTAAAATCTTACCGTACTGGCAAGATTGACACGCACCCACATTACGTCGAATCTGGAGTTCTCCAGATTCAACAGTCGCACACAGTTGACGTCAGCTCGGCTGAAGAGACAGACACCTCCTTTGGGTCTGAATTTGCCAACGAGGGTGAAGCCCGGGCAATCCAGATAGGTGGCGTCTGTAGGCTCGGCTATCTGCGTTTCGGAAAGGAAGAGAAGGTTAGGGCGTTGGGAGAGAAGGTGTTGGTGGACGAAGTTTAAGTTTTTGTGCAGGCCGCGAATGTTGGTGAAATTCACCAACAGCTTTGGCCTGCACCGGGGACTCCTGCTTCTCACCGTTGTGATAGTGATATTACTGTTGTTTGTGCAATTCATGATTTTATACGGTTTTTTTTTTTTTTTTTTTTTTTTTGTTGCAAGGTGAATGAAACTTTTACGCGTCTCATAGAGTAATGTTGGCGCAAGCGATTCTGACCCAGTTCTTCATACAAATTCTGTACATAGAAGGGCCAAAATCGCAGACCAAAAGTTTTTGGTCGAAAATTTTATTCAAATTTTCAAATTTTCGAATTATTTTCTCGCACATGCGCACACGACGCGTGCGCCGGCGCGTCTCCGGCCCATTAGAGGTTAAATTACATCCCGATAAGTGAATTTAAAAACTGTTTTGAACAATGAAAAAAGCGTTTGGAGAAATGCATTGTGGTAAATGGAGAATACTTGCAAGGTGATCAAAATTTGGTGTAAAAATATTGAAAAATAAAGAAGTTATGACGAAATTACCCTTTTTTGGGTCCCCCCTCGTATTAATACTGTTTTATTACATACTAGCAGACCCGGAAACACAACGCCATTACCCAACCGTTATAAAATCCACACCACCCGCTTGCCAGCTGCCCGCTGCCCGCTGCCTGAATTGAATATTTGAATTTCTCGGCTTTTCTCTACTATAATAAGCATGTATTATACATATAAACATTCCTCTTCAATCACTCTATCTATTGGTGAAAACCGTGTGAAAATCTGTTGCGTAGTTTAAAAGATTAACGCGCACATACATTTTGAGCGACTTCATTTTATACTATGTAATGATGATAATGATGCAATTCGAGCGATCGCCACTAATTATACAATGCTTTCAATGCAACACTGGATATTTGAAAAGGGAAAATCAAATACCTACTTACTCTAGGACATCTATTTTCCAATTTCTTCCGTAGAACGAATTTCAAAAGTGACTATAGTACGGCCCGCCAGCCGTTTTAAATCGCACAAAAATATGTTTTCTTTGAATTTCTCGGCTTTTCTCTAATATAATTTAAATGTATTATACATATAAACATTCCTCTTCAATCACTCTATCTATTGGTGAAAACCGTGTGAAAATCCGTTGCGTAGTTAAAAGATTAACGCGCACATACATTTTGAGCGACTTCATTTTATACTATGTAATAATGATGCAGTATGTTAGACTTACCTGCGACTGGTTCTGCACTAGGGAGGGGTTCCACAACAGATTGGGACAAGCTGTCACCAAATCCTTGGACACAAACAAACAACACACAATAAGCACAGGCGAGGTTTAAGCCAAGCAGAACACCAAAAGAAGCGACAATAATAAGCACGTACAGTCAGTCAAGAAAGCGCAGAAATGTATTAACCCATTGGCCACAGAATAAATGAACTAAAAAATTGGCCTTTACCACTGAATTAATTTTGTACCAAAAATTGAAAACCTGCATTGGTGTACTAAATCTATTGTAACTTTTGAACCATATATTCAAAAGAATAATTTTTTTTAAATTGTTTACATATTGAATGAGGGTAAAGAAAAACATAAAAATAAAATTTTCAAAAATATTAAAACATCTGTAAATAAGGATTCAAATATAACCTTCTCTTTTTTCGTAAGTTTTTTCCACATTTTATTCAAAAAGTTACAAAAAAACACAATATTCATAAATCGAACAATAATAATTTTTGTTTTTTTGCATATTTACTGATATCTAATAAAATAATTTGGTATGATAGTCCTCAAAGCAATCAGGGACGTTCAGGGTAACTACCAAAAGCCTAGAACCACTCGCCATTTTGAAGAAATAAAATGGCGGCTGGCTGCATATAAAATTTAAAACACAAATATCAGGGAAAAAACATAAGAAACATATTATATCCAATTCCACGAAATGAATGATTATACCTACAGAGCTTTCGGCATTTAAAATTTTATTAAAAAATGTCACTGTCGTGCTCGTTTTCCGTTTTTTGGTGGACTTACTCTAGCCCGTCAGCGCGCAGGGGTTTGTGGTTAAGTACCTGAGTTGCACACCCAGCAGGCTGTCGGGGTTTGTGGCCAATGGGTTAACTTACCATGTCAGATTTTATTTCTGTATGTTGTCTGTGGTATACTTGATAATGAAAGGTGCATATCTATGGAAAAAGGACTTCATTTTAACCGTAAACAGCTGATCAAAAATTCATTGCGAAAAAAATATTAAGAAAATTTATTTTTAACATCGTTATAAAATAGTCTACGAAGATCAAATTTGCGACATCCATGGTCATAATCGATAAAGCATTTCAATAGCTTCGTTTTAAAATAAATGGCTGGACGGGAAAACGTTTTAAATAATTACAATAAATGTTTTACGAATGGTAGGAAAACGTAGACTAATTTTGGACCGCTATCAATCGCAGAAAAATTAAAGTGGTGCATTTTTCGACCATAATCGTTCCAGTGGTTAAAACAAAGCTAGTTCTGTCTATACTTTGCTAGTGTTACTAGCTTACTAGTTTGCTAGTACTGGCTTGAAATACTAGCATTGTGTGAGGGTGTAATGGAAAGAATAGTGGATATAATTATTTCTTACCGGACTGTAGAGGACTTGCTTCTATGGTGGATTGGAAGGATTCTGCTTGTCCTTCGCTGGTGGTTTCCGGAACTTCCACTATTCCTGGAATGTTCACATATTCATATTAAGTTTAAAAGAACTTTCTGGAATCGAAATGTGGAACAAAATCTCTGAAAATGCAATTAACTCTTCCGCAGCCAAGTGGGGCCGTAGGTAGTACCCAAAATTACTATCTTCCTTATATCAACTAAAATATTTTGATAAGATTTTACGTATTCCTGCGCAAAGAATTAATACATAAGTTGGCATTTAAAAAAAAATGTAAAAAAATCGTAGATCGCAAGAAAAATATTTTGTCAAAAAATAGGTAATATTCCTTGCCTAAACAAAAATTACTTGCGTGGCGGAAACAGAAACCATATGCATAAGTCAGTAGGTATAATACACCTAGCCCTTGCGCGCCGTGACTGGCATCGACTGTAGTAGCGGCTGCGGGGGGGAAGGGTTTGCTTTAACTTTGAGAGGTGTAACGTTGCGCATTTATCCCTACATGATTATTTCTATCAATAATAACAATAACTAAAAAATATTAATATTTATTGAATGAAAGACATGACAATTTGAACGTTTTATTAAATACGACCGACAAGGAGAGGTACTTACATAATTATTACCTACAAAATATTTTATTAAACCTCTTTCAAGGAGCGGATGATAAATTATACGATAGGTATGTATGTATAATTATGCTTTAATACATATATGTTATTATTATACATGTATTCCGGAAATATGTTTTCGGATTTAAAAATACATATATCCATTTTTTAGCGCGCTTCATTTATATATTGATAATGATATTTTGCCAGTTCCGAAAAATCCCCAAAAGGCGCTTATATGAAAGATATATAGTCTGTCAAATAACAGTAGAAAATATATGAGGGCGCCACTGTTGATCAAATGGCAATACTAAACACATAACTCATGGTGTTAAAGTAAAGCTGTGTAACCTACATTTTTATAAAAAATTAAAAAGGCATAATAGTGGAAAAAATATTTTTTCATTGCAGTATAGATACCCGCCGATCTCAAAATTAGAATTGCATATAGGTATATTATTATTATACTTTTGCAATATTGTGTTAACATAATGAAGAATCACTATAATGTAATAAAATATAAAGCACAGTTTAGAAATTGCTCACATTATTTAATACTAGATAAAGTACTTAGCGTTGCCTGGGCTTAAGAGCATGTCTTTAATTTTAGATCTGAATATATTTAACTCATTCAGATCTAAAAGTAGTGTAACTAAACTGACCATTAGTGATTCTTCCTTTCAATCTATTTTTAAACTCAAATTTATGTTAAATGAAATTAAAGCAAATCGCTTTATAAGTCACCTTTTAATCAAATTTATGTCATGAAGAAAAAATGATCTTTAAAATGTGGTGTACTGTGTTCTATGCATTCAGTGTCATTGCACTTCAAAAAAATATTTGACAGTTAAATTGGTGTTGCCAGTCTACAAATTTAGTAGTTCCAGTTTTTATATTTTCTACACTTTTTTGACAGACTATAGTTATATTATTCGTCCATATCAGACAATAATTCTGTCAAAGTTGATATCAAAATAACTCATTGCTCTTCAAAAACAAAACTTCTTAAAAAGTAATATTCGTAATAAATAATATGTGCGCAACGTGACACCTCACCCAGTTGCGTGCTAACATGGTACCTACCTACTTCCTACAGATGAAGTATGGTGGGGCGAGCCGCGGAGACATCACAAAACTAACACAAACACATTAGTATTATGCCAACACTTGAGCTGAACGCACGCTCATTGTATGAACGAGTAGGTATTTCTAAAATTTTTCTAATGATTTTTAATTATTTTAAACCTGCCTACAGGTAGTCTGTAAGGATAATATAAATATGTATTTGGAATTTCTATAGTTTTAATGCCTATAAGACAGAAAATTGCGTGGGGTCGTCGGACGACCCACATGGTTACCAAAGTTTTGTTGTGCAACTTGGCCTGTCGAGAGTTAACTAAAATAGTGAATTTATTGAGTAGGTTTTTTTTTTAATCTAACACAGAATAAATAAGAACACAAGAAATATAAATCTGGGAAAAGTCTGATCATTCTTTGCATAAATTTCATATTCAGAGCTGTGTTTTATTACCATTATTATGAAATTCTAATGGAATGACGATATACAATAATAGGCAAGTGTAAAAGAGACAGAATGCGCACTAAATGGGCTAGAACCAAAAGATGCTAAGTTATTGGTTTCCATTCAAATCAAAGAAAGGAATTTCTATTGTTCTTCTTTATTCTATGTTAAATTTACAAATTTGAACTGAAATAAATTAAATATAGTAAAATTGAACTAAATTAAATTGAAATAAACTAAATTGAAATGAATAAAATTGAAAAATAACCAAATTGAACCGGATTAAATCGATATTTAAATAATAAATTAGACCACATTAAATAGAAATTAAAGTGAATTGAATATTAACTAAACTAAAAGAAATTGAGTAAATAAAGCTAAATTGAATTGAAATTAAACTAAACTTAACCGTTTTCGTTATTTGTTTTTAGGGTGTTATGCCGTGTTGCGCTACCTCCTTCTTTAGCCAATGTTTCGGACATCGATTTAGTGAACTTTCTATTCCGTTCCGCGGCAATGACGCCACTGCTTATTTTGTACCGGTGAAAGTTAGTGGAGCTGGCGACACGGTATCGCTTTCAAGTAAATAAGCACACATTTCACCACTAAAATTACACATCTACCGGATCTGCCGGATCTGCCCTGATGATGGACACTGCAACGCCGTCCGAAACATTGGATAAGAAGGAGGTAGCGCAACACGGCATAACACCCCAAAAACAAATAACGAAAATACTTTTGGCCATGAAAATCTTAAAACGTATAAACTTAACCGAATTAAACAGAAATTAAGCTGTTACACTAAACTAAATGATTTTTTTTTTAAGTTTTCTTTATTCATTGAATTAAACTAAATTAAACCGAATTCAACAAAAATTAAGCTGAATTGAATTGAAATTAAACTAAACTAAACCAAATCAAATATAAATTTAACTAAACTGAACTGAATTAAATTTAAAATTAAAATAAACTGAACTGAATTAAATAGAAATTAAACTAAACTCAACTGAATTAAATAGAAATTAAAGTAAATTAAGCTGAATTGAATTGAAAATAAGCTGAATTGAATTGAAATTAAACAAAACAAAACCAAATTAAATATAAATTATACTAAACTGAACTGAATTAATATAAATTAAACTAAACTGAACTGAATTAAATATAAATTAAACTAAACTCAACTGAATTAAAAAGAAATTAAGCTGAATTGAATTGAAATTAAAGTAAATGAAATAAAAAGTAAGTGAAAGAAGCAACAAACCTTCCAGAACCTTCTTGCCCTCCATGCTGTCAGTGAGAGAGAGAGAAGACTCAAGCATGCTATCTCCCGCGCTCATCCTTTCCACGTAGGACTCAGGGAACAGACCAGTCTGGCCTGGAACATAAGAGAACATACAAATAACAAACAAATAAGATTGAGCTAATCTCATTTAATGATACCTATCTGTCTGAAAAGAGTTAAAAAAAAAAAAAATTTTTGAGATTGCGAAGTTTCTTTGTACTACAGTTGACCCGCGGTAATCCGATAAACATTTTGGAAGGCGGTGTCGGATAATCGAATTTGTCGCATTTTAGAGTACCACTTGCCACCAACCGAAGCCATTGCGACATGTTCAGATATGCATTGTACGATGCTACAGCAATATATGAACGCCCGAGATCACATTCACAAGCAAACTGAGACAATACACTTCGAGCAAAAGTCACACCATTTAAGCATGCATTGACGAAGATTTGCCACAATAAATATGCTTTGTACATACATTAAGGTAGGTCATTTTAAAAAAAAATGTTAATTCTAAATTCTAAGAGCGATAAAAAGGTGCCAAACGGGTTAAAAACAACGTGTTTAAAATTTTTCAAATTTCTGATATGATCTTTTTCCTCCGGATTCACTTTAAAGTTTTGAAAATTTTCATTTTAAGGGGTTATTTCTAGTGTATATAAAAATTACTATGAATCCTTTAAACCATATTTTTTGTAATCTTCCATAGCAAATGTAGTATATATATGTATTTATGAAATCATTTACAAAAAGTCCCAAGTTTGAGTTTCACAAAATAATGCCGAAATTTGAGAGTAAGAAGAATTTTGCTGGTATTTGAATAAACTGCATTGAATAATTTGAATTACAGTGAAACCCTCTTAATTCTACGCAACCGGGCCCGAAAAGAAGAAGATAGAGAGATACGAAATTACGAATGTTAGAGGAGAGCGCTAACATTTACAGAGACAAAATCAATGCCAAAATTGCGAAAATGTTTAATAAAACACGACTCGTTTGAAATAGAGCAAAAATCTCGCGGGCATTGCTTTAAACAGCATTCAAAGAAACACTGTGAATTTTTCATACATATAACTTGTAAAATAACCGAAAAACACTTGTTTATAATAATTTTTGGAGCATACTTTGCGATTTTTTTCTATCGAGGGAATTTTATATAATTTGCGTTTCGGCATGGGGAATGTCTAGATATTATCTTCAAGAATAACATATATTTTTTTAAGAGCTTTAAAACTTAATGTGTTTAAGGGAAATATGTAAGAAATCGGTAGTAATTCGGGTAGCGGGCCCTTAAGAAGTTTCGTGGCTTAAGAGGTTTGGTTTTTTCGGTTCCTTGACCCAAAATTGGCCTAATTTTTCCCACACATAAGGTTTTTCTATAATATGCTATAATTTAAACACTGTTTAAGGCATCTCACAAAGAGTGCATTAAATGGAAAATAATCCCTTAAAACACATAAGATATTATATTGTGTAATTAAAAGTTAAAGTGTTATATGAGTTATACTACAATAACTACTCACATGTGTCATACATGATTTTTAAAGATGAAAGAGTTTCATCGTGGAAATGATTTTTAACATAATAATTTTATGTATGAAAATACTGAAAGTCAGATTTCCATTAAAAATCTGTGATTTTCGGTATTAACATCATGACAGTTAATTTTAAGTTGAAATATATTTCTATTGTTTTAGATGTGATCAAGCTACTAAGAGTTTTTGGGCTCTAATGTACAAGATTAAGAAATGTAATTCACGTGGCAGCAAGGCATTTTCTTTATTAAAGCGAATCAAAATGATTCATGTGGCATTATTGTACTACTTTCTGTTAAACTATTTGCTGGATGGGTTGCACTTGGGTCGATTCCCTTCATTGAAGCGCCTCGTGATATATGACATTTTTCGTTTTGATCTGCTGACATGCAACACGAAATTTGGGGTACACTACACCATTGACTTGTGATTCAAACAATGTTGGCCCACGAACATTCACAGCAACAACCTAAAGTAGAAGCATTCATCACTTTTTAGATTAACTGTGTAAATGCGACCAAGAGCATCAGTAAAACGCACAACCGGATGATCAGTAACCACATCGCCGTGCTTCCGACGTGGAAATCTCTTTGACGAAGCGTTCCAAGTGTAATAGTAATAACGTGGCATTTCAGAGTAGAGCAAGGTTCGGGCAAACAGATCGCATTGGCAAATCGAAAAGAAACTGGTCAATGTTGTTGCTGGAGGTGTTTCTGCAAGTGGCAAAATTCGATGTAATGAAATAAACTCGTTGACCATTCTCCAGATGCCATATCACTGACTTTCGCGACAAATTTGCAGATATATTTGATTGACTTCACCGAATTGCAATACTCTACGTTGCAATGCGCCTCGAATGTTTTGGAAAGAAGTGGCTGTTTTCCTGGAGTTGTGCAGACATACGTTCACCGTTTGTCTCATTTTCGACTATTGACATTGAGTGTGTAAGAAAGAAGGGCAGCATTATATGATTAAAAACAAAAGCAAAACAATCAGCGCTTTGACATTAAAATTTTATGTTTTTGAATTATTGGAATTCACGCAAACGTCAATATTATACCTAACACAATATTGCTGCAGCTCTTTCAAAAGATGAAAATTCGTTCCATACAAAATTTATGAGGAAATGAATTTTCTTCATAACTATTTATTTGATTAATTTTTGTGATGTTTTAATAGTTATTATCCTTTCCGGGTAGGAGACAAATCCAACAAATCAAAGATCATCAAAATTGGTCCAACCGTTCTCGAGTTATAAATAGTGTAACTAACCCGACTTTGTTTTATATATTAAGATAGTTCATTTTTAATGGAATATCTAATATTTTTTTTAAGATTTAACAAGGATGGGATTTTCTCTATTATGTGAAATTTAAAAGTCAATCCGGAGGAAGAAGACTATATACAAATATTATTAAAAAAATTATGTGATTTTATATCTTCATTTAACACCCTTTTATCACTATTAGACAAATCAAAACAAGAATTTTTTTTTCCCATACAGTCGTGACCCACATTTATGTACATACTGTTATAGGCATATCGGATAATAGGGGGTGCTGAAATGGACAGGATTGGATTATCGCGGTTCAACTGTATTCATATAATTACTTATGTGAAATGTTACATAAAATATGTGGTTTGTATTATATTTAAGAAATTTTGCTTTTGATTTATTAAATAAGAGAAGATTATATAAGTATACAAATGTGTAAAAGAAAATAAATCAAGAGTAAGTGTGTAAATTACCTCTGCATCGACCGCTGTACCAGCCCGGGTCGGCCTTCAGGTCCGCCGGCACCATGACTATATCTCCTGGCTGCAGGGACAGCTCGTCTACCGAGCGAGCCACAAACTCATACACCGCTCGGTACTTTATCTCCTCACCCACGGCGCCACCACCCATGGGCGCTGCAACTAAAATAACACAATTCATATTTAATATTTGGACAGTAAGCTGGAGGAAGGATGGTTGAGATGGTAAGATGGTACGTGCAGATAAGATGGTATGGGTTTTGTCCTACGCATTGCGAGAAATTTCAGAGACACCCGGGTTCTCACAGTACTATACAATGCTTTGGTTAGGAGAAGGCTTGAGAACGGATTGGTGGTTTGGATCCCACACCAAGTGAAGTATTTCCTTATGTTGAAGAAGGTTCAGAAGAAATTTATAAGATTTCTTTACCTGTGGGAGTATGGCTACTATCCGTGGCTCTACCCTACCCACTTTCTCTTGGGTATGCTCGGTATGAACCTTCTACGGAAGGGATGTGCTCATTGTAACACATTTCTTCAAACATATTCGTGGATGGTTCTAAAACTTGGCTATCATGGAGAGCATTAGTTTCTATGTTACCGATGGTTATCTCCGTCACCGACAGCTTAGACTGTTTCATCTCCCGGCTTGCAGAACTAACTTGCCAATGGTCATGCCAGAGAGGGAGAGATATCTTGTTAAATGGAATCACTTTGAATATCAATTTATTTAACATCAATGAAGCACGATTCAAATGGCAATCTTTGTTGCTGTTACTCTAAATCTGTTTATCTTATCTAAAATATTTTTCTCTTTTAAAAACGCTTTGAAATTGTAATTTTGAATTGTTTTTTAAATGAATAAATTGAATTGAAAAGACGGAGACCGCCAGACCAAACAGTGAAGCAGGCAATGTCTATGGAGCTTCATCCACACTCATCCAGAGGAAGACCAAACAACTCCTGGATGACACAACGCTTCAAAATATTACAGAGAATATAAATTTTGCAGCTGTCGTAAGGAGCACTCATAAAATGAAAAACTTTTGTTAATAATCACACGAAAACATCACAAAACATTAGTTGAATCTTTCAAACAATCTAAGCATCCCTTTCTTAATCATATTCGTTACACTTACACTATTCTGGATCTCAAAATGTCATGGTTTTAGCATACAGCAATCTCATTTCTACAGCATTCAGACACAAGGGTCCCAAATGCTCCCAATTGTGTGGAGCCAGTGAGACTATGGCATCCCCAATTTGGGTATGTAGTATGTTGTGAGGCTAAAGGTAGTGGGGAGGGGAAGGAGGTGGGATAGTACTTGGCTATTCATTATGTCAATAAATGCAGCTGAAACCATCACAATTTGGGAGGCGATTATGGGTACCGCCGCCCCGGAAACCATTTATTGAATAACCAACACCCTTGCCATAGGTCATCCCAAGTGGTTTACTACTTTTGGTGATTTAGCAGAGGTGTATGTAATGCATTTGCCCGCCTACTGCGTGGCGGGCCGGATCGGAAGAGACTGGTTGAACGAAACCTAACCTAGACCTCTCCAGCTGGACTCTCTCGACCCATTGGCTCGCCCCACAGGGGAGGGATGGATTCGTACATCCGTCACTCCTGGACACATTAACCCTCAGATTCCTATCCATCTCATACATTTTTCCTTCACAGAACTTCATCTCCCTCCTTTTCCTAAAAAAACCCTCCACATAGCATCCCCAAAGATGACATAGGCCCTAAGATAATTTGTTTTTCCTCTGGACATCCCTTGTGAAGCTAATGTAATAAAAAAATAAATTAAAAAATATCTTAAGTTTTCTTTCACCAGGGTGATACTGAAAGTATCTTAACACTCTGAAAATGTATGTATACATTTATGTATGTCTTTTCTTAGTCTACTTTCATCCTTCCTTTGTCTTTGTCTCTGCCACACATCAGGATTGGTATTAGCTCTCCATTGTGGACTGCTGTAATATTAGATTAACATAACATGTGTCGTAAGGAGCATTCATGGAATAAAAGAATTTTGTTAATAGCCACACTAACACGAAAATATTAATTCAATCTCTCAAGCGTTCACACAATTTAAACCTTTTGTCGTGTCAAATTCTACCAAGAAAGGGTCGTTCCACGTCGTGTCGCAAGTCTCGTCACTGAACGCCGCAAATATCGCATCGCCAGGACCAGCAATAGCGTTATCTCCGTCAGCGCTGTTTCTAAGTTTTGTGTCGTTAGTGATATCTCTCGTCACGTTTGCGGTATTCCAACACGGGGCAGCAACAAAATCCCACAAGTCTGTCACTAGATGATATAATAAAATATAAATGCTAAGGCTAAGGTGTGTTTGGGGCTGGAAAGAGAGGGAAGAGAAGGAGATAGGAGAGAGAAAGGTTGGAATTACATGACTATTCATATACCAAACACAAAACACGATTACTAATGTTTAACTTGTTCAGTAAAACCTTTGTTGATTACATGACTATATATTTAACGCATACTACATATAAATGTTAAGTTATATAAAAATATAATAAACAAAATATTACATAGATATAATTTGAGATTTACACGGTCAAAATATTACATAGATATGATTTGAGATTAAATTACTTGATGAGTTCATATTTAAATGATAAATACCTGAGTTTGTCGCGACCGTTGGCGTTGCGCTTGTGGCCCACGCCGTTTCCTGCGTCGCGTCGGAGCTGCCCCAATCCGCAGTGGCCGCAGGGGTAGCCCACGAATCTCCTGGGAATAGCAGAAACACGCCGTTAATAAATAGTAAACATTCGATGAAGGAATTTGTGAAATAAAAATCTTAAAAGAGGATTTGCATGACATCTCAAATCAACAAAGCACTGTTGTACCTCTGCAATGATAACTAAAGACAAGACATCTCGGTGCTATTGTCCAGGTCTTGGCGATGGATGGATCTGTCCATCTACTGCATGGCTGGCTGGATTTGGAGAGACTGGTTGAGGGAGATCTTTCTACCTCTCTAACAGGTCTCTCTCGACACATCCCATTGCATCGCAGTGGAAGGGATGGATTTGTACATCCATCACTCCTGATCCTCAGATTCCCACCCACCCTTCATACCTTTTTCCTACCAAGATCTTCCTCTCCTTCCTTTCCTAAAAACACCCTTAACTCAGCATCCCCAAAGATGGCATAGGCCCTGAGGGGAATGATTTTTACGTTCAGAAATGTTTCATTTATAGAGCTTTAATTGTGAAGAGGTAATAACAAAAAGTTTTCGTAAAATGTCATTTCGTTTAAGACACCAAAAGCGAATATTCTCGAAAATTCGGAGGGGTTAACGCATATATCTGCTTACGTTGCTGACCGGTTAATGTAAAAAAATGTATATATATATATATATATATATATATATATATGAATTTTTTTAATGTGAATACCATATATATAAATCTTGAATGTTCGGAGTCAGTGGGACTATGAGATATGTGGTGAGGTTTAACATAGTGGGGAGATGGGGTGAGGTGATGAGGAGAGGAAGGTGGGGAAGAAGTATAACTCACCCGGAGCCTCGTCCCAAGCGGAGCGACTATTCTGGCTTGAGCTGATGGCCTGGTACTCAGCTTTCTTGGTCTCCCACAGCTTGTAGACCTATGACAAATAAATAAACACATTCATTAAGAAATCTCTATAAAGATAGATTGATTTATTTACATTGTTAACTCGCTGATACATACTGCTTTTTGTATATTGTTGTTAATAATGTTTGTAGTAGAAAATGACTTAAAGAAAGGAGAGTTAGGGAGGGAAAAACACAGTTTCCAAGAGCAAACAGGAATATGATTTTCAAGAGGATTAAAGAATTAGGGAGGTCACAAAGAGTTTGGGAGGGCAAGTAGAGTTGATGTAATGACGTTACATATTATTAGACGAGGGGTAGAAATCTCAAAGTGGGAAGACAAGAACAAGACAATTGTAACGATCTCGATATCTAGTACTTTAGTACTAAACTGCTACGCTTCGAGTAAGGTCGCGTCTTACCAGTAAGTAAATTGCATTTTAAAAAGTGTCAAAATGCCCTCCTGTGTGATGAAAAAATGTTTCAATTACTCGGCAAATAATAGTAAAGGCGAATGAATAACATTTCAATAAAAAACACATAAATTTGTTAAAGACCACTTTTATTTTAAAACACTCCTTAATTAGAATTTTAATCCCTATGACACAGGGGTTAAAATTCTTCACCGTAATAATAAAAGCAAAAAATTAGATAATTTAGAAGCACTAGAAATCAGAAAATCCCTAAATAATAATGCTAGTATTTTGAATAACCAAATTAACTTATCTTTCAGTCCCATTCTAAATATTTTTCCAATTAACCGCTCTGTTCTTTCCGGAAATCCCGCAATTACCCCCACCCCTTTGCTCACCTCCCACTCGAACACCTAACATTCTGCATCATAGTTTAGTTATAATATTCTCCTGACGAAGGAAGGGTGCTTCCGAAACCGGTAGAGTGTTTTAAAATAAAAGTGGTCTTTAACAAATTTATGTGTTTTTTATTGTAAATTATGGCGAGCCACAAAGTTAGTGCTTTTTACAAATATGCAATAACATTTCATTTGTAAGTACACGCAAATTACTTAATATTATCGATTATTATAAATATTACAATTAATTTTCATGTTTCCCGCTCGCGGTTTTAAACATCATTAGAGAAAATTCAAGTCCTACTAAAGTAAAGGGTCTGGACGTGCAACAGCCAAATTTCTGTTGCTAAGTAAACTTCACTGTTTTAAAGTAGACTGATCAGCCTAAACACTCTGTTCATTTGTTTGCTTGCGGTAAAACAACACATAAATCAGTAGTTCTAACAAGTATTGATGACAATCGCCACCATTTAAAAACTGTCGTTGCCCTATTGTATTTTACATAGCTCGACATATCAAACTCCGACAGGCAGCCGGACCTTTTATTCTAGTGGGCCTCGAGAATAGGTGACAACGAACGTTCCATCAAAAAGTGACAAGCAATACACCGCCCGCTCATATATCCATGTCATTCATACACACGCATTATTTGATTGTCTATCTTTATCACACAGGAATAAACTTTTGAATTAAGAAATTATACTGAAAATCGCTGAAAACAAAAGAGTGTTCCTTACTTTCCACATTATATTGTGAGTATATGAGACTATGGCGAGTCTATTTATTTATATAACGTCATTGAGTTGAAGTAGGTAAATAGAGTTTGAACGGAGAAATAAAGTTGGGAAAGGAAAATAAGATAATAAATAAAATTTAAAAAAAAACCAAGCTTGGGAGGGAAAACAGAGTTGGGGGAGGGGGGGAAATATATTTTGCAAATAGTTTTGGGGAGGAAAATGATTCTGAAAGGGAATACCGAGATAGGGAGGATTATTTAAAAGAGTTTGGGAGGGAAAAAAGAGTTGAGGAAGAAAAATAGAGTTTGGAAAGGGAAATAAAGTTGGGAAATGAAAATCGGGGAGGGAAGATAGAAAAATGAAATAATTTAACTTTGTATAAACCACTTATTTGATGCGCAAATCCGACCGGTTTCGGAACAAACGTTCCTTCATCAGGGAAAGCTTATACTATAAGTATAAGCTTTCCCTGACGTTTTCTATAATGGATAACCACAAAGTAATAGCTACATTCAAAAATAGGGAAGATAGAGTTTGGAAGGGAAAATAAAATGAAAAAACAGAGTCTGGGAGGGAAAATAGAGTTGTGAAGGGGAACATAGTTTCGAAGAGCAAACAGAGTTTAAGAAAGGAAGAAATATTCTTGTAATGTAATGCAGAGTTAAGAAGTTAAAAGAGTTTAAAGTTTAAGTTTAAAGTTTGGGAGGGAAAATAGAGTTTGGGAGGGAAAAGAGTTTTCGAGGGAAAATACAGTTTGAGATGAATAACAGTGTTTGGGAGAGAAAAGCAGAATTAGGGAGAAATTTAGAAAAGAAAGCTGAGTTTGCAAAAGAAAATTATGTTTAGGAGTTTGGGTTGAAAAATAAAGTTGCGAAAAAAAGTTCGGAGTTTGGTATGGATTAGAGAAACGTTGTGTACCTGATCGCATTTCTCCGACAGCTGGATGATGTTAGTGTTGATTTCGGCCAGCTGGTCCTTGTTCTTCTCAACATCCAGGGTCTTGGTGCCGATTATAGCCTTGGCTGCCTCGATCTACAAAACAAACCAAAAGTAAACTTCCTGTCTCATTTACGGTCATACATCATCTTATTGTTGAAGAGGTCAATAAATGAATTTCGGCATCCGCACTATTGCTACATTTATGAGGTGTACCAAATTCATCAAACTCAAGAAGTCAGTGTCCACCAGTAGGATGGCCTCCGTTGTCAAGAATAAGATTCTTGATTCGCAATCCGAAGGTCGCGGGATCGCATCCCGGCGTGGGCAAATAAATTTTATGTGATTAATTTGTGTTATTTCACAATTAATTCATTTAAAATAATATTTAGTAAATTTGCGGCACGTTCCAGAGTGGAAGATACTCTCAGTATCGCCCTGGA
Organism: Limnephilus marmoratus; assembly: GCA_917880885.1. Taxonomy (NCBI): domain Eukaryota; kingdom Metazoa; phylum Arthropoda; class Insecta; order Trichoptera; family Limnephilidae; genus Limnephilus; species Limnephilus marmoratus. Next base: position 65,821,117 of record OU862907.1, read on the forward strand.
GTAAGACCACCATTCAGAATTGAAGCGTTGCTTGAAATGGCGTTAGCCGTGTTTGGTAACCAGATTTAAATATCCAGCTACTTCCCCACCTTCCTCTTCCACATCTCTTTCCCCTCCCCACTACCTTCAGCCTCACAACATACTCCAATTGGGGATGTCATAGATGGGAGCAGTTGGGACCCTTGTGAGATATTCACATAAAAAAAGACATAGAATTCACTGGGTTACGACCATATCACCTGTGTGGAAGAATTTCTCAAGTCCATTGATGAAGCAGTCGAGATCAAAGAGGGCGATGGATTTTGGACTAAAAAGCTATGACACAATACAGTTTAGTATTTTTTTTTTGGTCGAAAATTTTATTCAAATTTTCGAATTATTTTCTCGCGCATTCGCATAATATGCGCGCGCCCGCGCGTCTCCGGCCAATTAGAGGTTAAATAATAATGGATTTTTGGAATTCGCCAATCATCTTATTGATAAAGATCATAACTTCAATCAAAGCACCGGTGCTAAGATTTCACACAGAAATGGTCATGGTAACAGACTCAATAATTTAGAATCACTTGAAATAAAGAAAGCCGTTAAAACAAAAATCCAAATCCTTAATAATCAGCTAAATGTGTCCAACAGTCCGATATTAGGGATATTCTCCATAAACTAGTAAAAACTGTAACGTAATTATTTTCATGGTTCTTATTCAGTCGGTACTTGCTCAGAATGAGTACCTATTATTAATTTCGGCGTGCCGTTGGAAAGATGCAGAACAAATTCAAGTTGCCTGGAACGTTTTTCGATTGTTTTGGGAAAAAGAAAAAACTGTTATAAGGGCGACGTCATGACATAATAATGAATTTGTCGGAAGTTTGATTTGTAAAGAGTTTGATACTCGTAAATGATTGTGTTAATTTCTCCATCAGCAACTTTGCTTCGCAACAGAGTGGTTGCTTGATGTAGTTAGGGTTTTTGTTCAACAAGCCAGGGAGGTTAGTGCGAACACCTACAAATTGGTGCTGTGAAGAATTATTGCTTGACGCTCGTAATGACGCGGGAAACAATCCACCGAGAAATAGCTATCGGGATTACCTACTGAATACAGTTTGATAAATTGATGTTTTGGACGGGCGTGCTTACAGCCACGTACAATCCAATATCACCGAGGACTTGATGAAGATTGCAGGCACTTCTTAAATGACATTTACAGTCTAGAACTGCGGGTTATATCCTTTCAATGCTCAGAATTGGCCATCGGAAGCATCGTGAGCAGCGGGCCTTTGTGGATGGACTGGAATCTCGGCTGCTTCACGGTGTCATGGGCTTGCGAAGCGGCAGCTCTGGGGCTCTTCTCCAGCTATCTGGAGCCCTTGTCGCTGAGGCTGGATGAGGTGCGCCATATTATCTATCGCAAGCTACGAATGATCATTTGGAGTGGATTCTACTAAAATAACTGAATTATCTCTCTCTCTCTCTCTCTCTCTCTCTCTCTCTCTCTCTCTCTCTCTCTCTCTCTCTCTCTCTCTCTCTCTACATTTTTTTGAGTTTACAAAGGTATTTATGTAGATTATGTTTTTGCTTGTCAATAATAACAAGTACATTTTTGTTTAATGTGAGTTCTTTTATTTACATCAGATAGTAGCTATCTTTTATCCCACGCAGGACCCTGAGATGATGATGAGAGCTCATGCATACGGAATTTCTTTGCTAACAGAGCAAGGTACGTGTCAAAACTGTTAATCACCTATTCAAATGACGATTTGTCGCTGAATATATAATATGGTAATTCATTAAATACCACCCGTCTCTTTCACTGTTCCTTTGTATTATGTTTTGTCTCTTTTTATATCTATATAAGCTCACACTATCTGTATTTTTGATCAGTTTAATTTTATACCCTGAAGATGTTTGAGTAAAGCGAAACCGGTCGGTATTATGAAAATTAAATAAATCATGGTTACAAACAAAGTTACTGTTTATAATAAGTACTTACTTTATCTTTCAACTGTTTGAGTGTTGTCTCCATGTTGTTGAATTTATTGACACTATCCTCCTCACCAGATTTAGCCTGCAACATAAAATAGAAAAAATCAACACTTAATATTTTATGCGCTGCCATACCGTTCATCCGATTGCGATGAAACTTTGGTGATATGTTGTGCGCACGCCCGCGAAGGTTATAGGTTATATAATGGTAAGCTCTCGTGTTGTAAAAACATACCTTGGCCTCCCAATGCGCTTTCTCCTGGTTGAGAGCAATTTGTTTGGCATTCAACTCTTTCAAATTTTGCTTCAGTTTTGACATCTCTTGCATTGAAGTATCGCGGGTTGTTCTGAAATTTAAACCAACAAATAAATTGTAACTATTCATCAAACTCAAGAAGCCAGTGTCCACAAATAAAGTGCTGATTTATAGAAATCACCTGGATGAAGGAATTAAGGGATTGAGTCCAACAGAGGGCGATGCAATTCGGACAAAATTCTATCGTACTGTAATTTTAATCGTAATATTGTAATCATTCTGAGTTCCGAAAGTTCCGAAACCATTCTCAACCTTCAGAAGACTCATTCAATAAATCAAGCGTACCATGAGCTGAGTTGGTAACACTGATGCTGATCGAGTTATAGTTCGTTCAGGGCAAGAAATTCCGACCCCCGGGTTTACCTAAGGGGGGGGAGCATTACCTCATCCCGTCAATGGTGGCCTTGACGTCAGCCACGCTGGCTCGAGTGTCCACGATACTTTGCGTCAGCACCTTGCCCCGCGCCTGCACCGTAGTAAGCTCCATGGTCAGCTGCTGGTTCTTCCCCTTCAGGGCCAGGAGCTTCTCCTGCTCCAGGTTTCGCATGGCCTGCAGCTCTTGGGTCCTGACCAAGACAAAAATTACATATTATATTATGTGGGCTCCGATAATCCAGTTCTGATTTATATGCTGATGCTTTGACGGCTTTTTGTTTAAACAAATTAATTTATATAGCTTTTTTCTATATTCCCGCATCCACTTTTGTCCCGCATTCTTGGTTTATTTCAATAGGGGATAATATTTCATAATCAAGGACCCTTCAAAATAAATAGATATAGGTTTTACTGAAAGTATGTCTCATTGATGAAAATTATAAATAAAATTGGTCCTAAATGAGTGCCTTGAGGAACACCGCAAACAGTTGTAAGTTGGTAATAAAGTGATTCTAAGTATTAAAACAGCACAAACCTCTTGCTCTCCCACTCTAGCAGACACTGTCGTTCCATCTCTTTCCTTGCTGCGTCTCTCTTTTCCTAATAAAAATAAGAAAGAGTTATAGTAAGAGTTCCACGACAACTCAACAAAGTCTCATTTCAACACCTATTTTAATAAAAAGTCATTAAAAGTGATTAAAAAATTTTACAATAGCTCATAACCTAACCTAACGTAATCTATTTAACCATTTCTGTTTTTGTTTTTCTATATTAGTAAGGTTTTCACATACTAGTTGTTTATCAATTATATATGATATAATAATTAATAATTGGCTAAATTATATAGCGCGTCTGTCTGTTCTATATAAACTCAAAACTACTGAACAGATTTTCATGCGGTTTTCACCAAAGGATAGAGTGATTTATGAGGAAGGTTTAGGTATATAATTTGTCAAGGTTTTGAGTAAATTGGTAGAAATATATAATATATAATGGAGAATGTATGTAAGCAGGCGGTGTGGATTTGATTTGTATGCAAATCTACAGTTTTATACCGAGGTTGATGAAATTTTGCTCATGTGACCTTCAAAACAAGAGGAATGTCACTGTCTACATTTTATTTCAAAAACTCTGTCTAAAGCCCGGGCATCGCCACGGACTTTAGCTAGTACGCAATAAAATATTCACAATGTTTTTTTAGTACAGCTGGAAGAGTATTTTTGTACGAGAAGAAGTATGAATGTGAATGAAGCAACGAGTGTGTGCCAAGACCGAGTTGGTTGGCAGTCTATGCTTTCTGCCTGCCTCTGCAGAACCGGTGTGAGGTTTAGTTAGTTAAATGTCAAGTTAGTTGCTTTAGCCAATTTGCTTACCTGATCTTCTTTCTGCTTCCTCTTGATTTCTTCCTGCTCTCTCTTCTGAATCTCCAATCTCAGCTTCTCCCTCTTTTCCGCCTCCTCGCGCTCTTTTCTCTCTCTTTCCGCCTGCAATTATCACATGAAAAGTTAAATACTTATTTATTTACCACCCATCCAGACTCACGGCGAGAAGCCCCGAGAACACCCGAGAAGCGAGAATGTGAGGTGTTTCTCGCATTCTCTTTCTCGGGCTCGCCTCTTCTCGGATCACTGTCGGTAAATTTGGCCGCTTCAAAGGATTTCTCGGGCGAGAAGCGAGAAGGCTACTACACTCACGTTTTGTCTCAGTGTTGTTTAGTGAGCGGTTAAGACTAGACGTGCGTTATATTTTTGTTTTTGTATCGAAAATTTTGTTTACTTTAAAATGTCGAACAATCAACAAGAGTTGCAATTTATAGAATACTAGCAGACCTGGCCACACATTGCTGTGGCTAACGAAACACAACGCCATTACCCAACCTTTATAAAATCCACACCACCCGCTTGCCAGCTGCCCGATGCCCGCTGCCTGAATTGAATATTTGAATTTCTCGGCTTTTCTCTACTATAATGAGCATGTATTATACACATAAACCTTCCTCTTGAATCACTCTATCTATTGGTGAATACCGCATGAAAATCTATGCGCACATACATTGTGAACGATTTCATTTTATACTATGTAATGATGATGATGATTTTCAATCTGAACCGGTGTTATGGGATGCAAAACATCGGAATTATAAAGACAAAAGTTTGAACCACGATGCGTGGAACAGACTTAATGGAGATGCAAGTACCTGAACTCAAAAAGAAAAAATATTCCCTTTTTGTTAGTTACCGGAATTATTTTTAGTTACAACGTTCACAAAATTATAATATGCCATGGCGCACAGAGCCAAACCTGCTGCATTTTGAATATCGTCTGTAATGTCGTCCATACCGGATGGGAAACAGATCACGAGTGAGAAAAATGAGAGTGTGGATAAGTGCTTGTTCTCGCCGTGAGTCTGGAATCGCCTTTAGGTGTCGGTAGTACAATTTTAACATGACAGATAATTTTGAAACTTGAGAAAGAAATAAAAATAAAATTACATTAGACAAAAAATACACACAAGTCATAAAAATACAAAAAGAAAAACTGAAAAATATACATTGATTAAATAGGTTTAAAAAAATACTGTTGTGTTTAGGAATAGTGTTGAATAAATATTTTACACGATCCACAAAACTCGCCAAATTGATGTTAAATATGTCAACATCACCTAAGTACTGATTTCCCATAGTGTGAAATCCCACATGTTATGTTGTTACTGTGGGTATTGGTAAGTTTATAAGTTGTATCCGTCGCCAAAATCTGGACAAACCTCACCCCATGAACCCGGGCAACCCTGCTAGGTCACCAAACTTAGCGAATCACTTGGTCTGGGACAAATTTGACATAACATAAAATTCTAAAACAAATAATGTGACCCCTGTTGCAATGTTGCAAAACTAAGATATTTTCTATTTTACAACATACCTGTTCTCTTTGGGCTTCTTCCAAAGCAGCCTTATAAACAAATAAAGTATAGTTAAATAAAAAAAAATTTCAAATATGAAAAAGAACAAGACACATAAAAATCAAAAGGTAACGATCGTAACCGGGGACTCGAACCCAGAATCTCTTGTCTTACCGGTACAAGCGCCTTAACCAATTTGGCCATTGAGACCTCTTATTTTAACCAATTTTTGTCAATCTCGTGTTTCAAATTCAGAATTAACAATATTATTTTCAACAAATTATTTATTTTTAAATAAATCTACCATCTAAATCAATCATCTGAATCAATCATCTGAATCAATCATCTGAATCAATCATCTGAATCAATCATCTGAATCAATCATCTGAATCAATCATCTGAATCAATCATCTGAATCAATCATCTGAATCAATCATATGAATCAATCAACTAAATCAATCATCTGAATCATTCAATCAACCAATCATTCACTTCATCAATGAATGAAGCGGACTCACCTTCTCGCGCATCTGAACCTCGAGCAATGCGGCGCGGCGCTTCTCGAGCTCGGCTTGGCCGCGATCATAGTTCTCTTTGCGCCTATCCTCGTAAGACGCCTGGCTCATGGGGCTACTCACAGAGTCCCTGTAGTGGGTTTACATAACTTTAATTTAAGTCAATACACTATTTAAAACAGCACAAATATAGCGAATGAATCAAATGAAACTAATGAAGCAAATGAGGTTAACGAAGTTAATGAATCTAATGAAACGAATAAAGTGAATGAACCTAAGGAAGCGATTGAAGCTAACGAAGCGAGAATGAAGTGAATATCTCTAATTAAGAATCTAGCGAGTGAAGTGAATATCGCTAATTAAGCAAATAAAGCGAATGAATCTTATGAAATGAATGAAGCGAATGAAATGAATTAAGCTAAAGAAATGAATTAAGCTAAAGAATCGAATGAAGTTAGTGAAATGAATGAAGCTAATGAAGCGAATAAAGTTACACAAGCGAATGAAGCCAATGAAGGAAATGAAGTTAAACACGGGAATGAAGCTACTGAGCGAATGAAGCTACAAATGAAATGAATGAAGCATATAAAGAGAATCGAGAGGATGAAGTGAATCCAGTGAATGAAGCTTATGAAGCGAATGACGTGAATGAAGCTTGTTAACCTGATGAAGCAAATGAAATGAAAGAAGCTAATGCAGTTACAAAGCAAATGAATGAAGCGAATGAAGCATGTGAAGAGAATCTAGCAAATGAAGTGAATCTAGCGAATGAAGCAAATGAATCATACGAAAAGAATTAGCGAATGATGCTAATGAAGCGGATGAAGCTAATGAACCTATAGAGAATGACTTGAATCTAGCGAATGAAGCGAATTAAAGTAAATGAAACAAATGAAATATCAAAAATGAATTCAGGTAAATATATATTTAGAAACCTGAAGGTGGGAGGAATCAGCTCCGGAGGAAGTTTGAATGGAATGGCCTCCCCAGAGGCGCCCATCTCACAGAGGTACATGGCCAAAACAAATTCATCACAACCTGCAACATACAGAAACACAAATTAATTAAAAAATATAAAACAGGACATTGGGGGACACAAGTTTGTTGGGGGAAAAAACTTTCGTTGCAAGCTAAATTTCTGTCCAAAAGGACAGAATGCCATCTATGATGCATTTCAACAAGCGCTAAATATTTAGTGCAATTTTAAATACGTAGCTTTGGCTAGCAAGGAAAGGGGCGAAAGCACCACTTAAGGGATCCAAGCCATCCATAGGAGTGGCAACTTGCCACATCTCTACATATTATAAATTAAAGTCCTCCACGTCGTCTGTCTGTCTGTTCGCGATAAACTTAAAAACTACTGAACGGATTTTTATGCGGTTTTCACTAATAGATAGAGTGATTCGTGAGGAAGGTTTAGGTACATAATTTGTTGAGGGTTTGTGTAAATTGGTTGAAACATAATGATAATTGTTAGAAGTGTCGGAAAAAGTCAAGCCGCCTGGTAGCTTTCATCAAAAACACTGCCTAATCCTTTGAAGATATAACAAAACAATGCATGGTGGGATATTTCTCCTTTATAGATCTTCAAAAAAGTCCGCGATAGCTTACTATACCCATTCTATCTTCTAAAAAAATGGTCACGTACAATGCGTTTGTCTGCCTCCTCTGAGGCGTCTTTTTGCCTGTCAGTCTGTCTCTTCGCGATAAACTCAAAGATGACGGTGGTTATAAAGGTTGGATAACCATCCAGTAGATGGCATTGTGTTTAGTTCGCCACAGCAACGCGTGGCCGAGTAGCTAGTTAAACTATATATTGAAAGGTGGGTCAAATCCCAGCAATGGAATGGGAGAGGGCACCCGGAATCAGACAATCCAAAGTACTCATAAAAAAACCAGACCCTAGATGAAGCAGGCACACACACTGAGGGAACTGGTAGGACTACTAACGGGACACTCTCATCTCAGGAGACCAATGCAGCTATTGGTAGTGGAAACCACCAATAGATGCAGGAATTGTGAAGAAGAGGATGTAGAGACTCCAATTCACCTATGGTGCCTGTTCGCGCCTTATTATATGGGATTGGTTGGGTATTGCATTTGCAGACTTGGTGAGTAGCATATGTCAAAATGCTGAATTTATCCCACCTACCTAATCTTTCCATCCTAAATGTCACCATGAAAAATTGTTGCAAGAAAAAGTACTTTGGTGTGCTTTGCTGCTCAGTGCAAATTAACATCTCAGACAGGGTGACAAGAGATGGTATCTCTTGCTATAAGAATATTACGATTTTTTAAATATAAAAATTGTGAAGTGTACACCACAAACTGGAGTTCAGCGAGGCCCCATCTGCAACGGTGAGTCCTATTTTCCTTTTTCAATCTGGGCTTATCTAATTATCCAAAAGCAGAGATCTGAATTATCGACTGACTATCCATCAGGTTTTGCGAGTGTATGCTGTTTAATCGTCCCGTATAACTTAGCGATCACATAGAGACTGGTCCTTCGAGGGTTGCATAGGCATTGCTCTGCAGCACTTAATGCCAATTTACAGTGGAGTCGGAGTGTCGCGACACCAGTGCCAATACCCCGATCTGATGGGAACAAGGCTCAGATACCTGGGAAGACACATTATGGATCCAAGAGACATAGCCAAATTATCCAATGACAACCTTGCTGAACTTAATCAAAAGGGACAACTTCAACTGTTGCTGAAGAAGCCTGACTTACTTCACAAAATGCTCCTAGACTCACCGAGGTTTCCGTCGGAGTCTATATCAGCCAGCGCCCATATCCTTGCCAGAGTGGCCTGCGGAAGTCGCGACTGCACCATGATATTGCGCGCCTGTGGCCCGCTGAGGAAGCCAGACTTGGCGCGGTCGGTGCTGTTGAAGAGCTGCGTGTACTTCAGCTTGGAGCCCTGCGGAATGGCCCACTCCAGCGCTTGAGGAATCGACACCAGCCCTGCAATTTTTTACATATTCATTCAGAGGCAGTTGTTCCATTAGGTCAAATGGTCAATGACTACCCAAAATTATAAGACGACAATAATAGTTATATATAATTTTTTACATTAGCTCCACACAGGAGGCTCGAAGAAAATAATTCACCTCAGGGCCTGTTATCTTTGGGGATGCTGTGTGGAGAGTATTTTTTATAAAAGGAAGGCGATTAAGTTCAGGGAAGTGAAAAGGTACGAGGGGTGGGTGGGAATCTTGGGGTTAGTCTGTCCAGGAGTAACAGATGGATGAATCCATCCCTCCCACTGCGGTGCAAGGCGATGTTCCGAGAGAGTCCTGCTGGACAGATCAAAAGGTCTCCCTCAACCAGTCTCTCCTGATCTGGCCTGCCATGCAGTTGGTAACAAACCTGACCCCATGAACACAAACGCCCCTGCAAATGTAGAGAACCACTAGGGATGATCTGTAGCAAAAGTTTTATCTAATAAATGATTCCCGGGACGGCAGTACTCATACCCGCCTGTCCAAATTGAGGTTTCTACGATTGCCAATAACTATCCTGTATGCATTAATCAATATATATCATAAAAAAGTGTACAATGTGCATGCCGCTAAAGCTCAAGGGAGTTATATGGTGTGGTAGCCCTCTATCCTTTATCCACGAAGAAGGTTCCCGTTTTTACCTGAAGAGCGTGCTTTTGAAGATAAAAGGGTTGAAAGTTTCGCCCTCTACAAATTTCTAGAACAGTCCAAAACATTCGAGAGCATTCCACAACATTCCAAAATATCTCGGAACATTCTGGAATTTGTGGAATGTTCGGGAATAGTCTGGAACATTTGGGAACATCCCAGATCATTGTGGAACATTCAAAAACACTCTTGAATTTTGTGGAATGTTCTGGAACATTGTGAACCATTAAGCCTCTTTTATATGGGTGGCGCTTGGGGATGCAAGGTTTTTAAAAATATTGATATATATCGAATTTTTTTTTTTTTAAGTTTATATTTTATTTATTTATTTGTTTATTATAGAAATCCAATGTAGTTATAGTTATATCAAACGTTTATCGATTATGTTTGTATATAATTTTTTATACTTACCAATGTGAGTAATCACAAAATTTGGTTAGGTGTATAAAATATGTTTTTTTTCATAAATTTATAAAAAAATATTATTTCAGTATTTTATACCAGCTATCGAACTTAAAATAGTAACTTTGTCTGCTTCCTTGTAGCCGGTTTCTGCTTTGAGTTATAGTGGCTGCTGCCTGTGAAAAAAGACGTTCAGAAGGAACACTTGTTGCCACAATTGGTAGATGACTCTTTGCCACTTTAAAAGATTGGGATATACACCTTACATCTCTTGCCATGTTTCAAGAATGTTTACTTTTAGAGTATTTACAGGAGCAGAAATATATAACGTAAGCTCGTCGCCGCCATCAGTTTATATTTTTTTTTTATTTGTGTGAACCAAAGATTTATGGTGCTTCTAAAAATCAAATTCACCTTTATCTTCATCCGATATATTATCGTCGATATCGATAAATATCGATATTCTTAGGGGTCGATGTATCGATATTTCTCGGTTTTCCGATATATCGTTGCATCCCTAGTGGCGCTACCCATTTGTATAGGTATATAAAGCCAGATCCGTTGTGGGTTCGAACATCAGTTCAATCTCATATCAACTCCCTGAACGAAGCCGGGTATCTAAATACATAAATAAACAATAAATCCACGTTATGAGACAGACTCCCTTTGTTTTAGAGCTTTTAAAACTTTTATCACAAAAATTGGCACAGTTCAAAAATAGTGCAGGTCTGTATATATACCTTGAGAATCTGTTGGACTTTGAGGCATGGACAAATTTCCCGGGTTAGTGGCCGCGTTCGGCATAGCTGCTCCCATAATGCTGGAGTTATTCAACGAACCAATCGCGGAGCTATTCAACGAGCCAATTCCAGAGTTATTCAGCGATCCAATTGCCGAATTGTTCAACAAACTGATCGGCGAAACTATCGCTTTTGGCGGGCTTTGGATCGACTTTATCGCAGAGATGTTGCTTATATTGTTTATGTTCGCGGTGGGCTGCGTCGTGATTGGTGCGTTTGTTTGGCCAATCAGAGATAGCGGGGTCGAAGTGACCAATGGCGGGCCGCCAATCAATGACTGAACAGCCGGTAATGGCGGGATAATCGGTGCAGATGAAATTAGCGGTTGATTGGTTGCTTGCATCAAGGGTTGATTTGGCTGTATCAATGGTTGGTTTTGCTGAATCATTGATTGGTTTGGTTGTATCATTGCTTGGTTTGGTTGCATCATTGGTAGGTTTGGTTGCATTATTGATTGATTTGGTTGCATCATTGATTGGTTTGACTGCATCATTGATTGGTTTGACTGCATCATTGGTTGGTTCACGGACATTGGTGGCATTCCGGGAATTAGGGGCTGGCTCTGCGGCATCATGGGTTGCATTCCGGGTATCAATGGCTGGTTTGATGGCATCATGGGTTGCATTCCAGGAATCAATGGTTGGCTTGCTTGCATCATTGGTTGGGTTGCCTGCAATTAATAAATATTATTAAGAAATGAACTATTATTTATTGAGAAATTTATGCATTGATTGATCCATCGATTATATCATTAAAAGATGAATTCTCTGATTTATTTGGTGTTGAATTTATAGATTGATTAATTTGGTAAGTTTCAAAACATTTCCTAGTTTGTCCCTTATTATTTCCTATCTGATAGCAATGAAACTTTGGAGAGCTGTTTTGTATACGCCTGCGAAGCTTTCTATACAGGGTGTCCGGGAATAAAGTGCATTAACTTCGGGAGGTGATCCTAGATGATAGTACAATTAAAAAAGATAAATAACGTTTTTTGAAATTCCAACTGTTAGGAGTAGTTTTCTGGTAAAAAGATAAAATTAGACCGGCGTGTGCGGGCGGCATTATTATTTTCTGCTGTTGAATTCGAATGTCACAATTTTATTTGTGTAGTAGTGTTTCACTTTAAAAACTTTATTGTCGTTAGTCAAAACTTGTTGATTTAATGTGTCTTTATCTAGTGTGTATTTGTTAAGACTGCCTTAAAGGAACAACTTCATTCAGTGTGTGTTTTTTTCAGACTTACTTTTGTTTACTTAGTTGTAGACTTGCCTAACTGTAAAAATTGTATTTATTTGTGCGTAATTTTGTCATTGAATTATTGTGCCAATACCGCCTAATATTGTTATTGAATTATTAGGTCAATGCCTTACTTTACCAAGAAAGAACGGGCAGACATTCATTAATGAGATACGCCACAACGTATGAATTGATAATAATATTACTTTACGTTTACATGCTTTCTTACAAGCTGAAGAATTTTGAAAATTTGTGAAACTAGTTAAAAGCGATGACATTAGTTAAGTGTTCAATTAGTTTTTAACAATTTAATCGTTAAAAACGTGCCTTCAATAGGCCACTTGCATCACATTTTTTAAAAATTTTTTCCAGTTTAGGCAAATATTCTAAGACATTCCGTATTTTTTTTTTTTTAATCGAATTTTTGAAACCCTGGGGATTTTTTGAAAATTTCAAACCGAAAAATCAGACCATTTTTTATAAACCGGAAAGACGGGACATAATTTTATAGGTGTGAAAAAACGATAATTACATAGCCGAAAATCATTTAAAAAAAAAGAACGTTTTCCACACGAATGGCACAGGAGAATAACGAGGCATACCAAAAATATTACATCTCATAAATATTTTTTTTCCTTGATCCATCTTATTGATCATAAATCATTATATGTACAGCGTCTATATTACTAAATTCAATGTAATATACTTGAACTTGTAAATTGTAATAATAATAAGAATATTATGAAATTTTATTTTGTTAAAATCAGCACCATAATCATTATACCTCTAAAACATGTACCGACATCATCTTCACGTTCTGAAGAGAACCCCGTACCCATTAATTGTACGGGGTTCTCTTCAGAACATCTGTCAAAAAATCAAACCAAATGATAAGTTCGCAGAGAACAAACAATAAATCTAGTGAACGAATTCAAAAATTCGCCTGAAATCAAAGTGATGCCATATAAAAAAATAAATCAGTGTGGAATTTTATAAAATTAATAGGAACATTTTCGGCGACGGGACATTTTCATGCAGTGACGTCACGAGCCCAAATAATGGATTTATTTATTTAAAAATAAAAAAAACTGTACATTTCTAAAAATTTTACTAACATTTTCGTAATCTTAGTAAAAAAAACTCTATCCACACGATTTTTTCCAAGTCGTTATGAAGTCCATGCAAGTGGCCTATTGTTATTTAAGTGCAGTTATCTTTTTAAATTTGGTTTAAAACATACGATCTGTATAACCGTCAAATTCTCGGTCTAGTTATTGTTTACAAACGGTTTCCATGGATACAGGCCAAATTACACCAAGCAACGTTGCAACAATTGCACCCGGCAAGCTAACAGCAACTTTGTTGGGTAAGAACTACCTTACACTAAGGATTTTGTAGTAGGTATGTCTTTTTGTATGGAAAAAAAAGTTGGAATTTCAGAAAAAGTTATTAATCTTTTTTACTCCTACCATAATGTAGAATCACCTCCCGAAGTTATATAATGGTGAAGTCTGGTGTTATGAAATTTATATAAAAATTTTGAAAAATGTGTGTATTTTATATAGTTTAACGACAGGGAGGGAAGGAGAGTGGGAAAGCGAGGAAGTTGGAAGAGTAACTCCGGAGGTGGGAGGGGAACATGGGAGGGGGAAAAGTGGATGGGGAACGTGGGAGGGGACAGGGGCGGGTACGGGGACGCATGGGAGGGGTGGGGAAGGGGCAAAGGGAAGGATTGCAAAGGAGACATAATTGAATGATTATTTCACTAACCGAATGATTAATTCACAGATTGATTGTTTGTTTGATTGATTCCTCCCAATACATCTACAACTGACCTGCATGGGGGGCATGCCCGCCAGGAGTGGCTGGAAGCTCTGCGGGGGGCTCTGCACCGGTATGACGGGCTGCACAGCCTGCACCGCCGGCGGGGTGATTGGCTTCATCTGCGGTGGACTCACAGCACCTGACAAATTACCCAATATTAGTGTGTGTAATGTATTGAAAAAACTTCTAAGTGATGCCATCAGCAGGAAAAGTGCTTCTATCAATGGCCCACAGGGATACCCGAATAGACGGGTGCTGCCTTCAATTAGCCACTAATATAGACAGGTCGTGTGACTTGCAGCATTATCATAGTAAACTTATAATAAATCAATTTGTTATCAAGAACCTTAAGTTATTGAGAAGTCCCCCACAGAACTAATAGTGTTGAATGTAAATAATACACAATATTACTGTTATATACAGACTTTCGGAGTGTAGACTTAGGTCTTAATAAGATACACGATTGCGAGATGAACATTTATTGTTTCAACACAGGTTATAGTTGCGTCCTGTCTAACCACTGGAGCGATTTCGGTCGAAAAATGGACCACTTTTATTTAACTGCGATTGATTTCGGTCCAAAAATGGACCACATTTTCCTACCATTCGTAAAACATTTATTGTAATTATTTAAAACATTTCCTTGGCCAGCCATTTATTTTAACACGAAGCTATTGAAATGCTTTATCTATTATGATGACAGATGTTGCAAATCCGAACTTCGTAGACTATTTTAGAACAATGTTAAAAATAATTTTTTTAAATATTTTTTTCCAGTCAAATTTTTGAACAGCTGTATACGGATAAAATTAAGTCTTTTTCCATAGATATGCACCTTTAATTATCAAGTATACCACAGACAACATACAGAAACCGAAAATATTCTATGTTGACCCGAATAAGTATCCCTCACGGCGGTTAAAAAACACCCAGGATTCGCGCGATTATAAACTTTACGATTTTTTTTTTTTTTTTTCATAAATCCTACAAGTATGAAATTAACGGTAAAATACAGATTATTTCATTGGCTATAAAGCACTATAATAAGTTTTTATGTCTCCTTCTCAAAATTCGAAGGTATGATTTTTTTTAATGTTGACGAAAAATTAAAAAAATGACCATCTGTGAAATCTCAAGCAATCGCAGCAAATTTATTTATTTCGCGTGATCGCTCCAGTGGTTATTGAGCTGGCGGTAGGGAAAGAGAGCGAGGAGATGCATTCATCTCCTTTTATACAGAGATCTCTTGTCTCGCTCTTACATTAACAAGAAGCAGGCGTGCCACCCCAAAACCTCTCTTACAATTACAGTGTGACATGGTGAAATGAGATCCCTTAGGAGTATTTGATGTATTTTCTCGGCAGGGTCAGGCAGAGAGGTTAGACTGACTCTGTCTTGGCACACGCTCTTGCTTCATTCGCATGCATACTTTGTCCTTCACATTCTCTTTTGTTTTATAGTGATTAATTTTTTGGGTATTATGATGTGTTGCTCTATCTCCTTCTTTAGCCAACGTTTCGGAAAGCGTTACAGTGTACATCATCAGGGCAGATGTATAATCGTTAGAATATTAAAACTAACTAACTAACCATCACGCCGTTTCTCCGCAGGGGTAGGCAGTGAGGATAGACCGCCAAACAACTCAGTCTTGGCACACACTCCTTGCCTCGTTCACATTCATACATCGTCTCATACATGCTCTTCTATTATTCCGACTCTTCCTTCACATGGCCCGACTCAAGTATCTGATTCACTTGGTCGTGCCGTGTCTTCCTCGGGCGTCCTCGATTTCTTCTACCATTCACATTTGCGTCATATATTCTCCTTACTCTCCTTTCCTCGTTCATTAGCTCTACATGCCCAAACCATCTGAGCATCCCTTTCTTAATCTTACTCATTACGCTTACATCAGCCTTGCATTCTTTGCGCATCTCCATATTTCTCACACTATCGTACATGGTTTTACCACAAATACGCCTCAGGGATCTCATTTCTACAGCATTCAGTCTACTTTCATCCTTCCTCTGCCAGTTCCATGCGTCACTGCCATACATCAGGGTAGGTACCAGCGCTCCATTATGGACGACTAACTTCGCTTCTTTGGACAGTGTTTTGTTGGCGCCAACGGCATTCAGTCCTCTATTAATGGAGTTACCGGCATTTCCCCTTCTTTCAATATCTCTATCAGCTTTCCCATTTCTGGTAAACATACTTCCCAAATACACAAACTCATCCACCTGCTCCAAATACTCATCATTCACAACTATATTGCACATTGTTTTCATACTCTCTCTTTCAAATACCATGACTTTATCTCTACATCTCTACTATTATCTCTACATATTATAAATTAAAGTACCCCGCATCGTCTGTCTGTCTGTCTGTTCGCGATAAACTCGAAAACTACTGAACGAATTTTCATGCAGTTTTCACCAATAGATAGAGTGTTTCGTGAGGAAGGTTTAGGTATGTAATTTGTCAAGGATTTATGTAAATTGGTTGAAACATAATGATCGTTGTTATCCATACAAACTTATTAATTAATAAACATATTTTTGAAGTCCATTTTAGATCTGAAATTGATAAATAATGCACAAAAATTATAATTTCATAATAATTATAGTTTTGGGGGGCCAACTGTTGACGCTCGAAGGGTTAAATAATTGTCAGAAGCACTTACCGACTGGGTTGAGAGAGGCTATCAAAGATGGTGGCAGTGCTTTGGGAATCTCTATTCCATGAAGTTTCAGATTGATAATCTGCAACAAAATAATGCATATGTTACCGTAAAAGTCAGAATATTGGTAAATCCTAAGATTTTCCGGTAAATCCTAAGATTTTCCGGTAAATCCTAAGATTTACCAACTCTTAATGGTAAAAGTCCGAACCGTTCTATAATCATCGTTCACCAACCTAACCTAACCTAACCTAACCTAACATGTACTAAATTCTAATGGTAAAAGCCCGAAAAAATCGTTTCTTATTAAATATTATAAACGATTTTTTTTGGGGAAATGGGCTTTTACCATTAGAATTTAGTACATGTTAGGTTAGGTTAGGTTGGTGAACGATGATTATAGAACGGTTCGGACTTTTACCATTAAGAGTTGGTAAATCTTAGGATTTACCGTAGTTCGGGCTTTTACAGTAACACACACATTTAAAAATACAAATTATCTAACTTTCATGTCTTACTTCAGTGTTAGTATTAACACACCATTGTGGATTGCTAGCCGAATAAGGAACTCCAGTGTAAAATATTATGGCTTTAAAAAAGATATGTTCATATAGACCAATAAACGCTGATTCTGAATATATAAGTTTTATTTCATAATATTAAACGTAGAGTTTTTAAAAAAATATTAAAAAGTCCATTTTTAATCGGGTCGTAAAAACACGCCGTCAAGTTGGCATTATTGAAATTTTAGTGGTGACGTCACTGTTCGACGTGTCGTGACGTCATCGTATAGTCATTGTTTGAGAATGTGTGATATGACACAAGCCATTGTATTAATTTATTTGTTTATTTACATAGTGTTTATAGAGATTTAGTTGTTGTGTTTATTGAAACATTATTTAGGCCTAAATAATGTTAAAAAAATAAGGTATCTCTTATTAGTTTATCTCTATTATTGAAAATATTCAAAAACTACTGCACAAAAAAATATTAATGCTACTTCTAGGGAGAATACATTGAACAACGGAATTCAAAATGGCGGTAGGTGATCAGCTGATTGGCCGATCTTATAATAGTAATTTTTCAGGAGTGATGACGTCACACGATTCACCATACATACGGTGGTTTTCGGTGGATTTTAAAAAATTAAAACTTTGACAATTATTTCAACTATCAAAACTAACTCTAAAAATAAAAATTAAAATGCAGTTATTTAAGTTAGAAGGTCATTATTAATTAAAAAAAATTAAAAAATTGGACTGGAGTTCTCTATTAATATGTTCACCAAGTTTGATTAGGAACAATGGCAACAACGGATTGCAATCTTTAAAGCGCAGGCGTCAGGTGGGAATGCTGTCCTTGTTCTTCCGGTATTACAATGGAAGATGCTCCGAGGAACTAGCATCATTGATCCCCTCGGCACCGGTGCGTAGTCGGGAAATACGCCAAACACGCGTCCAATATTTTTACACGGTTGACATTAGTCACATGAGAATGGGTTGTTTCTACGACTCCTTCTTGAGTTTAACTGCTCGGCTGTGGAACGATTTGCCGGCCTCTGTGTTTCCTCCCTCCTACAACATAGGTCTCTTAAAGATCCATGTTCTCTTCTTCCTCTCCTCAAAAAGACCCTCCACTCAGCATCTTCAAAGATGACAGGCTTTGAGGGAAATTGTTTTCCTCCGGGCCTCCTGAGTGGAGTGGTTACGAGAGATGGGAAGGCTGATAGAGATATTGAAAGAAGGGTGAATGCAGGTAACTCTATTAATGGAGGACTGAACGCCGTTGGCACCAACAAAAAACTGTCCAAAGACGCGAAACTAGCCGTCCATAATGGAGTACTGGTACCTACCCTGATGTATGGCAGTGAGGCATGGAACTGGCAGAGGAAGGATGAAAGTAGACTAAACGCTGTAGAAATGAGATCCCTGAGGCGTATGTGTGGTAAAACCATGTATGATCGTGTGAGAAATGTGAAAATTCGCAAAGAATGCAAGGCTGATGTAAGCGTAATGAGTAAGGTCAAGAAAGGAACGCTCCGATGGTTTGGGCATGTGGAGCGAATGAACGAGGAAAGGAGTGTAAGGAGAATATATGACGCAAATGTGAATGGAAGAAGAAGTCGGGGACGCCCGAGGAAGATATGGCACGACCAAGTGAATCAGATACTTGAGTCGGGCCATGTGAAGAGTCGGAATAATAGAAGAGAATGTATGAGACGATGTATGAATGTGAACGAGGCAAGGAGTGTGTGCCAAGATCGAGTTGTTTGGCGGTCAGTCCTTTCTGCCTACCCCTGCGGGGAAACGGCATGATGGTTAGTTAGTTAGTTAGTCTCCTGAGTGGAGTTAATGTAAAAAAAAAAATGGCGATATATAATGGCGTCATCAGCATAAAAATTGGCTTAGAAATGTATATAATTGACCTTGCAAGCTATGGAGAACTCCTTGAGGTCCAGTTTTCCATCGGAGTTTGTGTCGGCCAAGAACCAAATCTGTCCCAGCAGAGGAGGGGGAAGTTGGGACTGTAACAAATTACATGTTATTATATTCACAGACATCAGAAGGTTATTATTACCAAGCAAAGTAAGTTTGAAATGTCGAAAGTTTAGGATAAAAATTGAACTCAAATAAGTTTAGTGAAGTAAATAGTGGTTTAGTGAAGTAAATGTAAGAATTAAACAATGTAAGTACAAAACAAAATACGTAGCAAAGAACGTAAGAATTAAACAATGTAAGTACAAAACAACATAAATAGAAAGAAAGTAAAAATTTAACAATGTAAGTACAAAACAACGTACATAGTTACAAAAGAATTGAAGAATTAAACAATGCAAGTACTAAACAACGTAGTTACAAAAGAATGCAAGAATTAAACAAAATAAGTACAAAACAATGTGCGTAGGTAGAAAAAACTTAAGTACAAAACAACATAAGTTTTTTTTTTTTTTCACATAAATACCGCACAAGAGTCCCAACTGCTCCTGTCTGGAGCCAGTGGGACTATGGCATCCCCAATTGGGATATGTTGTGAGGCTGAAGGTAATGGGAAGGGGAAGGAGATTGGGAAGAGGAAGGTGGGGAAGTACCTGACTATTCAGATCTGGTCACCAAACACGGCTAAAGCCATTTCAAGCAACGTTTCAATTCTGAATGGTGGTCTTAAACCAAGGCGATACTGAGAGTATCTTCCACTCTGGAACGTGTCGCAAATATACTATACAGGGTGTAACAGAACGTACCCGAGGGATTTTAACCATCGATTCCTGACATTATATGGAGTAAAAAATGTAAATGAAATTTTGGTCTCCGGTGATATTTTTGATGTTTTTTTTATTTTTTTTTTCTACAAAAACATAAAAAAATGGTAGGTGTTGGACAGTTGGAGGCAGGTTGAGAGGTTGGTCGGTTACTCGGCTGAGTGACCAATGACAACACGTGGAAGAATTTTTTTTTGTTTGAATTTGAAGAAAAAAAAAATTTAAAAAAAAAAATGTCACAAAAAAAGTCACCGGAGACCAAAATTTCATTTACATTTTTTACTCCAAATGTGCTCAGGAATCGATGGTTAAAATCCCTCGGGTACGTCCTGTTACACCCTGTATATTATTTTAAATGAATAAATTGTGAAATAACACAAATTAATCAAATAAAATTTATTTGCCACGCCGGTATTCGAACCGAGAGCCTTACGAGTCAAGAGCCTTACCGCTGGACTACACCGGCCGTCAACAAAAATAATATAAGAAAAAAAATGTAAGTACAAAACGATTTAAGTACAAACGAAATTCTCAATGAGTTAGCATTGAAATAAACAAACTAAAAAAAATGTTAAATGTTCTCACCTGTAACATAAATTTTTTAGCTTGTTCGCCACCAAGCATGCCATTGGTTGGACCCAAATTCCTGAAGTGTTCGGCAAATTTAGCATGCTCGTGATGCTGGATGACCCACGGATCGGCAGAAGCCATCTTTATTTATCTTCAACAACTCACTACTGTAAGTCTTTTGCAAAAGATTAAAAATGCTAATACTTTTTTGTTGTTTTAAATGCTATGTATTTGTATTCTATAGCAATGTGTTTGTTGTATAAGTGTAAATGTGTTTATTTTTAATTCTCTATGGCAAGAATTATTATTATTATTATTATTGTTATTGCAAATGGTGGCAAATTTTTAAGGAACTCGTAGGTTTCGGTGTTTTTCTTTTCGAAAGCTGATGACGACAGTTTATCTGAAAAAAAGAAAAAGAACTGATTAATTTTTACATAGAATTACAGCACTTTTTTACATTAGCTTAAGGCGGCCAACTTTATAAAATATCAATGCAGGACACAGTAGCGTGCAGTGTCGACGGGGGGGGTAGGGGTGGGAATTCGGCTCATTTAAACTATCAATTGATTCTGGCAGCACATACATATAATCTGCAACTAGAATTTAATGACTGTGCTTTGAACACAAAACTGGTTTAAATTAAGTCTGTATGCGGCGCATTAAAACCACGCTCAGAACATGAAAATGGTTTCTCTTTGATTCTGGCAGCACATACATAGTCTGAAACTAGAATTTAATGACTGCGCTTTGAACACAAAACTGGTTTAAATTAAGTCTGTATGCGGCGCATTAAAACCACGCTCAGAACATGAAAATGGTTTCTCTTTGATTCTGGCAGCACATACATAGTCTGAAACTAGAATTTAATGACTGCGCTTTGAACACAAAACTGGTTTAAATTAAGTCTGTATGCGGCGCATTAAAACCACGCTCAGAACATGAAAATGGTTTCTCTTTGATTCTGGCAGCACATACATAGTCTGAAACTAGAATTTAATGACTGCGCTTTGAACACAAAACTGGTTTAAACAGTAAAAAATATGTTTATTTTAAATACAGGATGCGGCAGCATAACTTCCTTTTTTTAAATGCGCGCTATTCAGTCGGTTGATGTCGTAGCGGAGCGCTAGTGCTCTCGTTTGAGAGGCGGAACTTTAAAGTTTTGTACCGACACAGTTTAGTCGCCATCGTGCGTTGGAACAGTGAGGAGCGTATGTTTGCCGATGAGGCCTACTTTTTGAACGGATGTTCTGTGATCGCAACCCAGCGCGTCTTTCGGAATCGCGTTAATTTAGCCTCTGTCCCGGACCGGAAATTAATTGTTATATGGGTCACTACATTCAGACAAACTGCAAGTGCGACAAGAAGAAGAACTGGAATCCCTTGTTCCATTAGATCACCGAGCATTGATGGTTGTTTTGAGGGAACACTTCCCAGAGCACCTTATCTCAATTAGGGGCGATTTGGAGTGGCTGGTCCGCTCTCCCGTTTTGTCCCCTTGTGGTTTTTTTGAAATCCCGTGTTTATGTGAACCGTCCAAGGACCCTACAAGATTTGAAGACCAACATCCAGGAAGAAATTGCCAGGATAACGCCTGATATGCTAACAAGAGTCATGACAAACGCCAGAAATCGGTTTACTCAGTGTATGTACCTTCTAAAACAGTACCTATTTGTTTTTTATAGAATCTGGCTGGGGTACCCGGCTTCGCTCAGGGAGTTATGAAATTGAACTGACGTTCCAGCCCACAACGGATTTTGTTTTATACACCCCTATCAATGGGTAGCCCCACCCATACAACATAATACTTTGAATGATCCACAATGATCTGGCATGTTCCCGAACATTCCAAACTAATCCCTAACATTCCAAAACATTCCAGAATGTTCCGGGATGTTCTGGAATGTTGTGGAATACTCTCAAATACTCTTGAATGTTCTGGACTATTTTAGAGGGCGAAATTTCCAGCTCTTGTATCTTCAAAATCACGCCCTTCAGATAAAAACGGGAACCTTCTTCATGGATGAGGGACATAGAGCTACCACACCACATAACTCCCTTGATCGTACCGGGACTCGTTTCAGAGTTTTAGCGGCACACACACTTTCGTACACTTTTTTTTTTTATATATATTGATTTAAAAATAAGAATTATATAGCACATAGAGCATCGGAAACATTGAAAACTACATTGCTAAATATAAGCCTTATGAGTTAAATCTAAATTGGTTTTAAAAACCATTTAACTCATTTTTATAATCGAAAACGGATGGGGGAAAAGTTGATAAGTTGAAAGCTGATAGTGTATTATCAATTAAAAGTCTCTGATGCTCTCAGTAACGCCCTTGTGAAAGACAATCATTCAGAATCCAAACATTAGCTTCAGCTATATTTTGTGACCAAATCTGAATAGCCAGTTACTACCCCAACTTCATCTTAACTAACTAACCATCAAGCCGTTTCTACACAGGGGCAGGCAGAGAGAATAAACCGCCACAAAACACACCCATCTTTTCACACAAACTTGATTCATGACGTGACCAGATTCAAGTATTCAATTCACTCGATTGTGCCATGTCTTTTTCAGGCGTCTCCGACTTTTTGCACATTCTACCATCCACTTTCGCCCGGTATACTCTCATTATATGATTGTATTACATTATTGTCGTTAAATTGGTTTAACATACCTCAAAGCGAATGTCGCGGCTATTTTAACTTCAGATTGAACATTTAAACGGGAGGACATTTCGTATTAAATTGTTTAAACGTTGGATAATTTGAATATTATGTCGAGATTCAATTTTGCTTCAAAGTGAAAAGTGACACAAGATTGTATGATTGTATTGATTGCGATTCCGACAGTTGAAGTGTTGCCATAAAGCGGAAATATATTCCCCACAATATCACCTTGGGAAAATATGCTGCCAACTTCTTTTTAGCATTGTTATGATTTGAAACTCGATGAAATGGAAAAGAGCGACACTAAAAAAAGACATCATATACACATCTATAGGATTTAGCCTGCGTGAGAATGAGATAGTATGAAACCTTACCTACGTACAGTTCCTGCGAAGCGTTGCGCGCTGCGCGCATTGGCCGCTTTAATTATGAGCTCACTTTTCAAGGCTCCTATTGGTTGAGATTATCTGGGTGAAGGTTTTACTTCTACCGTGTGTAAACTGCACTCGTTTTTTATTTATTGATTGCGCCACATATAAACATCGTAATCTAAGTTTTTTGAAGTGAAAACTTCTTTGGCACCGTTGTGATTTGAAACTCGATGAAACGAAAAATAGCTAAAAGAGTCACTTTAAAGAGACACACACACACATCTATTGGATTTAGCCTGCGAGAGAATGAGATAGTATAAACCATCTCCTCTTTGTGTGGTGCTTCGTAGCTTTCCCAATTTTGTCTACCTTAGTTTTCTGAAGGTTTCACTTCTACCACGTGTGAATTGCACACTCATATTTCTATTTATTTAATAATCCACAAGCCGCCGCATGTCGCTACACTTTAAAAAAGCATATATTTTGAAAAGTTAACTACTTTTAAACTTAATTACCCAAAAAAAATCGGTTTCTGTCGGGATAGACGGAAAAATATGCATTAAAATTCGATTTTCATTCAATCAAAGTTAAAAATTTCCATTGCTGCCCTTTTTTGCGAAGTTTCGTTTCAAACTAAATACCTAAACTAAGAACGTAATAACCTATTTTGCGTACGTAAATAGTTGTTCCTTTTGTAGTAATTGTTGAAAAGAAGTGAGATTTCCATAACCCGAACTTAAAAATGCGGTAAATATTCCATCAATTTTTAGTATATTTAGTCAAAATTATATTCAATCGGACCTCTTCTGCATCTGCAGAAATTTCTAATATTCCCATAATTTCCCTATGGATATTTTTAAGCATTTCAGATGGTAAAACTGTTTTTTAAGGCATTGGAACACTAACAATCTGTCAGATTGAGATTGCTAGCTGCTAGCTGTCATCTGTCATGTTTTTCAACTTGTAAATTTTAAAACTTTTATAGTTTTCGAAGTTTGTTAGAAAAGACCACAATGGAGACCAAACCTCAAATAAAATTCTCCCTTCTTGAAAAATTGGAGTTTTATGATGATCCAGAAATGAAAAGATTTAAGAAAATATTTCCAAAAGTACAAAAAGAAGATATTCGGCCTTTTGTCCAATGTAAGTGTTGTAATTTATGGTATAATACATCATCATCATCTTCTTCCCCTTATCCTATTCGGGTCGGGGACCCACTGCATCGACAAGGCGCCTCTATTCATCCCTGTCTTGCGCTGATTGTTCGGCCTCCGTCCATGGCAGTCCCGTCCTCTCCTCACACAGTTTCTGTTGTTGCCTCGCCCAACTGTGTCTGGGGCGGCCCACTGGACGACTACCCTCTGGAATCAATCTCAGCATTTTCCTCAGTATTCGGTCATCAGACATTCTTAGTAAGTGCCCAAGCCACCTCAGTTGCGATTTTTCTATGAAGAGTAGCAATGGTTCAATGTTTAGATCATCTCGGATCGTCGAGTTTCTTATAACATCCAATTTCGTAACCCTGCCACTCCTCTCAAGTACCTCATTTCGACAGCTTGGACTCTAGAGCGTGTTCATTCGTTTAGCATCTATATCTGGTGGCTGTAAGTGAGCGTCGGTACAGTACAATCTCACTAATCCAGCACTATTAAAACCAGAGTTTGCCGGATTATTTGAATGTTCGGATTACTGGATTATACAGAAAAAAATCATAATAAATAAAACAAAGCATTTCATAAACAGAATATACACACTATTCACACTTCAAACAACAGGTAAATTCGTGCGCACATGCATATCAGATAAGTTTAGACTGCTGGACGACGACGCGGCGATGGAGCGCATAGGCGTAGAGGTTCGAGGGAGGCGCGGCCAGAGGGTTCCAGATTATTGGACGTATCGGTCTATTGAAGTGCCAGATTAGTGAGATTGTACTGTATATCATTTTTAACACTGCCATCTTTGTCTTGATACTAAGCTCGGCTTTCCTTATCACTGAGCTGTAGTGAGGACGCAACACACCGTTTGCTTCACTTATTCTTCGATCAATTTCTCCGTCTTGCCGTCCATCGCTGGAGAATTCAACCCCGAGGTATTTGTCTGTTCACCTGTGTCAGCTGAGTCCCATTAGCGAGTATGTGACACTGAGTTTGGTCCCTTCCTTTAACCATCACCTCATGGTATAATACTCAATATTGTATTGTGCAAAGCCAGTAATCTGTGACACCATCTGTGTACAATTTGGGAGGCGGGAATGGGTACCGCCGCCCCGGGAACCTTTATTGGATAACCAACACCTCCGCCATAGGTCACCCCAAGTGGTTCGCTACGTTTGGTGATTTAGCAGGGGTGCCCGGCTTCATGGGGTGAGGTTTGTCTAGGTCTTGGAGGCGGATGACAAAGACACACTGAACCCCAGATTCCTTCCACTTAAACCCTTTTCCTTCCCAGAACTCTCCTCTCCTTGCTTTCCTTAAAAAAACCTCCACACGACATCCCCAAAGATGATATAGGCCCTGAGGGAAATTATTTTCCTCAGGACCTCCTGTGTGGAGCTCGTGTAGAAAAAAATAATAATAATAATTAGAATTTTTTTATTTTCATGACTGGAAAATGCATTCTTGAAAACTTTTTCTTGCTTTTTTTAATTGTTAAAGAGCGGAATCGGTTTACTAATAAATCCCATGAGCACTTTGGCTGTAGGCCCATTTTGCTATCTCTTAATTTTACCTCATTCCTTTAAGAGTAACCCAGTCACTTTTATAAAGTTCACCAGAGTTGTCGTTGGATATGAGATGCTGTGTGGAGGGTCTTTTTAATGAAAGAAAGGAGAGGAAGCTCTGGGAAGGATAAAGGTATGAGGGGTATGTAGGAATCTGGGGGTCAGTGTGACAGACCACTGTCAGGAGTGACAGACCATGAAACCATCCCTCCCGCTGCGGTGCAAGGTCAAAAGTCCGGCTGGAGAGGTCAAAAGATTTCACTCAACCAGTCTCTCCCGATCCAGCCTGACACGCAGTAGACCTAGACGAACCTCACCCCATAAACCCATAACCCCTGCTAAGTCACCAAACGTAGCGAAACACTTAAGGTGACCTATGACAGAGGTGTTGGTTATCCAATACATATCTGCCTTCCAAATTCTTGACTCGTTCTTGTGTTCAACAGCTCGGCTGTGAAATGATTTGCCAGCCTCTGTTTTCTCTTCAAGACCTCCTGTGGAGTTTTAAGTTGAAACCACAGAATATTGTATTTTTGGTATTTTTTTTGTGTATTGTAAATAGACAAAATTAAGTTTTAAAAAACTAGTGGAAAAATAAGACGTCGGATTTATTCTTTATATTTAAGGTTGCATTTGTACTTTCTAGTTGCCGTAGCAGAGTTGGAGGGGCGCACACCCCCCCAAACAGAGTCCTGGGACTGGCAAGGGCTCCCTCCGCAGGGACTGGCCATCCGGAAACTGCTGCAGACCCTGCACCGAGAGGGGGCTCTCTCTGACAGAGAGGAACTAATGGAGTACCTTCTGTCCATCAAGTTAGTATATCCTTATAGATATAGATATACTAACTTGAGAATTTATTTTAAAACAATATATCTTTGAATGTAATATGTACACTTGAATGAATTTTTTTGTTATTATTTTTAATTTTTAAACTAACGTTTAAGACAAGATTTTTATGCATAGCACAAAGGGTAACAATTATTATAAGCAATAATTATCAGCCTGAAACACTCATCCACATTGAAAAATCTTCCGAGAAAAGATACATGACGCCGACGGGACTTGAACCCGTGCCCTTCTGACAGAAGCCAATCAGAAGGGCACGGGTTCAAGTCCCGTTGGCGTCATGTATCTTTTCTCGGAAGATTTTTCAATGTCCTCAATTTCAATGTCCCCAATGTCCTGACAGAAGCCAATCAGAAGGGCACGGGTTCAAGTCCCGTTGGCGTCATGTATCTTTTCTCGGAAGATTTTTCAATGTGGATGAGTGTTTCAGGCTGATAATTATTGCTTATAATAATTGGAATTTTTTTGTATAATAAGTAGAGATGAAACGGATAGTTGTTTGGCCGGATTCCGGATATCCGGCGAGCTGCGAGGCCGGATGGCCGAATATCCGGCGGCCGGATATTTGGCCCATTGTCTCGTTGCATTTCGTGACGAGTTTAGCGCCGCACAGGTGCGGCGAACGCGATCAGATCAATTCGGGCGGTTTCGGTTGCCATTGTGAGTATTCGTGAGTGATCGCGAAAATATTCTCTTTTATAAGAAGAACAAGAGGTATATTATGGTGCTTCAATGTCAGTATTTAATCATTTCAATAATCTCTGTGTTTTTTACGATTTTTAAGTCACTATAATGGTGATTGTGATTAGTTAATCATGTTAATTTAAGTTTTCGCTACTCTGCCAGGTTTTTGTAAGTTTTTACTAAAAGTTTTTAGGTTAGATATTTACTATTTATATTTTTACTGTACTATTATTTATTATTTATATTATTTATTTATCATTAGAGTGAATGTCTCAGAAGAAAATTTAAGTTTTTTTGAAAGGCCTTATGGCTTTTTTGTAACTTTTTCGACTTGAAATAAAAGTCGTCATAATTATAAGCCACTTTATTGATATTTACCTCACAAAGATTAATGTATTGCATTTTATCATAGGAAATTGTCGTAATTTTTGAATATCCGGTATCCGGCCCGATATTAAGTTACTATCCGGTATCCGGCTGGATAGTAAATTTAGGCCGGATACCGGATAGTTACCGGATATCCGTTTCATCTCTAATAATAAGTCAATATTTTGACTCTCTGACAAAATACGGTGGAGGTTTGAGGGGTTAAATGATGTTTTTTTTGCTTGTTTCAGCCTACCAAAGCCGTGCTGTGAAGAATTGATAGCCACAATCTTGCCACGAGATATATTCAGTAATATACCCACAAGCATTCGTTTGCGGCCAACACTCATATCGCTTCAGTGGAAAATAGACATATCATTCTGGTAAATACCGTTATATTACAAAACTTATGGCAACACTCATATCGCTCCAGTGGAAAATAGACATATCATTCTGGTAAATACCGTTACATTACACTCATATCGCTCCAGTGGAAAATAGACATATCATTCTGGTAAATACCGTTACATTACAAAACTTATGGGTACACTCATATCGCTCCAGTGGAAAATAGACATATCATTCTGGTAAATACTGTTACATTACAAAACTTATGGCAACACTCATATCGCTCCAGTGGAAAATAGACATATCTTTCTGGTAAATACCGTTACATTACAATATATACAGATACGTTGTAGAGATCTCAAAGTGACAAAGCAAAGGATACGGTAATTGCCGGCCTTTCGATTTAGTACTTAACTGAGGTTGTATGCTATCCAGAGATCTCCAGATTCGTAGCCAAGAATCGTAGCAACTCAACAGCGGGGGCCATCAAAAATAGGATAAAAGTGCAATTTATATTAATTTTAAATATTTCACTGATAAATGTTTACTTATATATAGGTACTTTTTTATGTAAGCTCCACACAGGAGGCACTAAGGAAAATAATTCCCTTCAGGGCCTATGTCTTCTTTGAGGAAGCTGTGTGGAGGGTCTTTTTAGGAGAGGAAAAGCAAAACCATCAGCTCACTAACATTTGACATTTTTGAATTTATGGAATTTACTCCCATTTCAATATTATCCCTTTTTTTTCTTTTTTTTTACATGAGCTCCACACAGGAGGCCCTGAGGAAAATAATTTACCTCAGGGCCTATGTCATCTTTGGGGATGCTGTGTGGAGGGTTTTTTTAGGAAAGGAAGGAGAGGAGAGTTCTGGGAAGGAAAAGGGTTTAAGGGGTGGGTAGAAATCTGGGGTTCAGTGTGTCCTGGTCATCCGCCTCCAAGACCTAGACAAACCTCACCTTATGAACCCGGGCACCCCTGCTAAATCACCAAACGTAGAGAACCACTTGGGGTGACCTATGGCAGAGGTGTTGGTTATCCAATCAAGGTTCCCGGGGCGGCGGTACCCATTCCCGCCTCCCAAATTGAAACTATATTCCATACTTTCAAAATTATCATCACAGCTATTAGTATTGTAGGGGGTCTACGGAGATGTCATGGTGCGGTGTGTGAGAGAGATGCAAGAAAATGCATTCTCCTTAACAATTTATCTTAAACCTAAGCTGACTTTCTCTTTCCAGCCAGCGAAATCCCCAACACTTCGCCGACATACGAACCAAAGTCTCCACTTTCCATCGGCGCGC
This sequence comes from Limnephilus marmoratus, assembly GCA_917880885.1. NCBI lineage: Eukaryota > Metazoa > Arthropoda > Insecta > Trichoptera > Limnephilidae > Limnephilus > Limnephilus marmoratus. Next base: position 65,850,942 of record OU862907.1, read on the forward strand.
CAGTATTCTTCTACTCCTCGGATACTCAAACGGTGTCAAGACAGCCCTCAGTCTGTCTCCCTCCGCTCTGTCTTCCGCAAGGTGTGAGTTGGCCCGCGCAGTTCTATCCTGCGCAGAAGTGGAGCGACGTGCCAGCCAGCCCGTGAGACTCACGGAAGAAGAAAGAGAAGCACTCGAAGAAAGGGGAGAGAGCATTCAAGGGGCGATATGACACGCGTAGACTTGTTTTTGGTTTCATTTTATGTACATAATATACAGGATGTAACAGGACGTACCTGAGGGGTTTTAAACAGCAATTCCTGAGCATATTTGGAGTAAAAAATGTGCTTGTCATTTTGCTGTCAGATGATATTTTTTTTCTATTAAAAACAAAAAAAATATATTTCAATCACATATCACTACTATTCCCATCGCTATGGGATATATCCCATAACTATATATAACATATTAAGCGATACGCGCGCTGTTTCATATATTAACATGCTATTTTTTTTTTTTTTTACATGAATACCGCATAAGAGTCCCAACTGCTCCCATCTGGAGCCAGTGGACTATGGCATCCCCAATCGGTTTATGTTGTGAGGCTGAAGGTAGTGGGGAGGGGAGGACATAGAGAAGAGGAAGGTGGGGATATTACCTGGCTATTCAGATCTGGTCACCAAACACGGCTAAAGCCATTTCAAGCAACGTTTCAATTCTGAATGGTGGTCTTACACCATGGCGATACTGAAAGTATCTTCCACTCTGGAACGTGACGCAAATATACTATATATTATTTTTAAATTAATAAATTGTGAAATAATACAAATTAATCACATAAAATTTATTTGCCACGCCAGGATTCGATCCCGCGACCTTCGGAGTGCTAGTCAAGAGCCTTACCGCTGGACTATGCCGGCCGTCAAAGACGCAGACGTGTTAGAACGAGACGCAACGCTTATCAATTAACCGCTTGGCTATAAACGTGCCACTCTCCTAACTAGTCAGTGGCGACATGTGATAGAAAAATATTTTAAATGTTTTTAATAGAAAAAAACGAGTGTGCTTTAGACCACACGACTGAAGTAAAACTTCACTAACTTATAAAAGAAGAGAGAAAGAAAATGTACACGCGCACTGCTCTCTCTCTTGCTCCTACAGTGTGATACAGACAATAGGCCTGCACTGTGTCTTAGATATACGAAACGTAACTGGCTATGAGAGAAAGAAAATATGTGCTCGCACCTCTCTCTCTTGCCCCTACGGTAATATACGAAACGTAACTCTCTCTCTTTCTATCTTCACTAACTTATATCTCCCTCTCAACTTCCGTTCGCCTCGCCCGATCACACTTTTCGTAACGCTCTCGTCACGCATTCACCAGCTTACTCCGCAAGTCAAGCGTGCGTAAAGAAGTTTTACTTCAAAAAAATGTCAGCGGACAGCAAAATGACTTGGACATTTTTACTCCAAATTTACTCAGGAATCGCTGGTTAAAATCTCTCTTACACCCTGTATGTTTTTCAATGCATTTTTTTACATTAGCTCCACAAGGGAAGCCCTGAAGAAAATAATTTCCTTCTGGACCTATATTATCTTTGAGGACTCTGTGTGGAGGGTATTTTTAAGGAAACGAAGGAGAAAGTTCTGGGAAGGAAAAGGTATGAGGGGTAGGTATGAATCTTGGGGCAGTGTGTCCAGTATATGAATCCATCCCTCCCACTGCCAGTGCAAGGCGATGGGTTGAAAGAGTCTGGCTGAAGAAGTCAAAGAATATCCGTCAGCCACCCTCTCTCGCAGCTGGTGGGCAGATTAATCCTCCAACAAGAGCTGGACAAACCTCACCCCATGAAGCTGGGCACCCCTGCTAAATCACAAAACGTAGCAAACCATTTGGGGTGACCTATGGCAGAGGGGTTGGTTATCCAATAAGTGGTATTTTTTTTAAATAATATGTATTTACATTCCGTGACAGTTGACTTCCTGACAGATGGCCCCCGGCATACTTTTATACAATATGCAGTCGGTTTAGGAAAAATGCACTATATCTACTTATACAAAATATAACTAAGTGGCCTCTAAAGGGGTGTGCAGAGAGGATAGTAAGGGACGTGTCCGCCACCTACACAGACTGTAGAATAGGGGGCCGCTGGGTCTTTAACAGCCGCTGGGTCTCTCGTGAAATCAAAGTCGAGTTCTGGTGAATTTCCGTCGAGAGATGGTCCGGTTGGCAAAGAGAGATGTGTAACGTTTCGCGTTCAGTATTAGAGTGCCCGCTAAGGGCTGGTACCCGCGTATTTATTACGAAACCCACCTCGCACGTGTTCAGCGAGAGCGAGATGGGCCGGCTGCCTTCTTTCTCTGACTAGCCGTGTTTAGCGGGGCGGGGGTCGTAACCACCGCCAACAATTCGCGTGACGGGCGCTACGACCTTTGGGGCTACCCTTTTCTGTGTTCTCTGCCAACCAAAACCATCTCCTTCCAGCATGTTTATTAATTCAAAATACAATTACAAAAATATTTGCGGGTCCCCCGGCCCAACAATGCTTAGGGGAATTCAAATGTGTAACTTAAACTAAGATTTACATAAACATAACAATATCAGAATGGGCTGGGCGCCCGTCCGCGGCGAGCGGAGCGGGGACGGTACGGCACTCTAGCATATATACCTCCCAGCCCCGGCCGCCGTCGTTATCATACAACTAATGCCGGCTGAAGAGAGAGGGTGTCCGCCGTGCGACAGGAAATTAGAAAACGAGGAAGTTGAGCCCACACTCCTCGTCTTCTATTTCTCCGATAAAGACGTCCGTAAGAAGGATGTACCGCCAAATAATAAAAATATGATATATATTTTCATTTAGATGCGTCAAGGAAAAAACTACTTGTCTATATACTGTATATACCAGATTATAAGTAAAAAATCAACACTGTAAATAAATTTGTTTGATATCTATACCAACTTATTATTAAAGGTATTTTTTAAGTCGATTTTAGGTTTTAAATTGGTAAATAATTCACAAAATAGGTAAATTTTTGGGATTAGTGTCCATGGCTATTACGAATAATTTTTAGAAAAAAACTTAGATTCGCCTTAATCACTATAAAAGGAAACTTTTTGCATCACGGCTGGCGGAAAATAATGCATTTTAATTTTCAATTTCGTTAAATAAAATTTCACTTCGCGAACCGATACTACGACAGTCCGCCCGCCATTTTGTCACTGTGATGTTGGTATCCCTGACCTGATACAAACAAGAGCTAGATATGATTTTAGCCGACTTCGTGGGACAAATGATGAGGCGCTTAATTATGAAATTTGTCTAGCGGGCTTGTGTATGTTATCTTTACTTTAAAAAACAGCCTACGTTTTTGAATGGTTTGTCTGGCAAAGCAGGGTTTGTCTAGCAGGATTGTGTATGTTATCTTTACTTTAAAAAACAGCCTACGTTTTTTAATGGTTTGTCTGGCAAAGCAGGGTTTGTGTAGCGGGCTTGTGTATATTATCTTTATTTTAAAAAACATCCCAGGATTTGAATGGTTTGTCTCCATTCCAGTGCCTAATTAGAGGTTCGTTTACATTATATTATTAATTCTGTTTTTCATAATTACGCGCCCATCATGTATCCCACGAAGTCGGCTACAATCGTATCTAGTTCTTGTTTGTATCAGGTCAGGGATACCAACATAATAGTGACAATAATGGCGGGCGGGCTGTCGTAGTATCGGTTTGCGAAGTGAAATTTTATTTAACGAAATTGAAAATTAAAATGCATTATTTTCCGCCGGCCGTGATGCAAAAAGTTTCCTTTTATAGTGATTAAGGCGAATCTTAAGTTTTCTTCTAAAAATTATTTGTAATAGCCATGGACACTAAACCCAAAAAATTACCACAAAATATTATAATTTCGGGGAGCCAACTGTTGGGTCACCCCAATTTACTCCCTTTTCAATATGTCTGTGCATCTTTAAATTTTTACAACTTTACATAAAGGTTGATAGATGCTCTAAAATAAAATTATACGTACCATGTTTAATGAGAAAATAAACTGTTTCATACTCTGTAGTGTTTTACTGATTCCTCTCACACATTTTTAATATGGTTCCATGCCAACTCCGAATGAAACCAACTCAGAAATACCTCAGAAAGGTCATTAAAAGCTATGAAAAAATAATTTAAAATAGCCGGTAACCCTAACCTTACTTAACCTATTTTTTAAATATTTTTTTATCATCACTCTTAATGACCTTTCTGAGTTAGTTTCATTCTGAGTTGTCCGGTCACCTTTTAATATATATGAAAAACGGTTCCATGACAACTCAGAATCAAGTCGACTCAACACCTTTTTGAAAAGTCAAAGCTATAAGGCTCTGCAACCGGGCCCGAAAAGAAGAAGACGGAGAGATACGAAATTACGAATGTTAGAGGAGAGCGCTAACATTTACAGCGACAAAATCGATACGAAAATTGCGAAAATGTTTAATAAAACACAACTCGTTTAAATTAGAGCAAAAATCTCACAGGCAGTATCTTAAACAGCATTTAAAGAAACACTGTGAATTTTTTCATACATATAACTTGTAAAATAACTCAAACAAACATGTTAAGGCGATCCACTAGTTCACTACTGTGCCGTGGACAGTAGTTCTTCGGTGGATGCCATAGGGTTCATTTTGAATCGTCGACTAGCGGCCGTATTGTAAAATATCGACGCGAAAATGCATATTTTACTTTATTTTGGGAAGATTGGGTGTAAATATCAACTTTTTTTGCGATTATTATAAAATAAACTGAATTTGCCACATTACACAATAAAACCATATCCGAAAAGGGGTTTATAAATAGGAGAGTTTGGACTTGAAAGTGTGTTTTTTAGACCTTATACTTTATTTTTTTATAGGCTTATTAAAAGACTTATAAAAAAAATGACCGATATTTTTAAGGCCCAAGGTATGTTCTACACGCAGTATTTAATTGAAGCATCTACAATACTTCTAAGCGATCAAATTTTCAAAACAAAAACATATGATTTTGCATTATTTACTATGGCTTCATCTTAATAATAATTTTTGGAGCATACTTTGCGATTTTTTTCTATCGAGGGAATTTAATATAATTTGCGTTTCGGCGCGGGCAAAGTCTAGATATTATCTTCAAGAATAACATATATTTTTTTAAGAGCTTTAAAACTTACCGTGTTTAAGGGAAATATGTAATAAATCGGTACAAATCCGGGTTGCGGGCCCTTAAAAAAAATTGAACAATAGCCCGAAACCCTACCTAAAGTAACCTAAGTATATAATTTTTTATGTGTTTTTTCATCACTTGGCATATCAAAGAAGGTGTTGAGTTGAGTTCATTCTGAGTTGTCCGGTCACCATGAAAGACATGACCACATTATGATCAATATATAGGGTGTCCCAAAAGAAAGTATATATTTTGTGGATCGATTAAAAAAAAAGTAAGGGTTCTATCGAAAAAATGTTTGTTAAATAGTAAAATACACAATTTGGGAATTTATTTCTCAAAAATAATATTGTCCAAATGTAAACCCTTGTGTTCGCGGCATTCATTTCATCGAAGAGCAAAATTTCTCATGACGGCTCGGCAGGTAGGATTCGTGATGGCCGCCATTTCGTGATGGATATTTTCTTTTAATTGCATCAGGGGAGGTCGGATTTTTGGCGTACACTTTAGATTTGAGATAACCCGACAGGAAAAAGTCCATAGGGGTTAAGTCAGGACCACAAGAAGGGCAATTTATATCACCTCTCCTGGAGATCAATTTTCCAGGGAAAATTTCACGACCTCATGGCAGAGACGTATTGGACGTATGTGATGTTGCTCCATCTTGCTGGAACCATGTTCTTTGGTTATAGCCAGTAAGTTTGTAGGGGTGCAGCATCAGGTCTTTTTGTAAAATGCTGTATAACGATGATCTATGCACATTTAAACACTTGCGCGTTTCCGAATCGAAAAGTCTGAGTCGTCACGAAAAGACTGATACACACTCTCTACGTTTTCTACCGTTCTGGATGACCTTGTTCGCCCAGATTTTGGTTTTGCCAGCGTTGTACCGATTTCTTCAAACTTTTTGACCCATTTTCGAATGAGAGGAATGCTTGACGAATCATTGAATTGACGAAAACCTCAAATGTTGCAGAATCTTCTACGCGCTACAGTAGCCGAATCACCATTTTTGTAAAACTCACGCACGCGCAACGCGCTGTCGCTCCTGAAAAATGCTTCATAGCGACTAAATTCCCAAGAGCCAGACTACTGATTGACATATCCCCCGCGCCCCTCGGAAAAGTTGCGTTCACACAGAAAGCAAAACAAATATATCCTTTCTTTTGGGACACCCTGTATTAAATTTGGAAATATGCTCAAACGAATAACATTACCAAAAATATACAATCTCCTTTTTTTAAATTAGCTCTACACAAGAGGCCCTGGCGAAATTAATTCCCTTCAGTGCTTATGTCATCTGTGTGGAGAATCTTTTCAAGAAAAGAAGGAGAGAAAGTTCTTGAAATATGAGGGGTGTGTATATATGAATCCATCCCTCACACTGCGCTGCAAGATGATGTTCCGAGAGAGCTCTGCTGGAGAGGTCAAAATGTCTGCCTCAACCAGTCTTTCCCGATCAGGCCTTCCATGAAGTTGGTAGGCAGATGCATTCGCCGCCAAGTCCCGGACAAACCTCAACCCATGAACCCAGGCATGCCTGCTAAGTCACCAAACGTAGTGAACCACTTGGGGTAACCTATGGCTATGGTGTTGGTTATTCAATAAATGGTTCCCTTGGCGGCGGGCGGCGGTACCCATACTTGCCTCTCAAATGAGATGATTTTTTTTTAAGTTACACACTTTAACCTTTGAACCATTTTAGTGTTGCCATTTAAAACTATTTGCTGGGCCTTCCTTTTTTCAACATCACATTTTTGTCAGTTGGTAAATTAATAATTTTTCTTATATAAATAAAAATGAATCGCTGAAATGTATGTACGCGCATAACTTCCGAACGACTGCACCAAATTGGATAATTCTTTTTTTGTTTTGTTCGTTATTGTCAGGAAAAGGTTTGTATAAAACTACTGGTGAGCTCTGGCATTATGAAATTTGTATAAAAAAATTTCAAGAGGTGGCACCCGAGCTGTTTGAAAACAGAATGTAACGCGACTGAATGTATGAAATTCTGGAGGGGGTGGGGGGAGGGGAACTCGGGAGGGGGGTTCGTGGGACGGGGGAAGGGGGGGAGTGGAATGGGCAGAGGGAAGGTGGAGGAGGCGGAGTGGGAACGCGAGAGGGGAAGGGGACGCGGGAGGCGAAAGTGGAACGGGACGAATGGGAAAGGACACGCAGGGAAAAACTTTTTTTTTATAAAATGGCATAGCAACGCATGCCGGGAACCAGCTAGTCTGTTATAAAAGCCAAATTGACATCCCCTTGGTCGAAGGGTAAGCCTCGGGAATAGCAACCCGCAGGTCCCGGGTTCAACCCCCGTCAGAGCAAGTAATTTTTTTTTGTTTAATTTATGTTATTTCACAATTTTTTCAATTAAAATCATATGTGCTACGAGGGCTGGTGGTAAAATAAGGTCTCCAAGGTGCTGAGGTCACGCGTAAAATTGTTCCTGGCGACCACAGAACCTTGGAGACTTTATTTTACGGACAGCTCTCGTATATTCGCGGCATGTTGAGTGGAAGATACCTTCATTATCGTCCTGGTGTAAGACTACCATTCAGAATTGAAACATTGCTCGAACTGGCTTTGGCCGTGTTTGGTGACCAAATCTGAATAACCAAGAACTTCCCCACCCTCCTCATACCCACCTCCTTCCTCTCCCCACTGCCCTCAGCCTCATGACATACCCCAATTGTGGATGCCATAGTCTCACTGGCTCCATAAGGTTGTGCGGTTTTAACATAAAAATTAAAAATCCATATTTCCAAATGATTTTATCTATGACATAGTAATCTACATTGTAGACTTGCTCTTTTATTTTTTTACTAATGTTTCGTGTAATTTAATAAATGTATTCTTTCTTTACGGTTTCTTACCGTCGTTTAGTTATTTCAATTTAGACTTTGTTTTCTAAACAATCGTTTTCTCTCCATTTACTTGCTAATATTTGGTTTATTATAATTTTGATTTTTTATTATCCCGGTTCCTCAGGGATATTTTATTTATTTTGACACTTTCATCCCCGTTAATTGAATAAAACATTTTCCAAAAAAAAAAAACAGGGAAAAATAATTTCGTCACTGGCAGCACTCAAAATAATAACATTTACAAATGGCCGCACGCCGTCCTTACTCCTTACGCAATGTTCGCTGTGACAACAATCTCTCTGATAAACTAAAATCTCGCCGAAAACAGCGTGTAAATTATCGCGATCTGTGATCTCAGCCAGTCGTCGGCCCCTCAAGATGTCGGTGGTCGCGGATTGTTTCACCATAGGCAGCACGGTAGCCTGTAAAACGTGTTATAATGAGGACATTGAGGGAGAAGTTTTGGCGTTCGATCCTCAGACCAAAATGCTGATTCTCAAGTGTCCCTCGAGCAATGGCAAAAGCGAGCTTAACGATGTCAATATAGTAAACCTGTCACTCGTCAGCGACGTCCAGATAAAAAAGGAAGTGAGCAGCTCATCTCAAGAATCCCCGCAAACACTGAATCTCCAACTTCTAGACAGACGGGTTCGCAATCAAATTGAAGAAAAGAAAAGACTGGTGCGTTTACATTTATCTATTTTACTATTTAACCTGACTAGCAACGTCACTACGCGTTTGTGGTAGTTTGTGTCAAGAGTGATTCTAGATTCTTGTGATTCTTTCGCCATGGTGAAAGACTACCATCCTTTCTCTTTCACATCTACTTTCCTACAGAAAACAATTGGGAATGCCGTATTCGCACTAACTCACAGTTCACATTTTATAAATATATGAAGAATGCTGAAATACTGAACAGTTTTCGATCTTGATTCAACCTTTGACATCCAATGTCATTTTTTCATGTGCATGTGTAACTGACACGAACCAGTGAGACTATGGGGCATGTTGTGAGGCTGAAAAGGTTTTGAAGTGCCTGTCCATTTAGAATTGTTTGCTATACTAAGAATGTCTACCACTCTTCAAAGTGCAAATTTTTGTCTATTTCTATGAATATAGCTAGCAATAAGTAAGTCTAAAGTTATGATATTTGAAAGAGAGAGTACGAAAACAATATAGTTATGAATGATGAATACTTGGAGCAGGTGGATGAGTTTGTTTATTTGAGAAGTATGTTGGCTGATAGAGATATTGAAAGAATGGTAAATGCAGGTAACTCCATTAATGGAAGACTGAATGCCGTTGACGCTAACGTATAACAGTCCAAAGAGGCGAAGCTAGCTGTCCATAATGGAGTGCTGGTATCTACCCTGATGTATGGCAGTGAGGCATGGAACTGGAGGAGGAAGGATGACAGTAGACTGAATGCTGTAGAAATGAGATCCCTGAGGCGTATATGTGATAAAACCATGTACGATCATGTGAGAAATGTGGTGATCCGCAAATAATGCAAGGCTGACGTAAGCGTAATGAGTCAGACTATGATAGGGACGCTCAGATGGTTTGGCCATGTGGAGAGAATAAACGAGGAAAGGAGTGTAAGGAGAATATATGTCGCAAATGTGAATGGTAAAAGAAGTCGGGGTCGCCCGAGGAAGACATGGCACAACTAAGTGAATCAGAAACTTGAGTCGAGCCACGTCAAGAGTCAGATGTATGAATGTGAACGAGGCAAGGAGTGTGTGCCAAGATCGATTTGTTTGGCGGTCTGTCCTCACTGCCTACCCCTGCGGTAAAATGGCTTGATGGTTAGTTAGTTTTAGCTACCTAACTTGACAAGCAATGTCATGACATTAAGGCAGGCCGCACACCGCAGCCACACGTTACATGAACGCAACATTTAGGTCGTCACAATATGCATGCTACATTTTTGCTTGAATATACACGGTGTCCGGAAACTCGTAGTACAAGCGGGAAACTGGTAAATCTACATAACATTCGGAGTCGATTCGTGATATAACTTTTTTGATTTGAGCTTTCGTTTTCGAGTAAATCGGGTCCGAAGTTGGAATTTTTTTGGTTAAATTTGAAAAAAAATTTTCACTAGGGGGTTGATTTCAGCTGTGTAATATCTTATAAAATGCATCGAAGGGTAAACCGGGCTCAAAAATTTTTTTAACCCTTTAGTTGCCGAAAAAATGGAAAAATAGAAAAAAAATAATATTATAATCGAAATGCTCAGATCGAAAAAAATAAGTTTTTTGGGTTCTCTACGTGATGTAGATTCACCAGTTTCCCGCTTGTACAAGTTTCCGGACACGTTGTATATATGTGTGTCGCGTACACTCACACCGGACGCACAGTTGTGGTTTATGCCTACTCGAAAATGTCGACATCATCTGACGACACGGATTTCTTGATGTGGCAATTAATGAGAAAAAAAGACGTTATTGGGTTCACCCATTTAATCAAGATTCTGCAATTTACGGTATTTAAAAAAAAAAAAAAAAATTTCGCCGATTTTGGTACAGATGATTTCTGTAATCCGTCTATTACTATAATCAGTGAGTCCATGGTTATATATATAATATAGGGTTTTTTTAAACTACTGCGATAAACTCCACATAAAATTCAATATTGTCTTTCACTTTTGCAAACCACTGCGCCACAAAAAACGAATGCGTTCGATCTTGAATGCACGTAGCGCGGCTAACGTCTCGCCACAAACTGCACCTTCTACAAACGTGTCCTTGGTGTGCGTGCTTGCGCGCAAATATAGGGGGGCGTTAAATGTGTCACCTTTCAAATGTGGTGCCACAGTTATCGTAATACAAATGTATGTCTAGTGTGCGGCCTCGCTTATAAAGTCCATGTTTTGATGGTGGCTAACTTCCCGTAAGAATAACAGTGATGATACACCGTTTTATTTTTACCCTCCTTTCTAAAGCTAGGTTAGGTTTGTCATTTTGGTAAACATTCCACTTTTATTAGGCATCTCTCTCTCTGGTTTCAATCCTGAGATTGGTTTGCAGCAATGTCATCTATTCGTTTCTTCCACTCTTCCCTGTCTTGTGCGGCTCTTTTGAAGTCTGCATATGATGAGCAGCGCACGTCCACCAGCAGGTCCTCCAGGTACTCTCGGCGTGGGCGTCCCCTAGCGTTTGTCCCCTCGGTCATACCCTCCATTATGGCATGTAAGAGGCCTTCTTGTCTTATTACATGGCCGATCCATCTTGCGCGCCTTTCGGACAAGGTCCTGAGCAGGTGCCTTCCTCCTTCGATTCTTTGGAGAACCTCTTCATTTGTTATGTGGTCTCTCCAGGAAATTCCTAATAGTTTTCTATAGGACCACATCTCAAAAGCCTCTAGTCTCCGTTTATCTCTTTCGGATAGGCACCATGTTAGGCATAGATTTTGGAAATTAATTTACGTATCTTAATTACTTCAAGAAACTTCCAATTACGTTTGGATAGATGCTAAAAGATGCATTAAAATTACATTTTTATTCAATGACCGCTTTTATTATTACTGTGACGATGCAAGATCACGGTACCGTGACGACATAAAAATGCAATAAAAATACGTTACTTATCACAATAATGCTGCAACTGTTTCAAATAGTGAGATACACAATGTACGTAGGTTTGTTTCATCCAAAGGAAAAAAGCGATCATTTTCTTGCATCTCACATACACACCGCACCGTGATGTCTCCCTACAATACTACTAGCCGTTACAATCATTTTGAAAGTATGGAATATAGTTACGAGTGAATTTCAAAAAAATATCAAATGTCTATGCTCTGCTGGTTTTGCTTTTTCTCTTAAACATATAATGCTGCAGTTACAGTTATCTTACACTCTAAATAACAACTAACAGTCGAAAATGAGACAAACGTTGAATGTACATCTGCACCCTCCAAATTTTTTTTTTGTTAAAAAGAACGACAAATATTCCCGGGTTACGAACAACCTGACAATATTTGAAAATCTCCTACTACCATCACGGAAAGCAGAAAATGTTGCTTGTGTTGTGTAGGAGGATTTAACCAGCCATGTGGGACGCCCGGGTGGGACTTAAATGTGATGCCAACTCAGCTACCGGCCAGTCAAAAAAACATACAATCATTATCATACACCTCCCTCACGATAAGGGAACGTAGCCATACTACGTGAAACGTTCGGGGGGGGGGTCTTCAAAATACCACGCTTGGTACAAATGAGCGGCGGGTTGCTTAGGTTAGGGGGGGGGGGGGTTAAAAATTGCAAAAAGTTTGTCACGTAGTATGGGTACGAATATTCCCTAAGATGTGTCTGTTTCTTCCAAAGGAAAAAGCAGTACTTTGGAGGAAACAGTCACGTATTTTGTGTGTCTCATCTTTTGTCTTACCATTATTTAATGTGATTGATTGTGTCTTTCTTTCACAGCCTGTCTTTCTGTCTGACTGTCTGTTTGTCTGTTTTCAGGTATCAGCCATGTCCTGCGATGACCCAGAAGGCCAGCGTCTATTCCTGGCGATCGCCAAGACCATCAAAGACGTGAGCTGGGTTGAGAGGAACATCCGCGTCTTCAACCAGCTCACGATCACGCCACCTTACCGGGTAGGTACACCTATACCCATCCCAAACCCATCGCAGCCTCCAAACACAATTCCTCTTCAAAATAACAAGTCTCTTTTATGAAACAAATTTGTCAAACCTCCAACTCCACACAGGAGGCCCTCGGGAAAATAATTTCTATGTTATCTTTTAAGACGTTGTTTGGGGGTTTTTTTTTAGGAGAGCATGGTTCTTGTAGAGCTGGTAACAACTGCTAACTAACCCTGTACAAATCGCAAGTGAACCCCACGGTGGAATTTGGCAGCCTCCTCTGATCTGGAGCCCTAAAATACCTGATAAAACCCCCGACTCTTTGCAGAAACAGATTTTCCCATCTTAACAAACGGATTGCAATCTTTAGAGCACAGGCATCAGGTGGGAATGCTGTCCTTGTTCTACCGGTATTATATTGTAAGAAGCTCCGAGAAACTAACGTCATAGATCCCCTCGGCACCAGTGCATAGTCGGGTAACACGCCAAACACGTGCCCAACGTATGTACATGATTGACATTTGTCACATGAGAACGGGTTGCTTCGATACGTTCTTGAGTTCAGCTCGGCTGTGGAACGATTTGCCAGCCTCTGTGTTTCCTCCTTCCTACAACATGGGTCTCTTCAAAACCCATGTTCATTCCTTCCTCTCCTCAAAAAGACACTGCACACAGCATCTTCAAAGATGACATAGGCCCTGAGGAAAATTATTTTCTTCAGGGCATCCTGTGTGGAGTTACTGTAAAAAAAATGTATAAATATACTTTATTCACTATTAAATATAAAATGATTTTATATATAACCGTATGTTTCCTAAATAAACTTACATAAAAAAATCTCCCAAAATTGCTATAGTGGTTAACTTGGCATTTTTTTTATCTTCCAGGTGGAGAACATATGCGGCGACCCCGATTCAAAAGAATACACCCATATTCGCAAGGTCGTAGAGCGACACATGCGGGAGCGCGCAACGTGCGAACAGTGACACTGCACGCGGTCGCCACACGACACCTGTCTACTCCACGCAGTCACCTGACATCACATCGCCATCACAAGACATCCACCCTGACAGACACCGCCGAGCTCACGACCGGATGTCGGGCCCACCCTAAAACCAAATACTATTATTGGAAATGTGATCTATGTCGATCAAATCGACAATCAGCATCAATTTCGTCAAGTGCCAAATCTCGTCCCATTTCAGTTTTTAATCAAATTGTATCAAATCACTTATCAAGCATGATGATCATGCTACCATGATGCTCTGTGGTTGAGGGGTAAAGCTCTCACCTAACAATCCGGAGGTCGCGTGTTCAAATCCCGAATTGCACAAGTTTCAATTTGGGAGGCGGGTATAGGTTCCGCCGCCTCTGGAACCATTTATGGGATAACCAACACCTCTGCCATAGGTCACCCCAAGTGGTTCGCTACCTTTGGTGATTTAACAGGGGTTTCCGAGGTCTTGGCGGTGGATGACCTGAACCCCAAAATTCCTGCCCACTCCTCAAACCTTTTTCCTACCCAGAACTCTCCTCTCCTTCCTTTCCTTAAAAAAAACCCTCCATACAGCATCCCCAAAGATGACATAGGTTCCGAGGGTTATTTTCCTCGGGGCCTCCTGTGTGGAGCTCACGTAAAAACCCTCCACACAGCATCCTCAAAGATAACACATGGGCCCTGCAGGGCCTCCTGTGTGGAGCTCATGTAAAAAAAAGTCAATTTTATTTGATTAATTTGTGTTGTTTCACAATTTATTCATTTAAATTCTGTATTTGTGGCACGTTCCAGAGTGGAAGATACTTTCAGTATCGCCCTGGTGAAAGGCCACCATTCAAAACCGAAACTTTGCTTGAAATGTAAATCTAAAGCCTCACAGTGTACACTAATTGGGGATGCCATAGTCTCACTGGCTCCTGATAGTTGTGAGCAGTTGGAAATCATGTGCGATACTCATGTAAAAAAATAAATTATTTTCAAATGATAACAAATTGATCAAAATCTGAAACGGGCCGAGAATGGACGTTTAACAAGAACCATTCAAATGTCAAAATATTAAAAATCATACTGATTGTTGATTTGTGATGATGTTAAATGTAATTTTCGATCTTTCAATTTTAAAGTCAAGTTGTTTCGCAGATATTCAAATATAACTTTGTCATCAATTGTCCTTCAGCGCCATTTTGTTTTTTTTTTACATTTGAAAGGTCACTATTAACCACTCATTTGCCGCTCGTGCGCCGGCGTATCATGAGACTTTACACGCGATTTTGACCCTTATGTATAAAGAAAGTGTATGAAGAACACGGTCAGAATCGCTTGCTCTATTATCGCTCTTTACCATAGAGAAAACCGCAATTAGATTGGTGACTCCATATAATTTATATTAATGATTTACCGGAGCGCGGGAACGTGCGCAGTTCTTGCGCATGCGCGGGAAAAATTCTTTGGTCTTCAACTTTGACCTTTCTATGTACGAAATTTCTCAAGGACGCTGTCAGAATCGCCGGACATTGGGTGTCATGGCTGCCACTTTTTGCGAACGCTAATTGGTTACAACCAACCCCATTTACTCGCGGCATTCAACGAGTTAAATGTCGATTCTAGGTGCGTTTCAGCTTTCTATCAAACTGTAAGCCAGTATTAATATAGGCCTAGTTTGATACCCACATCGGGTACTGACTTAATCCATTTTCAGCAGAAGTTATGTATGTTAGTAATGAGAAACAACATGATAGTTGTCCTCTTCTGCTGATCGCAATTTTGTTCAAAAGCTGAAATGAACCTATAAACAGCATTTAATGGGAATCTTTCAACTGTCAAAAAACAAACAACAATGTAACATTGTCATCAAATGGCGATTCCCCGTTTTTTTATTGACATTTGAAAGGTCCCCCTTTAAAAGCTGATTCTAGGTGCGTTACAGCTTTCTATCAAACTGTAAACCAGCATTAATACAGGCCTAGTTTGATACCCATATCGGGTACTGACTTAATCCATTTTCAATGAGCAACAACGTGATAGTTGTCCTGCTGATCGCGATTTGTTCAAAAGCTGATATGGACCCAGATACGGCATTTAACGGGACTCTTTCAACTGTCAAAATGGCGCTGAATTGCCATTTGACTACAATGTAACTCATTGAATATTGATTTTTTTTAAATTTTGGATTTTTCCTGCGCATTCTTGAATCATATATTGTGGGTTCGTGTCGGGTTTGGCAGTGAAGTTCAGTAGAAACATCATTTTTAAGGCGTGGAAAAAAATCTATTTGATAGATTTTTAAAAAATGTGTAAATTTTCACGGTATTGCGCGTTTTCATCCTGTGACAAAATATCCCCGACAAAACATCTGCTAAAACTTAACCTAACCTAACAAAAATGAGACAAAAATAATACAGACATTCTTTAAAGACAATAAATTATCATTGAAGAAGATAACAATAATAATCTAAACGAAAATAAGAAAGAGAACAACAGAAAAATAGAAACAGATGATCGCAACTGGACTCTGGAACCCAGAATCTCTCGTCTAACCGGCACATGCGCGTTTACCAATTCCGCCATTGCCACCTTCTGTCAAACATCTGTATTATTTTTGTCCCATTTTTTTGTTAGGTTAGGCTAAGTTTTAGTAGATATTTCGTTGGGCAATGTTTTGTCAGAGGATATTTTGTCGCGGGTTGAAAAATCGCGAAACCAATTTTCACAAAAAATATACGTGCAAAGTTTTGAACAATTTTTCACGTAAAAGTGTTATGTTTTTTATAAGATTTTTTTTTTCTTTGCTTGATATTTTACAAAAAACATACATCCTCTGATGTAATGGTTGAAGAAATTGTGATCTGCAACTTTTTATAAGCCCTCTGCACCACTAACCAAATTCTTATTTAACTTTCACAAATTTTAAGATTCAAACTTTCAAAGAAATTTTTTTTTTAATGCGATTTTAACCCTTATGTATAAAGAAACTGTATGAAGGACAAGGTCAGAATCGCTTGCGTGATAGTTCACAAAAACATTGAAAAACCTATCAATTTATCAAACAAACGCAGGTAATGTTGTTTTTATAGATAGTTTATTGTTCAAGAAATGTGTTTCGGTAAATAAAATAAACTATAATAAATTTTCGAGTATGCAATAAAAGAAAAAGAAGATGTTTTAGAAATGGCTCTCGACCGGTTAAACTTTGACGAATTTTAAAATTTAATCGAAGATTTAAATGCATTTTTCTTTTAATTTCCATGTTTTTTCTTTTTCTATAACAGCCTCTGTTGTTGAGTAGTAAAGATTTTTGGCTGCGAATTCGGAGGTCGCAGGTTCAAATCCCAGCATTAATTTGTTGGTATTGGTTACCTCAAAAGGTTGAAGGTAGTGGGAAGGGATTCCTGGCTATTCAAATATGGTCACCAAACATGGCTAAAGTCATTTCAATCAACGTTTCAATTCTGAATGGTGATTTTACACCAGGGCGATACTGAGAGCATCTTCCACTCTGGAACGTGCCGCAAATATACTTAATCAAATAAAAATTATGCGCATCCCGGATTTGAACCTGTGATCTTCGGATTGTTTGCACTTTTATCCGGATGTTGTGGTGTTGATCATCATAACATTACAAAAGTGGCTGCACAGCTCTGCTGTCGTAAGGTGAAGTTGATATTTGACAGTGGTGCGGAGTGAATTAATTAAAAATGCATACCTATCTGATTTGTGGAACTTTCTTCGATCATTTACAATTCCTGGAAATGTTTTAAAAAAATAAATATATGATATATTATTATAAATGTTGTTTTATTTTTTTGAGATGTGCAAATCCGCAAATAATGCAAGGCTGATGTAAGCATAATGAGTAAGATTAAGAAAGGGACGCTCAGATGGTTTGGACATGGGGAGCGAATGAACGAAGAAAGTAGTGTAAAAATAATATACATGATGTAAGCATAATGAGTAAGATTAAGAAAGGGACGCTCAGATGGTTTGGACATGGGGAGTGAATGAACGAAGAAAGTAGTGTAAAAATAATATACAATGCAAATGTGAAGGTAGTAGAAGTCGGGGACGCCTGAGGAAGACATGGCACGACCAAGTGAATCAGTTACTTGAGTCGGGCCATGTCAAAATAATAATAGAAGAGTATATATGAGACGATGTATGAATGTGAGTGAGGCAAAGAGTGTGTGCCAAGACCTATTTGTTTGGCAGTCTGTCCTCTGCCTACCCCTGCGGATGATTAATGATGATTCTGTAAGAGTTAGGCATCCAAAATAGGCCATCAAATTAGGGGGCGGGCATGGGTACCGCTGCCCCGGCAACCATTTATTGGATGACCAACACCCTTGCCATTGATCACCCCAATTGATTTGTCATCCCGTTTGGACACTTGGCAGAGGTGCCCGAGTTTGTGGGGTGATGCATTTGGATAGGGAGAGACTGGTTGAGGGAGACCTTTTGCCTTGCACCGCAGTGGGAGGGATGGATTCATCTGTTCGCAGCTCCTGAACACCCTGGTTCTTGGGGTGAGGTTTGTCCGGGTCTTGGCCGCTGCATGGCAGGCCGGATCGGGAAAGAATGGTTGAGGGAGTCCTCTTGACTTCTCTAACGGTACTGTCTCAGAACATCGCCTTGCACCGCAGTGGGAGGGATGGATTCATACCTTCGCAACTCCTGAACACATTGACCCCCAGAATCCTACCCACCCCAAATACCATTTCCCTTCCCAGAACTTCCTCTCCTAAAAAGACCCTCCACGCAGCATCCCCAAAGATGACAGAGACCCTGAGGGGAATTATTCCCTTTTTCCTTCCCAGAACTTACTCTCCATCCTTTTCCTAAAAAGACCCTCCACACAGCATCTCCAAAGATGACGATGACACATGCCCCGAGAGATGCAGAAGGCAAAAATAAATAAAAACATATGTTATTATGTAGTAATATTTATTTATTATATTAACATATCACACCAAAGTATGAAAATTCACGTTTTATGTTTTTTTAATCACAATGTAAATTTTTGTTACCGATAAACATTGTATTTAAATAGAAAAATTTTGGTACATAATTAGTTTGAATGACTATGAGTTTCCTTCCCAAATATTCATCATATAGATAAAAATGTATAAAGTCAATGTTTACTCAATATCCCAACCAGAGTCAAGCGCATACACAACAAAGAA
Source organism: Limnephilus marmoratus (assembly GCA_917880885.1). Lineage (NCBI taxonomy): Eukaryota > Metazoa > Arthropoda > Insecta > Trichoptera > Limnephilidae > Limnephilus > Limnephilus marmoratus. The sequence goes on from OU862907.1 coordinate 65,869,735, forward strand.
ATGGTTTATTCACAATATATCTGTTAAATATGGAAATGCACTGTTAGAAAGGATCAATCACTCAATTTATCTACGTATATATAAAAATCAAAATATGCTTCCTTCTGTCTATATATGTGAAATGGCTGTGTTGCTAAACCATTCATCCGATTGCAATGAAACTTTGGGGATTTGATGTGCGCGTGTACATGCTATTTTCTATATACAATAGTGAGTTCTGGCATCATGAAATTATGCATTGCTAATCGTTCATCCGATTCGATGAAACTTTGGGGATTTGATGTGCATGCCTGCGATGGTTTCTATATATAGAGGTGAGCTCTGGCGTTATGAAATTATTTCCTAAACTATTCATTCGATTGCAATGAATGAATGGAACACGTAAGTGTGGAGAGAGAAGGCGGAGTGGGAAGGGGCAAATGGGAAAGGACACGCAGGGAGAAACAATTTCTTTATTAAGTGGCATTGAAACGCATGCCGGGAACTTGCTAATACAATAATAATACAGAATGATGCCTTGGTCTCAGGATGTTGTTCGTTTAAAGTTCGAAATTAGAAGAGGTAAATTTGTTTCTGTACTGAAAACAATAGAAAATGGTTTGAATGGTAAAACAGGGAGTTATTAATTTGGCTATATTGATAAATTAAAATGAGAATAGAGACATCTATTGACAATCGACGAAATCAAAGTCTCCTTTAATAGAAGAAATATTCCAAACGAATCTTCCGAATCAACCCTCCATTGATATGCTTGGTGTGACCAGCTCAGGTAAGGGGGCTCCATCGAAGTTAGAGTTAACCGGTCAGCAACTTAAGAAGATATAAGCGTTAAAAATACAATAGCAGTCAAGTACAATAAGCGTGTTTATACGTCAGCGCGTGTGTTTCCATAGAAATCGTTCTAACTCCGTTATTGTTTTAGTTACATCCCTAAAACAAAAAGTTATAGGTCGATAGTAGATCAAGCTGTACATTCCTATCAAGTTGTCCATAGAAATACATAACAGGAATATGCTGTCAGTCGCGTAGTTGACACAAATATTTACCCGCCCAAATTTACTACCGGCGGCTCGACCGCGCTCGACATTTTTAATTTTTATTAAATATTTTTATATGAAATGATGAAAAAGTGAGGTGACAAAAGTGTTTATTACACATTTATACAATAGAATAAGTATTGTTTTTTTACATAATCTGTGATTTTAGTACCGTTTTCACATCATGTGAGTCATTTTTAATGTTTGTGTTCTAAATTTTAATACATATTTACAAATGCTAATATTTATTTGTAATATAATAATTTGAAAGCTTATTTTGTAACCTTTCTAAAACAGTTTTTAGTATTCGGCTACGTTCAGAAATGTTTCATTTATAGAGCTTTAATTGTGAAGCGGTAATAACAAAAAGTTTTCGTAAAATGTCATTTCGTTTGAGACAGTTTAAGGGCTTAAATGGCGATTTTCAGAGGGGTTAAAATGCCCAGTTGGGTTTTGAACACATCGTAAGTTGATTTATGAACATATTCTAGGTTGATTTTGTAGTCAAATTGCTATGGGAAACATTGGTTTCACAGATGTGCACATTTAAATTTTTCTATGGTTAAATTCTAGATTTGCATATAAAGTGTGGAGTCTTCTCTTTCTAACACTGTTTAAATCCTATTTCTCACCATGACAGTAAGGGAGACAAAACGATTTATTAAACCTATGTGAGTTGGAACAAATTTGGTCTCCTGTGATTATATATGTTAACGTTATTTATATAGTTGCCTTGAATGCCGAAATAGCTGTCACAAAACTAAAACTAAAATACTGGCAAAAATTAATAATAACATAATAAAATTTCATTAAAAAAAAAACTAATTAAATACAATAATAAATCATTATATTGCTGCATATTATGACATGAATGCAATTTCCACAGTGAAAACCTTGCCAAAAGTCACTGAGAAACAGCCTCATGTCTTCCCCATATGTCCCTACTTAATTTTATTAGTACGAAAAAGACAACAGGTGTACACGATCATTGAATTTGTATTTTTTAATGAAAATGAAATATGCTAAATGCAAGCAATGCGTCTTTATGAGTACCATGTTCGCTTCAACTCTGGTTGGGATATTATAATTCAATGCCTAATATACAGTGAAACTCTCTTAAGAAGTTTTCCAAGGGACCGGGGAAAAAAAACTTCTTAAGTGGGAAAACCTCTTAAGTGGGATTCAATTTTAGCCATTTAATAACTCGAGTGCGGGACATACGTCATTCCTATGTCAAAACAAGCTTATATGCTCCAATGGTAAAAAAAAGTAATATATGTATATATATATGTATACATATACATCTTACCTTATCCATATACATATATATTGTATATATACATCTTCTAGTAGTTACACATCATGGTATTAGTATTACATATTTGGAAAAAGGTGGGAATGTGAAATAAATGAAAAATGGTAGAACATAGTTGAATATAAAAAGTTTATTGACACATGCCTACATATAAATTATTATTTTTTTTCAAAATATTTATCAATGGTTGATTGCTTAACTCTTTTATTAAATTCTTTTGTTGCAAAATTTTGCATTTCTGCCAAATAACCCTTAAAGCACTCGGGCACTTCTATACTCCCCATCAAGAAATGCTGAAAGGCATCTAAGTGGGCGAGAGCTTGCCCACAGGTTGGGATTTTCTTTGAGTTTTCATTATCCTCAGCCGCATCTTCTTCATCCTCTTCTGGTTCCTCGGAGCACAGATCGGATATGTCCTGTACTCCACAAGGAACCAATTCTGAATCGATTCGGACGTAATCCAAAAATGTCTCCGGCAACTCCATTCTTCCCCGGAGAACATCCCATGTTGCACTGAAATCACCTTCGGGCTGCTCTCTCTCTTCCGGGGTGTCCTGGAACCCAGCTTTCCTGAAACAGTTGGCAACGGTTTGCTGTGTCACCGAGCTCCAGGAAGACGAAAGGAAGCAAACGGCTTCGAGCAAATCCAATTTATAAGTTTGATTTTCTTCACTCATCTTTTGTAGCAATCTACAGACCATTTTTTTTCTGAAGTGCTGCTTCAGGGAAGCAATTATTCCCTGGTCCATTGGTTGCAGCACTGATGTTGTATTGGCGGGAAGAAATTCCACCCTTACATTTTTCAAATAGCCAAGGTCTTTTGGATGTGCAGCGCAGTGGTCCACAAACAAAATTATTTTTCTGTCTTGTGCAGCCATCTTCCTGTCCATGCTGAGGAGGTATTCATGGAACGTCTTGCATGTCATCCATGCCGATTTATTGTTCCGGTATGTGCACGGAAGGTTCCTGATATTTTTAAAACATCTTGGGTTTTTGGCCTTCCCGATTACCCATAATGGCCACTTGTCGGAACCATCCGCATTGGCACATACCAGAACTGTTATCCTCTCCTTGCTCCGTTTCCCGCCATGGCAGGCCTCTCCTTTGAAGGCAAATGTCTTATCTGGCAACATATTAAAAAATAGTCCGCATTCATCTGCATTGTACACATCACTTGGCTTGTAACCTGCCAGAAGACCTGGCAGCGTGGTGGTCCTCCATACATCTACTACCTCCATATTTACACTGTTGCACTCCCCATTGACTGTTTTGTACACAATGTTAGCACGTCGCCGGAATCTGTCGATCCAGCCGTTGGAGGCTGTAAATGGAATATTTAGCCTCCGTGCTATATCTTCAGCCTTTTCCTTGATTATTGGTCCACTTAAGGGAAGGTTGAGAGCGCGTTTTTGTCTGAACCATTCCAGAAGGACAGCCTCCACCTTCTCGTACTTGCTGGACTTCGTCTTCTGGCGATTCAAAGGTCCTGTTTCCTGCGATTGTTTGAAAATATTCTCCCTGTTCGCCACTATTCCATTCAATGTTGTCACCGGAATCGCGAGCTTTTTCGCCAATTGAATGCGCGTTTCTCCGCGCGACGCGTCTACTTCTCTGATGATTTCAAGTTTTTGGGAAATCGATAATGGTTTTCGTTTTACAACAACCGGTTTAGGCACTCCCGATAAAAACATGATTAAGAAAAACGTGCACAAAAATTGTCAGATTATCGGAAAACAGTGGAAATGTGAAGGTCGGCGGGTAAATATCGGTAGCGAAAAAAAGCGATATTCGGCGGTATAATACTGGAAACAATCACTCGAAAATCAATGGAAAAGCGGCGGGTCGGCGGTTTGGAAATGCGATATTCGGCGGTATGACTCTGGAAAAAATAACTCGAAAATCAGTGGAAAAGCGGTAGGTCGGCGGTTGAGATATGGGACAGTCAGTGGAATATAGCGTTGGTCAGAGAGTTCAGTAGGTAAAAAATCGGAAAAGCGTAGGTCAGCGGGTGAAGAAATAGAGGGTTGATGGTTGAGATGTTGGTGGCGAAACGTTAAGATCGAGACTAAACCAACCAAAACAAAACCATCCCATGGAGACATTCCTAAATATTTTAATCCCTTATCGGCAAAAGAGAAAGTCAACACAATCTTAAAACTGTTAAAAACCTTACGTATTTTCGAGGATGGCATAATATTATGTACGTACATAGAAAAGCCACTCGAATTCGGATAGTAAAAGTTGCAGCATGAACCAAAAGGTTCATACTGTTGATCTTATTTTAAATTGGTGTAAAGGCAATGGATTATACTTGTTGGTGATTACTCGCGCTTAACTTGACAGTTGAAGACAGCGCCGTGGATATACGCTGTCTCTATGAACTGAGTGAGAAAGAAAGACTTGTTTTGGTTAATTTTAGCAAGCGGTTTGACAAAAGGACACCTGCACGTAATTTTGTTTGTAAACAAACTTTGATGATAGCGGGTTTTACTTAGCCTCAGAGAAAGCGTTCCGCGTGCTAAAACCTTGCCATGGCCCTACGCAGAAAAATCTCACAATGTCCTACGCGGAAAACTGTTTATTATTTGGCGGACGTAACTTTTTTGCACGTTTGCTGCTTGCTCGAATGGCGTTAATGTGTCGGAAATCGGAGAGCCTATTGTTATCTAGGTACCTACTGTGTTTTCACCAGGCACAGTTGCCTATCTTATATTTTTAAAGATATTTTAATCCTTTCCTATGAAAACAATACGCGCAGCCCAATATTATGTACCTACTTACCTACCTAGGTAGCAGACGTCGAATATCTACGATTTCGCGCGTAAATAAATGGTTTGAATCAGAAATAAGTTAGGTACCTAGGTATATCATACGAGCTGTTTGACGCTAGAATTATAATCCGTAAACGCATCCAAAGTTGGTAGGTACATACATAAAACTATCGAATTCAGCCTCGCGGTCAATACAAAACAACTACAAAAATCATTTGCGAAGTTTCGTTTCAATCCAAATTTTAAATTTATGCATACCTACCTACGTATTTCCTAACCTTCAAACATAATTTACGAAAAATGTCAGATGAAACATGATTCACGGCAAGTTTGATTGAAAAAAAAAACGTAATTATAATGCAACTTTTATCCATTTAACTTTTTACCATCTCCCCGGCATATTTAATCATGTTGTTACGTAATAATAAAGCTAAGCATATTTATTTGAAGGTGAAATATTCCGTATTAAATTAACCATGATCCGATTTGACAATCAAAAGTTTTTCGTGTTTTACAAATTCGATGGAATAAAAATTTTATACAATAATATTATGAAACCTCTCTATGTTCAGTATCAAAAGGAAGATTATTTAAAGGAGGAGTCAAATGTATGCAAATGTAGATCTAGCCCACGTTGTCATTAAGGCCGAAAAATACACGAAAGGTTATATTAAACTCAACCTTAAAGACGCTTGCATATTCGTTACATAATTCCGCATTGCATATTTGTTCCACATGTCACATTGCTATTGTAGGTACCTAGGGGTGGTTACGGCTTACTGCCCGGCGGGCGGCGGCCGACAACCGACAAAGGGTCTGTTTATGGTCTCAGGTACTAGGGATCGTGCGTTATCTGTGAAGCCCACGTCTTTCAATTTATGACTAGGAAAAAGGTTCATTTTAGATATGTATTTTGCGGCACAATATTTCGTTTGTGTTGATTTTACCGCCGGATTTCAAAAACCTCTTAAGCGGGAAGCAGTTTTAGCTGTAAAACTTCTTAAGTGGGAAAAAATCGTGTTTTTTGTATGGAATTTTCAAGGGACCGAAAATCAAAACTTCTTAAGCGTGAAAACTTCTTAAGTGGGAACTTCTTAAGCGAGTTTTACTGTAATTCAGATCAACTAAACATGTCACATACTACACTTCTAATTTCACCTTTTTGCCATCTTCAGACGACGTATCGCAGTCTCCTTTCCTTTTTTCCGTGACAGGTTTCACAATATCTATGGTTTCCACTTTGATAACGCTATCGGAAGTGTCCATTTTTAATTCAGCATCTCCGTTTTCCTCTTTTATAACAACAGGAGACTCGTTAGCAACTGATTCTACTAAAAGCGATGAGTCTGTTTTTTCTGATTCTTCCGTAAGCGATGACGCAGTTTTATCTGATTCTGTGTTTTTAGCTACCTCGTCTAAAACAGGTGTCGCTTTTTCCTTGTGATAATCGTTAAATTTGGCCTGACTTTCGCTGGACGTATCTTTTTTTAACAGCTCGCGCAAGGCCATCGTTGCGTATGTACTCGCAGGCAATGTCATATCAACCAAAAGCGCCCGGTATTTTCCGTCTTCGACGTCCCCGGCGACCTTTTTCCCTTGAAGTTCGTCCAAATCCGACAAGATCAAATCGCAATAGGGATCTGTATATCGGACGATCTTCCACGTCAGATTTTCAGGCTTCAAAACTATCTTTCGATAAGTGCCACTCAGACAGTAAGCTTTTACTTTTTGCTTTAGCTCGAGCGTTAGGTTATCTTCTTTAACGATGATATCTTCGTAGAATTCTTTCATGTTCGGCGGATATTCTATGCTATACCCCGGTAAAGGTAAAACAATATCCCAAATAGTATATTGCGTTAAATCTTCTTCAGTTAAAACTTTAACTTTGATATCTTTTTGGTTTGATTCGGGATATTTGGCTCCGCGTTTTCGAGAGTTGTCTTTTGCCTGTTGCTGCGGTTCCTCTTCTTCGTCCGCCTCTTCGAGGGATTCCTCGAGGACCTCCTCGGTATTTGCGAGTTCCTCGGGATTGAGGGGCACCAGGTCTCCGACGTGAGGAGTCAGACCCCAGCGACGGATGCGTTCGGAGACGCAGCGGTTCCATACCCAAGATTGGTACGAATGGATGTATAATAACCTGGAAAAATTATAAAATAGTTAATTGGAAACATTAAATCAACTGTGCGTAAAATCCCACATGCCACAAAAGAAATTTTCCCGCAAATGTATTAAAAAATATGGCAGCTGCGCTTGTGCAAATCAAAAAAAGTTCAATGCAGCCAACATAAAAACGTCATCACGTTATTAGTAAAGATGTAGAAACACCGTTTAACAGTCACCGAGCAGAAATACAGTTTAACGGTTTTTAAACGTTTCACTAAAATACCAAGAGCTTTGAAAGATCGGCGATATGAAGATAGACTCAAGGAATTAAGATTACCAACCTTAACCTCTTGTTTGCCAGGGTAGGCCAGCAAAAAGCACCACCAATTATGACGCGGCATCCATGACACCCAATGACATTTCGTGTCCAGCGATTCTTGACACTGTCCTTCACAAATTTTGTACATAGAAGGGTCAAAATCGTAGATAAAGGAATTTTTCCCGCGCATGCGCAAGAACTGCGCACATTCCCGCGCTCCGGTAAATTATTAATATAAATTATTTGGAGTGACTAGGCGCATTGCAGGTATCGCTATGGTAAAGGGCGATAATAGAGCAAGCGATTCTGACCGTGTTCTTCATACACTTTCTTTATACATAAGGGTCAAAATCGCGTGTAAAGTCTCATGACACACCGGTGCACGAGCGGCAAACAAGGGATTAAAAGATAGAAGAGAAAGGGATGACTTGATCGAGACCTTCAAAATTTTATCTGGACACTACAGCTGCCCCCCTGCCCCTGCCTGGCATCCAAGGAATCTTCACTACTAATAAAAATATAGTTCTCCGTGGACACTTCCTTGCAAATAGAGTGGTGGATGCTTGCAACAAACTCCCACAACATGTCATCGATGCAACTAACATAAACCAATTCAAAGCTCTATTGGATTCATATTTGGAGAGAAGAAAGGACTAACTTAGTTAAAAATTAAAATTTACTGTCAAACTATTGTGAAATTAGATATGAGCGCATCAGCGGAATGCTGCCTGCTCATTATATAATAATAATAAAGTGTTTTTTTTATTAGTAAGACTGTACAACTTTGGGAAAGATCATGTCGGGGTCACCAATTACGATGATTTATGTGAAGTGCAATACTAGATCCAATACTGCAATGCAGATCCTAAATCTATGTTTAACTCATTTAATGCCAATCACTCCCACGAGCGGACCAATCCAACGAACTTTTAATGGTAACAAAAGCTCCTGGTAACGAATGGGTTAAAGAGGTTTTTTATGCGAGTACCGCACAACAGTCCTAACTGCCATCAACAGTCTACAAACTGCCGAAACTGTAGCGTCCCCAATTGGGCAAGGCTAAAATTAGTGGGGACAGAAAGTGAGCATTCCTTCGGCACCAGTGTACAGTCGGGAAACACTCCAAACGCGCGCTCAACATTTTTACACAGTTAACGTTTATCACACGAGAATGGGTATTTTTCTACAACTCATTTTTGAGTTTAACAGCTCGGCTATGGAACGATTTGCTGGCATTAACAACGTGGGTCTCTTCAAGACCAATGTTCATTCCTTCCTCACCTCAAAAAGACTCTTCACACGGCATCTCAGATGACATAGGCCCTGAGGGAAATTATTTTTCTCAGGGCCTCGTGTGTGGAGTTAATGTAAAAAAATAAAAAACAACAGAAATTTTGGGAACAGGTGTTCGAAGGAACTGTGAAACTGGGAGGGTCAACTGTCCGGGAAGTTCAACTGTCCGGAGGGGTCAACTTTCCGAGGGATTAACTGTCCAGGGAGATCAACTGAGGGGGGGTCAACTGAGTGGGGGTCTACTGTCCGGAGATCAAGTCCTACTGTCCAGGGATCATCTACTGTCTAGTGGAGTCAATTGTCCAGGGATCAGCTGTCCAAACAGCTCCAAACTTTGAGAGGCGGGTGTTGATACCGCCGCCCCGGAAACCATTTATTGGATAACCAACACCTCTGCAATAGGTCACCCCAAGTGGCAAGCTACATTTGGTGACTTAGCAGGAGTACCCGGGTTCATTGGTTGAGGTTTATCTAGGTTTTGGCGGCAGATTTTTTTTTTTACATGTGCTCCACACAGGAGGCCCTGAGGAAAATAATTTCCCTCAGAGCCTATGCCATATTTGGGGATGCTGTGTGTAGGATTTTTTAAGGAAAGGAAGGAGAGGAGAGTTCTGGGAAGGAAAAGGGTTTAAGGGGTGGGTAGGAATCTGGGATTCAGTGTGTCCTGGTCATCCGCCTCCAAGACCTAGACAAACCTCACCCCATGAACCCGGGCACCCCTGCTAAATCACCAAATGTAGCAACGTACAAAACACTTGGGGTGACCTATGGCAGAGGTGTTGATTATCCAATAAAGTTCCCGGGGCGGCAGTACCCATTCCCGCCTCCCAAATTGTAAATGATGTTTGAAATAAAAGATGTTTCTGCCCACCAACTGTGTTACAGGCCGGATCGAGAGAGACTGGTTGTGAGATCTATTGACGTCTCCAGCAGGACTCTAACGGACTATCGCCTTACACCGCAGTGGGAGAGATGGATTCATATGTCCATCACTCATGGACATACTGACCACTGGATTCCGACCAACCTGTCATTTTCAGAACTTCCCCTCCTTCCATTCTTAAAAAGACCCTCCACACAGCATATCCAAAGATGACAAAGGCACTAAGGTGAATTATTTTATTCAGAAGCTAAGGACGGCCGGCGTAGTGCAGCGGTAAGGCACTTGACTCGCATTCCAAAGGTCGCGGGATCGAATCCCGGCGTGGCCACTAAATTTTATTTGATTAATTTGTGTATTTCACAATTTATTAATTTAAAATAATAAATAGTATATTTGTGGCACGTTCCAGAGTGGAAGATACTCTCAGTATTGCCCTGGTGTGTAAGACCACCATTCAGAATTGAAACGTTGCTTGAAATTTTTCAATTTGGGAGGCGGGAATGGGTACCGCCGCCCCGGGAACCTTTATTGGATAACCAACATCTCTGCCATAGGTCACCCCAAGTGGTTCGCTACGTTTGGTGACTAAGCAGGGGTGCCCGGGTTCATGGGGTGAGGTTTGTTCCTTTCCAGAACTCTCCTCTCCTTCCTTTCCTAAAAAAAAACCCCTCCACACAGCATCCCCAAAGATGACAAAGGCCCTGAGGGAAACTATTTTCCTCAGGGCCTCCTGTGTGGAGCTCATGTAAAAAAAAAAATAGCATTAGCCGTGTTTGGTGACCAGATCTGAATAGCCAGTTACTTCCCCACCTTCCTCTTCCCTGTATCCCTCCCCTCCCCACTACCTTCAGCCTCACAACATACCCCGATTGGGGATGCCGTAGTTCAACTGGCTCCAGACGGGAGCAGTTGGGACTCTTGTGCGGTATTCATGTAAAAAAAAAAAAAAAATAATGTAAACAAGGGGGTCAAATAATTGAGGGATCTACTGTCTGGGGATCAACTGTCTAGGGGGGGTCAACTCTCCGGGGGATCATGAATGGTTAATTAAATTTTCTTGACTATTGTAAGCATACCTTGTATTTCTTGGTATCCTCTCAAGCGCCGTGACAAAGTCTGCCTTCGCATTATGCGCTAGACCCTGCAGCAGGCGCACCTCAGTGCCCATAGCGCGGGGCGGCAGGGCTGCCAGGGCTGCTGTAGCGTCCCCGGATGTGCGGTAAAGTCTCAGCGCAGGCCCCACATCGGGCCCCGCAGCCTCGGGGCAGAGCAGCAGGGCTACAGCGGCTGCGAAGTCGCCCAGCAGCAGACAGCGTCCCACTCGGTGGGTTGGGATGTCGGCGCGGGAGCCAAATCTGGAATCAACAAATTCATACACACTTATAATAAACGATGTTTCGTTAGACTTTACAGTGGGTGCCAACATAACAAAATGACAGAAATTATTGTAAATGGCCGCGAATTGAACTGCCTCCCTCCTGCGTGAAAGTAAATTTTCATTTTACACAATTTAAATTTTGGATGCAGTATTTTCCATCGCCCCGAATGCAAAAAGTTGACTTTTATAGTAATTAATATGAATGTAAAATTTTTCTAAAAAATGTTCGAATTAACGTGTTCAGTCATTTCGAAAAATTACCAAAATTTTAAATGCAAACCAGAAAATTTAAAAATGGCTAATTTCTAGATAAAATTACTGATAACGAAAAGAAAATAAAAAAAACATACATACATATTTTAGTAGGTAAATGTATTATAAACATTATCTTCAATAGCACTTTTTGTCATTTCATGTAAAAATCTATACATATATAAAAATCAAAAAATGTATTTAAATGAGTATGTGTATGAGATGTCTATGTGTTGCTAAACCATTCATCTGATTGCAGTGAAACTTTGGGGATTTGATGTGTGCATACCCGCGATGATTTCTATATATACTGGTGAGCTCTGACATTATGAAAATTGTAGTGGCACACTTGAATAAAGATATTGTATATACATTCAACACATACCGGGAACTCGCTAATATCATATTCTATTACCTCTGCAGTCCATAGTAGTTGAGGAACCCCTTCTGCTGCAGCGATAGCGCGGCGGCAGAGATTTCCTCGTCGCTGGCAGTCACGTTGCGCAGCGCGATGCGAAACCGGTTGCCGCGCAGGTAGCCGAGCCGCAGATGCGTCGCGCTGAAACGGAAGTTACCCACCGAAACATTGCGCAGGCGGCGACAACTGGACAGGATGCGACGAGGGTCCACCTAACAAAAACAGGCGTTATTTGGCGATAACAAATTAGCAAAAAAGGCTTTTCATGGTCACTGACAAAATGTTTCCGTAAGTTTTTTTGTTGTACCATTTTAAATTTTTTTTTTTTTTTTTAAGGGGTATTCATTCACCCCACAAGAATCACAACTGCTCCCGTCTGGAGTCACTGAAACTATGGCATCCCCAATTGAGGTTTGTTTTAAAGGGTGAAGGTAAGTGGGGATGGGAAGGAGATAGGTAAGAGTAAGGTGGGGAAATACCTGGCTATTCAGAACTAGTCACCAAACACGGCTTAAGTCATTTCAGACAACGTTTCAATTCTGAATGGTGGTCTTACACCAGGGCGATACTGAGAGTATCTTCCACTCTGGAACGTGCCGCAAATATACTATATATTACTTTAAATGATTAAATTGTGAAAACACAAATCAATAAAAAATAAAATAAATTTTACTTGTGCATGCTGGGATTTGAACTTGCGACCTCTGGATCGCTAGTCGAAGGCTTGACCCTTGACCACGGAGGCTGTCAGTATTTGATATGTAAAAAATTTATTATTTAGAAATATCAAATAAAAGATAATTTTATCTAGTTTAAATGGTCTAATGGGAATCTAGTTTCAATTTGGGAGGCATGTATGGGTACCGCCGCTCCGGGAATCATTTATTAGACAGCTAAAACCTCTGCCATAGGTAACCCCAAGAGGTTGGCTACTTTTGTCTAGGTTTTGGTGGCCGGTGCTATCGCCCACCTATTGGTGGCAGGCCGAAATGGGAGAGACTGGTCGAGGGAGACCTTTTGACCTCTCCAGCCGGACTCTCTCGACTCATCGCCTTGCTCCGCAATGGAAAGGATGGATTCATACATCCATCACTCCTGGACACATTGACCCCCAGATTCCTACCCACCACTTATACAGTAAGCGTCAAACTTTACAGCCGACCTGAACTGATACGAACCATTCTCGCGCAGGTTGTCGCTTTACAATTACCGTAAGCGAAAGATGCATAAAAACATATGTGCGACAGAGAAAGACGAGGGCGGGGCGGCTTGCCACTTTCAAGACCTTAAACTCGCCTATTGCAACGATTTCTGTATCAACATCAGGTCGGTATTAAAGTTTTTTTGTTCACATTAGCTCCACACAGGAGGTCCTAAGGAAAATAATTCCCCTCAGGGCCTATAAGGTCTTTGGGGATGCTGTGTGGAGGGTATTTTTAGGAAAAGAAGAAGAGGAAGTTCTGAGAAGGAAAAGGGGATGGGTAGGAATTTGGGGGTCAATGTGTCCAGGAGTGACGGACGTATGAATCCATCTCTCGTTCCAAGGCGATATTCGGTGATAGGCGATATTCCGAGAGAGTCCTGCTGAAGAAGTCAAGGGGACTCCCTTAACCATTCTCTCTTTATCCGGCCTGTCATGCAATTGATGGGCAGACTCATCCACCGCCAAGACCCAGACAAACCTCATCCCATGAACCCGGACACCCCTGTTAAGTCATCAAACTTAGCGAACCACTTGGGGTGACCTGTGGCAGAGGTGTTAATTGTCCAATAAATGGTTCTCGGGGCGCTGGTACCCATACCCGCCTTCCGAATTAAAAAAAATTGGCATGTACTATACCTTTATCCTTCCCAGAACTTCCTCTCCTTCCTTTCCCTAAAAAGACCCTCCACACAGCATCCCCAAAGACGACATGACCCTGAGGGAAATTTTTTTTCCTCAGGGCCTGCTGTTTGGAGCTAATATAAATTTAGAAATTTCATCGTCGTATATTTGGAACTTGTAGGTAAAAATATTTAAAAGTTAAAGTACGTTACCTTTCTCAAGCTAAACCACTGCGTAGTCTTGGCTCTCCTATCCTTGGTGCCGCAGTACCCGAAGAACGCTGGCTTCACGTGCCCCATCCTTAACGCCTCGGCTATCGCCCCGGCCGCCTCCATAGTGTCCAGGTTCTCCTTGTAGACCAGGAAGTGCACGTACTCCTCGGGCCACAGCCACTTCTCGCGCGTGTCCAGACGCACGCCTTTCTGCGGCCGAGTGAACACGATGGACTTGCGCTCGCCGACCGTGACGGTTGAACCAACGAGACGTCCGCCAAATGTTGATTTTACGGTGTCGTAGATTTTTGTACGGCCCTCTTTGGACATGTCTTCGGTTTCCACTTCTACCTGCAATTATATCACAAATTTAACCTTTTTTTTTTACATGAATACCGCACAAGAGTCCCAACAGCTCCCGTCTGGAGCCATTGAGACTATGGCATCCCCAATTGGGGTATGTTATAAGGCTGAAGGTAGTGGGGAAGAAAAGGGATAGGGAAGAGGAAGGTGGGGAAGTACCTAGCTATTCAGATCTGGTCACCAAACACGGCGAAAGCCACTTCAGGCAACGTTGCAGTTCTGAATGGTGGTCTTACACCAGGGCGATACTGAGAGTATCTTCCACTCAGGAACGTGCCGCAATAAAAAAAGAATCACCGAAATCGGTTTGCGTGATATTGAGTTATTCGTCCATTTGTCGCTCACATACTTAAAGCAAATTTAAGACTTATATGGTTTTCTCATGGATTCCATTGTCAGAACTCGGCCAAATTGAAATGGGACCACACGGGAAGCACCAGCTTTCAAATAATAAAAAAATCATCAATATCAGTTCACCCAGTCGAAAGTTCTGAGGTAACGAATTGAGAACCTTCTCCTTTTAGAAATCGTTTAAAAATAGTTGGGATGTGGCAAGCACTATACAAAAAATTCATTAAAATGTACACATTATGTTCAATAGGTTGGTTTAAAAACATATATGTATTGGTTTTAAAAGAATATGTTAGTTTAAAAAGCTATATTAGTTTAAAAGGATATTTTGGTTTAAAATGATATATTTGTTTATAAAGATATATTGGTTTATAAAGATATATTGGTTTATAAAAATATATTGGTTTAGTAAGATATATTGGTTTAAAAGGATATATTGGTTTAAAATGGTATATCGGTTTAAAAAGATATATTGGTTTAAAAGTGTGTTAATAATCAATTTTTTTTAAAAGAATGAAGAGAGCCACCCATCTTCGCACCCACCTTATCCAGACTATTAGGAGCAGCTGCGAGTGCGCTCAACTTGTCCCACGTGTCGAGGCTGATGAGCCGTGTGTCGTACTTGCTGAGCAGTCGCAGTTCCTCGTCGTCCTCGGTGACCTCCTGGACGGTTCCGAGCTGCGGAGCCGACATCTGCGTCAGCCGCGCTACTTCCCCTTCCACATTCACCTCGCTCACCTGGAAGTCGGAATAGCGGGACTTTATCACGCCGGAGAACCCTTCCAGCGAGGATATGTACTCCGTGATACCTGGAACAAAAATATTTGTTTTTTTTTTTATTTATTTAACGCCCAAAGAGCTTTTACATGTTTGGTAGTACAATTAATTCATGTAATAAATAAATTCAAATACTACAGTAGAATAGTGTATTTTGTCGTGTAGTTACCGTCGGTATTCGTAGTCAATGAGTGGCAGGAGTTCGCAACAGTCAAATTTAGAGTTAAGTATTTTGAATAAAAATGTTAAGTTGTTTATTTTACGTATGTCTTTTAGTGTGTGTATTTTAGAATATTTAATAACTAGCAGACCCGGCGACACGTTGCTGTGGCTAATGAAACACAAAGCCATTACCCAACCTTTATAAAATCTACACCACCCGCTTGCCAGCTGCCTGAATTGAATATTTGAATTTCTCGGCTTTTCTCTACTATAAAAAGCATGTATTATACATATAAACCTTCCTCTTGAATCACTCTACCTATTGGCGAAAACCGCATGAATATCCGTTGCGTAGTTTAAAAGATCTATGCGCACATACCTACATAATTATAAATTATATTTTAAGTCTTCTAATGGGATATTTAATTTAAAATTTATAAAATGCAGATTTTTTTTTTGTATTCGCTCAATGTTATTAATGTGAATTTTGTAAGATGGAGACCAAACTACCGAGTTATATTCCATTAGGCTTCTAACTAGAGATACATATAATAATTTAATGGCTTGTATGGAATTAAAGTTTTTGGTTGTTCTTAATACGAAGTCTAGTGTTTTCATACCTTTGTTTACAATTTGGTAGATATGATTGGCGAAACGTTTTTTATCCAAAATAATTCCAAGATCTCTCATTTCCGTGACTCTTTCTAAGGCTGTGTTATTGATGGAATGATAATATGTTCCTACCCTCCCTGACCACATCACCCTGCTGAAGAAAGCATTTTAAAATAGAACATTGCAAGACTGAATCCAAGTGCATTTGGTTGTGAAAAAGATTTGGGACATTGGAAGCAATTGGTTGGTGTCGTTCGTTTTATGATATATTTTCATTTTGTGACAATAAAGAAGGTTTTTTTACCTTAACCCGACGTGAATGTGGTGAAAAATTGTTACACCAGCTACGAGGTGGGTATGTCATACCCTAATATAGAATTATCGATTTTGATAACTGAAATGACTGTAGCATAATACATATTACTGCAATATATTAATTAGCATATGGGAAATGAGGTAATATGATAAAATAACCCTATTCTATTTTTGTTATTGGTTTTTGGGGTATTATGCCGTGTTGCGCTACCTCCTTCTTTAGCCAACGTTTCGGACAGCGTTGCAGTGTCCATCATCAGGGCAGATGTGTAATAGTTAGGGTTGTAATAGTTAACCCAATTCTAGTTATAAAAGTATTTATATTTCTATAAAAAAGGTTGCAAATCGCTGTTATTCCCGCCTACAAAACCAATTAAAATCCAGACTGCTGTCCAGAAACACGAAGATATTAGTGTACAAAACACTTATCAGCTGCGTACTTACGTACGCAGCTGTGACTTGGGTACTAACTAAGAGGAATGAACGAGCACTGGACGTTTTTGAAAGAAAAAATTTGAGGCGCATCTTCGGACCGGTTCTATAAAATGGATTTTGGCGCAGACGTTATAACAATGAGCTCTATACTTTGTTTAAGGAGCTAAACGTCGCAAAATTTATAAAACTGGGAAGACTTTGGTGGCTGGGTCATGTGGAGAGAATGATCGAGCATCAAGCACCAAAGTCCCTGCTGAACTCAAGATACGTCATAGCTCATGTCTCCTATTCGCGGATGACATGAAACTGATGATGGAAATCGAATCAGATGACGATTATTCCAAACTGCAGGCAGACCTCGATTCAATCATGAAATGGTCGTTAGAATATAAACTTAATTTTAATATAAAAAAATGCGTCGTTATGACTTATAGTCGTTCACAAAATCCGTTATTATACCCGTATAGAATGAATGGAGAAGTACTAACACGCGTAAATATCATCAAGGATCTTGGGGTGACCTTTGATTCCAGGCTGACATTTTCAAATCATATAGTGCAGCTTACTTCGGCTTGCTCCAAACTGCTTGGTTTTGTAATTAGAACTTGCAAACAATTCAGTAACATAGAAGCAATGACCGCCATGTTCAACGGAGTGGTCAGAAGCAAGCTGGAGTACGCTAGTACTGTCTGGATACCTTATCAACTTAAATATATAAATATGATTGAACAAATTCAAAAAAAATTCCTAAGGTATGTTTACATGCGATCATACGGAATATATCCGAAATTCATGCATCACGTGGAACTGCTAAAGGAGACAAATTATCAAAGCCTGGAGACCAGGCGTAATGCCGGACTCATGATATTCGAATTAAAGTTATTGAAAAACCTTATTGATTGTCCATATCTCCTGTCATGCTGTGGCTTATTCGTTCCTGACAAATACTGTCGAACTCGTAGCCATGACCTATTCTACATACCGCAGGGTCGGACAGATGTCATGGCTCAACACAGCATGACAAGAGGTATGACATTGCTTAATGCCCTACCAGCGGATATAGATGTGTTTGATATCACTATCACTATTATTATTATCATATCACTATCTTTAAAAAAAACTATGTACATGTATTGTTAGTTGTATAAAATTGTACCATAATTGAACTAACCTGTCTGTTGTACAATTAAAAAAAAAAAAAAAAAAAAAAAAAGACCAATAGGGCGAGCCTGGGAAGACCAAGACTAACACCCATATGCATAGTCGGTTCCTCGAGATTTCCTCCACTCGACTCAACCTCGACTCAACCTCAAGGATAAATTCGGTATGCAGAACTGAAAAAACTATCCTCGACTTGAGTAAGTTCCTCAGTCGAGTCGAGTAATGAACTGTCAAACTCAAGGTACGTCGCGATCTACCTTGAGGTCTCCTCAAAGCTTGTTAAACAGCGCGCACCGCATTCTTTCTAAGGTTATTTCAAGTTTTATTAGCATAATGAATAATTTCCATGATTTTATTGACTACCTTTATGAAGATTTGCACCAATATCGTCCTATAAAGCGGTATTTACGGGATGCAGAAAATCCGCTGGAATATTTTGATGATGTGGAATTCCGGAGAAGATTTCGATTTCGAAAAGATGTAATAGTAAATGTCCTCTTGCCACTTCTGAATTTAACACAGAGTGCCAATAACCGAGGTCTCCCAATACCACCTCTGTTGCAGCTTCTCATAGCAGTGAGATTTTATGCCACAGGGAACTTTCAGGTGAGTACACATGGCTAGGTACAACTTTATTTATTTACCTAGGTATTGTGATGCAAATATATGTATACCTACCTACTAATAATCTATTTTTATCACAATGAAACAATGTGTATGATTTTGTTTGTTTGGTTTGCAGGTTGTATGTGGAGATCTCCACAAACTGAGTCAAGCTGTGGTATCTCGAATAGTCGCTAAAATATCTAAAATACTTGCATTGAAAATCGGCCACTACATTAAATTTCCCAATGTAGACGAGAGGTCAGATGTTAAAAGAAAATTTTATCAACGGGCTGGTTTTCCTGGCATTGTTGGTACTATAGATTGTACACATGTACCAATCAAGAACCCAAGGAGGGAAAATGGAGAAGTTTATCGGAACAGAAAGGGATTTTTTTCTTTAAATGTTCAGATTGTGTGCAGCCCACATATGGAAATATATGACATAGTGGCAAGATGGCCAGGTTCTGTACATGATTCGCGTATATTTACCAACAGTCGATGCAGGATGCGATTTGAAGAGGGTGACCTAAGAAATAGTGGTATACTGTTGGGTGACAGTGGATATGCCCAAACATCTTACATGTTTACCCCGATTCTCAATCCTCAAACACCACCACAAGAGCGTTATAATAGATCACATATCAGCACAAGAAACATCATAGAGAGAGTTAATGGTGTTTTGAAAAGGGTGACCTAAGAAATAGTGGTATACTGTTGGGTGATAGTGGATATGCCCAAACATCTTACATGTTTACCCCGATTCTCAATCCTCAAACACCACCACAAGAGCGTTATAATAGATCACATATCAGCACAAGAAACATCATAGAGAGAGTTAATGGTGTTTTGAAAAGGGTGACCTAAGAAATAGTGGTATACTGTTGGGTGATAGTGGATATGCCCAAACATCTTACATGTTTACCCCGATTCTCAATCCTCAAACACCACCACAAGAGCGTTATAATAGATCACATATCAGCACAAGAAACATCATAGAGAGAGTTAATGGTGTTTTGAAAAGGGTGACCTAAGAAATAGTGGTATACTGTTGGGTGACAGTGGATATGCCCAAACATCTTACATGTTTACCCCGATTCTCAATCCTCAAACACCACCACAAGAGCGTTATAATAGATCACATATCAGCACAAGAAACATCATAGAGAGAGTTAATGGTGTTTTGAAAAGGGTGACCTAAGAAATAGTGGTATACTGTTGGGTGATAGTGGATATGCCCAAACATCTTACATGTTTACCCCGATTCTCAATCCTCAAACACCACCACAAGAGCGTTATAATAGATCACATATCAGCACAAGAAACATCATAGAGAGAGTTAATGGTGTTTTGAAAAGGGTGACCTAAGAAATAGTGGTATACTGTTGGGTGATAGTGGATATGCCCAAACATCTTACATGTTTACCCCGATTCTCAATCCTCAAACACCACCACAAGAGCGTTATAATAGATCACATATCAGCACAAGAAACATCATAGAGAGAGTTAATGGTGTTTTGAAAAGGGTGACCTAAGAAATAGTGGTATACTGTTGGGTGATAGTGGATATGCCCAAACATCTTACATGTTTACCCCGATTCTCAATCCTCAAACACCACCACAAGAGCGTTATAATAGATCACATATCAGCACAAGAAACATCATAGAGAGAGTTAATGGTGTTTTGAAAAGGGTGACCTAAGAAATAGTGGTATACTGTTGGGTGATAGTGGATATGCCCAAACATCTTACATGTTTACCCCGATTCTCAATCCTCAAACACCACCACAAGAGCGTTATAATAGATCACATATCAGCACAAGAAACATCATAGAGAGAGTTAATGGTGTTTTGAAAAGGGTGACCTAAGAAATAGTGGTATACTGTTGGGTGATAGTGGATATGCCCAAACATCTTACATGTTTACCCCGATTCTCAATCCTCAAACACCACCACAAGAGCGTTATAATAGATCACATATCAGCACAAGAAACATCATAGAGAGAGTTAATGGTGTTTTGAAAAGGGTGACCTAAGAAATAGTGGTATACTGTTGGGTGACAGTGGATATGCCCAAACATCTTACATGTTTACCCCGATTCTCAATCCTCAAACACCACCACAAGAGCGTTATAATAGATCACATATCAGCACAAGAAACATCATAGAGAGAGTTAATGGTGTTTTGAAAAGGGTGACCTAAGAAATAGTGGTATACTGTTGGGTGATAGTGGATATGCCCAAACATCTTACATGTTTACCCCGATTCTCAATCCTCAAACACCACCACAAGAGCGTTATAATAGATCACATATCAGCACAAGAAACATCATAGAGAGAGTTAATGGTGTTTTGAAAAGGGTGACCTAAGAAATAGTGGTATACTGTTGGGTGATAGTGGATATGCCCAAACATCTTACATGTTTACCCCGATTCTCAATCCTCAAACACCACCACAAGAGCGTTATAATAGATCACATATCAGCACAAGAAACATCATAGAGAGAGTTAATGGTGTTTTGAAAAGGGTGACCTAAGAAATAGTGGTATACTGTTGGGTGATAGTGGATATGCCCAAACATCTTACATGTTTACCCCGATTCTCAATCCTCAAACACCACCACAAGAGCGTTATAATAGATCACATATCAGCACAAGAAACATCATAGAGAGAGTTAATGGTGTTTTGAAAAGGGTGACCTAAGAAATAGTGGTATACTGTTGGGTGATAGTGGATATGCCCAAACATCTTACATGTTTACCCCGATTCTCAATCCTCAAACACCACCACAAGAGCGTTATAATAGATCACATATCAGCACAAGAAACATCATAGAGAGAGTTAATGGTGTTTTGAAAAGGGTGACCTAAGAAATAGTGGTATACTGTTGGGTGATAGTGGATATGCCCAAACATCTTACATGTTTACCCCGATTCTCAATCCTCAAACACCACCACAAGAGCGTTATAATAGATCACATATCAGCACAAGAAACATCATAGAGAGAGTTAATGGTGTTTTGAAAAGGGTGACCTAAGAAATAGTGGTATACTGTTGGGTGACAGTGGATATGCCCAAACATCTTACATGTTTACCCCGATTCTCAATCCTCAAACACCACCACAAGAGCGTTATAATAGATCACATATCAGCACAAGAAACATCATAGAGAGAGTTAATGGTGTTTTGAAAAGGGTGACCTAAGAAATAGTGGTATACTGTTGGGTGACAGTGGATATGCCCAAACATCTTACATGTTTACCCCGATTCTCAATCCTCAAACACCACCACAAGAGCGTTATAATAGATCACATATCAGCACAAGAAACATCATAGAGAGAGTTAATGGTGTTTTGAAAAGGGTGACCTAAGAAATAGTGGTATACTGTTGGGTGACAGTGGATATGCCCAAACATCTTACATGTTTACCCCGATTCTCAATCCTCAAACACCACCACAAGAGCGTTATAATAGATCACATATCAGCACAAGAAACATCATAGAGAGAGTTAATGGTGTTTTGAAAAGGCGATTTGCATGCCTAAGTAGGAAACTGCAAAACAAAATCACAACTGTGCCAAATATTATTGTTTCTTGTGCTATTTTGCACAATATTAGTATACAAACGAATGAAGAATTGCCAGAGCCACTAAGGGAACCAGAGATTGCCTTACCTGTGGTACAGGAAAATGAACGTGGTAGCATTATTAGAAATAACTTTATTATAAGACATTTTACTTAATTATATTAAATAAAATTTCAAAACTTAAAAACAATGGTTTGTGTTTTTTATTTTTTTATTTTAGTTTGTTAATCTAGAACACAACAACAAAATATACAAAATTTAAAAAATCTTTTTTTTTGTTTTTTAACATTTGCAACCGAAGTTCTTCTTCCTCCCGTTGGACCTGGTTAAAACGGAGAAGCTCTTCGGCACATTCTCTCTCCAGGCGAGCCTTGTTGTATTTTTCTTCTGCTGCCTTTACTAGCCACTCTTGTTCAGCAACCTTCAATTTATGTAATTCTTCATCCATTCGCTGATTTCGATCATACTGTGCTTTTCTGAGATTAAACTCTTCTGTGATAACACGAGCACGTGTATTTGTTGCACCTGAAAGGAGTATATACACAGTAGCAGATTGACCATGTACCAACGAGTTTCCCTTAACTACTAATAAATAATAATAAATATTTTTTTGAAAATTGTACACAGTGCACTATCAGTTCTACTGTAACAACTACATGATTGTTCTGTAGATTCTGGGTGGTTAATATAACTTCTACATAAATACTTTTTCTTTGAAATAAACACATTATAAATATAAACATCCATGACTCAGATGCGATTTTAGATTTTCACGGCCAAAAGTATTTTTGTTGTTAGTTTTTGGGGTATTATGCCGTGGCTAAAGAAGGAGGTAGCGCAACACGGCATAATACCCCAAAAACTAATAACCAAAAATCCATGACTCAGGTACAAATGTCAGTATTCATCAAACAAACATAAGCCTCTAGCAGGATCATGCCCTCAAATGTGACTTTACCTTTTTTTACTCACTGTAGGTATGTGTTTAGAATTAAACCCAGGACGCAAACCCATTATGGAGTTGGACTATCATCAAAGATTGGATTGCTATCCAAGAGTTGTCGGATTTGTTCGTTAGATGTCGATAGAATCATTTTTTATTCTTTGTCTCTCTCACACAACAAACAAGGGAAATATAGATGTATGAAATCCTTATAAAAAGGGTTGCATCGGTAAAATTAATTTACTTCTCTAAAAAACTTGCACTACAAATTCAAAATACTATTGAACCCTTGTCCGTTGGGTGGGAAAGTTATTGTCGTCAGTTATAAGTTATAAATATCAAATCATAACAATAAAAAATCAAGAACTTAAGTTAAAACAAAAAAGTGCTTCATTTATAAAAAACCAGTCTGCCCAAAAGAAATCTCCTAAGTGAAGACCTTCAATTTTTACAGTATGATATAAGAAAATAAAATCCAAAACCTCACCTTGACTTTGAGTTGCCCGAGCACCATGTTCAGGCAATTGTGACTCTGATCGCCGAGCAGATCGTCCTGTTAAAAGATATATCTCCTGTTTATCGAAAAGTTTAAAAATATATGTATTAGGTACTAATGATAAATATAAGCATAAATAAACAAACCAAGTTCTTGTCCGATGTTTTCTTGCTCAAGACTTTGACCTGCAGCTTGACCAAGATGGAAATCTTGCCCAATGATTTCATCCACCACTTCAATACCTGAAATATTTTAATTATATTGTATTGAAGCTAAAATTTGTTTATCTCAACGGAACTAATAACTCTGCAGGGAGAAAAGTAACACAACTTACATTGACTTTCATCTAGCACAGAGTCACTGTCACAGACAAACCGCATCTCCACATCAGTCTGGTCTTGTAGGGCATCGTCAATCTCCTGGGAACTCGGTGTAGGTATGTATGCCCCGCCTCCAGTTTTCATTCGTTCCCTTTTTTCTAGGGCTAGGGCTTGCTTCCTCCTTGTCTTCAAATTATCCCAGCATTTTTTAAGTTGGGCTTCTGTTCTCTAATACATATAAACAAAATAGTTTAGGTTAGGCTATAAGATTATAGGTAGTATTTAAATAAAATTGTAAAGTATTCTACTTACTTTGCTGTTATTTTCAACAGAATTAAATTCTTCGGTAAGCTGGGCCCATGCAATTTTGTTTACATTTGGGTTTCCTGCCCCGATTGTTCCCGTGGTGTTTAATTTGTACTTAACAATTAATTCCCTCAAGCACGCCTTTTCCATTTCACTAAAAACTTGCCTCCCGGCCATAATAATTTTAATGAAAAACGAACGAAATCAAATTAACCAAATTCTCTTTGCACTCGACAGTTGAGTTGAATGACAGAATTGACAGATACTGTGGCACAATCTCAGAAGAAGACAGCCCATAGACGAAAAAAGTGAACCATAAACATATTTTCTACAGTTTGCCAATATAATAATAAAAAATTTAATGACGTCATTCCTTCACTCAACCTCGACTCGACTCACTGGAGGTTCCTCACTGGAGGGTGAAGCTGTAACTGTGCATACTGATTTCAAGGAAGTTTTTAAGATTTCCTTGAGGTGACCTCGACTAAGGTCAAGTGGAGGAGGTCTCGAGGAACCGACTATGCATACGGGTGTAAGATGGAGCGACAACGTCCTCAAAGACATATCTATCTTGGAGCTTCTAAACTGGAGAGAGCTGGCACAACCGAGATGAGTGGAGGAAGATTCTTGAGGAGGTCAAGACCCACCAGGGGTTGTAGAGCCAATAGTAATGATGATAAAAAAGGATGTAGTATTTTTTTTAAGCACAGATCAACAATATTTAGAAACCATAACTTAATATCTAAATATTTGGGAAATTGAAATCAACTGTGTACACAAAATTAAAAAATAAATCTGTCTTATATATAACACAAAATAGTTACACCGTGTAAATAGTTACATTCTGTCTTACATGTAACACAAAATAATTACACCGACTATGAGGTTGGGAATTACGTACCCGCTCTATGTTTGCGCATGTGTAGTTTACTCCGCCGCTGGCGCAACACTGTTACACCCCCTCCAGCTACCGAGTCAGCCGAGTTTCAGGAATCGAAGAGTTAAGAAATATTTAGTGTTTTACAAATCGGTGGGATGAGACCTCATTCACGCCGGGTTAATACATCGAGGTACCACGGTCGACTAATATAACCTATATTTGTGTTTGTGTTGTGTGCGGCTTCTCAGAGGTAAGTGATTGGTTATTCCTTGCTTCGTTTCCCCCGTTATCTTCCCAGATACATATTATCACCCAATTCCAACAAAAACCATGTCGTTTTCATTTCGTTTTGTTTAATTTACAGTCCACATTCCTGTTACATTTGAAGCTGTAATTTATAAACAGTTTTGGATGCAACCAAAGATATAAATGTAAAAGTGAAACACAAAGGAGTACTGGAACTACCCTGATGTATGGCAGTGAGGCATGGAACTGGCAGAGGAAGGATGAAAGTAGACTGAATGTTCTACAAAAGAGATCCCTGAGGCGTAAATGTGGTAAAACCATGTATGATAGTGTGAGAAACATGGAGATTTGCAAAGAATGCAAGGCTGATTTTTTTATTTTTTTTAAAAAGAAAGACAAACATTCCCGGTTTACGAATAACCCGACAATATTTGAAAATCTCCTACTACCAACACAGTAAGCCGAAAATGTTGCTTTAGTAGTGATGGAGGAGCCAGCCACGGAACGCCCGGGTGTGGCCCAAACGCGATGTCCACATAACCACTGACTGGTCAATTGATGTAAGCGTAGTGAGTAAGATTAAGAAAAGGGCGCTCAGATGTTTGGGCATGAGAACGAATGAACAAGGAAAGGAGTTTAAGTAGAATATATGAAGCAAATTCGAATGGCAGAAGAAGTCGAGGATGCCTGAGGAAGACATGGCACGACCAAGTCAGATACTTGAGTCAGAATAATAGAAGAGCATGTATGAGACGATGTATGAATGTAAACAAGGCAAGAAGTGTGTGCCAAGACCGAGTTGTTTAGTGGTCTGTCCTCTCTGCCTACCCCTGCGGCGAATCAAATCCCGAAAGTTTCATCGCAATCGGATTATTGGTTAGCAATACATAGTTTCATGATGCCAGAACTCACTACTGTATATAGAAACCATTACGGGCATGCACACATCAAATTCCCAAAGTTTCATTGCAATTGGATGAATGGTTTAGCAACGCATAAGAAACATACATACATACATACAAGCAAACATATTTTGATTTTTATTTATATAGATTTTAGTTTTAATGGCACCGTTATTGTTTATCATTGTGTATTGTACTGTGCTAAAACAGCACTATTATTGTTAATTTTTTTTCTCTTGGCATGGCTTTGTATATACGGTAAATATTTCCCTATCGAGTCCACGCTCAAAACACACTTTAAAAATTAAAAAAAAAATTGTACTAGGTAGACCCCTTACTGAATTACTTATTACAGTTAGTTATAAGTAATTCAGTAAAGGGCCATTCAAGTATTACGTAACGCACTTGGGGGGGGGGTCTTATGTCTTGGGTTACTGTGCGTTACCAGGGGGGGAGGGGGGTTCGAACAACGCGTTACGTAACATGTTTGGTAATTTTTTGGGATTGGTGTCCATGGCTATTACGAATATTTTTTTAGAAAAAAACTTTAGATTCGCCTTAATCACTATAAAAGGAAACTTATTGCATCACGGCTGGCGGAAAATAATGCATTTTAATTTTCAATGTCGTTAAATAAAATTTCACTTCGCTAACCGATCTACGACAGCCCGCCCGCTGCCGCCCGCCATTCTGTCACTGTTATGTTGTTGGTATCCCTGACCTCACACGAACGAGAACTAGATACGATTGTAGCCGACTTCGTGGGATACATGATGGGCGCGTAATTAGGCTACGTCCGCACAGGCAGGCGGCTGCACAAGCCCGTTACACAAAGCCTGCGTAGCCAAACAAACCATTCAAAAACGTAGGCTGTTTTTTAAAGTAAAGATAACATACACAAGCCCGCTACACAAACCCTGCGCAGCCAAAAAAACCATTCAAAAACGTAGGCTGTTTTTTAAAGTAAAGATAACATACACGAGACCGCTACACAAACCCTGCGTAGCCAAACCATTCAAAACGTAGGCTGTTTTTTAAAGTAAAGGTAACATACACAAGCATTATAAGGCGCGTAATTATGAAAAAACAGATTTATAATGTTAACAAACCTCTATTCGTATATATTTATTATTACCATAAAATAACGATTGGCTATAAGTTACGTAAAATAAAAAAAAAAACTAGCGTACTAAGCCAGCCGCCTGCCTGTGCGGACGTAGCCTAATTACACGCCCATCATGTATCCCACGAAGTCGGCTACAATCGTATCTAGTTCTCGTTTGTGTGAGGTCAGGGATACCAACAACATAACAGTGACAGAATGGCGAGCTGCAGCGGGCGGGCTGTCGTAGATCGTTTCGCGAAGTGAAATTTTATTTAACGACATTGAAAATTAAAATGCATTATTTTCCGCCAGCCGTGATGCAATAAGTTTCCTTTTATAGTGATTAAGGCAAATCTAAAGTTTTTTTCTAAAAATTATTCGTAATAGCCATGGACACCAATCCCAAAAATTTACCTTTTCGGTAAACTTTGGGGATCGTTGGAAACGGTTAATACGCACTTTTTTTTGAAAATATCTTTTGATTCACCTTAATTACATCAAAAGACAACTATTTGCATTGGGGGAAGTGGAAAATATTTCATTCTAAATTTCGATTACGTAAAATTAAAATTAGCTTTCATTCTGTGAAACGAGACCGTCCATTTTCAAACATTATTTTCAAATGTCATTTTTTTGTAATGTTGGTATTCTTGTTACTGTACGAAAAGATGCTAGAGCAAATCGTAGCAGACTTCATGGGAATTCGGCTCGTAAAACCAACGGCTAGAGACAAAATCGCGCGGGAGTTTTTTAATGTTATAAAACTGAAATTCCGCCTAATTAGTAGGTACTTACCTAATACACATGTATTGCGTGCGTTGATTAAAATTTATTAGCTTAAATTTTTTTTTACTTTAAAATTTTATTTTTATAAGTCAACTATTTCTGCGATGTTGAGCGGCTACGTACGCTAATTTTATGTGATATGGTTTGTGATACAAAAGAAAGTGCCCCTTTATAACGCCCACTCGCGTCACGGCAAAAAAACATCCCAGTTTTCAAGTAGTTTAGCGGCTACGCTAGGTTTGTGTAACATGGTTTGTGATAGAAAAGAAAGTGCCCCCTTCGTAGCGCCTACTCGCGTCACGGCAAAAAAACATCCCAGTTTTCAAGTAGTTTAGCGGCTACGCTAGGTTTGTGTAACATGGTTTGTGATAGAAAAGAAAGTGCCCCCTTCGTAGCGCCTACTCACGTCACGGCAAAAAAACATCCCAGTTTTCAAGTAGTTTAGCGGCTACGCTAGGTTTGTGTAACATGGTTTGTGATAGAAAAGAAAGTGCCCCCTTCGTAGCGCCTACTCGCGTCACGGCAAAAAAACATCCCAGTTTTCAAGTAGTTTAGCGGCTACGCTAGGTTTGTGTAACATGGTTTGTGATAGAAAAGAAAGTGCCCCCTTCGTAGCGCCTACTCGCGTCACGGCAAAAAAACATCCCAGTTTTCAAGTAGTTTAGCGGCTACGCTAGGTTTGTGTAACATGGTTTGTGATAGAAAAGAAAGTGCCCCCTTCGTAGCGCCTACTCGCGTCACGGCAAAAAAACATCCCAGTTTTCAAGTAGTTTAGCGGCTATGCTAGGTTTGTGTAACATGGTTTGTGATACAAAAGAAAGTGCCCCTTTATAACGCCTACTCGCGTCAAGGCAAGAAAAACATCCCAGTTTTCAAGTAGTTTAACGGCTACGCTAGGTTTGTGTAACACGGTTTTTGATACAAAAGTGAATGTATTATTTATAAAAAATAATTAGGTACCGAAATTAAAAACATGTTTTTTTCCGTCATTTTATTCCCAAAACTCCGATAATTTAGTACTTACCTTTCCAGATTTCGTGGTACCTTCAAAATCTTCTAGCCGTTCGTTATACATTCAAGTGTATCGGGAATACCAACATACCAAAGTGATAATAACCATAATGGCGTACAATCTCACAAGACGAAAACTAATTTTAATTTTACGTAATCGAAATTTAAAATGAAATATTTTCCACTTCCCCCAATGCAAAAAGTTGTCTTTTAATGTAATTAAGGTGAATCAAAAGATATTTTTTAAAAAAAGTGCGTATTAACCGTTTCCAACGATCCCCAAAAATTTATTAATTTTCAAAGCATACTTTGAGATTTTAGAAGTATGGCTTGAAATGGCTTTTTAGTCATGTTTGGTGACCAGATCTGAATAGCCGGGTAATTTGCAACCTTCACCTTCCCATCTCTTTTTCCTGCCTGCTCTCGCCATGGAGCTAACAAAACGACAAATCGTATTCATATAAAAATTAATTGACTTACCGATTTCTTTCTCTGACAGCCTCTTTCCGGGGTTATCTTCCGACCCGGGGCCTCTGAACTGGGGTCTGAAGCCTCCCCTGAACCCTCTCGGGGGCCCATTGAAGCCCCTGGGAGGCCCGAACCCTCTGGGAGGTCCAAAACCTCCCCCTCTAGGACCACCGAACCCTCTGCCGCGCGAACCCCTAAATCCACCGCCTCTTCGATTGTCTACCCATCTTCCTCTGGTACTCATTGTACTAACTGTTTTAATTAACGTGATTATCGATAATGATTGTAAAAATAGATAGTAAATGCTACTAAATGGTAATTATTATTGTGATGCGAGAAAGAGAGGTTAAAATAAATAGTTGTATGAATTTGTGACAGCGCGCCGCGCGGTTCGCTGTTGTCAGATTTGTCAACTTTAATGGCTGTGGAAAGTACAAGTACGCAGCCATTTTAATTTAAAATTTTTTCGTAACCCGGGAATGTTTGTCTTTCTTTTAAAAAAAAAATAAAAAAATTGAACAAAAAATCTGAAACTTACATCTTTCACAAACTTTATACGTGAGATTTTTTTAATTTTTTTTTTTTTTTTTTTTTTATTTAAAAAGTCGAAAATGTTGCTTGTGTTGTGATGGAGGACTTAGCCAGCCGAGGAATCGAACACGCGACGCCCAGGTGGGACCCAAGTGCTATGCCCACTCAACCACTGACCGGTCAAATATAAAAACATTTATCACAAAGAACTCTTTTTAGGGTGAATTTCATATTTCAAAAAAAAAATATTTAGTAGTGATTGTACAGCTGACATCTCGGTACAAAAATTCCGTAGCAAGATATTATTTTATGATTTTTTTATTATGCTTATGATTTATGATTTTTTTGTAATGTACTATTTTTTTAATAAATAAATTAACCATCATGCTATTTCACCGCAGCGATAGGCAGGGAGGATGGACTGCCGCATAACTCTGTCATAAAACTCTTTGCATCATTCACTTCAATATTTTGTTTATCTTGGCATTTCAAATAATAAAATAATCAAAACGGCAAAACATTCCTAGGTAATTAGTAAAAAAAATCTTCTGAACATGCTTATTAAAAAAATCATGTCTGCAGTTCACATGCGGTAGAAGTGAAACATTCAGAAAACTAAACTTCGAGCGAATGAGACGAATGCGGAGTATCAGGAGAAGGATAATAATTGTATGTTTTTTTTTTATAATATTGTTACCATGGTTGTTTTACATTTTATTCTACGAATATAATACAATAGGCTACGAAGCACCGCATAAAAGGGACATCGATTAGTCTATCTCTTTCTCTCGCAGGCTAATCCTATAGATGTATTTGTTTGTCGCTTTTTCGTTTCATCGAGTTTCAAATCACAACGGTGCTAAAAAAGTTTTCACTTCAAAAGAAATTTTAAAATTATTAGGTATTTTGTACTGTAAAAAATTTCCCGGGAAAGGGATAGAGTTTATTTTTTTGTACTGGCAACACTTAATTTTGTCCATTGTACCGATTGTACGTCACATTCTGTTATGGCCGCCGCGACTTGTCAAGTGATCAACTCCGGCCGAAGTAACCGCGCAGCCACTTGGACCGCGTCCAACTCGTACCCTTTGTCTGCCTAGCAAACCGTCCGACTCATCCCCTTTCTCTTTGTGTCCGCCGCACTTCGCGTAATTACTTATTTATAATTTAAATACGATTCTCGCAGCGGTCGGCAATGGTCGACATCGCTCGCCCAGTCTGTGTTGTTACTTTGATATTCCAAAGAAAACAATAACATTGTGCAATTATTCGATTATTCTGCGAGTTTAATATCAAATCTTTTGGTATTCTGTGATTTATTACGAGTTTTGGGTGCCCTCTCTTATCGGAGGTCGCCTATCATCAGGTGAACATTCATCATCCAGTCAAATGTTAGTTTAGGAGTGTTTTATGTTGTTCTGCTTCGTCTTCTTTCAATCAATTGGGTGATCTTCTATTATTTGTGGTTGACCATGATATGACAAAGTTTTCATCTTTTTACATCTAGTACAGTCCAGACTAATAGATTCTCTCAGTATCGCTCTTGTGAAAGAATTCTACTGATCAGGATCGAAGCGTTGTTGTTTCAAATAGCTTTAGCAGTGTTTGAAAGCAAGATCTGAATACTTCCCAACCTTCCTCGTCCCCTTCTCCCTACTTCCTTCAGCCTCACAACATAGTCCATCGAAGCCAGAGTCAAGTTAGCCTCTCAGAAGCTAGGCGTATTGTACAGGGCCCGCAGATACTGCAGATACTACACAACTGCCGACCCTGTACAATTCGCAAGTGTGTCCCACTATTGAATTTGACAGCTATCTGTGGTCTGGAGCCCTGAAATATCTGAAAAAAAACCTCGACTCAGCAGAAATGGGCGATCCGTTTAATAGACTCCGCTATCTTAACAAGCAGATTTCAATCTTTAAACCACTGGCGTCAAGTTTCATGTTTCAAAGACCCAATCATGTCTGATTTCTTCTAAAAGGGATCGAAATGAAAACCTAGTCTCCTTCAACGGAAGCAATCTTCCGAACAGGCCCTCCATTGATATGCTTGGTGTAACTCTAAGTGACCAGCTCAGGTATGGGGGCTCCATCGAAGCCAGAGTTAAGTTAGCCTCTGAAAAACTGGGCGTACTGTACAGGGCCCGCAGATATATGCTTTAATAGTACACAACTGCTAACCCTGTACAAATCACAAGTGCACCCCACGGTTGAATTTGACAGCCATCTCTGGACAGGAGCCCAAAAATACCTGAAAAAAAACTCTTGAATCAGCAGAAACGGGCTATCTGTTTGATAGATTCCGCTATCTTAACAAACAGATTGCAATCTTTAGAGCACAGGCGTCAGGTAGATATGCTGTCCTTGTCCTATCGGTATTATAATGGAAGACGCTCCGAGGAACTAGCGTCGTTGACCCGTTTGGCAACGGTGCATAGTCAGGAAACACGCCAAATGCGCACCCTACATACAACAAGGTTCCATCTATCGCGGTAAAGTCTTGCGATAATGGGATCTATTGTAAGTTACTTTAGTGTTCATTATCGCACGACTTTACCACGGCAGATGGAACCTTAATATTCAAAGGGTTGATTCGTCACATGAGAACGGTTCGCTTCTACGACCCGCTCTTGAGTTCAACATCTTGGGCCTCTGTTTCTTCCCACCTCCATAGGTCTCAAGACCCGTGTTCACTCTTTCCTCTCCTCAAAAAGACCCCTTACACACCATCTCCAAAGATGACATAGGCCCTGAGGTAAATTATTCTTCTCAGGGCCTCCTGTGTGTATTCAATGTAAAAAAAACCCTTTGTGGATTCCCACTGATTCTGGACAGTTGGGACTTTTGTACGTTGTTCACACAAAAAAATATATCACTTAAGACTCTTCTTTGTTTCTTCCTTTGCCAATTCCATTGCTATTTCCCATGCATCAGGGTAGATACCAGCACTCCATTGTGGACTGCTACACTCGCTTGACATCTTATTACTAGCGACTGCCTTCCCATTTCTGGTAAACATACTTCTTAAATAAACAAACTCATCCACCTGCTCCAAGTATTCATCATTCACAACTATATTGCACACTGTTTTGGTACTCTCTCTTTCAAACACCATGATTTTAGACTTACTTACATTCATCATTAACTCATTCTTCATACATACTTCATTCATCCTAGACACCAGAGACTGTAAAAATCTTCCATTCTGTTAGAAATCAGCACCACTGCATCAGCCTACTTTCAGATTGCTCATTTTCGCACCCAATCACAACTAAATTACATTCCATTCTTCCTTTTCTAGTATTCGTGTAGTACTGCGAATTCGCAGGCTAAATCCTATGGCTGTATGTGTCTGTTTCATTGAATTTCAAACCACAACGGTGAAGAGGTTTCCACTTCAAAAATAATCCAAAAATTAATCACAATAATTAAATTAGGTGTATTTGTTTTTTTTTTCTATATCTGTTTTGTTAGCTGTTGTGTTTAACGTTTCTGTTATTATTTTTAGATATCATTGTGGGTTTGATGAGTTGTTATTTGTGGTTGTTTGTGGTTACCAAGACAGTGGTTTAGTGAGTTTAACTGTGAGTCGTCCGGACGACAATTTGTTGAGTTGTGAGTTGAGATGGACGACTCCGGTGGAGACGAGATGTATCACAACACCAAGCGGAAACTGGATAAAGAAGATGCCGAGGAAGAAGGTAAGATATCTATCATTACATAATATGAGTCACTCAAAATGTATGTGCGCATAGATCTTTTAAACTACGCTACGGATTTTCATGCAGTTTTCACAGCGGGCAGCAGGCAAGCGGGTGGTGTGGATTTTATAAAGGTTGGGTAATGGCGTTTTTATTAACCCAAGACATAGATCGTATTATTTCAGACGATCAAAATAATTCCGCTTTACAATAAAATGCAAATAGATGGAATATTTCTGAGGCGCAAACTACACGAGCGGTTCTCCCGCCGTGGGAAACCACAGCAGACACAATTTACTATGAGCGTTGTATGGCGCAAACTACACGAGCGGTTCTCCCGCCGCGGGAGCTCGCGGGAGAAATTCGCACGCTACATGCAGCGGTTCTCCCGCCGCGGGTAACCGCCACTTCAAACTACACGGGCGGTTTCCCGCGATTGTATAAGGATCGGGCGGTTTCCCGCGGTGGTAGAATCGCTCGATAGCATGGCGGGAAACCGCCACCCGTGTAGTTTGATATGAGCCGCCAGCTTTCTCGAGCGGTTTCCCGCGGCGGGAGAACCGCTCGTGTAGTTTAGGCCTGAACGTATCTGAAAAATAAAAACTGTTTTAGAAAGGTGATGAAATACACTTTCAAATTTATCAATTGAAATAAACATGTAATTTTTTAAATATAAAAATTTTTCATTCAAACTTAAAATAAACAAAAATTTTAACAAAACATAAAAACGACTTCAAAAAATGCACTTAAAAGTAAAAAAATAATTTCATATTCTTCTACAACTTCATAATCAACTTACTTTTTCTAATCATCAATATGTAGGTATGATTGTTATTTTTAGAGTCGGTGTCAGTCAAGGTAGGTTTGTAACTACATACATAGTTATAGGTGAGATGTGCTTGTGTCGCACAAGCGACTTGCTGACACCGACTCCAAAAATAACAATCGTACCTACATATTGATGATTAGAAAAAGTAAGTTGATTATGAAGTTGTAGAAGAATATGAAATTATTTTTTTACTTTTTAGTGCATTTTTTGAAGTCGTTTTTATGTTTTGTTAAAATTTTTGTTTATTTTTTGATTTTTAGTGAATCTGAAGTACACTAATTTGTCTGAATATGGGTAAACCTACTAAACGTGCTGCTCATATGAGACAGACATAATTTGACCATAACGACGACGTTAGGGTCAAATTAAGAGATTCGGCCGAGTTTCATTAATTTGTCGTGGATCTGATAATCAGAACCTAACCAAACTCTCATCAAATTACCCTTGAAGTACATCCTTTACAATAAAAAAAGAATCATCGAAATCGGTTGGCGTGATATTGAGTTATTCGTCCATTTGTCGCGCACATACAATGCAAATTTAAGACTTGTATGGTTTTCTCATGGATGCCATTGTCGGAACTGGACCAAATTAAAATGGGACCACACGGGAAGCACTAGCTTTCAAATAAAAAAAGAATCATCAATATCGGTTCACCCAGTCAAAAGTTCTGAGGTAACAAACATAAAAAAATTAAAAAAATACAGTCGAATTGAGAACCTCTTCCTTTTTGAAGTCGTTTAAAAATGGCTCACCTTACGTTTTTTCTGACTAAAATTGCTGATAATGGAAAAAAAAATTAAAACACATACTTATTTTGTAATATAAATGTTTTATAAACGTTATTATTACCTCTTTTTGTTGTCGTTTCATATAAAGATCTTTACATAGTATAAAATAAAGTCGCTCCCGCTGTCTGTGAGCTTAGATCTTTTAAACTACTGTTATGAAATATTTAATTACATTTCATCACAATTAAGTCTAGTCACGTACAGTTTGGCAAGAAAGTGTAGAAAATAAATGATGGCGCTGCGATCGTTTTCTAGTTTTAAATGGCAACACCAAGATGGCTCATAAGACAAAGAACGTATGTTTTAAAAAAACACTTCTGGCAAAATGCATATTTCATAGCGTATTTGTATTTTCAAAAAAATTGCACAAAAAACTGTAATTTAATAGAAGCAAAATAAAACAAAACAAGTTTTAAGTGGGCGTTTATTTCGATATAAAAACGTAGGTACTTAAAAATTTAAGTCTATTAATTCAACACCCGACATGTAATTATTGTCTTTGTCTTCGTGTAATTCTTCTTCTTCCGTATCTTCATCTTCATCTAAACGCAGTTCATCGATATCATCATATGCCTCGTGCATAATATTCTGCCTCAATTTTCATCAAGTGTTTGCAACAATTTTTCCAATCATCAGCACTTATGCTATTACATATTATTATTATTATGCCCATTTTCCGTTTTCCCGGTGTTTCAAATTTTCCATCTGCCTTTTCCCCTTCCTTGACGATTCGTCTTACCGTTGTTTCAGATTTACCTGTGTGTGAAAAACATCATTAAAATTATTATTATAGAAGATAGTTTTAAAAACACACACTAGATAATATTCACTTAGAAAGAAAAAAAGAGAAAACGAGAAAAAAGGAACTTTTCTACGAGTTTAAAGAAGTTGCATATTATTATTTTTTTATTGAGTTATTCCCTTTTCCTGTGGCCGCATATGAACTGTCAAATCGAAATGTCAAATTCGAATTTTTTTAACATAACCTCAAATCAGATTGTAATGATTATTATCGCTCGAAAATTGGCATAAATCTTGTAATACTAATGAAATTTATTAAACAAACTATACTACGTACCATTCATTTCTGCAGTTCGTTTTTAAACATCTTCTAAATCAAACAAAAGCTTCTTCGCGTGACACTCGGCTAGGCAGCGTTGAAAAACGCAGAATGTAACCCCTCTTGTATCACTATGTAATAATTTATTCATTTTAATTAAATTCAGGCAAACAATGAATAAAAATATTATCAAATCAGCGATATTCTACTCAGATTTAAGACAATAAATCAACCGTAACACCCGATAACACGACAGCCATAGGGAAACGTCATATAATTCGGTGTTGCCATAGTAATGAACAGGTTTAGTTCCAATTGATTTAATTTCTAGACTTTCTTGCCAAACTATACCTCTTATTTTTTCAATATTTGTTTGGTTTAAAACGCCAGTTGATTTTTCTTTAAATATAGAACTTTGGGCCATTCAATTATTTTTGAAATCAGAGGTTATAAAAAGTCATTTTTTCCTTAGAGCTGGCACTTTATTTTGGGAAGCAGTCTAGAGAGGTGGACTCCTTTTTGAAAGGGTCACTGTATATTTTCCGAGTTTATTTATAATGCAGTTTCATTAAAATATATTGATATTTGTTGAAAAACTTACGGAATGTAAAATTATATCCCGTGTGTTTTGCTACCTACAAGTTTAAATGGCGTGAAACCGAAACATTCTATAAAGAATTTAACTGACCGGGATTCAACAGTATTTTCCTGCAGTGGAAGGAATTTAAATAAAAATAATATTTTACAAACTCGGTAATTTCTTCATTGTAACCGTCTGTCGGACATATTTGGAGAATAATTAAAATAAACTTGAAGAACCATCAATTATATGCATGGAAAGCAGCTAATTTGACCATGGCATTGGTCTTGATCTGGTACTGGCTCAATCTTTAAAGACGAATGAAGTACAACAGCAAAGCAGAGAGCATCATTCAACATTCCTTGTTGATATTGGACTTAAGTATAAATTTAGCTAGAATAGATTTTTGGTTGATCCTTGGGTGAGTGTTACATTATTATAATTTTTAATTGTTCTTGGTTAACTGGATTTTATTTGTTATATTTTAAATATATTATCAACTCTGTTATATGAATACTGTCTTTCTTTTCATTATTAAAAGTCTTAATTGATCATAAAGTATTTAATCCCCAAGGCCCTGACAGAGAATTATGCTTTACCTTCTGTTAGCCTGGTTTATCAACCAGTGGCGCCCTTAAATAAAGCTAGCAGATACAATCATACATTACTCACATACCTTTCAATCTCAAATTTAACCCGAAACTATTCCCACAATTACACTTAACATTTGACACACTCTTTTCTAAGTAACACTACACAACAGATTTTCATGTGGTTTTCACCAATAGATAGAGTGATTCATGAGGAAGGTTTTTAGGTATTTAATTTGACAAGGTTTTGTGTTAAGTGGTTGAAATGTATAATAGAAGGGAGCGGGCTGGCAAGCGGGCGGTCTGGATTTGATATGTATGCAAATTAACAGATGGCGTTGGTTATAAAGGATGCGTAATGGCATTGTGTTTCGTTAGCCACAGCAACATGTGGCCGGGTCTGCTAGTGTATTATAAATCATCAACTCACTTTTTTGTCTAATGTTATAACAATTAATGTAAAAATTCCCAAAGTTGCATAATTTTTTTTCAAATTGTTGTCATTTTGGTTTCATAACTATATTTGAATTATTTTGTGGTTTACAAATAATATTTCTTACAGTAATAATAAGGGAGACAACGATTTCTATGTGACCTCTATAAGTTGTTCCGAAAGTGAACAAATTAGTCTGAGCAGTTAATAAAATAAGTAGGTACTATTTTTTTTATTATTAAAACAGACGGTGGGTGGAATGCAGATCCTGCCAAAATCTGGAAATTTAATAAAAAGGCACTTTCTAGATGAGAAAAGTGTGGAGAAGATGAATAAAAAAAAATTAAGGCGCGCTCGGCAAAATTGAGGGAGATACAGGCTTTCAAAGTATTGAGAAAATGTAACTTCGGCAGTAGACAAGCGGAGCGAAATATAATTTTGAATTTTATTACGTCTTTTAGCGTAGCCTTAGGTTAGGTTAGGTTACTTTAATTTGGAAGGTGAAAAACAGTTCAAAAAATCGTTGAAAAAACTTTTTTTTTTTAAGTTCAAAAATTTTTTCTATTGCTTTCCGCACCTTTTTTCACCTTCCATATTAAAGTTCCCAACTTAAAACGCGGTAAAAACATGGTTTTTGGCATAAAACAAATTTTGGCTGGATCTGCATTCCTCCCCAGACGGTTTACGAATAGTTACCGTGAACACTAAGTTCATTGAGCTGTCTTATTCCTTAAACAGTAACCCGGTCTCTTTCATAAAATTCACCAGGGTTGTCATTGGATAGTTGGCTATACTGTGCATTAGTGTAATGTATTAAAAGAACTTCTTAGTAATGCAGACAGATGCCAGCAGGGAAAGTACTGGGTGTCCCAAAAGAAAGTTTATATTTGTTTTGCTTTCTGTGTGAACGCAACTTTTCCGATGGGCGCAGGGGATATGTCAATCCGTAGTCTGGCTCTTGGGGAATTTAGTCGCCATGAAACATTTCTCGGGAGCGACCGCGCATTGTGCATGCGTGAATTTTACAAAAATGGTGATTCGGCGACTGTAGCGCGTAGACGATTCTGCAATATTTGAGATTTTCATCAATTCAATGATGCCCCAAGCATTCCTCTCATTCTAAAATGGGTCAAAAAGTTTTAAGAGATCGGTACAACACTGACAAAACCAAAATCCGGGCGACCAAGGTCATCGAGAACGGTAGAAAACGTAGAGAGTGTTTATCAGTCTTTTCGTGACGACTCAAACTTTTCGATTCGGAAGCATGCAAGTGCTTTAAATGTGCATAGATCATCGTTACACAGCATTTTACACAAAGACCTAATGCTGCACCCCTACAAACTTACTGGCTATAACCAAAGAACATGGTTCCAGTAAGACGGAGCAACATTACATGCGTCCAATACGTCTTTGCCACGAGTTTGTGAAATTTTCCCTGCCAAATTGATCTCCAGGAGAGGTGACATAAATTGGCCTCCTCGTGGTCCTGACTTAACCCCTATGGACTTTTTCCTGTGGGCTTATCTCAAATCTAAAGTGTACGCTAAAATTCCGACTTCCCTGATGCAATTAAAAGAAAATATCCGTCACGAAATGGCAGCCATCACGAAGCCTACCTGCAAATTTTACTCTTCGATTAAATGAATGCCGCAAATGTGAGGGTTTACATTTGGATGATATTATTTTTAAGAAATAAATTCCCAAATTGTGTATTTTAGTATTTAATAAACATTTTTTCAATAGAACCCTTACTTTTTTTTTAATCGATCCACTAAATATAAACTTTCTTTTGGGACACCCAGTACTTCTATTGATTGCTGACAGGGGTGCCCGAGTAGGAGGTCGCCGTCGAGAGTGGTTCTAGCCAGCCTACCGTTCAGATCCAATTAGCCGCTAATACAGAGAGGTCGTGTGACTTGTAGCATAATTATTATAAGTACATAAACTGGAGATGAGAAGGCTGATAGAGATATTGAAAGAAGGGTAAATGCAGGTAATTCCATTAATGGAGGACGAAGCTAGCAGTCCACAATAGAGTGCTGTTACATACCCTGATTTACGGCAGTGAGGTATATGGAACTGGCAGAGGAAGGGTGAAAGTGAACTGAATGCTGTTGAAATGAGATCCCTTAGGTGTATGGGTGGTAAAACCATGTATGATCGAATGAGAAATGTGGAGATCCGCAAAGAATGCAAGGCTGATGTAATAATAATAATCATCATCATCTTCTTCCCCTTATCCTATTCAGGTCGGGGACCCATTGCATCGACAAGGCTCCTCCATATGTCCCTGTCTTGTGCTGATTGTTTGGCGTCTGTCCATGGTAGCCCCATCCTCTCCTCACACAGTTTCTGGAGTTGCCTCGCCCAACTGTGTCTGAGCGGCCCACTGGACGAATACCCTCTGGAATCGCACTCAGTATCTTCCTCGGAATTCGGTCATCATTAGTACATGCCCAAGCCACCTCAGTTGCGCTTTTTCTACGAAGAGTAGCAGTGGTTCAATGTTTAGATCATCTCAGATCGTGGAGTTTCTTATATGATCCCATTTCGTAACCCCTGTCACTCCTCTCAAGTACCTCATTTAATAATAATAATAATAATTGGATAATTTATAGAGTGCCGTTTATGTGAAAAATCACACGTAGTAAGTAAGATTAATAAAGGGACCCTCAGATGGTTTAGGCATATAGAGCGAAAGAACAAAGAAAGTAGTGTAAGGAGAATATTTGAAGCAAATGTTTTTTTTTTATATGAATACCTCACAAGAGTCCCAGCTGCTCCCGTCTGGAGCCCGTGAGACTATGGCATCCCCAATTGGGGTATGTTGTAAGGCTGAAGATAGTGGGGAGGAGAAGAAGATGGAGTAGAGGAAGGTGGGGAAGTACCTGGCTATTTAAATCTGGTCACCAAACACGGCTAAAGTCATTTTTAACAACGTTTCAATTCTGAATGGTGGTCTTACACCAGGGCGATACTAAGAGTATCTTCCACTCTGGAACGTGCCGTAAAAATAATATACATTATTTTAAATGAATTAATTGTGAAATAACATAAATTAATCAAATAATTAATTGCCCGGGATTCAATCCCACGACCTTCTGAATGCAAGTCAAGAGCCTTACCCCTCGACCACGCCGGTCTACAATGTGAAATGAAATGTGAATGGTAGAAGAAGTCAGGGACGCCCGAGGAAGACATGGCACGATCGAGTGAATCAGATACTTGAGTCAGGCCATCTGAAGAGTCAGAATAATAGATGAGTATGTATGAGACGACGTATGAATGTGAGTGAGGCAAGGAGTGTGTGCCAAGATCGAGTTGATTGGCGATCCGTCCTCTCTGCCTACCCCTGCAGGAACAGGCGTGATGGTTAGTTATTTGTATATAAGAAGTACCCCCACAGAACTAACAGCGTTAGAAATTGCACTTATCCCCAATATCACCTTGCCCATGATCAGTTCTCATCCCAGTATCGCCCTGGCAATGGTTGGTCAATTGATCTCATCTGATTTGTCTGTTCTGTTCCAGGTGTTGTAAAGCGCCCCAAGGGCGTGGAGGGCCTCCCTGGCGCCCCGCAAGCCCCCGAATCCCTGGAAGTCTCGCAGGAAACCCCGCAGCCCTCCCCTGAAGAAGAAGTGTCGGCGCTGAACCTGCTGCATCTGTCTGACGACGTACTGCTGTGCATTCTGAGACACTGCGCTCCACACCACTTGAGAGCCTTGAGCTTGTAAGAACTGTTCTTTGTTTATTCACTATAGTATATAAGTAATAATTATTAGCCTGAAACACTCATCTCAAAACAAGTACTGTACCGGGTTCTTTGGGAGTAGTCGATTTGAAAAAGGAGTAGGAGTAGGAGCCGCTTCGTGCGAAGAACCCTAGTTTAAGAGCCCACTCCAGCTGAATCTACACATTGCTACTCAGAACCACCTCAGAAAGGTCATAAAGAGTGATGATAACAAATATAAAAAATTGGTTAGATAGGTTAGGTTAGGGTTAACGGCTAATTTAAAATTATTTTTTTCATAGCTTTTAATGACTATTTTTTTTTTTTTTTAATAATCGGAGACGGTTTACATATATATAGTTCCCGTGAGCACTTAGGCCATAGACCCATTGTACTATCTCCCATTTTACCTCATTCCTTTGACAGTAACCCAGCCCCTTTTATAAAGTTCACCAGGATTGTCATTGGAAATGAAGCTATATCTTCTGGTCCGACAATGTGTCTTCCCAGGTCTCATTTCCCCTCTTCACTCCTCCTTGGTTCCCTGAAGGCCCCACGACGGAAGAGGGCTTCATCTCTCCTCTCCACTCCTTAGTTCCCCGAAGCCTCCACGACGGAGAGTCTACCTCCCCTTGGTTCCCTAAAGGCTCCACAAGGGAAGAGTCCACTCCACCTTGGTTCCCAGAGGGCCCCAGGAGGGAATAGAACTCCATCTCTCCTCCTTGGTTCCTCTAAGGCCCCACAGAGGAAGAGTTTACCAAGATG
Organism: Limnephilus marmoratus; assembly: GCA_917880885.1. Lineage (NCBI taxonomy): Eukaryota > Metazoa > Arthropoda > Insecta > Trichoptera > Limnephilidae > Limnephilus > Limnephilus marmoratus. Next base: position 65,912,379 of record OU862907.1, read on the forward strand.
GCCTCATTTCTCTTCTTCACTTTTACATGGTTCCTCGAAGGCCCCACATGGGAAGAGGACATCATCTCTCCACTTCACTCCTCCTTGGTTCCACGAAAGCCCCGCGCTGGAAGGGTGCCCTTCCCCTTGGTTCCTTGAAGGCCCCACAAGGGAAGAGTTCATGGAGGTGGCCTCAGCTCACCTCTCCACGGTTTCTCCTCTTAGTTCCTCCTACGGCCCCAGGAAGGAAATCCACAGAGGTGGCCTCAGCATTCCTAGGTTCCCAAAAGGCCCCTAGTTTCCGAATGGTCCAATTTTTTTTTTTTTTTGTCCGACGAGTTACCAGGGAAATAGAAGGTCCACTCCAGCAGAGCCCTGAGTGCTGGAGTGAGGTCTAAATACTCCGAGATGCGACCTTGTTTCTCGGAGGCACCGTTCGTGACGCTGTTCCCCAGGACATTCAGCCTGAGCACGGTAGCTCACAGCTTGGCAATGCTGGGATGGCTATTGCAGGTTTGTGTTTTCCACTCCCTGAGCGATGGATTCGCCACACTCCCTACGCTAAATAATGACTATTCAAAGAGTTGTTGAATTGACTTGATTCTGAGTTGGCATGGAACCCATAAAAATATAGGTTATTTCGGATAAATTAATTTTTATCTGCTCGAGTTCAATTAAACTTCCATAAAAGTAATGTTATTTAAACATAAATGGCTTGTGCGTGTGTAAATAAATACCAAATTCAAGTTATCAACGTTTAAATTGAGCAAAAATTCAAATGTCAGATTTTTTCAGTTACTCTCTCTTGGAATAATTGTTATTTTTTATAATTTTTAATTGTAAGAAGTATTTTTTTTTTACATGTGCTCCACACAGGAGGCCCTGACGAAAATAATTTCCCTCAGGGCCTGTGTCATCTTTGGGGATGTTGTGTGGAGGGTTTTTTAACGAAAGGAGGGAGAGGAGAGTTCTGGGAAGGAAAAGGGTTTAAGGGGTGGGTAGGAATGTGGGGTTCAGTGTGTCCTGGTCATCCGTCTCCAAGACCTAAACAAACCTCACCCCATGAACCCAGGCACCCCTGCTAAATCACCAAACGTAGCGAACCACTTGAGGTGATCTATGGCTTAAGTATTTTTTTTTTTTTTTTTTACAGTGAATACCGCACAAGAATCTCAACTGCTCCCGTCTGGAGCCAGTGAGACTATGGCATCCCCAATTGGGGTATGTTGTGAGGCTGAAGGTAGCGGGGAGGGGAAGGAGGTGGGGAGGAGGAAGGTTGGGAAGTACCTGGCTATTCAGATCTGGTCACTAAACACGGCTAAAGCCATTTTCAAGCAACGTTTCAATTCTGAATGGTGGTCTTACACCAGGGCGATACTGATAGTATCTTCCACTCTGGAACATGTCGCAAATATATTATATATTATTTTAAATGAATTAATTGTGAAATAACACAAATTAATCAAATAAAATTTATTTGCGCATGCCGGGTTCGAACCCGCGACCTCCGGAATGTGAGTCAAGAGTCTTAGCCACTGGACTACGTATGAACATGAACAAAGTGAAGTGACAGTTTTCTTCCAAATTCATTATACAGGGTGTCCGGGGGTAAAGTGAAGTAAAAAAGATAAATAATTTTTTTCGAAATTCCAACTTTTAGGGGAAGTTTTGTGGTAAAAAGATAAAATTAGACCGGTGTGCGCGGCCAGCTTTATTATTTTCCACTGTTACGATACGGTCCAGTCACCACCATACAATGTTTCCACGATCGTGCCCGGCAGGCTCCCGGCAGCGTATTTACAATCCCTACCGCGTTTCAGTCGCGCTACAGACAATTTACCATTTCAATATCAATATTTAAATATTTAGAAATAAAATAATTAATTTCTAGTGTACACATCGGAAAGATTATTTTATCTAGATTTTAGAACAATTTTTGTTTTTGCAAAGTGATAAAAAATTATCAATATAGAGGTGTATTTATAAAATACGGGAATAATATCAAAATTTAAATATTTAGGAATAAAATTATTAATTTCTTATATTCACATCAGAAAGATTATTTTATCTAGATTTTAGAACAATTTTTGTTTTTGCAATGTGATAAAAAATAACCAATATAGAGGTATATTTAAAACTTAAATAGTCGCTACCGTGACTGAATCGGTATAGGTTTTGTAAATACGCCTCCCGGCAAGTAAGATCGTACCGTACTCGTTAAGGTTTTTTAGTAGGTAGATCTTTTTGTATGGGAAAAAAAGTGTTGGAATTTCGAAAAAGTTGTTAATCTTTTTTACTCCCACCATCATGTAGAATCACCTCCCAAAGTTAATGCACTTTACCCCCGGACACCCTGTATAAAAGGACGTTGTTTTTTTCACCTTTTGAGTTATATTTTGTGTAAGTAGGCATACCGTATTTTCCGTAAACTGATGGCATATTGTATTTAAATACATCAGGGGACCAACTGTTGGGGGATCAACTATGTCACCATACTAAATTACTTGTTTTTGTAAAAATCTGCTGATGTGTGTAACGTTTCCATCTTTTTTCCAGTTGCTGTCACCGTTTGGCTTGGTTATGCCAGGAGCGAGCGCTGTGGCGCCGAGTGGACCTGCGTCCGCGCCGTCTTGGTGCGCGCGCACTGGCCGCGTACATGCGCGCAATGCCGCCACGCACTACGCTCCAGCTGTGCGTCCGCGGACTTGTTGGCAGGTACGCAATGTTTATTACTCTGGCGGTTTGTTTGCGGTCTTAACTAATTTAAAATATCCTAACTTAACCTTACTTAATTCAACCTAATCTAACCTAATCTCACATAATCCAACCTAACCTAACCTCACATGATCCAACTTAACAAATTCGTCAATTTGGGAGGCAGGTATGGGTACCGCCATCCCGGGAACCAGTTATTGGATAACCATCACCTCCCCCAAGTTGTTTGCTATGATTGGTGATTTAGCAGGAGTGCCCAGGTTCATGGGTCGAGGTTTGTTCGGATCTTGGCAGCGAATGCGTCTGCCCACGGACTGTGTGGTATGTCGAATCAGGAGAGACTATTGGTTGAGGGAGACCTTTTGATCTCTTCAGTAGAACTCTCTCAGAACATCGCCTTGCACCGCAGTGGGAGGGATGGATTCAATACGTTCGTCCTGGACACTCTGACCCCCAGATTCCTACCCACCCCTCATACCCTTTTCCTTCCCAGAACTTCCTCTCCTTCCTTTCCCCAAAAAGACCCTCCACAAAGCATTCCCAAAGATGACATAGGTACTGAGGGGAATTATTTTACCGCCGCCCCGGTAATTATAACCAACACCTCTGCCATAGGTCACCCCAAGTGGTTCGCTACGTTTGGTGATTTAGCAGGGGTGCCCGGGTTCATGGGGTGAGGTTTGTCTTGGTCTTGGAGGCGGATGACCAGGACACACTGAACCCCAGATTCCTACCCACCCCTTAAACCCTTTTCCTTCCCAGAAGTCTCCCCTCCTTCCTTTCCTTAAAACAAACCCTCCACACAGCATCCCCAAAGATGACATAGGCCCTGAGGGGAATTATTTTCCTCAGGGCCTCCTGTGTGGACCTAATGTAAAAAAAAATTTAACCTCACCTAATCCAACCTACTTGTCTCATATTATATACTTTTCTGTTATTCTGACTCTTGACGTAACCCGTTTCAAGGTTTTCTGCGTTTAGTTTTGGTGTAGTCATCAAGTACCAGATACCTAAAACTGTCGTGTTGTGAAGATATTATTTTATTAAAAGGTTATATTAAATATCTAGTATGGATATGTGCTATTTTATTTATTTTTATTTTAACTGCTCAAGCCTCGACAGTATTTTGTCAAGAGGGTCAAAATATTTCCATTTTGCAATAAAATCCAAGTAAATACATTAAAAAAACCCTCCACACAGCATACCCAAAGATGACATAGGCCCTGAGGGAAATTATTTTCCTCAGGGCCTCCTGTGTGGAGCTATGTAAAAAAAAAATGGCATATTTCTGAATATATCTGAAAACTAAAAATTGTTTTCGAAATAATTCGAAATACACATACAATTTTTGAAATGTAAAAATTCTGTAAGCCAACATAAAAAAATCTTTGAAAACGGTTCACCTTAAATTTTTTCTAATTAAAATCACTGATAATGAAAAAAAATAAAAACACGTACTGTATCTGGGTAATTAAAGAAAATGCACAATTATTTACTAACTAACTAACCATCACGCCGTTTCCGCAGAGGTAGGCAGAGAGGTCTTGGCACACCACCCACATTCATACATCGTCTCATACTCCTGACATGGCCCGACTCAAGTATCTGATTCACTTGATCGTGTAATGTCTTCCTCAGGCGTCCCCGACTGCTACCATTCATATTAGCGTCATATATTCTTACACTACTTTCTTCGTTCATCTGACGGTCTCTTTCTTAATCTTACTCATTACGCTTACATCAGCCTTGCATTCTTGGCGGATCTCCACAGTTCTCACACGGTTTTACCACATGTACGCCTCGGGGATCTCATTTGTACAGCATTCAGTCTACTTTAATCCTTCCTCTGCCAGTTTCACGCCTCACTGCCATGCATCAGGGTAGGTACCAGCACTCCATTGTGGACTACTAGCTTAGTTTCTTTTGACGGTTTTTTTTTATCAGTGCCAACGACATTCATAATTATTTATGTCAACGTGTCGGATATATCGCGAATATTCACTTAAAATATCTCAAACGAAATGTCAGTTTTACGAAAACTTTGTGTTATTACCGCTTCACAATTAAAGCTCTATAAATGAAACATTTCTGATCGTAGCCGAATAGTAAAAACTGTTTTAGAAAGGTTACGAAATAAGCTTTCAAATTGTAATATTACAAATAAATATTAACCTTTGTAAATATTAAAATTTAGAATGCAAACATTGAAAAAATGTAAAAATGACTCACATGATGTTTTTATGTGAAAACGGTACTAAAATCACAGATTATGTAAACAACAATACTTATTCTATTGTATAAATGTGTAATAACCACTGGAACGACAGCGCGTTTTATAACTTTTGCCCTCGATTGCTCGTGACATTTTCGAGTACATTTTGAATTTTTTCCGCCGACATTGAAAAAATCATATCTCCGAATTTTAATATGAAGACATGCAAACTGATTATAGTTCTATATAGTTAATAAATTAACCTATCTTTTGTTGATTATCACATATTTGTAGGAATTATAAAAAAAATATTATAAAATCGTAAACTTTAAAAATGTGCGAATCCTGCGTGTTAATTCCTGTAAGATTGCCCTAAATTTTACTTTTTCAAGTCAACATTGGATATTTTTGATTTCTACACGTTGTCTAAACAAAATACAAGATTTTTAATAAGATAATATATCATAAGAATACGTAGTACTAACCTTTTACAATATTTGCAATTATTTTGCCGAGATTCGCCATTTCCTTTGTCACCATAGACATCCAAATGGATAGACAAGCAGTTACAGATGAGGGGTAAAACCAAACTATGGAGAGCGGAAGAGGGGAAAGATGACTGTCATTCGTTGAACAATCAATCTGACAGTATATAGGCATCTCGCATTACAATATCACCATTTAGTTCTTAAAAGCAAAATCTGCTTTGAATGAATAGGCCTTTTTACATGGGAGCGCGAATTGCTTGCCACGTTCAAAACTTATTTGCTAAGGCCAAATGCTCGCCCCAAAAAGACTCGCGCCAATACACATATCAATATTTTCTTGCCGTGTTTAGTTAAAACACTTTTACAAATGTTTCATAATTTACTTACCCCTGTAACCAGCGACGAGCACATTGGAGTACCGCCCACATTCGCTATGTGCATATTGATAGGTAGATATATTGTATAGCACAAGCTGCCGTTATTTCGTTAAATGTATGGATGTCAGCTTCTCGCTGTTCACGGCAAGAATGATGACGTCACACATTTTAGATTCAAGCGAGGCTATATCCCCTCCCCATGGAGCGAGCCGGTTCCAAGGAGGAGCTACAGCCGGCGCCATGTGGAGGGGGAAATAATACGTTTTTATCACTTAGGGCAGGTCCAGATATATTCATATGTCCGTGTTTGTCACAAAATTTGCACCTTACAGCTAGCTTTAGTTGTCATATTCTAGATTAAAACTTTTCAAAGCTAATTGAAATTTAGATGTATATCTTTGTTTGGAATTCTTCTAATTGATAAACTATAGTTCGAATGCACACGTCAAGTAAGTAGGTCCATAATTGTAAAAATAAACACAAAAATCGGATGAAATTTAGATTTTAAATTCGATTTACGTAAAACATGTTAAAACATGTTAAAAGTCACTAAATTCTCAGTTTGAACACTTGAAAACACGTTAACCACATGGATAATTGAATTGTGATAACTGTTTGGTGTTAAAATGCAAAAACACAATCACTTACGGCATTTTAAAACACGTGTAAATTTATCCGGCCTGTCAAACAGTCTTGCGTCGGAGGTGACTAAACTGTCAGTTTTTAAGCGCGAAATACTTTTTCCAGAAGCATCTTTAAGCAATAGTGTTGCCATAGATGAGAGACAATATTCCCAGCTTTCCAACGGAATAAATATTGGCCAGGGACTGGTAAATAATTAAATAGTTTTTAATTTTTTACGAGTGGTACGTCATAAACGTCGAATTATTCGACGTGGGCAATCCTAGAAGAAAACAAAATGTCGAATTATTCGACATGGTCGCTCCAGTGGATAAACACTTTTGTCACCTCACTTTTTTATCATTTCATATAAAAATATTTAATAAAAATTAACAATGTCGAGTGGCCCGTAGGCAAATTGGCGGGTAATAATATGTGTCAAACGCGCTACTGACAGAATATTCTTTTTATGTATTTCTATGGACAACTTGATAGGGATGTACAGCTTGATCCACTATCGACCTTTTACTTTTTGTTTTAGGGATGTCACTAAAACATTAACGGAGTTACAACGATTTCTATGGAGACACATGTGTTGACGTGTAAACATGCTTATTGTTCTTGACTGCTATTGTCATTTTAACGCATATATCTGCTTACATTGCTGTCCGGTTAACACAATTGCTCTTTGTTTGGATTAGTTACAATCAATTTACAAGTATGACAAGTTCAATAATAGTAAAGCAGTAAAAAACTAAAACAATAAATTTATGGGTACTTAACCTAAAGGAAACTAATTGTTCTCTCAACCACTCGTTAAACCTTTTAACGAAGTGTTATGAGTATTCACTCTGAGTTAGCTGAACGCATAGACGTAGGCACGGTGGGACAAGGTGGGGCGTTTGCCCCACCCTGGCTGCCGTTACATGACCTCTGGTATTGTCGACCGAGTCATATTTTCAAATTTACAGCATTTCTGTGAGAATGGTTTAGGTGGTACTCCTGCTTTTCAAAAGTGCAAGAGCGAGACAGAAAAATTTGCGCAGAAAATTGAATAATTTCAGAAAACTTAACAACTATTTTAACTTCGCACGTTTGACAGTTCGCGCGTTTGATGAAATAAATTTAGCAGGCAGCTGTTTTTTTTTTTTGTATTAAAAGAATTGTTTATGGATTTTAAAAATTATTATTATTTTAAATAGGTACCTACGTTAGGTACCAAATTTGATTAATCTATATATATAAAAATGAATCCCTGTTTCGCTTGGTCACGCCATTACTTCAGAACGACTTTACTTATTTCATTCAAACATTGGGGATTCGATGTGTGCATGCCCGCGATGATTTTTATATACAAAAGTGAGTTCTGGCATCATGAAACTATGAATTGCTAACCGTTCGTCCGATTGCGATGAAACTTTGGTGAGTTGTTGTGAGCACGCCCGCGAAGGGTCTATATATATATATACTGGTGAGCTCTGGCATTATGAAATTTGTATAAAAAATTTACTGTTGTAGGCGGTTTGAAAATGTATGTATTCCATAAATTTTAGTGGCAGGGAGGGAAGGCAGGAGAGGTAGGGTAACGAAGGAGGTGAAGTTCGCGGGAAGGGTGTCGAGGGAGGGGGAAGGTGGAAGGGGATGCGGGAGGGGAAGGGGACGCATGAGTATGGATATGTAGGGAGAAACAATTTATTTCTTTGAATGGCAATGCAACGCATGCCGGGTACCAGCTAGTAACTTATGAAACATTTCATAATTTTTTTTCAAATCGCGGTCGGAATCTTTTGGTTTCATGAAGGTGTTCATTTTAATTCTTTTGTGGGTAACTTTTAGATTTGAATATACAGCATTGTTTTTTCTCTTTCCAATACCGTTTATATTGTATTTCTCACTATGATAGTAAGGCAGACACAGCGATTTCTATGAGACCTATATGAGTTGTTCCAAAAATCGATCAAATTAACTTGAGGGGTTGAGTAATTCTTTGATTACCTGTAAATCATTATTTAACCAGTCAAATTTATTTGTTCAGTTTTCGGATCAACTCATATAAGTCTTATAGAAATGGTTGTGTCTCCCTTACTATCACAAGTAGAAATATGATCGAAACAGAGTCAGAAAGAGAAAATACCAAGCTTTATATTCAAATCTAAGTGTTAACCGCAAAATAATTGAAATGTACACCTTTATGAATTCAAAATTTCCAATCACAATTTTGAAAAAAAATTATGTAACTTTGTGAATTTTTTATTAATTACTAGTTGGTCCCCGGCATGCGTTGCTATGCCATTTAATAAAGAAATTGTTTCTCCCTGCGTGTCCTTTCCCATTCGTCCCGTTCCCCTTCCGCCTCCCCTTCTTCTCCTGCGTCCTCTTCCCCTCTCGCATTCCCACTCCGTCACCTCCACTTTCCCTCTCCCCACTCCACTCCCCCCCTCTTCCCCCGTCCCGCGAACCCCCCTCCCGAGTTCCCCTTCCCCCTCCCAGGTCCCCCTCCCCCCTCTAGGTTTCCCTCCCCCTCCCCCATCTCTCCCTCCCTCCCACTTTCCATAGCAATAGCCGCTTCCTCGCGTGCCACCAATAGCAATTTTTTTTATACAAATTTCATAATGCCAGAGCTCACCGGAAGTTTTATAAAAACCTTGTCCTGACAATAACGAACACATAAAAAAAAAGAATTATCCAATTTGGTGCAGTCGTTCGAAAGTTATCCTTAGCTTGCTTAGCAACACATTCAGCGATTCATTTTTATATTATAGATAGTTATATGTTTATTTTTAAACGACTTCAAAAAGGAGGAGGTTCTCAATTCGACTGTATTTTTTAAAATTTTTTTTTTTTTTATGTTAGCTCAGAACTTTTGACTGGGTGAACCGATATTGATGATTCTTTTTTTATTTGAAAGCTGGTGCTTCCCGTGTGGTCCCATTTTAATTTGGTCTAGTTCCGACAATGGCATCCATGAGAAAACCATATAAGTCTTAAATCTGCATTAAGTATGTGCGCGACAAATGGACGAATAACTCAATATCACGCCAACCAATTTCGATGATTCTTTTTTTATTGGAAAGGATGTACTTCAAGGGTAATTTGATGAGAGTTTGGTTAGGTTTTGATTATCGGATCCATGACAAATTAACGAAACTCGGCCGAATCTCTTAATTTGACCCTAACGGCGTTATGGTCAAATTATGCCTGTCTCTTATGAGCAGCACGTTTAGTAGGTCTACCCATATTCAGACAAATTTGTAAGTGTACTTCAGATTCACTAAAAATAAAAAAATAAACAAAAATTTTAACAAAACAAAAAAACGACTTCAAAAAATGCACTAATAAGTAAAAAAATAATTTCCTATTCTTCTACAACTTTATTACTTTTTCTAATCATCAATATGTAGGTACGATTGTTATTTTTGGAGTCGGTGTCAGCAAGTCGCTTGTGCGACACAAGCACATCTCACTTATATGTATGTAGTTACAAACCTACCTTTGGCTGACAGCGACTCCAAAAATAACAATCGTACCTACATATCTGTACCCGAGAAGCATACGGATGCAAGTCCAAAATTTGAAGAAATGAGTTTTTGATGCAGACTTGAAGTAAATAATCATGTTTATCAGTGGCAGAAAGATGCAGGTCCTATCATGAAGAAAATACAGGATTTTCAAAATTGCAACAACTTTCTTAGAAGCAGAAGGATGTACCATGGACTTGCATCTTTATGATTTAGTTGCATTTTGAGTATTATGACTCATTCCTACGTATTATGTAGTATAATGACTCAAATTATACATCACTACCCTTTCTATTAAAGTAAATAATTCTTAAACATTGATCCTTTCATAACACACCACATGTCATAACAAAATATTCCACTTCGTTTAGAAGCAGAAGGACTCAAGTCCGTGTTTTTGTTTGACTCAAGTCAGCGTTTTATTTTAAACAATATTTTTAAAGGCTTTACATATAGAATATTTCGTTTTATTTGCTCGTTTTTAAAACAAAACTAATTGATTTAATAATAAAACAAAATTTATCTATCAGCATGGATATCCGAAGAAGTTATGAGACCTTAGTTAGAGAAAAAAAAGTTTTTTGGCTCTCCTGAACATTAACCTTTTTGGACTTGCATCCGTATGCTTCTCGGGTACAGATATTGATGATTAGAAAAAGTAAGTTGATTATAAAGTTCTAGAAGAATACGAAATTATTTTTTTACTTTTTAGTGCATTTTTTGAAGTCGTTTTTTTGTTTTGTTAAAATTTTTGTTTATTTTTTTATGAATTATAATATTTTAAAGCTTATTTCATCACCTTTCAAAAACAGTTCTTAGTTTTTGGATATGTGCAGAGACATTCCATTTATTTGGATTTTATTGCAAAGTGGAAATATTTTGTCTCTCTGACAAAATATGGCTGAGTTCTGACAGATTAAATATTTGATATTGAGTTCTATAAATAAATGCGAATACAAAATAATATTTTTTACATTTATTGATTCGAGGTCATTTCATCACACAATGAAATTTTATCTTATCTTTTATATTATTATGTATTATGATTTATTAGTAGAGAATGTGCTTTTGAGATAAGGACCTCTTGGCCAATATACGCACGAGGTCGGTGCATTGTGGAGTGAGGCAATTTGGTGTTTCACCGAGCAATAAATCAAAAAAGTAATGAATAATTTAATTGTAGGTTTCTTTTGTTGTTTTTTTTTTTACAATAGTTTCTCACAGGAGGCCCGAGGAAAACAATTTCTTCAGGGCCTGTGTTATATTTGGGGATGCTGTGTAGAGGGTCTTTTTAGGGAGAGGAAGTATTGAAAATAGAAAGAAGGGTAAATACAGGTAACTCCATTGATGGAGGACTGAACGATGTTGGCGCTAATAAAAAACTGTCTAAAGAAACAAAGCTATCCGTCCATAATGGAGTGCTGCTACCTACCCTGATGTATAGCAGTGAGGCATGGAACTGGCAGAGGAAGGATGAAAGTAAACTGAATGCTGTTGAAATGAGATCCCTGAGGCATTTGTGTACATGTACAATCGTGAGAAATGCGGAGATCCGCAAAGAATGCAAGGCTGATGTAAGCTTAGTGCAGCGGTTAGGCGCTTGATTCGCATTCCGAAGGTCGCAGGATCGAATCCCAGCGTGGCAAACAAATTTTATTTGATTAATTTGTGTATTTCACAATTTATTCATTTAAAATAATATATAGTATATTTGCGGCATGTTCCAGAGTGGAAGATACTCTCAGTATCGCCCTGGTGTAAGACCACCATTCAGAATTGAAACGTTGCCTGAAATGGCTTTAGCCGTGTTTGGTGACCAGATCTGAATAGCCAGGTACTTCCCCACCTTCCTCTTCCCTGTCTCCTTCACTACCTTCAGCCTCACAACATACCCCATTTTGGGGATGCCATAGTCTCACTGGCTCCAGAAGGGAGCAGTTGCGACTCTTGTGCAGTATTCATGTAAAAAAAAAAAAGTGTAATGAGTAAGATTAAGAAAACGAAGCTCCGATGGTTTGGGCATGTAGAGCGAATGAACGTAGAAAATAGTGTAAGAAGAATATACGTTGCAAATGTGAATGGAAAAGAAGACGGGGACGCCCGAGGAAGACATGGAACGATCAAGTGAATCAGATACTTGAGTCGGGCCATGTCAAAAGTCAGAATAATAGAAGAGTATGTATGAATGTGAGTCTGTGCCAAGACCGAGTTGTTTGGCGATCAGTCCTCTCTGCCTACCCCTGCGGTAAACGGCTTGATGGTTTGTTAGTTAGTTAGTAACATTTTTTTTAATATAATATCTTTGAAATCTTTGCAGACCGCGCAAGCTCCAAGCCGATGCCTCCCCCGAAGACCCGTTACGCTCCAATTCGAGCTACGTTGTCACCAGCGATGGGTCCACCTTCTGCGACATAACCGTCAATCACCGCATCGTGCTGCGCAGCCCCCCTGCCGCAGCTCCCGTCCCTGCCACACCCCCAAATCCACCCCCACGACCGCGCCGCTCGCACAGTGACAGCAATCTATCCGGTGGCCGTTTCGGGAACTACCAACCTCCCAGTAAAGACGCAAAGAACTGCGTTAATGAAAGTATAAAGCGGAGACTTATGACGCAGAGTCTCGACGCGGCGGGGATCAACGAAGGCGCCGGATGTTCTGGAGCTAATAACGCCAACGGTGAACTACCGAATGCAACAACAGATAAAAACGATGTTAAACCAGTTGTAGACGATGGTTCTCTCGGTAACATTCCTGGAGCTTCGTCTGGAGTTGATGCGAGTGCCGGTTGTTCTGGCGCGTTTATGCGTTCACCGCCGCCGGCGATTGATTCTAATGATGCAAAACGCTTCGAAGATCATGTTAAAGGCGTACAAAAAGAGATACCCAAGAATGTAAATAACGACACTGCAGTTGTAAATGAAGCTCTCGTTGATCACGATATTGGCAAGATCGTGCAGAATGCTCTGAGAAACAGTGCGCTTCCGATCGACATGAACAGCATTGACGCAAATGCGGCTCCTCAAGCCGCTTGTTCTCGAGCAGGACCGAGCCAAGCCGTTCCCGAAGTTGCGAAGCCTAACAACGAGTTTGCCGCTGAATTTGAGGGTCCGGATGAAGAAGTGCAAGGGAAGGAAGGCGGAGGGAACTCCAGCCCAAAGCCGTTTAACGGTGGGGCGGCACCGACTGATAAGGCTGCCAAGGATGCGGCCAATAGTCAGGAATTGGACGGGGATCTGACGGTCACCAAGGAGATGATGTTGACCATCAGGAAGAAATGTCCCAACTTGAAGGAGCTGCGATTGGAGTATTGTTACATCGATTGCAGTATTGTAAGTGTATATTTTCTTTTTGTATACATTAGTATTTAAGTATTAGAATTGTAAGTATATACTTCTTTCCTATTAAACGGGCATCTTTTGAAAAGTTATCTTTGAAACATGATTGTTATATACGGTGTCCGGAAATTCGATTTTATGGTATGTGTAATTTTTTTGATATGAACTTTCGTTTTCAGTAAATTGAGTCTGAAGTTGGAATTTTTAGGTGAAAATTTGAAAAAAAAGGGTGCTAATAATAATTCATTCCAGCTGTTTAACCTTTTGAACGCCTTATTCTCAAGGATAAGTTTAAAAAATCGTTTCTCTAAATATACAAGGGCTGTGGTCGCGAGGATTGATTTTACACGCAATCTGGCAACACTGACGTGTAGTCTGGTTCCAATGACCACCACGCTGCACTCTCTGTGATGCCTAGGACGAGTTGTTTCAAAAAATCTGACGAATTCATCAAATATTTGAAGTTAATTTTCACGTTTTGTGTAAATTGTATTGAAGTTCTGTGATTATTTCAGATTTATAAAGCAACTGGCCGATAATTATTTAATAACAGAACTCAAATAGAACTTACACAGAACGTGAAAATTAACTTCAAATACGAGGGTGGTCTGAAAAGTTTCCGACTTGAACGTGAAGATGGCAGCACTCGTCAATAAAAGCTAGTGAATGTAGTTGTGCATCTTCAACAGTTACTCACCAAAGTTTCGGCCATTTTGGACGTGCAGTTTTTAGTTGACAGTCGTTTGAGTGAGTCGATGTGTGTTTTCGTGAAAATGGAAAAAATTGAGTATCGAGATGTTATTAAATTTTGGTTTTTGAAAGGCAAACGCCTACGCAAATCAAAGATGAGTTGGATTCTGTGTATGGGAACTCTGCACCATCATTTACGACAGTGAAATTATGGGCAGCTGAATTTAAACGTTACCGTAAGAGCTTGGGAGATGATGAACGTTCGAGACGTCCAAAAACTGCAACTATTGATAATAACATTGCTAAACTTCACCAAATAGTGAGAGAGATAGCAGCAGTGGCGGCTCGTGAATTTTGGGTGTGCTAGGGTGTTATTACTAAAAAAATGGCATTACGGATGTTGTCGTAGCCGAAAATTTTTTTTTATTTTTTTTCAAAAATCGGTTTTTGTATGAAGATTTTTCAGGAAATCCGTGCGGCGCACGGCCAAACTGAAACTTCCTGAAATTTTTCATACAAAAAACAAATTTTCGAAAAAAAAAAAATTTTTTTTTCGGCTACAACATCAATAATGCCATTTTTCGTAATATCAGCACTCTAGCACACTTAAAAGTCACGAGCCGCCACTGGATAGCAGAGGTTATGAAAATGTCCAAAGAACATGTATGTCACATATTAAATCAAGATTTAGACATGAGAAAGATGTCCGCGCGTTGGGTGCGGCGTTTGCTCATAACTACATTCACTAGCTTTTATCGACGAGTGCTGCCATCTTCGTGTTCAGGTCGGAATCTTTTCAGACCACCCTTGTATTTGATGAATTCGTAAGATTTTTAGCCCATACTTAGTCTCTGTGAATAACGCTCTGTAATTCATTTTTTCGGAGCTCTGTGATATAGTCATATCGGCTCATTGGCGGCCGGCGTAGTCCAGCGGTAAGGCTCTTGACTCGCAATCTGAAGGCAGGATCGAATCCCGGCACGGCAAATAAATTTTATTTGATTAATTTGTGTTATTTCACAATTTATTAATTTAAAATAATATTTAATACATATGCAGCACGTTCCAGAGTGGAAGATACTCTCAGTATCGCCCTGGTGTGAGACCACCATTCAGAATCGAAACGTTGCTCGAAATGGCACTAACCGTGGTTGATGACCAGATCTGAATAGCCAGGTATTTTCCCACCTTCCTCTTCCCTTTAATCCTTCCACTCCCCACTACCTTCAGCCTCTCAACATACTCCAATTGGGGATGCCATAGTCTCTCTGGCTCCAGAAGGGAGCAGCTGAGACTCCTGTGAGGTATTACTATAAAAAAAATGAAAGTAACAAATAAATAAATAAATAATTTTAAAAAATACTCTACAAATTTAACTTCTGCAAACATGTTTGTTTGGTCTGTTCCAGATACAACCCAGCGTGTTCCCGCCCACCTTGGAGACTCTATCGCTTCGTGGCTGTGTATGCCGCAACGTCCCCTTCAGCCGCTCGTACCTGTTCCGCATCCAGGACTACTGTCCCCTGCTACAGGAGTTGGATCTGTCACGCTGTGGCTGGCTTGCGTCGCATTCGCTGCTGGTTCTGAGCAAGATGCCTCGTCTTCGTCGCTTGTCGCTCCGCTCGTGCTGGGGGTTGGGGGAGTGCGTAGCATACGCCAGTCTGTCTGCGCGTTACGGATTTAAAAGCCTTGAGGTAGGTTCTTACTTGTAAGATTTTTTCTCTAGATATGGAGTCAACTATGATTTGGGTGCGTTGGCATTTTTCTTTATGAGTTTTATATCGATCATGAAAATTTGAAATACTGTAAAGAACAAAATGTAAATTTTTATTTTTATTTTTAACTTGAGTAAGTCCTCAAATTGTAATATTTAATTAAATGAAGTCAATGTTAGCAAAACTCCATCGAAAATCTGAAAACAGAAAAATCAGAAAAAGATTCGGTCACATGTAGGACTCCAACCCAGGATCTTTGTTTTGCCAGAGTGGAGCTCTACACCTGAGCTAAAATGTCCCTATCTGATTTGGTCATATTTAAATGTATCATACTTAGACTAAGAACTACCAACATTTTCTTCATTTTCTTAATGCATATTTTTTTGGCTGCTATCTTTATGTATGATTCCAAGATTCAAACCCGAACTAAATGCTGTCTAGATAGTGTCTTGGATAATTTTTTATCCATCAAACAGTATCAATGGCCTAGCGAGTGTACGGTTGAAATTTAAGAATTCGGCTAAGAATACAACGCTGTGCCTTACGCAAAACCGTTTTCGTACGTGGAGTTTGTATACAAATCTACTTTTGTAATAGAACCGAATTAAAGCAATGCTAAAAGATTGCTACACTTACATTATCAGCTAGCGTGATTAGCATCTCCTGGCAGGTGTAAGTACTATTGGATTTATTATTTCGTGAATCTTTCCGGATGTGGAGAGATTGATGGATAATATGATTATTATAGTCTAGGTACATATTATATTTGACGTTTACATATTATATGTGACGTCATTGCCTATCGCGGTTACTTTGTCCCGGTGACAAGCCGTCACTGGATGATCACTCACACTTAAGGGAACGTACCCATACTACGTGACACTTTTAGGGGGGGGGGGGGGGTCTTCAAAAGGTCACGCTCCATACAAATGAGCGGCGGGTTGCTTAGGATTTTGGTCACCGGGGGGGGGGGGGGGTTAAAAATTGCAAAAAGTTGGTCACGTAGTTTGGGTACGTTCCCTAACCTCTAATTGGCCGTTTACGCGCGGGTGCGCGCGTCTTATGCGCATGCGCGAGAGAATAATTCGAAAATTTGAATAAAATTATCAACCAAAAACTGTTTGTCTGCGATTTTGGCCCTTCTATGTACAGAATTTGTATGAAGAACAGGGTCAGAATCGCTTGCGCCAACATTACTCCATGAGACGCGTAAAAATTTCATTCACCTTGCAACACCAGAATATTTTTTAACGATTTTATCTGTGACTTAGAAATGTCAGATTTTGCCGCCAATTTACCCGTCACAATTTATGCGTGTTCCTCGACTAAAACATCGTAAAACCTATTAATTTACGTAATTAATGCAAGTAATGTTGTTTTGGTACATAGTTTATTGTTCTAGGAACGTGTTTCAGTCAATATGATATACGATAGCTCAAAATTAATCCAAAAAACATTCAATTCAAATTTCAAAGTGGTGCTTTTTTAGTGAATTTTCGTGAAATGGCCTGGCCTTTGACTGGTTAAACTGGACGTAGCTGAACCAAAGCTGCCCCTACGGCCTAGCAGCAAAAACCTGCGGAGTGGGTTATTAACTGCTAGTCATGATTGATAATCAATATTGAAGCGCGCAATTTCGTACCTTACCTCCAACAGAAATGGCAGAGTAACTCTAGAATAACTGTCGGTTTTTGGAAAGTAAAAGCAAAAGTGAAGTAAAACAGGCAGTCAAATTAATTGAAAAAAATTGCAATCCTATTATAACAAGGACATCCAAATAACGTGTCTGTTAGCTGGTGTACAGGGTATGCTAGCTAAGCTTTTCATCATCTCTCTGTTTGTGTTTTGAAGGTACTGGATATATCGGGCACCCCCATGGGAGACTCGGAGGTGTCTGCCTTCAGCCTGATTGGGTCGCTGCGGGAGCTCTACTTGCAGGCCGTGGGGGCGGGCCCCGCGCCCCCTCCCGATGGTGAGCCTCAACTGGAAGACCCCGCAGACTTGGGGCTGCCTCACGCATGGGAGGCTGAGGTATTTCTCCTGATTTACTTGTTTTATTGCCTTGTATTGCAGCTGTTGATATTGCCCTCCGTTGAACTTGACGGCGGTATAGTAACTGGGTGGGTAAAATAAGATAACCCAACCCAACATTGTACTATTCTATGTTAGCTGAATCCCCCATCACTGCACAAGCAATATTTTCCCGCTGTCATTATGATAAAAGGAGGATCAAATAGCGGCAGTTTATTTGTAATCCGTATATATTTATCTTCCTCAAACCCTCAGACCTCAGGCATATTTTATCAGAATATCAGAAAATTTCCGCTTTGCAATAAAATCCAAATAAATGGAATATTTCTGAACGTATCTGAAAACTAAAAACTGTTTTTTAAAGGTGATTAAATATGCTTTAAAATTTTATTAATTGAACTAAACATATAATTTTTTAAATACAAATATTTTGTATGCAAATATAAAAAAACTTTTAACCTTTAACTATGGACGTCGGGTCTCAGAGGCCCAACCCCTTCTTCAATTTCTCGGAATAAACACCTTCCCCGCGCGTGCCATCCCCGCGCGTCTCAGTAGCTTCAGTTTTAGTTGTGTTATGACCAAGGAGGGAGAAGGTCGCGTCATCCGGCACTTATTACGTGAGTAATAATCATTTAAAATTTGATCAGGGCCTGGGAGACCCGTTGACTATAATTTCAAAAAGTCATAAGAAAGTCAGAAAAAAAGTCAAAATTTCAAAAAGTCATAAGTTTTTTTATATGACTTTTTGTTACTGTTTCTTTTATTAGCTAGGAAAAATGATTGGTTTTGATTTTTGTAATACCTACTATAATTAAGGAGCCTTAATATGATCTCAAGTCAATTAAGACTGAAAACTGACGGTTTGTTAAATTTGGAGATAATTATTAAAATATGAATAAAAGTTGATTATTTTTATTACTCGATCTTTTATTTATAAATACTTTATACATATAAACTCCTTGCTAAAGTCAGATTGGTCCAGGTTTGAAAATTAGAAGAATTTTATGAAGGGGTCTGTGTGACCCGACATCCATGGGAGTGTGATTTTTTTTTCACGTCCATAGTTAAAGGTTAAAAATGGGTTACCTTTCGTTTTTTTCTAACTTAAATACTGATAATGAAAAAAAAAATAAAAAGACATACATGTTTTATTAAACAAATGAATTATAAACGTTAGTATCACCTCACTTTTTGTTGTTCCATGTAAAATTAATTAATGAAAAATTCCTAAAATTTCATAAATTTATTCCAAATTCCGATTCAAAACTTTGGTTTCATAAAGGTGTACATCCATTTTACTTCTTTTGTGGTTGTTTTTGCTATTTGAATATAAAGCATGGTGTTTTCTCTTTCCAATACCGTTTAGATCATATTTCTCGCTGTGATAGTAAGGGAGACACAACAATTTCCATGAGACCTATACGAACTGTTCCCAAAAGCGAACAAATTAGCCTGGGGGGTTAATTAAAACAATGAATAAATTAGTGGTGTTTTGTTACAGGAGCCAATGGCAGAAATGGAAGAGGAATTAGAAGAAGAAGACGAAGTACTGCCGGAGCCTGAACTGCCTCCCCGACCACCGCCCAGGTTTGTCTTTTACCACATTTAACATCTACAATAGAGACCTCTAGTCCAATTACCTTCTAACTTAAATAACTGCATTTTTATTTTTGTTTTTAGAGTTAGTTTTAATGGTTAAAATAATTGTCCAAGTTTTAATTTTTCAAGATCCCCCGAAAACCACCGTATGTATGGTGAATCGTGTGACATCATCACTCCTGAAAAATTACTATTGGATCCCTCAATCAGCTGATCAACTGCCGCCATTTTGAATTCGGTGTTCGAAGTATTCTCCCTAGAAGTAGCATTACTATTTTTTTTGTGCAGTAGTTTTTGAATATTTTCAATAATAGAGATAAACTAATAAGAGATACCTTTATTTTTAGGCCTAAATAATGTTTCAATAAATACAACAACTAAACATCTATAAACAGTATGTAAATAAACGAATAAATTAATACGATGGCTTGTGTCATATCATACATTCCCATACAATGACTTTACGGTGACATCACTACACGTCAAACAGTGACGTCACCACTAAAATTTCAATATTGCCAACTTGACGGCGTGTTTTTACGACCCGATTAAAAATGGACTTTTTAATATTTTTTTAAAAACTCTGCGTTTAATATTATTAAATAAAACTTATATATTCAGAATCAGCGTTTATTGGTCTATATGAACATATTTTCTTAAAGCCATAATTTTTTTCACTGGAGTTCCTTATTGAGACGGGTATGGGTACCACCGCACCGGGAACTATTTATTGGATAACTAACACCTCTGCCATAAGTCATCCCAAGTGGTTCACTATGTTTGGTGACTTAGCAGAGGTGTCCGTCTTCATGGGGTGTGGTTTGTCTAGGTCTTGACGGCGAATGCATTCGCAGGTTGGTGGGAGAGACTGGTTGAAGGAGATCCAACCTAAAACTCTCTCTACACTCATCGCCTTACACCACAGTGAGAGGGATGGATTCATTCGTCCGTCACTCCTGGACACATTGACCAACAGGTCCCTACCCTCCCCACGTGCCTTTTTCCTTCCCAGAACTTCCTTTCCCTAAAAAGACCTTTGCACATCCTCAAAGATGAAATAGGCCCTGAGGGATTTTTTTTCCTCCTGTGCCGATCTATTGACGGCCGTCGTGCTCAGTGGCTCTTGACTCGCAATCCAGTCGCGGGATCGAATCCCGTTGTGGGTAAATAAATTTTATTTGATTGTGTTATTTCACAATTAATTCATTTAAAATAATATATAGTATATTTGCGGCACGTTCCAGAGTGGAAGATACTCTCAGTATCAGCCTGGTATCAGACCACCATAAAAAAATTCTGTTATACCTACCCATTGTGTGCTGCAAAAAGTCATCATTGGTCAAAATTTCATTAACATTTCCTTGTAATACTCTTGCCGGGAACCAGGAACCTGGCCTCAGCGACCACACCGTCTCCAGGCATCCCTGTCTGTGCTATTTTTGTGTCCTCTGTCCATATAAGGCCCAGCCACTCCTCCAACATCCTCCGTTTTGCCAGAATGCCTTGTAAAAGTCAGTCCTCTACCATTCTAAGTTCATGTCCTATTGTTTTAATTATTCGTTTATTTGTTTCAGGCCTCCCCCGGGTTTCCCGCCCCTAGAGAACCCTAACCCGGAAGAACTCGACCCTTTCGGCCTGCCCAACCGCGTTCACGTCATTTACGTGGACGTCCGACGAGCGCGCAACAACGCTATGCGCGTGGTGTATGAACCTGGTGCGCCCCAACACGGCGTTCTACACCCGCCACGACCCGGCGATCCCAACGCCGAACCAAACGCCGACCCGGAACAACCCGACTTGCCGCCAGACATACAAATCCGCATGAGGAACCAACCCAACGAACACGCCGATGGGAACAACGAACAAATGGCTTTTCCACAAGTTGAAATCCATCATGAATTAAATCACGATTTGCCGTACGGTTTAAATGAAGCCGATCCTTACCCGGAAGTCGAAATTCGGCGCGACGAAGCCGACAGACCTCTCAACGTCCGCGTGAGGTTCGGAGGACCGAGGCAAGCGATCGAAATACCATTCCCGCAAGACCCTTTCCCGCAAGGTGACGAAAATGAAGAAAATCCACCGAATCCCGGCGAATTCTTCCGCAGAGGTCCCGGATTTTTGATGTTGCCGCATTTAGTCGGACGGGAAGAGGTTGTGTTTGCCGAACACGAGAATAACCAAGCGGCTAGAGATGAAGTCCTGATAGAAGAACGATTGAATGTGAATAATCGCGAGAATGCCGAAGATCCCAATTTGCATAATCCGGGAGAGTTTTTGAGGCGCGGGCCTGATTTTGTCATGTTGCCTGATTTTGAACACATTCCCGTGGACGAGCAAGCGAACGGCGCTAATATAGTGATGCATGTTCGTCGCCATCACGGCGATTTGCCGCCCGGGCAAGATATCAATATTGAAGTCCAGATCGGTAACGGTAACCAGGCGCCGGCCGGAGAAGCCCCAGCGGGTCCTGGGCAGCCAGCTGGACCTCGACCCGTACTCCTTCGACGTGGTAGATTGAATGTACAAGTCCACGAAGAACCAAACAATGTACAGCTGATGGAACCAGTTCAGATGGAGCAGATGTTGAGACACCACTTGAGGCATCATCTGCAAGAGTTGAGGAGGTTGGGGGAGGAGAATAATGAAGGAATTGAGCCACTCGGGAGGGACTTGTTTAATGCGCTCTATCCGCAACCTGGACAGGCGCAACAGCTGCCCGGAGAGCAGCAGGCACAACCCCAACAGGCAGGTCAAGCAGGGCAAGTTCAACCAGGACAGGCACAAGCACAGCCAGGACAGCCACAGGCAATGCCAGGACAAGCACAGGCACAGCCAGGTCAAGCGCAGGCACAGCCAGGTCAAGCACAGGCACAGCCAGGTCAAGGACAGGCAGGACAAGCGCAGGTGCAACCAGGTCAAGCGCAGGCACAGCCAGGACAAGCACAAGCACAGCCAGGAGAACCACAGCCAGGACAGGCGCAGGCACAGCCTGGCGATCAGCCACAACTGAGACAGCCCAGAGTGTTTCTTGGTCTGCGAGCAAGACAGCTGCGGTCAATTCTCCAGCGACAAGCTCGACCGAGACAAGGGGCGCCTGGACAAGCACAGCCGGGTGAAGCACAACCCGGACCAGCAGTAGAGCCGGAACCGCAAGCCGAAGGAGCTCAACCTCAAATAGAAGCTAGACTGCATCAATTCATGTTCCCCGAAGGCCCATTCGCATTCCCCGAATTCCAAATCGGAATCCAAGAAGACCCGAGACCGCCACAAGACCCTCAAGCGGAAGGACCGCCGCCAAACATCATTCCTCTATTCGCGCACGGCGGTTTGGGTCCGCCTATTTTAATCCCGGTCCCGCCCAATGCACAACCGCAGCAACCCGCCGACGACATCCCAGGAGTGCCAGTATTCGTGGGTCGACCGCCTCAACCCGGAATCCCGTATCCATTCGCAGATTTCCCAGATTGGTTGCCACCGCACCGAAGGATCGGAATTCCGCATCCGTTTGCACGCAGGCCCAACTGGATAGCGGCCAACAACCAACGGCAAGCGGCGGGGCAACCGGCGGCGCAGCCGCTATTCATCGGGATGCAGGAAGGCATGATACAAATCAATCAAGACTTGCAAAATCCCATCATGTTGCCCAACGGATTGCAAGTGTTTCCCGCAAGACCTGCAGAACAACCTGCACCAGGGCAAGCTCAACCAGAACAAGCCCCACCAGGACAGCCTGGCTTGGGGCAACCTGAACCAGGATTAGTTCAACCAGGAGCAGGACAGCAACCCGGAGCAGGACAACCCGCAGCCCCACGCCCCGTTTTGATAGCAGGACCCCCCGGAATGGAAGGGCCTGCAATTGGCATTCAGTTTGCCCCGTTGCACCACGCTCAGGCCAGATTGCTCGGATTCCCAATGCAGATCCCTGAACCACCTCAAGGTAAGTCAATCTAATATGGACATTTATTTCTAGCGCAGAAACATGAAATTTCACAGAATTAACAATAAAAAAATAAATAAATGTAATTTTTGAAGTAAAACTTCTTCACGCTTGTGAATGCTGGTGAATGCGTTACGAAAAGTGTTGTTACGAGTAATCGATGCGAACAGTGATCGATTGCTAGGCGAACGGTCAGCCCTTTATGCACGTTTGACTTGGGGAGTGATAAGGATAAGGATAGTCACCCCAAGTTCGTAGGTCACCCCAAGGTCGTAGGTCACCCCAAAGTCGTAGGTCACCCCAAGGTCGTAGGTCACCCCAAAGTCGTAGGTCACCCCAAGGTCTTAGGTCACCCCAAGTTCGTAGGTCACCCCAAGGTCTTAGGTCACCCCAAGGTCTTAGGTCACCCCAATGTCATATTTCACCCCAATGTCATATGTCACCCCTAGGTCATAGGTCACCCCGTTCGCTACGTTTGGTAACTTAGCAGGGATACCTGGATTCATTGGGCGAGATTTGTCTTGTAGTTTTACTTCAGTCATGTGGTTTTTTTTTATTTAAAAGCTTTTTAAATTGCCTCGGCCGAGAATCGAATGCCGATCAACTGCTTGAAAAGCATGCTGACTATTAAGGCTTTTACATTATGATAAAATTAAAAATACATTTGATATACTACTACAATTAAAATAGGTACCAAGTATAAAAACTTTCAACTTAAAAACAACAGAGTAAAATATAGGATGCACTTTCATATATGTAAATTTCGATACATATTGAAAATGTATAAACATTTCAAAGCCATCAAGATAATAGACATACAGATTTATTAACAATGTTTTTATAGGTTGATTCAGTTCCGTTGGTGTTCATGTAATATTTATTCTCTGCAGTGTGCAGTCGGTTCATTACTGAGTTTATTTCTGCATTGGTACCTGAATTGTTACAATGGTAAGGTATCTTCTGACGAACCGTTCTAGTACCAAAATCTTTATTTATTAACCCCTCCGAAAATCGCCAATATTCACTTATAATGTCTCAAACGAAATGACATTTTACGAAAACTTTGTGTTATTACAGCTTCACAATTAAAGTTCTATAAATGAAACATTTCTGAACGTAGCCGAATAGTAAAAACTGTTTTAGAAAGGTTACAAAATAAGCTTTCAAATTATTATATTACAAATAAATATTAACATTTGTAAATATTAAAATTTAGAATGCAAACATTAAAAATGACTCACGTGATGTTTTTATGTGAAAATGGTACTAAAATCACAGATTATGTAAACAACAATACTTATTCTATTGTATAAATGTATAATAAACACTTTTGTCACCTCACTTTTTTATCATTTCATATAAAAATATTTAATAAAAATTAACAATGTCGAGCGCGGTCAAATTTATGTCAACTGCACGACTGACAGCATATTCTTGTTATGTATTTCTATGAATAACTTGATAGGGATGTACAGCTTGATCCACTATCGACCTTTTACTTTTTGTTTTAGGTATGTAAGTAAAACAATAACGGAGTTAGAACGATTTCTATGGAGACACACGCGCTGACGTATAAACACGCTTATTGTACTTGACTGCTATCGTATTTTTAACGCATATATCTCCTTAAGTTGCGGACCCGTTAATCAGCCTATATCCATATCCCCCTATTGTGAGTAATGTATTGATACTGGATTGTTGACCTCCTGAAATGTGATTATGTGTTTGTTTGTCAGATGTCCCGGGGCAGGCCCCAGCCGCTGCGGGAGCGGGGCCGGAAGGGGCGGAGGGTGAAGGTGAAGAGCGCGCCGAACCCAACTTCCACTGGAGAGCAGACAATATCCTGGCCATCATGCGTGGAGTCCAGCGCGACTTAAACAGGTATATAATATAGTCTACAATTGAGAGCTGATACCAACCGTGATGTATAGCAGCGAAGGATGGAACTGGCAGAGGAAGGATGAAAGTAGACTCCAAGGTCTCCAAGTATCAATCCCTATCTGACGGTGTGTGGCCAATTTACCTATGTGTGACTTTTGCAACAATAAATCATGATACAATCAATCTGTTAACCGGTGGAAGGCCACGCCATTTCACGATTAATTTTGAGCTATCGTATATTTCATTGACTGAAACACGTTCCTAGAACAATAAACTATCTACCAAAACAACATTACTTGCATTAATTACGTAAATTAATAGGTTTTACGATGTTTTAGTCGCGGAACACGCATTAATTCCGATGGTTAAATTCGCGGCAAAATCTGATAGGTCAAAGTCATAGACGAAATCGTTTTAAAAATATTCTAGGGTTGCAAGGTGAATGAAACTAGTGGCTATATCATCTATGATGTTAGCGCAAGCGATTCTGACTGTGTTCTTCATACAAATTCTGTACATAGAAGGGCCAAAATCGCAGACCAAAAGTTTTTGGTCGAATATTTTATTCAAATTTTTGAATTATTTTCTCGCGCATGCGCATACAACGCGCGCGCCGGCGCGTCTCCGGCCCATTAGAGGTTAATGAAACCTGTGCAATTAAACAACATGCAATTTAACATTGAAATCTAAATTAAGCGTAATGAGTAAGATGAAGAAAGGGATCCTTTGATTGATTTGGGCATGTAGAGCAGAAAAAGAAGTGATTGGTATAAATAGTCAGTGATGCCTGAGGAAGATAATATGGCACGATCAAGTAAAATAACTACTTGAATACTTATTTTTTTATACATTAGCTCCACTAATTTGGGGGGCGGGAATGGGTACCGATGCCCCGGGAACCTTAATTGGATAACCAACACCTCTGCCTTAGGTCACCCCAAGTGGTTCGCTACGTTTAGTGATTTAGCAGGGGTGCCCAAGTTCACGGGGTGAGGTTTGTCTAGGTCTTGGAGGCAGGTGACTAGGACACACTGAACCCCAGATTCCTACCCACCTCTTAAACCCTTTTTCTTCCCAGAACTCTCCCCTCCTTCCTTTCCTTAAAAAAACCCTTCACACAGCATCCCTAAAGATGACATAGGCCCTGAGGGAAATTATTCCCTGAGGAAAATAATTTCCCTCAGGGCCTCCTGAATGGAGCTCATGTAAAAAAACACAGGAGGCCCTGAGGAAGAAAAATCCCTCAGGGCCTTTGTCGTCTTTGGGGATGCTGTGGGAGAGTCTTTTTAGGGAAAGGAAGGAGAGGAAGTTCTGGGTAGGAAAAAGGTATGAGGCGTGGGTGGGACGGACGTGTGATTCCTGCTCTCAACCAGTGTCTCCTGATCCGGCCTGCCACGCAGTAGGTGGACAAACGCACCTGCCGCCAAGACTTACACAAACCTCACCCTATGAACCCGGGCACCCCTGTTAATTCACCTAACGTAGCTCGCCACTTGGGATGACCTATGGCATGAGAATAAATTTCTCTCAAATTGAAAGTCAGAAAATTGAGTCAGAATAAAATTAAAATATAGATAAGACGATGTATGAATGTGAATGGAGCGATAAGTGTGTGACTATTTATCCTCTCTACCTGCGGAGAAAAGGCGTGATGCTTAGTTGGTTGGTTAACCCATCATTTTCCAATCGCTTATACGTGTCTTGTATTGTTTAGAAATCGCCGCATCGGCCACTGGCCCTTCGTGAGACGTGGCCACGAGGACACATCGCGTCTGGTGACTGACGCCTCCCTTCTGCGCTTTGGCGTCTCTGAGAATGTCATACACATCGGTGAGTCTGTTTTCTATATTTATATACCATATATTTTACTCGCTTATTATTGTAAGTACTTTCTTTCCGGGATCACATTAATAACATCGTAAACAAATCACTTAAAACTCTTTACTGTTCGCTGGTCCGCCCTCACCTTGAATATGCTAGTGTCATTTGGTCTCCTTTTTATGCTGTCCACATTTGTTTACATCGAATCTGTACAACATCGCTTCCTTCGAGGAATTGCTTGGAGGTTAGGATTTGAAAGAGGAGAATACTCGTATGATGAAATTGAACAAACTTTAAACATTTCCTCTTTAGAAAAACGTAGAAAGGACTCTGATCTAATATTTTCAAAATTATCAACAGTATTACTGACACACCTGCTTTGTTACAACTCATCCAGTTCAACATTCCTTCCCGTAGACTCCGAAATAATGAATTGCTGTTCCTCAATCAACATTCTACTAATTATGGATATCATTCTCCTTTATCCAGAATGTCAAGACTTGTCAACGCAAATCAAAGCATTGAATTTTTTGGTGTAAGCCTAAATGACTTTCGGCAGTTGTTACGCAATGTGGTTTTTTAAAGTCTTTTTAAATCCATCTTCAAGCTACTTGTAGTTATCTTCTCTATCTACTTTTATATTATAATATGTATTTTGTCAATGCTCTTCATCTATATGTAATCTCCTTTCATTGAGATCTCTCTTTTTTTTCTATTTGTGTTATTGTTATATTGTTAATTGGACTATTTGTCCGTAAATAAATAAATAGGGGCCGTCTGTTTCAACGCTCGCTGAAGTAAAACAAAACGCCGTTACTATAGTTAAATTTCAGCAAAATGCGTTTTTCAATCAATTTGACTGATTGTTTTACGTCACTTTTAACTTTTGTACTTACTTTCCGAAAACCAATAGTTACTCCGCCATATTGGCATATTTGACAGTTCTGGTCGAAGTAATGTACGGAAATGGGTGTTTCAACATTGATTACTAATATGCTAATCGGTAATCATGATAAATATTATAGAAGAGGATGATAATGACGATGAATTCCTCATCCAATATGTCTTGCAGCGAAAACCAAAACATTTCGTCCCCGCGTCAATAATATGGTTATCTGGGATGATCTCGAATTTTTGGGGTGGCACCGCATGTCGAAAAAATCTTGCTGTTGAACAGAATCAATTCTGTTATCGACATATTTAGCGTTACCTTTTAAAGACAAGCTCTATTAATGGATATATCGCAAATTTTACAAGATCTTCAAATCAATATAGGTACCTATTGTATTATAAACATTACAAAAATATAACATGAGTAGTAGGTTAGACTCGTTTCATATATCGACATTAGCGAGTGAAGCTGCCTTTAAAAGACGAGCTCTATTAATATCGCTAGTATAGTTTGTACACTACTTACGTTTAATGTTTAACCGGTCAAAGGCCACGACATTTAGCGGAAATTCGCGGAACTTCGTGAAAAAACACTAAAAAACCACCACTTTGAATTTTGATTTGAATGTTTTGTTGATAAATTTTGAGCTATTGTATATTTTATTGACTGAAAAACGTTCACAACACAATAAACTATCTGCCAAAACCACATTACTTGCATTTATTACGTAAATTAATAGGTTTTATCGATGTTTTATTCGCGATACACGTATTAATTGTGACGGTTAAATTCGCGGCAAATTCTGACAGCGGATTGTCATGGATAAAATCGTTTTAAAAACATTCCAGTGTGACAAGTCGAATGAAACTTTTAGCATCACCTAGAGTAATGATGGCGCAAGCGATTTTGACACTGTTCTTCATACAAATTCTGTACATATAAGGGTCAAAATCGCAGACCAAAAGTTTTTCATCGACAATATTATTCAAATATTTGAATTATTTTCTCGCGCATGCGCATATGACCCGCGCGCCGGCGCGTCTGCGGCCTGTTACCGATTAAGTTACAAACGGATTATAAAAACGCTATAATGTATGTTTTTCTAATATTTTCGATACCATAAACAAATTGAATTGAAGATATCACAACTACTGGAAAGTAAATTACATTAATATTGTACATTATATGTATTATAATAGGTCGTCATTTATTTGTAAATATTCATACAAATACTTTTATCGGAACAAAGCCGTCAGATCCTACAACGCGAAACAAAATACAATCGGATATTTTGATAGTTGTTCTGATTTAGTTTACGGTGTTGCCGCATCAAAAAATATTTCGATGCATTTTGTCACGTAATTCCGACGAAAATTCTGCTTTTTAGACTGGCGACACTGACAACTACTACTTTAGCGAAAATACACTTGAAACAGCGTGCGGTCCTATTTAACATCCTCGTTACTTTAACTGACAGTTAAAATTTAACTTTAGGACACGATTTAACTTTCTGTTGAAACAGACGGCCCTAAGTAATATGATGCACAAAAGTGTTCATTCTGGAATTCTTGGCATCCACAATAGGCTCTCAATTATCTGGAAAATAATTTCCCTCGGGGCTTATGTCACCAAACATAGCTAACCATACATGCCGCCAACGGGACTGTCCCGTTGGCGGCATGTATCTTTTCTCGGAAGATTTTTTGAATGTAGATGAGTGTTTCAGGCTGATAATTATTGCTTATAATAATTGTTGTTACCCTTTGTGCTGTGCATAAAAATCTTGTCCTTAACGTTAGTTCATCAATTATAATTAATAATTAATATTTGACAAGTTAAAAGTATTTTACCAAAAAATGTAGACATAATTTGTCTCGATGCCACCTAGCGAGAGATTTAGCACTAATAATGCCTCTCTTACAAAAATATAGTTGGTTGTTTTCAGGTGGAAAAATGTAATAAGCGGTAATTGTTGAATGAAACACTAGTTATATATTGAATTATTTGGCGGGTATTAGATAAGCTGACGTAGTTCAGTGGTAGAGCACCTGACCGGCAATCAGAAGGACACGGGCTCAAGTCCCATTGGCGGCATGTATCTTTTCTCGGAAGATTTTTTCAAGTAGATGAGTGTTTCAGGCTGATAATTATTGCTTATAATAATTATTACTGGTTTCTACCCTGATGTATGGCAGTGAGGCATGAAACTGGCAGAGGAAAAATGAAAGTAGACTTAACGCTGTAGAAATGAGATCCCTGCGGCGAATGTATGGTAAAACCATATACGATCGTGTGAGAAATGTGGAGATCTGCAAAGGCTTATGTAAGCGTAATGAGTAAAATTAAGAAAGGGACGCTGTGATGGTTTGGGCATGTAGAGCGAATGAACGAGGAAAGTAGTGTAAGGAGAATATATGACGCATATGTGAATGGTGGAGGAAGTCGAGGACGCCCAAGAAACTGGAGATACTGGAGTCGGGCCATGTCAAGAGTCAGAATAATAGAAGAGCGTGTATGAATGTGAATGAGGCAAGGAGTGTGTGTCTCTGTGTCCGTCTGTCCGTCCTCTCTGCCCATCCCTGCGGAGAAACGGCGTGATGGTTATTTAGTTAGTTTATTTATCAAATTATTATTTGTATGTTTGCTTAATACCATTGTGTTATTGATGTGCAGGTGGCGCCCCCACAATGTGCCGGACTTCCTCATTACGCGTGCTGGTCTGCCGGGGGTACACGCGCGTGACGGACCGCGCGCTCTCGCATCTTGCGGCCGCCGCGCCGCTGCTCACGCGCCTCGACCTGTCGCACACAGCCGTGTCGCCAGAGGGCGCGCGCTCCTTCCGACACACTCGCCCCGAATGCGTGCTGTCCTGCCAGCACCACACGCAGTAACCTAACAGATGCGACGAGACTGAGATACGCACCAATCAAGTTAACCTATGAAGTGCCAGACTCACTGGGATCACTCAATGAAGCTAACACAAGAACCTAAGCTGTGCGCGGTAGGCTCGAAATGAGTCAAATCTGGACGAAATAAACCCGCTGGGGGATAGTATGATTACTCATTATGGGTAACATTAGACACAGTAAACCTAGATTTGTGCTGTCCTGCCAGCACACACTTGATGTGACGAACCTAATATGTGCATATTAGCCCAGTAGAGGGTCAGTCAACACAATGCGCAGCAAATAGCAAGTCCATAACTACACGCAGATACCTGCTGGATGAGACGAACGGAAAGATGACTTGCAGTATATAACAAGTCAATCAGCATAGCACAAGACGCAGTCATCCTAAATTGAACGCTAATTCAGGCACTAGACCTCAGTCAATCAAAAAAGCTTACTTAAGATATGTTGGACCTAGGATGTGCCCATAACGACTTGATGCACAGAGCCTAAGATACGCACGATAGCCTTGCCATATACACGGGGATAGTCAACATGATGCGCCGCTGCAAGTTGCATTAACCATAAGATGCGGTAAACCTAGATTGCACACGTTTCAGTTAAGTCAATCAATAAAGCTAACCTAAGACGCATCGAACCTAGGATGTGCGTATTACGACCATATCATTCAATGAGCCTAACCTAAGACTTGATGCGCAGAACGTAAGTTACATATGAACCTAAGCTGTGCGTGATAACCCTGCTGAATCAAGTAGTGTTATTAACATCAGACGAGCATAAGTGTCGTTCAGGTAGATCAACCATAGCTCATTTAAAATATTAAACCAGATTGATGCGTAAAATTTTAAGTACACATAATTCCAGATACTGTGGCTGAATAGCTTATTTGATCACACAATATAAAGTTCAATCGGACTGTCCACATAATGTAAGGCATTCCAACTAACAAATAAACAATTAATCCATCAAGAGGGCAAATTGAAGTGTATAAAATCATTTGTGACTATGTAATATATTCAGACATTACACATTCGTGTTCAACTATTGATTGATTTTATGTAATTGTTCGCACTTGTCTTGCTCGTGCGAGGCACGCCCGCGAATCTGAACAAAGTTATTCATTTTGATTGCGAATTCCTCTATTCGTGTATTTTAATGAACTGGATGGAAGCACCGAACCGTGCAAGAGTCCCAACTGCTCGCTACTAACGCGGAGCCATTAGGACTATGGCATCCCCAATTGGGTTATGCTGTGAGGTTGAAGGGAGGGAGATGAAGAAGAGGAAGGTGGGGAGTACGGCCATAGGTAACCTAAGAATCGATGAATGCGCTGTATATTGCAAATAATAGACAAAATGAACCATCTGTGAATCTGTACTAATAAAAACTTGCACATGCTTTTATAGTTGAAGGATTAGATAAATTCTACATACTATATATAGACTCGAAAACGCTTTCCAAATTCAAATGAGTCATAAATTATATCGATATGTAATATTGTTAAATGTGGAACAGAATTTGTTCGACACATGTTAAAAATGACTAATTGACAAAAAATGTTGGCATTGGAGTCAAAATGACCAATTCACAACGAGTGTTGGCAAAGGATCAAAACTACTCATTCACCACAAATGTTGGCTTTGGGGACAAAAATGACCAATTCACAACAAGTGTTGGCTTTGGACACAAAATTACCCATTCACAACGAGTGTTGGCAAAGAGGTAAAAATGACTCATTCACAACAAGTGTTGGCATTGGAGTCAAAATGACCAATTCACAACAAGTGTTGGCATTAGGGTAAAGATAGCAAATAATTGACTGCACTATATGTATAGAGGTTCAACTGGCCACTTCACAACACATGTTGGCATCGAAATCAAATTGACCAATCAACATCAAATGTTAAACTGGCCAAAATTGTATTGCATCACATTTTGGCATTGTGGTTTAAATCGCAAATTTGTATTTGCAATGCATGTTGGCATCGAGGTCAAATTGGTCAAAGTTTGACACTAAACTTGTCAAATTAATCACAAATATAGCTCAATACGATCATTCAATTTGATTACATTGACAGTGTCGAAATTTTTATGTAATATATTGCAAAGTGTCGAAATGTTCATATAATATATTGGAATGTGTCAAAATGTTCATATAATATATTGGAAAGTGTCGAAATGTTCATATAATATATTGGAAAGTGAAATTATTGCATGAATTATATGAAATCTGTTTGTGTACTATATAGCCCAGAACGCTAATATTAATATTTAAACCATTTTTAAATTAATTAATGTAAAATTATATTATACTGTGTGAAAAAAATATTAAAGCTTCTTTTGTCATAATATAATTATATCCAAGTATTAAAAATAAGTTTTTTCTCTTATCAGAACAAAGAATTCCTCAGAATCATTTCTAAAGTCAAGACTTGATCGATTTAATTCATTTTTCTCGGCCTGTTTCAGTTTTTGATCAAATTGTAATAAGCTACCTAATGTAACATTGTGACCGTTGCACTTTGCAGCCGATCGCTTTTTGATGGAACGCTGTAAAGGGCCGAGAATTTGTGTTTAAATCAAACCTTAAAAATGTAAAAGAAATGGCATCAGCCAGATTTAGGGACCAGATTGTTTCTTTCTGACCTTCCTCTTCCCATCTCCTTACATTTCTTACAACATACCCCAACTGCGGATGCAATATACCAATTCTCGGCCCTTTTCGGTTTTTGATCAAAATTGTGATCAGCTGGCTGAGGGGTCGTCCATTAATCACGTGATAGTACAAAGTATTTTGCAATTCTCAGAATATTATCACGAAAAATAAATACACATGATACCTCATTATACCCTCCCCCCCTCGTAATATTTCGTGATTTTTCCCCCCCCCCCCCCCTTTCGAGCCTAACGTGATTAATGGACGACTCCTAATGTGACATTGTGATCGTGGCGCTTTGCAGCCCATCGCTTTTTGATCAAACGCTGGAATGGGCCGAGAATTGGTGTTTAAATCAAACCTTTAAAATGTCAAAAAATGGCATTCCCAACCTTCATCTCCCCATCTCCTTACAAGTCTCACAAATACCCCATTTGGGGAATGCACCAATTCTCGTCCCGTTTTAGTTTTCGATCAAATTTGCAATCAGCTGGCTAATGTAGCATTGTGACCGTTGCACTTTAAAACTGTTTGTTTTTGGATCG
The DNA here is from genome assembly GCA_917880885.1 of Limnephilus marmoratus. Lineage (NCBI taxonomy): Eukaryota > Metazoa > Arthropoda > Insecta > Trichoptera > Limnephilidae > Limnephilus > Limnephilus marmoratus. The sequence goes on from OU862907.1 coordinate 65,946,306, forward strand.
AAATCTGTAAAGGGCCGAGAATTGGTGTTTAAATCAAACCTTTAAAATGTCAAAAAATGGCATTCCCAACTTTCATTTTCCCATCTCCTTACAAGTCTCACAACATACCCCAATTCTTGTCCTGTTGTAGTTTTCGATCAAATTTGCGATCAGCTGTCTATTGTAGCATGGTGACCGTTGTGCTTTGAAGCCGATCGCTTTTTGATCGAAAGCTGTAAAGGGCCGAGAATCGGTGTTTAAATCAAACCTTTAAAATGTCAAAAAATGGCATTCCCAACTTTCATTTTCCCATCTCCTTACAAGTCTCACAACATACCCCAATTCTTGTCCTGTTGTAGTTTTCGATCAAATTTGCGATCAGCTGTCTATTGTAGCATGGTGACCGTTGTGCTTTGAAGCCGATCGCTTTTTGATCGAAAGCTGTAAAGGGCCGAGAATCGGTGTTTAAATCAAACCTTTAAAATGTCAAAAAATGGCATCAGCCGTGTTTAGGGACCAGATTGTTTCTTTCTGACCTTCCCCTCTCATCTCCTTTTTTTTGTGAATACCTTACATCTCAGCTGCTCCTTTCTGGAGCCAGTGAGACTATGGCATCCCTAATTAGGATATATTGTGAGGCTGAAGGTAGTCGGGAGGGGAAGGAGAGGAGTACCTTGCTATACAGATTTGGTCACCAAACACGGCTAAAGCCATTTCAAGCAACGTATTAATTCTGAACGTTGGTTTCTTACAAGCCTCACAACATATCACAATTAGGGATGCAATAGTTTCACTAGCTCCGGGCAATTGAGACTCTTGTGCATTATTCACAATAAAAATTACCATTTTTTATTGTGAAATTCTGAGCAGTTTTTTGTAATACCTAAAATTCTAAATATATAAAATATTTTTTGTTTTTTTTTTTATAAAGCAATGTTATAATATTTTTTTAGGTTATGCAGATCAGAGTTGACCTCAACATCGAACATTTAGGATTGTATGTCTCGGTGCAAATGTACATACACAAGGAAATCCCACAGTGATGACCTTGTGAAAAGTCACTGAGAAACAGTATTTTGTGTAGCTCATTGTTATTTTCAATTTGGTAGGCGGGAATGGGTACCGCCGCCCCGGGAACCTTTATTGGATAACCAACACCTCTGCCATAGGTCACCCCTAGTGGTTTGCTACGTTTGGTGACTTAGTAGGGGTGCCCGCGTTCATGGGGTGAGATTTGTCTAGGTCTTGGAGGCGGATGACCAGGACACACTGAACCCCAGATTCCTACCCACCCCTTAAACCCTTTTCTTTGCCAGAACTCTCCTCTCCTTCCTTTCCTTAAAAAAATACCTCCACACAGTATCCCCAAAGATGACATAGGCAGTGAGGGAAATTATTTTCCTGAGGACCTCCTGTGTGGAGCTCATGTAAAAAAAAATAAAAAAATTGCGAGAAGCGTGGTGCATTGTTTGAATTTGAATAATAGAAAAGTTTTCTAGTCATACGTCGCTGTACGCAAGCAATGCATCTGTGTTCGTGTCAACTCTGACTGTGATATCTAATGTACATGTGACTTTTAAATAGCAATTAACTTTCGGTGGATTTTTTTAATGTTATAAATGAATTAGCCTTGATGATGTACACTGTAAATCTGTCTGAAATGTTAACTCTATAAAGAAAGACTAGAGGTAGAAAATTTTGGTCATTTCAAAAATCAACCAAAATTCACCAAACAGTTAAATTGACAAGTGATTTATACAGATTTGAATTTGTCATCTTCGGGAATGCTGTGTGGAGTGTCTTTTTAAGTAAAGAATGAAGATGAAAAAGATACGAAAGGTGGGTAGAAGTTGACAGACGTACGAATTTAACCTTTCCTCTGCGTGCTGGTCGGGAGAGTCCGACTGAAGATGTCAAAAGGAGTGAACATAAGTCTTGAAGAGACCCATGTTGTAGGAGGGAGGAAACACAGAGGCCGGCAAATCGTTCCACAAGAACGAGTCATAGAAATGACCCGTTCTCATGGGACTAATGTCAACCGTTGTTGTCATGTTGGGCGCGTGTTTGGTGTGTTTCCCGACTACGCACCGGTGCCGAAGGGATCAATGACGCTAGTTCCTTGGAGCATATTCCATTGTAATACCGGTAGAACAAGGACAGCATTCCCACCTGACACCTGTGCTCTAAAGATTGCAATCCATCTGTTAAGATGGGGAAATCTATCAAACTGACTGACCATTTGTACATACATATATCAATGGTTTTTTAGTCTATCAAACGGATCGCTCGTTTCTGCACAGAGTCTAGGGTTTTTTTTAGGTGTTTTGGAGCTCCAGACCAGAGGTGACTGCCAATTCAACTGTGGGGCACTTGCGATTTGTACAGGGTTAGCAGTTGTGTACTATCTGCAGTATCTGCGGGCCCTGTACAGTATGCCCAGTTTCTGAGAGGCTTGGATTTATTATTTAATACCAGCTTAAGTACCTAGCGTTGCCCGGGCTTTCGATCATGTCGCTAATTTTAGATCTGAATATATTTAACTCATTCAGATCTAAAAGTAGTGTAACTAAACTCACCATTAGTGATTCTTCCTTTAATTCTACCTACTGTTAAATTCAAATTTAAATTAAATTAAAGCAAATCACTTTGTAAAACACCATTTAATCATTAACAGCCTTACTAAAAAACCCAGTGAAAATTTTATTCAATTGACAAACGGCCGCGGATGTGAAAACATTACTAATTAAAAAATTGTTCGTTGAAAGAAATACACATTGTTTACACGGCCTGAGAGGGTAGTTTATCTCAGTTGTAACGATTGATGTTTGAACGAAATTTGGAATTTTTCCAACGTATTTTAAATGTCTTGTATATTTCTTATTTTTGAAGATGTCGTAAAAACATATACCTTTATAGAAACTAGATAGAATTGCCTTTTAGATTTTTGTATCTGAAATATACAATCGTGTTTGAAAATTGCAGTATTGTAAGTTTCAACATGAAAAAATTTGAAAAAAAACAGCTGACTGTAAACATATTCTATTAAATGGTCGAAAAATTTTGGAAAATTCAAAATTTAAAAAATACACACCTCTTACTTTATGAATTTGGAAGAAAACAGTCACTTCACTTTTTATCTCGTTCATACAATTAAAAAGGATAAAAAAATATAATAATAATTCTGAAAAAAATTACTGAAAAAATCTGACATCTTGGATTCATTTTTACGCGATTAATACGTCGATTTCTCAAATTTGTTTTTATTTACACATGCATGAGGCTTTTACATTATTAAATAATATTACTTTTATGGAAGTTTTATTAAATTCACGCAGAAAAGTCGTTAAAAAAATAAAATTTCAGAAATAACCTAAAACCTTTCGTTAACGAAACTAAATCATCAACAAAACAATATTTAAAGGACTAAAACTGAAAAAAAGTAACGTCAGCATTGGTAATTATGTTGAATTACACGAATATCACAGTATGTACTGCAAGTACAACTGAACATTGTCAAACATTGTTTTACCGCGAAGTTTATAAAACAAGATGGCCGCGCGCCTGCGCAGATCTATGTGAGATTCAAGGGGACCAACATAAAAATCATAAAATGCGTGATAGTGTTATTAGTAAAGATGTAAAAACGCAGATCACCGCGCAAGCAACAAATATGCAGTTCACCGCTCGTTAAGGCGTTTTGTTATTAGTAAGGCTGTAAGTGGGTACCTTAACAACAGTGCTTCTTAATTTTTTTCTGAGAACAAAAAATGTTGTTTTAAATGTGATTTACAGTGTTCTATATATATTTGACAGTTAAATTTGTGTTGCCAGCCTACAAATTTTGTAGTTCCATTTTTAATATTTTCTACTCTTAATTGACAGTCTATACTGCTTACTTTAAAGTTTAAATCATTGAATTATAATATTATGTTGGATTGGGTTCACAAAATGAAGTTGTAATGCGTTGTACAGAGCTAGAGACTTGGACTTTTGAATGAATTTTAAAATCATGTAATTACAATAAATATAGTTAATGATTTTTTGAATGAAATTATGAATTTAAAAAATTGATCATTCAAAAGTATTTTGAGGTTTGTATTTTGAATTTGTAAATACATAACTATTGAAGATATAAACAATAGAAATGGTGTTATAGTAATCTCAGAAAGAGGTTGTAATGTACGTGTCATCTGCATAAAAATCTTCTTTCTCATACATCTTGTATGAAAACGAAAAAGACAGAATATACTAGAATGATGATATGATGTACAACCTCTCTCTAGGACTGCAATATGGACGTGTTTGTGTCACAGAATTGAGCTCAGTTTTTCTTTACTGCCGAAATTGATAAAATTATTTCAAACATTGGATTTTTTTTATTTTTTACATGAGCTACACACAGGATGGCTTGAAGAAAAAATTTCCCTCAGGGCCCATGTCATCTTTGGGGATGCTGTGTGGAGGGTCTTTTTTGAGCTAAAGGAAGGAGCAGAAGTTCTGGAAATGAAAAAGGTTTGAGAGATTGGTAGGAATTTATGAGTCAATGTGTCCAGGAGTGATGGACATATGAATCCATCCCTCCCACTGCGGTGCAAGGCGATGGGTTGGGTGCAAGGTATGGTTTCGTACCTCCATCACTCCTAGACACATTCATACCTTTTTCCTTCCCAGAACATCCTCTCCTTTAAAAGACCCTCCATACACCATCCACAAAGATGACATAGGCCTTGAGGGAAATTATTTTCATCAGGGTTATTGTCAAAAAAAGGCGGTTGGGACTCTTGCTCAGTGAACATAAGTTAAAATTGAACTTACTGTAGGCATAACACTCTTTTGTAAGTGACTTATATCTTCACTGACTTATGTTTTCAGTGACTTACATATTGCAGCAGTGGTGTTGAAGATGATTTGTCATCAATGTATATGAAAAAGGTTAGAATTGGATAAAACATGTGAAGAAGTTCTTGAGAAGAGAGACTTTCTCATGATTGATTGGTTGGTTGTACATAAAAGTTTCTAACGATTGTCTATATCTGTGTTAACATTAAATATAATTATTATTATTAAATTAAGTATTGGAAATTGTAGAAGCGATGAGAAAGGATAGGTTTGTTTATAAATTCTAGTAAATAAAATAAAACAGTTGATACGCATCTTAAAAGTTGAGTTTTACTTTTAAAACCATTTCTTCCTCATTCCTTGCAGAAATCTATCTGCTTGTTTATGTTAACCACTCCGACCCGTAAGCGTGTTTACACGACAATATAACAATAGCAGTTAAGTACAATAAGCGTGTTTTGACGCTAATGCATGTGTTCCCACAGAAATCGTAATAACTCTGTTATTGTTCTAGTGACAATCCTAAAACAAAAAGCAGAAGATCCATATTGAATCAAGCTTCATATTTCTATTCAAAGTTGTCCACAGAAGTACATTAAAAAGACTTATTTTGTAGAAACAGTTTTTACCAGCCAAATCGCCTACGCGCCTTGGACATTGTTAATTTTTAAAATATTTATTAAATATTGTTGTGAGAAATGGTAAAAAAAAGGTGGAAAAATTGTTTATTATACATTTTTTTTAACATTATCTGTGATTTTAGTACCGTTTTCACATAAAAACATCACGCGAGTCATTTTTACAATTTTTTTATGTTTGCATTCTAAATAACCATTCAAAAACAGTTTTTAGTATTTGGCTTCGTTCAGAAATGTTTCATTTATAGAGCTTTAATTGCGAAGTGGAAATAACACAAAGTTTTTATAAATCTGACAGTTCGTTTAAGACAAAAAACTTGCATAATCGCAAAATACCCGAGTGGTTAACAGAATCTTGATAAAGGTAAGCTCTAGCCTCTTTTTTTTACATTAACTCCACACGGTTATGTCACCTTTGAAGATGCTGTGTGGAGGGTCTTGAGGAGAGAAAGGGTCTTGAAGAGACCCATGTTCTAGAAGGGAGGAAACACAGAGGCCGTCAAATCATTCCACTGTCGAGTCGTTGAACTCAAGAACGAGTCATGTCAGTTCTCATGTGACAAATGTTAACCCTGTACATATGTTGGGCGCGTGTTTGGTGTGTTTCCCGACTATGCACCGGTGCCGAAGGGACCAATGACGCTAGTTCCTCGCAGCATCTTCCATTGTAACACCGGTAGAACAAGGAGAGCATTCCCACCCGACGCCTGTGCTACATATAAAGATTGCAATCTGTTTGTTAAGCATATGTCTGAGTCTAATTATAAGAGGAAAGTAGAACATGATTATAATACAAGGTTCACAAAGAATGAAGGAATGATTGTTCCAAAATATAATAATAACTACGGACGGCGAACCCTGGAATATATCGTGCCAAAAATATTTAACATGTTACCAACTAATATAAAAAATTACGATTCTACAAATAGATTCAGATATAAATATGCTGAAACAATGGCTGCTAAATAGAGATAATTTATATTAATTCATATGTGTTAATTGTGATAATCTGTATAGTTATAATAATAATATTATGTATGTATGTTTAAATTGTAACTGAACATTAACATATTTTGGTAGAAAGCAGTCACTTTGTGGTTTGACATATTAATTAAAGGAAAACAATCACTTTGTTTGTAACCACGATTTATTGATTTAATTTTTATTTACCGACCGGTTTCGCTTAATACAAGCATCTTCAGGGTATAAATTAAAACAGTTTTAATTTATACCCTGAAGATGCTTGTATTAAGCGAAACCGGTCGGTAAATAAAAATTAAATCAATAAATCATGGTTACAAACAAAGTGATTGTTTTCCTTTAATGAACATTAACATCCTGTTGACAAACTGCTTTATTGCGGTTTAACGGGATTGTACCTTGAAAACCAATAAAAAATAAAAAAAAGATAGCGAAATCTATCAAACTGACTGACCATTTCTACATACCTATATCAATGGTTTTTAGTATTTTGGGGCTCCCCTCAGAGGTGTCTGCCAAATTCGAGTGGGACGCACTTGCGATTTGTACATGGTCAGCAGTTGTGTATTATCTGCAGTATCTACGAGCCCTGTACAGTACGTTCAGCTTCTGAGAGGCTAACCTTTTTATGTCTAAAATTATATAATATTCATTAGCTTTTTAATGTTAATTAACTTTAAAAAATAAGATTTTTTCATGTTACGCCTCAGAAGAGCGTCCCTGTTTAGTTCTGAAATAGCTTAAAAACTGAAACCCATTTTCCCAAGTCCTTGCATTGTTATTTTCTGTCTTTGTTCCTCTCCCTCCTTAAAAGTACCTACTTATTTACTACAAAAAGAATATGTTGACTACCTACTTGGTACACATACACAATATCGCACAAAAATCGAAAATTACCCACAAACCCTTCAAAAATTTGGCATTTTTTTCAGATGGTCAAATTATTTTCGCTTTACAATGGAATGCAAATCTTCTTTTTCTTTGCCACTTCCCACTTTAAGTGGGGTCGGCTCTCCTAATCAATCTGCACCAAGACGACCGGTCTTGGGTTGTTGGATTGGGGAAATTTTGAGCTATTTTTGCCATGCTGGTCCACCATGTCAGAGGGGGGCGTCCTCTTCCTCTTTTTATTTCAGGTATAGCTAGCGCTTTATGGCACACGTGTTCTTTGTCTCTTCTCATTACATGACCATACCACCGTAAGCGACTTTCTGTTAGTTTTTCAGGAAGGGGGGCCACCTTGAAACTACCTCTTATATGTTCGTTTCGTATTTTGTCCAGTTTCGTAACCCCACCTGACCATCTAAGCATTTTCATTTCTGCAACGTGCAGTTTTTGGACGTGATTTTCCTTCACTGTCCAAAACTCAGCCCCATACAGCATTGCTGGTCTCACTGCAGTTTTGTATATTTTGCCTACAATAGAATGCAAATATTTGGAATATTTCTGAGCACATTCAAAAACTAAAAACTGTTTTAGAAAAGTGATAGGTAAATACGCTTTTAAATTATAAAATTCGAAATAAACATTTTTTTTATTATAAAAATTTTGCATACAAACCATAAAAAAGTTTTCAAAATGGCTCACCTTACGTTTTTTCTAACTAAAGTTATTGATAATAAAAAAAATAAAAGCACATACATATTTTGTTAGACAAATGTACAGCAAACACATATTACAATATGTAATATGTATATAATATTGTATAATAATTTATAAAAAATTCCTAGGTTTAAAATTTTTTTTTCAATTTGTGATTCAAAATTTTGTGTACATAAAAGTGTACATTTAACTTTTTTGGTGGCTATTTTTTAGATTGGAATATAAAGCGTGGTGTTTTTCCTTTCTAACACCGATTAGAATATATTTCTAACTATGATAGTAAGGGAGTTACAGTGTTTTATATGAGACCTATGTGCGTTGGGACAAATATGGTCTCCTGTGATTAAACGGGTTAATCAGTTGAAAATTCCTCGTTATTGAAATCTCACTTGAAAGGTTGTAAAAAGTGCTAATTAATACCAAAATTATCGGAAATTTTAACCACCCTTTGTGCTATTATCGTGGAGAGCATCCACCAACAAGATTGCACCATCACAGCAGATGAACCCTTCAAAGGTAGGGGCTTTTTCCTTTTCAATTGTGATATTCCTGTGATACTTTAAAAAACGCCGTCAATTGTCTCGTCTCATACAAATAAAGATTTACAGTCCATCCTCTCTCGTATCACGATATTGTTTGTGACAGTCCCTATACGTACAGTAGCTAGTGTAGCTCTCCATAGAGAGAAAAAAAAATTACCTTATATTTAAACGCCCGGGGTCTCAAAAGTTTCGTATGATCTGTAGCTATTCGAAAATGTAAAAATAAATGAAATTGTTGTTCACTATTAGTCCGCTAAAATGGCCGGAAGTTTTGAAAAAAAATAGATTTCGTGTTTTGGAAAAAATATAAAACAAAGGGTTCATATTTTTATATTTTGTACCAAACTTATTTTTCATTCCATAACTGCAGTACAAAGAACCCAAAAAATATATTTTTTTAAACATACATATGTGATGTGTTGGTTTAAAATACAAAAGGGGAAAATAACACCTTTTCTGGATAAAATCAGAATTCTTGTTGACTTACTTGTAGTCATAAACTTGAACTTTTTCATTTTTGTCAGTTATACGCATTTTTTAATAATAAACAAACGATAAAAGGTTAAATTACTGATTTTTTTTTTTTAAATTAAAAAACAAAATGGTTTTAGATTTGTTTTCTGATTTTCAATGCATTTTAGCGGGCTAATAGCCATTTTTTAAAAATAAATTTAAATGCAGTTCTCATTTTCTTTGTAAAATGCAACTTTTGAGACCCCGGGCGTTTCTGAATTCAAAAGTTGAAATAATTGACACACCCTAATGTACATTGAAGTACCCACCACTGCCCCACCCCGGTATAGGCAACTTATGGTCGCCCCTTCGGAGTTCTCGCAAGAATCTAATTTTTTTTAATAAATGGCTCTACATTTAATGTAACGAATCTAGACCTTCAATGTCCCCTCATACTGTGTTAGGTGGCGGTATGCGGGCGCGCCTACAGGACTGTACTGTAATGGTCAATCTCTACAATTCTAAAGCCCATGGAGGTGTCAATGCAAAAGCAGTGAGCCTCATGGACAGTCAAACAAGTTGTGTGTAACATCAACAAAAAATAAAGTAATCCAAATGACAGCAGCCGTCATGAGTAATCAGCTCATGACAGCGGGAGACATGACCATACATAATCCGGCGGGCGGCACCGAGCACTGTACGTAAAAGAAAAAGGAAACAAAAGTAAAATAACATATGTACAGATAAGAACCGGTGTCACCGCAACCTGGCTGCCGGCAGTCCCCGAGACAGTGAAGGAGGCTGATTGTCCGGCCTCCCCACAACCGGCAGCGTCGTTCTTAAGCCAGCTAATGTACAGTGTAAAAACAGCTGTATCGCCTCCCAGTTGGGCAGCATTGTGATGTGGATTAAGGTAGAGATTGTGGGAAGAGATTTAATAAGGCGGATCTTAAAGATGCCCTCTTTATAGTTTAAGAAGGATAAAAGACAGATGCTAGTAGCTTATTCCACATTATTATTTATGCTGTTAGCTCCTTCGAGCGTGCTCCATTGAAATAACTTTAGAATAGACTCAACATGGCCACATTGCGTCGACTCCAGATACTAATATCTTTAGCCTGTATGTCGGACGAATATCTACAGCTCATACAAACTTCAGAGTGTTGACTAATATCTACAGAGCTAAGGTCGGACTAATATCTATGACGGTCCCAGTGTTGACTAATATCTACAGAGTGTAGGTTGGACTAATCAGCTAAATGTGTCCAATAGTCCGATATTAGGGATTTTTACATACATACTTACATAAATGCAAATCCAACCTCTGTCAGTGCTGTAGATATTCGTCAACACTTTGGTTCTCATAGATATTAGTCAACAGTTTGAGCTGTAGATATTCGTCAACATTTTGGTTCTCATAGATATTAGTTCGATTTTTTCAGGTTTTGGAATTTCTGTAGATATTAGTAGACGCAGTGGCGGCGTAGGGTAGTTTGGCACCCGGGGCGGTTTTGTATTGAGCACCCCTACTTAAAATAAAACACCAAATACTAAACATGCTTACGAGACTTAATTTTACTAATATATTCGATCACATTATCCTAATTTATTACCTGCCTCTTTCAGTTAATGAATTGGTTAGTCGCGCTTGGCTCATTGTGGACCTAAGTACGATTTTAATAATTTTAACTCTGAAAAGCTTCTTTCACACGCAGCCACCAAAATATATATTTTAAAAAAAATCTCAAGCCACGATTACATTGAGCGAGTTTACAAGCTACTAGCCGGCGTATTCACTATCTGCTAGTGAACTCGCTCAGTGTTATTATATTATTAGCTAACTAGCAGATTTTTACACTGAAGGAGTTTACTAGCAGATGGTGAATACTCCGGCTAGTAGCTTGTAAACTCGCTTAATGTAATCGAGGCTTAAGACATAGCGCTAAGCTTGGAACAGACTCAAAATAGTCCCATTTTACGATGAATCTGAGAAGCTACAATGTAGTCCTTTGAACTGCTTCTTGGGCAGAAATGTTGGCGGCTTCCAATTGCCGTCTCAACCGTAAAATCTCCAATACGATGTCTTTTGCTGAAAATTCATCGTAAATTTCTAACAGATTTGAAACCATTCCACTTCTTCTGGTGGTGTTACCAACATTTTAGGCTGAATAACACTAAATGTAACCAGCATAAAATCCACTGCCCTGTAACAATGGTTTAATTCTTCGTTAAATCTATCGTGACATTCTAACATTGCTTTCTGCAGCTCCTCTGATAATGGAAGTCCAGCATCTCGGGCCATTTCAGCAGGCATACGTTTTAGAAATCTTCTCATTTCTCTTTTTCCTTCGGAATGTCTTCCTCACATTTTTTTATTGCTTAGCAAATAACCTTTTCCATTATTTTGTTAAGAAGAATTTGAAGAAAATTTTTAAGAGCTTTAATTTTTATGACACACTTTCCAATGATAGTCCAGATTTTTATATATACTTTTTTGTCTGATTAGCTTCTTCTAGGACTTCACACCAAAAGGAAAGATAGCATAGAAAACTGAAGTCACACAAAGCTGGTGTGAGTGTTGATGCTGCTTCTCTTGCTTCGACGCTTTCTTTGCTGTGCTGGGATTACATATCTCTTCGAGTGTTGATATAACCATCTCAAAATTATTCTTCAGTGATTTAACAGCGTCGTGATGAGCACTCCATAATATTATCTCTGATAGTCGTTTAAAGGACACACCTATATTTTTCATTAGTATTTCACCCCGCGCTCGATGTTAGGTACGCGCGGTATAAGATCAGACAATTTTGAAGGCGGGCATTGGTACCGCCGCCCCGGGAACCTTTATTGGATAACCGACACCTCTGCCATAGGTCACCCCAAGTGGTACGTTACTTTTTGTGATTTAGCAGGGGTGCCCGGGTTGATGGGGTGATGTTTGACTATGTTTTGGAGGAGGTTGACCAGGACACACTGAACCCCAAATTCCTACCCACCCCTTAAACCCTTTTCCTTCCCAGAACTCTCCTCTCCTCCTTTTCCTTAAAAAAAACCCTCCGCACAGCATCCCCAAAGATGGTATAGGCCCTGAGGGAAATTATTTTCCTCAGGGCCTCCTGTGTGGAGCTCATGTAAAAAAAAACTCAGGAGGCCCTGAGGAAAATAATTTTCATTTTTTTTAATTTTTTAAACTTTACTATAATATTTAATTAAATGAAGACAATATTAGCGAAACTCAATCGAAAATCTCGAGACAGAAAAATCAGAAAAGATATTGGCTCCGGTGGGACGCGAACCCAGGACCAGCGGAGCCAATATCTTTTCTAATTTTTCTGTCTCCAGATTTTCGATTGAATTTCGCTAATATTGTCTTCATTTAATTAAATAAAAAAAATATATGTAATTTTCCTCGGGGACTATGTCATCTAAGGGAAAGAATCCAACATGAATTCAATATTTTAGGGAATTAGAAATTATATTCGAAAAAAAAATGAAAATATAGTTGCGATGCGTTTCAAAATATGTATTAGTATCTATGCAGATAGCTGGAGGTACAAGAGTAGGTAGTTATTTATTGATATGTCTTTATAGAGGGAGATTTTGTGCATTCTTTGGCTGTACGAGTGAGTTGTCGTTGTCACCCCCCGGTGCTTGGTACCCGGGGCGGACCGCCCCCTCCGCCCCCCCCTTACGCCGCCACTGAGTAGACGCCTCCCATTGCGTCTGCATAAGATCCGTTAACAATAGAATGTCAATCAGACAGACCACCCTCCTCTGAACAAAATCAAGTCAATATTTCAGGCAATTTCCAACCAAAATAACGAAGAGCATCTTCCACCAGAAGAAGAAAATAAGTGGTTTTCATTGTAAAAAAGCATGTTTATTATAAAATACATAATCTCTATATATTATATTAATAATTAACAATAATAGGTAACAAAAATATTTCTTTTACAAAAACCTAATTTACAGTTTGAGATATGCAATACAGATATGGTATATGAGTCCTATAATTTCAATACCCGCTATATCCGATTTTTTGACAAAATGATCTGAGTATGACATCTTGTTCATATTATTTTTGCGAGGAATAAGACTAACCTAAAATTGAGTTTCAAAACCTCCCTTATCAAGACCAAAAACCATGTTAAATCTGCGAGTGAGAAACAAAACCCGCTATATCATTCAAGAAGTACTATTAAAAACCCGCTATATCGGTATTCAACCAATCACGAGCAGTTATTTTGGCAAGATGGCGGGTGTAGAAATACGCCCCTCAGGTCAGTTGAGTTTCAAAAGCCTCTATATTCCATATAAATCACGAAGTGAGTATCAAAATCCGCTATACCCGTTTTAATTATCCAAATTACTTAAATATTTCTAGACATACATTGAAAAATGTACACTTTTAGAATGCATATTACTCCAATTCATTAAATAAAAATAAAAATGCAATTTTTTTATTTACGCTAGAGATGTGACAGTTTTTTGCAGTTTTCTCCGAATCAGTGAAAGTTGATATAGCGGATATAGAAATTGAACGACTCATATATTATTGAGTCAGTTCTTAACATATAGATTTATCAAAAGAAATATGCTTAAATACTAAAGACAGGAAAAACAATAATTCTGATGATAAACAGTGTTCGGAAACTCAAAGTACAAGCGGGAAACCATTTTTTTGAAGTAAAACTTCTTTACGCACGCTCGACTTGGGGGTAAGCTGGTGAATGCGTTACAAAAAGTGATGATTGGTGACGAAAAATGTCATGCGAACTAGCGATGTGTCAGTTCAGCTGGAATGGGCTCATGTGATCCGCTCCTTTGCGGGAAGCGGTTCCTACTCCCACTCCTTTTTCAAATCGACTACTCCCAGAGAACCCGGCCCAGTCCCAGTACTCTCCACATCCAAATAAATCCGGCGGTAATCCGGCGGTCCGAGCAACTCAACGCCGAAGCGCGAAAACCGCACTCGAATACAAGTCCCGGGTTCCTTTAAACCCAAGCGCCTTGTTCCAAGCTACGTGAATCGCGACACAATCCATTCATTCCGCCCACTCCCGGACTCGCGCGAGCCGCGAACTACGATGATACATTCCCGACTCACTCCGTGGCCGCGTGTCCGGCGTCACTCACCATTCCACTCATGAGTCGCGGGTCTCGGTGAGTTCCCGACACTCCCCGCTACCCGCGGCCGGCCAACTATGACACTTCCCCTTGAGTCAAGAGCGGGCGCTGGGCGTTCATTCGATCGCTGTTCGTTGATCGACACACACGTGCGTGAGCGCTTCGGCTAGACACGGAGTAGTTTTTAATTAGAGCGTCTTATCTGGTATCGTTAATCAACGGGTGACGTGCATTATAAAATAATAATTTATAGTAAAGCATTACAGCTTATTAATTTACTTATTTAAATTCTCAATAAAAGACCGTGCAGTGTAGATACATTGAATGTACCTACATTGCACGGGTGACGGGTTCTTGTCCTCGTACGGGTCTTGTGCGACTCCGGGGTTCTGAGTTCTCGTGTTGGTTCTACGAGTAGGTCCTGGTTCCGAGTTCTTTGAACCCGTGCGTCCCGTTTCGGTGCGCCGCAACAATACCCAGTGCCCAGTCCGCACCTAAGAACTCGGACCCGGGACCTGCTCCTAGAACTCGTGTACTTTTAAAAGGAAGCAAGTCTCGGAGGCTTCCGGAAAAATGCAGAACTTACCCACCTCTAATGCGAACGGTAATCGATTGCTAGGTGAACGGTGGGGCCTTTATGCATGCTCGACTTGGGGAGTGATAAGGATGGTTACTCCAAGGTCATAGGTCACCCCAAGGTCATACAGGGACACCTGGGTGCATTGGACGAGGTTTGTCTTGTAGTTTTACTTCAGTCGTGTGGTCTAAAGCACGCTCGTTTATTTTCATTGGTTCTCTATTGGCCCGTACAGACTAGGCTAGTAGTTTAGTCGAGTACGAGTAACTCACCACTTGACTGACCTAAATTCTACTACTTACTACTAAATTAAAGGTGTCCGGACACGTTTAGTTACTAAAATACTTGCTACTTGAATAAACTACTAGCTTAGTCTGTATGGGCCATAAGTGACGTAGATTTACTTATACTTCGAGTTCCCGAATACTGTGTATAGTGAGCACCGTAAGTTTTTCACTTTTGAAAACATAACCTAAACAAAAAGATAAGTTTGACTTTTACTGATAAATCTAATAATAAAATCTATTTGATTAATATCACAATAAACAATATAATATATTTATATAATTTAACCCATTTTATTTTAGGACTAAACATTCGGGTTTAAATGCTTTAATAGTTGGTAAAAATATTTTATTTTTTATTTTTAGAAGATTTCATATTTTTGCGATCTAATTTATCACTTTAAAAATTAAAACATTTAATTTAATAGTTTTTATTAGGCTAGCTTTACACTTTAAGTAAAATTTACGACTTACATTAGTTTTTGACAAGTTACTACTCACGGGAGGGTTTACATGGCATCCGACTAATGGTAATTAATGCTCACAGAAGTTGTTCGGAAGTTCAACTTGTGTAAGTCAGATTTACGTAATTGTGTCAATAAATATGAAAAGGCCCAAATAAAGTTTTGAAATAGAATTTGGCTTTAATTAAACAATTCTCCACGCGCTTTTGTGCCGTCAAAGGCAGAAATTAATGGAGTTCTTTCATTTTATCCAAATGACA
Source organism: Limnephilus marmoratus (assembly GCA_917880885.1). Lineage (NCBI taxonomy): Eukaryota > Metazoa > Arthropoda > Insecta > Trichoptera > Limnephilidae > Limnephilus > Limnephilus marmoratus. Next base: position 65,962,052 of record OU862907.1, read on the forward strand.
GCTAACTGACAGCAACCAACTTCGAATTCCAATAGGTACATAATGTTATAAACAGAAACATTGAGATTAGAAAGGATTGGACCGATAATTAAGTAGAAGGATGCTCATTTTCCTAAAACTTGAGATAAAAATTATATCTCTTTGGTTTTTGGAATCAGAAAAGTTTGTTTCCATCTAAATTGGTTTCCGTGGGTACCTAGTGCTAATTTGATTTTTATCTAGTATTATTTGTATATTGTTTTCGGGATACCAGGCATACCAAAAAATATTACATCTCATAAATATATTTTTCCTTGATCCATTTTATTGATCATAAAGCATTATAATTTTCAACGTCTATATTACTAAATCCAATGTTTTTATCTAGTATTATTACTTATACTTGTAAATTATAATAATAATAAGAATATTATAAAATTTGATTTTGTTAAAATCAGCACCATCACCATTATACCTCTAAAACAAGTACAGACAGCATAGAATCAGCGCCGGATCTGCCATACGTTCAAAAACGTGCAAAAACCTGGCGCCAACTCCGAAGGGGCGCCGTGAGAAAATAAATATTGTATTAAAATTTAGTTATAATATTCCCTGAATCGTTTAAAAATTACCCATAGTACGAAATAATTATTACGCTCTAGCAACACTTTCCAAAGAAACAGAATGCGCACGCATCAGGTTGGTATCAACGGCTTACGAATTTATAGTCAGTTACAGAATTTTTTTACAAATTCCATATATTTAGTTTAAACGTAAGATCTATTTTTCCATATATCTTTTACCGTCTTTTACGACGAATAGGTGCGATCCAAATTCAATAACCAATCACAGCGCGGTATTTTTGTTCGTAAGCCTTTGATACCATACGTATGCGTCAGTGTTTAGTGTTTGTTCGCTCAACACAGGGGAAATGCAACGTACAAATTTGAGGTTATACTCTTATTATCACTGCTCACTGTCTCTCGTCGGGACTGCCTGTTGCTAGTCAGAAGCTGTAGATGCTATTCTTGTGTTGTACGTTGCCATGAGAACGTATTTGTATTTGCTTTTTCTAATATTCGCGTAGGGTACATAGGCAGTAAATCTCAAGAATGTCTAATGGACCTAGTTCAGCGAAACCACCCGCATTGTCTCGTAACCTATATTTTAAATCATGGTACGGGCACAAACAAACAATTCGTTGTATTATTTTAAAGCATAACTTGCAAAGAGTTTTTCCTAAAATAATTAAAATAGCACCATAATTTATGTTTACCCAATAGATTCAGAGAGTATAGGGCTCCTGGCGATCCTCTCTTTAAAAAAAAACGAGTGTGAGAGCTACCGCCAGGTCACTTGGAAAAGTTACACCCTTTATATGTCTTGATTTTATTTGATAAATTATTGTAAAAAAATAACAATTACATAAAAAAAATTGGGGTGAACGAATTTTTAATCAAAATAAAAATGTAGGGGGGGGGGGGCGCCATCGGTACCTACTGCACAGGGCGCCAGATTTCGTAGATCTAGCCCTGCAACGAAATATTCATTTTGATTAGATTCACTCTCTGGCTTTCGTCCAATTGACCGATGTCAGCACCTTTTTTTAACATTTGTTTCACTATATCTGGTTTTTTGGCCTTTACGGCGTAGTGAAGAATACATATTCCGCTGTTGTGAGCCATGACATCGGCTCCGTGGTCCAGCAGTTGTTGAACCAGGTCCCACTTTCCTGCTCTGGTGGCTCTCTGCAAGGCCGTCATTCCGTTCCAATCGGCTGAGTTGATTTCTGCTCCTTGTGCCACCAGATATTTCGCCTCCTGAAAAATAATTAAAAGAAAACATATAATAAAGTGCAGATTATCTTTGTCAAACATAGGTTCGGTCATAACTTAGGCCTATGGCACCGAACAGACTGAAATTTTGGATTCTTACTAAGAATTACGGTCTGTACACGAATCAATCAAAAAAATATCTCAAAAAAATGTTAAAATTCTTCATACAAAATCTTCATCGTTTCATGGGGGCATTGTCAAACTTAGGTTCGGTCATAACTTAGGCCTATGGCACCGAACGGACTGAAATTTTGGATTCTTACTAAGAATTACGGTCTGTACACGAATCAATCAAAAAATATCTCAAAAAAATGTTAAAATTCTTCATACATAATCTTCATCGTTTCATGGGCGCTTTGTCAAACTTAGGTTCGGTCATAACTTAGGCCTATGGCACCGAACGGACTGAAATTTTGGATTCTTACTAAGAATTACGGTCGGTACAGGAATCAATCAAAAAATCTTCGGGAAAAACAAAAACCAAACAATTTAGCCTCAGATGTTAAGTTTAGTACAATTTTCAGTTATGAATGAGTATTTATCTTTTTATGTTACAATAATGTATAATTTAATTTTTCATAAATAAGTTTTTAGATGCAGGAACTTTGAATTCTTCGAATACGCCTATATATTCATGCAGCTATTTTACATATTTTACTTTGTATTACATCTATCTGCAATATTATTATTTATTATTAATTTCAGAGTTCAGAGTTTCAGTTTCAGAGTTGTTCCAAAACTGAACACATGTAGGTACCTGATGGGTTAAAAAGTATTATTGGTCGGCGAGACAAAATGAAAAAATGTACAAAATGGAGAAAATCACCCATACATTTCAACGCTGCATAGAACTTAAAATATGTAAAAAATGATGCATACCTCCCAACTGCTGGCCTTTATCGCAATCTGCAAAGAGCTCATTTCATAGCGGTCCTTCAGGTTGATGTCCGCTTACTTCTCCAGGAGGAACTTTAACACCGTCAGTCTCTTCTTACGTGCCGCCCATGACAAGGCGCTCATCCCGAACTTGTCCTGTACGTTAATATCTGCACCCTTCTCCAACAAGAACTTTACCACTTCCTTGTGTCCCTCTTTGACTGCGTGCTGTAATGGCATAGTCCGGTTGACGTCGGAGAAGTTTAACAAATCAGGCTTCAGATTGTACAGATGCTCCACAATGTCACAATGGCCGTTCTTTGCAGCCCAAGTTAAAGCTGTCATGCTGTAAAGATCACAATGCGTGATGTCCGCATCATTCAAAATGAGAAACTTGACGGTTTGCAAGTTTGCTGCGTGCAGTAGTGGGGTCATGGCGTTGGAATCAAGTGCATCTATATCTGCGTGTTTTTGCTGCAGATATTGAACTATATCAAACTGTGCAGATTTGGTAGATTTGGCTGCTATGTGCAATGCTATGGCTCCCTTGATCTCTCTCTCCCGTCTAGGGCTTCCAATCCCGCAGCCTGAATTCAATCTCGGTATTTGCGGGACTACGAATTTTCAATCCCGCGGGATCTCGGTATTTGCGGGATCCCGCATATTGAAAATATTCACATTTATATAAGGCAAATAAAACAATTATTAAAAAAATTATTAAAAAAATAAAATTAAATTACTGTTATTATGAGATCAATCAAATTACACCGTTTATTTATCACACAAAAGAGTGATTTAATCAACTAACTCCACATTTATTTACGTATTACTATTAGTATGATATCAATCAAATCAATTTCAAATTGCGCTCGTTCATACTTCATACCTATCTCCACCACGAGCCATGCCGCGCGACGCGAGCGCTCCGTTCCTTCGCCAGTAAGGCAGACCGCACACGTCAGACAAAAATCGGACCTGACAAAATTCTATTGGACGGCGGCGCAGAAAGGCGTGGCCTATTTTTATTACTCCGCGCAGGCCATCCAATCCGGTCCAACGATGGGCGTGGCCCCGGTATTATAACCAATCGGGTTCGAATCGATTCTTGTCTGATCCGATTTTTGTCTGACGTGTGCAGTATGCCTAAGCCGCCCGCCGGTCAGCGAGCGATCGTGCTCGCGAGAGGTCGCACGCACGCTTTTTTTCAGTTCCGCAAATCCCGCGGATCCCGCACCCGTAATCCCGCATCACGCGGGATTGGAAAATGGCACGGGATCCCGCAATACCGAGATTTCGATATTCCGGGATTGGAAGCCCTACTCCCGTCTGATCAACCGATGCAGCCAAAAGGAGGCGTAAATCTGCAGGGTCTTCCATTTTGTGCAATGCTTTTTGAAGAGTTGGAAGTTCGCCACTTTCAGTGGAGTCGAGGATTGACTTTATTAAATCCCATCTTTTTTGCACAAAGCTAGGCTCAAGTTTCCAACAGCCCTTTGTTGCCAACGTGAATGTAATAATAAATTCAATGTGCGGGCACGATTCTTTGTTTTTAAGAGATTTGAAAACCGTTGCAAGAATTATGTTTTTTTGATAATCTTTATCCACGTGCATTATTCTTGGCTGCAAGGGGCAACGCTGTATCGCCTTTAAGATCGTGGGCTGTCACGAAAGTGGTGTAATCTTCGAATGGTGGGCTTTGCTCAAAACTGCCGAGCAAATAATCGATAATGGAATATCTATTTTCTTTGACTGCAACGTGCAAAGCTGTCTGGTGATCATCGACGTTGAAAAACTGCTTTTTCTTTTCCCTCCATAAGTGTGCGACTTGTGAGCGATTGTTCCACAGGGCAGGAGAAGACTTTCGCAGCTGGTCATCGACAAACTGTCGGCAGACCTTGTAGTCTGCCTTCAGGAGAAGTTTGAACAGGAAAAACTCCTCCGTGGAGGGGTACTTGGGGTGGCGTCCGCGAGGCTTGCCCAACCAGTAGACCAGCAACTCGGCAATGAAGTATTCCGCTAAGGTTACATGAATGAACTCGACTGCCCCATCGCCTCCGGATTGAATAAGACCCACTTTGTTCAACTCGATGATCTCTTCATCCTTCGGCTTGATTCCCTGGAAGCGTGTGGCCAGATCCGGAAAATGCTGCCTGAATGCGAGCGCGCGGTGCTTCTTTGTCAACCCATGCTGCAAACATCCTCTATTCACTTTGTTTAGCCCGACCGAGAAACCGGACTTGTCTTTTAAATAGATGTCGTACTTGGTGTTGATGAATATCTCGTAAAGATCAAACACATTGTTGAACGGAAGAGCGATGTCTCGGTAGACGGCACTCTCTACGCACAGCCGAACCTGCTCGAGAGAAACCTCGGCCATCATACGCATCTGCAGCGGGATGCCCATGAAGCTGGAAATATCCTCGCCCAGGATGTCTGCGGCCTTCTGGTGCCAGCTGTTTGCGCACTCTTGCAAAGTGTTGTCTCGCTCTCTGGTGACTCCTGGCTGCAAGGGCAGATGGCACCGCCAGAACTTCACAACAAACGCCTTCTGCTGTTCAACGTCCACCTTCTTGAATCTGGTCTCGAACACCGACAGTTCATTTTCCAGCACTTGGCTGGGATACTTCCGTGTGGTAACAAGAATGTTCGCCTTCGTATTATTGTTCAAGAACCTCAAAAGTCTGATTGCCTTTTCCTGCGCACATTTTTTGATAATCTCTCCGGAGTGTATTACTTCTTGGATTTCATCGAATCCGTCGAAAAGGAGGTAGATTTGCATGGAGGTGTCAGTCTGAAGGCAATACTGCAGCAGATTTCGTTCGGCGCCATCACCGCTAGTGCTCTCGGTTAACAGAAAGTCGACAGCGTTGTCGATGGCGACGTCGTAAGGAAGTTTGCTGATGGGTTTTTGGAAGTGCTTAAAGTCTATCCGGATGATCCAGGAGGACTTGATGAGACCAGACACCCTGGTGAGACTAGTGGACTTGCCCATACCGGGCTCGTCAGCAAGGATGACCAGCTTGCTGCTGCCGTTACATAGTTGCTCCTCACTCACGACTTGTTTCTCGTTGTGCTTCAAGCAATTTCTGAGGCCGTCCAGAGATCCCACTGAATGTTGCCACACGATATCTCTTTCCTCAACCATAAAAAAGTGGATGTTTTTACCATAATTTTCATTAACGAGAGCGTCATCTTCATCCTTCGACAATGTTGTATAAGTATTCTTAAAGAATTCTTTGTCATTCTTTATATCAAGCGATTGCATCAGTGATTCCTTGTTTTCAAATTTCTGAAACACGAACAGATCTTTGCTGTTCTTGAATTTTGAGATCCGTGTGTTGTCGATGAACACCCGCTTTGTGAAATGTCTCTGAATATAGAAGCCGGGGTCGTAGATCTGCTTCCAGTGGAGAAGTCCAGCTGGTCTGTCTAGTCTGTGAAGCCAGTTAACCACATGGTCGGGAAACTGGCGAGCCAGCTTCTTGAACGATTGTTCCCCATCTTCTGAATATGTTGGGATTCGTACTATCTCTACCTTACTGATTCCCGCGTCCAAGATCTCCTTCCAGCCAGATTCGGAGGCCTGGTTGTCACTGATACCGCTGATGACGAAATATGGACGCCTAGAAGCATTCTCGTCCAAGTTGGAGAAATGCATGCGTAGTTGTCGGAGACTGGTAACCTTGTTTACAGGAGTGGTATAGGCTACCTCTATATCAGATAAAGTGGGGAGCTCCTTGCCCAAATGCAGCACAGTGCTTGTGGCCGTGACGAACTGCTTCAGCTTCTCAGAATCTATCAATGTGTTGAAGGTTGCGATGGAAGAAGCGTTGTCAAAGTTATGGATACCTACTAACTCTGCCAAACTAATCTCGGTCCCTTGCAGGGAGATGGTCTTCATTTCCAACAATTTCTTCTGCGCATCCATCGTGAGATCAGTGATGTTTAGCTCAACTGCGGAGTGTTCAGTGGATATTCTCTCAGGCAAATTTATTGTATGTGGAGAGATCAATACGACTTTTTTGCCGTCTGTCTGTTCCAATTTCTTAAAAACCGAATCGAAAAACTCGCGATCAGAGTCTCTGATCTCGGGATCACCTTCAAATTTGTATTCTATAACCAGCAGATTATCGAAGGACGTGTCGGATTTCAGAATACCTTCAATGTTCGCTGAATTGTTCAGTTCTCGCAACTGCCTCCATTCCAGGAAAGTGTGACACCTGTCCTTTAAGTACTTTTGAAGATGCGGGTCAGTCTGGTTGTTGTTGTCATCCTTAATCTGTTTGAAGATGTTGAGGAGTTTGGTGACTTCGAACTTGGTGTCCTTGGCCTGGATGTAGAGGATATGTTTGGAGCGAGACATTAGGAAGCCATTCAGCTCTACGCTGTCTTGGAAGTCCACCTGACTCTTGGGCAAGGAGATGAGGTAGTTCTGTGACTGTCCCCTGTAGATGGACTCGACAGCCGAGGGTAAGTCGGCCTCTTGCACTGCTATGGTTTTATTCACATCTTCAGAAAAATGACGAATAAGCTGCTTACAATGCCTGATGACTTTGTGCAAGGTCTTTTCATCATTACACTTCAAAGTGTTCCTCGCTTTGTCGATGGTAAACGAGGGTAGTAGCTCATCGCGATGTTTGAAATCAAATCCTTCGGCCAGTTTATCCAGGTGGTTTAGATTAAATTTGGTTGATAACAACTCTAACCAAGTTTCCAGCAAATTCTGCTCTTCTAGGGATAAGATCTGGAGGTCGCACGTTTCGCTGTCGAAAGGTATGGTAGTGTAATAGTCGCCTTCTTTGGATTGCGGATGATACTTGTTCTCTGGGTTGGCTCCACGGAAGAACTCATCATGTTCTGACCCCGACCGCAGAGGTCCCGAGCGCGGCCAGTTAACAACCTGCTCAATGGTCGGAGTTCCTTCTAAAGTTTTCAGCATTTCCTCCATGCTGTGTGCTTTCAAGTTATAGAACGGAGTTTTACTAAACCAGTAGTTTATGCCTGAAAGGTCTGTGACGATGCGATAGAGGGCTCCCAGGTGCAGGTTGCATCCGTTGATCTTGTTGGGGGCGGACAGGTAGCAGGTGATGTCAAGACGGTCCAGAACAACGGAACGGTCGTACCGAAAATTTGCGCTTTCCCTCAATTTGGTAATCATCGCTTTGCAGCCTGGGTTGTCAAACGCTAATGTGTGAGCATGAAATCGTTCTTGGTCATTTTTCAACTTAACGAAGTTCTCACAGTCTTTCTGGAGGTATTTGGCGGTGAACGCGGAAACTTGCGCGAGCCAGCCACCCAACGAATGTCCCGTCAGAGAAAGTTGGAAATGTCTGTGGTTCATTTTGTTGGCTTCGCTCAAAGCTTTGCAGATAATGGCGGTGAACGTGATGGCTGAATTCATTCTAGGAGTGTTCTTGTTCCAAAAGACTCCTATAAAATTGGTAAACCACGAGCCAATGTTTCGCATTATGGTTCCCCTATGAGCTATCACAACTTGCTGGTGTTCGGAGTTCAAGAAAGCAGCTCCAAAATAACCATTCCACCACCCGGTGTTACTGGCCGTAGTCAAAAGCACCCACCCTTTTGGCAAATCCAGAGATTTTTCATACTCCGCGTGGCTTCGATTTCCTCTTTCGGAGTAAACTAAAAGAGCAAAAAGCGCCATCATTTTACTGGCAGGAAAAGGTTCGAGCTGCAATATTTCAGCACTGGATCGAGAGGAGTTATCGCACGCTATCAGCAAGTTATCAAACGTCTCATTACTAAGCCGTAAATCTTTATCAACTGTTAAATTCACAGACAACGGTTTTTTGAGGCCTTCGTCAACATTGATACCATCCTGAGTCATATTCATATTAATGATCACATCTGTATTGCCAGATGATTGATTTAGGTGTTGGAGCGAGCCCGGCTTTGCAAGGTCCACAGCAGTGAAACCCGCTCGGTTCTTGATATCTTTTCTAATTCTGTTAACTGACAAAAGATATCTGACGACCTGCTGATATCGTTTCTCGGCTGCGAGATGAAGAACTGTGTTTCCTTTCTTGTTTTGGGTGTTGATGTCTGCTCCATCTAGTATACACTTCTTTAATCCGACGATGATGGTTTCTTCGAGATTCGTTTGTCGTAAAACCTTAAATAGTTCATAGTTTAGAAGTGCATAATCTCTGTCTTCTTCCGATCCCGAAGAATCTCGACGATGCTCCATTTTAATTTTTTTTTAATAAAGTCGATACACTATTTTTTTCACTTTGATATTTTTTATATCTTCCTTTTGAAAATAGTCTGTGTGCTTTTTGCAAGTATGTCACAATCGTCTTCTAGAAGTTTGCGGATAAAACGGAATATCTGGAAAAAAGAAAAAAATAAGTTATTTGCGCATAATTTACATATTTTTTAATGAATAGGAGGAATATATTTTTTTATATATATAATTAAATAGTGTCTCCGATGAATATATCCGATTTTATTCATACGGAAATATTATTGACTTTTTATAAAAGTCTAAATGAATATTTGGTGACCGGTCAACTCAGAATGAAACCAACTCAGAAGCACCTCAGAAAGGTCATTAAGAGTGATGATAAAAAAATATTTTAAAAATTGGTTAAATAGGTTAAGTTAGGTTAGGGTTACCGGCAGTACCGGATTATCCCTAAGGCAGAGTAGGCAACTGCCTAGGGGCCCCGCATCGGCTAGGGGCCCCGCGTCCCGAGAAAAATGACTTGCTTCAATTAGTAAAATATGAACATCATAACTCGTCATTGGATCATTTGAAACAAAAAAAATCGAAATGCGTTTAAAAGGCAATATGTTTTCCTAGGTAGTCAGAGGGAGTTTTTTTTCGATTTTTGTCAGCATTTTGAAGTGAAAAACGCGATTTTTGCTAAAAAAAAATTGGTTGAATTCGTTATTATAAAATGGTAAAAAAAAACTCCCTCTGACTACCTGATTTATGTGCAGAAATAGTATACAAAATTTCAAAAGCATCGGTCAAGTCAAGTCAAGATTTTGAGTTATGATGTTCACAAACTTCAGAAATGTTGTTTGCGAGAAAACCGATTTAAAAATTTTTATACTCGAAATATACTTGAATCGAGCATGAGGGCCAGTCGCTTGAAACGCCGTTCCTTCGTTAGTTGTGCTCCGTTTTACTTGAAATTTTGACACAATACTCAATATAGGTACTGACATGTTTTACATTCAGAAAAAAAGTAAAAAAAGTTTTAAAACTTTACCCCCCCCCCCCCCCCCTTAAAACCTTGTAAGGGGCCCCGAGACGTGCATTGCCTAGGGGCCCCGACATGGTTAATCCGGCCCTGGTTACCGGCTATTTTAAAATTAATGAATGTATGGAATGCGGGAGGGAGGAGGGGAACTCGGGTATGGAATTCGCGGGAGGGGGGAGGGGAACCATGGAGGGCGGAGGGGAACCAGGGAGGGAGAGGGGAACCTGGGAGAGGGAAGGGGAACTCGGTAGGCGGGTTTGCGGGACGGGCGAAGGGGGAGAGTGAAGTGGGGAGAGGGAAGGTGGAGGAGGCGGAGTGGGAACGCGAGAGGAGAAGGAGACGCGAGAGAGGAAGGGGAGGCGGAAGGGGAACGGGAACGGGACAAATGGGAAAGAACACGCAGAGAGAAACAATTTCTTTATTAAATGGCATAGCAACGCATGCCGGGAACCAGCTAGTGAATAAATAAAAATGATTCGCCAAAATGTATGTACGTGCATAACTTCCGAACGACTGCACCAAATTGGATAATTATTTTTTTTGTGTTCCTTATTGTCTGGACAAGGTTTGTTTAAACTACTGGTGGGCTATGGCATTATGAAATTTGTATATAAAAATTGCAATAGGTTTTTGAAAACTAAATGTACCAGGACTGAATATATGGAATGCTGGAGAGGGGAGGGAACTCCGGTAGGGGGTTCGCGGAAAGGGAGAGGGGAACCCGTAGGGGGGAGGGGAACTCGGGAGGGGGGTTCGTGGGATGGTGGAAGGGAGGGAGTGGAGTGGGGAGAGGGAAGGTGGAGGAGGCGGAGAGGGAAGGTGGAGGAGGCGGAGTGGAAACGCTAGAGGGGAAGGGAACGCAGGAGAGGAAGGGGAGGTGGAAGGGGAACGGGACGAATGGGAAAGGACACGCAGGGAGAAACAATTTCTTTATTAAATGGGTACCGCCGCCCCGGGAACCATTTATTGGATTACCAACACCTCTGCCACCCCAGGTAGTCTAGTCAAAGAAGGAGGTGTAGAGTGTGTGAGCAGGAACCTAAGCGATTCCTTCAGAAACTTATTCAGGGTGCTTAGGATGTGAACGTACTAAAAGTCCTGACGTCTAGGTGTCTAGGTGGTGAGCTAGGGGGAGAGGGGGGGAGGAAGGTCCCAATCTTCAAGTTTCCGTTTATATCTCGAAAACGGTGTGTTGCAGAGAAAAATTTTTTAGAATAAGTGAAAGCTCATAAAATTATCTACAACTTTTACAAAGTACGTAATTTACGAAATCCCAGTCGTTTTTGAGTTACACGCTCCACAAATATAAATATTTTCGAAAAACATCATTTTACCTCACATTTTTCATCAAACATTCCTTCATATCGTCTAAAATAATCATCATAGAAAGAAATTTAGGTATTTGAAAGAAGTTATAAAGAATTTATTTCCCTTTCAGAATATATGTATACATATATGTAAATTAATCTCCAACCAGTAAATATTTACAGAAATTTAATTTTTTTTTGTAAAATGTTATCATTTTCAGAAAAGCTGTTTTAATCTTATTACAGACACACAACTTTTGTTTGTTCGCCTAATAATATGTGTGACCACACTTTAAGAGCTCGTTCACATTGAGCATATAAATATAAAAGATCATAGCACGCCACATATCGCTCTCCATACAATCCCTTCAGACCGTTCACACCTGAGCGCTTTAAGGGGTGTTCAGACATCTAATATAGCAGGTATCTGTTGAACCGCGAGCGCATATGTTTCGTGCCGTTCACACGGCGCAGATAAAATATTTCTTCCTATGGTAGGAGAGGGGGTCAGTTGAATTAGCGAGCGGCCACGGAGTGCGCATTTTTTGTACTGAATCTATGAACTTGACATCTGTCACCCACCGGTCTTGGCAGCTCCGTAATTAAAATGACCCCCTCTCCTGTTTTCGTCGGAGTGGGGGGCGCTTAACTGTTGGCATATCGCCTCAGGAGCGGTTACGGCGTAAGATGTGCATTGTCTATGGTTGATGTGCGCATAAGAGCTCGTTCACATTGAGCATATAAATATAAAAGATCATAGCACGCCACATATCGCTCTCCACAGGGGCGGCCCTAGGGCGGTGCGAGCGGTGCGACCGCACAGGGCGCCATCGTAAAGGGGGCGCCGAAAACACCCGATCAACGTAGGCGATTTTTCGCCATTTAGGCTACTCAGGAAGAGAATCGGCCACGAAAAAATCTAAAAGATACAAGATACATACAATTGAAAATGCATTGGTCACTCGGTTTGGACAATTATCTAAATTCAATGATACATGGTCTTTTTTGTATAACATTAAAAAAATTCCTGATAATTCTTCATTAGAAAAAGCCTGCGAAGATTTGCAAATCATTTTAACCGATGGGGAAAAATGTGATGTCTCTAGTTGCGAATTGGTTGAAGAACTTTTGAGCCTCAACCCATTACTAAAATATCTTGACTCAGCAAGCAGAGCCACTACAAGTTTCTCAACTTATAAAACCACCTAAAAATGATTGGTAGGATATATTCACAAATGTGTGGACATCGCTTCGGATTTTGCTTATCATCCCTGTAACTGTCGCCAAATGAGAACGAAGCTTTAGTAAATTAAAACGTACTTACAGTCTGTTAAATAAGAGTCAAATGGCAATACTAAAAATATAATCACGGTGTTAATCTAAAGCTGTGTAATAAAAATTAAAAAGGCATAAAAGTGAAAATTCCACTGATCTCAAATTAGAATTGCATACCTATAGGTATATTATTATCATATCTTTACAATTTTAATACTTTGTTTTGTTCAAAGTTTTGTTTTTTCTGATATTATTTCTCATCTGTCCTACTTGGTACTTTAATTAAAGTTGCGTAACTGCATAGAAAGAGCTCTATTTTTTGTTAGGAGGGGGGGGGGGGGCGCCATCAAGAGATTTCGCACCACCTAAAAATTTAGCTAGGGCCGCCCCTGGCTCTCCATACAATCCCTTCAGACCGTTCACACCTGAGCGCTTTAATTACGGAGCTGCCAAGACCGGTGGGTGACAGATGTCAAGTTCATAGATTCAGTACAAAAAATGCGCACTCCGTGGCCGCTCGCTAATTCAACTGACCCCCTCTCCTACCATAGGAAGAAATATTTATCTGCGCCGTGTGAACGGCACGAAACATAAGCGCTCGCGGTTCAACAGATACCTGCTATATTAGATGTCTGAACACCCCTTAAAGCGCTCAGGTGTGAACGGTCTGAAGGGATTGTATGGAGAGCGATATGTGGCGTGCTATGATCTTTTATATTTATCTGCTCAATGTGAACGAGCTCTATGTCTCTATACGAATATGTACCAGTGACGGATACAGGGGGGGCGCGGGGGGCGCGCGCCCCTTCCCCCTTGCCCACCCTAAATACGAGAAAATCTTTCTTCAATCATTCGCTCTACATATCTAAACCATCTAAGCGTCCCTTTCTTAATCTTACTTATTACGCTTGTATCAGCCTTGCATTATTTTCATATTTTTCTCACACTATCATACATGGCTTTCTATAGCATTTAGTCCTTCCTCTGCCAGTTTCATGCTTCACTGCCATACAACAGGGTTGGTACCCAGGCGCGTAGACGGGTAACACGCCAAACGCGTGCCCAACATTTGTACACGGTTGACATTTGTCACATCAGAACGGGTCGTTTCTTCGACTTGTTCTTGTGTTCAACAGCTCGACTGTGGAATGATTTGCTGGCCTTTGTGTTTTCTCCTTCCTACAACATGGGTCTCTTCAAGACCAATGTTCATTCCTTCTGTTAAATATACCTAAAGTTTAAAATATAAAGTTAACAAAAAAAAGTTTTTTGTGAAAAATCACCTCAAGGACGCTGTACAAACCTATAATATATTTCTACAATCTTACTTCCAAGTACAAATCAAATCCACACCGCCCGCTTGCCAGCCCGCTCCTTTTATATAATATTATATAGGTAGGTAAATATGCAGTTTAGTCCACCTCACGGATAATACGGAACGTTCGTGTTGTCGAAGTTTGATACACGGATAATACGGAATGTTCCTTTTTAACTAATGGACGTAATGGACAATCAAATATGACATTTGTCGGAAGTACCAATCTTATAAAATAAACTCGCATTTCATCATAATTTTAAAAAACATCCCAGGTTTTGAATGGTTTGTCTGGCAAGCAGGGTTTGTCTAGCGGGTTTGTCTAATTATTCTAATACATTTCTTTCCATGTTCTACTGTTATAAATACAGGTACAAACTTGTCAATAATGCATTCACTTTGTTCAATAAAATAATATTTTTTCTACGTTTGACAGCATTGATTGATTGTCTATGAAATGTTAAAATAAAATGAGAAAATTGTACAGTAATTGGATAAAAGTCTGTTGAACAATTAAAAAAAAAAAAAACACGATCACACTGAGCGAGTTTACAAGCTACTATCTGGGAAGTTCACTATCTGTTAGTAAATATACCAAACCACCTACCATCGACGCTTTGGCAGAGACTTGATTCCTGTGAAATATTGAACCTTTGTTCCGCGATAGGTATCTATTATTCACAGCAAACTTTAATGCCGGCCTAAACTTGGTACGATTCATTCTCGCGCAGTTACTGACTTTAAGACTTCGTCTTCTTCTTTTGAGCCCGGTTGCGACGCCTTAAGAGGATTATAAACGCTAGAAATATGTCGAATCTCATGCCTGCAAAATTTTAAAATCGAGTGTCTTTTTGCACGAGGCTAGTAAGCGAAAAAAGTGGTTTTTATTTATTTTGTGCATAATTTTATAAGAACGAAAAAAAGTTAGAACATAGATAAAGTCAAAAATAGTCTTAGCCGTAAAGGGGTATTTTTAAAAAATTGTTACTTACATTACTTCATAGTTAAGTCATGAGAAAACATTTTTATTTGTGGTTTACGCTTATATTTTTTGTTACGTAAATAATAATTTTATTGTAATTCCAATACATAGATAAAGTAGTTAAAGCTTCAATTTATCCGTAGCATATTTTTTGATGTTCATACTGTAAGCCGATTCGTCGTAAAGACTAATCAAAATAGTATCTAAATAGGATTTCACGTATATATTCATCTTAAGGCTCTGCAACCGGGCCCGAAAAGAAGAAGAAGGAGAGATACGAAATTACGAATGTTAGAGGAGAGCGCTAACATTTGCAGCGACAAAATCGACGCAAAAATTGCGAAAATGTTTAATAAAACACGACTCGTTTAAAATAGAGCAAAAAGCTCGCGGGCATTATCTTAAACAGCATTTAAAGACACTGTGAATTTTTTCATACATTTAACTTGTAAAATAACTGAAACAAACATGTTAATAATAATTTTTGGAGCATACTTTGCGATTTTTTTCTATCGAGGGAATTTTATATAATTTGCGTTTCGGCGCGGGCAAAGTCTAGATATTATCTTCAAAAATAACATATATTTTTTTAAGAGCTTTAAAACTTACCGTGTTTAAGGGAAATATGTAATAAATCGGTACAAATCCGAGTTGCGGGCCCTTAAAGCGCGGTACAACCGCTCAAAAAGAAGAAGATGGAGAGATATGTACCTAATTACGAATGTTGGAGAGAGTGTGCTAATATTTAAAACGATAAAATTGAAGCGAAAGTTGTGAAAATGTTTAATAAAACACGACTCGTTTAAAATAGATATCTTGTGGGGAATATCTCAAATAGGGTTCCATATTGCCAACAAGAAGTTGACTAAGAATCTAGTCAATCTAATCAACTCTCAACTCAACATCATCAGTTAGTTAGTTAGTTCAAACATTTCGTATGCAAGTAGTAATACACAGACAACATACATATTATAGCAAGCGTAATATACAGGTATAATTTATTTATATACCTATACCTACATATATATGTAGATTATACGATGTGTGCCTTGTGTTTTGTGGTCAGAGGCTGAATTAATAATAACATACTCGTATGTTAGTTAAAATATGACTAATTTCGGGAATAATACATTTGAAAGAAAACCACGATTGATATCAAGTTTTGAAGTTGAAAGTGAATATTTATTAAAGTATGATTTTATGATTCATACTGGACTGTGTTTTGCAGATAGGAACTGCTATTGGGAGGACAGATAACCAGCTTTGTAACGTATGAAGAACACTTCCATTTGTTTTTTTGTAAAACCATTCGACCTAATATACGATGACTTTACCGCTTGAGTGAATTAATTTTAACAAAATTAAAATCTTAAATGCATATTTTTTGCATGTATTTTGATCTCCCCAGTGGCGTAGCGTGGGGGGGGGCGGGGGGGGGGGGGGGGGGGGGGCGGCCCGCCCCGGGCGGCACTTTTAAGGGGGGCGGCAAATTTTCACAATAAATAATAATATTATCTTGGAAAAATTTAAACCATTTCAAATCATTATTTAAAAATGTTATACGATACTTTCGTTTACGAATCCAACAATTTTTATTATTATTTATTAAAAATTACAATAATTTTATTTTTTTTAGCTGCAAATTTCCCAATTCGTAGGAAAACCGTACGCATGTTATGAGAGTAATACTAATTAAAGCTGATATCTCGCAAACAGATTCACTCTTAATTAAAACCAGAATTGTGTTCAGAATGTATTAACGAATTAATTTCATTTATGTATTCATCTGCTGGTACATTTCGAAAGAGACCATTATTTTAATCGAAGTGCAGTTATAAAATTCTACTTGCAGACTATGTATGTGCTGCCAATATCAAAGAGAAACCATTTTCATATTCTGAGTGTAGTTTTAATTCGCAAAATATAGATTTAATTTAACCCGTTTAATCACAGGAGACACATATTGTCCCACACATTTAATTTTAAGATAAAATGTGAAATTATGTCCCACACATTTAATTAAAATAAATTTGTGATTGCGAAATAGTTAAGATACAGTTTTATTACATTTAAAAAAAAAAGGAATCTGTATTTAAAATTTTAAGTTTATTCTATTAGGTACTTTAATTCGAATATTCGCAGGCGTGTATTTTTGAGCCAATCCACATTTTCAATATCAGGGTTAAACCAGTTTTCAGAATGTAAAATTACTTTTGAGGATTCAACTGCTGACACGATTCAAAGGAAAATATTATCTTATTCGAAGTTCAGTTATAAAATTCTAGTTGCAGACTCTGTATCCTGTACCTGCTGCCAGAATCAGAGAAAAACCATTATCATGTTCGGAGTGTACTTTTAATTCGCCGCATACAGACTTAATTCAAACCCATTTTGTGTTGAGAACGTAAATTTCCAGTTCATCAATTTGGATTTATCTGTATGTTGACACATTTCAAAGGAAAACATCCTATTATTTGAAGTTCAGTTATAATATTCTATTTGCAGACTATGTATATGCTGCAAGAATCAAAGTAAAGCCATTTTCATGTTCTGAGTGTAGTTTAAATTCGCCAGGTACAGATTTAATGTAAACCAGTACAGAATGTAAAATTCCAGTTGGATTCATCTGTTGACACATTTCGAAGGAAAGCATTCTGTTATTGGATGTGCAGTTATAAAATTCTATTTGCAGACTATTTATTTAATGCCAGAATCATAATAAAACCATTTTAATGTTCTGAGTGTAGATTAAATTCACCACATTCGAACTGGTTTTGTGTTCAGAATACAACGATAAATTAAATAACGTGTTGCAGATTCATCGTGCATCGAGTGAAGTTTTACATTTGAGTTACATAATGCTGTAAAATTCTGAGAAATTGTTTGTTGCGTGTGTAACTATTATTTGGGGACTCTAACGCAGTATCAATAAATCAACTTTGGAGTAGAATTTATAAACATGATTTTAGTTAAAAGAATACTCGTCAAATGTGATTTTTTTTAAATCCGGCTGGTATATAATTAGGTCATAATACAAAAATGGGATTTCCGAATACAACCCCACCCTTCATCCCGCCGCCGCTTGAAGTACCCAAATAAGTGGGCGGCGAAATTTTCCTACGCCCCGATGTTCTGAGTGTAGTTTTGATTCACCACATACAGATTTAATTAAAACCAGTTTCGTTTTCAGAATGTAAGTGCCGGCAGAATCAAAGAAAAACCCAGTTCATGTTCTGAGTGTAGTTTCAATTCACTGCATACAGATTTAATTAAAACCATCTTGTATTCAGGATGTAAGTGCCGCTAGAATCAAAGAAAAACCATCTATTTGTTCTGAGTTTAGTTTTGATACACCGCATAATTGGTTTAATTTAAACCAGTTTTGTGTTATCAACATAACAATAAGTTGCCGATACATCGTGTACCTAGTGAAGCTTTGCATTTGAGTTGCATTCCATATTTATGCGTGATAAAGATGCAAATTCTATTACAGGCATACCACTCTCAATTTCTGAGAGCAGTTATATATAAATTTGTAGTAGAATTTATAAGCATGATTTTATTGATAGAGTACTCGATACATGGAATTATAAAAATCGGTATGAAAAAATTGAAAATATCTACCCCCCCCCCCCCCCCGGTCAGCACTTGAAAATTTGCGGAAGAAGTACCTGTAGAAGGTAGAAGTTGGGGGGGGGGGGGGCGGCAAAATTTGCCTCCGCCCCGGGCGGCCGAAACCCACGCTACGCTACTGGGTCTCGGAATAATTTCGGTTTACGGAAGGTCTTCCAAAATAATTTATTTTTATTTTTTTATACTAATTATGGGCCGGAAAATCCAAAACTGAAAGAATTTTTTTTCGGAAAGCAATATTAACAAAGTTACACGACTTTAAAATTTTCTATAGGCACACATGAAAATCGACATATTGGAAGTATTATGACAGTTTAAAGTCATAGATAAACTAGAAAAATGTTTTACCACACAAAATTAAATGTTACCATGCAATAATATCATCAAACATACCTTATAAATCGACGAAGTATGAAAATTCGTAGTCTTAAAAATGCGTAACCTAACCTAACGCTAGGTTTGTGTAACATGGTTTGTGCCCCTTTATACCGCCTGCTCGCGTCCCTAACCTAACCTAACCTAACGCTAGGTTTGTGTAACATGGTTTGTGCCCCTTTATACCGCCTGCTCGCGTCACGGCAAAAAAACATCCCTGTTTTCCAGTAGTTTAGCGGCTACGCTAGGTTTGTGTAACATGGTTTGTGCCCCTTTATACCGCCTGCTCGCGTCACGGCAAAAAAACATCCCTGTTTTCAAGTAGTTTAGCGGCTACGCTAGGTTTGTGTAACATGGTTTGTGCCCCTTTATACCGCCTGCTCGCGTCAATTTTAAAAAACAGCCTACGTTTTCAAATAGTTTAACGGCTACGCTAGGTTTGTGTCACATGGTTTGTGCCCCTTTATACCGCCTGCTCGCGTCAATTTAAAAAAATATCCCTGTTTTCAAGTAGTTTAGCGTTTACGCCAAAAGTGAGTAAAATTTATAAAAAATAATTACTTAAGTTAGTTATTGATATGGCAACACTTAATTTTATGTGGCTGTTTCTATGACTTTAAACTGTCATAATACTTCCAATATGTCGATTTTCATGTATGCGTATAGAAAATTTTAAAGTCGTGTAACTTTGTTAATATTGCTTTCCGAAAAAAAATTCTTTCGGATTCGGATTCTCCAGCCAATAGTTAGTATAAAAAAAAAAAAGTTTTATTATTTTGGAAGACCTTCCGTAAACCGAAATTAAGCCCTGGGTCTCCCCCGACATAAATACTCACTTTTCGTAATAATAAATAGATGTTTAAATAAAAAATATTCCGTCTTAACGAGTAAGCGGTTTTATGCATAAATAATATTATACATTTCAAACAATTAACACAAAACCTTGACAAATTATATACCTAAACCTTCCTCGTGAATCACTCTATCTATTGGTGAAAACCGCATTAAAATTGTTGAATTATTTTTGAGTTTATCGCGAACAGACAGACATTCGCGTCGGAGGACTTTAATTTAAACAAACCACTAGGTAGGTAGGTACCTATAACAACTTATGGCTATAAATTGCATCATCCATCGCTTCATCGGTCACTGATACGCAACTACCTATATGTACCTACAATGATTTGACTTGTGATGAATACGATGCTGCGAAAAATATCATTAAAAGTGATAAAAAAAATTGTACGTTAGGTTAGGTTATGGGCTGTTTAAAATTCTACGTTAGGTTAGGTTATGGGCTGTTTCCTTTTATTTTAATTTCATAACCTATGACTTTCCAAAAGGGGTGTTGAAATGTCACTTTGTTGAATTGTCGTGAAACCGGGAAAACGGTGACACTACAGTTGACCCGCCGACAATTGCTGGCACCCCAAAATGATATTTAGGTAAGTATTATAAAATTTTAATTTTTGTGCATTATCTACCCATTTCAAACGTAAAATCGATTTCAAAAATACCTTGTAGCGCGCCGTTTTTACGCTTGCCACTACACCATCTCTTTCCCCCGTACAGCGCCATCCTGCTCACCCACCCCTAAGCAAACCAGGATGCGCCGACGCCTTCTGCGCATCTCCCACCCTCGAGCCGCTACATAAACCACACCCCGCAACAAGGAATGGGCTATATAACCGGCTGCGCGCCCTAAATCCGTCAGTTCGTCTGCAGCTCGCTCTTGGCTATTACGCTCCCTTAGTTGCGCTTCGTCCTCTGGCACGACCCTCTAAGGCCGTGGTCGTCAAACTGCGGCCCGCGGCCGATATTTGTGCGGCCCGCACAATTATCTGGCGTTTTCTTTTTAAATATATATTTTTTCAAGTACAATTATAGATACTATAGGTACTTTTTTTGCGGCCCGCACAAATATCTGGCGTTTTCTTTTTAAATATTTTTTTTTATGTACAATTATGTTATCCGTTTTTTGCGGCCCGCACAAATATCTGTCGTTTTCTTTTTAAATATATATATTTTTTTGTACAATTATATTATCCGTTTTTTGCGGCCCGCACAAATATCGGGCGTTTTCTTTTTAAATATATATTTTTTCAAGTAAGTACAATTATAGATACTATCCGTTTTTTTGCGGCCCGCACAAATATCTGCGGTTTTCTTTTTAAATTTTTTTTTCATGTACAATTATATTATCCGTTTTTTTGCGGCCCGCCCAAATATCTGGCGTTTTCTTTTTAAATATATATTTTTTCAAGTACAATTATAGACACTATCCGGTTTTTTGCGGCCCGCACAAATATCTATTTAAATTTTTATATAATTTTTTTTTTCGTGTACAATTAATTATATTATCCATTTTTTTTTACAATAATTATATTGTCGTTTGAGACTTTCAGGAGGGTAGTAGAAGACCCGGAGAAAATTAGAGGGTGTAGAGATGGCACAGTAAGGGGGTAAGTAGGTATAAAAAATGGTCTAAAAAAGACCAAAAAACACGCTTATCGCGTACTAATAAAGCAAAATAAACTTTAATATTGGTTAATTTTTGTTATTGTATGTATTGTAATCATTTTTATCACGTGGGCGAAAATTCACACATTTCGATAGTTCGGAAAGTGGATGAAAATTGAACTGAAAGATTCCGTCTTTTTTAAATGCAATATAATGATTTTACGTGTATTATTATTTTTAAGAATTGACATTATACCCATGAACACAAGAAGGAAGGAAGTAGCAACCCGTTACTTAAAATACAAAATAATTACTTTTTCAACTTCCTAAACAAAAAGATACAGCACCCCCCCCCCCCCCCCCCCCCTCCCCCGAAATCATAAGTGTGCGGCCCGCGGTGATACCTCACATTGTCCTATGTGGCCCTTGACCAGAAAAGTGTGACGACCGCTGCTCTAAGGAGTATTCTACTACCATAAGTAAAGCCCCAACCAGACCCCCGACTGCTGCCTTAGTTGCGCTTCGTCCTCTGGCACGACCCTCTAAGGAGTATTCTACTACCATAAGTAAAGCACCAACCAGACCCCCGACTGCTGCCTTAGTTGCGCTTCGTCCTATGGTACGACCCTCTAAGCAGAACCACAGTCAGCTTTTGTTGTTCCCAAAGCCTAACGGCAAGGTTCCCTCCGATCCCTTGCTCAGTTAATTAGTGAATTGATACATTGTGACTATTTTTACCATATTATGTGATCTGTGAACTTACTTTCTTAAATAAATAACCTTTTACCAACAATTGTGTTATAACCTTTAATACTTCTTCTTCGATGGCGCTACAGCCCATATCGAGCTTTGGCCTCCCTGCAACAGTCGCCTCCAACTCCTCCTGTCCTCAGCGGCTGACTTCCAATTTGGTACCTGGAGAAGCTGTGCTGCATCCCCTCTTACTTCGTCTTCCCACCTCAGTCTGGGTCTTCCCACTTTTCTCTTTCCACCTGGGTGTCCAGTCAAAATTCTTTTTGGGACGCGTGTATCCGGCATTCTCTGTACATGCCCAGCCCATCTCAGCCTGAGGAGTCTCATATGTGTTGACATTTAATACTAAGTTGGTATGAATAACAAACGAATTTATTTACTGTGTCGATTTTTAGTACTTATGCTCTGGTAAGTATAAACAGTGGGGTGGTCACAAGGTAGGTATAAGGTGCAAAAATATTTTCGTCCTAATGCCGGAGGGACTCCCCTAATATTTGCTATTTGTCTAGAAAATAAGATTTGGAAAGTTTTAGCTCAATTGGATAATGTTAGAACACGTGCCTCATCGAGATTAAATTTGAAAAAAAAACGATTAGATTAGACAACGAGATTAGATTTAAAGAAATCGCCGTTTTTTCCTCATAAAATGAAAATGATTTGTCCTAGAAATTTGATTCTTGTTTCATTTCATAGGAAATGTTGCTATCTTCAAGTTTTTCTCTGATCACTTTTTTGTTAAAACGTTTATATTTAAAGATATCTATTATTTTCCAAGACCGGACATGATCCGAATCCTCAAAGTCGCCTTTAATTCGTATATGTATCCCTTAAAAGTTTGGATTTGTTACAAAAGAGCTATTGCCAAGGACCCTTTCTTCAGAGAATCCCTATCTGGAGTGTCACAATCCACACCCTTCCTTTTGTGTTCCTTGTCTGGGGTTCCTGGGATTTTCCCACTCTTTCGAAAGTGTGAGGGAGAGGTCAGAGGGCTTCAGTTAACGTTTGCTTTTTAAACAGTGAACTAGTGAACATTCTTAACATTATTGAACAACGTTCTTCTAGTGAGTTTTTTTCTTGTGAGGTTTGTGGGACTATGTCTTCTACAGCATTAACGAGCCATGCTCGTGCAGGTTCGAGTTCAAGGCAGAAAGAAATGGTGTATTTAATTGGCCACATGTCTCATCAAATCACTGGCAGTAAATTACCAACTAATTGTCAAGTTTTACATAGCTTATTTTATAATATACGGCAAGTGAAATTGAACACCGGAGAAGCTGCAAGACTTACAATACAGGAAGTTGTAATTTTTTGGGAGAAAGCTAAGATACCAACCAGGCACTTTAAAGATTGTGTTGTAAAGCTTAACAAAACGAAGAGGAATAGAAAACTGCAAAAAAACGCTAACAGATCTAAAAGCACAGCTCAAAATAAAAAAAAGTAGAAGCTTTCAAGTCAGCCCTTGATGACCTTTTTGATATTGTTCATCAGGGTGCATTAAAAAACACTGTTGAAGAAGACAAGCAGTTTTTGTTACTCCAGTTTTGATTTTTAAAAAGTTTCAGACTGGATGGCCGAAACTAGACAAGACGAAATACAAAACTGCTATTGAAGATAAAAATATTACACATAAAATAGGGGATTCAGATGAAATTTCAATTTTTCTTACAGAACAATTAAAAAAACCAACAGCCAAGGGATGATTACAAAGAATTAATTCAACTTTCGTTAATTTTGTTAGGACATACTCCCCCAAAAGACACTTTTTCATAGTACCCGGTGCCACTCATCACGCTAGATGGATGGCAAAGGCCATTTATTGTATCAAACTGTATCTTTTCAGGGATCAATTTACGTTAACAAATTTAGAAAAAAAGCTATCACTGACATTCATTTATTTTTAATAAACATTTATGTAAAAGCGTGGTTTAATGCCCGCAAACCCACTTTGGCCCCCAACAAAGACCTACAATTTTTAAAATCTCTTGTAAAATATAGAGACATCGATAAAGAACTTGCAGACAAGGCACTGTCTAAAATGATAAATCATCTGTGAAGGTTCATGCGCGGAATCTTTCACATTTTTGGAATCATTTAATATTTAGTGATAACGGAGTAAAACTTGCCGAAGAGTAGGATGTTGGTCAAGCCTCATCAATGGCTCAATATCTTGAACCCAGTGGCGGCGTAGGGTAGATTGGCACCCGGGGCGGTTTTGTATTGAACACCCTACATAAAATAAAACACCAAATACTAAACATGCTTACGAGACTTCATTTTACTATATTCGATCACAATATCAAGATTGTTTTCCCTGTCTCTTTCAACTGATAACATAGAAAAATTGATTATTCGCGCTTGGCTCATTGTGGACCTTAAATAAGATTTTATTAAGGAGACAGAAAAAGATATTGGCACCTCCGGGACTCGAACGCAGGACCTTCTGTTTACATGGAAACGGCTCTACCAACTGAGCTAAGGTGTCTATATCCAATTCGGTCACATTTAACTGTATAATTCTTCGACTAAGAACTACCAACTTTATCTTCATTTTCTTAACGCGCATATTATTGGCTGCTACCTTTATATATGATTGCATGATTCAAACCCGAACTTAATGCTATCTACAAGGGCGGATCCAGGATTTTTTTCTGGGGGGGCACAAGGGGCGGACGGGCAAAAAAAACGATAATTACTGTTAGGATTTTTTTTTTGGGGGGGGGCACAAGGGGCGGACGGGCAAAAAAATCAACAATTACAGTTGGGATTTTTTTCTGGGCGGGCACAAGGGGTGGAATTAGGGTTGCCATCTTCTAAAATAAAAAAGCCTGACTCTGCGCTTTGTAAGGCCGGACATTTTGCCCTAAAAGCCGGACGTACGTACATAATTTTGGACATAACTTTTATACATAATAATAAAAAATCTGTTAGAAGTTACAGTTGTTTATTAATCGCACATTAACCAATTTAATAACAACAATCATTAATCAGTCTTATCCTTGTCATCAGTTGACATTTGTATAGAATATATGTCAATAACAAAATAAAAAATATTGAGTCTTCTGTCTGTAGACATACTCGTAACATACTAAACTTATAAAACAAACAAACAAAACATAACTCTTTTTCTGGTTAAACAGTTGACTAAAATTTTTCGTTAAATAGATATAAAATTAAACATATTTATATTTGTGGACAAAAAACGAAAAACATAAATTAAAATGAAATCTCGACTTCTCCAAATTATTCAACAATTACAAAAATCTACCATTTTGTATATTTGGCATTTTCACCTAATTTATCCAAAACGTCGTTTTCTTTGGATTTTTTTTTTTTTAAAGAAAAAAAAAGAAAGACAAATATTTCCGGGTTACGAATAACCCAACAATGTTTGAAAATCTCCTACTACCACCACAGAAAGCCGAAAATGTTGCTTGTGTTGTGATGGAGGACTTAGCCAACCGAGGAATCGAACACGCGACGCTCGGGTGGGACCCAAGCGCTATGCCCACTCAACCACTGACCAGTCGAATCATCAATATCATTTAATAAAATCCTTGACATGTCATTTTTAAATTATACAATGTGTACACCATCTTAGCAATTGTTTGCAATTTATTGCGTTCCTTGGTCCACTGGGCGTTTATTAAAGAGAAAACTCTTTGAAAGTAATATTCCGCCAATTTCAGAAGTTCGGAAGACAAAACCCGCGTGAACCAAGAAGCCCCCGCCTCGTCCTTAACACGTTGCGCCTTGCGTAGCTTGCGTTGCGTTCGTTCTGCAGGCGCTGCGTGCACCGCGTTACACTAACAAAAAGCCTAACAAAAGCCGTACAGGCCGGACATATAAATATTTAGCCGGACACGACCTAAAAAAGCCAAACATGTCCGGCTAAAGCCGGACAGATGGCAACCCTAGGTGGAATGGCAAAAAAATCAACGATTACTGTTAGAAATAAACTTAAGTATCATATTTCAAGTTTATTTCTACCAAGTTCAAGTATGTATAGCATGGTTTATGAAAGTGTCAAAACAATCGAAAAATTAAATCTTTAAAAAAGACAGTCTTAGCTTCTAAGTATGTACTGTGATGGAATCTCCACAGTACACAAAAATACCGTCTGGGGGGGGCACGAGCCCCGTGCCCTCCCCCCCCCCCCCTCCGCTAAATCCACCCTTGGCTATCTAGATAGAGTCTGGATAAATTATTAATTAGCTCCGTTGGTAGAGCTGTTGCCAAGTTGCCATGTAAGCAGAAGGTCCTGGGTTCAAGTCCCAGAATTGCCGATAACTTTTTCTGATTTTTCTGTCTCCAGATTTTCGATTGAGTTTTGCTAATTTCTTCTTTCAACGCCTGCTTTGTCAGTGTTGGGATCACACATCTCTTCGTGTGTTGATACAAGCTTCTCAAAATGATTCTTTAGTTTTAGAAAGGGAATTAGCAATTATATTCGAAAGAAAAAATATATAGTTGCGACGCATTTCAAAATATGATAATGTAAGTAGCTAGATACAAGAGTACGTAGTTATTTATTGAAATGTCTTTACAGCGGGAGATTTTGCGCGCATTCTTTGTCTGTACGAGTGGGTTGTCGTTGTCACCCCTCGGTGCTTGGCAACCGGGGCGGACCGCCTCCTCCGCCCCCCCCCCCTTACGCCGCCACTGCTTGAACCCCAAGTAGAAAAATTTCGTATTTTTTTCGAGTAGATGAACACATTTTACCACACTGATTCACTTCACAGTCTACTAAATAAGTATCAAATACTGTTCAAATTTGTCTATAAAACTCTTCAGTAGTTTATTTTAATATTTATTTAATAGTTTAACACACGAAACTGGCCTGTAGCAAAGAGTAAAAATTAAGCATTTTACACAAAAATTCAAAAACAACACTCGATTCGCACCCCTTTCTACTTGAGCTATCTCGCTGAAATTTTACTATGTTATTTCTATGAATACGTGTAACAAATTCAATGGGGTGCCCAAATGAAAAATAATAATAAAAAAAATTTGACCACCTTAATGAACACACAAATAAATATCGAGTTTAAATAAATAAAGAAGCATAATTCATTACCGCACATATGTTTATGAACATATATTTGTCTCACTTGCACAAGTTACGAGAACAATACCGCCGTAGGATTAAAGGGGACCGTCGCTCGCTCACTAGCTTTTGTTTATGAACATATATTTGTCTCACTTGCACAAGTTACGAGAACAATACCGCCGTAGGATTAAAGGGGACCGTCGCGCGTCGCTCGCTCACTAGCTTTTGTTTATGAACATATATTTGTCTCACTTGCACAAGTTACGAGAACAATACCGCCGTAGGATTAAAGGGGACCGTCGCGCGTCGCTCGCTCACTAGCTTTTGTTTATGAACATATATTTGTCTC
Organism: Limnephilus marmoratus; assembly: GCA_917880885.1. Lineage (NCBI taxonomy): Eukaryota > Metazoa > Arthropoda > Insecta > Trichoptera > Limnephilidae > Limnephilus > Limnephilus marmoratus. The sequence continues at coordinate 65,989,467 of OU862907.1, forward strand.
ACTTGCACAAGTTACGAGAACAATACCGCCGTAGGATTAAAGGGGACCGTCGCGCGTCGCTCGCTCACTAGCTTTTGTTTATGAACATATATTTGTCTCACTTGCACAAGTTACGAGAACAATACCGCCGTAGGATTAAAGGGGACCGTCGCTCGCTCACTAGCTTTTGTTTATGAACATATATTTGTCTCACTTGCACAAGTTACGAGAACAATACCGCCGTAGGATTAAAGGGGACCGTCGCTCGCTCACTAGCTTTTGTTTATGAACATATATTTGTCTCACTTGCACAAGTTACGAGAACAATACCGCCGTAGGATTAAAGGGGACCGTCGCTCGCTCACTAGCTTTTGTTTATGAACATATATTTGTCTCACTTGCACAAGTTACGAGAACAATACCGCCGTAGGATTAAAGGGGACCGTCGCTCGCTCACTAGCTTTTGTTTATGAACATATATTTGTCTCACTTGCACAAGTTACGAGAACAATACCGCCGTAGGATTAAAGGGGACCGTCGCTCGCTCACTAGCTTTTGTTTATGAACATATATTTGTCTCACTTGCACAAGTTACGAGAACAATACCGCCGTAGGATTAAAGGGGACCGTCGCGCGTCGCTCGCTCACTAGCTTTTGTTTATGAACATATATTTGTCTCACTTGCACAAGTTACGAGAACAATACCGCCGTAGGATTAAAGGGGACCGTCGCTCGCTCACTAGCTTTTGTTTATGAACATATATTTGTCTCACTTGCACAAGTTACGAGAACAATACCGCCGTAGGATTAAAGGGGACCGTCGCGCGTCGCTCGCTCACTAGCTTTTGATTATTTATTCTCTAAACTTTAAAAAATATCGTTTGAATTTAAAAATTTTCGCTGCCTGACTAAGGCCCCGCAATCACACACAAAAAGAAGATGGAAAGATATGAAATTACGAATGTTAGAGGAGAGCGATAGTATTTAAAGTTACAAAATCGATGCGAAAATTGTGAAAATGTTTAATGAAATTCGACTCGTTCAAAATAGAGTAAAAATCTCGCAAGGGTTGTCTTAAACAGCATTAAAAAAAACATTGTGAATTTTTTCATACGTATAACTTGTAAAACAAATGAAACAAACGTGTTTATAATAATTTTTGCGATTTTTTTCTATCGAGGGAACTTTATAAAATTTGCGTTTCGGCGCGACGAATGTCTAGAAATATCTAATAAGATAATAATCTTCAAAAATAACATTTATTTTTTTAAAAGCTTAAAAATTTCAAATGTTTAAGGGAGGTTTGCAAGAAATCGGTAGAAATTCGGGTAACGGCGTCTTAAGCTCTTTAAGTTTACACGTTATTTAAGAGTAATTCGACATCACGTAGTTAAATAAATAAACTTATCAAACTTAGCCATGTATTAGAGTTAAGGTAGTTTGCATTGTCATTTTGTATTATATATGCTATAAAATAACACCGAGAGGCTTAACAGTCCGGTACGTTAGTATAAAATTTTGCGATATCCTACGAGTGACCCAAGAAACATCAACATTTTGTTTTATTCACTACAAGTTTTTCAGCATTGTAATTGATGTGGTGAGTGACAAAAACACAAAAAATACTTAACCCAACGAACAAAACAAGAGATAAATGGAATTCTTTAGAGGAGGCCTTCACCTTCGTCTGAGAGAGGGGTTTTTGCTTCCCCTTTAATCCTACGGCGTATGTAGAAATGGCTGCATTTAACGGGTCTCCACACCATCCAATTTCTAGTGACTGCAAATAGCGTGGAGATGAGCGAACTAGCGCTGTCTCGTTTGTTAAAAGGCCGCTAGAACGAGTCAGCGCTAGTTCGCTCAACTCCACGCTCTCTGCAGTCACTGCCGCAGTCACTAGAAATTGGATGGTGAGGAGGGCGCTTTAGTGTTAGGTTCACAACCTGGGTGTTAAGAGTCACAATCGCCTGCGAATTGGCACAAATCACCAGCCGTATTATTATTTTCCTTCTGCCGGGACTCCCCATTCCTTAAAATTGGGCCGAACAGCCAGCCGTATTATTATTTATCGTCTGCGAATTCTCTGTTGGGGCCAGCCGTAGAAGGTACGCCCCCGAATGGACATGTAACGACACGTGATTTATTCATTTCTCATCGGAGAGCATTCCGAGCGGTCGTCGACAGCGACTTTTACCAGTTCAGCGATTACGATATAAATATTATTACTTTACTCTTTCATCATGCTTGAGAAGGAAAAAGAAGTTTGGGTGGAGATTTTTGATTTATACAAGGACTTACGATGCTTGTGGGATATTTAAATGGTTCTAAAATCTGGCGAAAATAATCTTTTCAATGTGTGAATTAGAAATGAATAATTTTATTTCTAAATATTTTAATTTTGATATTATTCCCATGTAAAGTAAATACACCTCTAAATTGGTTATTTTTATCACTTTGCAAAAATCAAATTTGTTCTAAAATAAAGATAAAATAATCTTTCCAATGTGTATTATAGAAATAAATCATTTTATTTCTAAGTAGGTATTTACATTTTGGTATTGAAAATGTAAATTGTCACTCCCGCGTCTGAACCGGTGTATGTTTTGGAAATACGCTACCAGTACAGCAATTGCGATATAAATATTATTTTTTTACTCATCATGGTTGTTATTATTTTTGTCTGTAATTCTCAGAAAAAGGAATAATCATTTTTTTACATTGTTGTTCTAATTTTTACCTGTAATCTCAGAATAAGGAAGAATATTTTTTTACATCATCTTTTTTATTATTAATAGAACAGCGCATGAGACGATGTATGAATGTGAACGAGGCAAGGAGTGTGTGCCGAGACCGAGTTGTTTGGCGGTCCGTCCTCTCTACCTACCCCTGCGGGGAAACGGCGTGATGGTTAGTTAGTTAGAGAGTTAGAGTGGAAGATACTCTCAGTATCGCTCTGGTGTAAGACCACCATTCAGAATTGAAACGTTGCTTGAAATGACTTCTGCCGTGTTTGGTGACTAGATCTGAATAGCCACGTACTTCCCCACCTTCCTCTTCCATATCTCCTTCCCATCCACACTGCCTTCAACCTCACAACATACCCCAATTGGGGATGCCATAGTCCCGCTGGCTCCAGACGGGAGCAGTTGGGACTCTTGTGCGGTATTCATGTAAAAAAAGATAGTTTTATTATTTTTGCCAGTAATTCTCAGAAGAAGGATTTTTTTCATCACTGTTATTATTTTTGTCTGTAATACACAACAGAAAGATTAATATTTTCTTAACTGAGGGAATTTTTTAATTAATTGTTTTTACATGAAACGACAAAAACGAGTAATGTTCATAATGCACGGAAGGTAGGTACAAGAGGGCTATGCTATCAAACCTTTTCAGTCAATATTAATTCTATTATTTTGTACTATAGATTTTTGTATGTAATTGTCTATCTGGTGTCACTTCTAATTCAAATGCCACAATCATCTGTTAAACAATTTTTGTTATTATTTCTGTATTATTATTTGTCATTTTGTGACATGTAATCAGTTCTTATGGTATATGTATACCGTTGAAATTAAATAAATAAATAAATAATAAATTTGCCTAATAAAATATATTATGTGGGTGTTTTAATTTTTTTAGTTGTATGTAATTTTAGTTAGAAAAATACATAAGGTGGGATATTTTAAACTTTTTATGTTTGCCTGCAAAAAAGTTATGTTTCATAAATTATGCAGGGTGGAACAGTACGCACCCGAGAGATTTTAACCAGCGATTCCCTAGCTTAGAGTAAAAAATATTAAAGTCATTTCTCTGTCCGATGACACTTTTTATCTATTAAAACATTTAAAATATTATTCCATCACACGCCGCAACTGAGTACTCAGGAGTATAACTTGTTTATAGTATAGCGGTCATTTGACAAGCGTTGCGTCTCGTTCTAACGGCATATCGTTCAAACGAGACAGCGCTAGTTCGCTTAAACCCATCCCGTCGTGATGGGATCAGTAGCGACATGTGATCGAAAAACTTTTTTTTGTTGTTTATTAATAGAAAAAATATATCATCGGACAACAAAATGACATCTACATTTTTTATTGATCATTGTCTGTTGTCAATAAAGCCAACACTAATCCAACTCGTTGAAATTTCGAAAGTGACGGAGCCATGACACGTTTGCGCACAGCGCGAGCGCTCCAAACACGTGCGCACAGCGCAAAAGCTAAGACCTTTCTGCAAATTGGATGGTGTGGTGGAAACCACCAATCTGGCTGGCCAGCAAGAAGTGACTAGAAATTGGATGGTGAGGAGGGCACTTAAGACAGAAAAACAAACCTGCGTTGGCAGTGTGGTGTTGCCTACTATTTGAAATTTTACCCAATGTAAACAATAAAATAGAGTTTTATACGTTACTTTGTAACAAAATAAACTAATTTAAATTATTTTGAATATGTGTTTTTTTTTATTATATGACTGAAAGTAAGCATAGCATAACTAATGAAATAATTAAGACATTTTTTGTTCCAATATTTTTTTATTGTACCAATAGTATGTATATAATACTCAATCGGTAGTGTTTTAAAAGGTGTTTTGAAAGTTATTTTCTCTGCAATGAAGTGGGAGGTGGGTGGAAATAATTAGATTATCTCCGTAGTCCAGTGGCTAAGACTCTTGACTCACATTCCGGAGGTCGCGGGTTCGAACCCGGCATGCGCAAATAAATTTTATTTGATTAATTTGTGTTATTTCACAATTAATTCATTTAAAATAATATATAGTATATTTGCGGCATGTTCCAGAGTGGAAGATACTATCTCAGTATCGCCCTGGTGTAAGACCACCATTCAGAATTGAAACGTTGCTTGAAAATGGCTTTAGCCGTGTTTAGTGACCAGATATGAATAGCCAGGTACTTCCCAACCTTCCTCTTCCCCACCTCCTTCCCCTCCCCGCTACCTTCAGCCTCACAACATACCCCAATTGGGGATGCCATAGTCTCACTGGCTCCAGACGGGAGCAGTTGAGATTCTTGTGCGGTATTTACTGTAAAAAAAAAAAAAAAAATTTCCACCCACCTCCCACGGCATGCTGCATCTTTAGGTGCACTGCAAAATTATTAATATAAAATATCTTTGACGGCCGGCGTAGTCCAGCGATAAGGCTCTTGACTCCTCCGAAGGTCGGCGGATCGAATCCCGGGCGGCGCTCCTTCGGAGTTGGCGCCAGGTTTTTGCACGTTTTTGAACGTATGGCAGATCCGGCGCTGCCCACTACCTTCAGCCTCACAACATACCTCAATTGGGGATGCCATAGTCTCACTGGCTCCAGACGGGAGCAGTTGGGACTCTTGTGTGGTATGTATGTAAAAAAACAAAAAAAAAACTTGATTATTCATTAATAAACTAAAATAAATTGTAATGACTTCTTTGGTATGAAGATTAAAACGTAATTTTTATTATTATTTCCAAAATATTTTAAATGAGAAGTTACCTCCATAGTAACCTTTTCCATAAATTATGTATTTTCCCAATAAGGTGGTAAAATCAAAACGACTTTTTTAGTGGCAACACTGAACCTAAATCATAGTATTTGACATTTTCACATTTTATATTTCAATCTGCGTTTTGTAATTACATATGAATATGTAAACAATAAAATTCCGCGTGGAAAGTAATTCCGCTTGATTTATTATGTGTTAGTGTGATTGAATCGCATTCTTTCACAACGTATTTACCGATTTTGTAGAACGTATCCTCGTTCGACAACAACAACCGTCACTTTAAAAATACCATGCTGGGAAGTTCGGGCGGCGTGATGAACACAAATTCTGACTTTAAAAATTAATTTAACTAGGTATGAAATGTTGATAAATTATTATTAAAAAAATTATTATTAATTAATTATTATTAAAGAAGAAAAATTAATAAAATCTCCTTACTAAATGCCAAAGCAACGTGTTTTTCAGAGTACAAATGACGTCACACACACACCCCGCCTCTTACCGCTCGGATTCCGCTCGTTTTGGCGGGCTTAATAAAATTCAAACTTTGAAAATTCATTTTATTATGAAAACGGACTTAAAAAAAAAAAAAAAAAACATTATTTAAGTTTGAATGTGAACATTGATAAAAAAAAATTTAAAAAATGGATCCAACATTGATTTCTTGTGATCAGCCTAATATACTGTATAAAGACAGGCAGTTTTATCCTTGATATATTTGAATGAAAATATGTTTTATAATTTTATATTTCTCTGCACACCCCTTCGGGGTCAAATAGTTATGGGGTGAAATGCAGAATACGCCAATGTCAGGGAATTTAATAAAAATGCACTTTCTAGATGAGAAAAGTGTGTAGAAACTCATTAAAAAAAGAATTAATGTGCGGAAACCAAATTGAGGGAGATACAGCCGATCAAAGTTTTATAAAATTTCACTTCGCGAACTGATACTATGACAGCCCGCCCGCCATCGTTGGGACCTGATACAAACAAGAGCCTAGATACGATTGTAGCCGACTTCGTGGGGTAAAGTATAAGGCGCGTAATTATGAAAAACAGAATTAATAATATAATGTAAATAGGCACTGGAATGGAGAATCCCGCCAGACAAACCATTTAAAAACGTAGGCTGTTTTTTAATGTAAAGATAACATACACAAGCCCGCTAGAAAGGTTAGGTTCGGTTAGGTTAGGTTAGGTTAGGTTAGGTTAGGTTATGGGGGGGGGGGGGGCGGGCAGATCCGGCGCTGGGTTAACATACACAAGCCCGCTAGAAAGGTTAGGTTAGGTTCGGTTAGGTTAGGTTAGGTTATGGGGGGGGGGGGGGGAGGCGGGCAGATCCGGCGCTGGGTTAACATACACAAGCCCGCTAGAAAGGTTAGGTTAGGTTCGGTTAGGTTAGGTTAGGTTAGGTTATGGGGGGGGGGCGGGCAGATCCGGCGCTGGGTTAACATACACAAGCCCGCTAGAAAGGTTAGGTTCGGTTAGGTTAGGTTAGGTTAGGTTAGGTTAGGTTAGGTTAGGGGATACCAACCTAACAGTGACAAAAGATGGCGGGCGGGCTGTCATAGTATCGGTTCGCGAAGTGAAATTTTATAAAACTTTGATCGGCTGTATCTCCCTCAATTTTGCTTTCCGCACATTAATTCTTTTTTTAATGAGTTTCTACACACTTTTCTCATCTAGAAAGTGCATTTTTATTAAATTCCCTGACATTGGCGTATTCTGCATTCCTCCCTAGTTATGTATTATGTAAGAAGATATACCAAATTTTCCCTTGACCGACTGCACATTGTGTTTAAGTACGCCGGGGAGCCAATTTCCGGCGGATCAGCTGTTATTGAACCCGGAAAAACACATAAAAAAACTAAACAACAGTAAAAATCACCAAATCTTACGAAATTGAAACAAAAAGAATGTTTACAAACTGATCTAATTTCAATAAAATAAGTTTTACCTTCAATTTTCAATACATCAATTTGGCACTTTTCCATTATTAAACACTGTAACTTCACGTCGTTGATTCTGTTTTTATTAAACATTATTGTAATGAATATGTGTATTGTATACTAATAAATTGAAATAGAATAAACTGTGAACTTATAAGGAAACTTATGGGACTTATAAGGAAACGTACCCATACCCCCCCCCCCCCCTCCCCCCCCGGGATGCGAGTGCGGCGTTCTTATCCTGCGCTGCGCCTTGCCCCTTGCGCCTTTCAGTTCTGTTCTAGCTCCCAGCCCATAAATGAACTAATACCTAGATCGATATCTTCCGGCTTTTTGTTCCCAACTGGTTTCAACACATAAATATACCATTTCAACACTATTTTAACTGTCAAAATGAAAATTTTATTACTCTGACGTCACATACCATCGACAAGAATAGTGAAAAGTAAAAAAAAAGGGCACTACCATAAACAATATAAATCCCTACCCACTACCCAATTTATCAGCCTAAAAATTATTTTAAAAATAAAATATCCAAGATGTTAAAAGTATTTATTTATTAATCCACATATGTATAAATTCACAAAATAATATACAAACATATTTTAAAGGTGTTGAAAGATATTCATTACAAAGCAGTCTTTTTAGGATAATTTTATAGGATTGCCGATTTCCAAAAAAAAAGATGTTCATTGTGATGTCTTATAAATAATAAAAAAGAACAAGACAAGTAAGATAAATGAGGACAACAATTTCATCCTATATTGAGCATACTTTAAATATATGCATTCAGAGAGAGCCGGAAAGAAAATCTTCAATACTCGTAGCGATGCATTATTTTGTTGGGCGTATCTCAATTGACGCCTGGTCCCCGCCATTTGCAACTGCATTCTCCTCTTTCTGGGTGTTAGAGTTGAGACTTCCTCTTACCTAGAAAAACACAATATTTCAAACAAATTACCACATTATTCAAAACAAAAACCTATAATTGCACCGTGTAAAAAGGTAGTCCAGTTAAATGACCAACTTTACCATCATGCTGTTTCCGCAGTGGTAGGCAGAGAGGACAGACCACCAAACAACTCAATCTTGGCACACACTCCTTGCCTCGTTCACATTCATACATGCTATTCTATTATTCTGACTCTTGACATGGCCCGACTCAAGTATCTGATTCACTTGGTCATGCCATGTCTTCCTCGGCTTCTTTTACCATTCACATTTGGAACGTGTACACTATTTTTCTTGTTCATTTGCTCTACATGGCTAAACCATCTGAGCATCCCTTTCTTAACCTTACTCAGTATGCTTACATCAGCCTTGCATTCTTTGCGGATCTCCACGTTTCTCACACGATCATGGATGGTTTTACTACACACATGCCTCAGGGATCTCATTTCTACAACATTCAATCTACTTTTTTCCTTCCTCTGCCAGTTCAATGCCTCACTGCCATACATCAGGGCAGGTACCAGCAGTCCATTACAGACTAGGTGATTTTTCACAAAAACGGTGCTATACAAATCATCCAAATTTTATTAAAATGTACTTATAAACGTACCCAATCTCTGATTTCATCATCGGCCTCTTCTTGAAGTCTTGCCTCTGAAGTCGTTGATTTTGTCCTCGTCAAAGGTAAAGCTCTTGTGGAAGTCCTCCTTGTATCACTGATATTACATTCTGGTATTGATTATCAATTATTTTATCTAGAAAAACAAAAAAATGCAGGTCAATTATCACATTATTCTAAACAAAAGATACCAGAAGCCGATTACCAAGCGAACGCTTACCCGGGATGCTTTTGAGGATCGAATTGCTGCTGCCGGGCTTCGGGACACTCCTTAAGTGGGTCGGTAACTTATGTCGAATTGAATCAATATCTTCACAGCCTTCGACACCGCAATCCGCAATGATATCAAGGAATCATTTTCACAAATATTTACGCCGGTGTTGGGAGGTTAGGAATATCCGGTTCGAACAATGTGCGTGCTATCTCTATTTGACAGATTTGACATATAATACCATAGATATCCTACTAGATATACTACTCAGTTCTCAACAGTCTTTCTATGGAAATTTGGACCAATAAAATGATATGGTCATTAATCATACGTCACGACATGGTCACGACACAAAAAAGTTCGGAGTTATACCCCCCTGTCCCAGCCTGAGCAGTCGTAATAAAATCGCTCCCGCAATTTTGCAAATTAAAAATACTTCCCGGCGTTCTACCAGCGTAAATTTGGCACCATTAGGTGCGTCTTGCTAAGGGCTACCTGCCCTCAGTTTCTGTTTTTAACTTTAAGTGACTTTACATAACTTTATAAGTGAAAAAGTGGAAAAAAACATATATTTACCGCTAAGGGCGGATGTTGATACATCCCCCAAAAACAAATACTGTCATCGTGTAGACTTTAGTGTCCCCCACAAAACTATAAAACTATGTTTTCGAATAAACGATTTTTTAGTGTATTTTTTAGTGATAAGTGTAAAAATGGTGTTTTTTCTTAATAACTGTGTCTAAACTTCATTATTTAGTGTCTAAACATATGTCATTCGACGGGTAATTAAATTACGCGTCGATTGATACCTGGTTCGTCCAGTTCGGTGTTGGTTTAGTGCCCGTATTTCCGTTTTGCAACAAAAACACGTGGTGATAGTTTTGTTCCACTGTGGTTGTTGTGAAGTGGTTGGACAGGTACTCTCTGTGACTTTGTACTTTGACTTTTTTTAGGATCCCTAAGTGGATTTCTCATGGATCGTGGATCCCTAAGTGGTGTTTCTACAAACGTGTTTTGAATTGTGATTTACCCCCCCCCCCCATTCAGCTCAGAACCCCCACCCCCCCCCCCCCAACCCCACCCAACCCACCTCAACCCCCCCCCAACCCCCCCCAACCCCCCCAACCCCCCCCAACCCCCCCCAACCCCACCCCCCCCCCCCCCAACCCCCCCCCAACCCCCCCCAACCCCCCCCCAAAAAAACAAACTATGGTTTCGGACGTTATCCTGTCCTGCGAGTCGGATGGTGCGGGTCCCGACCTCGACAAAGAAGCAGAACTCTGGAGAAATTCAATACAAAATCAGATCGACGCTCTAAATAAATCGCTCACCCTGGGCCCGCGTCCAAAGGGGAAAAGGCGACCCAAAAAGGCAGTGAAGATTGCTGACATGGGCACGGACACTGATTCCGATATGGACACGGAGATCAATAACCCCCTTCCTGGACCCAGTGGGGTCTCCATTATCGGAATCCACCCCCCAACCCCCATTGCTGGCAACAAAAAACGTGCGAGAATTAGCGATTCTCCTAATAGCCAACTGGCCCTCGTGGAGTCCACCCGTAAGGCCATCCCGGCAATGGAGAAGTGCCAAAAAATAAGAGGCATTGTCAATGATGGGACCAATAAACTGAACAAGTCGGACAAGGGTGCTCTTAACCTACTCCTGGATGACTTAATGAATGACATCACGCATTTAATGCTTGAAATTAACACCTTGTCGACCAGGAGCGCCACGATCGAACAGGTGTTGAACATCCAGGCCTCCATGACGCAGAAGCTGGACACGGCCATTAAGGCTCGCCCAACCTTGAGCGCTGCACCTATGTCCTACGCTTCAGCAGCGGCTGGCTTGCCTTCCTCCAAGAAGGTTGTGGTGAACGGACTTGAGCGACCTTTGCCCCCCAAACCGCTGACGGTTCTTGTGTACCCGGAGATTCCTGAGGGGAAAACCTCCGAAGGAACCCAGAAGGACATGGAGAAGCTGATAAACCCTAGGACCGATGACAGTGGTGGGTACTTCAATGCCCCTTGCGCCTTCCGCCGCAGTGTTGACGAATATCTACAGCACTGGCAGAGGTTGGATTTGCAATTGTGTATAGCATATTGGAATAACGTAATATTGCGTATGCAGTTTAAAAAACTTAATTTATGTAAGTATGTATGTAAAAATCCCTAATATCGGACTATTGGACACATTTAGCTGATTAGTCCAACCTATGCTCTGTAGATATTAATCAACACTCTGAAGTTCGTAGATATTAGTTCAACATATGAGCTGTAGATATTCGTCGATATCGTATTGGTAATTTTTCCGAGGTGCAGAGAATTCAATCTCTATTTCTCGAGAACTGAGGGTGTAAAAGTACCTGTGGGATGGTTTTTTTCTACCCGAAGTGTGGGCTGCCTATCGCAACTTATAGGGCTTTAATACTATCTTTTTTTGTATTTTAAATTATTATTTTTTTTTTTTTTTTTTTGATCGGTAGGTATTTTTTTTTAGTGTGATTAATGTATGATTTTGATTTTTGTTGATTTTTTAATTTATTTATTCTGTAATACTATATTTTTTGTATTTATGGTTGCATTTTGAATTTTTTATTTGAGTCCACACTTCAAGGGGGGAATATGATGGAGATGGGATAGGGGAAGGTCTGATTTTCGTCGGGTCTTAGACGCCCGAGACAAGCTATACTAGGGTTTGGATGTATAGGAAGTTTTGCATAGAAAGTTTTCCAATTCCAAAAAATACCAGTTCCAGTCTGACCGCCGTCCGCGACGGTCGCACCTCCCTGGCTTGGCTAATATGCCATACTCCACCGCGGATTCAGTCGCTTGTACCGCTCCAGTCGTGAAAACCACACCCCAGTGAATTAAAAGTGCCTTTCTACCGTGCTTGTTCGCGCCACATCATACCAACCCAGTGCTTGACCATCAGTGCTTAAACATTCGTGCCCTCAGTTATCAGTGCTTTAAACATTCGTGCCCTCAGTTATCCTCGTGTTTCCCCCATTCTATACCATCATGTCCTCCCCCCTTCTCCAAACCTCCGATGAATATCAACGCCTTACCCTCGAGATCCAGTCCTTCTTCGAAAACCACCTCGACCCCAACAACTTGTCCCCTGAAGAGATTGATCATGTCTGCTCCCTGGCCTACCGCAGAGTTCATGGTTCCCCTCCCAACTCCCCCAGCAACTCACCCCAACCCGATTCAAGTATCATAACCCCAACCAGCAACCCCCTTATCACCCCCCTAGCCGCCCCCCAAACCGACCGCCCTCTCCCTGCCGCCCAATCCGACCTGGCCCTCACCGACCCCAATACTGACCACCCTCCAAACACCGCCCACCACATCATCGCCCCCCAAATCGTCAGAGCCCCCATCGTCCCCCATTCCGACAGCGCCCCCATCGCCATCCAAACCGAACGCGCCCCCATCGCTCCTCAAACCGTCCGCCCCCCCATACCTTCCCAAACGATATACCCCCTTACCTCTCACCCGCCAACCACCCCCCAAACCAACCGCTTAATCCAAATCTCTTCTCTATTACCCAAACTACTCTCCCCACTATCTCTTCCCACCACCCTCGCCAAGGACTACGCAATCCCCACGCCACAACGTGCCTCCCCCCGATCTGCCACTACCCCACTAAATTCCCCCATCTTCCAAAGTCCCCTTACCCTTCCCCCCGTCCCTCAAATAGTGGTATCCACCCAGTTCTTCCCTCGCCCTTCAGTGAAAAAGAAATCAAACACCAACCACCTCCTCCGAAATAATCGCCCCCCATATTGCAGCCATATCCTTTGCAACTAAAAATTAACAAAAACAAAAACAAATCTCACTTTCTACAACCATAAATAACTCAGTTGAAGGAGAAAGGGGCCTAAATTGGCCCGGTGCTCCATAAGCCCGTCATTCAAAAATCAAAAAAAATAGAAAGTTTTGGCTAATTCTACCATATGTTGTTTCAGGGGTGGGACTTTTGTATCGGAGTTTATAATTGAATTTCGGACAAACCAGGGACTTTTTGTAATTTTTCTAAGTGTGACATTTTGGTACGATTCGAGTCGTTTGGTATTTCCTGTGGCCCATATGGGTGATGCGTATTCGATTGTCGGTCGGATTTGTGTTTTGTATACTAGTAGTTTGTTTTGAATTGAAATCTTTGCGTTTGAATTTAGTAAGGGGTGTAAAGAGCCGGAAATTTTTTTTGCTTTTGTCAGTGTGTTTTTAATGTGAGGTTTCCAGTTTAGTCGTCTGTCAAGTGTAACTCCAAGATATTTGGCGGTGTTTTGCCACGGTATGACCTGGTCGTACATTTTTATTTCCGCTCTAGGTACGCTGTCAACCTTTTTACGGGAGAAAAATACAGCTACGCTTTTAGAGGGATTAACGTCTATTCGCCACAGGTCATACCAGTCTTGGAGTTTGTATATGTTGAGTTGAAGTCGGTGAGTTATCATCCTGGACGAACTGTATCTCACCATAGCGGTGGTATCGTCTGCGTAGAGAGCGATAAGCGAATTTTTGTCAACTGAGATGGGGATGTCGTGGGTGTAGACATTGAAAAGTAATGGAGACAGCAGTGAGCCTTGTGGCACCCCTGCTGACATGAAACGTTTTTTTGAGAGGGCGCCCTTGTATTTCACTTGAAAAGTACGTAGGCGAAGAAAAGATTTGAGGACACCGAGGAGTTGAGGGTCGATGCCTATATCGTGGAGTTTGAGAAGGAGGCCGTTTGTCCAGACCTTGTCGAAAGCTTTCGCGATGTCTAGGAAAATGGCACCAGTTGAACGATTTGAATTAAATCCTTCAATGATTATTTCCGAGACACGCAAAAGTTGGTGGAGGGTGGAGTGTTTTTCTCTAAAGCCGTGTTGCTCTTCAGGTAGGGTTGATACCTCGTTAATATGCTTGAGGAGCCGGGTGAGTAGAATTTTTTCATAGATTTTACCTATATTTGAAAGTAGACTGATTGGTCGATGATTTTCGCAGAAGAGTGGATCTTTTCCCGGTTTCGGGAGAACAATGACGTGCGCATGTTTCCAACTTTTGGGGAAATAGCGTAGTCGGAGTGCTGAGTTAATCAGGTTAACTATTGCTAGTATGCCTTTCTTGGGTAGTGCTTTAAGAGCGAAGTTTGTGACGCCATCCGGACCGGGAGCTTTTTTATTTTTTCGGCCGTTTATGGCACGAATAACTTCGGCCGGAGTCGTGAAGTGTGTGTTTGCGGGGGGGAGGTGATTTAATATATTATTTATTTTGCGGTTTACATTTGCTATGTGATTTAGATCTGCATGTTTGAAGCTGGGACTGAATTGAATTTCTAGACTGTCGGCGAATGCTTCCGCTTTGTCTAGGTCCTCGAAAACTAGCCCGTTTTCGGCGTGAATGGGGTGGTTTGGAAAAGGGGTGGCTTTGAGGGTTTTGGATAATTTCCACAGGGAACCATCCTGTGGATTTATCTCTTGAAGTTTCATATTCCACGTAGAGTTTGAATGTTCTTGTAATTTTTTCCTAATGAGAGCTTGAGTGCGATTGGATTGATCGTGGTTTTCAATCTTGGATTTTGATATTTTTGCCAGTGGCGGCGAAGGGTATTTTTAGTTTTAATGAGGTCTTTAATTGAATTTGGGAGGTTTTCTCTGAGATTTATTTGGGGTCGTTCGGGGAGGGGTTTTGAGGAGTCTTCTATTGCTGACATGATGGTGTCTGCGAAATTGTCTACCGCAATGTCAAGTTCTTTGGGATTTTGGATGGATGAATTTATTATTAATTTTTCCCCGACTCTGTGCGAAAAATACGTCCAATCAGTTTTTTTATTGATTTTAGTGGGGGGAGGTTTGAAAATTCGTTTAAGGTTAGCAACACGGGATTGTGATCCGATGAGAGATCGCTGATGGTTTCAATACAGTACGTCCAAGGAGTTTTGTGTAATAAAGCGATGTCTAAAATATCAGGTCTGTGGCCCATGGATGAAAAGAAAGTCGGTTCCACGGGACCAGCGATGTTTAAGTCGGGATGAGATGAATAGTATTTATGAAGTATACGTCCGTTTTTGTTAGTCAGCCTAGAATTCCAGTCCGGGTGTTTCGCATTGAAATCACCCGCCAGAATGGTAGGGGTGTCGCCTCTGAGAAGTAACTCGATATCGGACTTTTGTAAGGTCTTGTTTGGTGGGTGATAAATCGAATTAATTCTCAGGGGCCCAGAGTGTTTGGTGAAAATGGTGATGGATGTACTTTCTAATGAAGAAAGTGGAGGGGTGATGTTGTGTTGGTGGGCGATTTTTGTCTTCACGTAGATGGCGGTACCGCCACCACGTGAGTGTAGTCTGTCGTTTCTGTAGAGTGTGTAATTTGCTATTTTTGGTGTATGAGATGGGTTTAGGTGAGTTTCGTTGATGAGTAAAATGTCAAGGTTGTGTGTATTGGTGAAAATGCGTAGTTCTTGTATGTTTTTGTCAAGACCGTTTGCGTTCCAAAATGCCAAACGTAGCGCGGAGGGCCGAGTGGTAGAATTAGTCATTTTAGTTTATAAAAAGGGAGATGATCTGGGGGGCTGCTGATAGTAAAATCGTTAGGTATTCCGCCGGAGAGGTGGCGGATAAAAATTTTGGGAGTAGGTCGGCAATGAGGTTGCCGACTTTGGAGAAGAAATCATTTTTAAATTCGTCAGACATACAGGCTGTAGATATTAGTATCTGGAGTCGCCGCGCCGCGCCAGCGAAATGACCACTCGTAGTAGGGTTTGCATTGGATGAAAATTATATTTTTCTCTTGTAAAATGTAACGATGAGTCAACAGGTCAGCGGGTGCGATATTATCTTGATGGAGAGGGAACCGATTTGACATTGTCATTATTATGCATTGGGTTTACTATCGCGCGTTAATAATTTTAATTATTAACGCGTTAAATTAAATTTAATTATAATAATTTAATTTTACTAATGCTAATCCTCTAATACCTACATGTTCAAGTTTAATTAGAAGAAGCTCATGATCAACATTGTCGAATGCTTTTGAGAGATCGAGAAAGATACCTACGGTTTTTTTACTAACATTAATATTTTCTAGAATTTTGTTCAAAAAATTGAATACTGCCTGTGTTGTTGAACGGCCTTTACGGAATCCAAATTGTTGTGGACATATTATCTCAAAGTTTTCGAGAAAGTTATAAATGCGATTGTACATGGCTCTTTCAAATATTTTTGAAAAGTTTGGTAATAATGATATCGGTCTGTAGTTTGAGATTTCCTGTTTAGGACCCTTCTTATACAAAGGTACAATAATAGATTGTTTTAATTGTTCTGGGAAGGTTCCTGATTCGAAAGATTTGTTAATTAATATTTCCAACGGGTAACTTAACGCTTCTGCACATGCTTTTATAATTTTTATAGGGATTTTGTCAGTGCCGACACTGCTTTTATTTTTCAGTTTTACGATGATTTTAATAATTTCCTCCCTGTTTATAGGCATTATGAAGAATGATCGCGACTGTTTGTTTTCGACTGTTTTGGCAGATTGTGGATGTAGAGATGTGTTTTGTGGTGTTGGCGGCGCACAGTGGGCTGAAAATCGCCTCTCATAGACATAGAGGGTTGAATTTTTAAGGGTATTTTTTTTTTGCTGGAAATGGATTCTGCTGATCATTACTATGCTACAAATTTCATATGAAGTAATTGCGTGTACAAATGAAGGAGTTATAATTTTTTTAAGAAAAATTTGTATGGCACTGACATTAAAAATGAGGATATCTCTGGAATCGTAAGGTTGGCCATTCCATCCTTACACACAGACATACTACTACTTATTTGTATTTTTTTGACATACTTCGTATTGTGGCACAACGTGCGATTTATTTTTTAAAAATCTTCAAAGTTTAAAAATAAAAAAAATTATGATTATGATTCATTTTAATGCTTAAATGCATTATTATCCTCTTCTACAATATTTATCATGATTACTGATTAATAATCAATGTTGAAGCACCCATTTTCATTAACCCAGCACACATTACTTCGACCAGAACTGTCAAATATGCCAATGATGCCAATATGGTGCAGTAACTCTAGAGTAACTATCGGTTTTCGGAAAGTAAGTACAAAAGTTAAAAGTAACGTACAACAAGCAGTGAAATTGATTGAAAAACGTATTTTGGTAAAATTTAACTATAGTAACGGCCTTTTGTTTTTAACTTTAAAAATAAAAGTTAAACAAAAGGCCGTTAATGTAGTTAAATTTCACCAAAATACGTTTTTCAACAATTTGACTGCTTGTTGTACGTTACTTTTAACTTTTGTACTTACCTACTTTCCGAAACCGATAGTTACTCTAGAGTTACTGCGCCATATTGGCATCATTGGCATATTTGACAGTTCTGGTCGAAGTAATGTACGGAAATGGGTGCTTCAACATAAATTATTAATCAGTAATCATGATAAATATTGTAGAAGAGGATAATAATGCATTTAAGCATTAAAATGAATCATCAACATAATTTTTTTTATTTTTCAACTTTGAAGATTTTTTAAAAATAAATCGCACATTGTGCCACAATACGAAGTATGTCAAAAAAATACAAATAAATAGTAGTATATCTGTGTGTAAGGATGGAATGGCCAACCTTATGATTCCAGAGATATCCTCATTTTTAATGTCAGTGCCATACAAATTTTTCTTAAAAAAATTATAACTCCTTCATTTGTACACGCAATTGCTTCATATGAAATTTGTAGCATAGTAATGATCAGCAGAATCCATTTCCAGCAAAAAAAAATACCCTTGAAAATTCAAGCCTCTATGTCTATGAAAGGCGATTTTCAGGCGCCGCTTCCCGGGTATCCCGGTCTTCATTTTCTACAGTAAATTAATTTTAACGCACGAGGATTTAAAGGTTTACACAAGAAATTGAAAGAAATGAAATATTAGGGCATTTCTCCACGTGTTTTAAAAATGAAATTTCTCCACGTGTTTTGAAAATCGCTGTCCCAGGTAAATTTTATATAGTAGATCTTAATATTACCGAGTTCTTTGTATTGATAACGACAATATGTTAGCTATTCTTGGCATGCTATAGCTCATACAGTAATATAATATTGTAATATTAATTTAAATGCATTTCAAACACCTCATTTTACAGTCCCCTGTCGTGTCCCATTTCCGAAATTACAAGTATTATGACAAATATTAATTTTCAGCATCATCACTGCGTCAGTTAAAAGTATATAAATCGTACAAAAATACCTATCGCGCAAAGAAAAAAGTTTTTTTTTTATTTCTATTATTGCTTATGTCTTTTACATTTGTTTGTTCTATTTATTCTTTTTACTTTATCTGTTGTGTAAACATGTACATCTTTATGACACGGATTGCACTATCCTCCCCACATCCTGGAATAAACATTATTATTATTATTATTATTATTTGAAAGCAGTTACAAATACTTTTGTTAATGTAAAAATGCCTGATTCAGTGTATTACGCAAAAGCTTTTCCGGTGCCTTTGAAATTGCCAGATAATGCATTAACTATAGCTAAAAGTAATAAACGTGGAATATCGTTATGCTGCTGTGATTAATCAAATAGCTAATGAGGAAAGTGAACTAACAGTCACTCGTATGAAAATTTGCGACGATAAGTCACACTTTTAGAGTTAACGAAAATTTACCAAATCCAGATCTAATCCTAAAAGGGAAAAGATATTATTATTACTTTCCATCAGCTGTACCGGTTTTAGAGAAATAAGTTAATTTTACAATTTTCATTCATTTACAATTCCTTGCGGTTTACTCGTGCATTGAGGTTAAACGTCACGTACGTTATGGTAATAATCTGTCGTTATGGTAAAATTCTGTTGAATAATCTTTGAAAATGGAAAAAGGTAATAAAACACCTAAATCAAAAAATGAGGACCCGTTTACAAAATCCTGCCTGACCCCAAGATCTCCAAATCAACACGAGGAGGATCCTTATTCAGATTCGGAGGATAAAAGAAAAAATGAAGAAGAAACGTCCACAATGATAGAGGCAAACGAGGTAAATAATGCCCTGAAAAACTCAAGACTTACCATAAATAATATTAAAAAAATTATAACGGAAGGGAAAGGAAAAATCATTCTAAAAGAAAAAATAAACGAAGGCATGGATCAACTATTCGACATTATTGCCCACTTAGTGGCTGAAAATAATGAAATGTAGGGCGAATTAAAAATACTACGACCACTAATAAAAAACTGTACCCAAAATATTATTGAAATAAAAAATTTTATGAATGAAAACAAGTCGCTTCTGGTAAACATGGCAGAAAAAAATGAAGAATTTAAAAACAAATTGCATCTCACCAATATTAATAACCAAAATAAAGAAATTAAAACACCTCTTCCGGCACAGGACATCACACATCGCAGAATTAAAACAGCACAACTTCAATGGAAAGAAATAAAAATACGGATCTTTGGAGAAGAAGCAGGCCACCAAATAAGAAGAAATCTGGAAAAAAACTTTAAAGATGTAGATTGTTCTAGCTATATATACCCTGGGGCAACAATAGACTGGTACACGGCAAACATCATAAGAGAAAGCAAGAATTTAAACAAAAATGATTATGTAATTTTAATAGCCGGAGAAAATGAGACATCCCCTAAAAACTTTCTAAGCAACTTGTACTACACCCTACG
Organism: Limnephilus marmoratus; assembly: GCA_917880885.1. Classification (NCBI taxonomy): domain Eukaryota; kingdom Metazoa; phylum Arthropoda; class Insecta; order Trichoptera; family Limnephilidae; genus Limnephilus; species Limnephilus marmoratus. The sequence goes on from OU862907.1 coordinate 66,009,352, forward strand.
ACAACTAGCCCATACTAATGTCCTAATACATCCAGTTACTAAAAACAACTATTTAAACATCTATAAACTGAATTCTGAGATTATATCTCACATCTTCGAATTCAAAAATTATTGTAAATTTAGTGGGCCCATTTTTTATGAAAAAATGAATAGCCATACAATTATACAAATTATGAGCTTAACAAGGGCGCATATAAAAAAAGAGATCAATAAAATATCATTCTACAATTTTGAGCACCCACATTCATCAGAAAAAAACCCAAAATATTTTCATTCATCCATTCCTACACAAACCCGAGATGACAGGAACTCACCTTATCCGAAAAAACAAACTATTTTTTTATGAATAATACACGTACTCCTAAACCTGACGACATCAAATCCACCTTCAATATAATGCATCAAAACGTGCAATGCATTCGAAATAAAATCTTAGAATTGGAAAACATTCTATATGAAAAAAATATCGATGTACTTTGTGTTAGCGAACACTGGCTACAAAAGGACGAAACGACATCTATCAATTTTAATGGTTACAAATTAGGTTCGATTTTTTGTCGAGAGAGTCATATTCATGGAGGTGTCTCCATTTACTTAAACGAAAACATTATATTTAAAGAACTAGAATTTGTTAAACAAATAACAAAAGAATTTGTATTTGAATGTGTTGGTATTGAAATTCCAAAACTTGATTTGACAAAATGATAATTTGTACAATTTACTATAATGACTCTGATATTAATATTTTTTTTGAACAACTTGAACTTTTACTAAACAAAATTTGCAAAAACAACAAAAAACAAATAATACTCTGCGGTGACTTAAATATTGATACAAGCTACAAGAACAAAAACGCAGATTCACTCAAAAACACATTAAAATCTCACAACATACGCTTGATTATTGATAAACCTACTCGTATACAAGGAAATAAAAAAGTATAATTGATCATATAGGTACAAATATACCAAAAAGCTCTTACACATGGGAAGTCACAGAATTAGCTGTATCAGATCACATGGCACAGTTAATGCACGTAAAAACAGAATATAATATAAACCAAACGTGGTATACAAAAAAACAATTATTTAACACAGAAAACACTAACATTTTTAACAATTACTTATCATGTATATGTTGGGAACCACTGAAATCCTTTGAATCCATTAATGACAGCTACGAATACTTCATTAATGAAATAAATAATGGTATGAAGCTTTGTTTCCCCTTTAAACTGTATAAATATCCCCAAAAACGCAAAATAAACTGGGTAACGACTGGTATTAAGATATCTATTAGACAAAAAAGACATCTGTACATGAAACAAAAAAACACAAATGACCTCACAATCATAAAAAATTACAAACATTACAAAAAAATTCTTAGTAAAGTAAAACAGGTAGCTAAACGGAATTATAATAGTAAACGAATTCAAAACGCGCAAAATAAAACCAAAACATCGTGGAACATAATAAAAGAGAACTCAAATAATTCTAATTCTAAAAGTAAACCAAAAATCTGTCTTAAAATCAATGATAACCTGGTATCAGAACCCAAAAACATTGCAAATGAATTTAACATTTTCTTTGCACCGCCGCACGCTGGAACGATTCAGATCGTATCGGAATTCTACGATTCCTAGGGCATTTCCGTCAACCGAGCGGGGCACTTCAGTCGCAGTCGTTATCTTTTCATTCCACTACGATTTTGTAATTTGACGGTCTGGAGATGTTGCTGGGGGCTTCAAATATATAATAAATATCACTCTCAAAAATAGAAACTTTTATTGGTCTTCCTAAAGATTTGGACACAACTATCATTTCTTGCAACCACTCTAAATTATGTTTTTCAGACCTCATAATAATAACTGCGGCCTTTTCTCCATTTCTTCATTGATTGTAGTGAAAAATACTGTACAGTTTTGTAAAATCTGGGGTTTAAAATGTTCGAACCTACCACTGTGTGGTATTTTTGTGTTAGGTAATTAATTAAAAACTTCTTTCATTTCACAGAAGTGGCATTTAATATACCCCGTACATTTAATCCTCGAATAATTCTCTCCGGCGAATACATATAGGCCTTCTTGAAAATAAAAACTTTGTTCAACGGAAGACAAAAAATGATCACAATTTATATATGATATTAAAGGTGAAACTTCAGTCTACTATATGTATATAGGTAACAGTTTTGTAAAGTCTGTGGTTTAAAATGTTCGAACCTACCACTGTGTGGTATTTTTGTGTTAGGTAATTAAGACTGTCATACCAGAAAATCATAATTCCGATTCATAATTCCGATAATGTCGTATCGAATGATAATGTCGTAATGTCATTATCGAATGATAATGTCGTAATGTAAATAATTGTCGGAATGATCGTTCGCTCGTTCTCTTGAATTCCCGTTTAATCACAGGAGACCATATTTGTCCCAACGAACATAGGTCTCATATAAAACGCTGTAACTCCCTTACTATCATAGTTAGAAATATGATCTAATCGGTGTTAGAAAGGAAAAACACCACGCTTTATATTCTAATCTAAAAAATAGCCACCAGAAAAGTAAAATATACACTTTTATGTACACAAAGTTGTGGATCGCAAATTGATAAAAAGAATTTGAAACTTCGGGGATTTTTTATAAATTATTTTTACATAGAGCTACAAAAAAGTGCGGTAACAATATGTGTTGTTGTCATAGAGATATACAATAGAGGCGCCATGCCTTACAAATATATTCGAAATTCGTGTTCATCTCAGGCCTGCGGGAGGGGTAGTTCGACACTTTCCGTTATCTACCGAACTGGCACGAATGCGATTGCAAAGCAGGGGTTTACAGACTTTTCAAGTAGAGGGCCGCATACAACGACATCAAAGTTCATCAATTATATTAATCAACCTAGTTATTTTTTACTGTTGCAGCGCCTATTTTTGCTAAACTTTCGAAATCACTGGTTACGCTTAATACAAATATTTTTTAGAAAAATCTTTATATTCACCTAAATTACTATAAAAGAAAAAAAAATGCGATGGAAAATATTGCATTCAAAGTTTCAATTACGAGTATGACATCGCGCCATTCGCGGTCGCGAGTTCTGGAACGAGTTTCAGCACATAAATAACCCTTTATATATAAACAGGCTGGAACACAACCATAATACTCGTTTTAAATTTAATGAAAGACTAATTGTACCTAAACATACAAATAAATATGGACAAAGAACGTTAAATTACATGATTCCCAGTTGTTTAAATATGCTTCCAGCTGAAATTAAAAACTGTACCCAAAACAAACAATTGGTGAACTTACTGAAGACTTGGCTTACGGAAAGAACTAATTTGTATTAGCTTACAATAACTTAAGACTTTAAAATTGTTATTCATGTTTTCATAATTTTTCTTTTATCTAAGTATATTTCTGTAAAAAAAATATTTTATTTTATATCTATAATTGTAAAAATGTATCTAAGTATATTTCTGTAATTTTTTTTATTTAATTTTATATCTTAAATTGTAAAAATGTAACTATTAAATCACTATAATAAGATCTTTAATGTAAAGAACCCGTTAGACAAACTACTAAAAAGTAGTTTATCGGGACTATTTGTCTTATATTTATAAAATGTATAAAACATAATGCTCTGAAGCCGGGTATTGAAACATTTAAGGGACTTACAATAGACTCCACACCGAGCGCGAGCCGCCATGTAAATATACCTGCAAAAATGTACAAGAATGCAGGTGTCCTTAGACTGAGGGCACAGCGTAGTAAGGACTTGAACGTTCAACAGTCTGAATAGTCCGTTCCATACATTGCACGAACGCCTTTTACACATACGCTTACCAGATGTATTTCAAATGACCAACACGACACGATGGTTTTTGGTCCACTAAATGCGTGAAATAGAGAATTGGAGGTACTACCTTCAAATCCGTCGAACCAATTTATTCACTTAATGTCTCATCTATTTATATATATCAATGGTTGTTGTACATTATTTGTCTAATGAAATATGTATGTGTTTTTATTTTTTATTATTATCAGTAACTTTAGCTAGAAAAAACGTAAGGTGAGCCATTTTGAAAACTTTTTTATGTTTGTATGCAAAATTTTTAAAATGAAAAAAAAATGTTTATTTCGAATTCTATAATTTGAAAGCGTATTTCATCACCTTTCTAAAACAATTTTTGGTATTTGTATGTGCTCAGAAATATTCCAAATATTTGCATTTTATTGTAAAGCGAAAATATTTTGACCATCTGAAAAAAATGCCAAATTTTTGAAGGGTTAATTAGTAACAATTATTATACTCAATAATTATCAGCCTGAAACATTGATATATATAAATAGATGAGACAATAAGCGAATAAATTGGTTCGACGGATTTGAAGGTAGTACCTCCAATTCTCTATTTCACGCATTTAGTGGACATTTTTGTGTTGGTCATTTGAAATACATCTGGCAAGCGTATGTGTAAAAGGCGTTCGTGCAATGTATGGAACGGACTATTCAGACTGTTGAACGTTCGAGTCCTTACTACGCTGTGCCCTCAGTCTAAGGACACCTGCATTCTTGTACATTTTTGCAGGTATATTTACATGGCGGCTCGCGCTCGGTGTGGAGTCTATTCTAAGTCCCTTAAATGTTTCTATACCCGGCTTCAGAGCTCAGTTCAACTCGTTCCAGAACTCGCGACCGCGAATGGCGCGATGACATACTCGTAATTGAAACTTTGAATGCAATATTTTCCATCGCATTTTTTTTTCTTTTATAGTAATTAAGGTGAATATAAAGATTTTTATAAAAAAAATTTGTATTAAGCGTAACTAGTGATTTCGAAAGTTTACCAAAAATAGGCGCCGCAACAGTAAAAAATAACTAGGTTGATTAATATAATTGATGAACTTTGATGTCGTTGTATGCGGCCCTCTACTTGAAAAGTATGTAAACCCCTGCTTTACAATCGCATTCGTGCCCTTCGGACCACATGTTTCAGTTCGGTAGATAACGGAAAGTGTCGAACTACCCCTTCCGTATGCCTCCGCAAGCCTGAGATGAACACGAATCTCGAAAATATTTGCAAGGCATGGCGCCTCTATTGTATATCTCTATGGCCTGAAACGCTCATCTACATTGAAAAATCTTCCGAGAAAAGATACATGACGCCAACGGGACTTGAACCCGTGTCCTTCCGATTGCCGGTCGAATGCTCTGACCACTGAGCTATGGCGGCTTATCTAATACCCGCCAAATAATTCAATATATACTGGTGTTTCATTCAACGATAACTGTATGAATAGGTATTACATTTTTCCACCTGAAAACAACCAACTTTATTTTTGTGCGGGAGGTATTTTTAGTACTAAATCTCTCGCTAGATGGCGTCGAGACAAATTATGTCTACATTTTTTGGTGAAATACTTTTAACTTGTTAAATATTAATTATTATTATTATTATTATTAATTTATTAACCAACGTTTAAGACAAGATTTTTATGCAAAGCACAAAGGGTAACAATTATTATACTCAATAATTATCATTTTACAATTTGAATTATGAAATGTGAAAGAGAACACAAAGCAAACGGACCATTTGGTGTACGAATTATGACGTCACAAGTGAGGACGTTCAGAGGTTTATCATTTATCACATTACAATCATGTCTAAACCAAACCTTTAGACTAATTCGCGGTTATTGTGGTTTTATATCATATTTAAAAGATGCTTCTACAGTTGTTTCTACAGTTTTATATAATATTGTCCAGCTGTAATGACTGACAGTGTTTTTTTTAATGGCGTAATCTGACAGCTAATGCCTAAAATAGACGCTAAAATAGCAAGTGTCATTCGTCACATAACTTCCCTGTCATAAAATGAGCTTTAAAACTTTGGCCATTCTACAAGTAAATTTCCTTATTTTAAGTGAATACCGCACAAAAGTCCCAACTACTCCCAACCATCTGGAGGCAGTGAGTCTATGGCATCTCATTTGGGATATTTTGTGAGGTTGAAGATAGCTAAAGCCTTTGAAGCAACGTTTCAATTCTGAATGGTTAGACTGATCTTACACCAGGGCGATACTAAAAGTATCGTCCACTCTGGAACGTGCCGCATGCCGCAATATATTACGTTTTATTTTTAGCGAATAAATTGTCAAATGCAAAACAACTTATTCAAAGGCCGGTCATTGGCTGAGTGGGCATCGCTTTTGGGTTCTCCATCACGACACAAGCAACATTTTCCTATTACTGTGGTGGTAGTAGCAGATTTTCACATATTATCAGATCATTCGTAACCAGGGAATGTTTGTCTTGCTTTAAAAATGAAAAAAAATATCTATATATTCTTTAAACATACCTACATTATAAAATTAAAAATATGTTTTATATACAAACATAAATTATTGTTAACGTCGGTCTTACCCCTCGACCATGGAGGCCGTCATTTTTGTGTTGAGATGCAATGGTGTTTCCACGTTTAAATTATGAATATAAACAGCGAAATGTTTCACCTATATTTGGGTCATTCCGCAGTTTCGTTCAAATCGCATGTTCTCGCAAAAAAGTCATATGAAAGTGAATGTTTTTCAAGAAAATTTAATTGGAAAATGTAGCTATTTAAAAAAGGAAAAAAAGTATTTCCCAGATTAGCCATTTGTTACTTAATTACTTTATAATATACAAAAAACATGCTAAAATTTCATTACCTTCCCCATGAAAATGAGGGACCGGTAAATTAATCTACAAATAAGAACAGTTTACACTAGTAAAATTACAACATTTATTAATCGACCTGTATGTACAACTAATTATGCATATTTATTTGTATTTAATTTATTTTTAAAGCTATTGTATCATAGAAAGAATTGAGATTTAGATTTTGTGCAGAGAAAATCGTCATAGTCTTCCGCTAAAGCGGAAATTAAAATTGTGACCGCGTTTGTCCCTGTTGGTTAGCCGTATCCCGCCCTGCACGTCCGTTACTATAGTTAATTTATGCTAACCAGTGTATTAGACATGGGCAAAATTGAATGACTGAATGAATAAATTCAATCTTGTGACACACTCTATCTGATTCTCAATTTCAAAAGGAATTGAGTCTTCATTCCTCATCTTTGGCCTTGCATCCTGCGATTTTTAACGGCACCATTAGTTTTTATTCTCAATTGATTTTACTGTTAAATTATTTCAATGAAGGATGTGTACCGTAAACGATTTAAATATTATAATGATTCGTAAACATTTAAATATTATTTACGTGTTTTGCACGGGCGCTATGGGCGGCGCGCCCATAGAATAATAGTGCAAAACACGTAAAGTATCCCGCTCCCGCGCGCCATTCGTATAACACCCGTAGGTACCAACTTCATCGTGGTCAGCCCAAGCGAAATACGATCGCGAATCACCGAGTCTCTTTCACAACGCAAGAATTAATACATAGGTTCTATTCAGTACCTACATGATCCTGTCATAGTCCACCGCGCCGTCCCAATCCTGTACTCGTCGCGTCTCTAGTTAATAGTCTGTCGCTAGGTAATAGTCTGCCCGGAGCGCGGAGTCTTTTTCACTTTTTTTTTTTTTTTTTTTTTTATTAATTTTCAACGCCCTGATGGGCTTTTACATTACAAGTTTGTAATACAGAGACAGGTTTTTTAAAAACAAAATATACACTATAAAAATAAATAAATAACAAGTAATACAGATAAATTAAGGAAGATAAAACATTACGATAAAAGAGAAAGTTTTAAGTTGTAAACAGCGTAGAAAATAAACTAGTAGGTAGGTACTCGTATGTTAGTAATTAATTGTGATGTGTAAATAATACATGACAAAATGCAAGATACATAAAAATAAAACGGTAACTAGTTATTACATTGTGGTTAAATATAGAAATACACAAATAACACACTTGGGAATTAAATCATTCAGTTGTGACGTCATCGTCTCTATGATCTCGTCAATCTCAGTCTCAAGAGAAACGGCACGCAGTTGCTAGGTCCGCAGCTTGCGAGTTTTCAAAAGTCAATGCGAGGCAAGAGGCAAGACACTAGTCAAAAGTTACGAATTCATTCCTCAATGCTCGCCGCAAAACTGTCCGTGCGGTTTACCCATTCCTCTCCGTGGGCCAAGCCTTCAATTTATTTTTTGGTACGCATAAAAGCTATTGGAATACAAATACCTACCAACTTTGAGACGCCGAACTTCGGCAATCGGCTGTGGTCGGCTGTCATTAAATAATGTCTTTAAATGATAAAATGTTTGTTTATATTAGATCACGTGAAGTGGGATAATTTCGGTTTAATAAATAAAATAAAATTGGTACAACTTTAGGGGTGAAACAAAACACTGTTTAATTTTAAGATTTTATTGCTAGTCTAATGTTAATACATTTTTCTTGTCAATTTTTTTTTGTTTTAACAAAGTGAAATAGGCAATTTTCGTTATTTGTTTTTGGGGTGTTATGCCGTGTTGCGCTACCTCCTTCTTTAGCCAACGTATCTGAAATAGGTAAATTCACCCTAGATAGAGTGCTTTGTGTAGTGAAAACTTCTTTAGCACCGTTGTGTTTTGAAACTCGATGAAACGAAAAATAAAGACATTACAAAGAGGCAATTTGGGAGGCGGGAATGGGTACCGCCACCCCGGGAACCTTTATTGGATAACCAACACCTCTGCCATAGGTCACCCCAAGTGGTTCGTTTCATGGGGTGAGGTATGTCTAGGTCTTGGAGGTGGACAACCAGGACACATTGAACCCCAGATTCATACCCACCCCTTAGACACTTTTCCTTCCCAGAACTCTCCTCTCCTTCCATTGCTTAAAAAAAACCCTCCACAGAGCATCCCCAAAGATGACATAGGCCCTGAGGGAATTTATTTTCCGTAGGGCCTCCTGTTTGGAGCTCATGTAAAAAAAGGCAAGCACCTACATTTATAGGATTTAGTCTAATCGGTCTCCTCTTTGTGCGGTGCTTCGTAGCCTATCGGTCTCCTCATAATGCGGTGCATCGTAACCTCTCCACTCATGTCTTCATTGTTGTTGTTTGTTTTTTTTTTTTTTTTGAATTAATTGAATTAAAGGAATGAATAGAAGGAATCAATTCAAAAGGCCAGGAGAATCAGACTGAATCGATTCACGTCTGGGAATAATTCTGCCCATGTCTAGTTTGCATTGGATGAAAATTATATTTTTCTCTTGTGTGTATGACTAATGACTACATCTAGACGGGGGAAGCCGTGCGTCGCTGAATAAAGAAATATCTGCGATCTCCGTGCTCGAAAACAACTTTGTCACCGACCAGGCATCATTACCTTCCAGCATTTTTTATAGTTAAGTACATGTTTTAAAAATTCGAATCATATGTCTATAAACTGTATTTAGTCGGACTATTTTTGATTGAATCATACAGATTTGTAATGTCAACATTAAGCGAGTAATTGAGAAAAAACTGTCAAAACTTCATTACCCTCCGATTCATTACCTTCCGAATCGTCAAAATTTTTGCCGGATGGTAATGTAGAGGTTTGGAGGGTAATGAAACTTTTATAAGGGTTATTTTTACGAGCATCTGGGACCATGTTTGGAGCTAAATAAAAGCTAATATTATGAATAAATGCAGTTTCTTGCGTTCTGGCGTCGGACAATTTCGCTTTTAGTGAAATAAATATTTTCGTTTTATTTTTTTTGATGTGGAAAAACAATCAGTTAAAAGTTACCCCGCAAATTTTTATTTGTAAATTGATTTTTTATTCAATGATATAATTATTCAAATGTAAACGAATATATTATACAAATGATTTAACTATTCACCCTACAGTCTCAAGATCTTTCATTAGTTAGTTGTCTTTCAAAACTGACGAATTTTTACATAATTTCAAGTTTCTAAACAATGCCAAATTTAAACAAAAATCTACATAATTGGGCATCAGGAGTCCAACGTAAATTTTTTGATTAAAAAACGGTATCACTACTGTTACATTTTAAATCATTTAGGGTAAAAAATTATTAAACAAAGATATAAAAGTGGTAACCATTTTTTGGACTCTCCTGTAAAAGTTACCAAAATGAAATTATCCATTTTGTTCTTCGACTTCTCACTTAATCCGATACTTATGATAATTTTTCTTTGTTATTTGTTACAGGCTTAACCACTATAAACCACAATGGTAAAGTTAAATAAAAATCTGAAAAATTAAGAAAAGCTATCCAAGGACAGACTACGTAAGCAACAAAAATATGCAGAGATTTAAAACAATCCGAAACTGTACAGTCTTCAGAAAGCGAAAAAAAAATATACACTCTGCGAAAAGCGCAAAAAAGGATATGCAGCATTGAAGATAATAATTGTTGGATGATTTTTATAGCGCCATTTTCGTGAGAAAGATATAAGTGAAAGAGCCCAGAGAAAGCAAGGACGAAGATGGCGAAAGAACTCTCTAAATTATTTGAAGAAAAAAGAAGAGCAGTGTAAAATAGAAATGATTGTAGTAGAAAATATGCCTCCAATTAGAGACAATGTTAAGGAAGTACCCAATAATGTGCGAAACACTCTAGATCCTGACCTCTTTGCAGTCGAGAATGAACAACGAATCACACAAAAAAACATGCATGGTCTAACGAATGTTAGAAAATAAAGGTACAGATCTATGAAAAACATTACCAAGTTACAGGATGAGATAAACAAACTTAAGAAAGAGAAAAAAAAACGAACAAAAGAAAATGGAGGCGTTGCAGCTACAAAACGCAAACATAGCAATCGGAGATACATTAGGGAAAAAATTAAACGACATAGCTAATATTGACTCGCCTACTATTTTCAACAATATTGATGACAATATGCTATTGAACGAATTCGACGGCTCCATGTTTTTGGACGATACTATTGCTTCAACGCCAGAATCTGCTAAAACTATAGAAAAGAAATGTACAGTGAAAATACTCTCAAATGACCCGTTCGACTGTCAGCATTATTCCTTCTATAAAAATAGTACCCAAGAATTCAATCTTTTCGATCAATGTGAGTTCGAGAAGTTCATCCGATCCCTAAGAGTAGAAGATCCTGATTTCAATGAATCAAAACAGCAGTCTCCTAAAACTATGGAAATCCCACACATGGAAATTGACGAAAAGAGCATAAGGAGGCGCCATTCAAATATGACTTCGATGACTGATAATGGTTCGTTCAATATAAAATAAATAACACAACACACCATTTCATTGTGAAAATTATTGGGAAATATGAGTAAACAATGGAGTACAAAGTAATTTTTTTTAAAAGCTCAAGGAAATTCCAAAAAAAATGTTTGGCCAATTTCATTTCATTCTGGAATCACAAATTCTTCAGCGCTTGCAAAATCCGTATGATGGAAGAGGAAAATTCACTTTCAAAAATTTGCCGAACTTTAATTTTAAATAGTTTTCGAGCAAAAACTTTCACAAAAATAGCAACTGGTGATCTCATTAAAGTTCCTTAAATATCATGTTCCTATTTAGATGTAAGACCTGTACCTAGTACGTATTAGTTATCTTGTGTTTGTTTAGTAGTGTCTCTGATGTTATTTTTAACTGCATTCCAATTGAGATCTGTTCTTTTCTTATTTTAATTATTATTTTTAATATTATTTAAATACTTCTATTTTTCAATTATTACAATGTTTGCTCAGGAATGTGAAATTTTTGTATTTCTTGTGTCCAATACCCACTTATAAAACTGAATTATAAAGAATTTGACTACGCCTTATAATTTTGGGGTAAGTAGTATAAGTAGGGAAATTTTTGTTGTGCCTGTGATGTTCCTGCTGCATTTTCTTCATTTGTACCTATTTTGATATTTTGTCCATTATTTTTCAACAATTTATACAAATATTGCAAAAGCAGAACTGCAAAAGCATAAGTAAGCTGAATGAAAAAATGTATTTCTTGTCTCCAATACTCGAAAGTCTGAATAAAGCTTTTAGTTTTTCATTATAATAGATTTTTCTTCCTTTTTCCTAATCCGCTCATCACGTCAGGTCAAATGATACTTGGCATGATTTGAAATCTATTTTATTATTCAATTTCAATTCATATTTCATTATTCACAGAAATTTTAAGAACTTTGAACGTGTTCACTACCATTTATTAATATTTCATTACCAAACTTCATCACCATCCAAATTTATAAATTACCATCCAACAGTTTTTCATTACCATCCACACCTTCATTACCATCCATCAATTTTCTTCGTATCTAAGAGTCGTAGAAAGGTGCCCTTTTCACCTCTCTACATCTGGTAGGTACAGGAACCCATTTCTATAAAAATATATAGTAAAAACGCAAAAAAAAAAATTCCGCGGAATCAGGCAAATTTGAACGAAACCGCGGAATGACCCATTTGCATGTGTGTGTGTGAATTAACTGTGACAACGGCTGCGGGGATACAGACATAACAAAAGATACAACCAACGATAATTATAATATTTTTTTTATTAATAATTAAATTTATTACATAGCATAAATACAATTTATTCTAAAGTAAATTTATTTTTAAATTTTAGACACTGTAAGATTATCGGTATGATTATTCTGTGAACCGTCATTCATATTTGTTTTATTTTAGGGAAATCAAATACGAGTACATTTAAAATGAAAAGTATTCACAAAAAGCCACAACTTATTCATATATTTCCTCATCACACAGTAATAACTGAAGTGTATAGTACTTAATTATTACATACGTTTTAATAGCAGATACCTATTTTGTGATGTGACATTATAATTTTAAATTATCATCTACATAGAAAAATTTCAGATAAGGGGGCGTTCAAGTAATACGTAACGCAATTTTTAAAGATTTTGGAACCCCCCTCCCCCTCCCCTGTAACGCGCCGTAACATTTTCCTTTACCCCCCCCCCCCCCCCCCCTAAACGTTACGTAACACCCAAGTGTCAATTTTTATCTGAAAGTCAAAATTAAGTTGCGCAACGTACTGAAATGTATTCTCATTGTATCCTTTTTCTCGATTTAATCGCATTTGCGGTAACAAATTAATATCACTCGCGATAAATACCCATATTGTTCAATTTATTTATTCAAATTGTATTATAAAAAAAAATGGAAATTACCATTCCTTTACCATTCATTTACAATTCCTTGCGGTTTACACGTGCTTTGAGGTTAAACATCACGTACGTTATAATCTACGCATTTACAGATGGCGCCAATTAAATAATTTTAGGTTTTTAATACTTTTTGCACGTGCTTTAAAATATTGAGGTGAATTAATTGTTTGCGCCTGTACAGATTTAATATTTAATATGAATATAAATAAATAGTTTTGTTCATAAACAAACCTAAATCTTTCAAGAAAGGCTGAAAAATACAATATTGGATTGAGTCACCGATACAAAATTGAATTTTTCAGCCTTTCTTGAAAGATTTGGGTTTGTTTATGGACAAAACTATTTATTTATATTCATATTAAATATGTACGGGCGCAAACAATAAATTTACTTTGATATTTTAAAGCGTAACGTGCAGAAAGAATTAAAAACCTAAAATAATTTAATTGGCGTCATCTGTGAATGCGTTGATTATAACGTGCGTGACGTTAAACCTTAATATAAATATTAGCTGCACTGAGGAGGCCCTAAGAAAGTAATTTTCCTATTGTTTCCCTGTGGAGCACCACTTTACTCCACTATAATTCTCAAGCTGACTCATAGTGGAATTTAACGAAACTTTTTTAAAACAAAATAATCTGAAAATGATTGATAGAGACCGTTTTGTCCGCCAGAGTGCTCTGATGCTGTTTTGTACTAATATTATACCTTATACCTAGAGATGGCAAAATTTCGTTTTAACTAAAAACGCGAAAAAATAGCGAAAAACGTGATTTTGGCCGTATTTCAGCTAAATTATTCTATTTAGCGAAATAGGCGTGAATTTCCCGAAAATACCGGGTATTAAAATAATAGGTGAGAATTTAAAAAAATTGATATTTATCAGCGGAAATAAGTGATTAAAAATCATCTCTATCTTCAGCTCGCGCTCCCCCAACTGTGTGCGTAAGCTCGAAGCCTGTCCTACCTCTTTTTACAATTTTGTTACTATTTTATGTGTAAATATATAATATTTTTGTACTGTAGGCTAAAATTGCTTTTTGACATTACACAAATTGTGCGAAATAAATTACGCCTATTGATGTTAATCGCAATCTGCATTAGTTTTGTTTGTGTTCGACCCGTACTTAGAGTTTCCTTCCTTATTAATTTAATATTAAAATTAATTACTTATAATCTTTCACATGGAAATACTTGCAAATGATGGTTAAACATATATTTTACCAAAAATACTTAAAATATGCGCTAAAAACATTCAGGAAATACATTTTTTTCTATTTTGCTACAAAACGCTAAATTATGCCTCAAAATGGTATAAAACGCTAAATTTCCAATTGTTAATGCTAAAAAATCTGAAAATTAATGCTAAATTTTGCCATCTCTACTTATACCTATTCCTCTTCGCGTTAAGTGTTGAGAGCGCCGTAGGTAAGCAGCTCATCGGCGCCGGCGCCTCCAGCGGCTATTTTTTTTACATACCTAGTTTAATCACAATCGATTAAGTATTTTTTTGCATGAAGAAGTAACATATACCTATACACACACATACACACACACATACACACTTTCGCAGTTATAATATTAGTAGGGATAATTAATAAAAAAATTATAACCTAATATCTGATAAATAAAAGAATAAACTTATCAATTATTAATTTAAAAATTGGTATTCACTAATCTCATTCAAGGTCAAATGTTAAAAAAAAAAAAATTCTGCGTCTACATTATTGTCTTACAAAGTTGTAAATAGCATCGCCATAATTTAAAGATAGCAAAAAGTTTAGTTCAATGTTATGTATTGCTAACGAATTTAATCTCTTATCTGTCATGGAAAAGCGAAGATAATTTTTCACTTTCCTTTGAAGGGAAAAACTCCGCTCACCAATGCAATTGCTAACTGGCGTCGATACGCACTTTTTTAAGACTATGTCGATGTTTGGGTAAATTGTTTCGAGTTCTTTATTTCTTAGAACCTGTAAAATCGCTTTGCTTAGAGCAGATCTCCGTCTCGAGCTATCGTTGTTAAATAAGAACGTACATAGATAGAGACATTCATCAACAAAGCAGTTTTTAAAATCACCAATCACCAGAATATATTGTTACTAGCATACTAGCTCTATTTTGAACTTGTTCAAAAATTAGTTCAACTTATTCACTGTTCAAATTTACCAAATTCCTTAAAAACGTAAATTTACAATAAAAAAATACTGATAAAGGTTTTTAAAAGGTGAGTAAATATGTGACATTTAAATATCCCTTTACATGAATAGTTGCAGTCAGGACACGAAAAAGATTTCTCTCCACTGTGAATCAGCGAGTGCTTTCTTAGACGTCCCTTTTGAGAACACTTATAGTTACAGTCAGGATATGAAAAAGTTTTTTCTCCTCTTAGTATCATATTGTGGATTTTTAAATCTCTCTTTTGAGAACTTGTGTAATTGCATCCGGAAAAGGAAATAAACCTTAGGAAAATTACTTTCCTCGGGGCCTCCTCAATGGAGCCCATATAAAAAAATTGTATTATTTGTAAAACCATATAGGCATATTATAGGTAAGACAGTGGTCAATAGTGGAGATCCGGAAGGAATACAAGGCCGATAAAAATAATAAAAATTTCTACATTTTGTTATGGCGCCGTTTAGTGATAAAATCACGTCAACTGCACTTCGTGGACAGGATTAAAAGGTTTATTTGGTGAGGGCATTAAAAAGCGTTGATATGATGCGAAGTGAATTGTGGAAGAAGTCAGGGAAAGCCAAGGAAGTCATGGCATGATCAAGTGAATCGAATATTTAAATAATGATGGACCACGCCAAGAGACCGTATATCGACCGTCTACCGACAAAAGAGCGCACGTTTGAAAATATCACCGTGCACCGCAAAGCAACCATGAGACGATTTACGAATGCGAATGAAGCAAGAGTTGTTTGGTGGTCTTTTTAAAATACTTCGATTCAATTTTTACAATTCAAATGAATCTTTTAAATTGTGTGAGAAGGTGCATTCTTACTTACACAGTTAATTTTATATTATTTTTGTTTGTTTAAAAATCGGCACCCCTTCGTAACCTCGCGCCCCTAGGCACGTGCCTACTTTGCCTTAGTAGCCCAGTCAACCTGTGTTTTTAGATGGAAATAAATAGTATAAAGCTAATTTTTTCCCCATCGACTACTACTATTTAGACAAGTGTCTTGTCAAAAGTCCCCGCCCCTACCCCCCTTGCTCCCGCCCCCTGTGCCCCCCTAAACATGAAAAATGAAAGGGATTCGTAAATCGCGTCTATCTCGATTACTAAACAACATTGGATTGCAATTTTTTTATTCTCTTTGTTATAATATTGTCTACAATTAATATCCAGTTAACTTTCGTCGTAACTTTTACCGTTTGTTTGTAATTCGTACGCCGATATTTTATGACAAAATGTTTCTTACAAAAGTTGTAGCTCCCATTATTACCTTTAAAATGATTTAAAATAGTACTTACTTTTTTTGAGATCCAGCGAGATTCAGACAGTGTATGGTGAATGCGTACTCTGTCATGGCGGGTTCGGTCGAGGTGGTGCCGGCCGGCGCACGGCGTTGCAATGCAAATATTGTTGTATCTTATTGTTTTTTTATCTTTAAGAGGAAATACTAGCTGCGTTTTTCCATACAAACGTATTCCCCGTTTATCTCTCTGGATTTTGACCCTAGAGCAAAATTTTTTTTTACATAATATAGATATCGACCACTAGCGTGTCGGTACGTTTTGCTTTTTTTGATAATTTACTTCTTATAGAAGTTAGGACCTTCCAAAAATGAATAAAATTGCCTAATTTAAACGCCGTCAAAAAACGTTCAGTATACAAACTAAACAATGTATTTTGAAAAAAAGCAAAACGTACCGACATAGAATATTTTCTTTTAATACAGTTAGTGAAAAAAAAATTTAAAATCGGTCCAGTTTTGGAGAAGAAAAATGGGGAATACAAAACATCGATTTCGAAGATTTTATTTAGGTATTTTCGGCCCGACGTGCAGGTGTCCCTTTCGCTCAGTTCTCCTGGGGGGGCCGGGGAACGAGGGTGTTGACAAATACATATAAAGCGAAGTAGTGATGTAACGAATTTTATCGGTAGACTAGTGTTGTCCTTGCCCGAGTAATCGATATTTTTTATTCGTTTTTTTTTCTGTTCAGTGACTCATCGCGGTATACCAATACTGACCGAGCTTTCATACTAAAATTGTGCAAAATTAAAATTGTTTATGTCAAGTACTATAATAAATTTTTAATTTGGGAGGCGTTATAGGTACCATCGCCCCGGGAACCATTTATTGGATACCAACACCCCCGCCACTTGGTCACCCCAAGTGGTCCGCTATGTTTGGTGACTGAGCATGGGTTCCCGGGTTCACGGGTAAGGTCTGCATGGGTTTTGGTGGCGGATGATTTTGTCCACTTACTGCGTGGCGGGCCGGATTGGGAGAAACTGGAAGTGGGAGATCTTTTGATCTCTACAGCCGGACTCTCTCCACCATCATTTCATACTTTTACCTACCCAGAAATTCCTCTCCTTCCTTTCATTAAAAATATCCTCTACACAGCTTCTCCAATGACTTTGCTATACTATAAGGGTATTTAACTTAAAAATAATTTTTATATTTCATTTTATATGTATAATTGCATTTTGTGATATTTTTAAGTAATTAATCACCTCTCCCTTTAATATTTTGTCTATAATTCTCATATGCCTATACTTGTTTGTCTTTTAATATTAATCTTATCCTGACGAAGAGAATACTCTGTTTTCGAAATATGTTGATAATATTGATTACATAAAGCTGTTTTTACAAAGTTATTTGTTCTCATTTAACTAAAAATGACGCCACAAAGATTGGACCCATTTGCAGCATTTCAAGCTGGGTCGCCATAACCAATTCGTTTGTGCAATTTCAATCAATGCATTTCTGTGTTTCTCGAGAACCCTTCTATGGGCTTACACGTCATTAGTACTTTTACGCCAGTTTTTTAAACATTTGTGGTCAAAAACATCCAAGTAGTGTAGTTTTGTAGCTCTAGCACATATGAAGCTGTATGACTTTTTATTATGGTATAATTATTATTATGCATATATCCAATTGTATATCCGCATATACATTATTTGGCTTAATATAGTAACTATGTTATTTTCCACATCAAGTATATAATAAATAGATGCAAGAATGTTTTTTTTGATAAATTAATAACGTATAAAAAAATATATATATATATTTATTCTCAAAACTCTTGAGAAAATATCGTCGTTGCATTCACAAAATATCCCATGTGAGGTTTTCGACCAAATTTTTTTTTGTTTACACCATTTGATTCACCACGGTTTCCTAAATAATCCGACAAATATATCCCATTTTTCAAAAATTCATCTTTTTAATCATTTTGGAGGCAACTCTGACCATTACTTGTAATTAATGGTAATTATTTAAAAAAATATACTACATATACTACAGAAATATAAAAAAATATAAAATTATAAAATTAAATCCCTATATACTACAGAAATATAAAAAAAATATAAAACTATAAAATTAAAATGAGAAAAAAAGTCTTTTTGTGTGCAAGAATTCGTATTATTTTTTTAACTCAAATTTGTCGCACATAAATTAAAATTACCCAAAGAAATGTTTTTTTAATAATATACACACAGCATCCCCAAAGATGACCTAGGCCCTCAGAGAAATTATTTTCCTCAGGGCCTCCTGTGTGGAGCTCATATAAAAAAATAATAATAATCTCAACAATCTAAAAAGAGTATACTATGCACTAATCCAGTCATTAATTCAATATGGAATTATTGCATGGGGGGGGGGGGTCATACAACAATATTCTAACCCCGATCAAAGTAATCCAGAAACTAATCATTAAAGTAATCCTAAAGAAACCCTCCACTTATCCAACAGAAACGCTTTTCGCAGATTTCACGGTGCCTCGAGTAGAGAATATCTTCAAGAAAAATGCAATTACCCAAATTTACAAAGATAATATCATCAAAAAATTTTAAACTAAAATCAAAAAGATATGAAGATAACATCAAAATACCAAAATTTAATACCAAACTAATGCAAAACAATTACATCTATTTAGGAATAAAGTTTTTCAACAACCTTCCCATTGAAATAAAAAAAACCAAAGACATCAATAAACTGAAACTCAAACTTCATCAGGAATAATTAACTAAATAATTACCTGTTTTTCTCATTCTTTCTATTTATTATTAATCTATATTCACCTCTATTTTATTTAGATTTTTCGAATTTCTCCCAAGTGCACAATATTTTAGTATGTAACCGTATCCTATGTATGTACACCATATGTAATTTATATAACTCCACTGTACAATTATACATCTATATTAAATATTAAAATATATATATTTTCTTCAATATTAACTCAGTAGGTAAAGCAAAAATATTTTTTTAATATTTCTATTTAACTGTCAAAAAATTACCAAAAAATTAAGTTGCATCCAAAATCATACGAAATTCATTTTTTTAAGACCAATATTTCGTAATTTGAAACAAAAATAAATAAAATAAAACATATTTATCAGCACAAGATATTTTCTCTACCTTTTGCTAAAAAAATACATTTTCAATTTATTTGGGTGTTTTGGTCACAAATCCAAATTTAATCCCCCCCCCCCCCCCCCCCCCCTCGGCTATTTGTTAGCTTTGGGAACAACTCATATCGATCTTGTGTCTCCCTTACTATTATGTTGAGAAATAAGTTTTAAACGGTGTTCGAAAGAGAAAGAGAAAATATCAAACTTTATATTCAAATTCAAAAGTTAACCACAAAATAATGGAATTGTACACCTTTATAAAACCAAAGTTTATGAAACTTATGGAATTTTGTATCTATTAATTATTTTTACATGAAACAATAAAAAAGTGAGGTGACGGAAATGTTAACAATACATTTGTGTAATAAATATGTACGTGTTTTTATTTTTTTCGTTATCAGTAATTTTAGTTAGAAAAAACGTAAGATGAGTCATTTTAAAAAAAATTATGTGTGCGTTCAAAATTTTTATATTCGAAAAGCAAAGGTTTATTTCGGATTTCAAAATTTAAAAGCGTATTTCATCGCCTTTCAAAAACAATTTTTAGTTTTCGGATACTATCAGAAATATTCCATTTATTTGGATTTTATTGCAAAGCGGAAATATTTCGACCTTATGAAAAAATATGCCCGAGGCCTGGGGGATATGGGTCCTATGAGAAAGGTCAAGTTGCCTTTCCTACGTTTGCTACACAAAATATCATATGTGCATAAAAAGTGCGCACAAAAATCCTGAATGCAAAATTTAAGAAAAAATTGTCGGTTTTAATAAAAAAATGTATATTAAGCCCACTTGTTTTCACCCAAACATGGTATCAAAAATAACTCTACAATTAATGAAAATAAATAAAAATATGGGTCCCCAATTTTTTTTTTCGGTTTTTTTTTATTATGTATCCTAATATTCTAAAATACCCACAGGATATTTTGTGCGCGCAACAACGATAAGTAGCTATAATAGCATATTCATAGGACGCTTACAATAGGACGCCCCTGCGAGCGGTCTTGTCTCTACACATTTGCAGATTGGAACATGCGTGGTCGGCAGAAATAATAATTCGACACGGGTGAAGCGCGTAGCCCACACACACAAGGCCTGCATTCACTCACACATCTATAGCGCGATTCTGACTACTGTCAGAGAGTGAAATAAAAGAGATTTTTTAAAATACCTATTCATAAATGTTCGCAGCGACCGGCAGCGCTCTTAAGCTTTTGAGAGAGCTGTTCAATAAGCTGGCTTTTGTTTTTTGGATTTGCCAAAAATTCATTTTGCTTCACAGAGCACTCCATATTAACGTTGAATTTCATTTCTAGTGATGTTTTTTTACTTCTCCGCATATGTTAGACCCCTTTTGTGGTGAGATAGTCAGGATACCCATCGAACACAACATGACAATCTTTCCCATACCGTTTCATTACAGTGTCAACATACTTCTCTATGATGCTGCTATATGTTACTTTGTCAGGCCAAATAACACTGTGCAAAAGATACCCTCCATCTACTACATATATTTTTGGGGGCAAATTCTCAAAAACTTCGTTGCTAACTGTCCACTTTTCAAATATTTTCATCAAGGGCGGATCCAGCTTTGGCGCCAGGGGGGGGGTCACATAGCGCCAGGGGGGGTCACGTAGTCGTGGTCAAGTCACAAGAAGTTATAATTTAATTTTGTTAATAGTAGATACAAGTAAAAAGTAGGTCCACCTAGGCCCTGGACCCAGCCCAGGGGGGGGTCATGACCCCCATGACCCCCCCCTGGATCCGCCCTTGATTTTCATAAGACTTGATTTAGTTCCCTTTCTTATCATTTTATTGTTTTCAAATAAAGACAAAAGGTATGGGCTGAGTTCATAGTTGAAGTATTGTTTGAGATTATTTGTTCCTTGAGACATACAAATAACCCTATTAAACGGCTGATCAGGATTAATTGGCACTTCTTCAGATCTCACATTTATGCCACTTACCACGGAGCCTATTGTTTTAACTTAATTTTTTCTTTTCAATTTAACATCTGCAACATTATTTCCTTAGACGTCTTTCAAGCAGTTCATTCCTACATCATACGCTTCATCGCAGTTTACACCCGAACTTGTCACTACTAGACCAGAGGATAAAGACATTAAATCTTTGCTCTGTCAGAAAGGATTATGGATACGCAGCCATCCGAGAAATTTACTAATATCTTGCAAGTCCCTTTCTCTTCTACTGCATCTCAGTTTAGTGTGCTGTTCGTTAAACTGAGTCAAGCAGCCAGAGAACTTCTCGAAAGCCTCACAAATTTGTAGGGATCCAGGAGCGCAAGCAATGAACTTGGTTAGCGTCCTCTCGCTTAATCCTCGTCCTTGAGAAAGCCCACCAATGGATTTTGATGATCGCATTAATGTCTGCTCTATGGTCATGTCCGTCCAGATACCGGTAAAAAATCCATCTGTACGCCCAACTGTAAAGAAACCTTTATTGACGAACCTTTCGATGTCTTCATTTGACATTTTCGTTTGTACACTCAACATTTGTTGTAAGTATATCTGTGCGGATTTGGCGTAGAGCAAATGTCCAGCAGCATGGAAATACGGTATCATTTGCTTGACTGTATTAATGTTCAAATTCCAATCGCCGATTCTCTCTGCCAGAATAAAGTCTAGAACCAAATTCACCAATTTAAACTCTTGTAGCCACAGTTTTGAAGTTCTACTAGTTTTAACTATACACTTCTTCTAGTCTTGTCATTATTTCATTTGTTTTACAATCTCTCATGACGTCTTCATCAGTTGTTTGTTTGTTTATTGTTTGGTTATGAATATCCTTAAAGTCGTTTGTAATAATTTCTTTAAGAGATGAACATTCCTCGAATAGCAGTAATATCAAAGCTGCCTGGGTCATCATGTGAGCTCTATAAGACCTTGCGTAAGCATGTCCTGACATAAGGTGAGGAATCGTTGATTTTCCATAAACAGAGGTCCACATTTCTTCGATTCCACTACCTTCCATAAACTTTCCTAAGCAACCAAGGAAACTCATTAGAAGATGGAATCCGCCTAGTCTGACGATTACTCCAGATATTTCACTTTCTGTGGAAGAACTTGCAACAATGTCTACTGCTTTCAGGAAAAGTGGTTGGTCAAATGTCACAATACACGGCTGGCCAGCTAACTTGCTTTCTAAGGGCAGAGTAAATAGCAGTCGGATTTCCTGGATCTATGTTTATAAAAGGCAAAGCCAGTACATAAGATGGTTCAAAGTTTTGTCTACCATCCAGTTTCGCATGTATCCAGACCATCCAGGTAGTGAAACTGGCACAAAAGCAAAACTACATAACCAAAGCATGTTACGAGCTGAGACTAAGCATTGAGTGGGAATATTTTCAGAAATGTTTTCTATTGTTAAGCCACTTTCGCCTTTTTAGTACACATTAAAACTGGGACATTGAATTTACCTTCAAAGTCGCATGTCTTGACACGTGGAACTCGGACATCACTCGACACAGCTGTTTTTGGAGTCACAGGATTACAGTAGATCCGAGGAACTGGCTATTTTAGGAGCCGGTTCCTGTTGGATTCACAAAATGGTCACAAACACTCAAACCGGGCGAAACCGAACTAAAAGCCGCCCGCAGGGCCTAGCAGCAAAGTGAATAACTATTATTTCACGTTCACGATTTCCACTAGTACTACAAAGGGCACAGGACGGGCTAGGATAAGGGAACGTACCCATACTACGTGACCTGTTCAGGGGGGGGGGTCATCAAAATACCACGCTTGGTCACAACGGGGGGGGGTCTTAGGTTTTTATCACGTAGTCAATCTAGAAATCTCGCGTTTTTTTCGAGCTACGAGGGGAAGTTTTTAAGTTCGCGGAATGGGAAGGTAAGTGATTAATGGGGGTACCGCTGAATTAGGTACTAATTGAACAACTCATTTTTAGGATAAACACCGGGTTTTATCGTAATTAGGTCATTAGTCTTTGAGCTATCGTCGACCAAACACTTCAATCGGGAAGAAATTGTGAAATGTGGAGAAAATTGAGTTCCGCGCTGTTATAAAGTTCCTTTAAGTTAATTTAAAGATCGGAAAAATGTATTAGGGTAGTAGGTGAATATGTTGAAAAGGAAAAATAATTTTGGTTTTTATTTCCACTCCTTACCCAATCCGCAAACTTAAAAACCCACCCTCGTACATTCAAATAAGTGAAAAAGTTCAGGGAACGTGTTTGTTGAAGATGATTGAGATGAAAAATGTTTATAAAAATAACAAGACTTTCGTTTCCATAAATTACGTTCCGGTTTCAATATATTTTGACATAAGTTTTATCTTGATAATATTTTTTCCACTTGTAATGCATGCACTCTTGCTGTCACGCAGCAAGCGCCGTATTAATAAAGACAAATATAAGTCAAATAATGCATTTTTTATTTTTTGTTAGCAAAAAATGATTCGAAACCGTATTTATGAAATACTACGTGAAAACTGTAGGGGGGGGTCTTGGAATATACTACACGTGGTCACCGGCGGGGGGGGGTAAAAAATTGCAAAAAGTGTGTCAATGGGTACGTTCCCTAAGTCGGGATGTGAGGGAACAAGTTCCGACATCAGAGTGTCGCGGAGCGACTCAGGGATGTTGCGCACCAAGCATTCACGGTTGATATCTGGCGTTTACTAGCCATAAAGTACACATTAAAATATATTATTTTAAAGGTTACAATAGGGGCTACAACTTTTGTGGGAAATATTTTTTCATAAAATTTCGGCGTAAAAAGTTATGTGACAAAAAGTAAAATTACTTGCAAAAAAATATACAAATTTTTACCTTATCATACGAATTACAAACAAACGGTAAAAGTTACGACGAAAGTTAACTGGACATTAATTGTAGACAATATTACAGCAAAGAGAATAAAAAAAATACAATCCGATATGTTGTTTAGTAATCGAGATAGAAGCGATTTACGAAACCCTTACACTTTTCATGTTTTGGGGGGGCACAGGGGGGGGAAGCAAGGGGGGTAGGGGCGGGGACTTTTTGCTAAACCCTTGTCTAAATGGTAGTAGTCGATAGGGAAAAAATTAGCTTTATACTATTTAGTTCCTTCAACTGGTGTTCTACGACACAGGCTGACTGGACTATCCTTGCACTTCCTTAAAACGCATGTAAAACAAAAACTCCTTGTTCGCCGCAATCCACACATCCTGCACGTTATCCCGGTTGCACTCCTTGCGACGCCCCGTACTTCTCCAAACCCAGAAGTACCATTCCCGAACTAAAGACGAAGACACCCGCCTGTGAATCCATCCTATCCTGAATCCACGACCACCGACAAACGCCCTGCTCGACACAATCTCCACCGCTAACCGTCCCTCCTCCCGACCACCATCATGAACTTTATCGAGGAACTGACGAGACTGGACCCGCCCATCGAAATACTTAAGGAATACATGTCCACCATCACAGCCACCCACTCAGCCCATCCTAGGAAGGTAACTTTCTACCCAAATGAAATGGATGCCAACCCTTCGGCAATCACCTACGTCCGTCCTACCGCCACAAAAACACCCAAGACCACCCTGCCGATAACCTCCAACCAAACGACCGCCACACAACCTTCCACGACCACCCAGCCGCCATCTTCCAACAAAACTACCGCCACACAACCACCCACTACCACCCTTCCGATACCTACAACCATCGACGTGCAGCTAGCCAAGGATACTCCTCTTCCTCGAGACTTCCCGCCCCTACCATCCACGTCCACCAGCAACTGGACTACAACACCGGCAGGAAAATATCAGAGACCATCCCTGGCGAAATCAAAAACAACAAAACCTCTCCTGCCCACCAACCGCTTTACCGCCCTGTCACCGCAATTTGTAATTGTCACCACCCACAATTACAAATTCAGACACGACAGACGACGACGGAGAAGATGACGAAGACGATGATGATGACATTATTACCCACAACTCCCCAGCCACCGCCATCACCTCCCGACCGACCAAAATCCCGCCGATAATCACCAAATCCACAAAGAACTGGAACACCCTAAGAAAAAAGCTGGAGGACGCCGGAGTGCAGATAACTCACGCGAAGGCCATTCCGACAGGGGTGGTGATAAACACCGCCAACTCCCACAGCTTCCGCCTGGCCACCAAGCTACTTCAGGAACAAAAAACAGATTTCCACACATTCGAGCTCCAGGAGGACAAGACCACAAAGGCGGTCCTCCGAGGAATCCCTACCACCATCTCAGAAGAGAAAATCCTCCTGGAGCTCCAAGACCTAGACCTTCCGGCGATCTCGGTAACCAGAATGCGTTCTGGACCCGACCGTACCAACGTCCCGATGGTCCTGGTTCAACTGACCCACGGAGAAGAAGGGAAGAAAATATTCACACTTCAGAGCATATTCCACCTGCGCATCAAGGTGGAATATCTCAATCACAAAGACGCCCCGACTCTATGCCACCGCTGCCAGTACTTCGGCCACTCCGCCAAAGGCTGCCACCTGCCGCCCCGATGTGTGAAGTGTGCCGGAGACCACTTCACTGCAGCCTGCAGCAAACAGAGGGGGGACGGCCCGACTACCTGCGCAAACTGCGGCGGCCCCCACCCGGCGAACTACAAAGAGTGCCCGAAGCGACCTGCAGGGAGCTCAATCCCCTCTTCTCGAAGAACTGAGGTACCTCCCATAACCACCTTCACCTCCCACAAAACCATCCCTTCCACATCATATGCCCAGGCACTCCACTCAAATACCCAAACATCCATACCAACCCCCGACCCTCCCACACACCCCCCCCCCCACCCCCCTCTTAGAACCAATCACCCCCCCAGCCCTCAGCAACCCCCCAGCCCTCAGCAACCCCCTTTAGCTTTTTTGACTTATTCAAAAATGATTTCTTTTCCAAAGTCGGCAACCTCATTGCCGACCTCCTCCCAAAATTTTTATTCGCCGCCTCTCCGGCGGAATACCTAACGATAATATTAACAGTAGCCCCCCAGATCATCTCCCTTTTCTCAAACTAAAATGGCTAATTCTACCACCCTGCCCTCCGCGCTACGTTTGGCATTTTGGAACGCAAACGGTCTTGACAAAAACATACAAGAACTACCCATTTTCACCAATACACACAACCTTGACATTTTACTCATCAACGAAACTCACCTAAATCCATCTCATATACCAAAAATAGCAAACTACACACTACAGAAACGACAGACTACATTCACGTGGTGGCGGCACCGCTATCTACGTGAAGACAAAAATCGCCTACCAACACAACATCACCCCTACACTATCTTCACTAGAAAGTACATCCATCACCATTTTCACCAAACACTCAGGGCCTTTGAGAATTAATTCGATTTATCACCCACCAAACAAGACTTTACAAAAGTCCGATATCGAATTACTTCTCAGAGGTGACACCCCTACCATTCTGGCGGGTGATTTTAACGCTAAACACCCGGATTGGAATTCTAGGCTGATAAACAAAAACGGACGCATACTTCACAAATTCTCACAAACTCACCGACCTAAACATCGCTGGACCCGTGGAACCGACTTTCTTTTCATCCATGGGCCACAGACCGGATATTTTAGACATCGCTTTACTATACAAAACTCCCTGGACGTACTGTATCGAAACCATCAGCGATCTCTCATCTGATCACAATCCCGTGTTGCTAACCCTGAATGAATTCTAGAATCTCCCCCCCACTAAAATCAACAACAAACTGATTGGACGTATTTTTCGCACAGAGTCGGGGAAAAATTAATAATAAATTCATCCATCCTAAACCCCACAGAACTTGACATTGCGGTCGACAATTTCGCAGATATTATTATGTCCGCAATAGAGGATTCCTCCAAACCCCTCCCCGAACGACCCCAAATAAATCTCAGAGAAAACCTCCCAAATTCAATTAAAGATCTCATCAAAACAAAAAATACCCTTCGCCGCCACTGACAAAAATATTAAAATCCAAGATTGAAAACCACGATCAATCGCATTCAAGCCCTCATTAGGAAAAAATTACAAGAACATTCTAACTCTACGTGGAACATGAAACTTCAAGAGATAAACCCACAGGACGGATCCCTGTGGAAATTATCCAAAACTCTCCAAGCCACTCCTTTTCCAAACCACCCGATTCACGCCGAAAACGGTCTAGTTTTTGATGCCCTGAACAAGGCGGAAGCGTTCGCCGACAGCCTAGAAATTCAATTCAGTCCCAGCTTCAAACACGCAGATCTAAATCACATAGCAAATGTAAACCGCAAAATAAATAGCATATTAAATCACCTCCCCCCCCCACAAACATCCACTTCACGACTCCGACCGAAGTTATTCGTGCCATAAATGGCCGAAAAAATAAAAAAGCTCCCGGGCCGGATGGCGTCACAAATTTTGCTCTGAAAGCACTGCCCAAGAAAGGAATACTAGCAATAGTAAACCTGATTAACACAGCCCTCAGACTAGGCTATTTCCCCAAAAGTTGGAAACATGCGCACGTCATAGTTCTCCCGAAACCGGGAAAAGATCCGCTCTTCTGCGAAAATCATCGACCAATCAGTCTACTTTCAAATATAGGAAAAATCTACGAACAAATCCTACTCACTCGGCTCCTCAAGCACATTAACGAGGTATCAACCCTACCTGAAGAGCAACACAGCTTTAGAGAAAAACACTCCACTCTCCATCAACTCTTGCGAGTCTCGGAAATCATCATTGAGGGATTTAACTCAAATCATTCAACTGGTGCTATTTTCCTAGACATCGCTAAAGCTTTCGACGAGGTCTGGACAAACGGTCTCCTTCTCAAACTCCACGACATAGACATCGACCGTCAACTCCTCGGTGTCCTAAAATCTTTTCTCCGCCTACGCACCTTCCAAGTGAAATACAAGGGCGCCCTCTCAAAAAAACGTTTCATGTCAGCAGGGGTGCCACAAGGATCTCTGCTGTCACCAATCCTCTTCAATGTCTATACAAATGACATTCCCCTCTCAGTTGACAAAAACTCACATACCACTCTCTATGCAGACGATACCACCGCTATGGTGAGATACAGTTCTTCCAGGATGATAACCCACCGACTTCAAATCAACATAAATAATCTCCAAGACTGGTATGACCTGTCGCGTATAGACGTGAATCCCTCAAAAAGTGTAGCTGTATTTTTCTCCCGCAAAAAGGAAGACAGCGTACCCATAGAGGAAATAAAAATGTACGACCAGGTCATACCGTGGCAAAACACCGCCAAATATCTTGGAGTTACACTTGACAGACGACTAAATTGGAAACCACACATCAAAAACACACTGACCAAAGCAAAGAAAATATCCGGTTCTTTACACCCCTTACTAAATTCAAACACAAAGACATCAATTCAAAACAAACTACTTGTATACAAAACCATCGAATACGCATCGCCCATATGGGCTACAGGCAACACCAAACGACTCGAATCATACCAAAATGTCACACTTTAATTTACAAAAAAATTTACAAAAAGTCCCTGGTTTGTCCGAAATTCAATTATAAACTCCGACACAAATGTGCCACCCCTGAAACAACATATGGTAGAATTAGCCAAAACTTCCTATGCAAAACTTCCTATACATCCAAACCCCAGTATAGCTTGTCTCGGGCGTCAAAGACCCGAAAAAAATCCGACCTTCCCCTATCCCATCTCCATTACATTCCCCTCTTGAAATAAAAAGTACAAAACGCAACCAAAAATACAAAAAATATATTATTACAAAAAAAAATCAACACAAATCAAAAACTCATACATAAATCAAAAATACCTACAGATCAAAAAATAATAATAATAATACAAAAAAATATAGTTAAAGCCCTATAAGTTGATATAGGCAGCCCACACTTCGGGTAGAAAAAAACCATCCCCCAGGTACTTTTACACCCTCAGTTCTCGAGAAATAGAGATTGAGTTCTCTGCACCTCGCAAAATCCAATACGATATCGTGGCGCTTCCGCGGCGGATGCGCCACCGCTCTCTCTTACCGTGTCGAAAAACACCAGTTGAAGGAAATAAATAGTATAAAGCTTTTTTTTTTCCCATCGACTACTACTATTTAGACAGGTATTTTGTCAAAAGTCCCCGCCCCTACCCCCCTTGCTCCCCCCCTGTGCCCCCCCAAACATGAAAAGTGTAATGGTTTTGTAAATCGCATCTATCTCGATTACTAAACAACATATAGGATTGTAATTTTTTTATTCTCTTTGCTATAATATTATCTACAATTAATGTCCTGTTAACTTTCGTCGTAACTTTTACCGTTTGTTTGTAATTCGTATGAAAAGGTAAAAATTTGTATATTTCTTGGAACGTAATTTTACTTTTTGTCACAGAACTTTTCAGGCCGACATTTTATGAAAAAAATGTTTCCTACAAAGATTGTAGCCCTTTCTATGAGCTATAAAATAATATATTTTTAGGTGTACTTTATGGCAAGGAAATGCCAGATATCAACCGTAAATGCTTGGTGCGCACCATCTCTGCGGCGCTCCGCGGCAGCCGATTCATTGCCGCAATACTCATGTTGGTCCAGGCAACGAAGACCAAAAAATACCAAATAAGGGAAATAATTCATGTAGAAGCCAATTTTAGCACAGCTGTAGGGGAAGGTGTTCTTAACAAAATACTAAAAGTACTGTGGGTGGGGGTGGAGCTAAGGGGGAGGGGGGGGGGGGGTTTAAAGGTCCCTCTTTTCAGTTTTCCGTTAATAACTCAAAAACTACTGCCTCTAGCGAAAAATTGTTCAGGTACTAAATTATCTACGTAAAATTTTCTACAAAAAATGTTCTATAAATTTTTTTTGTTAGGATCAATGCTTAAGGAGATAAGGAGGGGGGAAAATGTAAAATAAAAAAAAACTGTTTTAATTTTTAAAAATGAAATGTTTGTCGGTAAAAATGAAATGCTTATTGTTAAAAAATCAAATAATTAGTGCTTAAGGATGTACCTTGAACATTAAATTTTGTCGAAATCTAAACTTTCATCGTCATCAATGCTGTCTTCGACGGGGGCTCCGTTCATACATGAGCCGAGGCAGTTCTCTGATCGAGTCGGTCGAAGTGTGGTGATTTCCTAGATGAATCCAACCTTTTTCTTTTGAATGACGGATCTCCTACTAGAATCTCTCGCCCCAACACAAACCCCAGTGCAGTGGATCTCTCCATATGCTCTACTAATCTGGCACCTCTCTCCTCGTGGGTGGTGTCCCCCGACCCTTGCTCCAGTGGTCATTTCCCGATCACCATCACTTATCAAACTTCTTTCCATTCAGACAAGCTCCACATTTCAACAAAGATTAAAACAAAATACACCAAATGGGACGAATTTAACTCGCATATGGATAAGTTTATACAAAATTTACCTTCTATCGATACATTATCTGTCAAAGATGACTACGATAACTTCAAATCAATGCTCATAACTGCAATTAATAAATCAAATCCTCCGCCTAAAATCAAATCTCTCAAAAAACTCCCTCCGACTCCCTGGTGGGATGAGGAATGTTCCAAGGTAGTGAGAATTCGGAAAGCTAAATCTCTTTCTTATCGTCACAATATGACTATGAAGAACTATCTCATATACAAAAATGCCGAAGCCAATGCCAAAAGGGTATTGAGGTCAAAAAAAAGATCCGGGTGGTACAACTTCTGCAGTTCTGTATCTCCGAGCACTCCAATTTCGGAAGTTTGGTCTATGATTCGAATATTTCGATCCTCCTTCAGTTCAACATCTCCTCGAGCATCTCATTCTAAATGGATAGATGAGTTCTTGGACAAAATTGCCCCCCCTTAAATAACTCCCATCCACAACACTCCTATGTCTGATCATTGGCTAGACTCTCCATTCATTTTAATTGAATTAAAAAAATGTTTATCAACAGTCAAGGACTCATCTCGAGGCAGAGATGGTATACCTTATAGCATTATCAAAAATAGTAATGATAATGTTCTAAATCACTTCTTAAGCATCTTAAATAAAATATTCCAGACTGGCATAATTCCTGATGACTGGAGTTCTCAAATAATCATTCCAATCCTAAAATTAAACAAATCACCCAATTCTGGATCCAACTATAGGCCAATTGCTCTTTCATCCACCCTTATTAAAATTTATGGAAAATTAATTAAAAACAGGTTAGAATTTTTTGTCGAGAGTAATCATCTTCTCTCTCCATCTCAATTTGGATTTAGAAAAAAAAATCCACGCAAGATAACCTTGCCATCATCAGCACTGATATTAATTTATCCATTTCTAACAAAGAAGTATGTCTTGCAGTCTTTATAGACATAGAAGGCGCCTTTGACAATGTTTCCATCCCAATTCTTAAGAAAAAACTTTTAGGCCTTGGCTTACCCCTCATGTTTGTCCAATCTATTGTTAATCTTTTTCTCGATAGGGAAATTTTCATTGAGCTACCAGATGTTACTCCTCAGAGTAGGTCAATTTGGAAGGGCTTACCCCAAGACGATGTATTATCCCCCTTACTGTATAATATATACACACATGATATGCATGTTATTGAGTTCGCGGATGACATAGCTTTCTTCTAATCATCCAAAATTATCCCACCCGCCGTCAAATATCTTAATGAAGCCATGGATGCCCTTTGCACATGGCTCACTTTAAATGGTCTTGAACTTTCAGTCCAAAAGAGTCGGTGCGTCACCTTCTCAAACCGTCATAATAACCCCCCTGTTCAAATTTTATTTAAAAACTCTCCAATCCCCAATGTCTCCGAAGTTAAATTTTTGGGAGTAACATTTGATAGGAAACTTAAATGGTCTTCCCATATTCATAATATTGTTACTAAATGTGAAAAAAATTTAAATATCATCAGATCATTGACTGGCGTTTGGTGGGGTGCACACCCTATCTGCATTAAGTTGCTTTACAACGCACTTATTCGAAGCCATCTCGACTATGCCTGCCCACTTTTTAGTACTGCATCCAAAAATGCACTCAGCAAATTAGACAAAATTCAATCAAAGTCATTGCGAATAATAACTAGAGCCATGCAATCGTCGCCCATCAATTCTCTTCAAGTAGAATGTTCTGATCCTCCACTTTATTTAAGACATCAACTATTTGCTGACAAATTTGTTCTTAAATGTTTAAAATCTAAATGCCACCAGGTTATTCCCAGAGTGTCGTTGTTCAAAGACTCAACACATTTATCTACAATCAGAGCTCGAACTAAATCTCTTCCTGCCATCTGTAAAAATTTTCGTTCTCTCTCAGAGCGTCAAATTATCCAAAATGATCTTCTTCCATTATTCAAAATAAAATATAGTCACGTCACCCTATCCCCAACAATTTTAGAAGGGATCGGCATCCTTAAAAGTCATTCCAATCTTCCAGCCCGTACTGTCAATAATATGTTCAAAGACATTATTTCTTCTAAATGGCCCAACACTTCTCTTTTATTTACTGATGGCTCCAAATCTCCAGACTCTCCTAACTCTGGTATAGGTATTAACGTTTACCACAATAATTCTAATGAAAGAATATTTTATTTAATTTCAAACTAATTTTCAATATTTTCTGCCGAGTGCATTGCAATATTTGAATCTCTCAAATATATAATAAAAAATAATTTTGAACATTCACTTGTTCTCTCTGACTCTCTCAGTTCCCTCCAAAAACTTAAAACAAGTCCTCTTCTTCATCCTGATGATCACTTTGTATGTCTTATTCGAGTATTGATAACCTCCATTCAAAGCTCTGGAAAAACTGTCACTCTGATTTGGATTCCTGGACATGTTGGCATAGTGGGTAACGATATTGCTGATTCCTTGGCAAAACAAGGAGCGTCTAACCCTACCGTTACCCTCGTAAACCATATTCCCCTGTCTGATATTTTTTCCATCATCAAAGATAGATCCCGCAATGTTTGGACAGAGTATTGGAACATTGCTAGTCAATCCAAGGGTGCCCGCTACGCCTCAATACAAAGGACTATCCCATCAAAACCGTGGTTTCAAAAATTTCCCCATTTTTCCAAAAAAGAAATTTCCATACTTATTCGAATGAGAATCAGACATTGTTCCGTTCCTCTCACCTTTTTAAAATTCATGTGCTTGACTCCCCAGATTGTACGTTCTGTGGTCTAGATGTGGGAACTTTAAATCACATTTTTTTTTGTTGTTGTTTGTTTTTGGGGTGTTATGCCGTGTTACGCTACCTCCTCCTTTAGCCAACGTTTCAGACAGCGTTACAGTGTCCATCATCAGGGCAGATGTGTTAATGTTAGTGGTAAAATGTGTGCTTAAGTACTTTGAAGCAATACCGTGTTGCCAGCTCCACTCCACTGCGACCTGGAATTACAGTATACTTGAAGATGGTTTTCTGCATTTAGCTTTGGTGTAGCCGTCAATTACCGGATACCAAGAGCTATTGAGCTTAGCTCCGTCGTCTCTATTAATGTTTATAGGATTTTTATGAATTTCAATTGCCTCTGTAATTAGGCGTGCTCTATAAGTTTTGGGTCTTCCCAGGACTTCAGGAACAAATCCAAAGTAATGGCCGGTTTCAATTAAATGCTCGGCGATTGCCGATTTGTCAGGGTGGCCAAGTTTACACGCTCGAAAGTGCTCCGATATCCTTTTGGAGATCGTCCGCTCTGTCTGGCCCACATAGACTTTATCACATCCGGAACAGCTGAGTTTATATACTCCATCTGTTTCCAGAGGAAACTTGGTCTTTGCAGACCGCAGTAGGTTTTGTATTTTTGGAAAATACAAAACCTACTGTCTGAACTCCACTCCAATCTTCCATAAAATTCTGAAATTTGCACATTTATATAAAATTAATATATAAATTCACCTTTCCTTTCTCTGAAATTATAAATGATGGCCTAGAACACCCTTGAAGGGTGAAAGCCAGAAATAATTGAAAAAAAAAATGTTCCTGCTCGCTCTTCTTACCTACAGACAGCTCCGTTATCTAGCACGTAGCTTAATGACTTATATTGTGCAAATAAATGTTCATCTCGACCACGCGTCTATTATTATTAAGATCTGCAAGATCACACATATATCACGCGTACACAAAAGTATAAATAACAACTATTAAAATATTAAAGAGTTTATTTAGTTATTGTATGTGTGGAGTATTTTTTTGAGGAGAGGAAGGAATGAACATTGGTCTTGAAGAGACCCATGTTGTAGGAAGGATGAAACACAGACGCCAGCAAATCATTCCACAGCCGAGCTGTTGAACACAAGAACGAGTCGAAGAAACGACCCGTTCTCATGTGACAACCGTGTACAAATGTTGGGCACACGTTTGGCGTGTTTCCCGACTATGCACCGGTGCCGAAGGGATCAATGACGCTAGTTCCTCGGAGCATTTTCCATTGTAATACCGGTAGAACAAGTATAGCATTCCCACCCGACGCCTGTGCTCTAAAGATTGCAATCCGTCTGTTAATAATATAATGTATGTATTGTAAATATTATTATAATCATCATGTTGTGAAACTGTCTTCGGATTTAAGTGTGGAGGGAGGTGGTGAATGTATGTCTTGCGGTATGAACGAGCAGGGGCGGCCCTAGGGCGGTGCGAGCGGTGCGACCGCACACGGCGCCGTCGTAAGGGGGGCGCCGAAAACACCCGACCACAGACCGACTATCTATCGATCGTGCGCTTCAATCGTGTGATCGGTGCGGGGAGCAAGCAGTGTTGCCAACGTAGGCGGTTTTACGCCATTTAGGCTACTCAGGACGAGAATCGGCGACGAAAAAATCTAAAAGGCGACTGGTCGCCTATTAGGATACTTCAGAGACAAGTTATTTAAATCAGCCGAATCGCAAATAATTAAGAAAAAAAATACAATAATGCTGTCGCTGAAAGAATTTTCAGCATATTGGGGACAATCAAAACAATCATGGACTTTGCAAACGCATCGCAATTGCTGAAAAACTGCTCGAAATTTGTGAAGCAGTACCGGACTTATTAGTCTGCTCAAATAACAGCTAAGGAAATAGCTTCCCAGGCTGGAATAGATTCTACGCATGAGCCAGTCCGATCCCGAAGAAAGAAACGATTATTTGAATATGAAGCTGCAGATGCAGAAAAGTAAAAAAATAATTTCGTATTCTTCTACAACTTCATAATCAACTTACTTTTTCTACTCATCAATATGTAGGTACGATTGTTATTTTTGGCGTCGGTGTCAGCAAAGGTACCCGGCCCGGCGTGTTCACTTGACAGCTCCCCGCACCGCCGAGGCCCCGCTCTCGCCTCTCCAACTCGACACCGACTCCAAAAGTAACAATCGTACCTTCATATTGATGATTAGAAAAAATTAGTTTACTAGCTTTCAAATAAAAAAGAATCATCAATATCGGTTCACCCAGTCGAAAGTTCTGAGGTAACAAACATAAAAAAAATATATAATAATAATAATAATAATAATAATTGGATAATTTATAAAGCGCCGTTTTTGTGAAAAATCACCTCAAGGGCGCTGTACAATTTATTAGGAATGCTTAGGTTCGAACTGATTTTACTATTTACGAATGGATACAGAAATATAGTCGAATTGAGAACCTCCTTTTTTGAAGTCGTTTAAAAAACATATGTTTGATTACATTTATTTGATTAAATCTTCGAAATCAATAAAAACACTAGAACACAACTTTTCTTGCTTTTGCCCTTGCGAATTTTTTTATTAAATCAGAATAATTTAACCCTTGGGCAATATCATTCTCAATTGATACAAACAAAAATTTTAACAAAACAAAAAAAACGACTTAAAAAAATGCACTAAAAAGTAAAAAAATAATTTCGTATTCTTCTACAACTTCATAATCAACTTACTTTTTCTACTCATCAATATGTAGATACGATTGTTATTTTTGGAGTCGGTGTCAGTCAAGGTACCCGGCCCGGCGTGTTCACTTGACAGCTCCCCTCCCACCGTGGCCCCACTCTCGCCTCTCGCCTCGTCTAGTCGCACGTACGACACAAGCACATCTCACCTATAACTATGTATGTAGTTAAAAACCTATCTTGGCTGACACCGACTTACAAAATAACAATCTTACCTACATATTGACGAGTAGAAAAAGTAAGTTGATTATAAAGTGTAGAAGAATACGAAATAATTTGTTTACTTTTTAGTGTATTTTTTTAAGTCGTTTTTTGTTTTGTTAAAATTTTTGTTTTTTCCTGATATTATTTCTCATCTGTCCTACTAGGTACTTCAATTAAAGTTGCATAACTGTATAGAAAGAGCTCTATTTATGTTAGGAGGGGGGGCGCCACCAAGAGATTTCGCACCACCTAATAATTTAGCTAGGGCCGCCCCTGTGAACGAGACATGCGTGTATGAATGAGACAGCATGAGGAACATATAAAAGGGTGTGATTGTTGTCCATTGTGCCCTTTGCCATGCCATGAGACTCCCTACGAAGCACCATCATAACCATCTCGGAATAATCGTAACTAGACTACCTACGTCTTATTATTGGCATTATATCCAAACTGAGATCATCACTATCAGAGGAATCTGGATCCATATAACGGAGTCCAGAATATTATGGGATAACCGGCAACGGTCATCACACTAATTGATACCGAAAGTGTCGGTAATTGTAATTGTCGACGGTATTGTGAACGACTCGTATCCCGCTACCGCCGGCCGCCATTCTAAAACACCTGTAGATCATCAAAATCCCATCCCCGTCCCAAAACGCGATTGCGATTCAGCCGAGTTGTCCATTTCACGCAAGGAATTAATCATTTGTCATAGTCAATGGTCCTGAGATGGTCATAAGGTCTCCGCCGTCCCGTCCCGTCCCGTCCGTGTCCCAGGTATCTAGTCTGTCGCTATCGGAGATTGTCCGAAGTGCTTTATTCAGGAATTGAAACCAAAGTCTTTTTCACTTGTGTCATCATTGTCCCTAGTAAATCTCAGACTCAGGAATGACGTCATAATGTCGATGATGTGATTCATTCTGTAGGAATATAAGTAGTATAAGAAGTATATGTATTATAGTATTCTTACTTATTTTTTATACCTAATATAATTACCTCCGCGTGCCAAGCCTTCAATTTTTATTACATAGTTAGTCGAAAACTTTCGACTTTGAATCCGAACATCTGCTAGAAAAGTGAGCAAAAATAGTGCACTTGTTATCGTTTTTTTTGGTACGTACGAAAGATATTGGAATACAAGTACCTACCTACTTTTAGACGTAGATCTTGGGTAGATAAAATATGTAAATTTGTATATATTATAAGGCCAATCAGCTGTTGTCAGCTGTCATAAAGTACTCATCTTAATGTTAAAATGTATGTTTATATTCGATCACTTGAAGTCTTCGATATACTTGATCGAAGCTTGAAGTGCAACAATTTTAAGTTTAATAAATAAAATAAAATTAGTAAAACTTTAGGGGTGAAACAAAAAACTGTTTAATTTAATGATGTAATTGCTAGCAATAAATACATTTTACATACGAAAAATAACGACACTAAAAAAAGACAAACACATACATCTAAGTATAGGATTTAGCCTGCGAGATAATAAGATAGAATAATCGGTCTCCTCTTTGTGTGGTGCTTCGTAGCCTATTGGTCTCTCTTTGTGAGGTGCTTCGTAGCCTCCCCACTTATTGTGATTTGAAATGAAACGAAAAAGCGACACTAAAAAGAGACAAACACATTAATGTATAGATTTTTGCCTGCAAGATAATGAGATAGAATAATCGGTTCCTCTTTGTGCGGTAGCCAATCAGTCTCCTCTTTGTGCAGTGCTTCGTAGCCTTCCGGTCTCCTGTGCGGTGTTTCGTAGCCTCCCCATTCTTTTTTTTTTTTTTGGGAATTAATTGAATTAAAGGAATGAATAAAAGGAATCAATTCAAAAGGCCGGGGGAATCAGACTGAATCCATTCACTCCTGGGAATCGTTCTGCCCACGTCTAATGGTAACTCATTCCACATTATTATTTATGCTGTTAGCTCCTTCGAGCGTGCTCC
Source organism: Limnephilus marmoratus (assembly GCA_917880885.1). Taxonomy (NCBI): domain Eukaryota; kingdom Metazoa; phylum Arthropoda; class Insecta; order Trichoptera; family Limnephilidae; genus Limnephilus; species Limnephilus marmoratus. The sequence goes on from OU862907.1 coordinate 66,048,071, forward strand.
ATTGAAATAACTTTAGAACAGACTCAACATGGCCACATTGCGTCTGCATAAGATCCGTTAACAATATAATGTCAATCAGACAGACCACCCTCCTCTGAACAAAATCAAGTAGATATTTCAGGCAATTTCCAACCAAAATAACGAAGAGCATCTTCCACCAGAAGAAGAAAATAAGTCGTTTTCATTGTAAAAAAGCATGTTTATTATAAAATACATAATCTCTATATATTATATTAATAATTAAAAATAATAGGTAACAAAAATATTTCTTTTAGAAAACCTAATTTACAGTTTGAGATATGCAATACAGATATGGTATGAGTCCTATAATTTCAATACCCGCTATATCAATTTTTTTGACAAAATGATCTGAGTATGACATCTTGTTCATATTATTTTTGCGACGAATAAGACTAACCTAAAATTGAGTTTCAAAACCTCCTTTATCACGACCAAAAACCATGTTAAATCTGCGAGAGAAACAAAACCCGCTATATCATTCAAGAAGTTACTATTAACCACTCAGAAAATCGCCAATATGCACTTTTAATGTCTTTAAACGAAATGACATTTTACAAAAACTTTGTATTATTACCGCTTCACAATTAAAGCTCTATAAATGAAACATTTCTGAACATAGCCGAATACTAAAAACTGTTTTAGAAAGGTTACAAAATAAGCTTTCAAATTATTATATTACAAATAAATATTAGCATTTGTAAATATTAAAATTTAGAACGCCAACATTAAAAATAGGTAAAAATGACTCACGTGATGTTTTTATGTGAAAACAGTACTAAAATCACAGATTATGTAAACAACAATACTTATTCTATTGTATAAATGTGTAATAAACACTTTTGTCACTTCACTTTTTTACCATTTTATATAAAAATATTTAATAAAAACTAACAATGTCGGGCGCCCGTAGGAAATTTGGCGGCATAAATTATGTGTCAGACTGCGCGTCTGACAGAATGTTTTTTTTATGTATTTCTATGGACAACTTAAATAGATATGTGCAGCATGATTCACTATCGACCTTTCGCTGTTTATTTTAGGGATGTAACTAAAACAATAACGGAGTTTTAACTGTTTCTATGGAGACACACGCGTTGACGTGTAAACACGCTTATTGTACTTGACTGCTATTGTTATTTTAACGTGTATACCTGCTTACGTTGCTGACTGGTTAAAACCCGCTATATTGGAATTGAACCAATCACGAGCAGTTATTTTGGCAAGATGGCGGGTGTAGAAATATGCCCCTCAGGTCAGTTGAGTTTCAAAAGCCCCTATATTCCATATAAATCACGAAGTGAGTATCAAAATCCGCTATATCCGTTTTAATTATCCAAATTACTTAAATATTTCTAGACATACATTGAAAAATGTACACTTTTAGAATGCATATTACTCCAATTCATTAAATAAAAATAAAAATGCAATTTTTTTATTTACGCTAGAGATGTGACAGTTTTTTGCAGTTTTCTCCGAATCAGTGAAAGTTGATATAGCGGATATAGAAATTGAACGACTCATATATTATTGAGTCAGTTCTTAACATATAGATTTATCATAAGAAATATGCTTAAATACTAAAGACAGGAAAAACAATAATTCTGATGATAAACAGTGTTCGGAAACTCAAAGTACAAGCGGGAAACCATTTTTTTGAAGTAAAACTTCTTTACGCACGCTCGACTTGGGGGTAAGCTGGTGAATGCGTTACAAAAAGTGGTGATTGGTGATGAAAAATGTCATGCGAACGGTAATCGATTGCTAGGCGAACGGTGGGGCCTTTATGCATGCTCGGCTTGGGGAGTGATAAGGATGGTTACTCCAAGGTCGTAGGTCACCCCAAGGTCATACAGGGACACCTGGGTGCATTGGGCGAGGTTTGTCTTGTAGTTTTACTTCAGTCGTGTGGTCTAAAGCACGCTCGTTTTTTTTCGTTGGTTCTCTATTGGCCCGTACAGACTAGGCTAGTAGTTTAGTCGAGTACGAGTAACTCACCACTTGACTGACCAAAATTCTACTACTTACTACTAAATTAAAGGTGTCCGGACACGTTTAGTTACTAAAATACTTGCTACTTGAATAAACTACTAGTTTAGTCTGTACGGGCCATAAGTGACGTAGATTCACTTATACTTCGAGTTCCCAAACACTGTGTATAGTGAGCACCGTAAGTTTTTCACTTTTGAAAACATAACCTAAACAAATCGATAGGTTTGACTTTTACTGAAAAATCTAATAATAAAATCTATTTGACTATTAATATTATAACATATTTATATATATTAACCCATTTTATTTTAGGACTAAACATTCGGGTTTAAATGCTTTAATAGTTGGTAAAAATATTTTTTAAATCTTTAGAAGATTTCATATTTTTGGCATCTAATTTATCACTTTAAAAATTAAAACATTTAATTTAATAGTTTTTAATAGGCTAGCTTTACACTTTAAGTAAAATTTACGACTTACGTTAGTTTTTGACAAGTTACTACTCACAGGAGGGTTTACATGGCATTCGACTTATGGTAATTAATGCTCACAGAAGTTGTTCAGAAGTTCAACTTGTGTAAGTCTGATTTACGCAATTGTGTCAATAAAGATGAAAAGGCCCAAATAAAGTGTTGAATTAGAATTTGGCTTTAATTAAACAATTCTCCGCGCGCTTTTGTGCCGTCAAAGTGTTATGTGATCCCGGTCTGGGTCACATGTTACGCGAATACCTCGTGATACTAGTACAAAAAGAAGTTATCACATAAATATTGTATCACCAGTATAATAATATGTTAAAGAGTATGTTGTTAAAATAAAACATCTGCCAGCTTTATTTTTTTTTACAAAGGGGCGCCACTGGTTAATTAACCAGGCTAGCAGATAGTAAAGCAATGATCCTCTCTCAGGGCCTTTGATATGCTAACTTTACGATTAAATTAGAAGGATTATTTTAAAATAAAATAAACAGTATTGTTAATAAATATGAAATTAAAGATTTTATTATCACATAATAAAATTAACTGAGACAAATAAACATATTAACAGAACATGGACTCACCTTCCTTGGAACGACCAAAAATATAGCTTTCTAACTATCTATCTAAATTACGATCTTGAATAAATTATTTCTTCGGGTTTCTGGTTTTGCCATTGAAGTGTAGAGTCTGTACAAATAAATTACCTGAAGTCGGCTGAAATCAGTATTGGGTCCCGTATAATTAATCTCCAGCTATGAAAATCTCGTATTTCCAAGCGAGCATAATCGTTATTTGTCAGATTAAAATCCGTGAGATTCCTTCCACGTGTTAACAAAAAATGCTTGTTTCTTGGCAATTAAATTCAAAATTGTCCATCGGTTATTTTCGGTGAAAATTACGAAGATAGAATCGTGTATTTATAACACTTATTGGCACTACGAATACGTTAGTCGCGGCCTAGTTAATTATGTTCCAGTTCGGATAAAAATAATATTCGTATTTCTTTATATAATTATTACGAAATAATATGAATTGAAATCACGACCGACTTGTCAGTAAAACCCTCTACCACCTTAGAAAGATTACTCAGAAGTGGGCACTAAACAAAATATTCGATTTTTATACCCTTTTCAAAAAACAAAAAATGAATGATGTTACTTCCAAAATTAAAAAAAAATAAATCTATGTTGAAGTTTATTATTTTTTTTAAATATTATTTAATCACCTCTTGAAATTAGGTACCTGCTTGCCTAAATCTATGATAAAATAAACTGCGAGAAATATTAACAAATATTTTATCATAACAAAAGGCAGAAATTAATGGAGTTCTTTCATTTTATCCAAATGACAGCTACCTGACAGCAACCAACTTCGAATTCAAATACATAATGTTATAAACAGAAACATTGAGATTAGAAAGAATTGGGCCGATAATTAAATAGAAGGATGCTCATTTTCAAAAAACTTGAAATAAAAATTATATCTCTTTGGTTTTTGGAATCAGAAAAGTTTGTTTCCGTCTAAATTGGGGTGGGTAATTATCCACTTAACTAATCAGATTTTTGGTATAAATAAATAGTTTTATAAGAAAAAAATCCTTTTGAAAATAACTGTCTTTTAATTTTTGACATCTCGCAATGGCGTATTTTGGTGCTATTTTTTAAGGCAAGTTTCTCAATTTATCAAACTGATTTGATAAGTTGTGAGAAGGCTGGAAGTTCGCGTGGACGCGATTAGACCTGTCAAAACACTTGCGAAATAATAACTTCTGTAACTTGCTATAAATTGCGTTAAGTGACTCCTAGTGTCGTTTACATTGGTAATTTAGCCATAAGTCGCTTACGTGAATTTTGGTGTCGTTTACATTGGTAATTTGGCCATAAGTCTAAAACTAAGTGCAAAGGCAGCCTAAAAAATAATAATAATTAAAAATCATATGTATGGCAGTATAGTAATAGGGTAAAAATGGCAGAAATTTCATGAGATTAGCCAATAATATATAAAGTGCAGTGGCGGTTCGTGCTAGGTACACATCTCTATACAACAAAAATATAGTAAAACTTTAGTTTAAATGTTACCAATTTATAAATTATATAAGTCTTAGCCCCTCAGCCCTCCACGATATTTTATCAGAGTCAAAATATTGTCACTTTACAATAAAATCCAAATAAATATAATATTTCTGAACATATCCGAAAACTAAAAACTGTTTTTGAAAGGTGATAGATAACCCATGATTTCAAATTTTATTATTATAAATAAATTTTATATATATAAAAATTTTGAATAAAAAACATAACATAAAAAAGTTTTTAAAATGTCTCAACTTACGTTTTTTTCTTTGATAACAAAAAAAAACACACCCATATTTTATTAGACAAATGCATTATAAACATTATTGTCACCTCGCTTTTTTGTTATTTCATGTAAAAATAATTAATATAAAATTTACAAAGTTTTATAATTCATTATCAAATTGCATTCGGAAGCTTGGGTTTTGTATATGTGTACATTTTAATTCTTCTTTTAGATTTGAACATAAAGCGTGATATTTTCTCTTTCTAACACCGTTTAAATCACATTTCTCACCATGAAAGTAAGGAAGACACAACAATGTTTTTGAGACTTATCCAAACTGTTCCCAAAAGCGAACAAATCAGACTGAGGGGTTCTTTAATATTACTTTAATATTAAAGAACCCCTCAGTCTGATTATAATTATTATATCTGTCTATAACTATATATAACTTATTCTTAATTCATAATAGGCCACTTGCATCACATTCTTTTAATTTTTTCCGGTTTAGGCAAATATTCTAAGACATTCATTATTTTTTTTTTTTTAATCCTATTTTTGAAACCCTGGCGATTTTTTTAAAATTGCAATCCGAAAAATCAGACCATTTTTTATAAATCGGAAAGACAGGACATAATTTTATGGGTGCGAAAACACGATAATTACATAGCTGAAAATCATTTATAAAATATAATGTTTTCCACATGAATGGCACAGGTGAATAACGAGGCATACCAAAAAATATTACATCTAATAAATATATTTTTCCTTGATCCATTTTATTGATCATAAATCATTATAATTTTCAACGTCTATGTTACTAAATCCAATGTAATATACTTGTACTTGTAAATTGTAATAATAATAAGAATATTATAATATTTGATTTTGTTAAAATCAGCACCATAACCATTATACCTCTAAAACAAGTACAGACAGCATATAATGTACGGGGTTCTCTTCACAACATCTGCCAAAAAGTCAAACCAAATGATAAGTTTGCAGAGAACAAACAATAAATCTAGTGAACGTTAAATGTCAAATTCAAAAATTCGCCTGAAATCAAAGTGTTGCCATATAAAAAAATAAATCAGTGTGGAATTTTACAAAATTAATAGGAACATTTTCGGAGACAGGACATTTTTATGTAGTGTCGTCACAAGCCCAAATAATGGATATATTTATTTGAAAAAAAATAAAACTGTACATTTCCAAAAATTTTTGCTAACATTTTCGTAATCTTAGGGGCCGTTCAAGTATTACGTAACGCACTTGGGTGGGGGGGGTGTTGTGAAACGTTACTGTGCGTTACGAGGGGGGGTTCGAACAATGTGTTACGTAACATGTTTTTCTTTATTTAGATAAAAAAAGCTAGGGAATTAAAATCTTCCATGTTGGCAACCCTTTTCGTTCTCGGAATCTCTTTGTTTTATTTATTCCCGCAAACACGATTAAAACAACAAAAAAGGTATTTACGGGGGGGGGTCAAATACTTCAAAAATTGCGTTATGTAATACTTGAATGCCCCCTTCGTAAAAAAAAATCTATCCACACTATTTTTTCCAAGTCGTTATGAAATCCATGCAAATGGCCTATTGGTTCATCCTAAATACAAGACACTGCAGATCTTTCACACTGTTAGAAATTAGCAATGCATCATCAGCGCCCAAGGGTTGCCTGCACACCTAAAAGGAATACAGTGAAACCCTCTTATGAAGTTCCCTCCTAAGAAGTTTCATGGCTTAAGAAGTTTGGTTTTTTCAGTCCCTCAGCCCAAAATTGGCCCAATTTTTCCAACAATTAAGGTTTTCCTGCTCAACCCTCTTCTTGGTAAGGATAAAATTAAACAATTAAAAAAAAATGACATTTTGAGGCTACATAAACACAAAAACAAGATAAGAAAATTTTGTTGCGTGTTTTGAGTTCGTCGCCTAAGTTCATGTTTGTCCAACAGACCATTAAAAAAATTTACAGGAGGTTTTCTTTCATAATTATAGATGTTTAAAATAATAGCTATTTCTGTATAGGAAAAGGTCACATCAATTTAAATAATTCTTAGTTAACCGCTCAGGTGCCGCTCGTGCGCCGGCGTATCATGAGACTTTACACGCGATTTTGACCCTTATGTATAAAGAAAGTGTATGAAGAACACGGTCTGAATCACTTGCTCTATTATCGCTCTTTACCATAGAGAAAACCGCAATTCGCTTGGTCACTCCATATAATTTATATTAATGATTTACCGGAGCGCGGGAACGTGCGCAGTTCTTGCGCATGCGCGGGAAAAATTCCTTTAACTGCGGTTTTGACCTTTCTATTGTTCTAAATTTCTCAAGGACAGTGTCAGAATCGCGAGACACGAAATGTCACGTGGTGTCATAATGCCGCGTTTTAATTGGTGGTGCTTTTTGCTGGCATACCCCGGCATTCAACGAGTTAAGTGATTAATTATCATTTTTTATATTTTATTTTCTATTTAAAAGTTGAGATTGAACAAAAACTAAAATGGTCTGTTGGACAAATAAGAACTGAGGCGACTAGTTGTATCCTATAATATACATTGCTAATCTACATTATGAATATTTCATTACAGCATTTCTTCAATTTCTAGAGTCAACAGCACACTAAAATTTACTACACAGACAATATTAATATAACAAGTAAAGAGTATTATTTAAGTCAAAATTATAGAGTAAATTGTAAAAAAAAAATAGGTATATAAAAAGAAGAGTTAGCATTGTATCTCAGAGGTACATATCAATCAAAATTAATTCTCTACAGACTTGACAGTGTATATTATTGAATATACACTATTTTGGAATGCAATATAAACAATATTTGTCACATATCTGATACAATTATATTTATATTGTACCCTTATAAACACGCAATGTTCCAAAAATAACTATATAGGGTGTCCGGGGGTAAGGTGCATTAACTTCGGGGGGTGATTCTACATGATAGTGTGAGTAAAAAAGATAAATAACTTTTTTCGAAATTCCCACTTTTAGGGGTAGTTTTGTGGTAAAAAGATAAAATTAGACCGGCGTGTGTGGGCAGCATTATTATTTTACGCTGTTGCCAACAAACCGCCCGCCGCCTTCGTTCGCGTTCTCCAATTTTGTCAATGTCAGTATTGAATTTCAATGTAACAATTGTATTGGCGTAGCAGTACTTCACTTTAAAAACTTACCTAACTGTTGTTAATCAAAACTTGTTGATTCAATGTGTCTTTATCTAGTGTGTATTTAAGACTGTCTTAAAAGAACAACTTTATTCAGTGCGTGTTTTCTTCAGACTTACTTTTGTTTATTTAGTTGTAGACTTGCCTAACTGTAAAAATTGTGTTTATTTGTGCGTAATTTTGTCATTGAATTATTGTGACAATGCCGCGTAATTTTGTTATTAAATTATTATTTCAATGCCTGGTTTACCAACGAAAAACGGACAGACAATTAAGCGTATATGATACCCTCGTAACATTTCGTAATCTGTCAAAATGTGTTTATTTTTACATCGCTAGATGGCAGTAGGGGTGTCTTCCCAGATTTCAAAAGGTCAACATTATACTTGCGTTATGATTGTTATGAACATCCAAGCACAGTATTTTTAAATATCGAAGTAAAAAACGAACTAATAACAAAGTGTGGTTTGTTTATGGAACTTATTATGTTGGTAGAATATTTAGTATGATCCTTTTTATAAATGTTTCATAATTTGCTTGTTCATGGTCCTTTCAAATGGTCCTTTCATCGTTTCCATAATAAACAACGTTTGGAATCTCGTGGTTAACATTTGGAGTCGATTTAATGAAGTTTTTTTTTTTTAATTTAACTTCTAAATATTCAGTCGTTAATTGATTTTAAACTATATTTTCTAGAATTCATCATTATTATTACTATCCCCAAATTGGAAACGTATACAGGGTGTAACAGGACGTACCCGAGGGATTTTAACCAGTGACTCCTGAGCATATTTGGAGTAAAAAATGTAAATGAAATTTTGGTCTCCGGTGACTTTTTTATGACATTTTTTTTATTTTTTAAAAAAAATTTTCTTCAAATGCAAACAAAAAAAAATTTCTTCCGCTTGTTGTCATTGGTCACTCAGCCGAGTAACCGACCAACCCCTCACCCCGCCTCCAACTGTCCAACACCTACCATTTTTAATGTTTTTGTAGAAAAAATAAATAAAAAAATCATCAAAAATATCACCGGAGACCAAAATTTCATTTACATTTTTTTCTCCAAATATGCTCAGGAATCGATGGTTAAAATCCCTCGGGTACGTCATGTTACACCCTGTATTTGATAGAATATCTATACATATTAATAACATCATTAATAATATTGACTTAGAGAAATAAAATAAAGTTTCTTTTTAATTTATATACTAGCTGGTACCCGGCATACATTGCTATGCCATTTAATAAAGAAATCGTTTCTCCCTTCGCGTCCTTTCCCATTCGTCCCGTTCACCTTCCTCCTCCCCTTCCTCTCCCGCGTCCCCTTCCCCTCTCACGTTCCCGCTCATCCTCCTCCTCTACCTTCCCTCTCCTCACTCTACCCCCCCTTCCCCCGTCCCGCGAACCCCCCTCCTGAGTTCCCCTCCCCCCTCCCGTATTCGACCAACACACATCAGCTACTAGTCAGTACCTTGGCAAATCAAAACCCGAGTCGGGGGGGGCGGGGGTTGTCGGACTTTGAAACAATGTAAGCAGTCAAATTATTCGAATAATCACATTCATAGGCTGATTTAGGGGGAAGGGGGGGGGGGGGGGGCACGGGGGCACGTGCCCCCCCCCAGACGGTATTTTTGTGTACTGTGGAGATTCCATCACAGTACATACTTAGAAGCAGAAACTGTCTTTATTAAACATTTAATTTTTCTATTGTTTTGACACTTTCATAAATCTTCCTATATATACTTGAACTTGTAACCGTCCGCCCCTTGTGCCCCCCCCCCCCCAGAAAAAATCCTGAATTGTTGATTTTTTTGCCTGTCCGCCCCTTGTGCCCCCCCCCAGAAACAAATCCTGGATCCGCCCTTGATCACATTTACACAAGTACGTAGTCACCTGATATGTAACACTAATCCTCGAAATGGCTCGAAAAAAGTGAGTTCGTGCACGAAGCGGCAACACCACACAAACTAAGTAGGGATAGATTGCGTCAAATCTGACAGTTGAATCGTTTATTAGGGAGAAAAATTAATCAGAGAATACCGAACCGAAACCGAACACGGTGCTAAAATACCGAACACCTGGCAACCCTGGCTACTACAGTGATTATCGGCGTTCCGTTCTCGCCAACATCGCCGCTTTGAATAGTCAGTTTTTTTCTTCGTCGGCTTCCGCAGTCATACTGGTAAATTTGGTTTTCTCCCACCATTCACAAACCTTCAATGGCATTATCCATATTCAGCAACCGATAAGGACTGAACTTCAATGGTGGCACATAACTCTTTCATGCCCGAATAACCCAATCCTATGCTCATTATTCCCGATACAAAAGATTCGTTGATGCCAATGCCTTCTTATAGGCTTTCGGACGTTTTTAGTTTAAAAGTTTTACCACATAACACGCATTTTAAATAAAAGTAGAGTTCAAATCATTTATATTTTCTGAGGTAATTCGTAAGCGCTTTAAATTGCAGTTAAAAAGGGAATCATGTTGACTAATACATTGGAGTTGCTTAAAAAATAATCAAATTGTACTACTCTCCGCCCTTCTATTAAAATATTATTGCTTTCTTCTATCACCTCTTCAATAGTAAGCTCCTGCTCCGATTCTTCACAGATCCATCCTTGGTCTTCGGTCATAGGTAATTTTGCCAAAGAATTGCTGTTTTTTTTGCTTCTAAACAATGTAGAAATAAAAACTGATTTCCATGCTATTCAATTTGATTTTGAGATTATTAGTGTAAATTTTAGTAAAATACAAACCTATTATCACGATATTGGGAACACGTGTCATAAAAAGTCAAAAAAAATCTCACCCTTCGACAATATATTTGGTAAATATTTCCCTGACATAGGCCCTGATGACATAGGCCCTGAGGGAAATTATTTTCCTCAGGGCCTCCTGTGTGGAGTTAATGTAAAAAAAAAAAGTATAAAAGTACCTTTTCGAGAGTAGTGGCTTATGAACCAATAATAATATCCTTGTACAATCTTCAAGTTGAAGTTGTATTTATTACCAAACACCGCGTACATAATGTACCTACGACAAATGTTTGGCGAGCGAAATGCCCGGATAAATTAACTAATACCCATATTCCGAAAGACGCCACGAGCCACGATACGTATATTATAGCTGTGTGTGTGTACGCAGCCCAATGAATTCTCACACACATACTTGCAAAACGTGCATCGCCACATACGTGAACAACGCACTAACCGTTTTCGGAACTGCAACGCACTTTAAAAGTTATGTTTTCAATGATTGAAGCAAATATGGCGGTCGAAAAGAAACATTTTGACAGATTTACACCAAAAAAGTGAATTTTCGAGTACCTACTGTTTTTGTAGCTTGCTGAGATTATTGCAATGCTTCAAGTGTGTCGGTATTCTATATTTAGAGGCATTAATGAAACATTTTGACGGCATTTTCAAAATATATACGTTATTAAACGAGGAGCGTATAGTTTCACTGCCTGTCAACGGGAGATCCTAGCCCGGAATGAGTAAAAAGCTCGAACTGTGTAAGAATTTGGTGTAAAATGAAGTATTTATTTAATTGTTAATATCCACAGATATCATAACGATAATAAGAGGCCGTACTTCTACAGATGTATGTATTATGTACACATTTTTGACTGGTCAGTGGTTGAGTGGGCATAGCACTTGGGTCCCACCCGAGCGTCGCGTGTTCGATTCCTCGGCTGGCCAAGTCCTCCATCACAACACAAGCAACATTTTCGGCTTTCTGTGGTGGTAGTAGGAGATTTTCAAACATTGTTGGGTTATTCGTAACCCGGGAATGTTTGTCTTTCTTTTAAAAAAAAAAAAAAAAAATTTTAAATTAAAAATATTGTGTAAAATCATTATTAATGCGACAATCATAGATTTAAGTTTAAAAAATGGGTTGTATGGTGTATCAATGTTTTTATTTTTCATGGTCGAATGCCTACATCAATTACAAAAAAAAATAAGCAGATTGAAAAATAAAGGTCCATTATTTGGTAACAAAAAATATCAAGTCCGAGAATGACACATGAAAGGTAGTATTAAGCCGTTTTAGAGAGCCGTTTTTCAGAAAATAACCATTCTGCCCCTATAACACACTCTTAATGAGATACACCACAACGTACGAATTGATAATAATATTACTTTATGTTTACATGCTTGTTTACAAGCTGAAGGTGGACATTTTGAAAATTCGTTAAACTTGTAAAAAGCGATGACATTAGTTAAGTGTTTAATTAATTTATAATAATTTTATCGTTAAAGCGTGACTTCAGTTGTTATTTAAGTGCAGCTCTCTTTTAAAATTTGGTTTAAAACATACGATTTTGTATAAACGTCAAATTCTCGGCCAAATCACAAACAAGCAACGTTGCAATAATCGCGCCCGAGTTGCAATGTGGGGTAAGTTCTACCTTACACTAAGGATTATTAGTAAGTATGTCTTTTTGTATGGGAAAAAAAAAGTTGGAATTTCAAAAAAGTTATTAATCTTTTTTTACTCCTACTATAATGTAGAATCACTTCCGAAGTTAATGCACTTTACCCCCGGACACACTGTATATAACTAGCTGACCCTACAAATAAATTGCTGTTCTGCCATATAAATTATTTCTAGTGAATATTTTGGTTGTTAAATTTTTTTTTTTTTTTTACATTAACACCACACAGGAGGCCCTGAGGAAAATAATTTCCCTCAGGGCCTATGTCATCTTTGTAGATGCTGTGTGGAGGGTCTCTTTGAGGAAAGGAAGGAGTGAACATGGGTCTTGAAGAGACCCATGTTGTAGGAGGGAGGAAACACAGAGGCCGGCAAATCGTTCCACAGCCGAGCCGTTGAACTCAAGAACGAGTCATAGAAACGACCCGTTCTCATGTGAGTAATGTCAACCGTGTACAAATGTTGGGCGCGTGTTTGGCGTGTTTCCCGACTATGCACCGGAGCCGAGGGGATCAATGATGCTAGTTCCTCGGAGCATCTTCCATTGTAATACCGGTAGAACAAGGACAGCATTCCCACCTGACGCCTATGCTCTAAAGATTGCAGTCCGTCTGTTAGGATGGGAGAATCTATCAAACGGACCGCCCGTTTCTGCACAGAGTCAAGGGTTTTTTTTAGGTATTTTGGAGCTCCAGACCAGAGGTGGCTGCCAAATTCAACCGTGGGGCGCACTTGCGATTTGTACAGGGTTAGCAGTTGGGTACTATTAAAGTATCTGCGGGCCCTGTACAGTACGCCCAGTTTCTGAGAGGCTAACTTAACTCTGGTTTCGATGGAGCCCCCGTACCTGAGCTGGTCACTTAGAGTTACACCAAGCATATCAATGGAGGTCCTGTTCGGAAGGTTGCTTCCGTTGAAGGAGACTAGATTTTCATTTCGATCCCTTTTAGACGTTATCAAACATGATTGGGTCTTTGAAACATTAAATTCGACGAGGTTATTCTTACCCCAAGAGAAAATACTCTCGAGGTAACCGTCCATTCTTTGCTTCAAAGCCCTCCGAGCTATTGGAGTTTGTGTGCCCTTTGGGGGCTTGTCAAACAAAAAGCTATCATAGACTGTACTGTCATCCGCGTAACAATGAATCGGTGCACATGACAAGAGGTCATTGATGTGCAACAGAAACAAAGTCGGTGACAGAACCGATCCCTGTGGGACGCCAGCATTTATCGAATGCGAAGAAGAGGTGAAACCGTCAGCAACCACCTGAATCGACCTCTCCCTCAAAAAGTCGGCAATCCACTTACACAAGGATGCGGGAAGTCCGTAAGAAAGCAGTTTGTTGACAAGCCCACGGTGCCAAACCCGGTCAAAGGCCTTGCAAATATCCAGTGCAACCGTTTGGGTCTCACCAAAACGTTCCAGGCACCGCCCCCAAACATGCGTCACATACGCGAGAAGATCACCGCACGAGCGGTTCCGCCGGAATCCGTATTGACGGTCGTTAATAATTTTGTTCTTCTCGAGGTATGTGAGCAGTTTGTCGTTGATCACACGTTCCATTACCTTAGACAGAACTGATGTGATCGCTATGGGGCGGTAGTTGGCTGGGTTGGAGCGGTCACCCTTCTTTGGAATAGGGTGAATGATCGCTTTTTTCCAACCAGAGGGCACAGAACCAGACTTCAGGGACATTTTGAAAAGCTTCGTCAAAATTGGAGCTATTTCTGCAGCGCACCTCTGCAATACCAGGGCAGGTATTCCGTCAGGCCCACTAGCTTTATTAATATCAAGCCCTCGTAAGACTTGGAGTACATCCCGATGCCGGATCCTCAGCTTTTTCATATGAAAACCGCAGTGAGGAACCGACGGCGGGGTAGCACCTTGATCATCGAGGGTCGAGTTTTCCGCGAACATTTTGCCTAATAAGTTAGCCTTTTCGGCGGCGGTATTTGCTAGAGAGCCGTCAGGTCTGGTAAGAGGTGGCAGACTGGATTTGCAGAAATTGCGACCTATTGAGCCCGCAAGCGACCAGAACGCTCTGCTGCCGTGCGGGCAGGCAGCCAGCTTTCTACTGATCTGCAGGTCGTGCTCGAATTTAGACCTATTAATGATCCTCTTGCTTTCCTTTGCCATTTTGTTATATTCTGTTCTGTTTTCGGACGTTCGAGATGTGTTGTAGGCTCGGTAAGCCGCGTTTTTTCGTCGCACTGCTTCAGAGCATTGTCGACTGAACCACGGCTTTGAGCCCACACCAGTTTCTTTAACAGTGGATTGGATGAAGCCATCCATCGCGGATGTGATGACTTCACCAATTTCCTGGGCACATCTTGAGGGATCCGAGGTCCGAAAACAGACAGCTGACCACGGGAAAGCATTAAAATGTGCCCGCAGACCAAACCAATCTGCTGATCTATAGTGCCACACTTTTCTCTTCAGCCGCTCGTTTGGCGGTCTGAAGGTTACGGGGATTGACGTCGTCACCAGGCAGTGGTCGGACGATCCTAAAGGCGCTGTGACGTCAATCTTGTAGCCGTGTGGCACAGTGGTTAAAAACAAATCTAACAGATTGGAGCGGTGAGTCTGGACATCAGGAACCCTTGTCGGCCCCTGAACCATTTGCTCCAGTCCATGGCAGAGGGCAAAGGATTCCGCCTCTCGTCCAGCCGAGTCCGTTGGTCCTGAGAACTTTAACCAAGGTTCGTTATGAACATTGAAGTCCCCCAGGACCAGAAACTCTGCCGTAGGGAAGCGGGGCAAGAGGTCATCAATAGTATTACTTAGATGTTTGAAGAGTTCGGACGTATCTGAAACGCTAAGGTTCGGTGAGCGGTATAGACACGCGTAAAATCTTACCGTACTGGCAAGATTGACACGCACCCACATTACGTCGAATCTGGAGTTCTCCAGATTCAACAGTCGCACACAGTTGACGTCAGCTCGGCTGAAGAGACAGACACCTCCTTTGGGTCTGAATTTGCCAACGAGGGTGAAGCCCGGGCAATCCAGATAGGTGGCGTCTGTAGGCTCGGCTATCTGCGTTTCGGAAAGGAAGAGAAGGTTAGGGCGTTGGGAGAGAAGGTGTTGGTGGACGAAGTTTAAGTTTTTGTGCAGGCCGCGAATGTTGGTGAAATTCACCAACAGCTTTGGCCTGCACCGGGGACTCCTGCTTCTCGCCGTTGTGATAGTGATATTACTGTTGTTTGTGCAATTCATGATTTTATATGGTTTTTTTTTTTTTTTTTTTTGGGGTTATTAGAAGAAAGGAAGGTCCGGGAAGGAAAAGGTATGAGGGATGGGTAGGAAAGCTGGGGATCAGAGTGTACAGGAGTGACGGACGTATGAATCCAACCCACCCACTGCGGTGCAAGGCGATGGGCTGGGAGAGTCCGGCTGGAGAGGTCACCCAATGCGCCCCAAACGCTACTGCTGGGTCCCCTCCGGTCACGAACCGGCACAACAGCAGCGGCAGGGTTTTAGCACTCGTTGATGGGGCAGCCCACCCTCAGTCGTGAGCCTGAGGGTCGGGCCCCTGTACTACCGAGCGACCCGGACAACGGTAACCGGTTGTAAAGGGTCTCCCTCAACCAGCATCTCCCAATCCGGCCCGCCACGCAGAAGGTGGGCCGACGCACTCGCCATCAAGACCCAGACAAACATTACCCCATGAACCCGGGCACCCGTGCTAAGTCACCAAACGCGGCGAACCACTTGGGGTGACCTGTGGCAGAGGTGTTGGTCATCCAATAAATGGTTCCCAGGGCGGCGGTACCCATACCCGCCTACCAAATTAAAAATGACAAGTAAGTGTGTGGGGATAGGATCTATGACAGAAAGAGGAATGGAGCCCTGTATACGATGACCGCCGATAAAAGCAAAAAAACACCAACTAAAGTAGGAAAATGAAATAAAGAAAATCAATATGAATTTCAAAGAGCAATTGAGTGTACCATATTTTCTGTCAGTCCGTCTTTAGCCAACACAAAAAAGCTCGATGGTTTGCCCACGCGAGAACATGATGCCAAATGAAATATCAAAATGACGGGACGCTTCTCGTGAATGTCTTGCGCGTGTGTGGATGAAAGTCCGATGAGGCAGAAAGTTGAACGTAGCGCCATCTGTCACTCAACAACATACATAATTTCATTCTGTTTGAAATACGAAAGACGGTTAAATTTGTTCATACAAAAATACTAAAATCGCTATTAAAAAATGGGAGGGTGGGGGTAGGAGGGTTAAAATTTGGGGTTATAGTTATTTTTTGATGACAAATAAAAAAAAAGTTTAAAAAAAGCAAAAAAAGTTAAAAAAAAGTTTTTTTTCTGGGAAGGGGACACCCTAATCACCTAGCGGTATAAAATATACTTAAAAACCTATTCTCATACCTACCAAATATACATACAAAAATTCATAAAAATCGGTCGAGCTGTTTCGGAGGAGTACAAACACTGTGACACGAGATTTTTATATATAAGATAATAAGAACACGTTGTATACTATAGGACACATTGCCAAGAAGAGGGTTAAGAAGTTTGTTTTTTCCGGTTCCTTGGAAAAATTCTTAAGAGGGTTTCACTGTATCAGTGCAACGGCTTAAGTCAACGAAATATTCATTTTGATTAGATTCGCTCTCTGGCTTTTGTCCAATTGACCGATGTCAGCACCTTTTTTTATCATCTGTTTCACTATATCTGGTTTTTTGGCCTTTACGGCGTAGTGAAGAATACATATGCCGTTATTGGAAGCCATAACATCGGCTCCAAAGTTCAGCAGTTGTTGAACCATATCCCATTTTCCTGCTCTGGTGGCTCTCTGCAAGGCCGCCATTCCGTTCCAATCGGCTGAGTTGATTTCTGCTCCTTGTGCCACCAGATATTTCGCCTCCTGAAAAATAATTAAAAGAAAACATATAATAAAGTGCAGATTATCTTTGTCAAACTTAGGTTCGGTCATAACTTAGGCCTATGGCACCAAACGGACTGAAATTTTGGATTCTTACTAAGAATTATGGCCTGTACACGAATCAATCAAAAAATATCTCAAAAAAATGTTAAAATTCTTCATACAAAATCTTCATCGTTTCATGGGCACTTTGTCAAACTTAGGTTCGGTCATAACTTAGGCCCTATGGCATCGAACGGACTGAAATTTTGGATCCTTACTAAGATTTATGGTCTGTACACGAATCAATCAAAAAATATCTCAAAAAAATGTTAAAATTCTTCATACAAAATCTTCATCGTTTCATGGGCACTTTGTCAAACTTAGGTTCGGTCATAACTTAGGCCCTATGGCATCGAACGGACAGAAATTTTGGATTCTTACTAAGAATTACGGTCTGTACACGAATCAATCAAAGAATATCTCAAAAAAATGTTAAAATTCTTCATACAAAATCTTCATCGTTTCATGGGCACTTTGTCAAACTTAGGTTCGGTCATAACTTAGGCCCTATGGCATCGAACGGACTGAAATTTTGGATTCTTACTAAGAATTATGGTCGGTACAGGAATCAATCAAAAAATCTTTGGGAAAAACAAAAAGCAAACAATTTAGCCTCAGATGTTAAGTTTAGTACAATTTTCAGTTATGAATGAGTATTTATCTTTTTATGTTACAATAATGTATAATTGTAGCGCCCAGTATTTTGTCCGACGGATCCGAATACTTTCTCCCTCACACGCCGCGCTACCTGATCGAAAGGACACCCCATCGGCTGTAGCCACCCCCATCCCCCGCGCCAGCCGGACGCTGCAGCCCCGGCACTAAGGGGTATATAAGGGCGTACTGACCGATCTCAAGTCAGTGTAGCCGGACTCCGGGTAAACCAAGCAACAGCATCCTAGTGGTCAGTGCTAAGTTAACCAACCGGTACCAAGTCGAGAGATCCCGCTGGGTCCTCCTTGGGAATCACAGTAACAGTGGACATTACTTACCGGGCACCGTTTGCCCAACTAAGAGACCGCGGGTCCTATGTTGGAGTGTGTACCTAAATACGCTAAGTGCTGAGTGAGGACAATCGTAACCTTTCTTTAAACTCTCAGTGATTATATCGTGTGCTAAACTGTTCTGTACCTACTCTTTACTAAAATTATAAGTTATGAACCCTGTATAAGTTAAATAAATTGCCATTGTGAATGTCGACTATCTCTTATATTAATACCCCGCCACATAATTTAATTTTTCACAAATAAATATCTGCAATATTATTATTTATTATTAATTTCAGAGTTGTTCCAAAACTGAACACATGTACCTGATGGGTTAAAATGTATTATTGGTCGGCGAGACAAAATGAAAAAATTTACAAAATGGAGGTGAAATCACCCATACATTTTAACGCTGCATAGAACTTAAAATATGTAAAAAATGATGCATACCTCCCAGCTGCTTGCCTTTATCGCAATCTGCAAAGAGCTCATTTCATAGCGGTCCTTCAGGTTGATGTCCGCTTCCTTCTCCAGGAGGAACTTTAACACCGTCAGTCTCTTCTTACGTGCAGCCCATGACAAGGCGCTCATCCCAAACTTGTCTTTTTCGTTAATATCTGCATCCTTCTCCAACAAGAACTCGACCACTTCCACATGTCCCTCTTTGGCTGCGTGCTGTAATGGCGTAATCCGGTTGACGTCGGAGATTTTTAACAAATCGGGCTTCAGATTGTATAGATACTTCACAATGTCACAATGGCCGTTCTTTGCAGCCCAAGCTAAAGCTGTCTTGTTGTAAAGATCACAATGCGTGATGTCCGCACCACGCGAAATGAGAAACTTGACGGTTTGCAAGTTTGCTGCGTGCAATAGTGGGGTCATGGCGTTGGAATCAAGTGCATCAATATCTGCGTGTTTTTGCTGCAGATATTGAACTATGTCAAACTGTGCAGATTTGGTAGATTTGGCTGCTATGTGCAATGCTGTGGCTCCCTTGATCTCTCCCGTCTGATCAACCGATGCAGCCAAAAGGAGGCGTAGTTCTGCAGGGTCTTCCATTTTGTGCAATGCTTTTTGAAGAGTTGGAAGTTCGCCACTTTCAGTGGCGTCGAGGATTGACTTTATTAAATCCCATCTTTTTTGCACAAAGCTAGGCTCAAGTTTCCAACAGCCCTTTGTTGCCAACGTGAATGTAATAATAAATTCGATGTGCGGGCACGATTCTTTGTTTTTAAGAGATTTGAAAACCGTTGAAAGAATAATGTTTTTTTGAGAATCTTTATCCACGTGCATTAACAATTTTTTGATGGATATGACTGATTTATTCTTGGCTGCAAGGGCCAACGCGGTGTCGCCTTTAAGATCGTGGGCTGTCACGAAGGTGGTATAATCTTCGAATGGTGGGCTTTGCTCAAAACTGTCGAGCAAATAATCGATAATGGAATATCTATTTTCTTTGACTGCAACGTGCAAAGCTGTCTGGTGATCATCGAGGTTGAAAAACTGCTTTTTCTTTTCCCTCCATAAGTGTGCGACTTGTGAGCGATTGTTCCACAGGGCAGGAGAAAACTTTCGCAGCTGGTCATCGACAAACTGTCGGCAGACCTTGTAGTCCACCTCCAGGAGAAGTTTGAACAGGAAAAACTCCTCCGTGGAGGGGTACTTGTGGTGGCGTCCGTGGGGCTTGCCCAACCAGTAGACCAGCAACTCGGCCATGAAGTATTCCGCGAAGGTTCTATGAGTGAACTCGACTGTCCCATCGCCTCCGGACTGAATAAGACCCACTCTGTTCAACTCGATGATCTCTTCATCCTTCGGTATGGTTCCCAGGAAACGTGTGGCCAGATCCGGAAAAAGCTGCCTGAATGCGAGCGCGCGGTGCTTCTTTGTCAACCCATGCTGCAAACATCCTCTATTCACTTTGTTTAGCCCGACCGAGAAACCGGACTTGTCTTTTAAATAGATGTCGTACTTGGTGTTGATGAATATCTCGTAAAGATCAAACACATTGTTGAACGGAAGAGCGATGTCTCGGTAGACGGCACTCTCTACGCACAGCCGAACCTGCTCGAGAGAAACCTCGGCCATCATACGCATCTGCAGCGGGATGCCCATGAAGCTGGAAATATCCTCGCCCAGGATGTCTGCGGCCTTCTGGTGCCAGCTGTTTGCGCACTCTTGCAAAGTGTTGTCTCGCTCTCTGGTGACTTCTGGCTGCAATGGTAGATGGCAACGCCAGAACTTCACAACAAACGCCTTCTGCTGTTCAACGTCCACCTTCTTGAATCTGGTCTCGAACACCGACAGTTCATTTTCCAGCAATTGGCTGGGATACTTCCTTGTGGTAACAAGAATGTTCGCCTTCGTATTATTGTTCAAGAACCTCAAAAGTCTGATTACCTTTTCCTGCGCGCATTTTTTGATAATCTCTCCGGAGTGTATTATTTCTTGGATTTCATCGAATCCGTCGAAAAGGAGGTAGATTTGCATGGAGGTGTCAGTCTGAAGGCAATACTGCAGCAGATTTCGTTCGGTGCCATCGCCGCAGGTGCTCTCGGTTAACAGAAAGTCGACAGCGTTGTCGATGGCGACGTCGTAAGGAAGTTTGCTGATGGGTTTTTGGAAGTGCTTAAAGTCTATTCGGATGATCCAGGAGGACTTGATGAGACCAGACACCCTGGTGAGACTAGTGGACTTGCCCATACCGGGCTCGTCAGCAAGGATGACCAGCTTGCTGCTGCCGTTGCACAGTTGCTCCTCACTCACGACTTGTTTCTCGTTGTGCTTCAAGCAATTTCTGAGGCCGTCCAGAGATCCCACTGAATGTTGCCACACGATATCTCTTTCCTCAACCATAAAAAAGTGAATGTTTTTACCATAATTTTCATTAACGAGAGCGTCATCTTCATCCTTCGACAATGTTGTATAAGTATTCTTAAAGAATTCTTTGTCATTCTTTATATCAAGCGATTGCATCAGTGATTCCTTGTTTTCAAATTTCTGAAACACGAACAGATCTTTGCTGTTCTTGAATTTTGAGATCCGTGTGTTGTCGATGAACACCCGCTTAGTGAAATGTCTCTGAATATAGAAGCCGGGGTCGTAGATCTGCTTCCAGTGGAGAAGTCCAGCTGGTCTGTCTAGTCTGTGAAGCCAGTTAACCACATGGTCGGGAAACTGGCGAGCCAGCTTCTTGAACGATTGTTCCCCATCGTCTGAATATGTTGGGATTCGTACTATCTCTACCTTACTGATTCCCGCGTCCAAGATCTCCTTCCAGCCAGATTCGGAGGCCTGGTTGTCACTGACACCGCTGATGACGAAATATGGACGCCTAGAAGCATTCTCGTCCAAGTTGGAGAAATGCATGCGTAGTTGTCGGAGACTGGTAACCTTGTTTACAGGAGTGGTATAGGCTACCTCTATATCAGATAAAGTGGGGAGCTCCTTGCCTAAATGCAGCACAGTGCTTGTGGCCGTGACAAACTGCTTCAGCTTCTCAGAATCTATCAATCTGTTGAAGGTTGCGATGGAAGAAGCGTTGTCAAAGTTATGGATACCTACTAACTCTGCCAAACTAATCTCGGTCCCTTGCAGGGAGATGGTCTTCATTTCCAACAATTTCTTCTGCGCATCCATCGTGAGATCAGTGATGTTTACCTCAACCGCGGAGTGTTCAGTGGATATTCTCTCAGGCAATTTTATTGTATGTGGGGAGATCAATACAATTTTTTTGCCATCTGTCTGTTCCAATTTCTTAAACACCGAATCGAGAAACTCACGATCAGAGTCTCTGATCTCGGGATCACCTTCAAATTTGTATTCTATAACCAGCAGATTATCGAAGGACGTGTCGGATTGTAGAATACCTTCAATGTTCGCTGAATTGTTCAGTTCTCGCAACTGCCTCCATTCCAGGAAAGTGTGACACCTGTCCTTTAAGTACTTTTGAAGATGCGGGTCAGTCTGGTTGTTGTTGTCAACCTTAATCTGTTTGAAGATGTTGAGGAGTTTGATGACTTGGAACTTGGTGTCTTTGGCCTGGATGAAGAGGATATGCTTGGAGCGAGACATTAGGAAGCCCTTCAGCTCTACGCTGTCTTGGAAGTCCACCTGGCTCTCGGGCAAGGAGATGAGGTAGTTCTGTGACGGTCCCCTGTAGGTGGACTCGACAGCCGAGGGTAAGTCGGCCTTTTGCACCGCTATGGTTTTATACACATCTTCAGAAAAATGACGAATCAGCTGCTTACAATGCCCGATGACTTTGTGCAAGGTCTTTTCATCATTACACTTTAAAGTGTTCCTCGCTTTGTCGATGGTAAAAGGGGGTAGTAGATCGTTGCAATGTTCGAAACCAAATACTTTGGCCAGTTTATCCAGGTGGTCTGGATTAAATTTGGTTGCTAACAGCTCTAACCAAGCTTCCAGCAAATTCTGCTCTTCTAGGGATAAGATCTGAAGGTCACACGTTTTGCTGTCGAAGGGTATGGTAGTGTAATAGTCGTCTTCTTTGGATTGCGGATGATACTTGTTCTCTGGGTTGGCTCCAAGGAAGAACTCATCATGTTCTGACCCCGACCGCAGAATTCCTGAGCGCGGCCAGTTAACAACCTTCTCAATGGTCGGAGTTCCTTCTAAAGTTTTCAGCATTTCCTTCATGCTGTGTGCTTTCAAGTTATAGAATGGAGTTTTACTAAACCAGTAGTTTATGCCTGAAAGGTCTGTGACGATGCGATAGAGGGCTCCCAGGTGCAGGTTGCATCCGTTGATCTTGTTGGGGGCGGACAGGTAGCAGGTGATGTCCAGACGGTCCAGAACGATGGAACGGTCGTACCGAAAATCTGCGCTTTCCCTCAATTTGGTAATCATAGCTTTGCAGCCTGGGTTGTCAAACGCTAACGTGTGAGCGTGAAATTGTTCTTGGTCATTTTTCAACTTAACGAAGTTCTCGCAGTCTTTCTGGAGGTATTTGGCGGTGAACGCGGAAACTTGCGCGAGCCAGCCACCCAATGAATGTCCCGTCAGAGAAAGTTGGAAATGTCTGTGGTTCATTTTGTTGGCTTCGCTCAAAGCTTTGCAGATAATGGCGGTGAACGTGACGGCTGAATTCATTCTAGGAGTGTTCTTGTTCCAAAAGACTCCTATAAAATTGGTAAACCACGAGCCAATGTTTAGCATTATGGTTCCCCTGTGAGCTATCACAACTTGCTGGTGTTCGGAGTTCAAGAAAGCAGCTCCAAAATAACCATTCCACCACCCGGAGTTACTGGCCGTGGTCAAAAGCACCCACCCTTTTGGCAAATCCAGAGATTTTTCATACTCCGCATGGCTTTGATTTCCTCTTTCGGAGTAAACTAAAAGAGCAAAACGCGCCATCATTTTACTGGCAGGAAAAGGTTCGAGCTGCAATATTTCAGCTCTGGATTGAGAGGAGTTATCGCACGCTATCAGCAAGTTATCAAACGTCTCATTACTAAGCCGTAAATCTTTATCAACTGTTAAATTCGCAGACAACGGTTTTTTGAGGCCTTCGTCAACATTGATCCCATCCTGAGTCATATCCGTATTAATGATCACATCTGTATTGCCAGATGATCGATTTAGGTGTTCGAGCGAGCCCGGCTTTGCAAGGTCCACAGCAGTGAAACCCGCTCGGTTCTTGATATCTTTTCTAATTCTGTTAACCGACAAAAGATATCTGACGACCTGCTGATATCGTTTCTCGGTTGCGATATGCAGAACAGTGTTTCCTTTCTTGTTTTGTGTGTTGATGTCTGCTCCATCTAGCAGACACTTCTTTAATCCGGCGATGATGGTTTCTTCGAGATTCGTTTGTCGTAAAACCTTAAATAGTTCATAGTTTAGAAGTGCATAATCTCTGTCTTCTTCCGATCCCGAAGAATTTCGACGATGCTCCATTTTAAATTTTTTTTAATAAAGTCGATACACTATTTTCACTTTGATATTTTTTTTATCTTCCTTTTTAAAATAGTCTGTTTGCTTTTTGCAAGTACGTCACAATCGTCTTCTAGAAGTTTTGCGGATGAAACTGAATATCTGGAAAAAAGAAAAAAATAAGTTATTTGCCCATAGTTTACATATTTTTTTATGAATAAAGGAATACATTTTTTTTAATATAATTAAATAGTGTCTGATGAATATATCCGATTTTATTCATATAGAACTACTATTAAATTTTTATAATGAATATTCGGTGACCGGCCAAGTCAGAATGAAACCAACTCAGAAGCACCTCAGAAAGGTCATTAAGAGTGATGATAAAAAAATATTTTAAAAAATGGTTAAATAGGTTAAGTTAGGTTAGGGTTACCGGCTATTTTGAAATTAATGAATGTATAGAATACGGGAGGGAGGAGGGGAACTCGGTAATGGAATTCGCTGGAGGGGGAAGGCAGTGGCGTAGCGTGGGGGGGGCGGCCCGCCCCGGGCGGCACTTTTAAGGGGGGCGGCAAATTTTCAAAATAGATAATAATGTTAACTTGGAAAAATTTAAACCATTTCAAATCATTATTTGAAAATGTTCTGTGATACTTTCGTTTACGAATCCAACTCTTTTTTTAATTATTTATTAAAAATATCTATAATTATATTATTTAAGCAGCAAATTTCGCAATTCGTAGGAAAACCGCACGCATATTATGAGAGTAATTCTAATTAATGCTGATAACTCGCAAACAGATTCACTCTTAATTAATAATTCTCTTTTGTGTTCAGAATGTATTCATGAATGAATTTCAGTTGTGTATTCATCTGCTGATACATTTCGAAAGAGACCATTATTTTATTCGAAGTGCATTTAAAAAATTCTAGTTGCAGACTATTTATGTGCTGCCAGAATCAAAGAGAAACCATCTTCATATTCTGAGTGTAGTTTCAATTCGCCAAATACAGATTTAATTTAACCCGTCTAATCACAGGAGACGCAAATTGTCCCACACATTTCATTTTAAAATAGAACTGTGAAATTATGCCCCATACATTTATAGTCCAGTAACTTTGTCGCCTGAATGTATGGGGTAGTATGCGTTAAATCCGGTAGTTCTGATTTTTTGCAGACTTGTTTATGATGTTGGCCTAATAAATAATCCAAGTTTTCGACCTCGAGTGCCGACCGCAACTTTGTCAAAAATCGAAAAAACCGCAAAAAAATCGTTATTTTTTCAAATTTTGGCGATTATAAACCTAAAGGACTAGTTTTTGAAAAAAAAATTCTATGACGTTTTTAAAGTAGACTAAATTTTATACAATATGATACTAGAACTGTCTCTGTAGCCCCAATATTTTTCGAGATTAAGCCTTTCAAAGTTTGTGACCTCGAGCGCAAACCGCGAAAAAAACGTTTTTTTTTTCAAATTTCGGCGATTATAACCCTAAAGGACTGGTTTTTAAAAAAACTTTCATAAAATGTTTTTAAAGTAGACTAAATTTGCTACAATATGATACTAGAATTATCTCTTTAGACCTATAGTTTCCGAGATTAAGCCTTTCAAAATTTATAATTTTTTTCGAACTTCGCAATTTTTTGCAATATTTTAGACGTCACTCGAATAACTCTAGCGGGATGAAGTTTCAATTACCTCCGACGTGTGAAGTCACGAATGCGACCCGACTGTAACACGTTTTTAACCCGAGGACGTGGTATGACTGGCAGTGTACTCTCTCGATGGACATTAGGCATGGTGTATCTACATAATATCTGCCATGAAGTGGAAACATACTGTGACTTTACTACTGCAACAACTGAACAACATGTTGACATGCGACCATCTCGTGTCATACTGAAAGATACTGAAAAACTCTGTAGATGGTTTGCACAGCACCCTCCATTCCTTACAGAATATTTCATCATGTCCATCAGCAGTGGCCTGGTTGGAGAATCTAGTGTCAACAGCCACATAGCACTAGAGATAGGGAGAGAATCGATGCTAAAGATGGTTGGCCAGAACTTCCAGGAAGTGAAATTCAAACTTAAAAAAAATGTGGTGTCCCTTTCTTCAGCTGTACAAACTGTTACTGTTGGCAATAAACAGGTAACTTTTGACCCTCTAACACTGTTTCACAGGTTGTGTATCTTAAAACAATCGGACGAAGAATTGCGAGAGTTTTTCACTTACGAACTGTCACCAATCTCAATGTCATTGTTCTCTGAAGAGGGGATGAGAAAGGGTACAAAATCCATCTTGTATTCTGTATTTGAACCTGTAACCTTAAATGAGAAGCAATGGTTAACGAATTTTGTAGTAGTGGATGGAGAGCATATACTTCACAAAGTTGTGTGGCCTCGAAGCTCATCATTTGGTGCGATAGCTGACAGATACATACAGTATATTACTGCCCACTATGGCTCAAATGTGGCTGTAGTTTTCGATGGGTACCCAGTAGATGCTGTACAGAAAAACACAAAGAGCTCAGAGCGTCTTCAAAGAGCCAAGTTACACTCATCGCGAGAGATAATCGTTGATGAGAAAACCGTGGCACAGGTTCCTCAACAGAAATTCTTGTCAAATGACAAAAACAAGATTTATTTCATAAAACTGCTGACAACAAAAATGACACAGCTATCACAACTTTTAAGTACTCCAAGCAGAGGAAGATGCTGATAGGATAATCATCACTACAGCTGTAACTGCTGCCTCTACCTATGATATAGTGGTAGTCGTTGGTGAGGTCGTTGACTTGCTGATCATCCTTACTGCGATCTCAAACCAACGTGAAATTTTTTACGATAAATGTGGAAGAGGCAAAGCATCAGATGTTATGTATTCCAGCATCGCTTCTTCAAAATCCTCTTTGAAAACAGAGGTTTTCCTCTTCATCCATGCTTTTAGTGGTTGTGACTCGATATCCTGCTTCTTTGGCTTAGGGAAGATACAAATGATGTCCATAGTCGAAAAAAATCCGGACGTTGAGAAGCAAGCTGCGATTTTTCTCGACACCAATTCTACACCTGACGATATAGCAGCAGCAGGAGAACGAGTCATAATTGCTCTATACGGAGGCAACCCCAACACCCATAACCTTGACGAACTGCGGTACCAACTATTCGCCAGGGCGCCGAAAACCAGCTTCAATCTAGCCAGGTTACCTCCTACACGAGACTGCTCGATTTCACTCCTCGCGGACAGACCATCAGGTAAAAATTTGTCCTTGCATCAGTTACATATCATTCATCATTTTCTATTCTCACGTACAATCTTCTTACAGGTTCCGGCGTGGTTGGGAGTCACACTGAACCCTCTCTCCTGGGGGTGGATATCCACGCCACAAGGCCTCAACCCCAAAATGATGACCAGAGATGCAGCCCCACAACACCTCTTGTGGATGATTTCTTGCGGCTGCACGAAGAGTTGTGGGAACGCGTGTAGCTGCAAGGAAGGCAGGATTAAAATGCTCATAAGTCTGCAGGCACTGTAGCGGGGCCTCTTATGACAATATACCTGATGTTGAAGTAATAGATATCCCAGAAGGCGACGATCTGTCCGATGTCGAAATGGAGGATGACTTGTGGGCACAAGACGTCAAAGATACATCACCATCTCCTGATGGGGATATGCCATCTCAATACGTCGATCCAGATACGGACGAACCTCAACCGGGACCTTCCAAGAGGGCTGAATTAATTTAATTTTTTATTTTGAATATTACTCAGTTTCCTAACAAATAAACTTATTAACTTTTGTTGTACTTATCTTTTTTAAATAAATAAAAAAAATAAAAAGAAAATACTTTTGTTTTTCATCTTTTTACTTCATTATTCGTAGCTTAGCTTAAAAATCATCATCCCATCATAAAAGTACAGGGCTTCGATAGTATAATCAGGGTCAAAATTCATTCAGTACGACAGAATTGCAAAAAATTGCAAAGTTCGAAAAAAATGTTAAACTTTGAAAGGCTTAATCTCAGAAACTATTGGGTCTATAAAGACAGTTCTGGTATCATATTATAGCAAATTTAGTCTACTTTACAAACGTTTTAGAAAAGTTTTTTCAAAAACTAGTCCTTTAGGGTTATAATCGCCGAAATTTGAAAAAAAAAAACGATTTTTTCGCGGTTTGCGCTCGAGGTCACAAACTTTGAAAGTCTTAATCTCGGAAACTATTGGGTCTATAGAGACAGTTCTAATATTATTTTGTAGCAAATTTAGTTTACTTTAAAAACGTCATAAAATTTTTTTTTCAAAAACTAGTCCTTTAGGGTTATAATCGCCAAAATTTGAAAAAATAACGATTTTTTCGCGGTTTTTTCTGTACTTTTTATTTATAATTTTAATTATGTGAAAATCTGTCATTGGATATTATGTATATTATTAATGTTATTATTATAAGTGTAAAATATCTGTTGATTTTCCATAATAAATAAAATTAAAATAAAATAAAATAATAGCATAACACGTAGAATTTGAGTCAATAATAAGTAATACTCAAAATGCAACTAAATCATAAAGATGCAAGTCCTTGAATATCTTTCTGCTTCTAAGATAGTTGTTGCATCAGAGGTAGTTGCATCCGTATACATTTGTGAAAATCCTATCTTTCCGTCACTTATAAACATGATAATTTACTTCAAGTCTGCATCAAAAATTCATTTCTTCAAATTTTGGACTTGCATCCGTATGCTTCTCGGGTACAGAAATATCTTTGGCCATACAGTTTTGTGAGTCATCTAAATGGAGGCGTCTACTAATATCTACAGGAATTCCAAAAACTGAAAAAATCGAACTAATATCTATGAGAATCAAAGTGTTGACGAATATCTACAGCTCAAACTGTTGACTAATATCTATGAGAACAAAAGTGTTGACGAATATCTACAGCACTGGCAGAGGTTGGATTTGCAATTGTGTATAGCATATTGGAATAACGTAATATTGCGTATGCAGTTTAAAAAACTTAATTTATGTAAGTATGTATGTAAAAATCCCTAATATCGGACTATTGGACACATTTAGCTGATTAGTCCAACCTATGCTCTGTAGATATTAGTTCAACCAAAGCTCTGTAGATATTAATCAACACTCTGAAGTTCGTAGATATTAGTTCAACATATGAGCTGTAGATATTCGTCAGACATACAGGCTGTAGATATTAGTATCTGGAGTCATCTAGATTGTTGTGTCTAGAGTGTGGTGGGGACTTTGAGGTGATACAATAAAACTAGAAGCGTGTTATACCAATATGACACCAATACACATAAATGTTGTTATACTACACAAATCGAGTCGCCGTGCGCCGTCGCCTTGGTCGCCTTGGTCGCCGTGACCTTTCCCAAGGGCGCGGATGTACCTACTCGCTTCTCATTAGTAAACAGTGTTCCTGCATTGTGCATATTTAAGATCGGTGTTAACAGTTTAGGTGTTGTCGGGACGTTTTAGGTTTTGTTCTGATATTTTAGGTTTTTATTTATTTATTTATTTAATACAAACGGCATAAGTATGCCATAAACATTAATTACATGTCACAAATTCATATTCAAAATATTAGTAATGGTAAAACAGTGTATGTATAACAGTTAATTGTGACGATACATTGGGAAGTGACACCAGAGATACATTTACATGCAAAAATCCATAATACAAATAAAATTAATAGTGATTAAAAAAATATGATAGCATAGCCTTCTTGTACCTATGTTCCGTGCAGTTAAATAGATCTATCACATCTGCATATCTATTAGTAACTTCATGCAACCTAGGTAAAAGTGAGTGTTTCGTATACTCAGTCCGATTATTGTTACATTTAAAAAGGATTTTAGAACGAGTGGTTCTCGTGGGAATATGAAATTCAATGAGCTTAGTTAGATCAGGACTGTCTATTCTACCATTTACAATTTTGAACATTAATATTAAGTCGGATATAATTCTTCGATCTGACAGTCTTAGTAAATTTAATTCTTTCATCAAGTAATTATAATTTATGTTTTCAATGGGAATACCGAGGTTAAAATTAATGTATCTTAAGAATTTGTGTTGAATTTTTTCGATTGAATCTGAATGTATTTTAAAATGGGGGGACCAGATCGAGGAGTTATATTCGACTTGACTACGTACTAAGGATGTATACAAAATTTTTAAAGTTGAAATATTCTTGAAACCTCTGGAATTTCTAAGAACGAAGCCAAGCATTTTGATACCTTTATTATAGATTGAGTTTATATGGGATATAAAGTTTAATTTAGAGTCGAAAGTTATGCCCAAGTCATTAATTTCTTCGACAGAGGTAAGGGTAGAGTTGTTAAGTTCATAAGGATGAATAATTTTGTCGGGACGTTTTAGGTATTTCGAGATATTTTAGGTTTTATCTGGACACTTGTTTTTTCCGGGACATTTTAGATTGTGTCGGACCATTTTTGGTTTTTTCGGTAAATTTTAGGTCTTATTAGGAAATTTTAGTATTTGTTTTGACATTTTAGGTTTATCGGGGCACTTTACGTTCGGTCGGGACATTTTACGTTTTGTCCAGACATTTTAGCTTTTGTTCTGATATTTAAGGTTTTATTGTGACAATTTAGACTTTTTCGGGACACTTTAGATTCATTCGTGACATTTTGGGGTTTGTTGGGACATTTTAGGTGTTGTTGGGACAATTTAGACTTTTTCGGGACACTTTAGATTCATTCGGGTACATTTTAGTAATTGTCAACAGTGTACAATTTAGATTTATTCGGGACATTTTATTTATTTATTTCAACGCCATAAAATGGCTATTACAATCCGGTGATACATGGTACATGATACACTCGGGACATTTTAAGCTTTGCCAGACTATTTTATGTTTTGCCGAAACCTTTATAAGTTTTGTCGGGAGCCTTTAAAGTTTTGTCGGATCATGTTAGGTTTTGTCGGGATATTTTGTATATTTGTGACGGGCCCGATATATCGGTACAGGTTCCATGCCAACTGAGAATAAAGTCAACTCAACATCTCCTTGAGAAGTCATTAAAAACTATGAAAAAATAATATTAAATTAGCCGATAACCCTAACCTACCCTAACCTACCCTAACCTATTTAACCAATTTTTTTTTTAATCTAAATGGCTAATCTGAGATGGTTCTGGGTTGGTTTCATTCCGAGCTGTCCGGTCACCATCGGTACGAATGGTCACTTACTCTCCTCAAGTTGTCATGACACTCATGACTCGTGATTAAAGACCGGATTATATGCAGATGCATATTTGCATATGCAATTACATATTTAGACCCTTTTCAGCGGTAGTTAGTTGCATATTTTAGCAAAAAAAATGAGATCTTGCATATTTACGCTTTATTTCGTACATCGTTCAGATGCCTCACATAGTGACACTATAAACGTCAGATAGCTAAGTACGCGGCAAGCTGCGATGTTTTACCATGAACATTTTGAGGCCATCAAAGGTGTTATCAATGACTTCGATAGTGCAGAGGCTTTGCCAGTTTTCCAGTGCAAAGAAGCGTTTGACGATGCTTGTATTAAAAAAAAAACTAGCTATGATTAGCATAGGCGGATTTAGGGGGGGGGCACGGGGGCACGTGCCCCCCCCCAGACGGTATTTTTTTGTACTGTGGAGATTCCATCACAGTTCATACTTAGAAGCAGAAACTTTCTTTATTAAACTCTAGCTGACCCGGCCACGCGTTGCTGTGGAACACTTTGTAAAATCCAACCTTTGTAACCACCGCCGTCTTTGAGTTTATCGCGAAGAGATAGACAGATGCCGCGGAGGACTTTAATTTATAATACATACGTAGAGATGGTGCGAAAGATTATAATAATGTGAAATAAATTATGAAATATAAAATAAATAATTTTTTTATTTCATAATAAATAAATCAATTATGAAGAAAATTCGCCTTATGAATTCCTCGTTGCCAAATTATTTAATTGCTATTACCGAGTAAACTCAAAGAAAAGTTTAAAAACTTACTGAACAATAACCCAGGGTTTGAATCCTTGTGCCAAATTGATAATAATAAATTTGGACAACTTATATAGCGCTGTTTTTGCGATAGCTTCATCAACGGGGCAGGTGAAATTTTGCCCGGCACAATAAGTTCAAAAATTTAAATTCTGTCCAGTCACATCAATAGACGTAGAACGGTCCTTTTCCGTTTACAATTTGCATACAGAACATTTAGAACAATATACTCAGTCATATACGTTTTGTTGCGGGCGATACACGGCCCGGTTTGTAACATTTTGTAACATTATGTTTTTGTGGTATGCAGGTGGGTTTTTAATGAGGAGGGTGATGCAATCCATTTGCAATCGTCCATCCAACTTTGTAGCTTCCCAGCTACGCGCCAAATCTTGTCACTTTGGTGACAAGATATGTTGGGGGGACGAAAACCATCCGTAGAGCAAATGAGATCTCTTTTCAAGGAACATGGGCACAATACTTTAAATTGCAATGACATAGGGTATGACGGGAAACTTTAAATAAAAGAGTGGCGTTTTGAAAATAACAGTATAACATCTATATTTGAATTTTGGACAAAATTATGGTGATTAATTTACGTGTTAAGACTCACCCCAGGTTCAGACCGTTATAATGCTACTAATCCTAACTAAATCTCACTGACGTGCATAAGGATGGCCGACGACGAAGTTCTTCGGAGACATCTGGACGGAGCCATCCCAAGGCCTCCAGTCCACGGGTGCTGCAGGATCTCGTCAATGCCCGCCAGGGCGTAGCCGGCCCAAGTCCAAGAGGGCCCGTCACGATTGTTGGTCCAGGTAGTCCGTAGGATTGGTTTATTTATGGCCCTTACCCAAGGGAAGTTCGGTACCAGTCAACGTGGCAAAGTGAGTGGGACGCAAATAACAGGCTAGTCCCAACTAAAATCCTTATATTCGTAATTTAACAGGCTTTGGTCGCGGAGCGAGCGAGGATTCGCGTGTCGCTAACGGATTAGTCAATTTAAGCCGACAGGCTATAATATCACATGCGCGTTCATTATGAATCGCGACTTTAATTAACGCGGAAACCACCACGGCATTCACTCAAGATTGATCCTTGATCTTTAAAATTCCAGATTGGTAAAAATATTCCGACAAACTGTCATCCCGCGATCGTTTCACAATTATTATTTTAAAAACTTAAAACATGGCGCTGTCACGTCCCGGTAAGGTCTCCCGCCCTGAGGAGGCCCCACCGGAAAGTGAAGCCAACCCAAAAAACGGAAATCTTTCCTACCAACCTGTTGCACTCAAAGTGTGGTTGTTAAAAGAAACCATAGACAAAAATAAAAAAAATATTCGCCGTACTTATTTTCATAACAATACCCCGCTCGCTCCGAACGTGTTTGCCCTCAAACACAACTAAAAAGCT
Source organism: Limnephilus marmoratus (assembly GCA_917880885.1). Lineage (NCBI taxonomy): Eukaryota > Metazoa > Arthropoda > Insecta > Trichoptera > Limnephilidae > Limnephilus > Limnephilus marmoratus. Next base: position 66,081,734 of record OU862907.1, read on the forward strand.
AAAAAAAACTGCTGTACTATCTATCTTGGTCTGAAGGGGGAACAAATATACATCATTATAGAGAAGGCATCGCCATAATAAAAATATTCAGAAAAATAGGCAAATGATGCGAATAAATAGCTTACAAATGATTGCGTCGCAACATCAATCGCGCCCACCATACGTAAGGCATGGTGGATGAGTTTGCGACGCACTCATCTGAAGTGCTGACAATAGAAAAATCATAACTTAGAATACTAAAACTAAAAATATAAACAAAATTAATAAGGTGTTACGTGGACGGGGTCCGCAAGCACCCACAGCATCTAATACGCTGGGTGTTGTAATACTGACTCTCGTCGAGGACAACCGTAGACGTATCATCTGTAACAGGATAATATTGCTTAATTAAATTAGTTATATTTTATTTTATATATTTTATAAATTAGTTATATTTACTTAAACTAGAATACATCATAAATTAATACCAAAACAACACCTTAAAATGCAACAAAACCTTGTTTATGCCTAAAGCATTACAGTTCGAACACACTGTTTTTTTTTTAATATTTTTTTTCATAAATAGCCAAAATAGGCAACACTGATGATGGCGTACCATCCACACTTTCACTGACTCTACTTCTTTTTAGGAAAAAAAATATATTCTTCCTTTGAAGAATACACCTAACTATACTCCCTAACCTCGGTCTTTTGGGGGATATTATTATAAAACCAAAAATATAGTTCAAATAACATATTAGTTTTACTTTAGTATTGTAAAAGATAATCATGATTTTGATCATTTTTTTAATGTACACAATGAAAACAACCATCGCCTTTGAATGGTGCCAAATAAGATGTCAACTACCATCGCCAATGAATGGTGCCAAATAAGATGTCAACTACCATCGCCAATGAATGGTGCCAAATAAGATGTCAACTACCATCGCCAATGAATGGTGCCAAATAAAATGTAAGCAAACGCCTGTTAAAGGGTGCAGTTGGAAAGGTAATATGTTTGTTATAAACAATTATTGAGGTTTCACACAACCTATTTATGTATAAAACTAGATTATTATGCGCCGCTTAAGACGCTTATTAATTAACAACAGTATAATATCCCGGACAGGGAAAAATGAGAGATTCTTATGTACTATTATTTTTAAAACTATCTTTGAGGTAATAGCAGATTTGGTTAACAAACTTTTTGTGACATAATAAATTGTGGAAATTATTTTGAGTAGTACTCACATATGCAACTGGGCATGCTGCATATATGATACATGATAAAATCAAAAAATGCTTAAAATAACATATTTTAACTTGGAACATAGAGAAATAATGGGCTGGTATTTCTGTATGTTCGGGTTATAATTTCACGAGGTTTACAACACAAAAAAAAATATGAACACAGGTCATATTATAATTTGCTTGGAATACAAGAGGGTATGTTTTCAATATTATATCGTCGTATATTCCAAGTTTACATATGCTTAAAATCTAACAAAAAAAATAAAAAATACCATGTTTAAGTTTTTAAATATGAGTATGTTTCCATGTGCAAACGTCCACGAATTCAATTACAAGGGTATGTAAAAAATAAATTAATTAATCTGCGATTAATGTTTTTATACTACTCGAGTCTTGAACTGGAGTAAACCCATTAAATATAATTATCTTTAGAAGGCAATACAGTGCAAGATAATTAAGATTTGATTTAATGTTGAAATACTGGCCACCACAATTCGGTTGATCAGTCCGGATTGAAGTGTCCGAGCATAGTATATTCTAATAATTATGTCAGTCCTTGTAAGGATGGCCAGACCCCACAAGGTACTGAAGATGAAAGAACTATATAGGAATATTGTCAGATTTAACAATGTCTTTGACGTGAAAGTCACCGGTTTCCTTACCATTCAGGTCGGCGAGTGTGTATATTAGATCTGATTTCTTTTTTACTATAATATTTTTAACGAAACGTGGAGCTAACTTTTGTGCAAAGTAATTGAATGCATTTGATTGGACGAAGTTTCTACGCCAAACAACGTCTCCAACCTGGTAAGTAACGTGTTTTCTACGTAGGTTATAGTGATTCGCTCCCTTTTGGTAGGCTTTAAGGAGTGCGTTTGAGACTTGTTCGTAAACCGTGGACAATTCTTTAAGCTTTTGTGCATAAACTAAATGATGAGCGGAGTCATGCGAATCAGAATTATCGTCTGCTAATGGGTTACGATGCAAATCTCCATCTATTATTTGTTCTCTACCATGCATTAAAAAGTAGGGCGTAAAACCTGTAGCGCAGTTAACAGAATTGTTCATGGCTGATTGCACTTGAGGAAGAAATTTGGACCACGTCCGGTGATCAGATTCTACCAAAATAGATAATGCCGTGCCTAAGGTTTGATTGTACCTTTCTACAACATTGTTTTGTGGCGTATATAATGAATTATAAAAAGGAGGAGGTATATTATAATTTTTTAACAAATCCTTAAATTCCTTAGATATGAATTGTCGCCCATTATCGCAGACAATGGTACGTGGTACGCCGTGTATGAGAAAGATGTTCTCCTCTAAATTTTTGACAATGCTTTTCGCGGTGCCCTTACGCAGTGGAAAAAGCCACGTGTACTTAGAGAATACGTCGACACAAGACAATATAACAGTGAACCCCGCATAACTTCTAGGTAAAGGACCTACCAAATCTAAAGATAGCATTTGCATTGGCCTTGTGACCTTTTTTGAATTTACCGAGATACCGTTAGGCGCGGCTGTACTAATTTTGTGGGCTTTACATATAGAACAACGGTTAATAAACTGCTTTACATCCTTGTACATATTTGGCCAGTAATAACGGAGTTGTTTTTATATGTTTTGAAAACACCCGGATGACAAGAACGAGTCGACTCATGTGACTCAGATAATATTTTTAATCTTTGTTCCTGTGGAATTACTTTTTTCCAAGCCGTATCCTCCTGTAAAGCTAACTGTGTTTTAGAATGGCGGTACAATTCGTTTTCTTTTATCTGGAAATTTAGGAACCTCTGCGGGAATTCCTGACAACCTTTCCAAATTTTAGAGTACCACTCATCTGTAGTTAAATCCGAATCTAAACTTGAAATATTAGCGAGATCCATACGTGAAAGGACATCTGGTACGATGTGTTGAGTACCTTTACGATGGATGACATCGAAAGAAAATTGTGAGAGACGAGAACTCCAACGCGCAAGTCGACCACTAGGGTTGGACAGTGACCCTAACCATTTTAGACTTGAGTGGTCAGTGACGACTGTAAAATGTGCACCCTCTATGTAAGGTCTGAAATGTGTTACTGAGTCTAGAACTGCCAAGAGCTCTCGTTCTGTAATACCATAATTTCTCTCATGCGTGTTCAAACACCGTGAATAATAGGCAACCGGGTGCTCGGTGCCGTCTATTACTTGAATTAAAACCCCCCCAATTCCAACCGAGCTCGCGTCACAGTGTATCGAAAATGGTTTGGTGAAGTCGGGACAACTTAAGACCGGAGCTGTCGTAAGTGCTTGCTTTAAGTCCTTGAAAGCCTTCTCAGCTTCTTGTGTCCAAATAAATTTACTAATACCGTTTTTAGAACCCGTGAGTTTCGATAGTGGTGCTGCTATACTAGAAAATCCTTTAATAAAGCGTCTAAAATATCCGCAAAGTCCAAGGAAAGCCCGTATTCCTTTTGCGTTTTTCGGAATTGGAAATTCCTTGATGCATTCTATCTTAACCGGATCAGTTCGAAGACCTTTGGAATCCACCATATATCCTAGGTATTTGAGCTCGGCTTTACAGAACTCACATTTTTTAAGGTTAATGGTGAGACCCGCGTCTCGTAACCGTTCGTATACTTTGGTTAACAATTTAAAGTGTGACTCCAAATCTTCTGATACTAAAATTAGATCATCAAGATAACAAAACGCATTTTCATCGAACTCAGGCCCAAAGAGAGCGTCAGCAAGTCTTTGAAGCTCGCTTGGCGCGTTTTTCAAACCGAATGGCATCCGAGTAAATTCGAAGAGGCCCCGACCTGGAACGACAAATGCTGTTTTCTCACACGAATCTTTATCCAAGGCAATTTGCCAAAAAGCTTTACTAAGGTCTATTGAAGAGACAAATCTGGCGCCGCCAAGCTTGTCAAGTATGCGCGATATGTATGGTAACGGGTACGAATCACGAGTGGTTACATTGTTAATTTTTCTCGAATCAAGGCAGAACCTACCCGTACCATCCTTTTTCGTAACAATTAAGACTGGACTAGACCATGGTGAGCGCGAAGGACGGATTACTCCCAATTTAAGCATCTCATCTACTTCGTTGTCCAATTGTTTCTGTCTCGCAGGCGAAAGCGGGTAGTACCTCTGTTTAATCGGCGGCCCGGTAGTAATAATTTTATGTTTTACAAGATGAGTTAATCCTAAGCCTTTTTTCTCATATGAAATAGATTCAAATTTTTTTATAATTTTTAATAAACTCCTATTTTCTGTAGGAGTCAAAGAAGAGGCTGGCCGAATTGCCCTCACCTCATTAATTTGTCCTGCCTGCGGTGGGCTGGTAACCTTTGTAAACAGTTCCGGCGCGATTTGGAACTGCTTCCAAAAGTTAACTCCCAAAATATAGTCCGGGGATAACGAGGGAATGACGTAAAAAATAATATCCTGTGTTATTAAATTGTACGTCACCGGCAACGTCATCGTTCCCAACACAAGTTGTTTCGTACCGTCCGCTGTCGAAACATCGAAATCTACCTTAACTAGTTCTACGCCTAAATTAACAAAATATTTATAGGTTTCTCCTCCTATACATGAAAGCGAAGCCCCACTGTCAAGCAGTGCTTTGTAGTTTTTGCCCTTAATACAAATATTGGCATACGGACGATTATCTCTTTCTATCCCAGAATCCTGCGGCAGTGGGCCCACTACATCAGAAACCGGGGTAGAAAGAAATTGTCTAACCAGTCGGAGCCAACTCCGCCACTCACGTTTCCCCTGCGCAAGAGAAGGTGCGTGACTGGAGCGACTCCGTCCTAGTTTTCCGAATCCTTTTTTGTGTTATTTTTTTTAATAGTATTTATTTTAGGCTTAGAAGTGTCGGAAGCTCTCTTCCTGCAATCCGAAATTGTATGGCCAATTCTATTACAGTAATTACACACAATCCTTTTGTCCGAAGGAATTTTAGATGGATGGCTTATCTCCTTTTCCTTATTATCGTTATTATTAGAAAACCCCTTTCGGTACTGTTTAGAGATATTACGATCGTTGTTAAAATTTGAAGTATGACCAAAATTATTTTGATTACTTACGTTGTGGCTCGGTTGATAATCTGCAGACCGGTTGTAATATTTGTTATTATATGAAGAAGTACCACGATTGTTTGAATTATTATTATTATTTGAATAATTATGATAGTTTTGTTTATTATAGTTAGAATTTTTAAAATTATTGCTAGAATATGACTTGCCCGTGTAAGAAGGAGAAGGTGAAGGTTGGTTTGTTGGTGTTGAGTAAGACTCGAATTTTCTAGTTACCTCCGTTAATTGTTCAAAAGTGGTGATGTCGCGAGACGCAAGTAAATTAATATACATTGGGAGCAAAGCTCTCATGCACAGTTGTAGTAACTCATCTTCCGATAATTTAGAATCAAGCATGTTGTTATGTGCTTTCATTCTCAATATGAACTCGAAAGCGGTCATGCCAGTAGGTTGTTTCATGTTAAAGAGTTCTGTCTTAAGTGAAATCTGTCTATGACCTCCTTCAAACTGTTTAATTAGGAGCGATGACAGATCATCCCATGTTAGATCAGGGGTATAAATGGACCTATACCATAATAAGGCTAAACCCTCAAGGATATCTGGAAAACATTTAACAAGGTCTTTATGCTTAACGTTCCTTGTTCTACATTTTTCATTAATTTGTAGAATGAAATCCCGGACGCAGGTTGAACCATTGTATTTAATGTTCCAAGTATTAATTGAGCTAGTCGAAGCATGTGTTTCATTATAAATTACTTTAGTGTACTTAATAACCTTAGCACCTGAGTCACTGTCTTCATCCGTATCGGTGTCCGTTTCATGTTGTTCTGCGAGTTGAGCGATTTTAATACCTTTATTAAAACGTCTGGCTTGAATACGCATCTCTTCCAGAGTATTTGCTGGTATCAAATTCCTAGAGGTTAGGTCGATTGTCAAATCATCTTTCGATTTTCCATTAATGTTTTCTATGGGAGCCGACATCATGAACAATGTGCGAAAGAAAAAAAATAATAATAATTGTTGCTGATGATGATGATAAATGAAAAAAAATTTTGATTAATAAAGAAAAATTATCAACCCTGATTTAAAAAAAAATTTTAAGTTGAATAAACTTTTAATTGTGGCAACCTTGATTCACTCAGCCTAAAAAAATTTATAAATTTGTGACAACCTTGATAATAGTTAGTATAAAATTTAATGATTTCTAAATTGTATTGTATTGCTTAGAGTTAAAAACTTGACGGCAACCCTACCTTTAAAATGTATAATAATTACAAAAATTGTTCTTATCTCAAATGTATTATAGTTTGACATCGGTTCCTTTAATTAAATCTATTATTATAACAGTGATTGTATACGAAGACATATGTCAGCATGGCCAATAAGCAAAAATTTACCTATAGTATAGAAACGTCAAACCATACTAAGCAGAATATAAACATCATTACGTGGAAAGACAGATATATCATAAAAAGTATGAAGTTGACATAATATTTGCGCCACTAAAAATATTTATCAAAATATCTGACTGAATTTACCACGAATTCAAATATTTTAAATTATAACAAGTACTTATTGAAATACTGTGAAATCAAATGCTTTTGACATTTAGAACTGTCAATATAAATACGAAAGGTGCCGGCACATGGAAAATTGATTACAATACTACCTATTTGAAACAGTAAACATTCCGCACTATGAACCTTGTATCAGGAAGTATATTATGTAGAAACGTCAAATATTTGTAGAATGTAAACACAGCTGATCGGCAACACATGGACAAGCGTCAGCTGATATTATCGTAAACAATAGTGACCGAAACCGTATGTTTATATTATGATGTGCAAAACATGAATACATTTGTGACATTTAAATTTTGATAATTTGTCGCATCCTGTGACAAATAAACAATCACTAAAATTTGAAACTCGCATATGTGAAAGTCATGTTCACGTAATTATAGTTAACGAATTGACATTTTTTTTTTTAAATTGTACAATTAATTACGTAGAACGCCGGCACATGGGAACATACATTTTAAATTAACCTGCCGTCGAACTGATGCCATTGCATTTTAAAGTTAAAGACGAACCCAATCACGATGGGGCGCCATTTTGTTGCGGGCGATACACGGCCCGGTTTGTAACATTTTGTAACATTATGTTTTTGTGGTATGCAGGTGGGTTTTTAATGAGGAGGGTGATGCAATCCATTTGCAATCGTCCATCCAACTTTGTAGCTTCCCAGCTACGCGCCAAATCTTGTCACTTTGGTGACAAGATATGTTGGGGGGACGAAAACCATCCGTAGAGCAAATGAGATCTCTTTTCAAGGAACATGGGCACAATACTTTAAATTGCAATGACATAGGGTATGACGGGAAACTTTAAATAAAAGAGTGGCGTTTTGAAAATAACAGTATAACATCTATATTTGAATTTTGGACAAAATTATGGTGATTAATTTACGTGTTAAGACTCACCCCAGGTTCAGACCGTTATAATGCTACTAATCCTAACTAAATCTCACTGACGTGCATAAGGATGGCCGACGACGAAGTTCTTCGGAGACATCTGGACGGAGCCATCCCAAGGCCTCCAGTCCACGGGTGCTGCAGGATCTCGTCAATGCCCGCCAGGGCGTAGGCGGCCCAAGTCCAAGAGGGCCCGTCACGATTGTTGGTCCAGGTAGTCCGTAGGATTGGTTTATTTATGGCCCTTACCCAAGGGAAGTTCGGTACCAGTCAACGTGGCAAAGTGAGTGGGACGCAAATAACAGGCTAGTCCCAACTAAAATCCTTATATTCGTAATTTAACAGGCTTTGGTCGCGGAGCGAGCGAGGATTCGCGTGTCGCTAACGGATTAGTCAATTTAAGCCGACAGGCTATAATATCACATGCGCGTTCATTATGAATCGCGACTTTAATTAACGCGGAAACCACCACGGCATTCACTCAAGATTGATCCTTGATCTTTAAAATTCCAGATTGGTAAAAATATTCCGACAAACTGTCATCCCGCGATCGTTTCACAATTATTATTTTAAAAACTTAAAACATGGCGCTGTCACGTCCCGGTAAGGTCTCCCGCCCTGAGGAGGCCCCACCGGAAAGTGAAGCCAACCCAAAAAACGGAAATCTTTCCTACCAACCTGTTGCACTCAAAGTGTGGTTGTTAAAAGAAACCATAGACAAAAATAAAAAAAATATTCGCCGTACTTATTTTCATAACAGTTTTTAAAGGTAAATTGTAAATTTCATTGTTAAATACATTTTGTAATTGATATTTTCGAAAATACCATTGTTATCCTTGAGAACTAATAGCTTACTAAAATAAAAATAAATATTTAGAAATACAACTTCCTGTATTATTTCATGTTGCATATTTTGGTCCTTTTTATGGATTTTCGTGCATATTTCGGCTATTTTTATTGCATATTTGCATGCATATTTTAGGCTGTTTTTGTTGCATATAATCCGGTCATTACTCATGACTCATGACTCATGACATGTTGAATAAAATTATAAATAGGTAACTACGTAATCTGTTTATTGTGAGAATTTGCTTGAGGAAGACGGACAAGGTTGCAAACGTGATAAGAAATTATATTATTACTAGCTGAGCCGGCCACGCGTTGCTCTGGCTAATTAAACACAACGCCATCTACTGGATAGTTCTTCTTCTTCTTCGATGGCGCTACAGCCCATATCGAGCTTTGGCCTCCTGCAACAGTCGCCTCCAACTCCTCCTGTCCTCAGCGGCTGACTTCCAATTTGGTACCTGGAGCTGTGCTGCATCCCCTCTTACTTCGTCTTCCCACCTCAGTCTGGGTCTTCCCACTTTTCTCTTTCCACCTGGATTTCCTATCCCCGTATGGGGGTGTGCTGGACCTCGTCCCTGCTTCATCTTTAGTTACATTATTAATTTTGCAGATCCTTTTCAAATCTACCTGCGCCTCCCCCAATGACATGTGAAGGCTTGAGGTTTGATCAGACGACCTTGACTGTCGGCTGTCCTTTGTCCTGCCTCTGACTACCCAACGCTGAATTTTCTTTTAGTCTTCGGGTATTTTACCCCAAATATTCAGTTAACATTCTTTGAGGCTTCACTGAGTGGTTGGCTAAGGGACACGGAAGTGTAGTTTATGGTCAGACCGAAAGCCATTCACGTTTTTTGTTGGTACTTGCCAATTGATTTGAGATTTATTGTATTTCTTATGTTCTCTATTTTATACAGGTGCTTGCAGGTTTTTTTTACTGATGCAATTCCGCGTCATGGAGTCTCATGAATGAGTTTTTCTTTTGCCCTGTTTAATTTATCTTTGTCTTACTAACCTATTTTTTGCATTTTGTTTATCCTGTTAAGCACTTGCATACTGCTTACTAACAACGTATGCATGGACACTGGAGGTCTAGATTCGTTCAAAATAAATAAATGTAGCTTCGTTTAATCAAAAAATTAGAATCTTGCGAGAGCCTTGAAGGAGTAACCATCAGTTACTTATACCAGGGCGGGTAAGAGGTGGATTACCTCCACTGTTTTTCCACCTGGATGTTCAGCCATTGACTACTGGATGGTTACCAAACCTTTATAACCACCACCATCTTCGAGTTCATTGCGAAGAGACAGACAGACAGACGCCGCGGAGGACTTTAATTTATAATACGTAGAGATGGTGCGAAAGATTATAATAATGTGCATGAAATGCTTGAGGTAACTAACGTATTTAAGTTAATAAGGATTAATAATGTATCCGTCTAAATAACTTTTCAATTACCGCAATGTACGTGACCATTTTTTAAGAAGATAGAATGGGTATAGTAAGCTATCCGTAAAAGATAGATACATGCCTTCACGGACTTTTTTGTAGATCTATACAAGAGGAATATCTATAATTTTTGACAAAATGGGTATGGTAAGCTCTCCGCAAAAGATAGATATCGCGAACAGGCAGACAGACAGACGACGCGGAGGACTTTAATTTATAATAATATGTAGAGATGTAGAGAGTGGGTATGCCATCTTGGACTTTTTTGTAGATCTATAAAAGAGGAATATCCCACCATGCATTGTTTTGTTATATCTCAAAGAGATTAGGCAGTGTTTTCGATGAAAGCTACCAGGCGGATTGACTATTTCTGGCGATTCTAACAATTATCGTTATTTTTCAACCAATTTACACATAACCTTAACAAATTATATACCTAAACCTTCCCCACGAATCACTCTATCTATTGGTAAAAACCGCATGAATATCCGTTCAGTAGTTTTTGAGTTGAGCGAACAGACACACAGTCGACGCGGAGGACTATAATTTATAAAATGTAGAGATATAATATTGTCCACAATAGGTGATGAACTCACAATCTCGTCAGACAGTACAATATTAGATAATGATGGCAAGAGAGATGCGTCAGAGGATGGTCAGAGGCTAGATTTTGCATAAATGCGGAACGTTTAGGTATATTTAATTTCAAAACAAGCGCACACACACTAGTGATTCACAGCCGGCCGGACCCCCCCCCCCCCTCCCTTCATCAACAGTCCCTCACCTCACGAAGGCGATGCACGCCCGCCCGGGGCCCACTGCCCACACATAACCAAGATATTACATGCACATTGCACATGAACATGGTCTGTTATTTATATTTTCACCTTCGACCAATACTTGGTTGAAGTTCGTAACTCTATGGCTCTCCCGTGGAGTGTTCCGAAAATAAGAAACACTTATGTTTAACTACTTTTTGTTTAGATACAACTGAAAAGTTTCGTGAGCTATACTCACCTCATCAGAATTTACTTAAACTAAAATCCCATGTAGACTTGAAGATGTAGTGGGAGATGGGATGTACAATGAATGTATCATTCAAAAAGGTTTTCTGATATTTGATAAGTAATTTGCTGAATATATTCGTCTTAACAATATGCATATTCCATCACCTCCGCAACACTTGTCAATAGGGAATGCAATCCCGGTATACCGGGATCCCGAAATACCGAGATCCCGCAGATATTTTGCGGGACTAATCTCGGTCGAAAATTTTGCGGAATCCCGCTGGACTGGCGGGATTACAGAGAAGCGTAGTATGAAGAGTTCGAGATCAACAGCCCAATAACTTAGATCTGGCAATATGAGCAACCTTGAGGTTTTGATAAAGAAGGAAATGAATTACTTTGAGTCCGGTGGATTAAAAGACACATACCTTCAATTCACTTACAATGCGCTAATGACTATTGTACCAACCAGCGTGGAAGCTGAACGAGCTTTTTCAGCCGCTGGCTACCTTGTGTCAAATATCAGAAGCCGTTTATCAGACGACACAATTAATACTTTATTTTTTTTTACGAAGCTATTTCCAAAATAATATTTAAACTTATGATGCTTATTGTACAAGAATATTTATTATTGTGTGAACGTTATTATTTAAATTTAAGTCGTTATGTAAATTTTTGTCTTATCTTATTCTTTGCCAATTTATAACCTCAACTTTACCTATGTCTAACTAAAGGTTATTAATAAACCATTTAAAATGTCTGGATTGTTTTTCAAAAATTGATTCTAAAACAAGAAAATTACTGTCACTGTTTGTTTAGGAAAATTTTCATGCATTGTGAAAAGAAACTTTGAGTTTGTGTATTCATTGACAAATTTAATCTCTTGTAAAAACTTATGAATCACCCAAGGATTGCATTGACTGCATCTAATTGTTCATTGGATGACATTAAGGAGGCCTCCACACTTCAAGATCAGCAAAAAACAAGGTTGGTGGATCTGTTCTATTCCCTGGAGTTCCTCTTTGTGCCTTTTGTGATATATTTGTTCGCAAGTAGAGTTTTTTCATAATCATAATTTCTTGGGTATTAAGCCCAGAGGGTCTGGGGTTATTTACACACCTCAGGCTCGCATATTATAATGCAATGTCTTTAACTTGTTTGATTAGGAATAAATTTAAAACTCTAAAAACAAGGTTGGTAGATCGAGGTATTGGGTCTCGGGACTAACATTGTTCAGTCCCGCAAATACCTGGATTGACATAGTCTTGCGGGATTGCATTCCCTACTTGTCAATGATAACCGATGAGTCACCTACCATCAAAGAACTTGAGAAAAGGCATTTATTGAAAGCCAGAGAGTTATCCGGACAGAAAACCGAGCATTTCAAATTGAATATTGATGCACAATCCTACTTTGATATAATATTTTGGCAAGATAGGCCAACCACTTATTCTCCCATTTTGGAAGATGTAACGGAAGAAGAATTAGAAGAACTTAACCTAACTTCAGAAGTCAGCTCCATTTTCATCAACTTTGACAGGTTCCCCTGTCTTACCCAATCTGTAAAACGTTGTGTAAAGGTTGTGACTGAAATATCGTCGCAAGTGTGTGGCAAGAAGAACAGGGAAGGCCTTATTATTACAACAGTAAACTCCGTAACACCTCCTATAGCACCGTTTTTTTTGTGAAAAATCACCTCAAGGGCGTTGTACAAACTTATAATATATTTCTACAATCTTGCTTCCAAGTACAAATCAAATCCACACCGCCAGCTTTCCAGCCCGCTCCCTACATATATTCTCTTCTTCCTTGCGCTGTCCCAACTCATTGCCTAGGTAGGCTGTTGGGGTCGGCTCTTCTCGTTCTCAGGTTGTAATTTCTCCTGTTCTGGGTATCGCCTTCATCCAGGCCGTTTTTCTGAAGAATTTTGGCGCATAGTTCTTCAGTCTTCCCCTGGATGACTGTCGATGAAGCTCCATAGACATTGCCTGCCTCACTGTGTGGTCCGATGGTCTCCGTCTTCCGCTCCCTACATATATTATATACGTAAATATGCAGTTTTTTTACATGAATACCGCACAAGAGTCCCAACTGCTCCCGTCTGGAGCCAGTGGGACTATGGCATTCCCAATTGGGGTATGTTGTGAGGCTGAAGGCAGTGGGGAGGGTAAGAAGATAGGGAAGAGGAAGGTGGGGAAGTACCTGTCTATTCAGATCTGGTCATCAAACACGGCAGAAGCCATTTCAAGCAACGTTTCAATTCTGAATGGTGGTCTTACACCAGGGCGATACTGAGCGATACTGTGCCGCAAATATACTACTAATATATTATTTTCAATTAATAAATTGTGAAATACATTGTGAAAAATATTAGCCTCGCCGGGATTCGATCCCGCGACCTTCGGAATGCGAATCAAGCGCCTTACCGCTGCACTACGTGGCAGTTTAGTCCACCTCACGGATAATACGGAACGTTCGTGTTGTCGAAGTTTGATGCACGGATAATACGGAATGTTCCTTTTTTAATTAATAGACAATCAAATATGTCATTTGTCGGAAGTACCAATCTTATAAAATAAACTCGCATTTCATCAGAATTTAAAAAAAAACATCCCAGGTTTTAAATGGTTTGTTTGGCAAAGCAGGGTTTGTCTAGCGGGTTTGTGTAATTATTCTAATACATTTCTTTCCATGTTCTACTGTTATAAATACAGGAACAACTTGTCAATAATGCATTCACTTTGCTTTGCGCAAAAATATTTTTTCTATGATTGGCAGCATTGATTGATTGTCTATGAAATGTTAAAATAAAAACGATGAATTAACAATGGCATTACCGCGCGAGTTTTTTTTTACGTGAGCTCCACACAGGAGGCCCTGAGGAAAATAATTTCCATCAGGGCCTATGTCATCTTTGAGGATGCTGTGTGGATGATTTTTTGAGGAAAGGAAGGAGAGGAAAGTTCTGGTAAGGAAAAGGGTTCAAGGGGTGGGTAGGAATCTGGGGTTCAGTATGTCCTGGTCATCCGCCTCCAAGACCTAGGCAAACCTCACCCCATGAACCCGGGCACCCCTGCTAAGTCACCAAACGTAGCGAACCACTTGGGGTGACCATATGGCAGAGGTGTTGGTTATCCAATAAAGGTTCCCGGGGCGGCGGTACCCATTACCGCCTCCCAAATTGAAAAGAGTGAATTAATTGAGTGAATTAATTTTAACAAAATTAAAATGTTAAATACATATTTTTGCATGTTTTTTGGTCTCCTCCGACATAAATACTTACTTTTCGTAATTAAATTAAACAACTAAATCTAACTGTTTGAATAAAAAATATTCTGTATCAACGAGTAAGCGGTTTTATGCATAAATAATGTTATATATTTCAACCAATTTACACAAAACCTTGACAAATTACATACCTAAACCTTCGTCATCAATCACTCTATCTATTGGTGAGAAGGTGAGAAGCGCATTAAAATCCGTTCATTAGTTTTTGAGTTTACCGCGAACAGACAGACCAATGAGAGAGTCACTTCGGAGGACTTAAATTTAAAACTTAAACAAACCACTAGGTACCTACCTATAACAACCTATGTCTAAAAATTGCATCATCCATCGGTTCATCGATTTGACCAATGATGAATACGAAGCTGCGAAAAATGTCATTAAAAGTGACAATCGTATCAACCTTCGTGTATAGCAAGTCTGAGATACCAACATAATAGTAACAAAATGGCGTAGTATAAGTTCACGAAGTGTCATTTTATTCATTCTTTAAACGGCTGTATCTCCCTCAATTTTGCCAAGCGCACCTTAATTTCTTTTTTATTCAACTTTTCCACACTTTTCTCATCTAGAAAGTGCATTTTTATTAAAATCCCCCACATTGGCGGGATCTGCATTTCACCCTATATTTCAACCAATTTACACAAAACCTTGACAAATTACACACCTAAACCTTCCTCATGAATCACTCTATCTATTGGTGAAAAGCGCATTAAAATCCGTTCATTAGTTTTTGAGTTTACCGCGAACAGACAGACCAATGAGACAGTCACTTCGGAGGACTTTAATTTAAAACTTAAACAAACCACTAGGTACCTACCTATAACAACCTATGTCTAAAAATTGCATCATCCATCGGTTCATCGATTTGACCAATGATGAATACGCTGCTGCGAAAAATGTTATCAAAAGTGATAAAAAAATTGTACGTTACGTTAGGTTATGGGCTGTTTTCTTTTATTTTAATTTCATAACCTTTTAATGACTTTCCAAAAGGGGTGTTGAAATGTCATTTTGTTGAATTGTCGTGAAACCGGGAAAACGGTGACACTACAGTTGACCCGCCGACAATTGCTAGCCCCCCCAAAATGATATCTATATATCTATAATATAAAAATTAATCGCTAAATGTGTTGGTAAGCGCAAATCTCGAGATCAGCTGAACCGATTTCGCTAATTCTTTTTTTAGAATATTACTTGAAGTACGAGGATGGTTCTTACGGAGAGAAAAATTAATAAAATTGCGCAGAAAATTAGATAATAACAGAAAACATCGCACGTTTGACAGTTCGCGTGTTAGAGAATGACATTTTGCAAAACAATGAATGATTGTTCAATCAGGATTCTATTTTTGAAAAGTTGAAAAATTTATTTAAAGTAGGTACTCCCCTAATAGTTTGAATCGAATCAAAAATTTCAGATATTTTAAATAGGTACCTATGTTAGGTAACAAATTTAATATACATGAAGAATGGAAATTTGAATAAAAATTGTAAAAGGTGGCACGCGGACTGTTTAAAAACTGAATGTACTGGGATTGAATATATGGAACGCGGGAGGAGGGTTGGCGGGACGAGGGAGCGGGAAAGGGAAGAGGGAAGGCGGGGAAGGTGGAAGGGGAATGCGGGAGCGGGGAGGCGGACCTGGAAGGGGGAAGGGGAACTCGGGAGGGGGGTTCGCGGGACGGGGGAATGGGGGGGAGTGGAGTGGGGAGAGGGAAGGTGGAGGAGACCGAGAGGGTAAGAGGACGCAGGAGAAGAAAGGGAGGCGGAAGGGGAACGGGAAAGGACACTCAGGGAGAAACATTTTCTTTATTAAATGGCATAGCAACGCATGCCGGGACCAGCTAGTTTATTATAAAATTTTAATTTTTGTGCATTATCTAGGTACCAATTTCAAACGTAAATTAACTTAAAAATACATTTAATACTAAGTTGGTATGAATAACAAACTAATTTATTTACTGTGTCGATTTTTAGTACTTATACTCTGGTAAGTATAAACAGCTTGTGTCGCTCTCCATAGAGAGAAAACAAATGGCCTTATATTTAAACGCCCGGGGTCTCAAAAGTTTCGTATGATCTGTAGCTATTCGAAAACGTAAAAAAAAATGAAATTATTATTCACTATTAGCCCGCTAAAATGGCCGGAAGTTTTGAAAAAAAAAAGATTTCGTGATTTGGAAAAAATAAAACAAAGGGTTCATATTTTATATTTTGTACCAAACTCACTTATCATTCCATAACTGCAGTACAAAGAACCAAAAAAAATAATTTAAATATATGTGATGTGTTGGTTAAAAATATAAAAGGGGAAAATAAAACTTTTTCTGGATAAAATCAGAATTCTTGTTGACTTACTTGTATTCATAAACTTGAACTTTTTTTTCATTTTTGTCAGTAAAACGCATTTTTTAATAATAAACAAACGTTAAAAGGTTAGATTACTGAAAAAAAAATTATTAAAAATTTAAAAAAAATGGTTTTGGGTTTGTTTTCTGATTTTCAATGCATTACACGCGTCCCAAAAAGAATTTTGACTGGACACCCAGGTGGAAAGAGAAAAGTGGGAAGACCCAGACTGAGGTGGGAAGACGAAGTAAGAGGGGATGCAGCACAGCTTCTCCAGGCACCAAATTGGAAGTCAGCCGCTGAGGACAGGAGGAGTTTGAGGCGACTGTTGCAGGAGGCCAAAGCTCGATATGGGCTGTAGCGCCATCGAAGAAGAAGAAGAAGAAATAACCATTTTTAAAAAATAAATTTAAATGCAGTTCTCATTTTCTTTGCAAGACGCAACTTTTGAGACCCCGGGCGTTTCTGAATTCAAAATTTGAAATAATTGACACACCCTAATATACAGTATAAAGACAGGCAGTTTTATCCTTGATATATTTGAATGAAAATATGTTTTATACTTTTATAATTATCTGCACACCCCTTCGGGGTCAAAGAGTTATGTTTTATGTAAAAAGATATACCAAATTTTCCCTAAACCGACTGCACATTGTGTTTAAGTACGCCGGGGAGCCAATTTCCGGCGGATCAGCTGTCATTGAACCCGGAAAACACATAAAAAACTAAACAACAGCAAAAATTGCCAAGTCTTACTAAATTGAAACAAAAAGAATGTTTAGAAACTGATCTAATCTCAATAATCAATCTCTTCTAATATAATAAAAAAGTTCAAATAAGTTTTACCTTAAAATTTCAACACATCAATTTGGCACTTTTCCATTATTTTTAAACACTGTAACTTCACATCGTTTATTCTGACTTTATTAAACATTATTTGATAAATCTGTGCATTGTACTGATTGTACAATAATAAACTGTAACAGAATAAACTGTGAACATACATTACTAAACAAATAACACCCAACCGAACACAACCGGCATAAATATACAGCCGGCTTACAAACTTAAATAATGTTTCCATTGGTTTCCATAAATGAAAAATGAACAACGAACTGAACGAACTAATTAATAATGCCGATGCCGGTTGCGAGTTGCGATTTCTCATTACGTGGTATCCAGTGTTGCCATGTCCCAAAAATGAAAAACCATTTTTCAGGGAGGAAAAAACCATGTTTTGAGGGATAAAAAAAATCATGTTTCTCGTAAGAAAAAATGGTACCTAAGTAAAGAATCTATACTGCTTTAATAAAAACAATCTTTACATATTATAAAACAAAGTCCTCCGCCGCGTCTGTCTGTCTGCCTGTCTGTTCGCGATAACTCAAAACCTACTAAACGGATGTTCATGCGATTTACACCAATAGACAGAGTGATTCATGGGGAAGGTTTAGGTAAGTATATAATTTGTCAAGGTTTTGTGTAAATTGGTTGAAATATAAAGGAGAATGTCGGGCTGGCAAGCGGTGGTGTGGATTTGATTTGTAAGCAAATCAAATCAAGCATTAAAAAAATGGAAGCATTTTATGCCGTCAAATCAAGAGGAAGGTCACTGTCTACATTTGATTTCGAAAACTCTGTGTAAAACTCGGGCATCTCCGGGGACTTCAGCTAGTCATTTAATAATTTTCCTTTGAATAATGCGAAAAAAATTATTTTTTTGAATGATTAATTTTTTTACGATAGATTTTTTTAATACAGATATCAAGTTTAATTTGTAGTACCTACTTATTAAAATATAAATAACTTTTTTTGTAATTTTAAAAACAATTTCTTCAGGTTGAGATGAGTGATAAAAAGTTCCCCAACAAGTCCAATAATAGTAATTTTTTCTATAGTGTAGGTACCTAATTAAAGTTACATACATGTAACATGTGTATTAATTTATTTTTTTATGAATGTATTCATGTTACTTATTGTTAATTTATATAAAGAGACAACATAAACGGACTGAAAGCTGTAGAAATGAGATCCCTGAGGCGTGCGTGTAGTAAACCCCACATATCTGCCCTGATGCTGGACACTGTAACGCTATGCGAAACGTTGTCTAAAGAAGGGGGTAGCGCAATACGGCATAACACCCCAAAAATAAATAACAAAAAGTGATTTGTACATTTTTTATGTTAATACAGCCCAAGAGTCCCTATTACTCCCAACATCTGTAGCCAGTAAGCCTATTCCCTTCCCCACTAGAATGAGATGGGGGAAGAGGAAGGTGAGGAAGTTCCTGATCTGATCACCAACACGGCTAAAGCCTTTTCAAGCAACATTTAGAAACTGAATAGTGGTCTTATTTTATACCAAGGTGATACTGAGAGTATCTTCCACTCTGGAACGTGCCGCAAATATACTAAGTATATAAATCATTTTTAATGAATTATTTGTGAAATGACACAAATTAAACAGTTTTATTTATTTGCCCTCGCCGGTATACGTATACCCGCGATCTTCATATCGCCAGTAGAGAATGGTTGAATAATTAAGAAATGTCCAGAATTTCCTCACAAAAAGGTTCCCCGCAAAATACCCAATTCTTGAAAAATATTATAAATTCCCCACAATTTGGGGAATTCTCCACGAACTGGCAACCCTATTTGCAACACGCGGTTTCCCGCCGGCAAATTATCACCAAAAATAATGCGAACCAATTGGCGGGCCGCATTTGAAACGTAAAAAATATAGTAGCAGTTTGATTCGATTTTTGGGGTGTAATGCCGTGCTGCGCCTCCTCCTCATTTTGCCAAAGTTTCGGTCAGCATTATAGTATTCACCATCAGGGCAGATGATGTCCCATGTGTCCATCATAACACCTCTGAATTCAAACTCGAAAATTTAATTACCTATGCTTTTTTATGTTTCTTCGAATCTTATATTATACTGGCTGAAGTCCCCGGCGATGCCCGGGCTTTACACAGAGTTTTCGAAATCAAATGTAGACCTTTACATACAAATCAAATCATACCGCCCGCTTGCCAGCCCGCTCGTCCACACACGTACCTAAATTATATACCTAAACCTTGCTCATGAATCACTCCACCTATTGGTCAAAACCGCATGAAAATCCATTCAGTAGATATTTAGTTTATCACGAACAGACATATGCGGCGGAGGACTTTAATTTGTAATATGTAGAGATGAGAACCCGTTTAGTATATATTTCTTTAATAATGTTTATATAAAGAATGTTTCTTTGACAAACCACTAACAAATGATTTTTATTTAACATGTTCCTTTAATTATATATATTTAAAATAGTTTATTTAACAGTGATCATTTAATAATATATATTTAAAATAGTTTATTTAACAATTTTCCTTTAATAATATACCTTTAAAATAGTTTATTTGATAATGATCCTTTTGTAATAAATATTTCATAAAGTTTATTTAACAATGGTTTTTAATAATATATCTTTAAAATAGTTTATTTATAACAATATTTCTTTAATAACGCATCTTTAATAGTTTTTATTTAACAATGTTTCTTTGTATCTCTAAATACTTTATTTAAAATATTTCTTAATGTATCTCTAAATACTTTATTTAACAATATCTCTTTAATAAAATATTTTTTAAATAGTTTATTTAACAATGTTTCATTGTATCTCTAAATACTTTATTTAAAATGTTTCTTAATGTATCTCTGAATACTTTATTTAACAATATCTCTTTAATAAAATATTTTTTAAATAGTTTATTTAACAATGTTTCATTGTATCTCTGAATACTTTATTAAAAATGTTTCTTAATGTATCTCTTTAATAAAATATTTTTTAAATAGTTTATTTAACAATGTTTGGGCCTTTAACCAGCCAGCAGCCGAGAATCCAAATTTCGTCGAAAGATGTTCTTACGATCGTACAGGGCGGTTCCAATGAGAAAGGTTAATTATTCTGCTTACCAGCTTTTTAAAATTATAACTCAATATCGGTTTTATTTCATTCAAAATTTGCTATAATTTACACATACATTAAAAAATGCTAAAGGGGGTGATGATAAAACTATTAAAATTATGTACTTTTTTTAATTATTTTTTTGATCAAAATGTATCTAATGGGCAAGGGCAATGGGAAAGTCAAGTAGGTCCCTTAACACCCTGTATATGTCATGTCTTTTAATTGACAACTTTTCAATCGACCAATTGAAATGAGGTCCCGATCAACTAAGTGATTTGTTTAGTAACGCTCTATTGGCCTGTTGATCGTGGAGTTGTTTTGAGGAGAGCGTATTTATGCATTTGAGGAGTGTTGAACCAAAATTTCGGCTCAACAGTTGATCAGAATTGAATAACAGATTGGGAATAACGGCCTTAACTAACGGCCGTTTTTCACCAGTAGTCCAGTCAATGAATAGTCCAAAAGGAGTTGTACAGTGCGTGAGCAGAAACCTACGCGATTCCTTCAGAAACTTGTTTAGGGTACTTAGGGTGTGAACATACTAAAAGTCCTGACGTCTAGGTGGTGAAAGCTTGAAGTAACATATTTTGTTTTCTTCGTGTTAAGGGTAAGTGTGTTGATATCTAACCATTTTTTAATGAAGTTTGTAGCGCGCCGTTTTTACGCTTGCCACTACACCATCTCTTTCCCCCGTACAGCGCCATCCTGCTCACCCACCCCTAAGCAAACCAGGATGCGCCGACGCCTTCTGCGCATCTCCCACCCTCGAGCCGCTACATAAACCACACCCCGCAACAAGGAATGGGCTATATAACAAGCTGCGCGCCCTAAATCAGTCAGTTCGTCTGCAGCTCGCTCTTGGCTAGTACGCTCTCTTAGTTGCGCTTCGTCCTCTGGCACGACCCTCTAAGGAGTATTCTACTACCATAAGTAAAGCACCAACCAGACCCCCGACTGCTGCCTTAGTTGCGCTTCGTCCTATGGTACGACCCTCTAAGCAGAACCACAGTCAGCTTTTGTTGTTCCCAAAGCCTAACGGCAAGGTTCCCTCCGATCCCTTGCTCAGTTAATTAGTGAATTGATACATTGTGACTATTTTTACCATATTATGTGATCTGTGAACTTACTTTCTTAAATAAATAACCTTTTACCAACAATTGTGTTATAAGTTAATATTTTCTTCAGCTTTTTTAAATACAGCTGACCAATTATTGTCTTCGAATAATAAGACAGTATGTATACTAATAATAAGACAATATCGTCTGCAACGCTAACAATGTGTCCTTGAATATCAAGGTTTCAAAAGTTGTTAATATACAGTAAGAACAGAGTCGGTCCCAAAACGCTTCCTTGTGGAATTCCATAGTCGGTTGAGCGCTGATTACTGAGGGTATTCTGTATTTTAACCTGTTGTTGGCGTCCATTTAGGTAGCTTTTGAAGAAGTTTGGCTCTTTGTCCGAAATACCGATTTTCTCTAGTTTTTTAATTAGTTTAATGTGTGATATTGTATCAAAAGTCTTAGAAAGGTCTAAAAAGATTGAGATACATTTATTTCCTTTATCAAGGCTTTTTACAATGAAGTCTGTCACACTAGCAATGGCATCTGATGTACTTTTGTTTTTTTGAAAACCATATTGATTATTTGAAAGTATTTTATGGCTCTCGACAAATTTTAAAAGTTGTGCATTAATGAGGTTTTCAAAAACTTTAGACAAGCTATTTAGTAGAGTAATTGGTCTATAGTAGTTGATATCTGTCTTGTTTCCAGATTTGTATATGGGAATTACGATACTTTGTTTTAGGTTAGAGGGGAAGTAACCCTGTGTAATGCTTAGGTTTATAAGGTATTCCAGTGGCAATGTAATCTCCGAAGACAGCATTTTAAAGATTTTGGTCGTAATTTCATCTGGTCCAGCGGAAGAAGTGTTTTTTAGAGATTTAATTGTACTGAGAATTTCTTCTTTTGTTACAGTTTGGAAGAGAAATTTTATATTTTTTTTATTTGCTTGATCCTCTGAATTGGTAGATTGGGTGATTCCACTCTGGGGGATTTGAGAAGCAAGATTTGGACCAATGTTAATAAAAAAATTGTTTACATGATCAGCAACGAGTTTAGGATTTTTTGTGGTTTCAACAATATGTCCATCAATAGAAAGTTTATTTATGCTTTGTTTCTCTTTTGTAGTTTGTGAGTTTGTGGCTTCTCTTAGTATTTCCCATATTTTTTTAAGGGTATTTTTAATAGGATGAATAAGCAACTTTTTATTTAATTTGTTGTTATATTACGAACCCGAAACTGGTTTAAGTTAAATCTGTATGTGGTGAATTAAAACCTACACTCAAAACATTAAAATGGTTTTTCTTTGATTCTGGCAACACATACATTGTCTTCAACTAGAATTTCATAACAGCACTTCGAATAAGAGAATGTTTTCCTACGAAATGTATCAGCAGATGAATCCACAGCAGAAATTTTACATTCTCAACACAAAACTGGTTTAAATTAAATCTGTATGCGGCGAATTAAAACTACATTCAGAAATGAAGGAAAACACTTTTCCCAAAAAGGAAATTCTTTTTGCAAGTCTTCACTGAACTTACAACATCGCTTTTTCGCGGTCGGCGGCATGGTCAACAAATTATTTGATTTGAATGATAAATATGGGTTATCAATATTACTTGTCACGGCATGCACTAATTCGTAAACAAAACAACTCAATCACTACTACACTGGCGCTCTTTGGGCCTTTTCTAGGGACAAATTTTGCCTTGAATTTAACCAAATGGCTAAAAATATAATAAAGAACTAAAGATAGAAGAAGTTTATTTGACTACCACAGACAATATTAAAACAATATAGGTAAGGAATGCGGGACATGCGGGACTCTTTAGACTTAGACGATTTGCGGGACTATTTTTGTAAATATTGCAATGCGGGACTAAAACTGTCATTGCGGGACGATCCCGCAGAATGCGGAACGGTTGGCCGCCTTACTCTACACCTCCTTCATTGACTGGACTACAGTCTTTCATTAGCGGTGATAAGTGAAGTGAAAAATTAGATATAAAAGATGTAATTTGTCAAAAATTACAATTTGATTAAAAGTTAAAATGGACCGAACATCTACGGTCAATGGGTTATACACTTATTCAATATCTTCTCTTTCGTAGTTGGCGTTAATTTAATTGTTTTAGGAAAAAAAACACTTTTTTTAAAGATAACCTTCAATATATTAAAATATATATATAATATCCACACAGGAGGCCCTGGGGAAAATAATTGCTCTCAGGGCCTGGGTCATCTTTGGGGATGTGGAGGATATTTTTAGGAAAAGAGGAGGATGAAGATCTGGGAAGGAAAACGGTATGAGGAGTGGGTAGGAATCTGTGAAGGACGTATGAATCCAGCGTTGTTCCGAGAGAGTCCTGCTGGCAAGGTCAAAAGGTCTCCCTCAACAATTCTCTCTTACTCAAATCGATCCAGCCTGAAACGCAGCTGGTGCGAGGATGCATCCACCGCCAAGACCCGGACAAACCTGTGAACCCTTGCTAAGCCATCAAACTTCGCCAACCACTTGAGGTGACCGCTGGCAGGGGTGTTGATTACCCAACAAATGGTTCCCGGTACGGCGGTACTCAAACCTGCCTCAGAAATTGTAATGTAGGAATGTCGGGAGAATATAAAATATATATTTTGAATGGAAAAATAAGTAAGAGAAGTATTGAATGAATCATATTTATTTGAGACAAATGACTGTTTTACAGAAGAGCATATATGAATGCGAATGAAGCAATTAGTAGAAGGTCGATCAAGCGCCGCAGCAAACAGCTTGGACAGTTTTCACCATGAAACATGTCTGAAAAAAAAATTAAAATCAATTTTATAACAATTTTACATGATATGTAATATCTTACCACCCATTGTTATGTTTTTTGTCTATAACTTATTTGTCTATTCTTGTTTGTCTATTCTCAAAAAAATATGAATTCGGAGGGAGGCATTTCTTCGCTTTAATTCTCAATTGTCCAAATTGACCATTATAAAAATAATAATAATAATAATGATTTATTGTCTTCCTTTCTTAGTAACATGTAGAGATAATGATATCCTTACTGGGATCTCCCGTGCTGAGGATTTCATTTATAAGAAATTAATATGAATTTGTTATAAACATATATCATGTAGTATTTTTTTAAATAATTTATAATTATAAAGTAAATAAGATAGTGTTTTTTTTTACAATTCAGTTCACTAGATTCGGTTTTAGTCTGTATTTGATATCAGTATATTTTCTATTTCTGATCTCCCTATATTTAGTATCCAGCTTTTTATTTGAGATTTAAATGTTATAATGTTGAGGTTTTTGAGTGAGAGTGGTATTTTATTGTAGAGTTTAATGCCATAATATGAGAAGTTTTTTGCCCAAATGTTGTGTTAGTAGTTACTTGTTGGATAAGTTTTTGAGCATGAGATCTAGTGTTTCTAATGTACGTGTTAGTCGTTATTTCTTGGGTTTTGTACTTATGAATGTAAATGAGTATAGTTTTAGAATATAGTTGTTTAATTGACATGATGTTAAGATTGTTGAAGATTTTGTCAGTGCTAGTTCTTACAGGAACTTTCAGTATAATTTTCATTATGGCTTTTCATTAGAAAATTTTACCAGAGGAGGTTTTCTTTATTATTTCAACATTTGATTTCTATAGGTGTTTAAGATAAAGCTATTTCCATAAAGGTAAAGGTCTCATTAGTTTAATCGCTTCAGATTTTATGTCCGGCTTAAATCTTTCCCACAGGAAAAACTTAACCCTTTCACACACTTTTCCACAAATTATCATCTAGTCAATCCACGCTATGCAATTATTGCACTATATTAGTATAATAAATACAAAATAATACAATAACAACATGTCAAAGAGATCAAATGGGAAAATAATTCACCGACTCCAGATATTTTCATATAAGAGGGTTCGGCTCGGTGGAACTCCTAATTGGACCTATAAATCCTACTGATCCCTCAATATAAATATTTAAAAAATCTTTTGTAATCCTACATGTGTTTAAAATGACTGATTTTTGTATTTTTATATATAAATTCTTTAACAAATCTAATTATGCCTAAATTTTTAATGAGAGAGCTAGGTATAACGCCAGTAGCCGAAATAACAAATGGTAATATTTTTATAGTCTGAGAATGCCAAATTTCCTAAATCTGTATATTTTCTTATTTTTTCAGAAACAGTTTGTTGAATATTACAGGAATTTGGAATAGCGACATCAATGATATAAGTTTTTTTTAAATTTTGTCATGTAAAACTATATCAGGTCTATTATGACTAATTGTTCTGTCTCTTAGTATAGTTTTATCATAATATCTATATAAATAAAAATGAATTGCCGAAATGTAGGTATGTACGCGCATAACTTCCGAACTGCTGCACCAAATTGGATAATTCTTTTTTGTTTGTGTTCGTTATTGTCAGGACAAGGTTTGTATGAAACTACTGGTGGACTCTGGCATTATGAAATTTGTATAAACAAATTGCAATAGGTGGCACGTGAGCTGTTTGAAAACTCAATGTACGGGACTGAATGTATATAATGCGGGAGGGGGGAGGATAACTCGGGTAGAGGATTTGCGAGAGGGGGGGATGGGAAGAGGACGGGGAAGCGGAAGGGACAAATGGGAAAGGACATGCAGAGAAAAACAATTTCTTTATTAAATGGCATAGCAACGCATGCCGGGTACCAGCTAGTATTTTATAAAATTCATTTTCTAAAACAAGGAAATTTTCTAAATTTTATGATTATTATTATTATAAGTGATTAACTGTAATTTTTTATACATCATCATCATCATCATCATCTGTGGCTCTACAACCCAGGTCGGGTCTTGGCCTCCAGCAGAGCCTGCCTCCATGACTGTCGGTGTTGTGCTGCGTTGCGCCAGTTTCGGATGCCGATGGTGCTTGCATCCTTCACCACTCCATCCAGCCATCGAAGCTTTGGTCTTCCAACTCTTCTCCGACCCCCAGGTGCACCATCCATAATTCGCTTTGGAATATCTCCTTCGCTCATTCTCTGGATATGTCCAGCCCACCTGAGTCTTCCAGTTTTGATTTCCTTGGAGATATTAGGGTCCTCGTAAAGTTCGTATAGCTCCTGGTTGTATCTGATACGCCATTCTCCATTATCACAGACTGGGCCGTAAATCCTTCGCAGCACCTTCCTTTCAAAACTTTCTAGGGCTCCTTCATCACCCTTACTGATTGTCCAGCATTCCGAACCATACATAAGAACAGGTCGTATAAGGGTCTTGTAAAGCAGGACTTTAGTTCTTCTGGTAAGGTGGCGAGATTTCATATGCTTCTGTAGCCCAAAGTAGTATCGATTTGCAGCTACTATTCTTCTTTTGATTTCGCTGGATACATTGTTGTCATTTGTCACCATAGTACCGAGATATACAAACTCGTTGACAGTTTCAAATGTATAATTATCTATCTGTATACTTGGTGGTTTCTGGCGTCCATGTACGGGCATATATTTTGTCTTCCCCTCGTTGATGACCAATCCCATGTTCCTTGCCGACGTAGCTAAGCTTTTAAACGCCGATTTTAGTTCATATTCTGAGCGTGCGATGATATCTATATCGTCAGCATAAGCAAGGAGCTGAACAGACTTGTTAAAAATATGGCCTGTGGTTTGTATACCTGCATTTCGGATGGCCTTTTCCAGCGCTAAATTGAATAAAATGCAGGCAAGTGCATCTCCTTGTCTTAGTCCATTGAAGGTCTTTAGGGTGTCTGACAGATCCTGTTGTATTCTGACTCGGCACTCAACATTAGACATTGTGAGCCTTACTAAGTTTACCAGTTTTCTTGGGATATTAAATTCATCCAAGGCTCTGTACAGTCTTTCTCTATTTACCGTGTCATAGGCAGCCTTAAAATCTATGAAGAGATGGTATGTATCAACATTAAATTCTATTTTTTTTTTCCAGTATCTGTCTCAGTGAAAAGATTTGATCAGTTGTAGATTTCCCCTTACGGAACCCAGTTTGATATTGGCCAATTATGCCATAATTTTTTATACATTATTATTAATTTTAAAGTGGATATTAAACGAAAACCAAAATGATCATTTGGACAATTAATAAGTAAGGCGACGCCAAAGAGAAATTCTTTGGTAAAAACCAAGTTTTCAAAACGAAAATAACCAATCCCTAAAGAAATAGTTTTTAAATTCGTCATTTTTCATTCATGAGTTTTACATAAACAAGAGAACAAGATTATCTGAAAAAATGAGCTAGGAATTTTTTGACTTTTAACTTGATTAGGAAGTTGCCCATAGACCCCCATTTACCGAATTAATTCAAGTACAGTTTGTCAAATAAGAGTAGAAAACATAGGAGGGCGCCACTGTTGTTCAAATGGCAATACTAAACATATGGTGGTAATGTAAAGCTGTGTAACCTACATTTTTATTAAAAACTAGCTGGTCCCGGCATGCATTGCTATGCCATTTAATAAAGAAATTGTTTCTCCCTGAGTGCCCTTTCCCATACGTCCCGTTCCCCTTCCGCCTCCCCTTCTTCTCCTGCATTCTCTTCCCCTCTCGCGTTCCCACTCCGTCACCTTCACCTTCCCTCTCCCCACTTCACTCTCCCTCCCTTCCCCCATCCCGCTAACCCCTTCCCGAGTTCCCCTCCCCCTTCCCTTCCCTCTTCCCTTTCCCGCTCCCTCGTCCCGCCAACCCTCCTCCCGCGTTCCATATATTCAATCCCAGTACATACAGTTTTTAAACAGCCCGCGTGCCACCTTTTACAATTTTTATTCAAATTTCCATTGTACATGTATATTAAATTTGGTACCTAACATAGGTACCTATTTAAAATATCTAAAATTCTTGATTCGATTAAAACTATTAGGGGAGTACCTACTTTAAAAAAATTTATCAACTTAAAGATTTTCAAAAATAGAATCCTCATTGAAAAATCATTCATTGTTTTGCAAAATGTCATTCTCTAACACGCGAACTGTCAAATGTGCGATGTTTTTTGTTATTATCTAATTTTCTGCGCAATTTTCTTAATTTTTCTCTCCGTAAGAACCATCCTCGAACTTCAAGGAATATTCTAAAAAAAGAATTAGAGAAATTGGTTCAGCCGCTCTCGAGATTTGCGCTTACCAACAAATTTAACGATTCATTTTTATATTATAGATTAAAAAGGCATAGAAGTGAAAAAAAAAATATTTCATTGCAATAAACAAACCCACTGATCTCAAAATTAGAATTGCATATACTTATATTATTATCACTTCGGTGGCTGGGTCATGTGGAGAGAATGACCGAGCATCAAGCACCAAAGTCCCTGCTGAACTCAAGACCAATAGGGCGAAGGAGCCTGGGAAGACCAAGACTAAGATGGAGCGACAACGTCCTCAAAGACGTATCTATCTTGGAGCTTCTAAACTGGAGAGAGCTGGCACAAAGTCGAGATGAGTGGAGGAAGACTCTTGTAGAGGCCAAGACCCACCAGGGGTTGTAGAGCCAATAGTGATGATGATGATGAGTAAGATCCCTTATTTATTCCACATAATTGCTACCATTATAGCTTGTGACCTATATACGGATTATGTTTCAAGCCGTACTAAGCTCGATATTTTAAACAAGCCGGGTTTAAAATCAACTGAAGTACCGGGACCAAAGATATTGAAATATAAGATATGTGCTGTCTGCATTTTTTACTGGGTGGAACTGTTTTTCCGGGTGTCGCCGATATTGTTAACTAATACTATTGCACACCTTAAAAACATCAACTAAATGAATGAATTCTTTCCGTATTCAAACTATATTGTTAACCAATACTATTGCACACCTTAAAAAAATCAACTAAATGAATGAATTCTTTCCGTATTCAAACTATATTGTTAACCAATACTACTGCGCACTTTAAAAAAATCAACTAAATGAATGAATTCTTTCCGTATTCAAACTATATTGTTAACCAATACTACTGCGCACTTTAAAAAAATCAACTAAATGAATGAATTCTTTCCGTATTCAAACTATATATATATATATATATATATATATATATATATACCTACTTATTTTATTTTTTTTTGAATAATTATTAAAATGTAAAAAAAGAAAAAAAAAACTTTCTACTACGACACATAAATACTTGTACTTGTCACTCTTAATCATAAACACCTAAACACCTCAGCACAGGTTCTCCTAGTGAGGTGTTCACGAAACATACAATATCACCAACCAACAGTTTCACCTTCTCAAACCTACCTTACACCCAACATAATGAAATGCATAATTAATATCTAAAAAGGTTTTCAAAATATATTACATGTGTAAAAATGTTATTAATAAGGTGAAAACTGTAATATACATAGATGTAAATAAATAAAAAAAAATAAAAACCAATACTACTGCGCACCTTAAAAAAATCAACTAAATGAATGAATTCTTTCCGTATTCAAACTATATTGTTAACCAATACTACTGCGCACCTTAAAAACATCAACTAAATGAATGAATTCTTTCCGTATTCAAACTATATTGTTAACTAATGCTATTGCACACCTTAAAAACATCAACTAAATGAACAAATTCTTTCCGTATTCAAACTATATTGTTAACCAATACTACTGCACCTTCAAAAAAATCAACGAAATGAACAAATTCTTTCCACATTGTTAGCCAATACTACTGCACATCTTTAAAAAATCAACTTATTGAATGAATTCTTTCCGCATTCAAACTATATTGTTAACCAATACTACTGCACACCTTTAAAAATCAACTAAATGAATGAATTCTTTCCGTATTCAAACTATGCCCATTAGGTAGTAGTCCGCCGACGGTTGGGCGGCCATCATAGCATATCTCTTGTATTTCAATATCTTTGACCGGGCATATTATATATATATATCATAGAGGAATTTGTGGTTAGTTACCTTTGGGCGGATTGGTGGTGACTTCATAATGTTTTTCAATGCCGAAGAACAGTCTCCCATGGCCAAACACTTCCCTGGTTGCCCGCTCTCTGTCTCGCAAGGGTCTCCTGCAAAACGTTGCATTATGTTACATATAATTATGTTACATATAAATTATGCAACCATGAAGGGGGTACCTACATTGACAGGCAGTAAATTATCTTTGTGTTTTTACGCACTGGTATCACCAGTTTTGTCTATGGAGATGTCAGTGAGAGGAACTGAAAAAGTCATTCTTTGCATCATATGGCCCCAGTCCACGTTGGCCCAATGCGCTCGGCCAACGCGTTGGCTAGATTTTTGTGGTACCGTTCACACGTTGGCGTGTCTCATTCTGCGTTGATCGCTAGACGGAGATGGACGTCAGCGCGGCCGCTGCAATATACTTTTACAGCGCGATGCGATGTATTCTGTATGTAGCCATTAATGACTCTTTTTTTTTAAATTCAGTTAGTGGAATATTCATATTATCTGCTATTCTACTCCAAGCATCATTACACTGAAAAATTTTTTTTGGTAGGTATACTTACAGATTACCACTATAGAACAGTCCAATAATATTTCAAGAGGTTGAAATAACCCATCAATATTGATATGAATTATCATTATTAGTGTCCGACCGAAACAGGACTTTCCACCGAAACCGAAACCGAATCTTCGGTGTCTGTCTCAGTTTCGGCCGAAACCGAAACTTCCTTAAACATGTTAAAAATCGACTGTTTACTGTTATTTAGGTTATTTTTTAGATTTATTCGGACAGTTAAGACGAGTTAAATAAATAAATAAAACACAATAATCAAAGTATGTGAAAAACTGATATTTATTTATATTACTTCTACAAAACAAATAAAAATAAATAACAAAACACGTTAACTCAATTTGGGAGGTGGGAATGGGTACCTTTATTGGATGACCAACACACCTGGCAAAGATCACCCCAAGTGGTTCGCTACGTTTGGTGATTAAGCAGGGATGCCCGGGTTCATGGGATGCGGTTTGTCTAGGTTTAGTGACCAGGACACACTGAACCCCAGATTCCTACCCACCCCTTAAACCATTTTCCTTCCCAGAACTCTCCTCTCCTTCCTTTCCTTAAAAAACCATCCACACAGCATCCCCAAAGATGGCATAGGCCCTGGGGCAAATTATTTTCCTCAGGGCCTCCTGTGTGGAGCTCATGAAAAAAAAAGAACAGTCCAATAATATTTCAAGAGGTTTAAATAACCCATCAATATTGATATGAATTATTATTTTGAATATTGATATTTTTTAAATCGATCCAGTAGTTTTGAGTTTATTCGTTACAAACTACAAAAATACAAATCATTCCTCATTATTATATTAGTGTGATTATCATTACTCTGAAATCACAACTAAATATGTATTATAATATATTAATTGTGATAATAATCAATTAGCCTAAACATTTCATCAATACTCCATGACGCCATGTTCGTGAAACGATCGTTGGAACAATTAAGCGCGACAAACAGCGTCCGGTCAAATCAACTCCGGTCGACGCGTAGCTATGAACTGAGCGCCCGGCCAACGTGTGAACGCTGTTTGCGGCTTGCGCCAAATTCCTTTGATTTGTGCACGAAAAACCGACACCCATCGGCTCGTCGGCGAGCGTTGGCCGCAAACGCCAAATACGCACAAAATGGCCCTGTACACGTTGGCCCAACGCATTGGTCGAGCGCGTTGGGCCAACGTGTACTGGACTCTATAAATATACCAAACCACCCACCTTTGCATGTTCTTTGCGTGGGTGCATTCTTTGCTAAGTACACTCACAAGGAACTCACTGGTCAAAAATAAAAATAATATCACAATATGTTACTCACCAATAGTTCCACTTAAGGGCACAGGGCTTGCGCAGTTTTTTTTTGGATTCTTATTTTTTTTAGGAGAAGAAGAAGAAGTAGAACGAGAAGACGAAGGAGAAGAAGACGAAGAAGGAGTAGAAGTAGAGGGAGACGTATTCTCGTCAGTGGAATGTAGACAGCACACAATGGTATGTTGTCCAGATAAACCGCACAGCTGTAAACATAACATCCTTATTATTGTGACCGGCCAACTCAGAATGAAACCAACTCAGAACCACCTCCGAAAGGTCATTAACCCTAGATCACTAACCTTCGTCGAATCGACGACGCAGGATTAAAAAAACCGCAATAACTTTCGCGCGTGCAACCGTAATAGGCCACTTGCATCACATTTTTTTTTTAAATTCCAGTTTAGGCAAATATTCTAAGACATTCTGTATTTTTTTTTTTAAATGTATTTTTAAAACCCTAGCGATTTTTTTAAAATTTCAATCCGAAAAATCAGACCATTTTTTATAAACCGGAAAGACGGGACGTAATTTTATAGGTGCGAAAAAACGATAATTACATAGCCGAAAATCATTTAAAAAAAAAAAATTATGTTTTCCACAAGAAAGGGCACAGGAGAATAACGAGGCATACCAAAAATATTACATCTCAAAAATGTTTTTTTTCCTTGATCCATTTTATTGATCATAAATCATTATAATGTTCAACGTCTATACAGGGTGTAACAGGACGTACCCGAGGGATTTTAACCAGCGATTGGAGTAAAAAATGTAAATGAAATTTTGGTCTCCGGTGACTTTTTTTGTCACATTTTTTTAAAAATTTTTTTTTCTTCAAACTCAAACAAAAAAATTTCTTCTGCTTGTTGTCATTGGTCACTCAGCCGAGTAACCGACCAACCCTCACCCCGCCTCCAACTGTCCAACACCTACCATTTTTATAATGTTGTATTGTTTTGTATTTATAATACTTATATAGTGCAATTGCATAGCGTGGATTGACTAGATCAACAATACTCAACCTGCGGCCCGCCAAGCTTTTTTATGCGGCCCTAAACACTTTACCATCAGGAACTTGAATAAAAAAACTATCTGTTCATATTATTTTAAATTAAAAAAACTATCATTCTAAATTTCGTATATCTTGAGATTCGTTTCGTCTTTGACGCACAGATAGTGCGTCAAAGTCGAATAGCGCACCCGAAAAGAATTTTCATTAGTCCACATGATCTTAGAACTTAGATGTGTAAGAAACGTTGCTTAGATTTTCACGGCCAAAAGGTTTTTTGATATTTTTTTGGGGTGTTATGCCGTGTTGCGCTACCTCCCTCTTTAGCCAACGTTTCGGATAGCATTACAGTGTCCATCATCAGGGCAGATGTGTAAGAGTGTTGCTATTTACTAGATTTATTCCCAAAAAACAAATATTTGCCACTTCTAGAAACAACCGCATCAATTATAATACATAAAATCTGGTTAACGTCACTGGTTAGTCAGAGGTACCTACTAATTTATACAGCATTTCTTTCTGTTGTATAAAGTACTGTTTTGTTATAATTTAAATACGCATAATTAGGTGATTTTTCACAAAAACGGCGCTCTACAAATTATCCAATTATTATTATTATTATTAATGGCGGGAGTGTCTTCAAAATGCAATCGAAAAATGTCCGACGAAAAGAGAGTGCTTCAAGACAAATGGGAAGAAGAATATTTCTTTGTTGTGGGGGGGGGGGGGTGGGGTGATGATTTTTTTCCTCATACCAGTATAGTGTTGCGGCCCGCGTAACTTTACAAACACATGTATGTGGCCCGAAGAGAAAAAAGGTTGAGTATCGTTGGACTAGATGATCATTTGGGGAAGTGTGTGAAAGGGTTTAGTATTTCCTGTGGGGAAAATTTAACCCGAACATTTAAATCTGGTGCGTAGAATATTATAAAATTTGATTTTGTTAAAATCAGCACTATTACCATTATACCTCTAAAACACGTAGACAGCAATAAAATGTACGGGATTCTCTTCATAACATCTGTCAAAAAGTCAAACCAAATGATTAGTTCGCAGAGAACAAACAATAAATCTAGTGAACTTAAATGTCAAATTCAAAAATTCCCTGAAATCAAAGTTTTTCCAAATAAAAAAAATAAATCAGTGTAGAATTTTACAAAATTAATAGGACCATTTTCGGAGACGGGACATTTTCATGTAGTGACGTCACGGGCCCAAATAATGGATTTATTTATTAAATATAATAAAAAAACTGTAGGTACATTTCTAAAAATTTTTATTAACATTTTCGTAATCTTAGAAAAAAAATCTATCCACACGATTTTTTCCAAATCGTTATGAAATTCATGCAATTGGCCTATTCTTTCATACTCTGGCTAATCTCAATCGGCCCGTTACTTCTGCTACAGACGGTAAAGCCGACGATGGCGGGAGCCCACGAGCGCCAATTCAGCAACCATGGCTCGTCGCATCGACGAAGGTTAGTGATAACGTGACTTTTTACTTTTGCTAGATTTTCACCAAAATTTTTATTTTATTAGTTAATTCAAGTCTTTGTTTTTGATATTTGAATTGTTTTTTTTTTTTTTTCAAAATTTAGTTATAACTAATTCAAATACCAACTTTAAAAATGTTACAATTGTTGATTTTGCATGAAAACTATGGTCTCATTAAGGCTGTTGATTAATAAATTTGATATTTTTGTTTTTCTAAGTATGAGAAATAATACTAATAAACACTTTTCATCTATAATATAAAAATGAATTGCTAAATGTGTTGCTAAGCGCAAATCTCGAGATCAGCTGAACCGATTTCGCTAATTCTTTTATTAGAATATTCCTTGAAGTACGAGGATGGTTCTTACGGAGAGAAAAATTAAGAAAATTGGGCAGAAAATTGGGAAATTTCAGAAAACCCGCACGTTTGACAGTTCGCGTGTTTGAGAATGACATTTTGCAAAACAATAATTGTTAAATCAGGATTCTATTTTTGAAAATCTTTAAGTTGATAAATTTATTTAAAGTAGGTACTCCCCTAATAGTTTGAATCTATTTTAAATAGGTACCTATGTTAGGTACCAAATTTAATATACATGACAAATGGAAATTTGAATAAAAATTGTAAAAGATGGTACGCGGACTGTTTAAAAACTGAATGTACTGGGATTGAATATATGGAATGCGGGAGGAGGGTTGGCGGGACGAGGGAGCGGGAAATGGAAGAAGGAAGGCGGGGAAGGTGGAAGGGGAATGCGGGAGGGGAAGGGGACGTGTGAGGGGGGAGGGGAACTCGAAAGGGTGGTTAGCGCGACGGGGGAAGGGGGGGGGGAGTGGAGTGGGGAGAGGGAAGGTGGAGGTGACGGAATGGGAACGCGAGAGGGGAAGAGGACGCAGGAGAAGAAGGGGAGGCGGAAGTGGAACGGGACGAATGGGAAAGGACACTCAAGGAGAAACGATTTCTTTATTAAATGGCATAGCAACGCATGCCGGGACCAGCTAGTTAATAATAAAAAGAAATATATACATATTTAGTTTTAATAAAACCCTTAAACCCCCTTTATTTAGTACCGTAGTCGAAACGACGAAGGTTTGTGATAAGTGTCGAAAAATAAGGTTAGTGATCTAGGGTTATGTTAAAAATATATTCAAAAAATGAATTCACCTATCTTTTGTCCATTATCACATATTCGTAAGATTTATAAAAAAAATATTATAAATTCGTATATACTTAATTACTTACAAATAAGGGAAAATTTGACAAAATTGGCTATAAAGCAATGCGAAGTATTTTAAATAGTGCCATATTGTGGCAAAAAGCGCTCCAGTGGATAAAAACAAAAAAAAAGTTTCAATCACATGTCGCTACTCTGTTGCGCTGTTTCGTGTATTAACATGCTGTTAGAATGAGACGCAACTCTTATCAAATAACCGCTAGGCTATAAACGCGCCACTCTCCTAACTAGTCAGTGGCGACATGTGATGGAATTTTTTTTTAATGTTTTTAATTTAAATTAAGGCCTTGAGGAAAGTAACTCCCCTCAGGGCCTACGTCACCTTTTGGTAGGGTCTTTTAAGAAAAGGAAGGAGATGATGTTCTCACGATGCCCACCAGCTGTGAGGCAGTCCAGATTGGGAGAGACTGACCGAGGGAGACCTTTTGACCTCTCCAGCAGAACCCTCTCAGAACATCGCCTTGCACCGCAGTGGGAGACACTGACCCCCAGATTCCTACACCCCCATCATACCTTTTTCCTTCTCAGACCCTCCACATAGCATCCCCAAAGATGTCGTCATGGACCCGGAGTGGAATTATTTTCCTCGGGGCCCCCTGTGCAGTTCACACGCGGTAGAAATGAAACCTTGTATAAGGAAAATAAAGTAGACAAGAATGGGGAGGCAACGAAGCAACGCACAAAGAGGAGACCGATTCTTCTATCTCATTCCTTCGCAGGCTGTCGCTTTTGGTTTCATCAAGTTTCAAATCACAATGGTGCTACAGAAGGTTTCACTTTAAAAATAATGGTGGCCTTCCTCATCCAGAACATATTTATATTTTGTGAGAGACGACACGTCTATTCTTGTCAGTGGTCTAACCCAGCGTTTCCTGACCTTTTACAGCCACAGACCCCTAGGAAATCAAACACAATTTTCAAAGACCCCCCTTAATAGACCCCTCCTCTACTAGACCGTGTACAAAGAAACTATACATACTTTGCAACAAAACTCCATAACATCCTTCCCCAAGACATAAAACTAATAAAAAATCCAATTGAATACAAATCAAGAATAAAAATATGGCTTAAAGAGGTCAATGAGAAAACCCTAGCGAAGATGCTAAAAACGACATAGAAGACAAATGAACTATATTTAAATAACTTTAGTCCGCCTCGGCACAGGACCCCCTAGTGAGGAGGACTAAGAAATACAATATTTTATACTTAATTTCACATTACATTTTGTATGTAAAATTTTTTCTATACACGGTGTCCGGAAACTCGTAGTACAAGCGGGAAACTGGTAAATCTACATCACATTCGGAGTCGATTTGTGATATAACTTTTTTGATTTGAGTTTTCGTTTTCGAGTAAATCGGGTCCGAAGTTGGAATTTTTTTGGTTAAATTTGAAAAAATTGTTCACTAGGGGGTTGATTTCAGCTGTGTAATGTCTTATAAAATGCATCGAAGGGTAAACCGGGCTCACAAGTTTTTTTAACCCTTTAGTTGCCGAAAAAATGGAAAAATAGCAAAAAAATAATATTAAAATCGAAATGCTCAGATTGAAAAAAATAAGTTTTTTGGATTCTCTACGTGATGTAGATTCACCAGTTTCCCGCTTGTACTACGAGTTTCCGGACACGTTGTATAGTCGCTATAATAAAAAAAAAAAAAAAGCAATAACTTTCGTAGGTACCTTTTAATTTAATATTACGAATACAAAAAACTACTTTTTTGTAAAAAGTATGTTAATAATTAACGTACAACAGCAACACCAACATTCACTTATTTATTTCAATTATTTCTGGCTTTCACCCTTCAAGGGTGTTCTAGGCCATCATTTATAATTACAGAGAAAGGAAAGGTGAGTTTATTTATTAATTTTATTTAAATGTGCAAATTTCAGAATTTTATGGAAGATTGGAGTGGAGTTCAGACTTTGAAGAGATGAGATGTTGAATGGAGGAGAGGCAATTTTTGATAACGCTTGATAGAAGAGAGGATATTTATTTAGAGAGGGACAATCAAAAAATATGTGAACTAAAGTTCCCACATCTAGACGACAGAACGTACAATCTGGGGAGTCAAGCACATGCATTTTAAAAAGGTGAGAAGGAGCGGAACAATGTCCGATTCTCATTTGAATAAGTGAGGAAATTTCTTCTTTGGAAAAATGGGGGAATTTTTGAAAGCACGGTTTTGATGGGATAGTCCTTTGTATTGAGGCGTAGCGGGCATCTTTGGATTGACTAGCAATGTTCCAATACTCTGTCCAAACATTGCGGGATCCATAAAAAATATCAGATAGGGGAATATGGTTTACGAGGGTAACGGTAGGGTTAGACGTTCCTTGTTTTACCAAGGAATCAGCAATATCGTTACCCACTATGCCAACATGTCCAGGAATCCAAATCAGAGTGACAGTTTTTCCAGAGCTTTGAATGGAGGTTATCAGTACTCGAATAAGACATAAAAAGTGATCATCAGGTTGAAGAAGAGGACTGGATTTAAGTTCTTGGAGGGAACTGAGAGATTCAGAGAGAACAAGAGGATGTTCAAAATTATGTTTTATTATATATTTGAGAGATTCAATTATTGCAATGCACTCGGTAGAAAATATTGAAAATTGGTTTGAAATTGAGCATTTACATTTAACGGTTAATTAATGTGAAGGTTGGTGTTGGTGAAGACTTTTGGTGGCATTTATTTAAAATTGTTAAATGGCCCAGAAATGAGACTGTGGACCCCCATACATAAACTGCGGACACTGGTCTAACCAATTATAGAACGAATTGATGATGCCAAAACAAGGAAAAAGAAGTCAAATTAGACCACTAAGACAAGAATAGACGTGTCGTCTCTCACATATATAAATATGTTCCAGACATAGACATATGAATATTAGTGGACCAGAACATAAAGGTGAGGGGTAGACAACAACTACAGCGGGGCGCAGAGCAGGAAGATGACTTTGGAGATATGTGATTCGTCGATAACTCAATATGACAGTATATAGGCATCTCGCATTATAATATCACCATTTAGTTCTTAAAAGTAAACTCTGCTTTTGAATGAATGGACCTTTTTACATGGGAGTGCGAATTGCTCGCCGCGTATTGAACAAATTTTCAAAGTGTAAATAAGGCAAAGTAAAGTTCGTTTATTTTC
This sequence comes from Limnephilus marmoratus, assembly GCA_917880885.1. Classification (NCBI taxonomy): domain Eukaryota; kingdom Metazoa; phylum Arthropoda; class Insecta; order Trichoptera; family Limnephilidae; genus Limnephilus; species Limnephilus marmoratus. The sequence goes on from OU862907.1 coordinate 66,121,089, forward strand.
AGACTCCAATATTTTGTTGCCATATTTAGTTAGGATTTGTAATTTGCTGTATGCTGGTTCCATTGGAACCGACTAGGATTGAATATGGCTCCGCGTGAATCTAAAAGATGTGACGTCATCATTCTTCTGCGAGCCAGCGTCGAGTGCTCATCGGTGCATTTTACGAAATAACACCGCAAAAAACATGGTTTGTGTTTTGAAAACGTGTAAATATATATTTCCCCCTCCCCATAGGGAGGGGGAAATAATAGGCTTTTATCACTTAGGGCAGGTCTACTAATATTCATATGTCTATGGTTCCGGATGAGGAACGGCACTACATAATGTTGTATGTTTGTTTGTTTACCTGTGGATTAATGTCGTACTTTTCCGCCGCCAGAGCTACGGGGCATTCCGACAGCCTCTTGCAAGTCCCTGGCTCTTTCGTTTTCTCCCGAATACAGGGTTGACCTAAAAACAACAAAACAATCACACAGTTACTTAGTTGACCTTTCACACAAATTTAAAACTAACACGGCCATCAAAAGCGAGTTCAGCGCCATTTTGTCGTGACTTTCGAAAGGTTCCCGTTACAGACAGATTGTAGTCCGTTTCAGATAATAATATAAAGTAAAATATGTTTAATGTAATAATAATTAAAAAAATATGTTTAATAAGTTTCATACGTTTTTTTCCACATTTTTATTCAAAAAGTTACGAAAAAACATAATATTCATAAATCGAGCAAAAATAATTTTTGTTTTTTACAATAATAATTTTGTTATTTTTTTTATTTTTTTTTACATTTTGTACATGTATACTAAAAAATAATAAAATAATTTGGTATGATAGTCCTCAAGGCAATCAGGGACGTTCAGGGACACTACCAAAAGCCTAAAACCACTCGCAATTTTGAAGAAATTAAATGACTGCTGGCTGCATACAAAACTTGGAACACAAATATCAGGGAAAAAACACAAGAAACATATTATTGCCAATCTACAAAATGAATGATTTATTATCTACAGAGCGTTCGGCACTTAAAATTTTATTCAAAAATGTCACTGTCGTGCTCGTTTTCTGTTTTTTGGAGGACTTGCTTTAGCCCGTCAGCGCGCCGGGGTTTGTGGTTAAGTACCTGAGTTGCACACCCGGCAGGCTGCCGGGGTTTGCGGCCAATGGGTTAACACATGTTAACTGTCTGAATAAGTGTAAAAAATAAGCCAAATTTTTTTTTTTTTACACTCCACACAGGAGGCCCTGAGGAAAATAATTTCCCTCTGGGCCTGTCATCTGGGATGCTATGTGGAGGGTCTTTTTGAGGAGAGGAAGGAATGAACATTGGTCTTGAAGAGACCCATGTTGTAGGAAGGAGGAAACACAGAGGCTGGCAAATCATTCCACAGCCGAGCTGTTGAACACAAGAACGAGTCGAAGAAACGACCCGTTCTCATGTGACAAATGTCAACCGTGTACGAATGTTGGACACGCGTTTGGCGTGTTTCCCGACTATGCACCGGTGCCGAAGGGATCAATGACGCTAGTTCCTCGGAGCATCTTCCATTGTAATACCGGTAGAACAAGGGTAGCATTCCCAACCGACGCCTGTGCTCTAAAGATTGCAATCCGTCTGTTAAGATGGGAGAATCTATCAAACGGACCGCCCGTTTCTGCACAGAGTCGAGGGTATTTTTCAGGTATTTTGGAGCTCCAGACCAGAGGTGGCTTCCAAATTCAACCGTGGGGCGCACTTGTGATTTGTACAGGGTTAGCAGTTGTGTACTATTAAAGTAAAATAACAGTAAACAATCGATTTTTAACATGTCTAAAAAAGTTTCGGTTTCGGTTTTCTGATGATTTTCGGTTGGCAGATTTTCTGCCGAAACCGAAAGTGATGCCAAAACCAAAACCGAACCTTCGGTCGGTCACTAGTACCTGTACCCACCTCCCAAAAATCAATCAACCAATCACCGCTCTGCCCCCTCGACCAGCGATACTAGTAAGGAAAAAATTTCTAAAAACCTTTGACCTATGCCTATCAATATGATGATACCAATAAAATTATGAAACGCACGAATCCTATTAAATATGAAAATTAAAAGTTAAAGTAACATCAATTCATTATCAATTTTATTTGTTTAATTAATATGTTTTCATTATTGGCACGAACTCTTTGCCTCGTTTACATTCATATATACTCTTCTATTATTCTGACTCTTGACTTGGCCCGACTCAAGTATCTGATTCATTTGATCGTGCCGTGTCTTCCCAGGACGTCTCCGACTTCTTCTACCGTTCACCTTACACTCCTTTCTATGTTCATTCGCCCTACATGCCCAAATAATCTGAGCGTCCCTTCCTTACTATCTCAGACGATCATTCATGGTTTTACCACACATACTACGCCTCAGAGATCTCATTTGAACAGCATGCTGCAGCTCTTTCTTAAATGATGAGACACACAATGCACATGTGTCTGTTTCCTCCAAAGGAAAAGAGTAGTACTTTTGGAGAGGTTAACGGGGTGTCCGGGTCTTGGTGACGGATGCTTCTGCCCACTAACTGCGCATGGCAGGCCGGATCGGGAGAGAGTGGTTGAGGGAGTCCCACTGACTTCTCCAGCCATACTCTCTCAGAACATCTACTTGCACCGCAGTGGGAGGGATAGATTCACACGTCCGTCACTCCTGGACACACTGACTCCCAGATTCTTACCCACCCCTCAAACCATTTTCTTCCTTTCATAAAAAGACCCTGCACACAGCATCCCAAAAGATGACATATGCTCTGAAGGGAATTGTTTTCCTCAGAGCCTCCTGTGTGGAGCTAATTTAAAAACAAAAAATAGACATTAACCCTTCGTATCAGGAACCGCAATGTATTTTTTAATTTAATTTTTTCGATGTGTGTGTGTCGTCCGGCAGAGCGCGTCTATGGTTCTATATGATTACCAATATAAAAAATTTTAAAACTCACCTCAAAAATTATACTGAAAACTTAAACTGAATGATATAAAAAAAGCAATACAATAACACCCCCCCATACACACAAGCCTTGCTTAATTATGGGGGTACATCAAATATTCTACTATGTAATTAATTACTGTATAAAAATTATTTGTAATTTATGTACCTTCTATTACTAATAAAAAAAAAAAAATAAAAAATAAAAAAAATATACTTTTTCTACACATCGAACAGTATCGAGCTTGCGCTCGGCGAGTGTAGATGTGCACGCGTCTGACCTGGGTAAATCAAAGTTTCACAAATCAAAATGAATAAAAATGAAGAAATTGTCAGAACAGCTTGCTAAATTGCACGTGGAGCGTCAAGAAAAAAATGATCACGTTCAGAGGGACGTCAAGAATTCTATTCGCCGTATTCTGGAGATCAGGGAAGAATTACCGTCCACTTCTGATGCAGAAAAACTAAAAATTCGAAAAACATGTTTCACATGTGATAAAAAAGACTTATTTATGTTTTTTGTGTAAGGTACCTATTTGTTTGGAGTGTTAGAAAAAAATGTGCTGTGAAAATTGTAAATGTTAAGGCGTTGCAATTTTGTATTTTTTTTTATTTTATGTTTAATTTTTTTGTTTGATTTTATAATTAGTTTATTCAATTTATAAAAAATAATACAAAGAAGTCAAAATTTTAAGTTTAATGCCACAGATCTCGTTTTCTTAGAATAGTGTTTTTTTTTTGTGACAAAACTGTTGTTTTATAAAGATGTTAAGAATATCAAAGAAAGATTGCGCAATCTTTGGACATAGTATTGGAACATTGCTAGTCAATCCAAGCGTGCCCGCTACGCCTCAATACAAAGAACTATCCCATCAAAACCGTGCTTTCAAAAATTCCCCCATTTTTCCAAAAAAGAAATTTCCTCACTTATTCAAATGAGAATCGGACATTGTTCCGTTCCTTATCACCTATTTAAAATTCACGTCCTTGACTTCCCAGATTGTACATTTTGTGGTCTAGATGTGGGAACTTTAGATCACATTTTTTTGTTGTCCCTCTCTAAATAAATATCCCCTCTTCTATCAAGCGTTATTCTAAAATTGCCTCCCCTCCATTCTTCATTTCATCTCTTCTAAATCTGTACTCGACTCCAATCTTACATATAATTCTGAAATTTGCTCATTTTATTTATCTCTACATATTATAAAGTAACCCCGCGCCGTCTGTCTGTCTGTTCGCGATAAACTCGAAAACTACTGAACGGATTTTCATGCGGTTTTCACCAATAGATAGAATGTTTCGTGAGGAAGGTTTAGGTATATAATTTGTCAAGGATTTGTGTAAATTGGTTGAAACATAACGATAATTGTTAGAAGTGTCGGAAAAAGTCAAGCAGCCTGGTAGCTTTCATCGAAAACGCTGCCTAATCCTTTTGGGATATAACAAAACAATATATGGTGGGATATTCCTCTTTTATAGATCTACAAAAAAGACCGCAAAGGCATATATCTATCTTTTACATCCGTAAATAAAATTGCTGTTCGTTTGTCTCGCTGAAACTCGAGAGCGGCTGGGCCGATTTAAAAAGTTATTTAGATGGATACAGTATTAATCCTTATTAACTTAAATACGTAAGTTACCCTAAGCATTTCATTCACATTATTATAATCTTTCACACTATCTCTACGTATTATAAATTAAAGTCTTCCGCGGCATCTGTCTATCTCTTCGCGATAAACTCAAAGACGGCGGTGGTTACAAAGGTTGGATTTTACAAAGTGTTTTATTAGCCACAGCAACGCGTAGCCGGGTCACCTAGTTTAATATAAATTCACCTTTCCTTTCTCTGTAATTTTAAATGATGGCCTAGAACACCCTTGAAGGGTGAAAGCCAGAAATAATTGAAAAAAAAAAGAATAGTTCGAATGTTTGAAGTTAATTTTGCTTCTTAAATAAAGTTCTAGAATTTTTACAAGTTTTTCATTCAATCAGCTATTTTGTTGTTGCATTTTTTAAATTTTTTTATTATAATTTTTATTTTTTATGTTACATGTTTTTTAGCTGTGCCTGTCTCACTAGGAGTTCCTGTGTTGAGAGCAGGCGCATTTTAACATAAATAGTTTAAAAATAATTTATAAAGGATAACAACAACGTTATTTACATTTAAAGTAAAATTACAATGACAATCAGCATCGTATCGATGGGTTAGCATGCATTAGGAGGTTCTAAAAATATTGTTGATATATGATCTGTCTTTGGTAATGATCCAAAATTTTGTATCTATTTTGTATTTTACGTGATGATTTTTGTATCAGTGGAAGAGTATTATAAAGTTTTGTTGCAAAATACCGGAAGTTTCTTTGACCAAACGTTGTTTTGGCGAAAGGGATAAGTAAGAGATTTTGCCCTTTGGTTCTCGTATCACGAACAGTTTGGATATTGTCAAAAATAGTTAGTTCTATGTTTGAATAGATAAAATAGTATATTTTTGGCATAAAGTTACCTAATGTCCAAAACACCGATTCTCTTAAAGATTTCATCCGAACTGCTTGTGATCGGTAGTTTTAGAATAATCTTTATAATTAGTTTCTGGGCTTTAGAGATCGGATCAATGGCGGCAGCATTTGCTCCTCCCCAGGCTATAATACCATACTCGATTAGAGATTGACATAGTGCATAGTAAATTGTTTTGAGTTGGTTCAAGTAAAGAAAGTTGCGAGTTTGTCTTAAAAGGTATATAGATTTTCGAAGTTTGTTTGCTATAGTGATAATATGTTCTTTCCACTTTAAATTGCTGTCAAAAATAATACCCAAGTATTTGATCTATGTAATACGTTCTAGATAGATTCATTAGATTCCAAATTAAAAGTAACAATATACCAGTGGTCTCACGTGGGCTGTTAAGGGACGAAATTAGGTGATAGATAGTTAGGGGTTAAATAATGGTGGGACAAAAGATGAAACGCACAATGCAGATGTCTGTTTCCTCCAAAGGAAAAAAGTAGTAATTTGAAGGAAAAGACATTTAACGTGAAAGATAGAGCTGCAGAATTATTGTGATAAGGAATACAAGTTTATTGCCTTTTTTGTATCGTCGCCGTTCCATAAATGTGAAAATACTAAAAGCACCTAACAGGCGCATAGAACTCAAATGGGGGGGGGGTTCAGCCCTAAGGGGTGGTTCGATCCTTGAGGCGGAGGGTCAAGGGAGAAAGGGGAGAGGAAATTTTTAAAGACAGTTTACTTTTATAAAAAAAGTTTGGAGGTCCCAGAACAATCTTTATATATAAAAATGAATCCCTGTTTCCCTTGGGCACGCCATAACTTCAGAACGACTTTACCTATTTCATTCATCTTTTTTTTTTAAGTTTTCTAATACTTTGTAGAAGGTTCTTACGGAAAGAAAAATTAATAAAATTGGATAATTTCAGAAAACTTAACGACTATTTAAACTTTGACAGTTTGCTCGTTTGATGAAATCAAATGCATTGCAACGCGTGCCGGGAACCAGCTAGTAAATAAATATAAATATAAACAATAATAATAACTTTATAAATAAGTTTACTTATCACAACTCATTATTTACATAACATTGATAACAGAGGTGATGCGAATAATATGGTTATATTTTCCTGGATTGTAATCTACAAATACTATTATCTTTTTTTATGCAGTACTGTGACCGAAGAGCAGCCACGGATCTATGATTTTTTTCAAACCGGGGCAAAAACTTGATAGTAGCACCCACAAAAACTCGATAGTTGGAGAGACAGAGGGGGGGGGGGGACTCAACTGTCGCGGAATATATAATTCGATTAACCTTTGACTGGTGACATGGTTTTAGTGTAATGCAACTGGTGACGAACGGCCTGAGAGGCCACTGCCGTATCCGGTCTATATAAATTAGGTAAGCTTACAGCAGTCTTTAAAAACAGTTTTATAACATACTAGCAGACCCGGCCACACGTTTCTGTGGCTAACGAAACCTTTATAACAAACGCCATCTGTTAAATCAAATCCACACTACGCTGCACGCTGCCGCTTGGCCAGATATATTATGTATTTCATCCAATTTACACAAAACCTTGACAAATTATATACCTAAAAACCTTCCTCGTGAATCACTCTATATATTGGTGAAAACCGCATGAAAATTCGTTGTGTTGTTTAAAAGATCTAAGCGCACATACAGCGAGAGCGACTTCATTTTGTACTTAGTAAAGATAAAACGATAAAATAAAACTAATCAATAAACTCTAAATGTAATTTTTAATGAAGACCTTGTTATTACAATGTATTTAGTAACTAAAATAAAACTAGAGATGAGATCAGTAATAACAAACAAAAAACAATTGAAACAACATATTATTACAAAAGTACTAATTTTCCTTATACGAGGGGAGGTTTTTAAGTTCGCGGAATGGCAAGGAAGGTGATAAGTGGGGGTGTCGCTGAATTAGATACTAATTGAACAACTCATTATAAGTATAAACACCGGGTTTTATTATAATTAGGTCATTAGTCTTTGAGCTATCGTCGATCAAACATGTCAATCGGGAAGAAATTGTGAAATATGGAAAAGATCGAGTTCCGCGCTGTTATAAAGTTCCTTACCAAGCAACGAAAATCATTTCTGACCATACTGAAAGAGATGTCATCCGTTTACGGGGACTCTTGTCCAAGTAAAACTATGGTTTACAAGTGGTATACCCTCTTAAAACAAGGCAGGGGTCACTTGAAGACGACCCACGGCCAGGAAGGCCGATCGAGGCGACCATTCCGGAAAATATTCAAAAAGTCGAAAAATTAATATCAGAAGATGCCCGACTAAAGAAGAAACAGCTCGCAGAAATAGTTGGAGTATCAGATACAACTATTTTTAAAATTCTTCATGGCCATCTTGGCATGACCAAAGTCAGCGCAAGATGGGTGCCGGGAATGTTCGCCGCCTCAAAAACAACAGTGCGTGGAGTGTTCTCGTGCATTTTTGGACCTCTGTAGGGAAGACAAACATGGAGTATTGGCTCAAATTGTTACTGGTGATGAAATTTGGGTTCATCATTATGAACCTGAGTCTAAACAGGACTCAATGCGTGGCACAGGAAAGCACACCACTACTAAGAAGTTTAAGGTGTCACAATCGGTTGGAAAAATCATGGCAACAGTCTTTTGGGACTCAGAAGAAATCCTGTTAATCGATTATAAAGATAAAGGTGTTTGCATAACCGGAGATTACTATGCTTTAATCCTAGAGCAATTCACGGAAGCCATCAAGGAGAAAAGAAGGGGAAAATCAACCAAAGGTGTCCTCCTTCTGCATGAGAGCGCGCCTGTTCACAAGAACCGTGTTGCGAAGGCTGCCCTGCCGAAGATGGGCTTCAATATTTTGTCACATCCACTTCACAGTCCTGACCTGGCTCCCAGTGATTAGTACCCATTTTCAAACTTAAAAAAAACTTCGTGGGAAAAAGTTTTCAAGCGATGAAGAAGTGAAGGATGCAATTTCAGCGGATTTTTTAGACAAAGACAAATCTTTTTTTTGAGGGTATAAATAAGTTGATTGAAAGACCCGAAAAATGTATTAGGGTAGCAGGTGAACATATTAAAAAGGAAAAATAATTTAAGATTTTTATTTCTCCTCTTTACCCCCCATTCCGCGAACTTAAAAACCCCCCCTCGTAGTTAAGATACTAATCAATAAATAAAAAATATTGCTCTAATAACTGGTATCATTTTACAAATCTGGCAATGGTCAAACTTTGGTTATTTTATTGGCACATTTTAGGCCATAATAATGTTTCAATAAACACAACAACTAAATCTCTATAAACAGTATGAAAATAAACGAATAAAGTAATATGTGGCTTGTGTCATATCATACATTCTCAAACAATGATTATACGGTGACGTCACGACACGTCGATCAGTGACGTCACCTTGATGGCGTGTTTTTACGACCCGATTAAAAATTAACTTTTTAATAATTTTTTAAAAACTCTGCGTTTAATATTATTAAATAAAACTTATATATTTGGAATCAGCGTTTATTGGTCTATAGTCTATATCAGCGTTTCCCAAAAGGTGTTCCGCGGAACCCTGGGGTTCCGTAGAAGCATCACAAGGGTTCCGCGTTCCGTCCGGATTGTTGCAAGGATCATTGCAAGGAAAAAACACAAATACTTTTACAGTAAACGACAAAACCTCTTTTCTTAGAAAGAAACAGTACCATTTTTTTTCTCTTTTAAACGAGTTTCTGGAAAAAAAAGAGTTGCAAGTAACCTCAGATATTGAAAAATGCATTTACGAACATTAGATGGCCCTCAACAAATCTCTGGAAGAGTATTTTCCTGAAAAAACCTGCAGGACATTGACTGGGTACAGAATCCATTCCTAGTTCACAGGAAACGTACAACAACAGAGCACGAGACTTCGATAGATATCAAATGTTTTTCTTCCTTACAACAAAAGTTTAATTCAGAAAAAAACTAATCTGGATGAGTTTTGGATTGGACTCAAAAACGAATATCCAGAAGTCTCGAAAAGGCTATCACAGTTTTGTTACCATTTGTGACCACTTACCGATGTGAAACTGGTTTTTCGGCTTACGCTTACACAAAAAACAAATACAGAAACAGACTGGATGCAGCTCCAGATCTTCGTATTCAGCTATCTGACACAAAGCCTGATTTCAATGCTATTTTAACAAAAAAATTAAAAAGATATCGCTCTTCACATTAATTAAAGTTTTACACAAAATTATAGATCTTTCTTTTTAAGGTAAACATGAAAGCATTCAAACTACGAGTTTATCTTTTTCTTATAAAAATAGGGTTCCGTCTGGAAAAGTATGATCGATAAGGGTTCCGGGGCGAAAAAAAATTGGGAAACGCTGGTCTATATGAACATATTTTTTTAAAGCCATACTATTTTTCACTGGAGTTCTTAATTACGTTAGTAAATAGATTTACGATTAAACTTAGGAGGACAACTAGCACATGTTTTTGGCCTGTCAATGGAGTTTTGTGATTCAGGTGGCAAATCAGAACCCAAAATACGTGCTAAGTTGGCTCATATATCGCGTGGAGTGTAAGAATTGAGAACATTGTCGGCTTCCAATCCACTTGAGTCTTCCTGTGAGATATTCCTCAATTTGAGAATTTTCAAGTCCAACTCCCGATTTGTTACGCCTCTTTTTTGGAGGTGCGGAATTATTACTCCGCGGAATTATTCATTGTCAAAAGAAGCGAAGCAGACCACAATGGAGTCCTTGTACCTACCCTGATGTATGGCAGTGAGGTATGGAACTGGCAGAGGAAGGATGAAAATGGGGAAGGGGGGACTAGAGTGGAGAGAGGGAAGGTGGAGGAGGCGGAGTGTGAACGCGTGATGGGAAGGTGACGAAGGAGAGGAAGGGGAACGGGACGAATGGGAAAGGACACACAGGAAGAAACAATTTCTTTACTAAATGGCATAGCAATGCATGCCAGGAACCAGCCAATCAAACAATAAATTACGATTTTGGTGCCCCGTAAAACCGCCGCCCGGGGCAGGCGCCCTGGTTTGCCCCCACCCTAGATACGGGCCTGCCGAAGAGGGGGGGGAGGTTTAAACCCCCCGCCTTATATACGCACTTGGACCACGAAGGCCATCAAAATACCTAATTTGTTTTAAAAAGTGAATTATAAAAAAGTCAGGGATACCCAAGTAAAGTATGTTTCAGACGATGCACGATTTTACATGAAGCGAGGAATGTGCGCCAAGACCAAATAGTGTCATGAGTGGCAGTCTAACACCTCTGCAGTGAAAAGGTGTGATGTTAGTAAATTAATTAATACTTGGAGCAGGTGGATGAGTTTGTGTATCTGGGTAGTATGTTTACCAGACATGGGAAGCCTGATAGGGATATTGAAAGAAAGGTAAATGCAGGTAACTCCATTAATGGAGGACTGAATGCCGTTGGCGCTAATAAAAAAACTGTCAAAAGAAGCGAAGCTAGCAGTCCGCAACGGAGTCCTGGTACCTGCCCTGATGTATGGCAGTGAGGCATGGAACTGGCAAAGGAAGGATGAAAGTAAACTGAATGCTGTTGAAATTAGATCCCTAAGGCGTGCGTGTGGTAAAACCGGTGACCGGACAACTCAGAATGAAACCAATTCAGAAGCATCTCAGAAAGGTCATTAACCCTAGATCACTAACCTTATTTTACAACGCTTATTACTAACCTTCGTCATTTCGGCTACAATATTTATACGTGTTTTACTTATTTATTACATTAATCATTTGTTAACATGTTTATAAGTTTTTTATTTACTAAAATCACATTTTAATTACTTTGACAGTCTTTTAATTGAGACCAGAGTTTTTACTTATTTGAACATTTTTGTTTTTTAAATGCTTAAATTTTATTAACTAAAAAAACAAAGACTTAAAATATTAATATTAAGTAATAAAATCAACAAAAGAAAGAAACATTTTAGAAAAAAACTACTAATACATTTGTGACAAATGTCAAGTTTGTGTTCGCCACACAAGGATTTGTTGCACTTGGGCACACAGGGCACATAGGGCCCCTACACAAAAAACAAACACGTGCGCCGCACGAGCTGCGGGTCGTCTTGACATTAGCCGGAATCTGGAATGCGTACGACGACGCACTCAAAATTTATACCACTTTTTATGAGTCCGCGTCGTTGTTTTGACGAAGGTTAGTGATCTAGGGTTAAGAATGATGATAAAAAATATTAAAAAAATTGTTGAAATAGGTTAAGTTTTTTATTTTTTTATTTATGTATTTACAAAAAGATAAGTACATAAATTATAATATATTTTTTACAATAATTAATTACATAATACATGTATTTGATGTACCCCCATAAATAAGCAGGGCTTGTGTGTATGGGGGGTGTTAAAGTTAAGTGATTAGTTAGGTTAGGGTTACCGGCTACTTTAGTGACGTTTTTGGGGTGTTTCTGAGTTGGTTTCATTCTGAGTTGGCATGGAACCAGTAAAACCATGTATGATCGTGTGAGAAATGTGGATATCTGCAAAAAATGTAAGGCTGATGTAAGCATAATGAGTAAGATTAAGAAAGGGACCCTTAGATGGTTTGGGCATGTACAGTGAATGAACAAAGAAAGTGGTGTAAGAAGAATATATGACGCAAATGTGAATGGTAGGAGAAGTCAGAGACGCCCGAGGAAGACATGGTACGATCAAGTGAATCAGATACTTGAGTCGGGCCATGTCAAAAGTCAAAATAATAGAAGAGTATGAATGAGACGATATATTATGAATGTGAGTGAGACAAAAAGTGTGTGCCAAGCCTGAGTTGTTTGGCAGTTCATCCTCTCTGCCTAACCCTGCGGAGAAACGGCGTGATGGTTAATTAGTTAGTTAGTAAATTAATTCTATGAACATACCTTCATCAATTTGTTCAATACCCGAAGTTATAACAACCATAAAAAATAGAACAAAAACTTGAAAAAAAATCATTTTAATAAATTAATTATATTATATTACAATATAATAAATGAATTAACAAGTTTGTAATAAACATCCGAGCGATACCGAGTATAAACTGATAGTGTGGTCTTGAAATAATTAATTATCTTGTGTTTGGGTTGTGAAAATATTTTTTTCCCTTTCGACAAGAAGAGTACAATTTCCCCATAAAATATTATATTACATTATTAGATTTACCAGCTAGTTTCCATCATGCGTTGCAATGCCACTTAATAAAGAAATTGTTTCTCCCTGCGTGTCCCTTTCCATTCATCCCTTTCTCCGCCTTCCTTCTCCCCACTTCCCTTTCCCGCTTTCCAGCGTTCCCACTCCCCCCTCCCGCGTTACATACATTCAATTTTCAAACAGCGGCGTGTGACCTCTTGCAATTTTTTTATGCAAATTTCATAATGCCAGAGCTCACCAGTATATATAGAAACCATTGCGAGCGTGCTCACAACAACTCACCAAAGATCATCGCAATCGGATGGATAGTTAGGTAATAATTTCATAACGCCAGAGCTCACTATTATATACAGAAACCATCGCGGGCATGCACACATCAAATCCCCAAAGTTTCATTGCAATCGGATGAATGGTTTAGCAACACATAATTTTATGTATGTCAAGAGATAGTTACTGAATTCTCTGTAGGTGACATTGAAGATGTCGATGCTCAATGCACAGTCGTTAAGCAGTTGAGTCGCCCTGCTTAATGGTGCATTCTGATAGGCAGAAGTTCTCGCTTTCGGAGCATAAAAAAGTGCGTGGGATCTCCCACAAGTATACGCGTTAGGGACATATAAGTTGATATCTTTCAATATTGGCGGATTTAGTGTGGTACCGGAGATTAATTTAAGAAAATGTTTGCCTAAAATTATTTTTCGGCGGGCTTCTAGGGTGTTAAAATCTAGCATTCCTGTTAAGAACAATGATGGATACAGGAATGGGTAGTTTGTATATTCCCTCACATACAGGTAACGCATAAACCTTTTTTGCACTTTTTCTATTTCTAGGATATGGTTTTGTTCAGAAGGGGCCCAAATAATGGATCTATATTCCAGGATGCTGCGGACAAGTGTTATCCCTGATCTGGCGAAAATTCCCCAGATTTAGGAATTTTTCCCCGGAAATTACAACACAGTTTCAAGTTGTGTTGTTTTATTATTTGATTAAATAATCGCCAGAGAAGAAAAGGTCAATAGGTCATTGTATCTTTTATAAGAATAAGCTTTTGTTCCCCCCATTCAGAATTGAAACTTTACTTGAAATGGCTTTAGCTGTGTTTGGTGACCAGATCTGAATAGCCAAGTACTTCCCCATCTCCTTTCCCTCCCCAGTACCTTCAACCTCACAACATACCCGTTGGAAGTTGGGAGTCTTGTGCAATATTAATTTGGGAGGCGGGTTTGGGTACCGCCACCCCGGGAACCATTTATTGGATAATCAACACCCCTGCCATGGGTCGCATCAAGTGGTTCGCTACGTTCGGTGACTTAGCATGGATGCCCGGGTTCATGGGGTGAGGTTTGTCTAGGTATTGGTGACAAATGCATTTTCCCCACTTTCTGCGTGGCGGGCCGGATTGGGAGAGACTGGTTGATGGAAACCTAACCTAGATCTTTCCAGTCGTTTTGCACCCTAGTGGGAGGGATGGATTCATACATCCATTACTCCTGGACACATTAACTCCCAGATTCCTATCCACACATCATACCTTTTTCTTTTCAAGGACATCCTCACCTTTCTTTCCCTAAAAAGACACTCCACACAGCATCCCAAAAAACGAAAAAGGACCTGAGGGAAGTTTAATTTCTCAGGACCTCGTGTGTGGATCAAATGTTATAGTAGATTATTTCATTTCTTTTCCTTATATCATGTATGTGTTTTGCTGCAGGGTTTTCATTTTCCTTATAATTATCTTTAGGTACGGTTGTAAACTATTTTGTAGATTAAAAATAAAGTTGCGACCGTTATCTTTATCTATTTTTCTGTGTCTTGTTCTCTTTTATAAATATTTTCGATTAGATTATTAGTGTTATCTTCATCTTCAATGATATATTTCATTGCTCGGAATAACCTTAAAAAGTTATAAAAAGAGTTGTTCTTATAAAAAAAAATTCATTAAAACTTTTATAAAAAGGTCAATATGTGTTCCAAATAAAGAATAAAATCGGATATATTTATCAGAGACACTATCTAGGTTACAAACCAATTCATCACACACTTGTGTCCGATGAAAAAGGTAGTTGCCTATAATATGGAAAAATTAGTCGAAGATAATATTGTTAATTATAAAATTTGAAAATATGAGATTGACAATTATGACAGCTTGATGGAAGGTGGCAATAGCCGAAAAGGCGCCCATTCCGGTTAGACGAGAGGTTCTGGGTTCATGTCCCAGTTGCGACCATTATCTTTTTCTGTGTCTTGTTCTCTTCAATTTTTTTCATTTATATTAATATATATTTTTAAGTGACCCAAATTTATCTCAACAACGGAGGGGGGTCTAGATTGGAAGAAAAACTGTTCACTTAATTTATGTATGCCCCCTAAGAGGTTTGTCTTCTGAAAACTACAAGAAGTTAAAATTGTTTGCCGAGCAAATAATTACTACTAGCAGTTAAAAACCCGCTCCGCAGGTTCTAGGCCCTGCGGGCGGCCTTTGCTTCGGCTTCGCCCAGTTAGTGTTGGTGACTATTTTATAAATCTATTTTTGGAACTGTATTCCAAAAATAGCCCGTTCCTCGGATTCACTGTCATCCAGTGATAACCGGAACGGGCAATGATGTCACACAAGGGCGGATCCAGGATTTGTTTCTGGAGGGGGCACAAGGGGCAGACGGGCAAAAAAATCAACAACTCTGGATTTTTTTCTGGGGGGGGGGGGGACAAGGGGCGGACGGTTATAAGTTCAAGTATATATAGGAAGATTTATGAAAGTGTCAAAACAATAGAAAAATTAAATGTTTAATAAAGACAGTTTCTGCTTCAAAGTATGTACTGTGATCAAGGGCGGATCCAGGGGGGGGGTCATGGGGGTCATGACCCCCCCCTGGGCTGGGTCCAGGACCTAGGTGGACCTACTTTTTACTTGTATCTATTATTATCAAAATTAAATTATAATTTCTTGTGACTTGACCACGACTATGTGACCCCCCCCTGGCGCTATGTGACCCCCCCCTGGCGCAAAAGCTGGATCCGCCCTTGACTGTGATGGAATATCCACAGTACACAAAAACCCCCCCCCCCCTAAATCCGCCTATGATGTCACATGTAATATATAGCCGGGGACAAAAAATTCATTTAAAGACTGATTTGAGTGCTCCCCTCAACGGAAATCTTTAGTAAAAGATGAAAGATTTATTTGTTAATCAAAGGAAACCAGAGTACCGGTGTCCGGACCTAAAGCGTCGATGACACGTGGCGAGTTTACAAGCTACTATCTACTAAGTTTAAAAGCGGGTAAATCGGCGAGTGAGATAGTCATGATGACACACAAAACTGTCCACTCGCTCAGAAGCGTAGGAAACTGAGGTTGCTGCTAGCGTCAGTTACAAGAATAACGATGCCTGCGTGAACTAATTCTTTAGATGTTTGACAGTCAAAATCAGTTGTTTATCGGAAGCCATGTTGGAAACATAAATAAACCAATCACGAGCAAGCGGAGCAAGCGTGTAGACGAGTAAAGTTGACGACCTTTCAACTTTTTTTCGTAGATTGTCAACAATCTGCTAGTTAGCAAGTAACACAATGACACTGAGCGAGTTTACTAACAGATAGTGAATTTCCCAGATAGTAGCTTGTAAACTTGCCCTGTGTCATCGACGCTTAAGGAAATTTTGGATATAAATCAAGTTGTTGGAATTATTCATGTGCGAGACGCAGATGAAAGTGGCGCTATCTGTACGCGAGTTTTTTGAGCAAGCTTTTTCAATTTTGAGTTATCGAGAAAACAAACACTGTTCTCGGTTATTGGATTCACATTTAGACGCAATACGAATAGGGAGCGTTCAAGTATTACGTAACGCAATTTTTGACCCTCCCTTCCCCCCATGTAACGCGCTGTAACGTTTTCTGTACCCCCCCCCCCTCCACCTAAACGTTATGTTACACCCAAGTGACTATGTTTACCTAAAAGTCACAATTAAGTTGCGCAAAGTACTAGAAAGTCGTAATATAATAAAAATGACTTACAATACAGTTGGGGGATTCCCCGTACAACATAAACAAAAAGGATTGCCAACTTGGAAGATCTTAATTCACATGCAAGCTAATATAAAAAAAACTTGCAAGTCAAATAATACAAACACAAATATCTCATTGATTTTATTAAATATCTTTCTACAATAAATAAACTGTTATTTTTTTACGTTACTGCAGAAAAAAGTTCATTTTCGAGGCGTTGAAATAATGGTAAGCAATTTTTTAATATTTTTAACGTTTTCATAAAAAAATAAATATTTAGAAAGGCAAATATTTATTTATAATAATACAATGTGATAGTACATTTCATAATCTTTCCAAAACAGTTTTTAGAATGAGGCCACGTTTCCCAAAACGTGATTTATGAAGCTTTTAGTAAAAATCGTGAGTAACACAAATATTTTCATATTTTGACATTTTCCAAAAGCACACCTACTAAGGAAAATACTATGTTCCGAGAGGTTAACTATAATAAATGTCATAAAAATATACAATAAGCGTTTTATTTTTAAAACTAAAATATTTGTACACAAATATTGTAGGTTTTTTTTTACAACAGCTCCAAACAGGAGGCTCTGAGGAAAATAATTTCCTTCAGGGCCTATGGGGCCGTTCAAGTATACGTAACGCACTTGGGGGGGGAGGAGGGACGGTACGAGGGAGGAGTACGAGGGAGGGGGAAGGGGGGGTTCGAACAATGCATTACGTAACATGTTTTTCTTTATTTAGATAAAAAAAACTAGGGAATTAAAATCTTCTAAGTTGGCAATCCTTTTCGTTCTCGAAATCTCTTGTTTTATTTATTACCGCAAACACAATTAAAACAAAAAAAAGGAATTTAAGTGACTTTCCAGTACTTTGCGCAACTTAATTGTGACTTTCAGGTAAAAATTGTCACTTGGGCGTTACGTAACGTTTAGGGGGGGGGGGGGGTGATACGGAAAAATGTTACGGCGCGTTACATGGGGGGGAAGGGGGGCCAAAATCTTCAAAAATTGCGTTACGTAATACTTGAACACCCCCTATGTCATCTTAGGGGATGCCGGGTGAAGGGTCTTATTAAGGAAGGGAAGGATAGGAAGTTCTGGGAAGGAAAAAGTTATGAGGGGTGGGTAGGAATCTGGGTGTCAGTTTGTCCAGGAGTGATGGACGTATGAATCAATTTTTTCAACTGCAGTGCAAGGTGATGAGTCCTGCTGGAAAGGTCATAAGACCTCCTCAACCAGTCTCCCTCGATCCGGCCCGCCACGCAGCAGGTGGGCAGACGGATCCACCGCCAAGACCCGGACTTACCTAACCAAATATCAGGTATAATGTAATGACATGTGACCCAAGTGCGGCCCGCACTAATCCCCACATAAAATATTTGACCCTTTTACAACAGAAGGTTGCCAATCCATGCTTTAAATTATAAAATACTAGCAAACACGGCCACACGTTGCTGTGGCTAACGAAGCACAACGCCATTGCCCAACCTTTATAAATACCACCCGCTTGCCACAGCTGCCCGCTGCCTGAATTGAATATTTGAATTTCTCGGCTTGTTTCTACTATAATAAGCACATATAAACCTTCCTCTTGAATCACTCTATCTATTGGTGAAAACCGCATGAAAATCCGTTGCGTAGTTTAAAAGATATATGTGCACATACATTTTGAATTTTGAGTGACTTCATTTTATACTATGTAATGATGATATGCCATTAAAGATTTTAATGTTACAGTATTTGTCTCATTCATATTCATACACACTCTTTGCCAATTCCATGCCTCACTGCCATACATCAGGGTAGGTACCAGCACTCCATTATGGACTGCTAGCTTCGCTTCTTTGGACAGTTTTTTGTTAGCGCCAACGGCATTCAGTCCCCCGTTAATGGAGTCACCTGCATTTACCCTTCTTTCAATATCTCTATCAGCCTTCCCATCTCTGGTAAACATACTTCCCAAATACACAAACTCATCCACCTGCTCCAAGTATTCATCATTCACAACTATATTGCACACTGTTTAGGTACTCTCTCTTTCAAACACCATGACTTTAGACTTACTTTTTTTTTCACCCGCTTTTCATCAAACCTGGGTTGCGTGGTCCCAAAAACTAACACCTCATTCGCTCAACGACAATTCTGGTTCATCGCTCCTAAAATATATAATGCTCTGAGTACTGACATAAAGTCAAGTAATTCTAATTCTCTTTTTATAACACGTGTACAACATTGGATTTTTGAAAGGGGACGAACGCACTTTAAAGAATTCATGAGTTCTAACACTACATTTTAATTATTAATTTTTGCATTTCAAAATTTTAATTTCCATTTGTATTTCTATTTTACTTTAAAATGTTATTTTTTTCTCTTAGTTTTTCACTAAATTTATATATGTTTTTAATTTTGATTTATATAATTATATGTTTTAATTTATACAGAACACTTGAGTTCTTAACATTTAATTTTCATTATTAATTTTTGTATTTCAAAATTTGAATTTGAATTTTCATTTTTACTTTTCTTTAAAATATGGTCTTTTTTTTTCTCTTTAGTTTTAAGTATTTCTTAATATTTTTTGAAATGTTAAAATATTAAATGTACGACTACCACAACACGGGCTTAGCCTAGTGTGGTAGCCAAAAAAAACCCAAATATCTGTTACTAATAAAAAATATATGAAATAAAAAAAAAAAAAATAAAAATAAAAAAAAATAAAACTTACATTCATCATTAACTCATTCTTCATACATACTTCATTCATTCATCAACAGTAGAGACTGTAGATCTCTCATATTGTTAGAAATCAACACCGCGTCATCAGCATACAACAGGCAACATACTTTCAGATTACTCAATTTCGAACCCAATTCCACCAACTGCTTAGCGTAAATTTACACAGCATATAAAGGTTTTGGAGATACTAAAAAGGCAATAGGAACAAAAACACCTTGTGTGTGTTTAAGTTATTATTGTATCCAACTTCTCGATCGCATAATGGAAAGGGAATAACCAAAAAAAACTAATAATTCTCCGAAGCCGGTGATCACCACCAATTTTATTTCTCTTCTTCATCACAACATAATATTAATATATAGTCCATCCTTATTCACACGTCAACTTCACCGCCGCACAACAGACAACTGCCTCATCGCCGGCGAATCTAGCAGAATCAATCTACTTCTTGGGTGTGGCAGCCTTGGGCTTGGCGGCTGCTGGCTTGGCTGCTGCTGGCTTGGCTGCTGCTGGCTTGGCAACGGGCTTGGCTCCGGCTACCTTGGCAGGCTTGGCTGCCTTGGCAACCTTGGCGACCTTGGCTACCTTGGGCTTCTTGACCTTGGTGGCGCGGTGCTTCTTGATGGCGGCTGCGCGGCGTTCTCGCAGTTTCTTGGCGCGTACGGCAATGTGATTTTCAGGTAGCTTGACCTAAGAAAAGAACAAAAACAATCATCAGCATATATTTATGTAATATTAATGTTAATATTGAGGTTAGGATTATTTTGTGTGGCGAACCTACCCCATCCTGGTACTTCACCAGGACGGATCAACTGTCTCCACAGATATAATCTGGCACCATGTTACTAAACACTGCCCCCCCGGACATGCAGGTCCGGCGACCAGCCTTTTAGTGCCATTAAACCTAACGCATACATCATCAGTGCTACAACCCTTGGTCACTTCTTGTCCTGCTGTTTCCCTTCAGTTGCTTACATTATCCAACCACCTAATTGCCCACATTTGATACAATTTCATTGGTAGGGGTGTTCCTCAAGGGACTCGTTTGAGACTACTTTTATTTATACTTTTCATCCATGACAAAAGCAGCGGTGCTTGCTTCCACACATTCCAGCTGCATGAACTGGCTTTGTTTAATTCCAGGTATGTGTCCTGCCCGGCAGGTTGCGGGCTTACTTATAGAGGATGGACTGTCACAACTCTTTGACACGCACTTCCTGTTTCATTGATACATTTCTTTGATACGTCTCTTTCAACGGAAGCAATCTTCCGAAAAGGCCCTCCATTGATATGCTTGGTGTAACCCTAAGTAACCAGCTCAGGTATGGGGGCTCCATCGAAGCCAGAGTAAAGTTAGCCTCCCAAAAACTGGGCGTACTGTACAGGGCCCGCAGATACTTTAATAGTACACAACTGCTAACCCTGTACAATCGGTTGAATTTGGCAGCCACCCCTGGTCTGGAGCTCCAAAATACCTGAAAAATACCCTCGACTCTGTGCAGAAATGGGCGGTCCATTTGATAGATTCTCCCATCTTAACAGACGGATTGCAATCTTTAGAGCACAGGTGTCGGGTGGGAATGCTATCCTTGTTCTACCGGTATTACAATGGAAGATGCTCCGAGGAACTAGCATCATTGATCCCTTCGGCACCAGTGCATAGTCGGGAAACACGCCAAACGCGTGCCCAACATTTGTACACGGTTGACATTTGTCACATGAGAACGGCTCGTTCTTGTGTTCAACAGCTCGGCTGTGGAATGATTTGCCGGCCTCTGTGTTTCCTCCTTCCTACAACATGGTTCTCTTCAAGACCAATGTTCATTCCTTCCTCTCCTCAAAAAGACCCTCCACACAGCATCCCAGATGACATAGGCCCTGAGGGAAACTATTTTCCTCAGGGCCTCCTGTGTGGAGTTAATGTAAAAAAAAAAAAAAATACTCTTCTGTTATACCCCTCATACAAAATCTTGAAAAGATCTAACTCAAATATTTGATTCGCTTTTTAATCGTACATTGAAATGAGAAAATGCTTGGATGTCATTTATCCGATTCCTACCCTATAATTTGAATTATGGATAACTGAGATAATAGTGCAAATTTGAGTGTTGTTTTGTGTAATGTATTGAAAAAGCTTCCAAGTGATGCCGTCAGATGCCAGCAGGAAAAGTGCTTCCATCGATGACTGACAGGGGTACCCGAGCAGGCGGGTACTGGCGACTCAATTAGCCACTTGTATGGACGACTCCAGATACTAATATCTACAGCCTGTATGTCGGACGAATGTCTACAGCTCATATGTTGGACTAATATCTACGAACTTCAGAGTGTTGACTAATATCTACAGAGCTAAGGTCGGACGAATATCTATGACGGTCCCAGTGGTGACTAATATCTATATGGAGCGTTGGTTGGACTAATATCTACAGAGGGCAGCTGAGCAAGAGGTTGTACGGAAAAGCATAAATTACATAATTACTAATTACGTAAAGGCTTAAACGTTTAAAGTACGTACATGAAGTTTTTGCATAATATTACGTATTTTGCTGTTTACGAGGACAATAATTAATTGAACAAATATGGAGGTCATAATACAAAGATATTTATTTATTTCGAAATACACGGCACCACAACCTAACCTAACTGACATAGAAATAGTCATGGTAACAGACTAAATAATTTAGAAGCACTGCATACGCAATATTACGTTATTTCAATATGCTATACATAATTGCAAATCCAACCTCTGCCAGTGCTGTAGATATTCGTCAACACTTTGGTTCTCATAGATATTAGTCAGCAGTTTGAGCTGTAGATATTTGTACGCACTTTGGTTCTGATAGATATTAGTCCGATTCTTTCAGTTTTTGGAATTCCTGTAGATATTAGTAGACGCCTCCGTATGGATAGGTCGTGTGACTCACAGTATTATCACTGTAAATAGGCAAACTCAATAAAGCAGTTTGTTATCAAGAACCTAAAGTGAAGTAACCTAACCTACTGAGAGAGAAGTAACCTAACCTATGGAGAAGTCCCCCACAAAACTAATACAGTCTTACTCATCATCGCAAAATAAGATACAACCTCGGAGCAAGACCGGGTAAGGTGAAATTGTTACTCAACATGGTGGGTTAATCGCGCGCATGCGCGTGTTTTTACCGAGTCGCTGTACGGGAGATGTAGTAGCTGTCAGAATTTAAACCACCCGACCACCAGGGTTAACTCAGTACCCCGTGCGCTGTAACTGACGAAATGGCGAACTTTTACGAGAATCTTGACGTTTTGAACGGAGCTTTGGCAAACATTGACCGTATTCGCAGCATTCGTGTACCACGGCCACGGAAAAAGTTTAAAAAAAAAAGGTACGATCCATTTGCGGCACTCACGGAAGGAGATTTTAGGTCTAAATATAGATTTACCAAAGTCAACGTTGTGTTGACTGATGTTGACGTATGAATAAACGTGAAGTTAGCAACACGCCGCGAAATGCTAAATTGGCCGCGTTTTTGAGCTTTGGAGCAGTGTTGCTACCGTAAAAAAATCATAACAGCTGTCGAGAAACATTATGATGATGAGTAAAGATTTTTACCCTGAGCAGTGTAGGCTTACTCCGCAGTGTAGGCTTACTCCACTGTGTAGCTACCGCAACGCTACAGAGCCGTGGTACGGTTTTATGATGAGTAAGGCTGTTAGTGTTTGACTGTAAATTATACCAAACATTACATTTTGAAAAACAGAAGTATTCTGACTACTTTGGAAGCAAGTTTTTGATGTTGTTTGTGTATAATATAATCTCATTTTTAAGTTTAAAAAAAATCTCTCCTAACACTATTGTCCAATACAGACCACCATCCAAGTCTCCATGTCTTGATGCTGGACTAAAGTTCTTCAGACTCTCCTCTGAGCAGCCATAATGTGTAGATCACACCATGTAAACTACTATGTATTCATTTCAAGAAGGTTCAACTAGGAGACTGAATACTCACTCCGTCCTTCTCTGCCTGTCTGATCTGCTTGTCGGCCAGGGTGCGCAGGCGCAGAAGGTGCTGGCGACGCTTCAGGACTCCGGCGTACGGGTTGAGGCGGAGCAGGGCGCGCTTGTTGGTCAGCGGGTTGAGCTTGCGAGAGCGTCGCACCACGGCCTTGCGCGGCGCGCGCAGCACGCGGCGGATCTCCTCCGACTTGAGCAGGCGGGACAGGTCTGTGCACGCCATCTTGGGCTGGGGCAGGTTGAAGCCCTTCTTCTCCAGGGATGGGGCCTTCCATGTGCCGAATAGCTTGTCTGCAACACACATACAATAGTCAGTCACATGGTGAAGTGGACAATTGTTAAAACAATTGAATGCTCAGAACAATAAAGGGAGTAAGGAGAACAAGAGGAATGAGAGTGGTACATGGCTGGGAACGCACGGAAAGAGACCGGGAACAATTAAACCAAGATGGGGAACAATTAAACCAACATGGGGAACAGTTAAAACAAGACTGGAAACGGTTAGAAGACTGGGAAAGGTTAGAACAAGACTAGAAAGGATTAAATACAAGAACGGAAACGGTTAAGACAAGAGGAACAACACTAGGAACGATTATAACAAGAATAAGAAGGAGTAGAACAAGAATGGGAATTTTTTATATGAATACTGCACAGGAGTCCCAACTGCTCCCGTCTGGAGCCAGTGACATCCCCAATTGGGGTATGTTGTGAGGCTGAAGGTAGTGGGGAGGGGAAGGAGACGGGGAAAGAGGAAGGTGGGGAAGTACCTGACTATTCAGATCTGGTAACCAAACACAGCTGAAGCCATTTCAAGCAACATTTCAATTCAATGAGAATGAATCAAACAAGAATGGAAATGAGTAGAACAAGACTGGTAATGGTTAGATAAAGACTGGAAATGGTTAAAAACAAGACTGGAAACAATTAAAATAAGACTGGGAATAAGACTGGGAATAAGGCTGGAAACGATTTGGACAAGAGTGAGTAGAATATATACGTGAGAGGGATGGAGAGGTGGTAATGTGCGGCAGCACGGCCCCGCGCAGATATGATAATCGAGAAGGGAACGCCCTGTGCCGCCGCTGGGGTTTACTCTGGCGCCATTATCAACACTCGACGGACATATTGTCGCTATGTCGCTTGGATAGTTGACGCACTACAAGTTCATAACATTATACAACTAGACGTTTCTAGCTGGGAACATTGTACATAATGTAAGCCAATTTTAAATCTTAAGTTATGCATACACTACAGCATTAGACACGGCTGTCTGAGTGCGTACATCACTGTCGGCTCTAGGGGCACTATGTCTACATTTCTAGTACGAGTGTCTCATTTCATCCTGACTAATCATCACGCCATCTCCTGCAGGGGTAGGCAGAGGGCAGACCACCAAACAACTCGGTCTTGACACAAACTCCTTGCCTCATTTACATTCATACACACTCTTCTAATATTCTGACTATTGACATGGCCCCACTATCTGATTCAATTGGGCATGCCATTTCTTCCTCGGGCGTCCCTGATTTCTTCTACCATTCACATTCGTGTCATATATTCTCCTTGCCTCGTTCATTCTCTCTACACGCCCAAACCGCCTGAGCGTTCCTTTCTTAATCTTTTATTTATTTATTTATTTAACGCCCAAAGGGCTTTTACAATTTGGTAGTACAAATAATTCATGACAGATTATTTTTAAACATATACAGAAATAATAAAAATAAAATTTGTTAAAAAAGCACACAAGTCATAAAAATACAAAAATACAGCGATTTCATAGGTTTTCAGAAAAACATCTGCTTAGGAATAAGTTTTTTTACAAGATCAACAAAATTCTCTAAGTTTATGTTAAATATATCAATATCACCTAAGTACCGATTTCCCATAGTGTGAAATCGTTGTATCGGAGAGTGGGCAATGTAGTTCCGCTTATGAATGCTACAGTAGAATAGTGTATTTTGTCACATAGTTACTGTCGGTATTCGTAAGTTTATGAGCTGCAGTAGTTCGCAACAGTCAAATTTAGAGTTAAGTATTTTGAAGAAAAATGTTAAGTCGTTTATTTTACGTACTGTCTTCTAGTGTGTATTTTTAGAATATTTAATAATAAATTATATTTCAAGTCTTCTAGTGGGATATTTAATTTAAAATTTATAAAACGCAGAAATTTTTTTGTCTTACCCATTACGCTTACATCGCCTTGCATTCTTTGCGGATCTCCATGTTTCTCACATGATCGTACATGGTTTTACCATACGTACCTCAGGGATCTAATTTCTACAGCATTCAGTCTACTTGCATCCTTCCTCTGCCAGTTCCAAGCCTCATACATCAGGGTAGGTATCAGCACTCCATTATGCATGGCTAGCTTAGCTTCTTTAGACAGTTTTGTAGTTTATGGTAACCATTAGATCTTTGATTGAATCTACACAATATGTACCAGTTAGACAGTAATGGAGACGGATGTGGTAACTCACCTAGCCTCTTGAAAGCGGACTCGGTCCAGATGATGAATCGGCCGACGTGGCCTCCGGGCGCCAGCTTCATGAGGTTCAGTTTCTCCACGGAGATCAGCTCCATGCCGGGGATGTTGCGGAAAGCCTTCACCAGACCCTGCAAACAAACACAGACATGAGGATCACCACAATTGCAGTCTGAACACGGTATGAACAAAACACATCGCAACGACTTGTCAAATGTTAAAATTATCTATGGTGACCAGCCGAGCGATTCTCTACTAATAATAATAACGTAGTATTTATATAGCGCAGTTTTGTGATATTTCACTTCAAGTGCGTTCTACGTTTTGTGAGATCGAGATAGATCTCCGGTGAGATCTCCTGTCAGATTTGTGTGATTTTCTTTGGCTGTTATTTGCTTTTTCTATGGGCTGATGTCAGAATTTCAGCTGTGAGCTGTCTGTCACATATTTTAGTTTAGGTCGTTTTAAATTTAAATCCATGATTATTTATTCATTTTACAGCATTAGAAAATCACACAAATCTGACAAGAGATCTCGTCCGATATCTATCTCGATCGAGACGAGCCTATGTCATCCTTGGGGATGCTGTGCAGAGGGTCTTTTTTTGAAGAGGAAGTTCAGGAATGGAAAAGGATGTGTGGGGTCGGTAGGAATCTAGGGATCAATGTGTTCAGAAGTGATGGTCATATGAACCCATCCCTACCATTGCAGTTCAAGGCGACGGGTAGAGAGAGTCCGGCTGGAGAGGTCTAGGTTATGTCTCCGCCATGCAGTAGGTGTGCGAACGCATTCGCCGCCAAGACCCAGACAAAGTCACCAAACATAGCGGATCACTTGGAGCCACCTACAGCAGGGGTGTTGATTATCCAATAAATGGTTCCCAAAGCAGCGGAACCCGTACCCAGTGGCGGAGCTAGCATGGGTGGCACCCGGGGCGGATGTCACCCCCCCCCCCCCTATTAAATTCAAAACGCTAATTTCGACTTCATAAAGTGGTCGGGGGGGGGGGGGTTGGCTAGGGAATTTTAGGGATAAAAATTTCTCCACAAACATATGACTATGTTCGCCTATAAAAAGACTGGGGTGAAATGCAGATCCTGCCAAAATCTGGAAATTTAATAGAAAGGCACTTTCTAGATGAGAAAAGTGTGGAGAAGCTGAATAAAAAAAAATAAGGCGCGCCCGGCAAAATTGAGGGAGATACAGCCGTTCAAAGTATTGAGAAAATGTAACTTCGGCAGTAGACAAGCAGCGGGGAGAAATATAATTTTGAATTTTAATACGTCTTTTAGGGTAGCCTTAGGTTAGGTTAGGTTATTTTAATTTGAGAGGTATTAAACAGTTGAATGTAAGTAAGAATGTAAGTATGAATGTAAGTAAGTCTAAAGTCATGGTGTTTGAAAGAGAGAGTACGAAATCAGTATGCAATATAGTTGTGAATGATGAATACTTGGAGCAGGTGGATGAGTTTGTTTATTTGGGAAGTATGTTTACGAGAGATGGGAAGGCTGATAGAGATATTGAAAGAAGGGTGAATGCAGGTAACTCTATTAATGGAGGACTGAACGCCGTTGGCACCAACAAAAAACTGTCCAAAGACGCGAAACTAGCCGTCCATAATGGAGTACTGGTACCTACCCTGATGTATGGCAGTGAGGCATGGAACTGGCAGAGGAAGGATGAAAGTAGACTGAATGCTGTAGAAATGAGATCCCTGAGGCGTATGTGTGGTAAAACCATGTATGATCGTGTGAGAAATGTGGAAATCCGCAAAGAATGCAAGGCTGATGTAAGCGTGATGAGTAAAATCAAGAAAGGAACGCTCCGATGGTTTGGGCATGTGGAGCGAATGAACGAGGAAAGGAGTGTAAGGAGAATATATGACGCAAATGTGAATGGTAGAAGAAGTCGAGGATGCCCAAGAAAGACATGGCACGACCAAGTGAATCAGATACTTAAGTCGGGCCATGTCAAGAGTCAGAATAATAGAAGAGAATGTATGAGACGTTGTATGAATGTAAACGAGGCAAGGAATGTGTGCCAAGACCGGGATGTTTGGCGGTCTGTCCTCTCTGCCTACCCCTGCGGGGAAACGGCGTGATGGTTAGTTAGTTAGTTAGTTAAACAGTTCAAAAAATCGTTGAAAAAAAATTTTTTTTGTAAGTTCAAAAATTTTTTCTATTGCTTTCCGCACTTTTTTTCACCTTCCAAATTAAAGTTCCTAACTTAAAACGCGATAAAAACATGGTTTTTGGCAAAAAAAAAAAAAAAAACAAATTTTGGCAGGATCTGCATTCCTCCCAAAGACTGAGCCACACAAAATTCGGGGCACTCCACGGGGAGCCTATTCGAGCTATGAGAATATAATTAACAGACCGTGTTCATGTGTACAATACTTTGGTGACAATATCCCCCTGTCGGGTGGCACCCGGGGCGGACCGCCCCCCCTCGCTACGCCACTGCCCGTACCTGCCTCCCGAAATGGAAATATGGAACCCATATTTCAGCAACAAGATGTTCTTTAGCTACAGCCAAAATGGTGTTTTTGCAAAGTGCCGGCAAGATCAAGTAAACATGGAGTGAAGCATACGTCAGACAGTGTCAATGTGTGTGAGTAATCAGCGACCTTGGTCTCATAACCCAATGCTCTGTTAGAGTGTATCATCATGTGAACACTTCACTCCCAAATACAACACAAGGATATCTGCACCTACTGTAAGCGTAATGAGTAAGATTAGAAAAGAAGACTACTGACCTGGTTGCGGTGGTAGACCACGAGGGGGCCCTTGCGCTGGACACGCCTGCGGTTGCGCATCTTACCCTTACCGGCGCGGAGACGGCGGGACTTATACACCTAAACACAAAACAAAACATACATCAGTCATTTTACATATTATCATTATTACTACAGAAACAATTTATTCCAATTACAAGCAGGGTTGCTGATTTGTGAGTAATTCCCCAAATTGCGGGGAATTTTTAAAATTTTTCAAGAATTGTGTATTTTGCGGTGAACACCATTTAGCAACAAAACCTGCTATATCATTCAAAAAGTTATTATCAAAACCCGCTATATCGGAATTCAACCAAATCACGAGCAGTTATTTTGGCAAGATGGCGGGTGTAGAAACACGCCCCTCAGGTCAGTTGAGTTTCAAAAGCCTCTATATTCCATACAAATTACGAAGTGAGTATCAAAATCCGCTATATCCATTTTATTTATCCAAATTACTTAAATATTTCTAGACACACATTGAAAAATGAACACTTTTCGAATTAATATTACTCCAATTCATTATATGTATAAAAAAACTAAAATGCAATATTTTTATTTATGCTAGAGATGTGACAGTTTTTTGCGGTTTTCTCCGAATCACTGAAAGTTGATATAGCGAAAATAGAAATTGAATGACTAATATACAATACACAGTCGGTTTAGGGAAAATATGGTATACAGTAAAACCCTCTGAAGTGTTTTGAAGTCAATTTTACGTTTGAAATTGGTAAATATTGTACAGAAAAAATAATAATTTTATAGTAAATATCATTTCGGAGGGTCAATTGCGTCGGTGGATTAACTATCAGGTCACCTTAAATATAAGTTGTAATAATTATTGTAAGCAGGTGTTTAACCGCTACCACCAAAGTGGTGATAGCGAACAAAACACCGGCGGTTCAATCTAGCACAGAGCGTTACCCCAGGCACCGCAAGGAGCGCCAGGAGTGGACATTACTTCGTGCGAAGAGCGGCAGTGGAACAAGTAACCGCTACAAGGATAGTAATGGGGTGGTATGGAGTGGTAACTGGTAACGGGGTGGTGATGAGATGGTGTGGAGTGGTAATGGGGTGGTAATCGTGTGGTAATGGGGTGGTATGGGGGCGTACCTTCTGGACATCTCCCCAGGCGCGGATGCGGCGGAGGAAGCTGACAGCCTGCTTGGTCTTGGTCAGTTCTTGTACCTTGTCGGAGACGACCAGTGGCAGTTCAGGGATCTGATCGATGACGTGACCTGCACAAGACAAACAATGTAGTCAGTAAACAGTTTAAAATTAATACAATAAATTTGCATAATATGTGGGGGAAAAGGGTTATAAGTTTTTATTGGTTGCATTAAATTATAATATTTTAAAACAACGTGTCTGTTAGACAAGTAACCTGCGTGCAGCAAGTGTGATGTCACACCTGTTTTTTTTTTACATGAGCTCCACACAGGAGGCCCTGAGGAAAATAATTTCCCTCAGGGCCTGTGTCATCTTTGGGGATGCTGTGTGGAGGGTTTTTTTTAAGGAAAGGAAGGAGAGGAGAGTTCTGGGAAGGAAAAGGGTTTAAGTGGTGGGTAAGAATCTGGGGTTCAGTGTGTCCTGGTCATCCGCCTCCAGGACCTAGACAAACCTCACCCCATGAACCCGGGCACCCCTGCTAAATCACCAAACGTAGAGAACCACTTGGGGTGACGTATGGCAGAGGTGTTGGTTATCCAATAAAGGTAATGTTACATGCATACAAGTATATGCTGCATGCAAGTTACTAGCAATCAAGGACATTGTAAAGCGCAAATCATGTCGCTGTCATGGCACAAAATAGAGTTGTTGCAGTTGTTGCCGTGTCGTGATCGAGATGGTTACCGTAATTGCATTCAAACAGTCTGTGCTGTCGATGACAGAGATAACCATCAGGAACATAGAAATAAATGTTCTCCATGATAGCCGAGTTTTCAAACCATCCACGAATCAATCTGGAGAAATGTGATACAATGTGCACATCCCTTCTGATTTGTAGACTGTTCATTCCGAGCATACCCAAGATAAAGTCAGTGGGTAGTAGCCGTACTCCCTCACGTAGACCAATTTCTTCTAAACCTTCTCCAACATGAGGGAATACCTCACCTCCAAACTAAACTCAAGCCTACTCCTAACCGATGAGTTGTACATAGTTTTGAATTTTGCAATTATTAAATGGGGAGTGAAGCGTCCATCAGACAGTGTCAATGTGTGTGAGTAATCAACGACTTAAGCCTCATAACCCAATGCTCTGTTAGAGAATATCCATACCCAAGATAAAGTCAGTGGGTAGTAGCCGTACTCCCTCACGTAGACCAATTTCTTCTAAACCTTCTCCAACATGAGGGAATACCTCACCTCCAAACTAAACTCAAGCCTACTCCTAACCGATGAGTTGTACATAGTTTTGAATTTTGCAATTATTAAATGGGGAGTGAAGCGTCCATCAGACAGTGTCAATGTGTGTGAGTAATCAACGACTTAAGCCTCATAACCCAATGCTCTGTTAGAGAATATCATCATGTGAACACTTCACTCCCCGATTGGATAAAGTGGGGATGTGCGAGGCGAGGTATAAGTTAGGTGGTGTTGTTTACCCTTGGCCTGTACGAGAGCGGGCACGCCGGAAGCGGCGAGAGCGGCGGCGAGGGCACCGCGCCTCTGCTTCAGGTTGATGCGGCGATACCAGCGACGCCACGGCTTGGTGGGGGCGAACATGCGACCACCTCGGCACATGTTGCCGAAGGCTCCCTGTCCGGACCTACAACAAAAAACATAAACTCGTTAATACTAAAAAAAAAAAAAAAAAAATCTCTCCAAGGCCATTTTTCTGCAGGGATATGCAAATATTTTGAATGCAGCGGAAGACTAATAGATGTAAATTGTGTGGCGAACCTACCCCATCCTGGTACTTCACCAGGACGGATCAACTGTCTCCACAGATATAATCTGGCACCGTGTTACTAAACACTGCCCCCCGGACATATTGGCCCGACGACCAGCCTTTTAGTGCCGTTAAACCTAACAATGCATACATCATCGGTGCTACAACTCTTGTCCTTTGCAGTTTCTTTCATTATTCAACCATCTAATCGCTCATTTGTTAGTACAATAGTGTACGATTTCATTGATAGTGGTGTTCCTCAGGGGTCTCATTTAAGACCACTTTTATTTATACGTTTCATCAATGACAAAGGCAGGTTTGCCTGACTGTCCAGCTGCATGAACTGGCTTTGTTTAATAATAGAGGATGGACTGTCGCAACTCTTTGACACACGCTTACTTAATAAAGTTTAGCATAAAGGATTTAAATGGCTTTAAAAATTACACATTGTGTATCGACTGCCGAAAGTCATTTAGGCTTTATATCAATCAAAAAATTCAATGCTTTGATTTGCGTTGACAAGTCTCGACATTCTGGATAAAGGAGAATGATATCCATAATTAGTAGAATATTGATTGAGGAACAGCAATTCATTATTTCGGAGTCTACGGGAAGTGATGTTGAACTGGATGAGTTGTAACAAAGCAGGTGTATCAGTAGATAATTTTGAATATGCAAATTAGATCAGAGTCCTTTCTACGTTTTTCTAAAGAAGAAATGTTCTAGGTTTGTACAATTTCAACATACTCGTCTCTTTAAAGTCCTAACCTCCAAGCAATTCCTTGTAGGAAGCGATGTTGTACGGATTCAATGTGACAAATGTGGACAACATAGAGAGGAGACCAAATGACACTAGCATATTCAAGGTGAGTGCAAACCAGCAAACAGTAAAGAGTTTTAGGTGTACTTATAAGTTTAAAGTCAAGAGGAAATTCTATTAATGAAGCCGAGTAGTTTAAGTGATTTGTTTACGATGTTATTAATGTGATCACGGAAAGAAAGTTTGCAGCCTAGACGTGACAGTAGATAGACAGAAGATACAAGAACGATGATGACGCATACAATCTCTCGCTGAGGTGAATAGTAATGAAGTGAATGGTACTGACCTGTGGGTACCACCTCCTCGAACCCTGGGAATACGGGCCACGGCACGACCAGTTCCCCAAGACTCGGCACTGGTCTGGTGACCTAGAATAAAACACATATTATCAATATCGACAGAATAATAAATATTATGTTATAGATTGTTTCGGCAAGCGTTTTTATTTTCTGAATTCTAATAGTGTTCCCAATCCTGTTGAAATTTTGGCTCAACACTACTCGAACTCCTCGGAATGCAACTCTCCGACCATAAAGCGAATCGAGTGTTACTAAACAAAGCGCTCGACTGATCGGCGACTCAAATTGAAAAGTTGGAAACAATGGCAGTTAGTTATTGCGTAAGTCTTAGGATACGATGGTGGATTGAAGTGTGCATTGCCGTTAGCATCAGACAGTGTCAATGTGTGTGAGTAATCAGCGACCTTAGTCTCATAACCCAATGCTCTGTTAGAGAATATCATCATTAACTGACGGCCGTATGCACACATCGAATCCTCAAACTTGTCAAATAATAATAATAAACAGAACTGGTTCTACGATCGTTATCGGCACTACAAGATAATTCCTCCATTCCGTCTGATCTCCTGCTTTTTCCGTAAAGTTCTTTATGCTTGAGGATGCAGAATTCATATTTATATGGTCAAAGACACCTAAACTTCACACAGAAAACCTATAATAAAAATAACAGGAAAGAAAATGGGGTAAATTTTCAATTGAAGTGTCCATGGTTATTACGAATAATTTTTAGAAAAAAACTTTAGATTCGCCTTAATCACTTTAAAAAGAAACTTTTTGCATCACGGGTGGCGGAAAATGATGCATTTTAATTTTCAATTGCGTAAAATTAATTTTCACTTCGCGAACCGATACGGCGACAATACGGCGGCCATTCCGTCACTGTTATGTTGGTATCCCTGATAATATTAGCGAAGAGCTAAATACGACTGTAGCTGACTTTGTGGGATACATGAAAAGGCGCGTAATTATGAAAACACAACAGAATTATAATGTTAACAAACCTCTATTCGTATTAGGTTAGGTTAAGTAAGAAAAAAAAAACACAGCATTTTTTTTTTTTACTTAACCTAACCTATCCAACATGATTCCATTCTATTATTATTTCTATTCTTCAATTATAATGACGACGAATACCAACACCTCCATTATAATGACGATGAAATCCAACATGATTACAGTATTCCAGTGCCTCAGCTAGACTCTGAAGTGATTCTGATTAGAGGTTCATTTACATTATATTATCAATTCGGTTTTACATAATTACGCGCCTTTTCGTATCTAGCTCTTGTTTGTATCAGGGATACCAACATAACAAACAGTGACGGAATGGATTGTCGCCGTATCGGTTCGTGACATGAAATTTAATTTTACGCAATTGAAAATTAAAATGCATCATTTTCCGCCGCCCGTGATGCAAAAAGTTTCCTTTTCATGTATCCCACGAAGTCGGCTACAGTCGTATCTAGCTCTTGTTTGTATCAGGGATACCAACATAACAAACAGTGACGGAATGGATTGTCGCCGTATCGGTTCGCAACATGAAATTTAATTTTACGCAATTGAAAATTAAAATGCATCATTTTCCGCCGCCCGTGATGCAAAAAGTTTCCTTTTATAGTGATTTTAAGGCGAATCTAAAGTTTTTTTCGAAAAATTATTCGTAATAACCATGGACACTAATCCTAAAAACGGTATACTGTGCAGGAATCTGGGGGCAAGTGGTGACGGATGTATAAATCTATCCCTACTGCTGCAGTGCATGGCGATTGCAAAGAGTACAGCTGAAGATGTCAAAGGGTCTCTCCGAACAAGCCTCTCCCGATCCGGCCCACTATTCAGACTGTGGGCCGGCGCATCCAGGACCTGAACTCACCTCACCCGAATTGTATTGGAGTCACAAACCTCAGCAATGATTGAAAGACACAATAACGAGTTGAAGAAGCAACCCGTTCTGATGAAGTAGATATTTATGTTAAAAGGGTGTTTGGGTGTAGGTTTAATGGATGGGGTGTGAACGTACCGGCCTCCTTGCTGACGCTGTAAGGGTGGCGCCTGTTCTTGCCCATGGAGACATGAACCTGGTTGACGAGGTCCGGGCGAATGGGCGCGCGGAACACAGCGGGCAGGAGCACGCCGCCCTCTCCGGCCTCATTCTTCTCATTGTACACCGACACTAATGGTCGGGCTACGGATAAACTCTGGAATCAGAAAGATAGACGGCCATTTAAATAAACATCACAAAAAAGATCATTTTATGAAATATGTCAATTCAAGGGTGCTTAAAAAGCTAGAAAATAACTTTAAATATTCCATAAGCAGTCACACTTTTAATCTCTCATCTGTCGCGAGCCTTTGATTGAGTTGATCAATTCGAGAGAAAAACTCTTTATTTTTTTTTTATGCGATTTTAACCCTTATGTATAAAGAAACTGTGTGAAGGACAAGATCAGAATCGCTTGCGCCAATATCAATCCAGGACCTAAGAACAATTTGATTATTGTCGCTACTCTGAATTATTTAAAAAGAATTTTCTATGAAATTTGCGGGCATTTCAACGTTCAACAGGTATAGGCACAGATTTTGGAAATTACACTACATTATTAACTTTTTCCACGCGATCATAACAACAGCTGTAACAGCCCTTGTTACGCTAACTTCGACTGCTTTTATCACAGCGCTACTATGTCACAGTATTTTTTCCCGCTCGCTAGGACATTCGTGTAACTATCACGATGCTGAAATCTTCAGGCATATTTCGAAAGTAAAATTGTATTTCGTAAAAAAACATCTATAATCAAGTGAATGTGTCCTCGTGCCTTTGAATGCAAAGTTTACAATTTACTCCACAGATGGCGCTAGTAGTTTGCGCATGAGCATCCATGGGATTCCGACTGACCAAATTGGACAAGCGTCGATAACATTTATTATCGAGTTCGCGCGTATTCGCACACGTTTGTTTATGTTGTGAAAGTGTGATTTTGAATTTACATAAAAATTTTATTAATTTTAGTGTCATCAGAAGTTTTAGAACTTGTTTATACGAATTAATAATAATAAGTGATTGAGGTACCACTTGTGTCTATCAACGCAGTGTCCTGAGTACAAGCACGCGGATAAATGGCGCCGTCTTTAAGATAATATGGGTACGTTTTTTACGTTTTTTGTTTTTTATAAACATCTAGGAGTGTTTACAGACGACGATTTGGTTTCAAATTGTAGATAATAATCTCATCTGTTTATATAGTATGATAAATCATGCCATAATATGGACATAAAATTGGTTGGATAGGTATTTGAAATATAGTAGTATAGTAGTTCAACGCGGGGAAAAGGTTAAACAAAGATGGTATAATATGCAAATTACTTTTTTAGTATGGATTTGACAGAAACGCATGAATTACTTGGTTTATCCAATCTAACAACCTATTTTGTGCACAAATAGTTGTTCCTTGTAGTAATTGTATAGTTGAAATGAAGTGTAATTTCCATAATCTGTGACTAAAAGTGCGGCGGTTAGTGGAATAATTAGTTTAAAATGGATGTGACATTAGAAACTAGTCTAATAACTTATTTTACTGTTTTTTTTAAATTTATACGTATCGGATGAGGCGCACCACTGCATATTTGTGACTGTCAAATTGTCGAACAAACTGACAATAATGCTTTCAGTATTATTACAATGGAAATATAAACATGCGCCTATCAATGAATAATTAATTCTGATATTGAATTAACTAAGATCAAAGGGTTTCAATCAATATAACAGAAGCTGCTGGAAGTTTAAGTGTAATAATGGGTTCATATTCACATGCCATATTTGACGGATGCGAGTGAAAGTTTTAGGTTAGGATTTCACAACTTTTGTTTACGGGGATAAATAAATGTACGATTGCACCGCCCCACACAAATTATTGTTAAATCAGGGGGGAACGCCTAGTGCTATCGCTGGGGTTTAATCTAGCGGCATAATCAACACACAAAAGACAAATGTCATAAAATCGTGTGGATAGTTGACGCATGAATTGCAATCGAAATACAAGTAATCGGGCTATGAAACGGATGTTAAATCACGCATGCACTGTTAAACTAGGTTTTAGGGTAATAATTTATTAGATTTAGTGTAAATATTTCGAAGAAAACAAAGAATAGACAAACATATCACTGAGAAACACGTGGATTCAGAAGCCGACATGCTTCCATTTGACACTCACAATATTCCCAAATTAGCTTCGGAAACTGGAGAAAATAAACGTCGTATATAGCACAAATCACTGGCGAAACAATTCAAGTCATTCAGACTTACCATTTTCGCGATGTGGCGAACTTATATCACATAAAAACACTATTCTCGGCGGAATAGACCATCCGCCATGCCACGGAGAACTAAAAAGGACGGAAGCGGATGGAAGTGAAAACACTGCCAGAACTAAAAAATAAAATATTCAGAGTTCCTAACCATAGCCAACAAAATAAACACAGTGTGACAGGTAGGTACTTTTCTATTACCTCGGAGAAAAATGAACAAAATGTACTTTATGAATAATTTATTGTTATAAAACCATTTTATTTCATTTCACCACTCCTATTTTATTATATCTCTACTTGTTTTAGAACTTACCGTTACATCACCAAAGCAAAAACAATAATCGCATGGCAAATTAAAATTTAAGAGAGTATTATTAATTACATTATTTTTGCCAAAAAAACATGTTACCTATCATGTAGCTCACAGTAATCTAATAAGTTTTTTTGAGAAAGTTTAGAAACTGCCAACCATTGCTAGATATAGTAATATTTTAAAAACTATATTGTAAAGTTTTTTTCTGGTAAGTAAGCTGTAGTATTTGTGGAATACTAATATAAATCTGCTTTTAATAATTTTAAACGATATTGAGAATTCAATATAAAATATTAATTATAATATTACGTTACACGTAGGTGTGAGGTTAATAGTGAGGTTATGGTTGACTGAGTGACAGGAAAACGGCAAAAATAATTTTATTAATGTTAAAGTAATTTTACTTGAAGTGCACATCTATTTCAGTTTTTTTCTAAATGTTACATAAAAAATTATCCTCGTACATAAAAAAACATCTTGTTTATAATTCTAATAATTTGTTTGCTTAAAAAACAGTTTATAATCGTCTATTTTCGGAAATTACCCCAAGCATGCATAGATTTAAATTTGAAATAATGCTTGTACCCAAGGTTCGTAGAAAATACGTTCATTTAAAATACAAGGTTAGCTCATACGGCCCTTTTCCAAAAAAAAAAAACGCGTGACGTAGTTGAAGTCCCAAAACAAATGATATTGACGCCATTTTTATTGCAGTTACTTCAAATCTCCTAGTGGCACATGGACTTCAAGCTATGTCACGAATTTTTATAATCACCGTTATACCCCCTCGATGAGCTAACCTTGTTAAACGCATTTTCACGAACCTTGGCCTGTGCCATCCTGGATTTTTAAAGTTACGACCTCTTTATATTTTAATCCTATTGACGTTGATCACAACCATAAATATATCAAATCGTCTCCCTTCGTGCATTTTTTTGTCATACTGCAGATTCAAAACTCATCCAAGTTTCAAAACGGGGCTGGTTGTCATCATATCGTCGGCAGAAAGGCTAAGGGGTCGTCCATTAATCACGTGAGGCTCCAAAGGGGGGGGGGGGAGGTTCGGAAAAATCACGAAATATCACGACGGGGGGGGGGCTAAAATGAGATATCACGTGTATTTATTTATCGTGATAATATTCTGAAAATTTCAAAATACTTGTGATTTTGGAAGGGGGGGGGGGGGGGGTTAGTCTAAAACCTCACCACATGTCACCAGGGGGGGGGGGGTTAAAAAGTAAAAAAACATCACGTGATTAATGGACGACCCCTAATTGACGTAACCAGCAAATCCTCTACATTCGGGAAAGTCGAAAAAACAAAAACAAAAAAATCAGAAAATAGTAATGGTAACCCCTATCTTGTTGATTTTTACAATGAACAACAGAATAATGTTTACCTTTCTACCAATATAATTAGATCTATGTAATTATTTAAAAAAAATTATGATTTTGTGGTTACGTCCATACTTTTTTGTGAAAATTTAACGATTGCTTGGCTGTAACCAACAATATTATCTAGTATGAGAAGCTCGGTGTGCGATTATTTTACGGAAAGGCAAAAGGGAGTAACCTCTTTTGTGTTATTCGTAGCTTCTAAAACCATGGTGTAACCCTCTTCGAAGGGAATCAGACTTACAATTAGTTGATGTAACCAAATTTAAATAAAAAAATATTTTTGTAATGGTAGGTACGACGAAATACTCTTTTAACAACCGTTTTTTTCATTTCGAAGGCAATAAGTTGACAGCTCGCAACTGACGTTTTTTCAGAAATAGAGTAATGCACATCATTTTTTTAAATTTTTTAAGCTCTATTTAAATAGCGTCGTCATTATATCATTATATATAATAACTTTTTATATGCATCACTTATTTTTTTTAAATATGGCCATCGAAGTTTTAAAAACATAATTAAATAAAAATAATAAAAATGTATTAAAAAAAATTAAAAAACATATCGAAAAAATTAAAAAATTGTACACCAAAAACGTCCAGGCTGGTGGCCGGCCGATCAAAGAACTCTTCAATGGAGTGTGATCTAGACTACATTAATTCGTTGGTTTCATTCATGTAGGTATTTGATTTATTCGTTGCTAGCGGGGCACGCGAAAGCACTGTGGAACGGACGAGTTTCGGAAGATTCCGTCGTTTTCCAGGCTGCCGGTCGGCAGACCTGCTTTTTTCTCATTTACTAATCGACCCCTATCGTATGAGACCATTCTCAATGACCATGAGCACAAATATTCACCCACGAATTTACGTCTTCGCGGTCACCCTGCATCGGTCGGATGCGCACTGAACGCCGAAGCAGGATGCAATAACACGATGTTTGAGCGTGACGCATTTTCGATTAAAACAGTGTAACGTTCTTCACAAAATAAAAGTCTTCAAATCTGTGGTAGTATTCAACTTTAATAAAGTTTTTAAACTTACAAAATGATGTTACTAAAAACTTTCGAGGCGGCACAACTTATAGGATTAATGTAACCAAATAAAACTTTAAACTTTAGTCAGCCGTTTACCGTAAGCGAAAATGTTTCCTAAAACACGGAAAGGCTATTTGACGTAACCATATAATTTTTCATAGTAAATAAAAACTAAAACATTGGATACGCTCGGGTTATAGGGAGTAACCCGCATTTTATTAAAAAACGTCGAATTTTCCATCACTTACATCAATTTTTGGTCGGACTTCCGGGAAAAACAGTAGGTATTTTAAGGGGGTAAACTTTCAAATTTTCATAATATATAAACTTCGAGTACACAGATCGACGCAGTTTTTTTTTTAAGTAAAATGGCATCAAAAAGTGAAAATCGACAAAATGTTGGTTACGTCAATTAGCCTTTCTGCCGTGGATATTAGCTGGAATATTTAACGATTTCAATACTTTGACCTTTTTTTACTGTCTTCGACTATTGTCAATAAATGATATTTCATTGTTATTCTGAGTAATCGTGTACCTAGGGCGTAAAAAAAAAATCTATTTTTTACTCAAGAGTAAGAAATTACAGCCTATTTTTACGGATGGGGTAGGAATGCAAATGTTAAAATTGTAAATAATATTTATAAATAAGTATTTTTCTGATTCAGACAGTAGTAAGTACTAAAATAACGTATTTTTGTGATATATCTAATAAATAAATTATCTGAAAAGCTTGTGTACTTTATTTGGAATAATTCGTGTAATATTTGTTAGTATTTATACAAACCAAGAAAAATCGCCATTGCCATCGCAAAGAATGCAAAGACAATGAAAAAGTTTAGTATAAGTTTATAAATTGGACAAATCGCAGGCAAAAACAAACGTCGACAAATTTCAACGGGCGTAATGATGTCACGGTAAATTCAGCGCACTATGTCGTTTTCACAACATAAAAATAAAATGAAAATGTCGTGTCAAAATCACCCAATTCATGATGCCTTTAAAGTGTCCGTATCAACTCAGTCACTTCGCACAGCATCTCTAAAAATGACATAGACCCTGTAGGAAGGGTTTCCGAGGTTTTATAATTTTATTTCCCTAAAGCATATGTCAGACGACGCTATACGAATCGAGCGTTAATTGGGTGTGGCCTAACAGATTTTATGATTTTGTGTCACACGAAGCTATAATCTTCCTCTTTCACGCCCCACCCTTAGCGTGAGCCACAAAATCACGTTCAAAATAGACCCCCCCAAGCATGGGTATAGGTTTTGATTTAGGGTGGGCCAAAAACAAAAAAAAAAAAATCTAGAGTAGGTAACGTCGTAACGAAAAGTTAGGCTTCTACAACATATTCATGCTTTAGGCTCGATGAATATAAAGAAAATGAACGGAAAAATGAAAAACCATCCTGTGAAGTGCTATAAATTTGAAAATGCGTCTTTTCTACAATTCCAAAGGTCATGCATCGGCCAGCCAGGGTGGGGCAAACGCCCCACTTTGCCCCACAATCTCCTTAAGGGCCCCTTGGTTAAGTTTGCTGACTGCCTTTTGAGTCTTAGATTCACCCTGTCCACTGGGCGATATGCCATCTCAACATGGGGAACAGTGGAATATTTTACTTACTCTCAGCATCACTGGTGAACGACCACTATTCATAATCGAAACGTTGCTTCAAATTACATTTGGCCTGTATGGCGATTAAATCGAAAGAGCCAGGTACTTCTCAACCTTCTCATTTTAATCTCCTTCACGTTCCCATTCCGTTCTTCAGCGCCGATTGGGGATGCCGTAGTCTCATTTGCCCCGGAGAGCGAAGATTTGTGTTTTTTTTAACATTAAATCCAAACTGAGAAAAATAATTTCCTTGAGGGGTCTTTTACATCTTTGGGGATGCTGTGTGAACAATATTTTTAAGGAAAGGAAGGAGAGAAAGTTCTGAGAAAGAAAATAGTATGAAGGGTTAGTAGGAATCTGGGGGTCAGTGTGTCAAGTAGTCACGGATGGATAAATCCACCCCTCCCACTGCAGTGCAAGGCGGTGGCTAGAGTCCGGCTAGAGAGGTTAAAAGGTCTCCATCAAACGGCCTCTCACGATCCGGCCTGCGACGCAGCTGATGAGCAAAGGGTAGGCACATCCACACCAAGACTTGACCTGGACAAACCTCACCCTTATGAACCCGTGCACCTTTGCTAAATCACCAAACGTTGCGAACCACTTGAGGGGACCTATAATAAATGTTTCCCGGGGTGGTGGTACCCATACCCACCTCAAAAATTAAATATTTGTGCGGTATTCACAATAAATGGTACTTACTTATGTTATAACGGACACATTATTAAAAAAAAATAGAAATGGAGATTTTCCAAGAAATATCTACGTACTTAAAAATAGAGTTGACAAAAAATGTGTCCACGAACGTTCGAAGGCGACCGTGATTATAATTTCAATGTGAATAGGTTATTGTCCCCGCCGAGATGTGTGCAATTTTTGTCTATTTCTATTATCCACCCACTCCACACTTACTTTGTTGGCACAGACAGTATATTTTACAGCGAGCGTATCTACTCATTACAACATAATTATACAATGTTTTCATTCTATCATCCCCTTGAAAATGACGTAAGTATCGATACGTTACCCAAATTCATTTCATTGCATGTGACCCTCAGGTGACATCTCATTTTTTTCATGAAAATATGCGTCATCTAGTTCAATGGGCAACT
Organism: Limnephilus marmoratus; assembly: GCA_917880885.1. Taxonomy (NCBI): domain Eukaryota; kingdom Metazoa; phylum Arthropoda; class Insecta; order Trichoptera; family Limnephilidae; genus Limnephilus; species Limnephilus marmoratus. The sequence continues at coordinate 66,163,487 of OU862907.1, forward strand.
TTTGTTCTGAGTTGGATAAAAAAAACGTTATTATGATTGGTTTATTTATGTTCTGACTTGAAGTGGTAGAAATACGCCACATAATTAAATAAATAATTAAATAGATAAATACCCAATTAAAAGGAAAGATTTAAAAAAGTCCCCATTAAAAATACCTAATAATAACATTTCGAATTGTTTAATTCAAGTAATTATTTAAAAAAAACTACAATTTATTTTCTATTAAATATTGGTAGGTACCTAAATAAAGGTCTTAAGGACAGATAGTTTAAAAAATGTATTCTCGACGCCATGAATTGTTGTTTATTTGAACATAAAAATGTTTTATATTACAAGTTAAAAACAATGATTAATTTTAAAGGTTAAGTCATGTTTGTCGTTCTTTCAAAGATACAAACATAATATATTATATCTTCATTGGTTGATTATTAAAAAAAACGATCCCTTCACATCATGATTTGTTACATTGATTATATAAACGCAACAAGTTATAAACAATTGTAATTAGTGATTTATTACATAAGTTAGGTTCTGTTCATTTTACAAGTGATTATCTTAAAGCAAATATTAACATTTTTGGCGCGATAAACAATTTAATCGCATTTGGATAGATAGGTCATAAATTATTATAATAATATGTCAAAATAATGATAAAGTGCCTACCCAGCAAAATTATTAAATAATCTGCCATCGTTTTTAGTTATCGACGTAAACAACAGCTTTTCTGTGTTAAAAACCCCGAGATTCGAGATAAACAAATCATAATAAATAGATTTTCTGTCGAATTGCATAATTTCAATTTCTTTATCAAACTTCCTTTTCCTGAAAAAGTTTCGATTTGTCAAGTCGGCTAAAAATGTGGCAGCACCCCGTCACAAGGAGATGAGGTGCTGATACTATGGATACAGTAGCAAGCAGCTCTCGCGATTTGCAAGGAAACATTTTTGTGTCACTGTTTTGCAAAACCATAGACAATTTTTTATTTATTTATTGCAGAAATACATAAAATACTCTTTGAACAGAATTTTTTAGCTGTTGAAAAAATGTCTTTTAGGTGTGGTTGAGCAGAATTTGTGACTGCATTTTCATTAACAAAAAATTAAAACAACTTTCAATAATTTCCAAAGTTACGAAGTATTCTTTGGGATCTTCTAATGCTATTTCTTTAAGAAAAGGATTTAAATTTTGGTTTTTGTCTTCTATCAATCCTTTTTCGTATCCATAGTTTCTCTACTTTTATCTAACTGAGTTTTTCTTCAAAAATCCATTTCAATCAGCATTATTAGCCTATTTGTACTATACGCCACTCACTGATGTATCATGCTCGACCGTATTGTGAACACTTTTTGATCAGATGGGAAAATTACTCACCACTCGACTAAATTAATAGCCTTGTCCGAACCAGTTTTTACATTCCATTTCACAAACTATTCTATTGTTTTGTTTCTTTATAACTTTTTAAAAATCCACAAGGGGCCTGATTTTAGTTCTAGTCTATGAATATAGAGGCGCTAATAAAAATAGTGCATGATTTAGCTTATAGTTTCCCCGATAGTTTATCCATAGTATTCGGAGGACTGGTGCAGTGCCTTCTGTATCCCTTGAGGAAAAATCCATTTTTCGGCGTCGACCACATGTGTAGTGTTATGCACAATCCCGACTGAGATCGTCTAAAAATGCATTTAAACATCGCACCCGGCGCGAATGTCCCGTGGAAAAACAATGCGCGTATTCCTCGCTAATCAAATCTCCGCCGGAATCGGGCCGCTCCCTCAGACGGCCTTAAAATCCATGTAAATATTGGCGCATGCTCTCGCTGCTCAAAAGTTCCAAGCTGAAACTGAAAACAGAACTGAACCCTGATAACGACAGTTATTAAACGTGTTTGTGACTATTTACAAGTGATACCAGTTAGTTCTGCGTGTTGTGATACAAGAAATCAACTGCCAGTTATGTCAAGCTGGTCCACCATGCTTCCTTGATTCCAATATGGAAGTACGTCGAGCTGGTCGCTGAATCGAATCAAATCAATCGATAAATCAATAAATCGACCTTTGATTTAGTAAAGCAGACTCCTCAGATGCCGTCGTCCTAGGACTATGGCCACTGTTGTGTCGGATCAACCAGGTCCTAGTTACGCCAGCGCGGTTCTGAACGCCTCCACCATGGAGACTGTCTCCAGTAACAAGGAGAACCTGCTGGACTGCAGCAGCAACAAGGAGAACAAGGCTGAAGAAGAAGAAGCTGAGGGATTCGTCCCGGTGGTAGCTCACGGGCGCAAGGAGCGTAGGACAGAGAGGAAGCGGTCTCGGTCCAAAGAGCCAAGGGTCAACGGCAGAGCTGAACGGGAGCAAGTTCATACCGCTCACGACAGGGAGAAGGGAGTTCCGCAAGTTGCTCCTGAGGAACCCAAGAAGTTTGTCGAAGCTCCTTTACCCAAGGTTAACCCTTGGCAGGTACGTTAAACATCAATTTATTAATTTTGTATATATTTTTTAACATGCATAACTTCCCGGTAACAGTTGGACTGTGGCATCTCTATTTGGGGTTATGTTGTGAGGCAATAAATATTTTAAGCAACGTTCCAATTTTAAATGATCTTTATGAAATTTTTCACAACTCCGGAAGGCGCTGCAAATACGCCATCTACAGATCTACATGTTATTTAATTTAAATTTATTTGCGTACATTGATTGTCGAATTAATGTAAATATTACCAATTCTTCCGGAGCCTGTGCGACTAAGGCATCTCCGTTTAGAGTGTCTAGTGAGGCTGAAGGTAGTGGGGAGGGGGAGGAGATGTGGAAAAAAGCATTTTGGCCAAAACATTACATTTTTAATTCCAATCTGAAAAGTTCCGTTAAAGCGATGTTTAACATCTATGGTAATTTAGAGATTGTAATATTTGTATGACGTGGAAGTGAATGGTTCAAGAAATTCTGGCTAATTTATGAAGCAAAGAATTGTACCGAGATAGAATTGGTGTGGATTTTCGTTCTCTCTGCTTGCTCTTGTGCAGAAATGTTGAAATTTTATTTTATTTGAATACTGTACAGCAGTTGTAACAGATCGAAGCTAGTAGGACTTTGGCAACATCAATATGGAGAATGTTGTGAGGCTCAAGTAAGTGCGGATACGAGGAAGATGAAGGTTGGGACTTGGAATTGTCTCTAAACACCGTTGTTGCCATTTTAAATAACGTTTCAATCAATTTTGAATAACGGTCTTATCACCAGATGCTGAGAAGTCTAATACTCTGGAATGTACCACAAATATTTCATGTTTTTTTTTTATTTATATTACTTTTATATTCTTGAACCTGTTAACTTTTGGTCAGGAGATGAGATGATTTATTGATGTTGAAAAATATAGAAAAAAGCACGCTTGTGGTCCACAATGGCATTCTGAGGCATGGAACTGGCAGAGGAAGGATGAAAGTAGACTAAATATTATAGAAATGAGATCTCTGAGGCCTGTATGTGTTATTAATTCATGTACAGTTATGTGAGAAATTTAGAGATTCGAAATTCTGATGGAAGCATAATAAGAAAGATATTATACGCGCTAAACTTAAATGCTGATCTGAACTTAAAACGAAAGGTACAGTCGCTCTACTTATTTTACAATGACTGTAAGCGAAAGAGAACGATGCATAAAACATAATACGTGTGATAGAGAAAGTCGTGCCGCTTTTCAGACCTTTAAACTCGCCAAACGAAGAAAAAAAGGGTAAATATTCGGAACAAACGTCAACGATTATGTAACGGGATTGTGTATGTTATCTTTACTTTAAAAAACAGCCTACGTTTTTGAATGGTTTGTTTGGCTACGCAGGGTTTGTGTAGCGGGCTTGTGTATATTATCTTAATTTTAAAAGTTTTATCAAAAAAAAGTGCGTATTAACCGTTGACGTTTGTTCCGAACTGCAAACAGAGTGATTTGACAGTGAAAGCAAATTTTCAATTTACGTAAATAAAATTAAAAATGTTACATTTTCAACCTCCCCCAATGCAAATAGTTGTCTTTTATGGTAATTAAGAAGAATCTAAAAGTTTTATAAAAAAAAAGTGCGTATTAACCGTTGACGTTTGTTCCGAACAATTACCAAAAAAAGTCAGAGTGTGCAATGAAACCTTCAGAAAACTAAAGTAGACCAGAGTAGGAAGGAAGCACCGCGCAAAGAGGAGACCGATTATACTAAATCTTATAGATGTATTGTTTGTCTCTTTTTAGTGTCGTCATTTTTCGTTTCATCGAGTTTCAAATCACCACGGTGCTAAAGAAGTTTTCACTTCAATATTGTAAGACGCTAAAGTAAATGCTAGACAAGATCAAGGTTATGTGTGAAACAATGTATGAATATAGCAAACGGTGTGTTGTTTGCCTGTCTATCCTCTCTGCCTACCCCTGTGGAGAAATGGCCTGATGGTTAGTTTGTAATTCATTGATTGTCGTATTTTATGTAGATGACAGAAAATTGCATAATTTTTCTATTTCTTACACAATCAAAATATTACACAGATCTCTATGGAAAATTTTGACATCTGTCACTCTCACTGTTAGCTAAAAATGGACCCTGTAAAATTCAAATTGATTTTATTTTACAAACACATTTTTACTAAGTGTTACAATTTATTTATTATAAAAAAAATCAGATATTAACTTTTTAATTATAATATAAAAGCATTTTTAATTTAACCTAGTACAATGAAAAATTGAAAGTCATGTCCTTTAAAACTGGAGTTAAGGCTTTTTACCGCATAAATCTATGATGCAAAGGAATTCTTATATAAGTATTTCTGCTCTAGAATGGTGTAAGTCAAATTATGCCAAAATTGATGTTATGACTTCGTTTTTGCATCCAAAGTCTATAGGTTTATTGATATACATAATAAAAACATGAATGGACATTTTTAACAAATTTTATCCTTGTTCTACCGGTATTTCAATGGAAGATGCTCCGAGGAATTAGTGTTTTGATCCCCTCGGCACCGGTGCGTAGTCGGGAAACATTCAAACTTGTAAACGGTTGACATTTGTCATACGAGAATGGGTCGCTTCTTCAACTCGTTCTTGAGTTCAATAGCTTGGCTGTGGAAAGATTTGCCGGTCTCTGCGTTGTCTCCTTCCTACAACACAGGTCTCTTCAAGACCAATGTTAATTCTTTCCTCTCATCAAAGAGACCCTCCACACAGTATCCCAGATGACATAGGCCCTGAGGGAACGAACTCCACCATCTTCCTATGTCTGTATTTATCTTTCAAAGTCCTCCGTGGTCGAGAGGTAAGGCTCTCGACTAGTAGCTAAAGGTCGCGGGTTCAAATCCAGGCTTGCGCAAATAAATTTTATTTGATTAATTTGTGTTATTTCATAATTAATTCATAAAAAAAAATGTATAGTATCTTTGCGACATGTTCCATAATTATCGCCCCGGTGTAAGACCACCATTCAGGATTGAAACATTGCTTAAAATGGATTTAGGTGTGTTTGGTGACCAGATTTAAATAGTCAGGTACTTCCCATTGTCCTCTTCCCCATTTCCTTCCCCTTCCCACTACCTTCAGTTTTTTAACATACCTCAATTAGGGATGCCTTAGTTTCAATGGCTCCAGACGGGACTCTTGTGCGGTTTTCACATTAAAAAAAGGGTGTTCCTGACTTTTCCTACCATTCCTCTATTTTCCTGTCACTCGCTTTACGCGTTCAATCCATCCAAGTGTCTTTCTTAATTTTCCACATCACTTTTTGTGGAGCTTCACATTTATAACACTGTCAAATATGGTCTTATCACACATCAGGGATCGCATTTCTGCAGCATTCAGTCTACACTATTGTCAGTTCCATAACTTCACTGCTGTAATTCAGGGTTGTTATCAGCACTCCATTGTGGACTGCTTGCCTCACTTTTATTTTAAACTAGCTGGTTCCCGGCATGCTTTACTATGCCATTTAATAAAGAAATTGTTACGAAAGAGTGTCCTTTCCCATTCATTCCGTTACCTTTCCACCTCCCATTCCTCTCCGCCTCCTCTACCTTCCGTCTACCCAGTCCACTTCCCCCGTCCTGCGAACTCCCCTCCCGAGTTCCCCTCCCGAGTTCCCCTCCCCCCTTCCAGGTCCCCCTCCCAGGTTCCCCTCCACCATCTCTGCCTCCCTCCCGCTTTCCATAGCAATAGCCGCTTCCTCGTGTGCCACCAATAGCAATTTTTTTTATACAAATTTCATATTGCCAGAGCTCACCTGAAGTTTTATAAAAACCTTGTCCTGGCAATAACTAAAACACAAAAAAAAGAATTATCCAATTTGGTGCAGTCGTTCGAAAGTTATCCTTAGCTTGCTTAGCAACACATTTCATTTTTATATTATAGATGCGAATACCACACAAGAGTCTCAACTGCTCATAACCGTCTGAAGTGAGTGAAACTATTGTATCCCCGATTTGGGGTATGTTGGGAAGTACCGAGCTATTCAGATCTAGTCACTGAACACCGATAAAGCCATTTGAAGCAATATTTCAATTCTGAATGGTGGTCTTACACCAGGGTGATACTGAGAGTATCTTCCACTCTGGAACACGCCACAAATATGCCTTATGTTATTTTTAAATGATTCAATTGTGAAATAACACAATTCAATCAATTAGATTTTAATCCGTGACCTTGGAATCACCAGTCGAGATCCTTACCTCTCGACCACGTAGACCATGAAACAACTCATACAGGTCTCATAGAATTTGTAATCTTCCTTACTGTCGTGGTGAAGAATATGATTTAAACCTTATTATAAAGAAAAAAACACCACGTTTTATATTCATATCTGTAAGTTAACCACAAAATAATTCAAATGTACACCTTTACTAAACAGAAGTTTCCGACCTCAATTTGAAAAAAAATTTGAAGTGTGCAGTTCACATGCGGTAGAAGTGAAACCTTCAGAAAACTAAAGTAGACAAGAGTGGGGAGGCTACCAAGCACTGCACAAAGAGGAGACCGATTATTCTATCTCATTCTCTCATAGGCTAAATACTGTAGATGTATATTTGTCTCTTTTTAGTGTCACTATTTTTCGTTTCATTGAGTTTCAATTCACAACTTTGCCAAAGAAGTTTTCTCTTCAAAAAAAATTATGAAACTCTGGAAATTTTTCACAATCAAGCGAATCAAATATTTGTGTTAAGAGTTTTGTATAAAACTGTCTATGAATGTGATCGAGTGTGTTGAGACAGAGTTTTTTGGCGTTTTATCCTCTCTGCTTACCCTGTCGTGAAGTTACATGATGTTTAGTTAGTCTAACTTTCTTTTTTTTTTAATATGAAAACCGCACAAGAGTCCCAACTGCTCCCGTTTGAAACCAGTGAGACTATGGTATCCCCAATTGGGGTATGTTGTGGGGCTGAAGATATAGGGGAGGGGAAGGAGATAGGGAAGAGGAAGGTGGGGAAGTACCTGGTTAATCAGATCTGGTCACCAAACACTAAAGCCATTTCAAACAACGTTTCAATTCTGAATGGTGGTCTTATAGTCTCCAGGGCGATACTGAGAGTATCTTCCACTCTGGAACATGCCGCAAATATACTATATATTATTTTAAATGAATGAATTGTGAAATAACACAAATTAATCAAATAAAATTTATTTGCCATGCCGGGATTCGATCCCGCGACCTTCGGTGTGCGAGTCAAGAGCCTTACCGCTCGACTACGCCGGCCGTTGACTAACTACCACACCATTTCTCCGCAAGGGTAGGCAGAGAGGACGGACCGCCAAACAACTCAGTCTTGGCACACACTCCTTGCCTTGTTCACATTCATACATCGTCTCATACATGCTCTTCTATGGCCTGACTCTAGTATCTGATTCACTTGGTCGTGCCATGTCTTTCTTGGGCGTCCTCGACTTCTTCTACCATTTACATTTGCGTTATATATTCTCCTTACACTCCTTTCCTCGTTCATTTGCTTTACATGCTCAAAACATCTGAGCGTCCCTTTCTTAATCTTAAATCATTACGCTTACATCAGCCTTGCGTTCTTTGCGGATCTCCACGTTTCTCGTACATGGTTTTACTCTCACACTCGCCTCAGGGATCTCATTTCTACAGCATTCAGTCTAGTTTAGTCAGTCGAAAACATTTAATTAGTTAATTTGTAAAGTAATTTAAAAACTGGACTTTTCTATTAACAATATTTCATTTTACAGACATCTGAGGGTCCCTTTCTCAATCTTAAATCATTATGCTTACATCAGCCTTGCATTATTTGCAGATCTATACGTTTCTCACACGATTGTACATGGTTTTACCACACTCGTTTAAGGGATCTCATTTCTACAGCAATCAGTCTAGTTTAGTTAGTCGAAACAATTTAATTAGTTTAATTTTTTTTTTTGAAAGAAAGACAAACATTCCCGGGTTACGAATAACCCAACAATGTTTGAAAATCTCCTACTACCACCACAGAAAGCCGAAAATGTTGCTTGTGTTGTGATGGAATCGAACACGCGACGCCCAGGTGGGACCCAAGCGCTATGCCCACTTAACCACTGACCGTTAATTGTAAAGTAATTTAAAAACTGGACTTATCTATTAACAATATTTCATTTTACAGACATCTGGGGGTCCCTTTCTTAATCTTAAATCATTACGCTTACATCAGCCTTGCATTCTTTGCGGATCTCCACGTTTCTCACGCGATTGTACATGGTTTTACCACACTCGTTTAAGGGATCTCATTTCTACAGCATTCAGTTAGTTAGTCGAAACCATTTAATTAGTTAATTCGTAAAGTTATTATAAAAACTGGATTTTTCTATTAAAAATATTTCATTTTCCAATCATTGCTATAAAGATGAAATATAAAATACATTTTTACTGCTGTTAAATGGCACGATTTAACTGTTAAAATTTATATTATCTTTGAAATTGTTTATTTATTTATGTACTGTTCTGTTGAAAGAGCAATGTTCAGAATTAAAATATTGCTCGGAATGGCGTTAGGCGTGTTTGGTGACTGGATCTGAAAAGCCAGGTACTTACAAACCACTGCTGTCTGGGGGTGATGCTCTTGACTCACAATTTGAAGGTCGCGGGATCAAACCCCAGCGTGCGCAAATAAATTTATGTTATTTCACAATTCATTATTTAAAAATAATGTATGGTATATTTGTGGCATATTCCAGAGTGGAAAGCACTCTTAATATTGCCCTGGTGTAAGACCACCATTCAGAATTGAAACGTTATTTCAAGTGGCGTTAGCCGTGTTTGGTGACCAGATCTGATTAACCAGGTACTTCTACGTCCTCTTCCCCATTTCTTTCCCTCCCCTCTACCTTCATCTTCACAACATACCCCAATTGGGGATGCCATAGTCTCACTGGCTCCAGATGGGAGCAGCTGGGACTTTTATGAAGTATTCATTTAAAAAAAACCTTCCTCCTTCTATTCTCCTTTCTCTACCCACTTTCTACAGCCGCACAACATTTCCCAATTGAGGATGCCATAGTCTCACTGTCTCCAGATGGGAGCAAATGGGACTCTTGTGCGGTATTTACATAAAAAAAAACTCTGATGTATGGCAGTGAGGCATGGAACAGGCAGAGCAAATATGAAAATAGACTGAATGCTGTACAAATGAGATCCGTGAGTTGTATGTGTGGTAAAACTATGTATGTATGATCGTGTGAGAAATGTGGTGATGCCTGAGGAAGACATGGCACGATCAAGTGAATCCAGTGAATCAGATACTTGAGTCGGGCCATGTCAAGAGTCAGAATAATACAAGAGTGTAGGGAATGACAGCGAATTAATTTTGTAGCCATATAAATTAATTTTTACAGATTAAATACTCAAAACATGACACAACAAAAATTTTTCAGATGAAATTTATTGATATGGCGAGACTGCCAGCGAACGACAGTTCGAGGAGACGCGAGAAAAGCGAATGAAGTTACATGCCGGTCGATCCCAGCCGGCGGGCGCTGTCAGATATCCGGTGATACCATTATAAAAAATAATTTATATGGCTACAAAATGAATTCGCTCTTGTAGAGAATGACAGCTGTCATTCTCTACAAGAGCATGTATGAGACAATGTATGAATGTGAATGAGGCAAGGAGTGTTCCAAGACCGAGTTGTAAAGATTTTTGCTGTCGCTTAACATTAATATTGTGAACTACCAGCTTCGCTTCTTTGTACAGTTTTTTATTAGCGCCAACAGCATTCAGTCCGCCATTAATGTCATTACCTGCATTTCCCCTTCTTTCAATATCTCTATCTGCCCTCCCATCTCTGGTAAACATACTTCCCAAATACACCTGCTCCAAGTATTCATCATTCACAACTAGTGAGGGTTAGTTAATCATTTCTTTACATCCTATTTGAATACCTTGAATTTTGACTTAATTGCATTGATTGTGTGAAATTGCAAAGCTGTTTTGGTGACATTGAAATTTTTCAAAGCATATTTAGCAGCTAAGATTTTAAATGTTGCAAAAACGTATTAATGATTTTCACATTGTGGAAAACTAGCTTAGTCAGAATCAATTAACACATTTCTAAATGTAATAACAATTTAATAATAACAATATGAATCATTTTCACATGCATTTTAGCAATACGCATATTTCATGTATAGGTAATTTTTTTCACTAGGTCAAATGTTTGAACATTGAAATAATGGCTTTGTCGGCAATATTCGTTATGTAATTTTATATTTTGTGTAAATTCGAGTTCGTGTGATTGTTAGGCAGTGGTGGGGTACTCTCAGAATCGCCCTGGTGGAAATTAACTGGTGTTGGGTTCCATGACAATTGGCCCCCCTTGACGTACTTATGTACAATATGCAGTTGGTTTAGGGAAAATACGGTATACCTAATTACACAAAATACAACTAAGTGATCCCGAAGGAATGTGCAGAGAGGATGTACACCGAATAACAAAAGTATTTTTTTTTTTTTTTTACATGAGCTCCACACAGGAGGCCCTGAGGAAAATAATTTCCCTCAGGGCCTATGTCATCTTTGGGGATGCTGTGTGGAGGGTTTTTTTTAAAGGAAAGGAGAGTTCTGGGAAGGAAAAGGCTTTAAGGGGTGGGTAGGAATCTGGGGTTCAGTGTGTCCAGGTCATCCGCCTCCAAGACCTAGACAAACCTCACCCCATGAACCCGGGCACCCCTGCTAAATCACCAAACGTAGCGAACCACTTGGGGTGACCTATGGCAGAGGTGTTGGTTATCCAATAAAGGTTCCCGGGGCGGCGGTACCCATTCCCGCCTCCCAAATTGCCAAAAGTATAAAACATATTTTCATTCAAATGCATCAAGTATAAAACTACTTTTCTATATACTGTATATACCAGAGTATAAGTACTAAAAATCGATACTTTTTATAAAATCGTTTGATATTCATACCAACTTATCAAGGTATTTTTTTTAGTCGATTTTACATTTGAAATTGGTAAATAATTTACAAAAAATTATAATTTTATAGTAAACTAGCAGACCCGGCCACACGTTGCTGTGGCTAATGAAACACAACGCCATTACCCATCCTTTATAAAATCCACACCGCCCGCTTGCCGGCTGCCCGCTGCCTGAATTGAATATTTGAATTTTTGAATGGTTTTTCTCTATTATAATGAGCATGTATTATACATATAAACTAATTAACTCGCCACTAATTATACAATGCTTGCAATGCAACACTGGATATTTGAAAAGGGAAAATCAAATACCTACTTACTCTAGGACATCTATTTTCCAATTTCTTCCGTAGAACGAATTTCAAAAGTGACTATAGTACGGCCCGCCAGCCGTTTTCAATCGCACAAAAATATGTTTTCTTTGAATTTCTCGGCTTTTCTCTAATATAATTTACATGCATTATACATTATGCATTATAAACATTCCTCTTCAATCACTCCATCTATTGGTGTAAACCGTATGAAAATCCGTTGCGTAGTTTAAAAGATTAACGCGCACATTAAGGTGGTCCAAAATTTTTTTTTTATTTTTTTCATTTGGCCACCCCGTGAATTTGTTACACGTATTCATAGAAATAACATAGTAAAATTTCAGCAAGATAGCTCAAGTAGAAAGGGGTGCTCAATCGAGTGATGTTTTTGAATTTTTTGTGTAAAATGCTTAATTTTTACTTTTTGCTACGGGCCAGTTTCGTGTGTTAAACTATTAAATAAATATTAAAATAAACTACTGAAGAGTTTTATAGACAAATATGAACAGTATTTGATACTTATTTAGTAGACTGTGAAGTGAATCAGTGTAGTAAAATGTGTTCATCTACTCGAAAAAAATACGAAATTTTTCTACTTGGGGTTCGAGATATTGAGCCATTGATACAGGCGAACCCTAGTGGGGTTAATAATTACATGCTAAAAATATATGTATATAAATTGTGAAGAAGCAATAAATAAATAAATAAATAAATTGATGAGGCTTAACCAACATCCTACTCTTCGGCAAGTTTAACTCCGTTATCACTACATATTAAATGATTCCAAAAATGTGAAAGATTCCGCGCATGTACTTATTCAAGAACTTATAAAAGTATGGAGTAAATCTAGTATTCCGAGGAGACAACAAAATCACTGCATTGAAAAACTGATTAAGTTTCTTAAGAACTGGCTGCTATTGAAGAAAAATAGAGGAAGAAATTCTGAAGCACAAAGAAAAGGAGAGTATTTGTTTAAAAAAGAACTGGAAAAACTTTTTGATTTTGCCCATTTGAATTTGATAAAAATTGCGGAAGACAGATCTCATCGATCAAAGATGAGAACGTAAGATGATTATGACCTCAATCGACAAGAAACTAGAAAAGGTCAAAGAAAGTTCTCTAAAATGGAAACAAAGATCTGAAGAATTCAAAGAAATGACTGCTAAAAGTAATTCTTCATCTTCGGTGGTGTCGAGACAAGAGTTAGAACTTGAGTGCAGCTTCAGTAGCACTTCTAGTAATGCTAGCATATTAGAGGATAAGTCCAAAGATGAGTTTGTAGTGCGTTGAGCTGTCTACAAGTGACATATTTACAGAATACGTTACCAGTTCGCTTGATCGTAACAAGATTTAAACTAATCAAGAGAGAAGCAAAACCAATTGTTCGATTTGTTAGTTATCATCTACACCAAAGTTTGAATCGAAGCATCTTTGGCAGCAGATGCACCAGTAAATGACTTAATACTTTGGAATAGCTTAAAATTGTACGAAGCCATTGATTCCGAAATCAGTATAGCAGCTAGGGGTGACTTAGAGCGTCACTTATGGTATTTGTCAGATGAACTAGTCGCATTTACCTTATTTTCTGAGAAGCTATCTAATGCTGAGAAACAGGCCATTGTTCAAAAAATAAATTCTGATGGCAGTAATCGTTCAGTATGAGGTGATTCTGCTAAGCTTGCCTCAAGAGGTTACATTAGAAGATTTTGCAACACAAAGAACGTTGAAAACGCTCTTAGTTCTTGATATCAACAACTCTTTCTTGCAATTACCTCCTGAGACTTGGAATAACAATGTTAATTACCTTCAAGGCAAAAGCAGATTCAAAAATTTGCGTGTTGTTAATGATACAGCGGAGATAGGTGTTAAACTATTTGAAGATTACAACACGATGATACTCACTAAGAATGAGGAAGAAAAGCAATCTTTACTTCACATCGTTGAACAAAACAGAAAAATCGTTTCTACTGAAACATTCAAAAAGGAGTTAACATAGTTTTGAAAGATTGCGACTAATATTATGTTAATTATTGCTTTGTTACCAAATTTTGTTCAAATTTAAATACGTTTTATACTTATTTGACTAAAATACTTGTAATATTAATAAACCTTAAATTACGTGTTTTACTTAAAATCGGGAACTTTTGTCAGGAACTTCAAATTCGATGAGCACCCCCTTGTATATAAGATAGGGGGCTGAAATTTTTTACACATAATATTAATGGTAGGTGTAACAAATTAAATGGGTGGCTACATCTATATTTAAAAAAAATAAATTTACTATGTAGGCCTGGACCACCTTAGCGCACATACATTTTGAGCGACTTCATTTTATACTATGTAATGAAAAAAATTATAATTTTATAGCAAATGTCATTTCGGGGATCAACTGTTGGGTCACTCTCAACTTGGGTCAGCCGTATTTGGTTAACAGATCTGAATATATATTTTTTTTAGGGTGAAATGCAGATCCGGGCACAGTTTGGAAATTTAATAAAAAGGCACTTTCTAGATGAGAAAAGTGTGGAGAAGATGAATAAAAAATAAATTAAGGCGCGCTCGGCAAAATTGAGGGAGATACAACCGTTCAAAGTATTTAAAAATTCACTTCGCGAACTGATATTGACAGTTCGTTGTTCGTTCGTCATGTTTTCACCGCTTAGGTATGTTGGATCCCAGACCTAATACAGAATTAATAGTACGCCAGAATCACAAACCATGTTACACAAACCTAGCGTAGCCGCTAAACCACTTGAAAACTGGGATGTTTTTCTTGCCTTGACGTGAGCAGGCGTTATAAAGGGGCACTTTTTTTTAATCACAAACCATGTTTAGCGTATTAGGTTATAAAAAAAATGGCAGGTGGACGCGGGCGGAGTGTCAATATCAGTTTGTGAAGTGAAATTTTAAATATTTTGAACGGTTGTATCTCCCTCAATGTTGCCGAGCGCGCCTTAATTTTTGTTTTATTCATCTTCTCCACACTTTTCTCATCTAGAAAGTGCCTTTTTATTAAATTTCCAAACTGTGCCCGGATCTGCATTCCTCCCTTTTTTTACATTGACGGCCGCTATGGTCTAGGGGTAAGGCTCTTGACTCGCAATTCGAAGGTTGCGGGTTCGAACTCGGCATGGGATTTGTGTTATTTCACAATAAATTAATTTAAAATTAATATCCACAGTGGAAGATACTCCTCCCTGGTGTAAGACCACCATTCAGAATTAAAATGTTGCTTGGAATGGCTTGCGTGTTTGGGGGCATACATTAATGAAGTGAGCAGTTTTTCTTCCACTTTATACCCCTCTGCCCCCCTTGGTGAGGTAAATTCTTTTCAAGTAACGTGAGATTTTGCTGGACCCCCCCCCCCCCCCTTTTGAGTTTACGCAATTAATGTATGCCCCCTTTGGTGACCAGATCTGAATAGCCAGGTATTTCCCCACCTCCCTATTTCCCCCCCCCCACTACCTTCAGCCTCACAACGTACCCCAATGGGGATGCCATTGTCTCACTGGCTCCACACAGGAGCATCTGGGACTCTTGTGAGGTATTCATATAAAAAAAAACATTAGTTTGACTCGGGAGGCCCTGAAGAAAATTATTTTCCTCATGGTTTTTGTCATCTTAGGAGGTGCTGTGTGGAGGCTCTTTTTAAGTAAATGGAGGAGAGGAGGTTCTGGGAAGGAAAAAGGTATGAGGGGTGGATAGGAATCTGGGGTCAGTGTGTCCATGAGTGACGGACGTATGAATCCATCCCTCCCACTGCGGTGCAAGGCGACAGGTTGAGAGAGTCCGGCTGGAGAGGTCAATAGGCCTTGCTCAACCAATCTCTCGATCCGGCCCGCCATGTAGAAGGTGGGCAGACGCATCTGTCGCAAAGACCTAGACAAAACTCACCCCCCTCACCCCGGCCACCTCTGCTAAGTTACCAAACATAGCAAACCACTTGGGATGATCGATGGCAAAGCTGTTGGTTATCAATTAAATGGTTCCCGGGGCGGTGGTACTCAAATTCACCTCTCAAATTAGAAATCTAGATACTTCCCAACCTTCAATCTCCTTCAGCATTACAACAAACTTCATTTGAGGATGCCACAGTCCCAATAGCTTCGGAATTGTGCGGTGTTCACATAAAACTAAAATTTTAAAACCATTATAATGTAATTATAGTTTATTTCACATTAAAAAATAATTATCCTTAATGATTGAATGAAAAAGGCCATCGTTGCCATCTATTGACAATCTTGCTAAGTTTTGCCCTTTATAAAGAAAGGTTTGTGTCTACACTAATAATAATAATGAATGCATTTTGTAATGATAATTCGTATATACTTTGTTTGATTTTTATAAATTGTTTTTCCTTATTAAACAGTTGACAATGTTTTATAATGATTTTCCTGTCTTATTTTTAGAAGGTTAAACAACTATGACTAAACTCAATAATTTGAGATATCTCTCGTGTCTAGGATGAACCAAGTATGTATGAAGAATGAGTTAATGATGAATGTAAGTAAGTCTAAAGTCATGGTGTTTGAAAGAGAGAGTACCAAAACAGTGTGCAATATAGTTGTGAATGATGACAACTTGGAGCAGGTGGATGAGTTTGTGTATTTGGGAAGTATGTTTACCAGAGACGGGAAGACTGATAGAGATATTGAAAGAAGATAAAAGCAGGTAAAGGGGTGTTCAGAAATGGCTATAAAATATAAAAGATGGTCGTATGCCAAATAACTCTCTCCATACAATCTCTAACTTATCCCTTTCGCCAAAACAACGTTTGGTCAAAGAAACTTCAGGTACTTTGCAACAAAACTTTATAATACACTTCCACTGACCATTAGACAGCACACTAATCACGTAAAATACAAAACATATACCAAGTTTTGGATCACTACCAAAGACAGATCATTTATTTATTTTATTTATTTACTAGCTGATCCGGCGAACTTCGTACCGCCTCAGAATCAAAAACTGTTGTCAACTTAATAGCTGAATTGATCTAAATTGTTTCTCCCTGCGTATACCATACCTTGATCTAAATTGTTTCTCCCTGCGTATCCTTTCCCCTCTCGCGTTCCCTCTCCCCACTCCACTTCTCCCCTTCCCCCGTCCCGCTAACCCCCTTCCTGAGTTCCTTTCCCCCCTCCCCCGGTTCACAGTTCAATATTATACCCCTTACAATATTGCTGCAGTTCTTTCAAAATAGGAGAATTCGTTCCATACAAAATGTATGGGGAAAATAATTTTCTCTGGAGTGGAACACCCTTTACTTTTAGGAGTATGAATAATAGATGTTGGTCGATTCTCAGACCTACCTGATAAGCACACAAAATTTCATCAAAATTGGTCCAGCCATTTCGGAGGAGTATGGTAACAAATACCGTGACACGAGAATTTTGTATATTAGATTATATATAGATACAAAAGAAAGTACAAATAACATATTAGGAAGCTTTGTCTGTCCAACTAGGAAAGTTTACCGTTCCAGGACAGACAAATTGACATGTTTAGTTCATATTATTCCTGAAATGTATATAATTACATAACAAAAAAAAAAGTTTCATTTTTCTCTGAAATTAAGTTGTGTAATAAATAAAATGTATGTAATATATATAAATATAAGTACCTACACATATATTTTTTGTGACAAAGTAGAAAAAGTAATCTGGTAGCATATATTCAGGGCCGCTGACAGCCAATCTGAGCCCCAAGTCTAGTGGACTAGGCCGGGCCCCCTCCCACCAACTTACCTACCAGGGAGGGGGAGGGGGGGGGGGGAGAGAAAACTATTAAAAATGTCATGCTAACCTGCCACTGTTAGGAAAACTATTTCATTATCTTTTCTTATTTTCTAGTATCTTATACCATTATACCAATCATTCGAATTTAGCATAATTATTTAATGGAAATGTTTAAAAAGTTGCCACACAGCCAGCGGGCCGGCCGGCACAATGGCGTGCTTGACAGCTGGGCCTACGGAGTGTGCGGGCCCGGCCCGCGTGCGCTCCGGTTGTCATTGGCTTTAATAAGTAAAAAAAATCCGGTGGCCGTGAGCCCGTCCCGGGCCCCAAGTTTCAGACTTGGCCAACGTGCCCTCTCGGCGGCCCTGCATATATTAGAATCGGATTTACCGAATTAACCTGGTAACATATAATATATTAAGATTTACAGAGTATGAGATAAGTAGGTATGTTAGTAGTATTGAAAGGTGTAACATGTACCTGATAACAAGATGGAGGAATTACAATAAGATTTACAACATAAAGATATGAAATTGTGTTATGTTATGTGTTTAGAAGTTTGAACTTTTAATACATAGTACACTTATAGGAGAAACTATATCATATATCAACAATTTTCTAAGAACCTCCTAATGCATGCTAACCCATTGGTACGATGCTGATTGTCCTTGTACTTTTACTTTAAATGTAAATAACATTGTTGTTGTTATCCTTTATAAACTATTTATGTTACAATGCGCCTGCTCTCAACACAGGAACTCCTAGTGAGACAGGCACAGCGCAATTACCTATGTAACATAAAGAAAAAAGATTATATAATAATCCCTTCAGACCGTTTACACCTAAGCGGTTTATGCTCAGATCAACCATAGACAATACACATCCTATGCCGTAACCTCTCCTGAGGCGATATGCCAAAAGTTAAGTGCCGACGAAAACAGGAGAGGGGGTCATTTTAATTACGGAGCTGCCTAGACCGGTGGATGACAGATGTCAAGTTGACAGATTCAGTACTAATTCCGTGGCCGCTCGCTAATTCATCTGACCCCCTCTCCTACCATAGGAAGAAATATTTGATAGCGTCGTGTGAACAGTACAAAACATAAGCTCTCGCCGTTCAACAGATATCTGCTTGCGGTTTATAGTTGTGTCTGAACACCCCTTAACTCCATTAATGGAGGACTGAGCACGGTTGGCACTAACAAAAAATTAACCAAAGAAGTGAAGTTAGCAGTCTACAATGGAGTGCTGGTACCTACTCTGATGTATGGCAGAGGAAGGATGAAAGTAGAGTGAATGCTGTCCAAATTTTTATTTTTTGTATGCAACTACTCCCGTCTGGAGCCTGTGAGACTATGCATCCCCAATTAGGGTATGTTGTGAGGCTAAAGGAAGTGAGGAGAGGAAGGAGATGGTGAAGAGGAAGGTGGGAAAGTACCTCGTTATTCTCTGTCCTAGAACGGGAGACCTTCCTAGTTGGACAGTCAAAGCATCTTTGTACTGATGTATTCTATATAACAAAAACAAACAATAAAATAAAAATAAATTCAAATCTGGACACCAATCACGGTTCAAGCCATTTCAACATATTGAGAGTATCTTCCACTCTGGAACATGTCGCAAATATACTATGCATTATTTTTAAATTAAGTAATTGTTATATATTATTTTTTACCTGCCCACGCCCTCACTATGCCATCTCAACGCCCCTAATTTTCTCTGGGTCTTCTACTGCCCCCCCCCGAAAGTCTCAAACACCCACAAGGCGGCGTTTTCGCCCACGTTGAGAAGATACAGGGTACACTTTTCATATAACTGCATACGCGTAATGCATAGACATCCAAATGGATAGACAAGAAGATACAGATGAGGGGTAAAACCAAACTATGGAGGGCGAAGAGGGGAAAGATGACTGTGATTCGTTAAAAAATCAATCTGACAGTATATAGGCATCTCGCATTATAATATCACAGTCCAGTGGCTAAGACTCTTGACTCACATTCCGGAGGTCGCGGGTTCGAACCCGGCATGCGCAAATTAATTTTATTTGATTAATTTGTGTTATTTCACAATTAATTCATTTAAAATAATATATAGTATATTTGCGGCATGTTCCAGAGTGGAAGATACTATCAGTATCGCCCTGGTGTAAGACCACCATTCAGAATTGAAACGTTGCTTGAAAATGGCTTTAGCCGTGTTTAGTGACCAGATCTGAATAGCCAGGTACTTCCCCACCTTCCTCTTCCCCACCTCCTTCCCCTCCCCGCTACCTTCAGCCTCACAACATACCCCAATTGGGGATGCCATAGTCTCACTGGCTCCAGACGGGAGCAGTTGAGATTCTTGTGCGGTATTCACTGTAAAAAAAAAAAAAAAAATTTAGTTCTTAAAAGCAAAATATGCTTTTGAATGAATAGACCTTTTTACATGGGAGCGCGAATTGCCCGCCACGTTATTAACATATTTGCGAAGTCCAAATGCTGCAAAGAAAAGTTCGCCCTTTTTCACAGGGGAATATTTGGTTGCCGTATTTAGTTAAGATACTTTTACAAATGTTTCATAATTTACTTACCCCTGTAACCAGCGACGAGCTCACTGGAGAAACGCCCACATTCGCTATATGCACATATATTAGGGTATAATGTATAGCACAAGTTCTCATTTTTGTTTGTAAAATGTACGATGCGTGCTCGGCGCTGGTCAGGACAAGAATGATGACATCACATTTTTTAGATTCAAGCGAGGCTCTCGTCGATCCGAGGCGGCTCCATGGAACCTTTATGGGGAGGGGGAAATAATACGCTTTTATCACTTATGGCAGGTCCAGATATATTCATACGAGGGAGGGTTTTTAAGTTCGCGGAATGGGGGGTAAGGAGTGGAAATAAAAATACAAAATTATTTTTCCTTTTTAATATATTCACCTGCTACCCTAATACATTTTTTGGATCTTTCAATCAACTTATGTACACCCTCAAAAAATGTATATTTGCCTTTGTCTAAAAAATACGCCGAGATTGCATCCTTCACTTCTTCATCACTTGAAAACTTTTTCCCACGACGTTCTTTTTTCAAGTTTGGAAATGGGTAATAATCACTGGGAGCCAGGTCAGGACTGTGAAGTTGACAAAATATTGAAGCCCACCTTCTGCAGGGCAGCCATCGCAACACGGCTCTTGTGAACAGGCGCGCTATCGTGCAGAAGGAGGACACCTTTGGTCGATTTTCCCCTTCTTTTCTCCTTGATGGCTTCCTTTAATTGCTTTAGGATTAAAGCGTAGTAATTTCCGGTTATGGAAACACTTTTATCTTTGTAATCGATCAACAGGATTCCTTCTGAGTCCCAAAAGACTGTCGCCATGATTTTCCCAGCCGATTGTGACACCTTAAACTTCTTAGTGGTGGTGTGCTTTCCTGTGCCACGCATTGAGTCCTGTTTAGACTCAGGTTCATAATGATGAACCCAAATTTCAACACAAGTAACAATTTGAGCCAACACTCCATCTTTGTCTTCCCTACAGAGGTCCGAAAATGCACGAGAACACTCCACGCGCTGTTGTTTTTGAGGCGGCGAGCATTCATCAGCCATGAAGAATTTTGATAATAGTTGTATCTGATACTCCAACTATTTCTGCGAGCTATTTCTTCTTTAGTCGGGCATCTTCTAATATAAATTTTTCGACTTTTTGAATAATTTCCGGAGTGATCGCCTCGATCGGCCTTCCTGGCCGTGGGTCGTCTTCAAATGACCCTTGCCTTGTTTAAAGAAGGTAAGCAACTTCTAAACCATAGTTTTACTTGGACAAGAGTCGCCGTAAATGGATGACATCTCTTTCAGTATGGTTAGACATGTTTTTCCTTGCTTGGTAAGGAACTTTATAACAGCGCTGAACTCGATCTTCTCCATATTTCACAATTTCTTCCCGATTGACATGTTTGGTCGATGATAGCTCAAAAACTAATGACCTAATTACGATAAAATCCGGTATTTATACTTATAATGAGTTGTTCAATTAGTGTCTAATTCAGCGACAACCCCACTTATCGCCTTCCTTCCCATTCCGCGAACTTAAAAACCTCCCCTCGTATGTCCATGGCGTAATGCATAGATTTTTGGAGATGTCTGACTAGTCAACAGAATGATCAATGAATGAAAAAATGTATGAATGTGAATCAATTTGAGATGGTTAGGTCCAAAGTCTTTTAAAAGTAGTTTGCATTCTAAGGTGGCCAATTTAGTTTGTTCTTATTTGTGACTGAATTTATCGTCTAATGTTTGTGTTTTGTTGTTTTCAGCTTCGCAACAGCAGCGGAGGGCCTGCTCCCAGTGCCCCCGTTCCGCAGCACGCCCAGCCTCGCGCCCCCCTTCAGCCCCAGCAGCAGGGCAGGGCTAACGGTCAGTACCAACACCACCACAAACTCTAATTTATTATAATGTTATGTTCTGGTAGATTCACAGCCTGAAATAAAGATTTGATTTAACAAGGGGGATTTTAAAATTAAATCTTTTTGATGTCTCATTTGAAAGATTTCCTAAAAGTTTTAATTCGTCTTGAAGTTTTATTAAATTTGAAAGTAGACTGGATGCTGTTGAAATGAGATCCCTCAGGCGTATGTGTGGTAAAACCATCTATAATTGTGTGAAAAATGTGGAGATCCGCAAAGAATGCAAGGTTGATAATCAGCATAATGAGTGAGATTAAGAAAGATGGTTTGGGCATGTAGAGTGAATGAACGAAGAAAGGACTGTAAGGAGAATATTATATGATGCTAAGTTGATGGTAGAATAAGCTGGGGACGTCCGAGGTAGACATGGCACCATCAAGTGAATTAATTAACAGAAGAGTATGAATGAATGTGAGTGAGGCAAAGGGTGTGTGCCAAGACCAAGTTGTTTGGCGGTCCGTCCTCTCTGCCTACCCCTGCAGAAATAGCATGCTGGTTAGTTTGTAAAATTTGACATTTTAACTTTTTTTCTTACATTAGCTCCACACAGGAGATGAGGGAAAACAAAATTCCTTCAGAACCTATGTCATCTTTGTGGATGCTGTGAGGAGGGTCTTTTTATGGAAAGAAAGGAGAGAAGTTCTGGGAAGGAATAAGGAAGCATGATTCCATCCCACTGTGGAGCAAGGCAATGGGTTGAGAGTTCGGTTGGAGAGGTCAAAAGATCTCCCTTAACCAGTCTCTCCTGATCTGTCCCGCCATGCGGTAGATGGGCAAACATATCCGTCGCCAAAACCTAGACTACAATATAAATTTTAATGCATATTAAATTTTAATACAATGTACATTTTAATGCAACATATATTTTAATACAATGTATATTTTAGTACGATATTAAGTTGAATTAAATCTTTAAATTTAATACAATACTAAGATGGGAGGCGGGTATGGGTACTGCCGCTCTGGGAATCATTCATTGGATAACCAACATCTCTGCGATAGGTCATCCAAGTGGTTTGCTAAGTTTGGTGACTTAGCAGGGCTGCCCGAATTCATGGGGTGAGATATATTTATTGATTCGGAGGAGGCTGATTATACATTTGTCCATTTTTTGTGTAGTTCTACTATTTTATCATTTCTCAATGTCCAGTTCACATTCCAGAAGCCAACCAGACCGCTGCGGTCCACCACCGTCCTGCCGTGGAGCCTGTGGTCCACCAGACGCCCACACCCGTGCAGCCTGCTCCTCCCCAGGCACCTCCCGCCCAGCAGACACAGCCCCCTGTGCAGCAGTCGCAGCCCTCCTCTCAGCACCACCAGGGACATCACCACTTGCACGGCCCCAACAGGCCCACCGTGGTGAGGGCTACGAAGCCCAGAATTAACCATAAGGTAGGACTATTACGTATTTGATAAGTCCAGCATCATTATTGCTGAACACTTTATTCACTGGAGTATTTTTGGCCACATTTTGACCAATCTCTTCTCTATAAATAAAAATGAATCTCCGAAATGTATGTGCGTGCATAACTTCCGAACGACTGCACCAAATTGGATAATTCTTTTTGTTTTGTTATTGCCAGGACAAGGTTTTTATAAAACTACTGGTGAGATCTGGCATTATGAAATTTGTATTAACCCGTTTAATCACAGGAGACCAGATTTGTCCCAACGCACATAGGTCTCACATAAGACGCCGTAACTCCCTTACTATCATAGTTAGAAATATGTTCTAATCGGTGTTAGAAAGGAAAAACATCATGCTTTATATTCCAATCTAAAAAATAGCCACCAAAAAAGTAAAATGTACACTTTTATGTACACAAAGTTTTGAATCGCAAATTGAAAAAAGAATTTGAAAATTCGGGAATTTTTAAAAAAAATTTCATAGAGCGACAAAAAATTGAGGTTACAATATGTGTTTGTTATACATTTGTCTAATAAAATATGCATGTGTTTTTATTATTTTTTTATTATCAGTAACTTTAGTTAGAAAAAACATAAGGTGAGCCATTTTGAAAACTTTTTTATGTTTGTATGCAAAAATTTTATAATTAAAAAAAAATATATTTTTCGAATTCTATAATTTGAAAGCGTATTTCATCACCTTTCTAAAACAGGTTTTGGTTTTTGAATGTGCTCAGAAATATTCCAAATATTTGCATTTTATTGTAAAGCGAAAATATTTTGACCATCTGAAAAAAAAGCCAAATTTTTGAAGGGTTAAAAAAAATTGCAATAGGTGGCACGCGAGCTTATTGAAAACTGAATGTATGGAATGCGGGAGGGGGAGGGGAGCTGGGTAGGGAGTTCGCGGGAGGGGGGGAGGGGAACAAGGGAGGGGAGAGGGGAACAAGGGAGGGGAGAGGGGAACAAGGGAGGGGAGAGGGGAACCTGGGAAGCGGAACACGGGGAGAGGAAGGGGAACGGGACGAATGGGAAAGGACACACAGGAAGAAACAATTTCTTTGGCATAGCAACGCATGCCGGGTACCAGCTAGTTTATTATAAACTAGCAGATCCGGCCACACGTTGCTGTGGCTAACGAAACTCAACGCCATCTGTTAATTTGCATACATATCAAATCCACACCACCTGCTTGCCAGCCCGCTCCCTTTTTTTTTACGTTAGTTCTACACAGGAGGCCCCCGAGTAAAATATTCCCCTCAGGGCCTATGTCATCTTTGGTGATGCTGCGAGGAGGGTTTTTTTAGGATTGGGAAGGAGAATAAGTTCTGGAAAGGAAAAGGGTTGGGCAGACGGATCCGCCGCCAAGACCTGGACATCCCTCACCCCATGAACCCGGGCACCCCTGCTAAGTCACCAAATTTAGCGAACCACTTGGTGTGACCTATGGCAGAGGTGTTGGTTATCCAATTTTTTTTTCCCGGGGCGACGTTACCCATATCCGCCTCCCAAATTGTTTATATGTTTGATTGAAAAAAACTTGATTCACAAAGCGCCTGGCATCCAGCGCACGTTGTTGTATCCGTATATGAAAATCAATTTTGAATGCGTACATAGCGTACGTGGTGTCTGCCAAGGGAATCCTCGTTGCATCTAGAACTAAGGACTAAACGAGCTGAGCTGAATAAGCCAGAGTAAAGTTAGCCTCCCAAAAACTGGGTGTACTGTACAGGGCCCGCAGATACTGCAGATAGTACATAACAGCTAACCCTGTACAAATCGCAAGTGCGCCCCACGGTTGAATTTGGCAACCACCTCTGGTCTGGCGCTTCAAAATACCTGAAAAATACCCTCGACTCTGTATAGAAACGGGCGGTAACAGACGGATTGCAATATTTAAAGTACAGGCATCGGGTGGGAATGCTATTCTTGTTCTACCGGTATTACAATGGAAGATGCTCCTAGGAACTAGCATCATTGATTCCTTCGGCGTGTGCACAACATGTACACGGTTGACATTTGTCACATGAGAACGGGTCGCTTCTTTGACTCGTTCTTGTGTTCAATAGCTTGGCTGTGGAACGATTTGCTGGCCTCGGTGTTTCCTCCTTCCTACAACATGGGTCTCTTCAAGACCAGTATTCATTCCTTCCTCTCCTCAAAAAGACCCTCCACACAGCATCTCAGATGACATAGGCCCTGAGGGAAATTAATTTCCTCAGTGCCTCCTGTGTGGAGTTAATTTTAAAAAAAATATGACAGGAGCCAGTAGGATTACAACATCCAGCCCCGGATCAAGGGGACGGCAAACCGGGGCCCCTGGCGGCAGTTTTAGGGAACGCCAAAATCGGAATTTAATATGTTTGTTCGAAAAAAAAACTTGATTATGATTATTTATTTGATTTTAAAACTTGCAGTTTGTTTATGAACGTATCTGTTTATGAAAGTCGATTTTGAACACGTACATAGTGTATGTGATGTCTCTGCCAAGGGGATCCCCGTTGCATCTAGAACTAGGGATAGTGACTACACAAGATGACCCGAATAAACCCGAGTAGAGCCGAATAAACCCCTTGAAAGTGGCACCCCCTTAAACGCTGGCGACAGAGGGTGCCACTATCAAATTTCTGTCCCAGTTTGAAAAAATCGTAGATCCGGGACTTATGACATCCCGATTTGAGATAAAATCCGAAGACGTATCAAAAGTATAATTTTTTTTTTATTTCATCTCCGTTATAAATGATGCAAGAATCTAAATTATCAACGTTGTCTGTGTTTGGACAAATTCGTATTTCCACACTTGAAATAGTTTTTATTTTTAGTTTTTTGGCTTGTACAGGTGACTTTAAACAAACATAATCAGGTCCGATGCACGATGCATGTTCACATGTTACGTAGAAATGCAAGCACTTACCGCAAAAACATAAGTTAAGAATGTGAAGGACATAATGTAATATTGACAATGTAAATTTATTACTAGTAAGACTAAAGAATGTATAATTAATTTAAAAGCTCTAGAAAAACTGTTTTAACCCTTCAAAAATTTGGCTTTTTTTCGAATGGACAAAATATTTTCGCTTTACAATAAAATGCAAATATTTGGAATATTTCTGAGCACATTCAAAAACCAAAAACTGTTTTAGAAAGGTGATGAAATAGGCTTTCTAATTATAGAATTCGAAAAATAAATATTTTTTTTAAATTATAAAATTTTTACATACAAACATAAAAAAGTTTTCAAAATAGCTCACCTTATGTTTTTTCTATCAGTATAATAAAAAAAAATAAAAACAAATGCATATTTTATTAGACAAATGTATAACAAACATATATTGTAACCTCACTTTTTTGTCGCTCTATGAAATTTTTTTTTAAAAAAATTCCCGAAGTTTCAAATTCTTTTTTCAATTTGCGATTCAAAACTTTGTGTACATAAAAGTGTACATTTTACTTTTTTGGTGGCTATTTTTTAGATTGGAATATAAAGCATGATGTTTTTCCTTTCTAACACCGATTAGAACATATTTCTAACTATGATATTAAGGGAGTTACGGCGTCTTATGTGAGACATATGTGCGTTGGGACAAATATGGTCTCCTGTGATTAAACGGGTTAAGACGGGTCCAGAGCTCAAACATTTGCCACAATTTGCCGTAAAAGTCCATCAAACGTCACATCAACATTTTTTGTTTTCCGTACCCTCCGTTTGTTGAAACACTAAACACGGTTGAAAGATTGGCGCGAAGTTCGCGTGATCACACACAATTTGGCTTGTGGTCTGCGATAAGGACGTGTCGACGCTTAAGCAATGAGCACTTGACGTTTTTAGCGTTTATATCAATGTTAAAATGCGTTCTGATGAAAAAGAGATGCATCAGGGAGAAAACACAGATATTTATTTATCAGGAAAGATTTCCGACTAATATCGATAATTCCACGACCTAAAGTTACTATTAAGAATTTAGAGTGTATTTAATGAAAAGAACATGATTTTATGAATTTCTACGCCAATGAAGAGTACTAGCTCTTGAGCTTGGCGTAGGAGTTATTTTACAACTTGTTCATTTTTATATCATACATTTTACTTACAGTATACAATAAATATAAACTATATATAAATATAATATATAAACTACTATTTTTCATTTTTATAACATACATTTTACTTAGTGTATACAATAAATATTAACTACTAGCTGGTTCCCGGCATGCGTTGCTATGCCATTTAATAAAGAAATTGTTTGTCCCTGCGTGTCCTTTCCCATTCGTCCCGTTCCACTTTCGCCTCCCGCGTCCCCTTCCCCTCTCGCGTTCCCACTCCGCCTCCTCCACCTTCCCTCTGCCCATTCCACTCCCCCCCTTCCCCCTTACCCCGTCCCACGAACCCCCCTCCAGAGTTCTCCTTCCCCCACCCCCTCCAGAATTTCATACATTCAGTCCCGTTACATTGTTTTCAAACAGCTCGGGTGCGACCTCTTGCAAGTTTTTTATACAAATTCATAGTGCCAGAGCTCACCAGTAGTTTTATACAAACCTTGTCCTGACAATATGGAGTCCTTACTTCGCAAAGGATATAAATCTGATAGAGGGAGTACAGAGACGTTTTACTAAAATACCAAGAGCTTTGAAAGATCGGCGATATGAAGATAGACTCAAGGAATTAAGATTATCAACCTTAAAAGATAGAAGAGAAAGGGGTGACTTGATCGAGACCTTCAAAATATTATCTGGACATTACAGCTGCCCTGGCATCCAAGGAATCTTCACTACTAGTAAAAATATAATTCTCCGTGGACACTCGAAAAAAATTACCAAAACACCTTTTGCATCTAATCCTAGAAAACACTTCCTTGCAAATAGAGTGGTGGATGCTTGGAACAAACTCCCACAACATGTCATCGATGCAACTACCATAAACCAATTTAAAGCTCTATTGGATTCACATTTGGAGAGAAAAAAGGACTAACTTGGTTGAAAATTAAATTTACTGTCAAACTATTGAAATTAGATATGAGCGCATCAGCAGAATGCTGCCTGCTCATTATATAATAATAATAATTTATTTAATTTATATCGGGATGTTCTATATTAGCGCCTTCCGAGTATACATTTAGGCACAATCAGGTTTTAAAAATAATTCACCAAAGTTTGGTAATTAAACATAACTTGATTGATTGCCGTAATGTAGTACCATATTATGAATATGAACCAAATTCATTTATTGAAAATGAATTTTATAAAATATATTATGATAAAACTATACTAACAGACAGAACAATTAGTCATAATAGACCTGATATAGTTTTACATGACAAAATTAAAAAAATAACTTATATCATTGATGTAGCTATTCCAAATTCCTGTAATATTCAAAAAACTGTTTCTGAAAAAATTAGAAAATACACAGATTTAGGAAATGAGATTAAAAGAATTTGGCATTCTCGGACTATAAAAATATTACCATTTGTTATTTCGGCCACTGGCATAATACCTAGGAATCTGATTCAAAATTTAAGCATATTAGATTTGTCAAAGAATTTGTATATAAAAATGCAAAAAGCAGTAATTTTAAATACATGTAGGATTACAAAAGATTTTTTAAATATTTATATTGAGGGATCAGTAGGATTTATAGGTTCAATTAGAAATGCCACAGAGCCGAACCCTCTGATATGAAAATATCTGGAGTCGGTGAATTATATTCCCATTTGGTCTCTAGTGGGTTGACATGTTGTTCTTGTATTGTTTTGTATTTATAATACTTATATAGTGCAATTGCATAACGTGGATTCACTAGATGATCATTTGGGGAAGTGTATGGAAAGGGTTTAGTTTTTCCTTCTTTTTTTTTTTTTTTTTTTTTTTTTTTTTTTTTTTTTTTTTTTTTTTTTTGGGGGAAAATTTAACCCGGACATTTAAATCTGGTGCGTAAAAACGAACACAACAAGAATTATCCAATTTGGTGCAGTCGTTCGGAAGTTATGCGCGTACATACATTTCAGCGATTCATTTTTATTTATATAGATAGATGTTGTGATGTTAATTTTTGATATGCTAGGAATTGAAGTTATAACATTTTGATTGGTGTTGTTATGGTTGTTGATTTTTTTTAAAGATTAATTTGACCTTTTTCTTGAATGATACGAAATCTGTTATTTTTTAATTTAAAGTGCGTAAATATTTAAATTCTCCATACACGACCGCATTGCGCGGCATCTGTCAACAAATGAATTATTCCCTCCCCGCCGGCCCCCGCCTGCCTTCGCGCTTCACCCGGGATGGAATGTTTAGGAAATGTTTTCCGTCGAACATGGGAAGCTCGAAACACGACAAAAGTTGTAAATATTTATGATGTTGATGACAAACATTGTATGTTGTTATGGGACTGGCAAGGCAAATTTCAAAGCTATGGACCTGACTTTAGCTAGGCTAGCGGTGAAGAACATTGACAATTTGTTTTTGATTGTTAATTCAAATCATTAAAATAAACAACTCAAAGGATTGCGATGAAACTTTGGTGATTTGTTGTACGCATGCCTGCGAAGGTTTCTATACAGGTTGTAACAACACGTACCCGAGGGTTTTTAACCAGCAATTCCTGACCATATTTTGAGTAAAAAATGTGCTTGTCATTGTGCTGTCAAATGATATTTTTTTCTGTTAACCTCTTATTGGCCGGATAGTCCAACGGTAAGGCTCTTGACTAGCACTCCGAAGGTCGCGGGATTGAATCCCGGCGTGGCAAATAAATTTTATTTGATTAATTTGTGTTATTTCACAATTTATTTATTTAAAATAATATATAGTATATTTGCGGCACGTTCCGGAGTGGAAGATACTCTTAGTGTCGCCCTGGTGTAAGACCACCATTCAGAATTGAAACGTTGCTTAAAATAGCTTTAGCCGTGTTTGGTGACCAGATCTGAATAGCCAGGTACTATCCCCTCCTCCCTCTCCCCTATCTCCTTCCCCTTCCCACCACCTTCAGCCTCATAACATACCCCAATTGGGGATGCCATAGTCCCACTGACTCCAGACGGGAGCAATTGGGACTCTTGTGTGGTATTCATGTAAAAAAAAAATCGAAAAATAAAAAATTAAATGCTACTTTAACCCTTATGTATAAAGAAACTGTATGAAGGACAAGGTCAGAATCGCTTGCGCCAATATCATTTTTGATGTAGCCAAAAGTTTCATTCACCTAGCAACACCAGAATATTTTTAAATGAATTATCTATGGAATCTAGTTGTCTGATTTTGCCGCGATTTGAACTTTTAAAAAAGTCCAAGCGTGATGGTTCACAAAAAACACGGAAAAACCTGTCAATTTATCAAATGAACGCAAGTAATGTTGTTTTTATAAATAGTTTATTGTTCAAGGAAAGTGTTTAGGTAAATAAAATATACTTCAGCTCCAAATAAATCCACAAAATATCACTTCAAAGTGATGCATTCCGTAATTTCCAGAATGTAATAAAAGAAAAAGAAGAAGTTTCAGGCATGGCTCGCAACCGGTTAAAAACAAAAAAATATGTTTCAATCACACGTCGCTACTATTCCTATCGCTGTGGGATATATCCTGTCGTGATGGGTTTGAACGATACGCGCTCTGTTTCGTGTATTAACATGCTGTTAAAACGAGACGCAGCGCTTATCAAATGACCGCTAGGCTATAAACGCGTCACTCTCTTAACCAGTAATTTGCGATGTGTGATAAAATATTTTTAATGTTATTAATTGAAAAAAAAAATGTCATCGACAGCAAAATGAGATGCACATTTTTTACTCCAAATATGCTCAGGAATCGCTGCTTAAAATCCCTCGGGTACGTGCTGTTACACCCTGTACATAACGGGGAGCTCTGGCATTATGAAATTATTTTCTACACCCTTGCGATCCGATTGCGATGCAACTTTGGTATGTTGTTGTGTACACACCCGCGAAGGTTTCTATTGATACAGGTGAGCTCTGGCATTATGAAATTTGCATAAAAAAATTACAATAGTTGACGTGCGAGTTGTTTGAAAAAATGTGTGTATTTCATATAATTTAGCGACGGAAAGGGGAATTGGGTGCAAGAACGGGGATGCATGAGAAAGAACACACAGGGAGAAACTATTTCTTAATGTGGCATTGCAACGCATGCCGGATACATGCTAGTATGAAATAAAATACAAACAGATCTAACTACGAATTTTAGCATTACAAAAATGACCTTTGAAATTATGTAT
The DNA here is from genome assembly GCA_917880885.1 of Limnephilus marmoratus. Lineage (NCBI taxonomy): Eukaryota > Metazoa > Arthropoda > Insecta > Trichoptera > Limnephilidae > Limnephilus > Limnephilus marmoratus. The sequence goes on from OU862907.1 coordinate 66,195,040, forward strand.
GTAGAATAATTTCATAATAAAAAAAATGACATATTTTTATATTGCGTTTAATAATGAAAAATAATAATTTGCTCTCATTGTGTCCCTGTTACAATGCAACGGAAATCACTATATCCTACTTCAAATGGTTTTCCACCATTCTGTTCAACAAATAATTCGCTTTGATCGACTAGTAGCTGATTGGACAAAGGTTTTGGGTTCAATTATTCTCTGCTAGCTGAATTACCTATCTTTATACAGGCATGTTTTTTTCGGTATAATCTTCTTCCTTCTCGAAGGCTGATAGAGATATCGAAAGAAGGGTAAATGCAGGTAACTCTCCATTAATGGAGGACTGATTGCCGTTGGCGCTAACAAAAAAATGTCCAAAGAAGCGAAGCTAGCAGTCCACAATGGAGTGCTGGTACCTACCCTGATGTATGGCAGTGAGGTATGGAACTGGTAGAGGAAGAATGAAAGTAGACTTAATGCTGTAGAAATGACATCCCTGAGGCGTATGGTAAAACCATGTACGATCGTGTAAGAATCGTGGAGATCCGCAAATAGTGCAAGGCTGATGAAAGTGTAATGAGTAATATAACAAAGGGACACTCGGATGGTTTGGGCATCTAGAGTGAATGAACGAGGAAAGGGTGTAATGCTGAAGTCACTAGGTTCACTCGGATGAAGGTTTACTCGATGAAATGTTCCATTCTCGTTTCACCGAGTGTTCAGACGGTTCCTTCGAAGGAAGAGTTCACTCGACATTCTCGCTACGAAGTCGTCGAGCGTAGTCGCGGCGCGCATTGGAATTCGTCCGGCGCTGACGGCTAAGTTCGGGAATATTTACGATTTCAATTGACATTTCCGATAACGTCGAACTAAATAACGAGAAATTGGCGATTCTTGTAAACAGTAAATAAATTTCAGCACCATAAAATGAACATATGGTTAAATAATAACCTGAAAACTGATATCTACCAGTATTTTTGCACCATGAAAATATTTTTATTCCAAAATAGGCCTCGGCTTGCAATAAAATCCATATAAATGGAATATTTATTAACGTATTCAAAAACTAAAAACTGTTTTGGAAAGGTGATGAAACATGCTTTCAAAATTTATTATTAGAAATAACCACGTAATTTTTTAAATAGAATAATTTTTAATGTAAACTTTTAAAAGTTTAAAAAATGGCTCTACTTGCTTTTATTCTAACTAAAATTACTGGTAACAAAAAAAATATAAAAACACACACTTATTTTGTTAGACAAATAAATTATAAACGTTACTGTCACCTCACTTTTTTGTCGTTTCATATAAAAATAATTCATAAAAAATTCACAATGTTTCATTTTTTTTTTTCAAATTCGATCAGAAACTTTGGTTCCATAGAAGTGAACATTCGTATTCTTTTGTGGTTAATTGTTAAATTGAATATATAGCACATTATTTTCTCTTTCCAATACCGTTTAGATCATATTTTTCACTATGATAGTAAGGGAGAAACAACGATTTCTATGAGACGTGTAGGAGTTATTTCGAAAAGCGAACTAAACGGAGCATTTTGACGTTTAAGCCGCTCCGGCTACTCGTCCTCACGCCAGAACATTTCGGCCGGCTGATTTGCGAGTGAAAGACTGTTCACTTGAGTGTTCACACACATCATTCGCGTCACGTGATGTTAAATTCCGGTTGCGAGTGAACAGTGCCGAAGGAAGCATTCCAACATTGTTGGAATGCTTCACTCGGCACTGTCTCTATTCACTTTCGTGTTCACACGGTTCATTTCGAGGGAAAGAGGCGGAATGAAATCACGAAATGAAGGATAAATGAATCATGTGAATGGGCTATAAGTGATGCATATGTGAATGGTAGAAGAATCAGAATGATAGAAGAGCATGTTTGAGACGAATGTATGAATGTGAACAAGGCAGGGGGTGGGGTGTGTGTCAAGATCGAGTTGTCTGGCGGTCCGTCCTCTGCCTACCCCTGCGAGAAACAGCGTAATGGTTAGTTCACCACTGGAGCGGAGCGATCACATGAAATAAATAAATTTGCCTCGATTGCTCGCGATTTCCCTGAAGATAATTTTTTTAATTTTTCACCAACATTAAAAAAATCATACCTTCGAATTTTAACATGGAGACATAAAAACTTATTATAGTGCTATATAGCCAAAAAATTCAGCTGTATTTTGCCATTTATCTCATATTTGTAGGATTTTTTAAAATAATATGAAAAAATCGTAAAGTATATAACCGCGCGAATGTGTGTTTGTTACTTTGAAACTGCCGTGAGGGGTACTTATTCAAGTCAACATAGAATATTTTCGATTTTGTAAGTTGTCTGTGGTAATACTTGATAATGAAAGGGCAGCATATCTATGGAAAAAGGACTTCATTTTAACTGTAAATAGCTGATCAAAAATTCAATGTGAAAAAAATATTTTTAAAAATTGTTTTTAACATCGTTCTAAAATAGTGTACGAAGTTCGGATTTGCGACATCTATGGTCATAACAGATAAAGCATTTCAATAGCTTCGTGTTAAAATAAATGGCTGGCCGGGGAAATGTTTTAAATAATTACAATAAATATTTTACAAATGGTAGGAAAATGTTGTCTAATTTTGGACCGCCATTGTATCTTTTTCCTTGCACTTGTCCCAACTCATTGCCTAGGTCGGCTGTTGGGGTCAGCTCTTCTCATTCTCAGGCTATATCTTCTTGGGTTCTGGGTATAGCTTTCATCCAGGCCGTTTCTCTGTAGTATTTTGGAGCATTGAGTCATCCAGGAGTTGTTTGGTCTTCCTCTGGATGAGTGTGGATGAAGCTCCATAGACATTGCCTGCTTCACTGTGTGGTCTGGTGTCTCCGTCTTATGTGCCCATACCATCTCAACCGTCGTTGCTTACTGTTTATGTTTATGTCACCTACTATAATGATTTTTTCGATATAATAACTGCCACAGGTCACCCCAAGTGGTTCTCTATGTTTGGTGATTTAGCAGGGATGCCCGGGTATTTGGGGTGAGGTTTGTTTAGGTCTTGGTGGTGAATGCGTTTGCTCACCTACTGCATGATGGGCCGTTTCGGGGGAGACTAGTTGAGGGAGACCTAACCTAGACTTCTCCAGTCGGACTCTCTCCACCCATTGCCTTACACCGCAGTGGGAGGGATCGTTTCGTACGTCAGTCACTTCAGACACATTGACTGTCAGTAGTATAAGTAAAAACTACTAAAAATCCTTAGTGTGAGGTACAAACTTACCTGATAAATTTGAATGAATTTCCAGTTTATTAAATCTCTTCCTACAGCCCCTCTCTTAGCCCGCTTCACAATACAGCCCAACCGAGTGGCGACATAGTTTCCCTTTCTTCACACTGAACAGACGGGGGCACCCTTGGTATTCCATAAAAAATAAAAAAGAGCATATTAACGAAAGGAGTGTAATGCAAATATTGTATGAAGTAAAAGTTGATGGTAGAATAAGTCGGGGACGCCCGAAGTAGACGTGGCATGATCAAGTGAATCAGATACTTGAGTCGTGCCATGTTAAGTGTCAGAGTAACAGAATGAATGTGAATGAAGCAAGGAGTGCCAATGTCGATTTGTTTGGCTATCCATTCTCTCTGCCTACCCATGCGGAGAAATGGCTTGACGTTATGGTTATGTTTGCAGATATGACAGAAGTTCAAATAGCTAGGTCTAAGGCGGGTATGGGTACCGCCGCCCCGGGAACCATTTATGGATAACCAACACCTCTGTCGTAGGTCACCCCAAGTGGTTCGTTACGTTTGGTGACTTTGCCGAGGTGCCCGGGTTCATGGGGTGAGGTTTGTCCGGGTCTTGGTCGGCGGATGCGTCTGCCCACCAATTGCATGGTAGGCCGGATCGGGAGAGAATGGTTGAGGGAGTCCCTTTGACTTCTCCAGCCGTACTCTCTCGGAACATCGCCTTGCACTGCAGTGGGAGGGATGGATTCATACGTCCGTCACTCCTGGACACACTGACCCCCAGATTCCTACCCACCCCTCATACCCCTTTTCTTCCCAGAACTTGTTCCTTTCATAAAAAAGACCCTCCACACAGCTCCAGCATCCCCAAAGATGATGTAGGTCCCGAGGGAAATTGTTTTCCTCAGGGCCTCCTGTGTGGAGTTAAGGTAAAAAAAAGGTTAATTTTGGGGATCGCTGGCAACGGTTAATACGCACTTTTTTTTGAAAAAATCTTTTGATTCACCTTAATTACACTAAAAGACAACTATTTGCATTGGGGGAAGTGGAAAATATTTTTGTGTAACATGGTTTGTGATACAAAAGAAAGTGCCCCTTTATAACGCCTACTCGCGTCAAGGCAAGAAAAACATCCCAGTTTTCAAGTAGTTTAGCGGCTACGCTAGGTTTGTGTAACATGGTTTGTGATACAAAAGAAAGTGCCCCTTTATAACGCCTACTCGCGTCAAGGCAAGAAAAACATCCCAGTTTTCAAGTAGTTTAGCGGCTACGCTAGGTTTGTGTAACATGGTTTGTGATACAAAAGAAAGTGCCCCTTTATAACGCCTACTCGCGTCAAGGCAAGAAAAACATCCCAGTTTTCAAGTAGTTTAGCGGCTACGCTAGGTTTGTGTAACATGGTTTGTGATTCTGGCGTACAATCTCACAAGACGAAAGCTAATTTTAATTTTACGTAATGAAATTTAGAATTAAATATTTTCCACTTCCCCCAATGCAAATAGTTGCCTTTTAATGTAATTAAGGTGAATCAAAAGGTTTTTAAAAAAAAAGTGCATATTAACCTTTGCCAGTGATCCCCAAAAATTAATAAAAAAAAAAACCTTTACGATAAGAAATGGGTAAATCTTCAGATTAGATTTGAAATCCTCCGTGGTCGAGAGGTAATGCTCTCGACTAGCAATCCGGAGGTCGCGGTTTCGAACCCCGGCGTGTGCAAGTAAATTTTAATTCACAATTAATTCATCTAAAATAATATATAGTATATTTGCGACACGTTCCAGAGTGGAAGATACTCTCAGTATCGCTCTGGTGTAATACCACCATTCACAATTGAAACATTGCTTGAAATGGTTTTAGCTGCGTTTGGTGACCAGATCTGAATAGCCAGGTACTTCCCCACCTTCCTCTTTCCCATCTCCTTTCGCTCCCCGCTACCTTCAGCCTCACAACATACCCCAATTGGGAATGCCAGTCTCTAATTAAAATGCTAAAGCAATTTTTTTTGATTAGTTTAACATTTTATAGTTAATTTATTGCTAGTTGAGATTACATAGATCCTGAACGCTGATCTTGTCATGCCAGGGTGATACTGATAGTATCTTTTAATCGAACATAATAAATTTATAAATAAATCAACTGTGCGTACGTATGTAACTAATCTTATTTTTTTTATCATCGCTAATCCTCTATTAATAATAACAATAATTATTATGATGATTTGTTACACTGTAAAGGTAATTTGTAGAAGTGACGTCTACACCAATTTAAAAGAAATCTGATTGTATGACGAAGAAAACAGCACATTAATTAAAATAGGTGTTTCGCTCCGTTTGCGGTTGCTTTGTTCATTTCACATAACTCGCAGCTTGGTTCATTGTTTTTTTTGTCATGTTTGTATGCAGCATTTTTGGATCGTAATTATTATGCTTGCAAATTCCAATCTTTTTGGTGGTTAGTGCATATTTGAGCACTTTTGATCATTAGTACATATGTGAAATATGCCTTTTTGGTCTTCAGTGCATATTTCAGTCTTCAGTCCTTTTTGGTCGTTGGTGCATATTTGATCAATTTATGGTTGTTGTGCATTTGATAATTTTTTGGTCGTTAGTACATATTTCAGCCCTTTTAATCATTAGTGCATATTATATGAAACTTTTCGTTAGTGCATATTTGTTAATTTTATGGTCGTTGTGCATATTTCAACCTTTTTTGGTTGTTAGTGCATATTGGTCAATTTTTGTAGTTAGTGCATATTTGGTCATTTTTAGTTGTTAGTGCATATTTTACCGTTTTCAGTTTTTAGTGCATATTTGAGCCTTTTTTTGGTCGTTAGTGCCTATTAAATTTTAGCTCTTTTTGGTAGTTAGTGCATCAGCCTTTATGTGAAATATGCCTTTTTGGTTTTCAGTGCATATTTCAGCCTTTTTGGTGATTGGTGCATTTTTCACCTTTAGTTTCTATCATAGACATCCAAATTTAAAGCCAAAGTATGGGGGGACTAAGAGGGGGGAAGATGACTTTGATTCGTTAAAAAATCAATCTGACAGTATATAGGCATCTCGTATTATAATATCACCATTTAGTTCTTAAAAGTAAAATCTGCTTTTGAATGAATAGACCTTTTTACGTGGGAGCGCAAATTGCTCGCCACGTTATTAACATATTTGCAAAGTCCAAATGTGGAAAAGTAAAGTTCGCCACTTTTCACGGACAAATATTTTGTTGCCGTATTTAGTTAAGACACTTTTACAAATGTTTCATAATTTACTTACCCCTGTAACCGGCGACGAGCTCACTAGAGAATCGGCCACATTTGTTATGATCGACATATTTTAGGGTGTAATGTATAGCACAAGCTACCATTTTTGCAGTGTTATTTCGTAAAATGTACGATGAGAGCTCGACGCTAGTACGGACAAGAATGATGACGTCACATTTTTTAGATTCACGCGAGGCTCTCGCAAGCCCAGCTGGTTCCAAGGAACCGTTATGGGGAGGGGGAAATAATACGCTTTTATCACTTAGGGCAGGTCTACATATGTCTATGGTTTCTATACATATTTTAACCAATTTTTGGTTGTTAACCACTCATTTGCCGCTTGTGCGCCGGCGTATCATGAGACTTTACACGCGATTTTGACCCTTATGTTTAAAGAAAGTGTATGAAGAACACGGTCTGAATCGCTTGCTCTATTATCGCTCTTTACCATAGAGAAAACCGCAATGTGCCTGGTCACTCCATATAATTTATATTAATGATTTATCGGAGCGCGGGAACGTGCGCAGTTCTTGCGCATGCGCGGGAAAAATTCCTTTAATTGCAGTTTTGACCTTTCTATTGTTCTAAATTTCTCAAGGACAGTGTCAGAATCGCGAGACACGAAATGTCACGTGGTGTCATAATGCCGCGTTTTGATTGGTGGTGCTTTTTGCTGGCATACCCCGGCATTCAACGAGTTAATAATCCTTTACATGAAATATGCCTTTTTGGTCTCCTGGTATAATTCAGCCTTTTTGATCAGTTGCAAATTTGGGTTTTATTGGTCCTTAGTGATTATATTTAAGCTCTTTTCGGTCCTGCATTTTTAATATTTTTGATCGTTAGTGCTTATTTTAGACTTTTTTTGGCGGTTTGTGCACATTTGTATCTTTTTTGGGTATTAGTTTTTTTTTTTTAAACTTTTTTAGTGTTTATCTGATCATTTTTTGTCCTTAGTGCATAATTGACCCTTCTTTGGTCGGTAGTGCATATTTGAGTTTTTTTTTCGGTTTTTAGTACATTTTTAACCTTTAATTAGAGCAAGGATTCATGTACTAGGCGAGCACCCAAAAAACTGATATGCCGACTCTATGTACACATTCCACCAAACACTTATGTCATTTTTATCTGTAATCTGTCCAGTATTATAGCCTTATCGGCTTTAAAATTCATTAATAATAATAATAAATCGAATGGTTTTTCCAGTTGCTAGGTACTACAGAACTAGAGATATTCGTTTTATAACTTTATCTCTGCGGCTGATTCAATATTGTTATTAAAATATTATTATTATTTACTTATTTGTTGGTGTAATGTTCTGCTAGGCGGATTTTATGATATGAACACCGAATCGGTTCAAATTAGTAATACTGCTAAATAATCAATCAGCTGTTGGAAAAAATAACCTCAAATGCGATCAACGGTCAAATTAGTTCGTCACTTCATCTATCTATCTATCTATTTATCTATCTAAATAAAAATGAATCGCCGAAATGTATGTACGCGCATAACTTTCGAACGATTGCACCAAATTGGATAATTCTTTTTTTTGTGTGTTCGTTATTGTCAGGACAAGGTTTGTATAAAACTTCTGGTGAGCTCTGGCATTATGAAAGTTGCATAAAAAAATTGCTATTCGTGGCACGCGAGATGTTTGAAAACTGAATGTATGGAATGCGGGAGGGGGGAAGGGAGAGGGGTAGGGAGTTCGCGGGAGGGGGTGAGGGGAACCAGAGAGGAGGAAGGGGAACCTGGGAGGGGGGGGACCTGAAAGGGGGAGGGGAACTAGGGAGGGGGGTTCGCGGGACGGGGGAAGGGGTGAGTGGAGTGGGGAGAGGGAAGGTGTAGGAGACGGAGTGGGAACGCGAGAGGGGAAGGGGACGCAGGAGAAGAAGGGGAGGCGGTAGGAGAACGGGACGAATGGGAAAGGACACGCAGGGATAAACAATTTCTTTGTTAAATGGCAAAGCAACGCACGCCGGGTACCAGCTAGTTTTAAATATTTTTTTCCTGTCTAAATTTGTTTTTGAAGTCAAACTTCTTTACGCGCGCTCAACTTAGGTGGTAAGTGATAAGCTGGCGAATGTGTTACGAAAAGTGGTGATTGTTACGAAAAATGTAATGCGAACGGTGATCGATGCGAACGGTGATCGATGGCGAAGTGAACTGTCGGGCCTTTATGCACGCTTGACTTGGGGAGTGATAAGGATGGTCACCCCAAGGTCGTAGGTCATCCCAATATCTTAGATCACCCCAAGGTAGTAAGTCACCCCAAAGTCATAGGTCACCCCAAGGTATTAAGTGACCCCAAAGTCGTAGGTCACCCCAAGGTCGTAAGTCACCACACGTTCGTAGGTCACCCCACGGTCGTAGGTCATCCCAAAGTCATAGGTCACCCCAAGGTAGTAAGTCATCCCAAAGTCATAGGTCACCCCAATGTCTTAGGTCACCCCATGGTAGTAAGTGACCCCAAAGTCGTAGGTCACCCCAAGGTCGTAAGCACCACACGGTCGTAGGTCACCCCAAAGTCATAGGTCACCCCAAAGTCATAGGTCACCCCAAGGTAGTAAGTCATCCCAAAGTCATAGGTCACCCCAATGTCTTAGGTCACCCCAAGGTAGTAAGTGACCCCAAAGTCGTAGGTCACCCCAAGGTCGTAAGTCACCACACTGTCGTAGGTCACCCCAAGGTAGTAAGTCATCCCAAAGTCGTAAGTCACCCCAAGGTCGTAAGTCACCCTACGGTCGTAGGTCACCCCAGGATTGTAGGTCACCCCATGGTCATATGTCACGCCAATGTCATGTTCTTTTATAAGTTAGGTTAGGTTAGGTTTAGTCGTGTGGTCTAAAGCACACTCGTTTTTTTTTTTCAATTCAAATTTTGGACTAATTTGACAGGCGTATATGTGTACAGCCGCCCCGGTTATTGAACCATTACAGCCGTCCCAGGAACCATTTATTGAATAACCAACATCTCTGCAATAGGTCACCCCAAGTGTTTCGCTACGTTCTTGGGGTGAGTTGTGTTCAGGTACCGGCCAGCTGCGTGGCGGGCCGGATCGGTATAGGCCGGTTTGTGAAGACCCTTTGACCCCTCCAGCTGGTCTCTCTCCACCCATCGTCTTGCATCGCAACTGGAGGGATGGATTCGTACGTCCATCATTTCTGAACACATTGACTCCCAGATTCCTACCCACCCTTACTTCCCAGAACTTCCTCTCCTTAGAAAGACGCTCCACACAGCATCCCCAAGGATGACACAGACCTCGAGTGGAATTACTTTCCCGGCGGACTCTCGACCCATCGCCTTGCACCGCTGTTGGAAGGATTGATAGGTCTGTCACGCTTGAACACGCCGACCCCCAGATTCCTACCCATTTCTTATACCTTTTCCTTCCCAAAACTTCCTCTCCTTCCTTTCCCTAAAAATACCCTCCACACCTCATCCCCAAAGATGATATAGGCCCTGAAAGAATTTGTTTTCCTCAGGGAATCCTGTGCAGCAGTAGAAGTGAAACCTTCAATAAACTAAAGTAGACAAAAGTGGGGAGGCTACGAAGCACTGCACAAAGAGGAGACCGATTATTTTATCTCATTCTCTCGCAAGTTAAATCCTATAGACAGACGTATGTGTTTGTTTTTTTAGTGTCGCCATTTTTCGTTCCATCGAGTTTCAAATCACAACGTTGCTAAAGAAACTTTCACTTCAAAAATACAAGTGTGAAACCTTCAGAAAACTGAAGTAGACAAGACGGGGAAGGCTATAAAGCAGCACCGCACAAAGAGTAGACCGATTATCCCATCATTCTTTCGCAGGCCAAATCCTATAGATGTATGTGTTTTTTTAGTGTCGTTATTTTTCGTTTCACCGAGTTTCAAATCAGTATTAACTTCAAAAAATGTGTATTTCATATGATTTTTTTTTAAATTCTTTACATCGGTTTCATATTACGTAAGAAAATATGAATTAATTTAGAATATTATTTAGTTATAAAGTGATCGATTCGAAACAATTAAAAAATGCATAAAACATTTGTTCATACGTAATAAAATAATGGTACCTAATGATTGAACAGCTGTTGGTATTTTTTATCAAAGCCCGTTTACATAGACCCGTGTATTGTTCAGTTTAGTGACGCGCGTAAAACGGTCGCGGCGTGCTCGTCACCTCATTTGGATAGGGTTCTAACTGACATTTTTTTTTCTAAAATGACTTTTGTAACCGTAATTCTTATTTGGATTCCTGGACATGTTGGCAACCCTGTTGTTACCCTCGTAAACCATATTCCTCTATCTGATATAGATCCCTCAATGTTTGGACAGAGTATTGGCACAGCTAGTCAATCCAAGGGTGCCCGCTACGCCTCAATACAAAGGACTATCCCATCAAAACCGTGCTTTCAAAAATTCCCCCATTTTTCCAAAAAAATAAATTATACTCACTTATTCGAATGAGAAAAGTATCGATATATCGATATTTTTAATTCAATATATCGATATTTTTAGCCGATGTATTTTGATCCGATATATCGATACAAAATATCCAATATCGAAAATTGTATCAAAAACGATATTTTTTTGAATTTATGTATTTAAAGTCACTAGAATCCAAAACCGTATAGGAACGAACGGAAAAAAGTAATTGTATTATTTTGGGTCATGACATCTGGCGGTTGAAATTTTAACCATTAATAGCTTACAAATCTCTTGTCTTTGCATTAGTATTTGTGATCACCAATACTATCTCATGTGTGTAGGTATATACATAGAAATGTATGCTATTTTTCGCCATTTTTTTCTAAGCCACTCCTATGTGTTGCTTCCCAATTATCTATGATTATTGACTATACCTTGTTGCAAACACGAAGTCCTTTTTGACAGATTAATACGCCAATAGAATTTCACTGAGACGCATACAAACTTTGTATGCGTCTCAGTTTACATATGTTAAGTTAGAAGACAGCTTTTTGGTTTTTGATATTTTTGTAATTATTACGTAATAAAAATGAATAGTGATAAAAATACCTTCATTTTTATTGAGATTTTTGTACATTAAAAAAAGCACATTGTGTGTAAAAATTACTATTGATAATATTGAGCTGAATACACTATTATTTTAAAAACGCAAAATCTCTACAAAATTTGACCGATATATCGATATTTTTTCCTCGTTATATCGACGTCGATATTGATATTTTAATAAATATTGATACATCGATATATCGATTTTTTTTTCACTTTCGACATCCCTAATCAGACATTGTTCCGTTCTTTCTCACCTTTTTAAAATTCACGTGCTTGACTCCCCAGATTGTACGTTCTGTGGTCTAGATGTGGGAACTTTAGATTACAATTTTTTTAATTGTCCCTTTCTAAATAAATATCCTCTTCTATCAAGCGTTATTTATTTATTTATTAATTTACGGACAACAGTCCATTAAAAACATAATAATTACACGAATTAAAAAACAGAGATGACAGTGAAGGGAGAGCACATAAAAATTAATAGCAGTGACAATATAAATATAAAAAGTACATATAGAGACACTACAAGTCAAAGCATGAAGAAGCATTTAAGTATTGCGTATCGACTGCCGAAAGTCTTTTAGTTTTACACCAAAAAAATCAATGCTTTGACTTGCGTCGACAAGTCTCGACATTCTGGATAAGGGAGAATGGTATCCATAATTAGTAGAATGTTGATTGAGGAACAGCAATTCATTATTTCGAAGCCTACGGGAAGGGATGTTAAACTGGATGAGTTGTAACAATGCAGGTGTATCAGTAACACTGTTGATAATCTTATATATGCAAATTAGATCAGAGTCCTTTCTACGTTTTTCTAAAGAAGACATGTTTAAAATGTGTTCAATTTCATCGTATGGGTACTTGCCTCTTTCAAGACCCAACCTCCAAGCAATTCCTCTTAGGAAACGATGTTGTACGGATTCGATGTGACAATTGTGGACAGCATAGAAAGGAGACCAAATGACACTAGCATATTCAAGGTGAGGGCGAACCAGCGAACAGTAAAGAGTTTTAAGTGTACTTGTTATCTAAAATTGCCTCCCCTCCATTCAACATTTCATATCTTCTAAGTCCGAATTCGACTCCAATCTTCCATTTAATTCTGAAATTTGCTCATTTAAATAAAATTAATATATAATTTCACCTTTCCTTTCTCTATAATTTTAAATGATGGCCTAGAACACCAGTAGCTTCGAATTTAGTGACGCCAGAGCCGTAAGTTTAACATTTTTAAAGTTAAATTTCTGTAAGTAAATTCAATTTTTTTTTGCGGGCCTCTCTGATCCATCATCAGTACTTGCGTAACTTTTTAAAATTGATTTTTATTTAAAAATTAACAAATAACTTTACTAAAGTTTTATATATATAGTTTATTCGAGTTTAATATATAAAACAAAATCGGGTTAGTTACACCATTTATAACTCAAGAGCGGCTGGACCGATTTTTATGATCTTTGATTTGTTGGATTTGTATCCGCCCCGAAAAGCAGAATAGCTTGTACTAGACGTTTGTACATAAACTAAATATAATAGCGAGCTGGCCACAATGACACGACAATGGAGTTTGGTACGCCAGTGGATTTTGGAACGCCACTGGTCTTTTAAATGAATTTACTACTTTGACAAATGCTTCTAGGTATAATGGCAAAAACTGATTTGAGTACTGGATTAAAACACTTGAAAATAGGTTTGAACTGGAAGACTTTGGTTGTAGAAGACTGTTACTTCGTTGGTGGTAGATTTTTAACTGACTTGTGGCAGGAGAAAGGGCCCTATTTATAGGACCGACCCGTGTTGAACTTTTGTTCTAAGAAAACTCCCTGTTTTTTTGCAGGGTGTGTAGTTAGGCAGTTTTCCTGGTCGCTATATTCGGCGATCAGATGTTGCACAATTGTACGCAATAGTTCTCACCAAGTCGGATCAGTCCGTCCAAACCATCGTCTCCCATTATTTTTATTATATTTATAAGAAAATGTACAATGTTTACATATTAGAACCAAATCACAATATTTTGGAATAACATTTTTTGAAAGTGCGGAAAACACAGATAGGTTTCAGTTTTTAGGTTATTATTTTAGCACATACTTATTTTTTGGCGCTGATATTTATGTATTGGTCGTAAATGTGACCATTTTCTCGTAATTTAGTTCATCGTTTTCGAGAAGCTGAATTTGGTTACGTAATTATTTACGACTCGGAGATTTCCTTTATTCAGCGTTGACCAATTAGAGCTCGGCAAGTCGCGTGGTGGGGGACATGTAAATAGCGGAACATTTCCTTGGTTGTGTTTATTGCTTCGCGTAGTCTCCGGCAGAAGAGTTACGTGGTTGTTTAGATGTGTTTAGGAGTCCAATTTTGATGCTGCACGTATTCATTATCAATTGCGTCTATGTTTTCAATTGATAAGTTAATTGAAGAACGTAATGGTGTTGTAGACATCGTTTGGAAGATTGACAAAGCAGCTCTCCCATTCTTTAGTGAAGGCGCTGGCGGCATGTGATTGTGTGCGTTGGCGGCATGGTACTGTGTGGGGACGTAAATTTCAATGTCGATGTTTTTAGTTGTCTCATTAGCTTATGTGCAATCATTCGTTACACACCTATTTCCTTGACACGTTCCATACATAGCTATTAAAACATCGGAAAAATTCACTACAAAAAAAGTTTATGAAGAAAATTTTTTTCTCATATATTTTGTTTGGTATGAATTCTCTCATCTTTTGAAAGAGCTGCAGCAATATTGTGATAAGTATAATATTATTGAATAGTGGGTGAATTCCAAAAAATCAAAAACGTCAAATGTCAATGCGCTGATTGTTCGCTTTTGTTCTTAAACATATAATGCTGCTCCTCTTTCTTGGAAAAATGAGACAAACTGTGAATGTGTGTCTGGACTCTGGACACCTGCAAAGGAAAAATACAATATTTATAATAAATCTCCCTCACACGTATAAAACAAATGAAACGAAATTCCCGTAAGTAAGTGGAAAAATAAAAAAATCCGTAAACGCCATCTTTGATACTGATAAATACAAAACATGGACAGTTGCGCATCGATAATTGCTTCATTGTGTAATTTTTAACTTAATAAAAAAAGTGAATTTATTTCAGCTAATAAGTTAACACAACGGCTATTGATTCTGAGGCGGTACGAAGTTCAACGGGTCGGGTCAGCTAGTAGGTAAATAGATAATGAGTGCAGGTCTGTACAAACTTTGACACATCATATCTCAGAACAAGGTGAAGTGAAGTTAGAACCCTATTTAAATAAGGTGACGTGCTGTCAGCGTGATTGTGGCAACGCTGATCACTCTGATACTTTCTCGATAGAAATATATCGCGGGCGTGTTGGTGTTTCCGAAGTTATCTCAAATTTTCTTGCTTTTTGAAAAATAACAATTTTAAAATATATCAATAACGTTACAAATATGTCAATTGGCTTGACTTAGCAGGGGTGCACGGGTTTATATGGTGAGGTTTGTCAGGATCTGACCATCAGCTGCATGGCAGGCCGGATCGGGAGAGAACGATTGAGAAACTTCTCCAGCCGTACTCTCTCGGAACATCGCCTTGCATCGCAGTGGGAGGGATGGATTCATACGACTCTCGCTCCTGGACACACTAACACCCAGATTCCTACCCCTCTCCTAATACTCTTTTCCTTCCCAGAAATTCCTCTCCTTCCTTTATTAAAAAGACCCTCCACAAAGCAAACCCCAAGATGACACAGGCTCTGAGGGGAATTATTTTCCTCAGGGCCTCCTGTGAAGAGCTAATGTAAAAAAAATATTCCGAATTTCTACCTTTTTATAACATATCTCTTGAACTCAAGTTTTTAAGTTTCTAAAAAATATGTATGTTATTCTTGAAGATAATATCTATGCATTGTAAAGCCGAAACGTTTACCAACCAGTGGTCCGCAAGAGGCTAGAAGATGGTCCGCGATGGTCCGCCGGTCAATAAACGAGTCCAGCGCGCTGGCGGTCCCTGGTCGAGAAGTCTGAATAAAAAAATCGGGACAGTATTCAGTTTATCATTCATTATTGTACCTTGTGGGGTCAGTGGCTATTATGGTATTCCGTTTCGCCCCACCCCATCCTATCCCGTTCTACCCCCCCCCCCCGTTGTGGTAAATATTCTTCTAGAACCCGTCCCACCCTATCCCATTCCGCCCCCTCTTTTGTGGTAAATATTCTTCTAGAACCCGTCCCACCCTATCCCATTCCGCCCCCTCTGTTGTGGTAAATATTCTTCTAGAACCCGTCCTACCCGGGGAATTGTGGTCTTGGCGGTGAAACTCGGTCGGGTGACCCCCTCGCTACGCCACTTGTGGTCCCTGTAGAAAAAATAAATATACAACTGGTCCCGGGTCAGAAAAAGGTTGGGAACCACTGCTCTAGAACCATTCATTTAAAACGGTTCCATACCATCTCAAAATCAAGTCAACTCATCTCAACGCCTCAAAAGTTACTAAAAACTATGAAAAAAAGATAAATATAACCTATTTAACCAATTTTTTAATTACATTTAATGACTTTTCAAGGGAGGTGGTTGAGTTGAACTCAAGTTGGTTCATTCTGAGTTGTCCGGTAACTATTTAAGACAGTGGTTCCCAATCTCTTTTGGCCCACGGACCCCTTTTGTGGGTGGGCGTTTCAGACTTTCAGGGGGCGGTAGGAGACCCAGAGAAACCTTTCTCACCCCCTTACCCCCCCCCCCCCCCTCCCGTTGTGGAAACCCAACTCACCCAATCCTGCCCCATCCCATTACGCCCCCCCCCCCCCGTTGTGGAGTGTGCGGTGGGCAAAAAAAGTTGAGAATCTGGCGCGAACCCCCTAGATTGTCCAAGGACCCCCAACTCAATTTTAATTTTCCACGGATCTCCTGAGTGATTCTGGGGGTCCGTACGGACCACTGCTTTAAGACATCTGCCACGAGATTTTTGCTCTATTTTAAACGAGCAGTGTTTTATGAAACATTTTCACAATTTTCACTTAACCCTTCGAATAATAAGAAAATAATTTTCTGTCAAATTTTGCCTATCAAGGTTTGCGCGCAAAATTCCTGGTTCTTCCCATGCATTTTAAATGTTCCTATTTATTGGTTATTTTAACGCTTTTGCAAAAACAAAAATTGTTCTAAAATCTAGATAAAATAATCTTTCCGGTGTGTTTATTAGAAATCAACATTTTTGTTTCTAAATATTAAAATTTTAATATTTGAAATTTAAATTGGCTAAAAAATGCATTCCAGCGAATATTCGAATTAAAGTAATTAAAATAGAACATACTTAAAATTTAAAATACAGACTCCTTTTCTAAATAAAATTTGTAATAAAACTGTCACCTCACTTTTTATCACTTTCATACAATTTTATTTTAAAATTAAATGTGTGATACGTCACAAATTGGCGAAAAATTAAACCGTCACTTTTGATCGGGTTTGTAAAATATCTGAAAAACTTAGCTCATATAATTCTGAGACAATGAGAAGCATTATTTCATTCCGTTTCTAACATAAAAGAAATCACAAATATTCGCATGACAGGAAGAGAAATATCTAACTTTTAATAATGCACTGTCGCTCTGGGACAATCTGGGTCTCCTGTTATTATAATGGCATATGAGTTTTGGGACAACTTGGGTCTCCTGTGATTAGACGGGTTAAATATTATCGTTTTTAATATTAGCGCGCTCCCTCTAACATTCGTATTTACATATCTCCCCTTTTTTTGTGAGTACTTAGGGAACGTACCCATACTACGTGACCAACTTTTTGCAATTTTTAACCCCCCCCCCCCCCCCCGGTGACCAAAAATCTAAGCCCGCCGCCGCTCATTTGTACCAAGCGTGACATTTTGGAGACCCCCTCCCCCCCTAAACGCGTCACGTAGTATGGGTACGTTCCCTTACTGCCGGACTTTAAATTGTGAAATAACGCAATTCTCCCTGATTTGAACTCGCGACCTTCGGATTGCCAGTCGAGAGCCTTACCATTCGACCACAAAGGCCGTTCCTTCTTGGGCCGTAGGCGAGGCCTTAGCAAGGTAGGCCTATCGAAGCATTAAACATCAATTCATTTTTGGGAGGTGGGTATGGGTACCACCGCCCCCGGAACCATTTATTGGATAACCAACACCTCTAGGTCACCCCAAGTGGTTTGCAGGGGTGCCCGCGTTCATGGGGTGAGGTTTATCCGGGTCTTGGCGGAAGATGCGTCTGCCCACCAACTGCATGGCAGGCCGGATCGGGATAGAATGGATGAGGGAGTCCCTTTTAACTTCTCCAGCTACGCGTCCGTCACTTTTGGACACACTGATCCCTAGATTCCTTCCCAGAACTTCTTCTCCTTCCTATCCCTGAAAAAACCCTCTAAACAGCATATTCAAAGATGACATAGGCCCTGAGGGGAATTATTTTCTTAATGGCCTCCTGTGTGGAGCTAAGGGAGCGTACCCATACTACGTGACCCGTTTAGGTGGGTGGGGGAATCTTCAAAATACCACGCAATGGGGGGGGGGGGGCTTAGGTTTTTATCACGTAGTCAATCTGGAAATCTTTTTATATTTTTCCACTAACTTTTTAATATTTTTTCCACTTGTAATTATAGGTATGCGTGAACAAAGACAAATAGAAGCCATATATTTTTTTTAAACCTTTTGTTATCAAGAAATGGTTCAAAACCATATTTATGATTTACTACGTGAATACTGTAGGGGGAGGGGGGGGGAGTCTTCGAATATACTACACGTGGTCACAGGGTGGGGGAAGGGGGTTAAAAATTGCAAAAAGTGGGTTACGTAGTATGGGTACGTTCCCTAATGTAAAAAAAAAATATATTTTTATTTATTTTCACAGGTTTTGAACTCGCGACTTTTAGGCCTGTAACCAACTACTATCATTCCGTCCCGCATTTTGACAATTGTTTTTCGATTTGCAAATATTTTTGAATCAACTTTCCCGTCCCACGTGACACGGGCCACACTTGTCCTCCCGCGCCCGAACCTATTTTTAGTAAGTACCAACTGCCATTCTATCACAGGCGAGTTCTGGCCGTTCTATTGCCAAAATCTATTAAACTGAACAAGTGTGTCCCTGTATAGGTTTGTTTTGGTTGAACCGACAGTTGAATCGCCTAAAAATTCCCCCCCCCCCCCCCCGAAATGATATCTTCTATAATATAAAAATGAATCGCTTAATGTGTTGCTAAGCGCATAACTTTCGAACGACTGCACCAAATTAGATATTTATTTTTTTTGTGTGTTCGTTATTGTCAGGACAAGGTTTGTATATAACTACTGGTGAACTCTGGCATGATGAAATCTCCAGGCCTGCAAGGGTGAATTCGATCGCACGTTCGTGCAATACGCCGTGCCGCGGCGTATATTTGTTTACACGCTTTCTTCACTTACGTCGTTAAGTTTCCCACATTATTTATCTTCTTCTTGTTTTCTTTGATACGGCAAATTCGACAGTAGGTCCGTCCAGTGCACGGGTCGCGAGTTGCAATTTGTATACATGGCTTCTTTACTTACGTCGTTAAGATTCTGAATATATTTTAGGGTATATTGTCGTTTTAACCAGCCTTTTGATGCACAATTGACGATAAAATAAGAGTAAAATTAATTGTGTGGAAAAAATCTATCACGATCTTTGGGGATGCAGTGTGGAGGGTCTTTTTGTGGAAAGTACTGGGAAGGAAGAGGGTGTGTGGGGTAGGTATCTGGGATTCAATGTGTCCATGAGTGACAAACGTATGAATCCATCCCTCCCTCTGTGGTGTAAGGCGATGGGTCGGAGAGGTCGCCGACAAGACATAGGTAAACAAATTTCACCGGATGAACCCGGGTACCCCTACTAAGTCACCAAACGCAGCGAAGCACTTGGGGTGACTTATGGCAGGAGTGTTGGTTATCCAATAAATGGTTCTCGGGCGGCGCGCGGCGGTCGCAGTCCCCCCCTTAAGGTGTGACGTAATTTGTGATTGCCCCTTACTTTGTCCCGGTGACTAGCTGCCACTGGATTCGAGGCACCGGCTATTTTTGGAACCGGTTCCTATCGAATTTATAAAATGGCCACTCACACTTAAACTGGGCGAAGCTTAACCAAAAACAACCCGCAGGGTCTAGCAGCAAAAACCTGCGGAGCGAATTTGTAAGGGCCCGCAACCCGGATTTGTACCGATTTATTTCATATTTCCCTTAAACACGGTAAGTTTTAAAGCTCTTAAAAACATATGTTATTCTTGAAGAAAATATCTAGACATTGCCCGCGCCGAAACGCAAATTATATAAAATTCCCTCGATAGAAAAAAAATCGCAAAATATGCTTCAAAAATTATTATAAACAGGTTTGTTTCAGTTATTTTACAAGTTATATGTATGAAAAAAATCACAGTGTTTCATTAAATGCTGTTTAAGATAATGCCCGCGAGATTTTTGCTCTATTTTAAACGAGTCATGTTTTATTAAACATTTTCGCAATTTTCGCATCGAATTTGTCGCTGTAAATGTAAATGTTAGCGCTCTCCTCTAACCTTCGTAATTTCGTATCTCTCCATCTTCTTCTTTTCGGGCCCGATTGCAGAGCCTTAAGGTGTGACGTAATTTATGGATGGCCCCTTACTTTGTCACGATGACTAGCTGCCACTGGATCCGAGGCACCGGCTATTTTTGGAACCGGTTCCTATCGAATTTATAAAATGGTCACTCACACTTAAACTGGGCGAGGCTTAACCAAAAACAACCCGCAGGGCCTAGCAGCCAAAACCTGCGAGCGAATTTTTAACTGCTAGTATAATATGATTATTGTCCTGTCGTGAGAACTCCACACTCCACAGTACTACGTATAAATAACAGTCAACCGCTGGCAATCACACGTCTGATAGGCTCCACTCATTACATCGTCAGTATCACTAGAGTTTCGTGGCGCGAACTTACTGCAAGTTATTTATTATTCGAGATCGTTTATTTTGTGTTGTATTGTGTTTTGAATCTGGTGTTGTGATATGATGTGACGTGACGTGACATTCGCGTATTGTGAAGGTGTCTGTGTGTGATTTGTGATAATTATAGTTTACAAACAACCGTTTGAGATGATGCACTTTATCATGTGATGATTTTCCTGTGAAAATTAGATAATTTTTAGAAATATTTTAGATGCTGTGAGCATTCCGAATTACTGCCATTTTATAATTTTATATTTCTCTTGAACACTTTTAAGTTCTTAAGTTTCTCTAAAAATGTATGTTATTTTTTAAGATAATATCTATTAAACCCGAAACGATAATTATATGAAATTCCCTCGATAGAAAAAAATCGCAAAGTATGCTCCGAAAATTATTATAAACACGTTTTTTACGACTCCAGTTACTAATATTTACAGCCTGTATGTCTGACGAATATCTACAGCTCATATGTTGAACTAATATCTACGAACTTCAAGTGTTGACTAATATCTACAGAGCGTAGGTTGAACTAATATCTACAGACGAGAAGTTGGACTAATCAGCTAAATGTGTCCAATAGTCCGATATCAGGGATTTTTACATACATACTTACATAAATTAAGTTTTTTAAACTGCATTCGCAATATTACGTTATTCCAATATGTTATACATAATTGCAAATCCAACCTCTGCCAGTGTTGTAGATATTCGTCAACACTTTGGTTCTCATAGATATTAGTCAACAGTTTGAGCTGTAGATATTCGTCAACACTTTGTTTCTCATAGATATTAGTTCGATTTTTTCAGTTTTTGGAATTCCTGTAGATATATATATTTTTTTTTACAGTGTATACCGCACAAGAATCTCAACTGCTCCCGTCTGGAGCCAGTGAGACTATGGCATCCCCAATTGGGGTATGTTGTGAGGCTGAAGGTAGTGGGGAGGGGAAGGAGGTGGGGAAGAGGAAGGTTGGGAAGTACCTGGCTATTCAGATCTGGTCACTAAACACGGCTTAAACCATTTTCAATTCTGAATGGTGGTCTTACACCAGGGCGATACTAATAGTATCTTCCACTCTGGAACATGCCGCAATATACTATATATTATTTTAAATGAATTAATTGTGAAATAACACAAATTAATCAAATAATTTTTTTTTGCGCATGCCGGGTTCGAACCCGCGACCTCCGGAATGTGAGTCAAGAGTCTTAGCCACTGGACTACGGAGGTCGTATTAGAGAGATATTAGTAGACGCCTCCGTTTTTTACTACTATTTTACAAGTTATGTGTATGAAAAAATTCGCAGTGTTTCGTTAAATGCTATTTTAGATGTTCCCCACGAAATTTTTGCTCTATTTTAAACGATTCGTGTTTTATTCAACATTTTCACAATTTTCGCTTCAATTTTATCGTTTTAAATATTAGCGCACTCTCTCCAACAATCTTAAGAGCGTTTAACCAGCCAGCGGACGAAAATCCACATTTCGTCGAAAGTTGTTCTTCCGATCGTGCAGGGCGGTTACAATGGGAAAGATTAATTATTCTCCGTACCAGCTTTTTTAAATTATAACTCAATATCGAATTTATTTCAATCCAAATTAGCTTTAATTTATACCTTCATCCAAAAATGCTGAAAGGCGTGATGATAAAACTATTAAAATAGTGTACTTTTTGTAGTTATTTTTTTGATTATAAGTATTTATCATTTTTCAATAATGTCTAAATTTAATAAGAATGTTAAAAAAATCTGAAATATATTAGTTTGTAAGTGCGCAAATAAATACACAAATGGACCAATTTTCGTCAAGAAACACATGTACGTACATATTTTTAAATGATTTTATTGAAACTAAAATTAAAATTCTAATACATAACTCTGCTAGATAATGTATTGATTTATTTTACTGCATGATTACATTATTTGAAATGGGTGTGGTATAATACAAAAACTTTTTTGAAAATTTAACAAATCTGCCAACGACCTATGGAATAACCTTATTATACTAAAAATTAAAAAAAATTCTAAAAATTTATTACATAACTTCACTAGATAAAAGAACAATCTTTCGAAATCCAATTATAATTTTTTGTGGAAAACAGTCAATACGTCTAAAAACTTTTTTGAAAATGACGTATTTCCGGCTTTCTCTGGTAATGCCCTCTTAACTACTTTATCTATGTATTGGAATTACAATAAAATTATTATTTACGTAACAAAAAATATAAGCGTAAACCACTAAAAAAAATGTTTTCTCATGACTTAACTATGAAGTAATGTTAAGTAACAATTTTTAAAAAATACCCCTTTACGACTAAGACTATTTTTGACTTTATCCATGTTCTAACTTTTTTTCGTTCTTATAAAATTATGCACAAAATAAATAAAAACCACTTTTCGCTTACTAGCCTCGTGCAAAAAGACGCCCGATTTTAAAATTTTGCAGGCATGATATTCGACATATTTCTAGCGTTTATATTCCTCTTAAGCGGGAATTTAAACCTTATCGCCATCTACATCACGTAAATACTCAATTTGGGAATCGGGTATGGGTACTGTCGCCCTGCGAATCGTGTATTGGATAATAAACACTCCTGCCTTACGTCTTCCCAGGTGTTTCGCTACGTTTGGTGACTCACCAGCGAGGTTTTTTGCCTAGGTATTGGCAGCAAATGCGTTTGCCCACCTACTGCGTGGCGGGCCGGATCGGGAGAGACTGATTGAGGGAGATCTAGCATAGATACCTCTTAAGCCGGACACGTGGGAGGGTGGATTCGTACGTCAGATTTCTGCTCACCCCTCATTTCTTTTTCCTTCCCAGAACTTCTTTTCCATAAAAATACCCTCTTCACAGCATTCCCAAAGATGACATGGGCCCTGAGGGTTATTTTCCACACAGGAGAGAGACCCTGAGGAAAATACAAAAAAAAAAACTAAATCTAAGAGGAATGGGATGTAAATAGAGTTGCATATTATTCAAAATATTAAAACTAAGTTTAATTGGAGTGAGGAGGGGGAAAGGCAGGTGGGGAAGTAGTACCAGGCTATTCAGATCTTGTCATTAAACGCGGCTAAATCCCTTCCAAGCAACGTTTAAAATTAAATTATTGTCCAAGTTATTATTTTATAACCTAGGGAATGTTAGTCTTTTTTTACATTAACTCCACACAGGAGGCCCTGAGGAAAATAATTTCCCTCAGGGCCTATGTCATCTGAGATGCTGTGCGGAGGGTCTTTTTGAGGAGAGTAAGGAATGAACATTGGTCTTGAAGAGACCCATGTTGTAGGAAGGAGGAAACACAGAGGCCGACAAATCGTTCCACAGCCGAGCTGTTGAACGCAAGAACGAGTCGAAGAAACGACCTGTTCTCAAGTGACCAATGTCAACCGTGTACATATGTTGGGCACGCGTTTGGCGTGTTATTCGACTATGCACCGGTGCCGAAGGGATCAATGACGCTGGTTCCTCGGAGCATCTTTCATTGAAATACCGGTAGAACAAGGATAGCATTTCCACCCGACGCTTGTGCCCTAAAGATTGCAATCCGTCTGTTAAATTATGAGAATCTATCAAACGGACCGCTCGTTTCTGCACAGAGTCTAGGGTATTTTTCAGGTATTGCTCCAGACCAGAGGTGGCTGCCGAATTCAACCGTGGGGCACACTTGTGATTTGTACAGGGATATTAGCAGTTGTGTACTATCTGCAGTATCTGCGGGCCCTGTACAGTACGTCCAGTTTCTGATAGGCTAACTTTACTCTGGCTTCGATGGAGCCCACATACCTGAGCTGGTCACTTAGGGTTACATCAAGCATATCAATGGAGGGCCTGTTTAGAAGATTGCTTCCGTTGTAGTCTGTCTTTAAACAAAATACGATGTATGTAAACAGATAAAGGAATTAAAGCTAATATAGACAGTTGTGTGACGGCCTATCCTCTTTTTCTCCTTCTGTGGGAAATTACGTAATGTTTATTTTGTTAAAATTATTTCTGCAATTCAAAAATCAACATAATTATTTGACTTGGTTCAAAAAATAAACCGAAAAACATGTTTTGTATCTGTGCGTATTTTTAGTATGTTTTGTCAAATTGCCAAATACACAAATGATTGTTATAGCGTATAATGTAGACACGAGTATAGCGAGTATAGCCCATCACAAGAGGCCCGAATAGCGTCTGTATTTGCTAACTTGCACTTTCATCATTTGCTATACAGTCCTTTTATTGTCTAGTTGTCGAGGTAAACAACCGAATCTAAACACAACCCAACCTGACCTAACTTAACACCAACCTAAACTGACATAAATCAATCCAGACCTAACCTAACTTAACCCCGATCTAACCTAACTTAACTTAAGGGCCCGCAACCCGGATTTGTACCGATTTTTTACATATTTCTCTTAAATACGGTAAGTTTTAAAGCTCTTAAAAATATATATGTTATTCTTGAAGATAATATCTAGACATTGCCCGCGCCGAAACGCAAATTATATAAAATTCCCTCGATAGAAAAAAATCGCAAAGTATGCTCCAAAAATTATTATTAACACGTTTGTTTCAGTTATTTTACAAGTTATATATATCAAAAAATTCACAGTGTTTCTTTAAATGTTTAAGATAATGCCCGCGAGATTTTTGCTCTATTTTAAACGAGTCGTGTTTTATTAAACATTTTCGCAATTTTCGCATCGATTTTGTCGCTGCAAATGTTAGCGCTCTCCTCTAACATTCGTAATTTCGTATCTCTCCATCTTCTTTTCGGGCCCGGTTGCAGAGCCTTAACCCTGACCTTACATAACCTAACCTAACTTAACACCATCCTAACCTAACCAGTGACGGCTCATGACTTTATGGGGTACTAGAGCGCTATTATTTAAAAAATGGCATTATTGGTGTTGTAGCCGAAAAATTTTTTTTTTTTAAATTCTGTTTTTCTGTAAATATTTTCAGGAATTCCGGTGCAGTGCACTGCCAAACTGAAATTTCCTGAAAATCTTCATACAAAAATCACTTTTCGAAATGCCAAAACTTCAAATTTGCCAAAACAATACCAATAATGCCATTTAAAAAAGTCACGAGTCGCCACTGAACCTAAACTAACCTAACTTAATCCCAACCTATCCTAATTTTGACTGCCTCCGTGGTCGAGGGGTAAGATTCTCGACAAGCAATCCGAAGATCGCGGGTTTGAATCTCGGCGTGCGCAAGTTAATTTTATTGATCGATTTGTGCTATTTCGTAATTTAATGATTTAAGATAATATTAGGTATATTTGCGGCACAATCCAGAGTGGAAAATACTCTCAGTATCGACCCGGTTGAAGCGTTGCTTGAAATGGCTTTAGCCGAGTTTGGTGAACAGAGCTGAATAGCCGAGATCTGATGCCGTAGTCACACTGGCTCCAGATAGGAGCAGATGAGACGCTTGTTCGGTATTCACACATAAAACTAACGTTTTGTCTGTCTGCAAATTTGTTTGCTCGTTCCGTTTCCGTTTAAAGATGGTGGCCATTTCAATGTTTCAGTATGTTGACTTCAAAAGAAGCATAAAGATATGGATTATGGACATGGGAAGGAAGAATATAGATACAATTTTGCAACCTAACAAAGATTAATTCTTGCATTGTACTTTCTTTTAGATTTAACTTTGTAATTTTCCTCTGTAATATTCATATTTCAAACAAGAAAACTTGTAAGATAGAGTACGAAAACAGTGTGCAATATAGTTGTGAATGATGAATACTTGGAGCAGGTGGATGAGTTTGTTTATTTGGGAAGTATGTTTACCAGAGATGGGAAGGCTGATAGAGATATTGAAACAAAGGTAAATGCAGGTAACTCCATTAATGGAGGACTAAATGCCGTTGGCACCAATAAAAAACTGTCCAAAGAAGCGTAGTTATCCGTCCATAATGGAGTGGTGGTTGAATCACAGCAGCCAACAAAACATACTTCTCTTTGCTGCCAGTGTTTAAGTCACGTAGTGTCCACAGAAAAACCAAAATAACCATATATAAGACCATTGTTAGAACTGTATTGGCATATGGATGTGAGGCGCTGACACTGACGGTAAAGATGGCTGAAATGCTGGATACTTTTGAAAGAAAAGTGCTGAGAGGAATATGTGGACCCGTGAAAGAGGGTGAACAGTGGCGCATCCGGCACAATACAGAATTGTATAATATACATATATAAGGCACCTAGCATCTCAACACATATGAGACTCCTCAGGCTGAGATGGGCTGGGCATGTACAGAGGATACACGCGTCCCAAAAAGAATTTTGACTGGACACCCAGGTGGAAAGAGAAAAGTGGGAAGACCCAGACTGAGGTGGGAAGACGAAGTAAGAGGGGATGCAGCATGCAGCACAGCTTCTCCAGGTACCAAATTGGAAGTCAGCCGCTGAGGACAGGAGGAGTTGGAGGCGACTGTTGCAGGAGGCCAAAGCTCGATATGGGCTGTAGCGCCATCGAAGAAGAAGAGAATGGAGTGGTGGTACCTACCCTGATGTATGACAGTGAGGCATGGAACTGGCAGAGGAAGGATGAAAGTAAACCGAATGCTGTAGAAATAAGATCACTGAGGCGTATATACAGTAAAACCATGTACGTGTGATCGTGTGAGAAATGTGAAGATCCGCGAAGAATGCAAGGCTGATGTAAGCGTAATGAGTAAGATTAAGAAAGGGACGCTCAGATGGTTTGCGCATGGTAGAGCGAATGAACGAGGAAAGGAGTGTAAGGAGAATATGTGATGCAAATATGAATCGTAGAAGAAGTCGGGACGCCCGAGGAAGACATGGCACGACCAAGTGAATAAGATACTCGAGTCGGGCCATGTGAAGAGTCGGAATAATAGAAGAACATGTATGAAGCGATGTAGTGTGTGCCAAGATCGAGTTGTTGGGCGGTCTGTCCTCTCTGCCTACCCCGGCGGGGAAACGGCGTGATGGTTAGTTAGTTAGTTAGAATTTAAAAATAACATTTTTTTAAATAACCCACCTTAATGTACATTTGACTGAGTTTCACTTGCCTTTTTTCTTATAATTTATTTTATACTATGCCTTTTTGTCAAATTGAAATTTAATTGCTTTAATAGTATATTAAAATATAAGTGGATAAACAGGTCTTTAAAACACGCGCGAATTTTCGAGCACGACGGCGTAGCCGAGTGCTCGAAATAAAGCAAGTGTTTTAAAGACCAGTTATCCACGAATACTTTACGCTATTTTTTTTTATTGGTACACTTTGAAAACATAAATATTGATATTATTATTAAAAATTTGGAAATAAGAACTATTAATGAATTCGTGATGTGACATCACAATATCTTGTTGTCATGGAAATGAAAAACACAAACATTAATTTGCAATCTGTCACATAAGATTAATAGTTGACATCACAGTTTTTACTAGTTATTGTGTGTTGTAAAATGAGTTCTAACATTGATAATTTAAATACCAAAGCAGAATCGCGGTTAATACCTGAAAAATCCAAAGACGTTTATAATAAAGAATATGAAAGGTTCATAACATGGATGGAGGAGCAAAACGTAGTAGATGTAGATGAACGAGTTGTGCTTGCTTACCTTCAGAAAATGTCGGAACAGTACAAAGCATCGACTATGTGGGCCATACATTTGAAATTGCAATGTCTGTTGAGGATAAATAAAGGGGTTGATTTAAAATCATTTGTGAAAGTGCATGCATTCATGAAGGCAATTAGCAAGGATGACGTTGCTAAGAAGGCGTATGTATTCAAAGAAGATGATTTGCGGAAGTTTTTCACGGAAGCACCGGTATAGTTAAAAGTTGACATTTAGACTTCACATTTTGTTGATTTGTTGATGTTGCCATGGTAACTTTAAAAAACGCGCGTTCCATAAAGTGCGATTTAAACACGCTAGAGCGTACTTTAAATGAGTAAAAAAGGGCACCAATAAAAAAAATATATTTTGTCTTAATCGTCTACCTAGTTTAACCAAGATAACAACCCACTCTGTAAATTGCCATCTAAACACAGGAGTTTCTCACCTAGTGAGATGGGCAATACGTCATTACTGTAATCGAATGCAATATTAAAATCATGAACAATCCTGTCAAATCATTAGGGGTGTCACTGTACCACTGGTTCCGGGCAGTTCGTATTGTTGCGTGATGATCGCATGACAAAAAAAACCTGAAAGTCGCTGTAAAGGCGAGTTACAGATATTCATGCATGTTGTTTTGTATTATACGGAAAATTTATTTATTAACCCTCCGAGTGCCAAGGCCGGTTGCAGTGCTCGACCGACGGTCGGTGCGTACGTCGGTCGCGCTTGTCATTTGTATGAAAATTCCTAAATCGTTCAGAGGGCATTAGAGAAAGCCGGAAATACGTCATTTTCAAAAAAGTTTTTAGACGTATTGACTCTTTTCCACAAAAAATTATAAATGGATTTCGAAAGATTGTTCTTTTATCTAGCATAGTTATGTAATTTTTTTAAAATTTTTAGTATAATAAGGTTATTCCATAGGTCGTTGGCAGATTTGTTAAATTTTCAAAAAAGTTTTTGTATTATACCACACCCATTTCAAATAATATAATCATGCAGTAAAATAAATCAATACATTATCTAGCAAAGTTATGTATTAGAATTTTAATTTTAGTTTCAATAAAATCATTAAAAAATATGTACGTACATGTGTTTTTTGACGAAAATTGGTCCATTTGTGTATTTATTTGCGCACTTACAAACTAATATATTTCAGATTTTTTTAACATTCTTATTAAATTTAGACATTATTGAAAAATGATAAATACTTATAATCAAAAAATAACTACAAAAAGTACACTATTTTAATAGTTTTATCATCACGCTTTACAGCATTTTTGGATGAAGGTATAAATTAAAGCTAATTTGGATTGAAATAAATTCGATATTGAGTTATAATTTAAAAAAAGCTGGTACGGAGAATAATCAATCTTTCTCATTGTAACCGCCCTGCACGATCGGAAGAACAACTTTCGACGAAATGTGGATTTTCGGCTGGTTAAACGCTCTTCAGTGCAGGACCGACCGTACGCATTAGTATATCGCTACGCAGTGCGTACGAGAATCGTCGGTCGAGCGCGTGCGCATGCAGACCGTCGGTCGACCGACAATATGACGAAATGTTCTCTGGGTGACGATCGGGTGTACGTGATATCTACGTCTTCAGTTCCTAATACGTCTACGAAGATAATAAGCAGCTATTTATTAATTAATTTCGCGTACGACGTCCGGTCAGCTTGTTGGTCAATCGTGAACCGACGGTACGCACCGACGGTCGGTCGGTGGTTTGCGATCGTCAGGACCGACTGTACGCACCCGACCGTCGGTCAAGCACCGTCATTTACCGTCATTCGCAGTTTCGGCGGGAGAGGATAGCAACAACGGCGTTGTTTTTTTAAACTTAGCATCGTCTTTTTTCCCTTTTTTTACATGAATACCGCACAAGAGTCCCAACTGCTTCCGTCTGGAGCCAGTGGGACTATGGCATCCCCAATTAGGGTATGTTGTGAGGCTGAAGGTAGTGGGGAGGGGAAGGAGATAGGGAAGAGGAAGGTGGGGATAGTACCTGGCTATTCAGATCTGGCCACCAAACACGGCTAAAGCCATTTCAAGCAACGTTTCAATTCTGAATGGTGGTACTGAGAGTTTCTTCCACTCTGGAACGTGCCGCAAATATACTATATATTATTTTAAATGAATACATTGTGAAATAACACAAATTAATCAAATAGAATTTATTCGCCACGCCGGGATTCGATCCCACGACAAGAGCTTTACCGCTGGACTACGCCGGCCGTCGCTATTTCATAGATTTCATTTGTTAGGTCACACTGTCAATTCCCATTTCCATTCTTTCGTCTGCGCATTCTCCCACCTACCCCCGTCTACCTTCCACACATCGCCCACCGTCACGACAAACCGTGCAGCGGTATCGGCAGGGTTAATCGGTGAAGTGTGACGTGCAATATGAACAATACCGACCTTGAACACACACCTCTACCATACACCGTACAGGCCAACCAGATAACAGCCGATTCTACTTCAATACAAACTATTATTATTATTATTGTATATTATATTATTTATAAAACCTACTCGACAGTCGACACATCCAACCCAACATATATAGACGATATTATGTAAATAATCTACTTTTCAAGCGATAACAACTTGGAAAGACTTTGTTTTTCTAACTGTTTTTATAAATATCTCCGTATTTTAAAATCACTTTATTGTTTTCGTGGCGCGAAATGAATTGAAAAGTGTCGGCTTCAATTTTTTGTATTTTTCTAACTAAACTAACTAATCATCACGCCGTTTTCCGCAGGGGTAGGCAGAGAGGACGGACCGCCAAACACCTCGATCTTGGCACACACTCTTTGCTTCACTCATATTCATACATTGTCTCATACATTCTCTTCTATTATTCTGACATTTGACATGGCCCGACTCAAGAATCTGATTCACTTGATCGTGCCATGTCTTTCTCGGGCGTCCCCGACTTTCGCGTCGTATATTCTTCTTACACTACTTTCTTCGTTCATTCGCTCTACATGCCCAAACCATCTGAGGGTTCTTAATCTTACTCATTACTTGCGGATATCCACATTTCTCACACGATCATACATTGTTTTACCACACATACGTCTCAGGGATCTCATTTCAACAGCATTCAGTTTACTTTCATCCTTCCTCTGCCAGTTCCATGCCTCACTGCCATACATCAGGGTAGGTACCAGGACTCCATTGTGGACTGCTAGCTTCGCTTCTTTTGACAGTTTTTTTATTGGCGCCAACGGCATTCAGTCCACCATTAATGGAGTTACCGGCATTCACCCTTCTTTCAATATCTCTATCAGCCTTCCCATATCTCGTAAACATACTACCCAGATACACAAACTCATCCATTATTGTGTTTTGCGATTTTTATAATTTTGTTTGTGATTGAAATTTTGGGAACTATAGAACGTTTCGGGATTGAAGTTTTTTTGTAAAATACAGACGATTTTCTGGATTGAAATTTTATAAATTACTAACGATTTTCTGGATTGAAATTTTATAAATTACTAACGATTTTCTGGATTGAAATTTTATAAATTACTAACGATTTTCTGGATTGAAATTTTATAAATTACTAACGATTTTCTGGATTGAAATTTTATAAATTACTAACGATTTTCTGGATTGAAATTTTATAAATTACTAACGATTTTCTGGATTGAAATTTTATAAATTACTAACGATTTTCTGGATTGAAATTTTATAAATTACTAACGATTTTCGGGATTGAAATTTCGTAAGATATAGATAGATGATTTTCGTGATTGAAAATTTGTAAGTTATAAACGTTTTTCTGGATTAAATTCAGTAGAATCATTGTGACGTTTTAGAGTTTTCGGGTTTGCAATTTCGTAAATTACGGACGATTTTCGCGAATGATATTTTATAAAATATTGGCGAATTTTGTGAATGAAATTTTATAAAGTAAGGATGATTTTCGGGATTGAAATTTCGTAGAATATAGACGACTAGCAGACCCGGCCACACGTTGCTCTGGCTAACGAAACACAACGCCGCCGTTACCCAACCTTTATAAAATCCACATCACCCGCTTGCCTGCTGCCCGAATTGAATATCAAGCATGTATTATTCATATAAACCTTCCTCTTGAATCACTCTATCTATTGGTGAAAACCGCATGAAAATCCGTCGCGTAGTTTAAAAGATCAATGCGCACATACATTATGAGCGACTTCATTTTATACTATGTAATGTTAGGATTGAAATTTCGTAAACTATAGACGATTTTCGGGATTGAAATTTTTATAAAATATTGACGATTTTCTGGATTAAATTCAGTAGAATTATTGTAGATGTTTGAGAGATTTTTTTTGAAATTTCGCAGAATATATGCTATTTTCAAGATTGAAATTTCTTAAATTATAGACGATTTTCGGGATTGAAATTATTATTTTCGGGATTGAAATTATTATTTTCGGGATTGATAATAATATTCAATCACGAAAATAATCTATATATTATATTAATTATGATTTTCGTGATTGAAGTCGTGAACAGGTTATTTTCGAGGTTATTTTTAAGGAATATTTTTTTTTATTTAGTTATTAGTTTTGTTTTTGTTTTAATCTTAGGAAATTATTATTGATTTTATTATTTTAGGGATTTTTATAAACAATAAAAAATTATAATTTTTATTATTTATTTTTCATTTTCTATTCAGAGAATTCTTTTTGTTATTTTAGGGAATTGTCGAAATTCAAAACTTTGCGAATTAGGTTGAATAGCGAATACAATAATTTATTTCAGGCAGTGTAATAGAGACAGAGTGCGCTTTGTTGATTGGTTGTCTCGATTTAAGGGCCCGCAACTCGAATTTCTACCGATTTCTTACATATCATTACTCTTAAAAAAATATAGGCATGTTATTCTTGAAGATAATATCTAGACATTGCCCGCGCCGAAACGAAAATTATATAAAATTCCCTCGATAGAAAAAAATCGCAAAGTATGCTCCAAAAATTATTATAAACACGTTTGTTTTAGTTATTTTACAAGCCATATGTATGAAAAAATTCACAGTGTTTCTTTAAATGCTGTTTAAGATAATGCCCGCGAGATTTTTGCTCTATTTTAAACGAGTTGTGCTTTATTAAACATTTTCGCAATTTTCGCATCGATTTTGTCGCCGTAAATGTTAGCGCTCTCCTCTAACATTCGTAATTTCGTATCTCTCCATCTTCTTCTTTTCGTGTCCGGTTGCGGAGCCTTAATAGTCAAAAGTCATTAGTGACTTTGGTTTCCGTTCAAATCTACAATCTACATGGAAGATATTTCTATTTTAATGTGTGTCTGTGTGTGAATAATTTTCTAAGCAGTGACAGCAGTGCCTAACTTAAAATGATTGCCGTATGTACAGATTGTGACGTAATTAAACCTCAGCTGTTATTAGAAATGTCAGATAGAAACACGTGGTTGCTATGCCGATAGCAAACCTAACCTCACTTTGCCTTGTAGATGGTTGTGTCTCCCCTTCTATCATAACGAGAAATATGATATAAACGGTGTTAGAAAGAGAAAATACCACGCTTTATATTCAAATACAAAAACTATCCACAAAAGAAGACAAAAACTATGCACACCTTTATGAAACCAAAGTTTGAAAATTTGAAAAAAAACTTTGGAAATTTTTTATAAATTATTTTTACATGAAACTAGCTGGTTCCCGGCATGCGTTGCTATGCCATTTAATAAAGAAATCGTTTCTCCCTGCGTGTCCTTTCCTATTCGTCCCGTTACCCTTCCGCCTCCCTTTCCTTTCCCGCGTCCCCTTCCCCCTCTCGCGTTCCTACACCGCCTTCCCTCTCTCCACTCCACTCGCCTGCTTCCTCCGTCCCGCGAACCCTCCTCCCGAGTTCCACCCTCCCGCATTCCATTCATTCAGTCTTGGTACATTCAGTTTTCAAACAGCTCGCGTGCCATTTTTTATACAAATTTCGTAATGCCAGAGCTCACTAGTAGTTTTATACAAACCTTGTCTTGACCATTCACGGTACATTCAGTTTTCAAACAGCTCGCGTGCCATTTTTTATACAAATTTCGTAATGCCAGAGCTCACTAGCAGTTTTATACAACCTTGTCCTGATCATAGCGAACACAATAAAAAAAGAATTATCCAATTTGGTGCAGTCGTTCGGAAGTTATGCACGTACATACATTTCGGCGATTCATTTTTATTTATAAAGATGACAAAAAAGTGAATTGATGATAACGTTTATAATACATTTGTCTAATAAAATATGTATGTGTTTTTATTTATTTTCGTTATCAGTAAGTTTAGTTAGGAAAAACGTATGATGAGCCATCTTTAAAACTTTTTTTATGTTTGTGTCCAAAATTTTTATATTTCAAAAATTATATGTTTATTTTGAAAATTTGTGTTTCAAAGGAGGTGTTCAAAGATATTGAAATATAAGAGATGTACTATCTGCAGTTTTTACTGGGTGAAACTGTGTTTCCTGGTGTCGCCAATATTGTTAACCAATACTACTGCACGACTCCAGATACTAATATCTACAGCCTGTATGTCGGACGAATATCTACAGCTCATATGTTGAACTAATATCTACGAACTTCAGTGTTGATTAATATCTACAGAGCGTAGGTTGAACTAATATCTACAGAGCGTAGGTTGGACTGATCAGCTAAATGTGTCCAATAGTCCGATATTAGGGATTTTTACATACATACTTACATAAATTAAGTTTTTTAAACTGCATACGCAATATTAGGTTATTCCAATATGCTATACATAATTGCAAATCCAACCTCTGCCAGTGCTGTAGATATTCGTCAACACTTTGGTTCTCATAGATATTAATCAACAGTTTGAGCTGTAGATATTCGTCAACACTTTGATTCTCATAGATGTTAGTTCGATTTTTTCAGTTTTTGGAATTCCTGTAGATATTAGTTGACGCCTCCCTACTGCACACCTTAAAAATCAACGAAATGAACCAATTCTTTTCTTATGCAAACTAGCGATGTGTCAGTTCAGCTGGAATGGGCTCATGTGATCCGCTCCTTTGCGGGAAGCGGTTCCTACTCCCACTCCTTTTTCAAATCGACTACTCCCAGAGAACCCGGCCCAGTCCCAGTACTCTCCGCATCCAAATAAATCCGGCGGTAATCCGGCGGTCCGAGCAACTCAACGCCGAAGCGCGAAAACCGCACTCGAATACAAGTCCCGGGTTCCTTTAAACCCAAGCGCCTTGTTCCAAGCTACGTGAATCGCGACACAATCCATTCATTCCGCCCACTCCCGGACTCGCGCGAACTACGAAACATTCCTGACTCACCCCGTGGCCGCCGGCTTGCTCCGCGATCTACCGTCCGGCGTCACTCACCATTCCACTCATGAGTCGCGGGTCTCGGTGAGTTCCCGACACTCCCCGCTACCCGCGGCCGGCCAACTATGACACTTCCCCTTGAGTCACGAGCTGGGCGCTGGGCGTTCATTCGATCGCTGTTCGTTGATCGACACACACGTGCGTGACCGCTTCGGCTAGACACGGAGTAGTTTTTAATTAGAGCGTCTTATCTGGTATCGTTAATCAACGGGTGACGTGCATTATAAAATAATAGTTTATAGTAAAGCATTACAGCTTATTAATTTACTTATTTAAATTCTCAATAAAAGACCGTGCAATGTAGATACATTGAATGTACCTACATTGCACGGGTGACGGGTCCTTGTCCTCGTGCGGGTCTTGTCCGACTCCGGGGTTCTGAGTTCTCGTGTGGGTTCTACGAGTAGGTCCTGGTTCCGAGTTCTTTGAACCCGTGCGTCCCGTTTCGGTGCGCCGCAACAATACCCAGTGCCCAGTCCGCACCTAAGAACTCGGACCCGGGACCTGCTTCTAGAACTCGTGTACTTTTAAAAGGAAGCAAGTCTCGGAGGCTTCCGGAAAAATGCAGAACTTACCCACCTCTAATGCAAACTACTCCGATTAGGTAATAGTCTGCCGACAGTCGCGCAAACATCATAGCATATCTCTTTAATATTTCAATATCTTTGGAGGTGTTGAAGTTGCATGATTTTGAGTTGTCCGATCACTGGAAATATATATATTTTTTTAATTGAATAAAACTTATCATCAGACAGCAAAATGACATATACATTTTTTACTCCAAATATGCTAGGAATCGCTAGTTAAATTCCTTTGGGTACACGCTGTTACACTTTGTATACTGAGTAAATATTTCACTCTTGTTGCTACGCGTACGATGTTAAATTTCAGGTGACTTTCTCAGTAAAACCTGATTGCTTTTTTTTTTTCAAAAATTCAGGTTTGGTCAAGTTGTTTCAACAGATAGAAAGTCTAAGTGGTTATGGATTTAATATTACATAATTTAAATGAACTAATTAAATATCGATTACTCTCGTCTTGGCACACACCTTGTTTCATTGACATTCATACATCGTCTCGTTCATACTCTTATATTATTCTGACTCTTGACATGTCCCGGATCAAATATCCGATTCACTTGACCGTCCCATGTCTTCTGTTCCTGACTTCTTGTACCATTCACATTTGCGTCACATATTCTTCTTGTCCCTTTCTTAAACTTGCTCATTACGCTTACATCAGTCTTGCATTCTTTGTGGATCTCCACGTTTCTCACACGATCATACATGGTTTTACCATACGTATACCTTAGGGATTTCATTTGTACAGAATTCAGTTTTCTTTTATTCTTCCTCTGCCAGTTACATGCCTCGCTGCCATACATCAGGTAGGTACCAGCACTCCATTATGGACTGCTAGCTTTGCATCTGTGGACAGTTTTTTGTTAGCACTAACGGCATTCAGTCATCCATTAATGGAGTTACCTGCATTTACCCTTCGTTCAATATCTCAAAATCTTCCCAATCAAATATTTACATCAGGATAGGTACCAGCACTCCATTGTGGACTGCTAGCTTCGCATCTGTGGACAGTTTTTGTTAGTGCCAACGGCATTCAGTCCTCCATTAATCGAGTTATCTGCATTTACCTTTCTTTGAATATCTCAAAATCTCCCTGATCATATATTTGATTCGCTTGATCTTGCCATGTTTTCTTTCTGGAGCATCCCCGACTACTTCCATGCACTTTTGTGGCATATATTCTGGCAGCAATGCCTTTCCAGGCATTCAAGTACGACCGACGTAAAAGGTAGAACCATCCGTCCCGCCCAAACGTGTGTTAATAGTGTTAAAATTTGTTATTTTATGTGATGAGCCACGAAAGTTTCAATTATTGAGAGCCAGACTACCGGCGTGGTTTTGGGGTAAGGCAATCGACTCGCAATCCGAAGGTCGCGGGATCGAATCCCGGTGTGGGCAAATAAAGTTTATTTCATTAATTTGTGTTATTTTACAATCAATTCATTTAATATAATATATAGTATATTTGCGGCATCTTCCATAGTGGAAAATACTCTCAGTATCGCCCTGGTGAAAAACCACTATTCAGATTTAAAACATTATTTGAAATGGCTTTAGCTTCATCTCAAGTGGTTCGCTACATTTGGTGACTTAGAAGGGGTGCCCGGGTTCATGGGGTGATGTTTGTCCATAGTTTGGAAGGCAGGTATGTGTTCTGCCGCCCCGGGAACCGTTTGTTGGATAACCAACACCTCTGCCATAGGTCAACACAATTAATTCGTCACGTTTGGTGACTTAACAGGAGTGTCCAGGTCTTGGTGGCGGATGCGTCTGCCCACCTGCTGCGTGGCGGGCAGGATCAAGAGAGACTGGTTGAGGGAGGTCTTTTGACCTTTCCAGCCGTACTCTTTCGACTCGTCGCCTTGCACCACAGTTGGAGGGATGGATTGATATGTCTGTCACTCCTGGACACATTTACCCCCAGATTCCTATCCACCCCTCTTACCTTTTTCCTTCCTAAAACTTCCTATCCTTTCTTTCATTAAAAAGACTCCACACAGCATCCTCTAAGATGACATATGCCCTGGGGGAAATTATTTTCCTCAGGGTTTCCTGTGTGGAGCTAATGTAAAAAAAATCCGTGTTTGGTGACCAGATCTGAATAGACAAGTACTTCACCGCCGTCCTCTTCCCACCTCCTTACCCTCCCCACTACTCATGCCGTAGTCTCATTGACTC
Organism: Limnephilus marmoratus; assembly: GCA_917880885.1. Lineage (NCBI taxonomy): Eukaryota > Metazoa > Arthropoda > Insecta > Trichoptera > Limnephilidae > Limnephilus > Limnephilus marmoratus. The sequence continues at coordinate 66,233,206 of OU862907.1, forward strand.
CAGACGGGAGCAGCTGGGCTCTTGTGAGGTAATCACATAAAAAAAAATTTTTGGAAATTTTTTTGCCATTTGAAAAAAGTTAGGTGATTTTTTTTCCTCATGGCCTCCTGTGAGGAGTTAAATTTTTTGAAAATGACTTCGCCAGGGCGATACTGTTGCAAATTTTATTAAATTAAAAGTGAAATAAATCATTTCATTCTTTCGATATTTGCATCCGGAATTTATATTAGCGCTCTTACTGCAGAGGTCGTCGTGCATTATATATTATTTAAAATATTTTTATTGTTGTTGTAGATAACATAGCAATAACTCCGTTTAATACCTCGTATATAATAAATCATATCAAATAATAATAATAATAAAACATTTGAGTGACGTAAAGTAAGACGCATAAATAAATGAATTTGTGTGAAAGTTTGAAACGTTTGACTGTGTCGCGTACAGTCAGTGTAACAGTGCAGTTGTCACAGTTGTGGTTTATAATGTTCTCTGCCTGACCTGGAGATACCTGTCGAGAGGTCTGCGGCCCTGTGGTCATGGTAAATAAACGTTTATAAATATTTTTGTTGAAAGTTGCACCCCCTAGTGTAAATAATTAAAGATGGTGTATGATGATTTATCGCTAAGTTTATTTTTTGTTGTGGTTTTCAAATAATTTTTGATAAAGGAGAAAGATGAAATATTACGTACGCATTGCCAATTCTTTTCAGTTTATAATTTTTATATTATGTATGGATACATCCTTATGATAAGTCCCAACTAAATTCATAATTTGACTTGTTGTGTCCATAGTTTATTTGAATTTAACTTGTCGAATTGTGATGTTTGTGTGAATGTAATAACATCAGGAATTGTGAGGTTTATTTGAATTTTTCATGTTGAAATGTGAGGTTTATTTGAATTTGACGTGTCAAAATGGGCTTACTTGAATGTATCATGTCGAATTGCGAGGTTTATTTGAATTTATCATGTGGAATTTTGAGGTTTATTTGATTTTATCGTGTCGGGTATTTGAGGTTTATTTGAATTTTTCATGTTGAAATGTGAGGTTTACTTGAATTTGACTTGTTTAAAAGTGAGGTTTATTTGAATTTATCAAGTCGAATTTTGAGGTTTATTTGATTTTATCGTGTCGGATTTTTGAGGTTTATTTGAATTTTTCATGTCGAAATGTGATGTTTACTTGAATTTGACGTGTTTAAAAGTGAGGTTTATTTGAATTTATCACGTCGAATTTTGAGGTTTATTTGATTTTATCATGTTGAATTTTGAGGTTTGTTTGAATTTATGGAGGATTTTGAGGATTATTTGAATTAAACATGTTGAAATATGAGGATTATTTGAATGTAGCAATTCAAGTTGTGAATTTTTTAAATTTAACATTATCGAAATGTGATTTTTATTTATATGTCGAGATGTGATGTTTATTTGAATTTAACGTATCAAATTGTGCGGTTGATTTAAAGTTAATTACAATCAAACCAACATCATAATTTGATTTGTCAAACTCAAACCATTCTCACAATTTTTACTTGATAGGTAATTCGTTTCGATTTTATCATTCAACCGTCAAATTTAAACTAACCTCACACTTCTTAGACTTGTTAAATTAAAAAAAAACCTCACAATTAGGTGCATCATCCGTATTCTTGTGATGTTCTTCCTATCCTGAAATGGTCAGAAACTAACATTATTGTATCTTTTGTGATTGCAGGCATCAGACTTCACAGACATAGGAGACTGGCCGCAGCTGGGCGGCGCTTCTGGGACTGCGGCAGTGCCTCCCGCGCCGGCCGCAGAGGGCCCCCCTGCCCCCGTTGCCCCCGTCCCCACAGTGCCGGAGAAACCTCCGGTGCACAGTGGCAGTAACAAGGTGAGTACACTCGTACAATCAAATAACAGTCAAAATCCTTGATGCAAACATCTCAGGCCAATTTGTTCATTTTTTGGAACAGCTCGTAAAAATCATTGTGGTAAATTTTTGGGATTAGTGTCCATGATGGTTATTACGAATAATTTTTAGAAAAAAACTTTAGTTTCACCTTAATCACTATAAAAGGAAACTTTTTGCATCACGGGTGGCGGAAAATGATGCATTTTAATTTTCAATTGCGTAAAATTAAATTTCACTTCGCGAAACGATATGGCAATAATCCGGCAGCCATACACGAAAAAAATATATATAAAAAAAAGGCAGATATTTGTGTGGGCCGCACAAATATCTGCCACGGGCCGCAGTTTGACGACCACGGATCTAAACGGTTTTAGAAAGAGAAAACCACCATGCTATGTTTTCAAGTCTAAAAGTTAACCACAAAAGATCAAATGTTCACCTTTATGAAATCACAGTTACCGACCGCAATTTGAAAAAATAAAATTATGAAACTTTTGTGAATTTTTAAAAGAAAAGTTTGAATAAAATGACAAAATGTGAGTTTTTTTTTTTTTTCATTATTGGGGGCATACATTAATTACGTGAGCTCAAAAGGGGGGAGGGGGGAGAACTTTATAATATGTAAGGGAACGTACCCATACTACGTGACACTTTTAGGGGGGGGGGGGGGTCTTCAAAATGTCACGCTCCATACAAATGAGCGGCAGATTGCTTAGGATTTTGGTCACCGGGGGGGGGGGGGGGGGGGTTAAAAATTGCAAAAAGTTGGTCACGTAGTTTGGGTACGTTCCCTAAAAAAGAAGGGTGACCGGCCAACTCAGAAGGAGACCCACTCAGAACGGAGGCGTCTACTAATATCTACAGGAATTTCAAAAACTGAAAAAATCGAACTAATATCTAAGAGAACCAAAGTGTTGACGAATATCTACAGCTCAAACTGTTGACTAATATCTATGAGGACCAAAGTGTTGACGAATATCTACAGCACTGGCAGAGGTTGGATTTGCAATTATGTATAGCATATTGGAATGACGTAATATTGCGTATGCATTTTAAAAAACTTAATTTATGTAAGTATGTATGTAAAAATCCCTAATATCGGACTATTGGACACATTTAGCTGATTAGTCCAACCTACGCTCTGTAGATATTAGTTCAACCTACGCTCTGTAGATATTAGTCAACACTAGGACCGTCATAGATACTCGTCCGACCTTAGCTCTGTAGATATTAGTCAACATTCTGAAGTTCGTAGATATTAGTTCAACATATGAGCTGTAGATATTCGTCCGACATACAGGTTGTAGATATTAGTATCTGGAGTCCTCAGAACCACAGAAATGTCTTAAAGAGTGATGATGAAAATATATAAAGAAATTAGTTAAATAGGTTACGTTAGGTTAGGGTTAACGGGTATTTTAAAAATATTTTTTTCATAACTTTTCAAAGAGGTGTTGAGTTGACTTGATTCTGAGTTGGCATGGAACCGTAAAGAAGAATACCACCATGAATTATTAACCACTAGCTTTTTCCCGCGGCTTTGCTCGCATGGTATTAGGAGGGGTTCCCACTCCCCCCCTCCCGCCCCACACCCCTCACCAACCTCCCAAATTCCATACATTAATTCCCGGTACATTCAGTTTTCAAACTGCTCGCGTGCCACCTATTGCAATTTTTTTATACAAATTTGATAATGCCAGAGCTCACCGGTAGTTTTATACAACAAAAAAACGAATCATCCCATTTGGTGCAATCATTTGGAAGTTATGCGCGTACATACATTTCGGCGATTCATTTTTAGAGATAGGTATTAACTATGACGCCAACATCGTTTCCACGGCAATCGTGTGTTTTGCTTTTCCTCTGACGTTTGCAATAACTCGATTTTGTTAGGGACAGAAAACGTATGACAAATAATTTCATAACGCCAGAGCTTACCAATATATACAGCCTATATGACGCGCAAATAATGTAGCTTTCTATTAGTGAAAGAATTTTTAAAGTCCATTCAGTATTTTTTGCGTGAAAGAGTAACAAACATACACACATCCATACAAACTTTCGCCTTTATAATGTTAGTAGGATTTGTTAATTTATTATTAATTGAAAAATTAAGATATTGCACGAAACTCTTGTTTAGAAGTATACTTTTATCACGTCGATGTTGGATTTCATTCTAGGACCCCTGGTGATAACTTTTGACCAATATAATTCTTCTTTTGACGTATCATATGTTTGTTTCCCAGGAGAACAGCGTGTCGGCCGGCAATGCTAGACCTCGCCAGCGTTCCCAGGAAAAGCGGGACCGCGTGCGCGAGGAGGGGGGCAAGTCCCGCCACCGCTGGCTGCCGCTGGACATTGACACGGCCGTCAAGCCCCGCGCCCCCAAGAGGGGAGGGGACAGGTCGCCCCCGCCACACCACTCCGGTAAGTTCTTCATTACCAACTACAGGTCAGAAGGGATGTGCTCAATGTAACACATTTCTTCAGAGTGATTCGTGGATGGTTCCAAAACTCCACTATCATGGAGAGCATTAATTTCTATGTTCCTGATGGTTATCTCCGTCACCGGCAGAACAGACTGTTTTATCTCCTGACTTGCAGAACTAACTAATTGCCAATGATCATGCCAGTGGGGAGAGCTATCTTGTTGTTAAATAGAATCACTTGGAATATGGATATGCTTAACATCAATGAAGCACTATTTAGACGGCAAGCTTTGTTGTTGTTAGTTTAATTGTGCTAATCTAATATTAAAGTAAAGTGTTCAGTAATCCGCGTACGGTAGTAATGTTATATTTTGCATTAGTCAGAAGTACACTGGAATATGACTTGCCAATTTGGAACCCGCAGTACAAAGTGTACATAGATTGCTCTTTTTAAAAACACTTTAAAATTTTAATTTTATGATGTTTTTAAAATGAATTAATGGAATTGCATTACATTACTGATAGAAAGGCCATAGTCCTAAGTGTTATAAAATCCTGCACAGATAAGTAAAGTTGCTTAAGATTTAAGTTGGCCTCCCAGAAGTTGGGCGTACTGTACAGGACTCTCAGATATTGCAAATAGTACACAAATGCTGACCTGTACAAATCATAAGTTTTGCCGCTCGGTTGAATTTGGCAGCCACTTCTGGTCTGGAGCCCCAAAATACCTGAAGAAAACCCTCGACTCTGCAGAAACAGGCGTAAATAAGTGAGAAAAAATTATTTCGCAGGATAATGTTTTTTTTCTTGACCTTCAAGACCCGTGTTCACTCCTCCCTCTACTCAAAGAGACCCTCCATGGGACCCACCTCCTTGTAGGAAGGAGGAAACACAGAGACCAGCAAACCATTCCACAGCCGAGGTGTTGAACGCAAGAACGAGTCATAAAAGCGACCCGTTTTCATGTGACAAATGTCAACCTTGTATAAATGTTGGGCGCGCGTTTGGTGTGTTTCCCGACTATGCACCGGTGCCGAAGGGACCAATGACGCTAGTTCCTCGAAGCATCTCCCGTTGTAATGCCGGTAGAACAAGGACAGCATACCAACCTGACGCCTGTGCTCTAAAGATTGCAATCCGCTTGTTAAGATCGGGGAATTTATCAAACATATTGCCTATTTCTGCACAGAGTCAAGGGTTTTTTCAGGTATTTTGGGACTCCAGACCAGAGGTGGCTGCCAAATTCAACAGTGGGGCGCACTTGCGATTTGTACAGGGTCAGCAGTTGTGTACTATTTTCGATTTACAATTTATTATTTATGTATTTATATTCCTAGTTTATACCATTGCGATAAGTTTTCCAAGTTTTCTACGTATTTATTTGTTCTTTTATCCCGAGGATGGTGAAATACCCGTCTACACTTACAACTTATAATTATTAGTGACTAACAACTATTAATACTTATTACAAGTGACTTATTGGTGTTTAACCCATCAAGGGCCACGCTTTTTCATAAAAATTCACGAAAAAACACTAAAAAAGCACCACTTTGAATTTTGAATTGAATGTTTTGTTGATTAATTTTGAGCTATTGTATATTTTATTGACTGAAACACGTTCACAACACAATAAACTATGTACCAAAACAACATTACTTGCATTTATTACGTAAATTAATAGGTTTTACAATGTTTTAGTCGCGGAACACGCATTAGTTGCGACGGTTAAATTCGCGGCAAATTCTGACAGCAGATTGTCATAGACGAAATCGTTTTAAAAATATTCCGGGTTGCAAGGTGAATGAAAATTTTAGCGTCTCCGAGAGTAATGATGGCGCAAACGATTCTGACACTGTTCTTCATACAAATTCTGTACATAGAAGGGTCAAAATCGCAGACCAAAAGTTTTTTGTCGAAAATATTATTCAAATATTTGAATTATTTTCTCGCGCATGCGCATATGACGCGCGCGCCGGCGCGTCTCCGGCCTGTCACCGGTTAAGTGATGATCTGACCCTCGTCTCGTCTCTTTCAGATTCCCAGTCTCTAAACGGCGACGATTGGCGCTCCAGAGAGGGCAGCACCCGCGGCAGCAGATTCCCCCGACAAGGTGAGTCTTTTTACAATACACCGTGACTTCCATCATGAGCTTTTGAATATTCATTTCTGTTGATGCAACATTGTGGTTGAAATCAAATGCCGTATTGAGCAAGCTCGTGCAACCTTTACCCGCATGAAAAAGATATTCTGCAGTCATGATCTCAACCTTGAATTATGAATGCGAATGGTCAGATGCTACGTGTTTTCCGTATTATTTTATGAAATGGAAGCATGGACGCTTATGAAGAACTAATAAGGCGACTTGAGGCATTCGAGATGTGGATCTACAGAAGAATACTCAAAATAAGCTGGATGGGCAGAGTTACAAATGAAGATGTTATGATTCGGATGAATAAACTTCAACATCTTGGACATGTGATGAGACATCCAGAGAAGTAGGAGATCTTGCATCTCATAATGCAGGGAAAGATTGCCGGAAGACTGAGCCCTGGAAGAAGGAGAACCTCATGGCTGAAAAAGCTGAGACAGTGGTTTGGCCAGTCTATTGTAGAACTGTTCCGGGCCACAGTTAACAAAGTCCGCATAGCCAACATGACAGCCAACGTCCGTTGAACAGGCAGGGCACGAGAAGAAGAAGTGTTCATTTTGAAATACTATAATTTTTATGATACAGTCAATTGATTTTCAGTCTTCTTACTGTCGAACTGTAAAATTAGACTGCGTAAAATTATTGCCGTTTCCTATATTAATCTGTTTTTTATGGGTTTGTCTGCAGGTCGAGGCGGACGTTTCTCGTTCCGCGGAGGTCGCGGTGGCGGTCACCACCACGCGCCGCGTCCCACCTCTTCGCTGGCCGGTGCGCCGCAACTACATCGCCACGATTTCGCCAATCAGGTAAACAAACGCTCAACCCAAATCGCCGGTCTTGCAAAACAAAATGTTTTGACTCCAGATATCTGATAGTGCAACTAAATGAAGCTGTGGAATAATAATAAAAAAAAATGTAGACTTTTGTTATCTATTTTTGGGGTGTTATGCCGTGTTGCGCTACCTCCTTCTTTAGCCGACGTTTTGGACAGTGTCACATTGTCCATCATCAGACATCTGCCCTGATGATAGAAACTGTAACACTGTCCGAAACGTTGACTAAAGATGGAGGTAGCGCAATACGGCATAACGCCCCAAAAATAAATAACAAAAATACTTTTGACCGTCAAAATTTATTGAGTACTGGGGGCTCTGAGAAAAATATTCCTCTCAGTTCCTGTTTCATCTTTGTGGATGCTGTGTGGAGAATCTTTTTAGAAAACGAAGTAGATTAATAGGTAGAATATAAATTAGATCAATTTGATTGGATAACCAAAACTGTATATAGGTCACCCCAAGTGGTTTTTTACATTTGCTGATTTAAAAGGGGTGCCCTGGTTCATGGGTGAGGTTTGTCTAGGTCTTGGCTGCGGATGCGGCTGCCCACGTGCTGCGTGGCGAGCCGGATCGAGAGAGACTGATTGAGGTAAACCTTTTGACCTCTCCAGTTGGACTCTTTCGACCCATCGCCTTGCATTGCAGTGGGAGAGATGTAAAAAGACCCTCCACACAGCGTCCCCAAAGATGAAATAGGTCCTGACGGATTTTTCATCAGGGTTCTCCTGTGTGGAGCTAATCTAAAAAAAAGGATAGGAAATTCTAAGAAGGAAAAAGGTATGAGAGGTGGATTTGAATCTGGGGTCAGTGTGTCCAAGAGTAACGGACGTGTGAATCCATCCTTCCCACTGGGATTCAAGGAGATGTTCCGAGAGAGTCCTACTGGAGAGATCAAAAGGTCTTCCCGAACCAGCTGTCTCCTACACGATCCGGCCTGCCACGCAGTAGTGGGCAGGCGCAACTGCCGCCAAGATCCGAACAAACCTCACCCCGTGAACCCGGGCACCTCTGATAAGTCACTAAACGTAGCTTTCCACGTGGGGTGATCTATGGCAGAGGTGTTAGTTACCTAATAAATGGTTCCCGAGCTAGCTCCCAAAATGGAGTTGTAAGGGATCTTCATTTATCAATGTTTTTGATTTTAAGAAAAACTTTTTTCTTTATTTAACTATGTATATGTTTTGTGTCGTACAGAGGGTTTAGCACATAAATGGCCAAGTCAGAATACCGCCAGACTTGTCTGCTATTGTTCTGAATTCTTGTTGCACATCGCAACAATGCTGGTGATAAAATTATTGAAAATCCCAAATTAAAAAGTTTCTTCCGTTCTATCCTCAAAATGTATTAATTTTATTGCTGTATAAAAATATTCATCATAAATCATGCCGCTAACATCCATTGGTGATAATTTCACCGATTCAATGCCAAAATATCATTTCGAGTATACTGCATACCCTCCACACAGCATACCCAAAGTTGACAAAATGAAATTATATTTCTGATAGTCATAGGTACTGTGTTTTTTTACATTAGCTCCACACAGGAGGCCCTGAGGAAAATAATTCGCCTCAGGGCCTATGTCATCTTTGGGGATGCTGTGTTGAGAATCTTTTTAGGAAAGGAAGGAGAGAAAGTTCTGGGAAGGAAAAGGGTATTAGGAGTGGGTAGGAATCTGGGTGTCAGTGTGTCCAGGAGTGACAGACATATGAATCCATCCCTCCCACTGCGGTGCAAGGTGATGTTCCGACGGAGTCCTGCTGGAGAGGTCAAAAGACCTTCTCAAAGTTGCAAGGTGAATGAAATTTTTACCCATCTTATGGGGTAATGTTGGCGCAAGCGATTCTGACCTTGTTCTCCATACAAATTCTGTACATAAAAGGGTCAAAATCGCAGACAAACATATTTATTTCGAAATATTTTTTTCGCGCATGCGCGCACAAGCTACGCACATGCGCGCGTGTCTGGCCGATTACAGGTTAATTTATTTTGGACGATTCTAGACCTCCAGTGTCCCTGCATACGTTGTTAGTAAGCAGTATGCAGGGACAAAAGGTCATACAAAAATGGCGTTTAATTTTAATTGGTTTAAACATTTAATCAGTTTCCATGGTTATTATAAGTTATAAACCATTGGTTCCAGCTTGACCGCCATTTTTGTGTAACCGTTTGGACAGAATGTTTTATTGGTACGCCAAGGCCTCTATTATTAGGGTATTTATTTAGTCATAAGAAATGATATAATTTTGGCATTGTTTCGGTGAATACTTGTTGCTTAATATTATTTTAATATACATATGTGGAATGGTATATTTGGTGGAGGATTTTGGTTTTCAGACTAGTCTAATGGGTATTTTACATGTTTTTTTTGGTGACCTAAACGTTGATCCCTTGACAATTGACCCCCAAATTTTTTTGAGCATTATTTACCAATTTCAAACCTAAAATCGACTTAAAAAATATCTTTAATGATAAGTTAGTATGAATATCAAATGAATTTATTTACGGCGTCGATTTTTAGTACTTATACTCTTTATTATGTACAGTATATACAGAAGAACATATAAAGCACTTGTCCGCAGCATCCTGTAATACAGCTCCATTATTTGGGCACCCTCTGAACAAAACCATTTCCTAGAAATAGAAAAAGTACAAAAAAGGTTTATGCGTTACCTGTATATAAGGGAATATACATACTACCCATTCTTGTATCCATCGTTGTTCTTAACAGGAATGCACAATCTTAATACCTTAGAAGCCCGCCGAAAAATATTTTTGGGAGACATTTTTTTAAGCTGATCTCCGGTACTGTACTGAATCCACCTATGTTGAAGGAGATTAACCTATACGTCCCTAACGCGTATACTCGTGGGAGATCACACACACTTTTTTATGCTCCAAAAGCGAGAACTTCTTCCTTTCAGAATGCCCCATTAAACAGAGCAATTCAACTACTAAACGATTCTGCATTGAGCATTGACATCTTCAATGTTACCTATAGAGAGTTCAGTAACTATCTTTTGACATACGTCTCAACATAGTGAAACTGCCCGCTTGGACTTTTTTTTCTCTTATATTTTGTAATCTTCTCCGTAATAATTTGGTGTATAACTGTTTTATGGAGAACCTGAAAAAATAAATAAATCAATAAATAAATATAGACAAGTTTGATGTATTCGAATGAAAATATGTTTTATACTTTTGTTATTCGGCGTTATATCCTCTCTGCACACCTCTTCAGGGACACTTAGTTATATTTTGTGTAATTAGGTATACCGTATTTTCACTAAACGGATTGCATATTGTATATAAGTATGCCGGGGGACCAACTGTCGGGTATCAATTGTTATGGAATTGATTTTTTTTCTTACCGATCCCCCTATGAAAAACCTTTGCTTTTATATAATCATTATTTTCGTACATTCCGATAGTTGCAATTGTCAAAAAATGGCAACACCTTGAACATAACTGTAGATCGCGTGTAAGCATCTATCTGTAATTTGTCTTTACGGTGCTGTCAAGAAATCATAAAAATCATGCGATTTTTAAATTTCAGGTTCGATTCCCGTCACAGAACAAAACTCATTAGATTATCGGCCCGTGTCAGCGTTTGGTCAAATCTTGAACAGTTTTCAAGCGTGTTGATTAGAGATGAAACGGATAGTTGTTTGGCCGGATACCGGATATCCGGCGAGCTGTGAGGCCGGATGGCCGGATAACCGGCGGCCGGATATTCGGCCCATTGTCTCGTTGCTTTTCGTGACGAGTTTAGCGCAGCAAAGGAGCTTTTTACGATTTTTAGTTCACTATAATGGTGATTGTGATTAGTTAATCATGTTAATTAACCTGTCAAAGGCCCGCAAATTCCAGGAAAAATACCGATATTTCGTAACAAAACACGATTTTGAATTGAATGTTTTGTTGATTAATTTTGAGCTATCGTATATTTCATTGACTGAAACATATTTCTAGAATAATAAACTATGTACCAAAACAACATTACTTGCGTTAATTACGTAAATTAATAGGTTTTACGATGTTTTAATCGAGGAACACGCGTCAATATTGACAGCTTCAATTTGCGCCAAAAATGACATTTCGATTCCACAGATAAAAATCATTTAAAAATAATCTGGTGTTGCCAGGTGAATGAAAATAGTGGCTATATCATCAATGATGTTGGCGCAAGCGATTCTGACCTTGTTTTCATACAAATTCTGTACATAGAAGGGTCAAAATCGCAGACAAACATTTTTATTTCGAAATATTTTTTTCACGCATGCGCAAATGAGCGTTTCCGGCCGTTTACAGGTTAAAGTTTTCGCTACTCTGTGAGGTTTTTAGTTTAGATATTTACTGTTTATGTACTTATCATTAGAGTGAATATCTCAGAAGAAAATTTTAGTTTTTTGGAAGGCCTTATGGCTTTTTTGAATCTTTTTCAACTTATAATATTTACCTCACAAAGATTACTGTATTGCATTTTATTATAGGAAATTGTCGTAGTTTTTGAATATCCGGTATCCGGCCGGATAGTAAATTTAGGCCGGATATCGGATAGTTACTGGATATCCGTTTCATCTCTAGTATTGATCATATTGTTACGTTTGCTGGCTATTGCATTTTGATCAAAAGCCGAAATGGGACGAGAATTGGCATTTATCCTCACAATTAAATTGTCAATCAACAATATTTTTAATTTTTCTTACATTTGAACAGCTCCTGTTAAGTAGATACTGATTATCAGCCTTGCTGAAGGCGCCGATAATTGACTCAAATTTTTACTGAACATTCATCTCTTTTATGCCTTTACTATTCTAGTCACACGTTTCAGCAATAGAGAACTCCAGTCCAATTTTTTTAAATATTTTTTTCAATGAATAATGACCTTCTAACTTAAATAACTCCATTTTTATTTTTAGAGTTAGTTTTAATAGTTAAAATAATTGTCAAAGTTTTAATTTTTCAAGACCCCCCCAAAACCACCGAATGAATGGTATGGTGAATCGTGTGACGTCATCACTGCTGAAAAATTACTATAGGATTGGGAAATCAGCTGATCAACTGTCACCATTTTGAATTCCATTGTTTGAAGTATTCTCTCTAGAAGTAGCATTACTATTTTTTTTGTGCAGTAGTTTTTGAGTATTTTCAATAATAGAGATAAACTAATAAGAGATACCTTTATTTTTTAAACATTATTTAGGTCTAAACAACTAAATCTCTACAAACAGTATGTAAATAAACAATAAATTAATTCAATGGCCTGTGTCATACCTACATTCCCATACAATGACTTTACGGTGACGTTACCACTAAAATTTCAATAATGCCAACTTGACGGCGTGTTTTTACGACCCGATTAAAAATGGCCTTTTTAATAATTTTTTTAAAAACTGTGTGTTTAATATTATTAATTAAAACTTATATATTCAAAATCGGCGTTTATTGGTCTATATGAACATATTTTTTTAAAGCCATAATATTTTTCACTGGAGTTCCTTATTGCGATCAGCCAAAAACCACACCAGTATGACCGTTACGCTTGAAAACTGATTGAGATTCGACCAAACGCTGAAAAGGATTGAGAATCTGATGAATTTTGTTCAGTGACAGGAATCAAATCTGAAATTTAAAAATCGCAAAACAAGATGCTCGGCCAGTATCGGTTTTTGATCAAATTGTTACCAGTTGTCAAGCATAACAGTCATATAGATAGCATTTTGATCAAAAGCCGAAACGGGGCGAGAATTGTCATCAAAGGTGAATGGACTTAAAAATTTCATTGCTTTTATGGCTTTATGAATAAAGACAAATTTTCAACAAAAAAATCGTTATTATCTCTACATTAATTAGCACTAAGAATTTAACTAATGGATTCAATTCTTTTTTCTCTTTCCCATTACCTTTCCTAAAATAAAATCAAAAATTCCTTACTGAAATATTAAACATAATAATTTTTATTTATGTGATGTAATGTTTATATGATTTTTTTAACTCATTTTAATTTGTTGTTTTTAAATTTGTTTTTATTCCGTATTTTTATTTTGTACATAATATTATTTTATTTATAATTACTGCAATTTTATTAATCAATCATAAAATTTGGCACCCCAAACATTTAATTAATTTTCTCAAATGTTTTCCATTGAATTATGTAATTCATTTCTCAAATTTCTCGCACAAATTAATTTATTTCTTAATATTCTCTTTTTGAATTAATTTATTCCTCAAATTTCTCTATGCAAATCAATTTACTTCTCAATGTTCTCTTTTTGAATTAATTTATTCCTCAAATTTCTCTGTGCAAATCAATTTATTTCTTAATATTCTCTTTTCGAATTAATTTATTCCTCTATTTTCTCCATGCAAATCAATTTATTTCTTAATATTCTCTTTTTGAATCAATTTATTTCATTTTCTCACAATGAATCAAAATTATTTGTCCTCTTCCTACAAATCAATTTCTTTCCTTATGTGGTTACAAAACCACTTCTAAACACGGCCATGAAAATCTTATACATTTTCTTATCTCGATAAATAAAAATGTCGTTATTTCCGCATTAAATTGTGTGAATTCATTTTAATTTTATGGCTGTTCAACTAATTTTACAACTTCATTACCGATATGCATTATATCGTTGGTTTTATCACACTATTGAAATAACTATTCAATTTTATTTTTGGCTCCACATCAATCCTAACCTAACATATTTCATTTGATGGCTTGTGTGTTGTCACTGCTTTGTCTAACTCGTCATTCCTAACCTTCATTTACATTTTGAATGTGCACACCGTAACCTAACCTAATTTATGTTTATTTTATTATTGCTATTTATTATAAATGTTCATTTAAAACACATTACTCAATATCATATACACTCAAACCGTCACAATTCTAAACCAATCTAATCTGACATTTATACTCGATACAAACAAATTGCTCAAAAACCACATCATCTCATTCTGACACACACTAAAACTGTCACTTCACCATCAATTCTGACATTTATACTCAAAATAACACATTGCTCAAACTGAAATCATCTCATTCTGACACAATAAAACTTTTATAAATCAACTCAATATGACATTCTCTCATTCTAACACATTGCTCAAACTGACATTATTTCACTAAACACTAAAACCGTCACTTTTCTAAATCAACATAATCTGACATTCCCTCGTTCTAACACATTGTTCAAACTGACATTATTTCACTAAACACTAAAACTGTCACTTTTCTAAATAAATCTAATTTGACACACTAAAACCATCACACTTTTCTGACATTCCCTCATTATAACACACATTGCTCAAACTGACATTATTTCATTAAACATTAAAACTGTCACTTTTCTAAATCAATCTAATCTGATATTCATACTCAATATAACACATTGCTCAAACTAACACGTCTTATTCTGACAAACACTAAAACCGTCACTTATCTAAATCAACCCATTCTGACATTCCCCCATTCTACCACATTGCTCAAACTGTCGCAATCCAAACCGTCCCCCGTGCTCCTTCCCTTATCCCCGTCAGCCCCCCGCTCGCTGGGACGGGTCCGGTCACCACCCGCACCCGCACCAGCGTCTAAACGCCCCCGCCCCGCCCCCTCAGGCACGCTACGCAGGTGCAGCTGTACCGCCGTCCGCTCTGGCAGCCGCCATGACGGCCGCCGGCCCGCCCTTCATGGGCGCTTTCTACTATGGAGCAGCCGCTGCTCCCTACCTCAACCTGGATGCGCACACGCTGAGGGATTACATCAAGAAGCAGATGTGAGTACAACCTGACAATACTCGACAGAATGTGATGCAACTTAACCTAACTCGAAGCAGTATAACAGAATGGTGCGTAATCAAAAGATCACTCTAAATTTCGTATTATTATTTATGAAACTATTAGTGCTAAAAACATTAGGTAATTGGGACATATTGGGACCCATAGGCGGCTCAATAATAAAAGGTCATTTAAAAAATATATATTATGATACAATATCAAATTGAATACAATAATATTCATTTGTGGTGGTACCTCACGAGTTTTAGAGTTAAATTACATTTAATATAGTAAATTATTAATTGTGTAGCTACCTATTGGGGTAGGTACTGCGCCTTTCCTTAAAAAAATTCTGGCAATCTTTTTTGCTTTTTTCATCATATTTGCAATACTACCGAAATAAGTAGGTACCTACCCGTAATGAATAAAATTTAAATTTACCTAGCCAGTAAAAATCTACACTTCCGATGGAGTCGCTAAGCACATTTTTGTGGTGATTTGTTTTTTTTGGAAATGTGTGAGTTTTGGTAGCTTCTCCTGAAGTTTTTTTCATGGGGTGGGCATGTATGTAATATTGGTGTTAAAAGTTGCGGAATCCTTTTTTGACTTAAATATTTTTTAAAAACATCTCAACATGACTCGATTTTTCAGCAGAAAATCTATATACCGTAAAAGACAACGGAAAACTCTGAAATATCTGTTTTATTTAGGCTAAAAATTTGACATCTAAGATCCTGACCTATGTCAACAGTCCTAGCATTTTCCTCTGAATTGAAACAAACGCCTTTTTTGTAACGCGAACCTGTCGGCGGGAAATATAACCGAGCCGAATTGAGTGATTTAATAAGAGTTTCTAGTTTTCGCCGCTACGAATCAGCGTTATCTGCATTATTATTACTAATGGTTCTGTTTTGTGTCTTGCAGCGAGTACTACTTCTCCGTAGAGAACCTGATGCGCGACTTCTTCTTGCGCCGCAAGATGGACGCAGACGGCACCATACCGGTGACGCTGATCGCCTCGTTCCACCGCGTGCGCGCACTCACAGCAGACTTGCCGCTTGTGCTGGAGGCTATTCGCGCTTCCGACAAGATAGAACTTATCGCTGGATTCAAGGTAAGCAAGATATTAGTATTTTTTTTTATATACTTTCTCTCTGAAACTAGCGGAACTATGCTATTACGAGACCTATTACATGACAAAAATGGCATTCTGAGGTTTTTTTTTTTTACATTAGCTTCATACACGAAACCCTGAGGTAAATAATTTCCCTTAGGGCCTACGTCATCTTTGGGGATGCTGTATGGATAATTTTTTTTAGGAAAGGAAGGAGAGGAAGTTCTGGGAAGGAAAAGGGTATGATGGGTGGGTAGGAATCTGGGGGTCAGTGTATTCAGGAGTGACAGACTTGTGAATCTATCTATCCCACAGCGTTGCAAGGCAACGTTCTGAGAGAGCACGGCTGGAGAAGTCAAAGGGACTCCCTCGACTATTCTCCCGATCCGGCCTACCATGTAGCTGGTGGGCAGACTCACCCGCCGCCAAGACCCGGACAAACCTCACCCCGTGAACTGTGGCACCCCTGCTAAGTCACCAAATGTAGGAAACAACCTATGGTAGAGGCGTTGGTCATCCAATAAATGGTTCCCGGGGCAAATTGAATATGGATTGGTCCCAGAGCTGTTTCAATACTAAACAATGTATGTAATATTGTCCAGGTGCGCACCCTTTTCGAGCCCACAAAATGGCCGATCGTTGACACTGGAGACATGCCCCCTTCCGGCGAGGGTCAGCACTCAGGAGAAGAAGGCCCCGCTGTCCCCGCCGCTTCTCAGCCCGCCACCCCTGCCTCTCCGCCGCAGGAGTCCCAGCCAGCCCGGACTGAGGACAGCGTGGCTCCGGTTGCCGCTGTGGCTACCGTCGAGGAAGAGAAACCCGTTACGGCTGCCGTGGCTACTCCTGTAGAGGCGGCCTTGCCGGAAGCTCCTCGTATGATGATGCCTATGCAGCCAGTTCAAAGGTGCGTATTCTTGTTAATCTAAGTATTTCCCTAGTCAAATAATTTATATCTAATATATAAAATTCTCGTGTCACGGTGTTTGTTACCATACTCCTCCGAAACGGCTGGACCAATTTTGATCAAATTTTGTGTGCTTATCTGGTAGGTCTGAGAATCGACCAACATCCATTTTTCATACCCCTAAAAGTAAAGGGTGTTCCACTCCGAAGAAAATTATTTTCCCCCATACATTTTGTATGGAACGAATTCTCCTATTTTGAAAGAACTGCAGCAATATTGTAAAGGGTATAATATTGAACTGTGAACCGGGGGAGGGGGGAGGGGGGAGGGGGGAAAGAAACTCAGGAAGGGGGGTTAGCGGGACGGGGGAAGGGGAGAAGTGGAGTGGGGAGAGGGAGAGGGAACGCGAGAGGGGAAAGGATACGCAGGGAGAAACAATTTAGATCAAGGTATGGTATACGCAGGGAGAAACAATTTAGATCAATTCAGCTAATAAGTTGACAACAGTTTTTGATTCTAAGGCGGTACGAAGTTCGCCAGATCAGCTAGTATTATATATATATTTTTTACATTAGTTCCACACAGGAGGCCCCGAGGAAAATAATTCCCCTTAGGGCCTATGTCATCTTTTGAGATGCTGTATGGTGAGCCTTTTTTAGGGAGAGTAAGTTCTGGGAAAGTAAAAATGATGAGGGGTAGGTAGGAATCTGGGGGTCAATGTGTCTAGGAGTGACGGATGTATGATGATATCCCTCCCACTGAGGTGCGAGGCAATAAGTCTAGAGCCGTGGTTGTCAAACTGCGGCCTGCACAAATATCTGCCGCTTTCTTTTTAAATATATGTTTTTTCGTGTACAATTATATTATCCAGCTTTTTTTTTTCAAATATTTTGTGTACCTATGATTTTAAAACGTTAATTTTAACGGATTGATATTTGATTTTAAAATGCTCAGCTGGTTTTTGACCACGTGGATTATAAACGCGTAATGTGTAAGGTTCTCAACGTGGGCTCTTATGGGCGTTTGAGACTTTCAGGGGGACAGTAGAAGACCCAGAGAAAATTAGGTAGCGTTGAGATGGCACAATAAAGGCGTGGGCAGGTAAAAAAATATGGTCTAAAAAAGACAAAAAAACATGCTAATCACGTACTAATACAGAAATCAGGGTGGCCACAGGACCTGGAAAACCTGGAATTATCAGGGAATTTTACCGAACCTGGAATTATCAGGGAAATGTCAGGGAATTCCAATATTTTTTTAGAATATCAGGGAATTCCAAAAATAAAACTAAATTAGTTATTTTGCGATTTGTGAAATCCAAAAGTTGTTTTATTATTGTTTTATTGCGGTATTTTAAATAGGTACATAGTTATCTATGTCCTGATACAATCCTTATACATACATACACTTCTATACCAAATCAATCACATATCTTCGCAATTTAATTTAAAATGCCTTAACCTGGCCTGTGCCGCTTGTGCGCCGGCGCACAAAAATGAAAAATCAAAATTTTTACGCAATTTTGACCCTTATGTATAAAGAAAGTGTATGAAAAACACGGTCAGAATCGCTAGCTCTATTATCGCCCTTTACCATAGAAAAAGCCGCAATGCAGCCGGTCACTCCGAATAATTTATATGAAATTTTTCGTCGGGCGGGATGTGCGCAGGTCTTGCGCATGCGCGAAAAAAAAATATTTTCAACTACGATTTTTACCCTTCTATGTACAAAATTTGTATAAGAACACGGTCAGAAATGCTAGCGCCAACATTCTCTATGAGATGGGTAAAAGTTTCATTCACCTTGCAACATTAGTAAATTTTAAAATAATTTTTAGCTATGACCTCCATCTGTCAAATTTTGCCACGATTATTTTGGTCAAGTCGATGCATGTTATGTGACGAAAACATCGTAAAAACCTATTAATTTACGTAATTAACGCAAGTAATGTTATTTTGGTACATAGTTTAATGTTCTAGGAACGTGATTCAGTCAATAAAATATACAATAGCTCAAAATTAATCCACAAAACTTTCAATTCAAAATTCAAGGTCGGGATTTTTTCCCTTTGTTCCCTGGCCCTTGGGGGGTTAATGCTCTCTTCCAATTTTATTTCTTCTGGTAATTTTCCAAATATCTTCAATGCTCCGCACATCAATGACTTTTGACTCTGTGTTTTTTTCCTGAAGGGGAATCTTAGTTCATTTCTTTTTCTCATCTCATGTTGTTGCTTTGTAGTTTATCATGTTTTCTTAGGAATTCAATAGACGTATGGCCATTGATTATTTTGTAGATTAACAATATAGCATTGAAGTAAATAATTTGTTCAAATGACAAGATATTTAACTCCTTCAACATTTTCTTGACCAAAGTGTACATATTTTTCTTCAATATAGTTCTCATAGCTCTGTTTTGTAGAATTGTCGTTGGCTAAGAATAGAATGCTGCTGCAGTAGTTTATGTATGTGTGGTACAATGATTGCGTTGTACACATTTTTACTGGAGACTATGTCAAGGAATCTTCTTATTCTTCCCAACAGCGAAATTTTTTTGGCAATCTTTTTAATAATTGGTATTGTATTTTGAGCGAAAGTCAATTTGGAATCAATTATTACTCCCAAATATTTAATTTCAAATAATTCTTTCAAAACTTCACCGTCTATCAATATGTCTTTTTTGTTTGCGTTACTCGTTTTCCAATGTTCATAGATTTAGTTTGGTTTACATTCAATTTTAGTTTATTTTTCTTCAGCCATATTGATATATAATGTAGGTCTACATTTAAATGATTCATTATGAGTTCATAATATTCTCCTGCTACATATATCAATGCGTCGTGTGCCATACTTTTACCATATCATTAATGTACATTATAAAAAGAATAGGTCCGAGAACAGACTCTTGTGGTACTCCCAATGTAATCTTCATTGGTTCGGAGATTTTCTGACCCACTTTTGTGGTTTGACATCTATTAGTTAAATAATCCTTGAACCGTTTCAATGCCTTTCCTTTTATTCCATTTTTAGATAGTTTTTTAATGATTATATCCTATCTATCGTTTCAAAAGCTTGAAAAAAGTATTCAGGTGAAATATCATAAATTTGTAACAAGTGTATTTTGGTTTTAATAGATTATTGTGATGCAAAGAAATAATAAATGCTGTAGATGACGGAATTCCCTTTATTATTTATCTAACTATCAAATTAAACATATCAGGGAAAAATGTAGAAATTGCCCTGGAAAACCTGGAATTATCAGGGAATTTTGAAAACCGTTTTTTGTGGCCACCCTGAGAAATGTATATTTTAATATTGGTTAATTTTTGTCATTGTATGTATTGTAATCCGCCTGTCTCGACACAGGTATATCCTAGTGAAACAGGCATCGAAAAACCTAATATAAACATACTTTTTATTTAGATAAATAAATAAAAAGTCATTTTTTATCACGCGTGTGAAAATTCACATAGTTCGGGAAGTGGATGAAAATTGAACTGAAAGTGCTTTTTTAGCTTGCTAAATAAAAAGGTACAACTTCAACCCCCCTCCCCCCCCCCGCTGCCAATTCATAATTGTGCGGCCCGCGGTGATACCTCACATTGTCCTTTGTGGCCCTTGACCAGAAAAGTGTGACGACCGACCGCTGGTCTAGAGAATCTGTCTGGAGAGATCTAGGTTAGGTCTCCCTCAACCTGTCTCATAGATCCGGTCCGCCACGCAGTAGGTGGGCAAACCCATTTGCCTACCTAGACAAACTTCACCCCATAAAACCGGGCACCTCTTCTAAATCACCAAATGTAGCCAGCCACATGTATGTATATATATTTATTAATTATATTAATTTTGATTAAAATTAATTTTGTAAAATTAATTTTGTATTTTGTCTCTTATATTAATTTTGATTTTAAAGGTTTTAAAAAAAGAACTCTAAAGTTACTGTACGAACTACATTAGAATCCCTTTTGAAATCCACAGACCTCAAAAATTTAAAATTCAAATTAACAATTTCCTGCGTAATTTGAACAATAGTATTGATAATTGCATCAACAATAGGGACTGCGTCATTTATATACATGCTTGTTCCTAGATTGCACGCAGTTGGCAATACTTTCTCGGAAATAGTAGACTTGTTCAACTGAACTGAATATAGTTACAAACAGGCTATAATAACATACCTCAATAAATCAATGTTAGCATAATACCTACTATTCTTCTGCTTAGGTTCTATGTAATTTAATTACACACAATTATTATTACTGTTACACACAATTATTATAAATAAATTTAATTTAAATTACTTTGATTAAATTGAATTGTAAGTTATCTATTTGTTTTTGTTGCAGAGTGATATTGGAAGGAGGTGCCGCGCCCCCGGGTGGCCGCGGAGCCCTGCTGGGACTGTTCCCCGCGGCCGTGCGCGCACTCGGAGGAGCCCCACCACCGCTGGCCCCATTATCGGGGCCCATGGTGGCCATTCCACCACCCCCGCTACCCAGGTAAGAAAGAAATCCATGTTATTGCAGGGAGGAAACACAGGGGCCGGCCACCCTTTCTCAAATGTCAACTGTGGGGCTTGTATTTGGCATTTCTCGACTGTGTACCATGCACCACCGGTGCCAAAGGAATCAATGATGCTAGCTCCTCGGGGAATTTTGTATTGAAATACCGATAGAACTAGGACAGAATTCCCTCCCAACGCCTGTACACTAAAGATTGCAATTCGTTCGTTAACCTCTTAAAGGCCAGGAAATTTCCGAAAATTCACGAAAATTTCCTAACAAAGCACCACTCTGAATTTTGAATTGAATGTTTTGTGGATTAATTTTGAGCTATCGTATATTTTATTGACCGAAACACATTCCTAGAACAATAAACTATGTACTAAAACAACATTACTTGCGTTAATTACTTAAATTGATAGGTTTTACAATGTTTTCATCAAGTAACACGTATCGGACCTTGACAGAAAGAATCGCGACAAATTTAACATTTTGATGCCACAGACAAAATCATTTGGTGAATGAAATTTTTGCCTAGCTGGGTAAATGTTGGCGCAAGCGATTCTGACCTTGTCCTTCATACAAATTTTGTACATAGAAGGGTCAAAATCGCAGACAAACATATTTTTTTCGACATTTCTTCCGCGCGTATATGCGCACAAACCGCGCGCATCCGCGCATCACCGGCCAATAAGAGGTTAATGGATGATTCGTTTGGGAGTATAGTTACTACCCGTGGCTCTACCCTACCGACTTTCTTTTGGGCATGCTCGGTATGAACCATCTACGGGTCAGAAGGGATGTACACATAGTAACACAGACTGATTTGTGGATGGTTTGAAAACTCCACTATCATAGAGAGCACTAGTTTCTATGTTCCCGATGGATATCTCCGTCACCGACAGCACAGACTGTTTTATCTCCCGGCTTGCAGAACTAACTAATTGCCAGTGGGGAGAGCTGTCTTGTTGTTAAATAGAATAACTTTAAATATCGATACGTTATGATACGTAACATCAATGAAGGTGATGCAAGGCAAGCTTTGTTGCTGTTAGTTTAAATCTGCTTATCTAATCTTAAATATTTTCTCTATTTTGAAATGTTAATCTGGAGAATAGGAGTAGGAGAATCTATCAAATTACATGCAGAGAATCTATCCCTCCAAATAGCATCTCAGATGACATAGGCCCTGAGGGAAATTAATAATAATAATAATAATATTTATTTCTCATAAAATTATACAATGAAACATATGTGGAAACTTTGACTAGCCAACTAGGAGTGGATCCTGTTTTAGGCCAGCCAAATTGACAAATTTAGTTCATATCATAATTTCATATTACATTGATTAGTTATATAAACATATTATTTATTGAATGAAACAAGTGTTACGATTGAATTCCTCGTAGAAGCTTTAGTTAATAACTACAATTTTGAACTCATAAAAAAAAGAATAAGCGAAGAGAAAAAAAACAATGTCTTAAAGTACAGATTTAGTATCGAATGCTTGTTTAACAATAGATAAATGTTTGGACATGTGAATCGCTTGCAAAAATTGAGAATCGAGACAATCTTCAAGCGTGATGACAAAATCCATATTATAATTAACGTGGATGTTTAAACATGATTACAATAAATAATTATAATTTACGTGAGTGACGTATCCCTCAACTTTACGAGCAGGTAAAGAAACTCAAAAAGAATGTGACTCGAAAAGGATGCAGCAAATGATTAAAAACAATTTGTATATAAATATGTCTTAAGTTAGTGTATAAATAGTGACATGAGAAAGTGGTTGATAACCAATTGTATTTATTTCCCTTTCCTTGCTTAATTTTTTCATCCTACTAAGATATTTTCCCTTAGAGCACTTAATATAAAATAAAACCGGTAAAGTAAATAAAATCCAGATGGTAATAATAAAAAGAAAGATAACCGCAGGAGTTGAATGTAGAACAATGGGAAGGGTATTAATAAAATAGTAGACAATTATGTTCTGAAGTGGTAATTATTCTGTCTGTTTTCTAATGTACAAGTTATGTATTTCAGGAGGTTCCGCACAGTGGTAAAAACCCCAGTGGACGATCACCTCAATCCCGACGTCCCAGAGTTCGTTCCTACAATTACCGCCGCCACTCCTGACAGCCATTCCGGTAAGTACATCACAATGCCCCTAATTAACCTATTGACTTGGTGACTTAACAGGGGTGACTTAGTTCATGGTAATTGCTCAGATCTTGGTGGCAATTTCCTACTAAGTTGAATATTAACCCATTGGCCACAAACCCCGGCAGCCTGCCGGGTGTGCAACTCAGGTACTAAACCACAAACCCCGGCGCGCTGACGGGCTAGAGTAAGTCTGCCAAAAAACAGAAAACGAGCACGACAGTGACATTTTTTAATAAAATTTTGAATGCCGACAGCTCTGTAGGTAATATTAATCATTCATTTCGTGGAATTGGAAATAATACGTTTCTTATGTTTTTTCCCTGATATTTGTGTTTTAAGTTTTGTATGCAGCCAGCCGCCATTTTATTTCTTTAAAATTGCGAGTGGTTCTAGGCTTTTGGTAGTGACCCTGAACGACCCTGATTGCTTTGAGGGCTATCATATCAAATTATTTTATTAGTTATCAGTATTTAAAATATAAAAATTATTATTGTTCGATTTATGTATTTAAGGAACATACCCATACTACGTGACACGTTTAGGGGGGGGGGGGGGGTCTTCAAAATGTCACGCTTGGTACAAATGAGCGGCGGCGGGCTTAGGTTTTTGGTCACCGGGGGAGGGAGGGGGGGGGGGTTAAAAATTGCAAAAAGTTGGTCACGTAGTATGGGTACGTTCCCTAATGTTTTTTTGTAACTTTTTGAATAAAACATGTGAAAAACCCTACGAAAAAAGAGAAGGTTATATTTGAATCCCTATGTACACTTTTAATATTTAAAAAAAAATTATTTTTATGTTTTTCTTTACCTTAATTCAATATGTAAACAAATTTTTAAAAATTAATTCATTTGAATATATGGTTCAAAAGTTACAATAGATTTAGTACACCAATGCAGGTTTTCAATTTTTGGTACAAAATTAATTCTGTGGTGAAGGCCAATTTTTTAGCTCATTTATTCTGTGGCCGATGGGTTAAGAGGAGTAAATGGGTACGGCCGCCTCGAGAACCATTTATTGGATAACCAACACCTCTTCCGCAGGTCACCCACCACAAGTGGCGAGCTAAGGCCAGTGATTAAATAGATGTGAGCGGGTTCACGGGGTGAAGTCTTGGCGGCAATTGCGCCTGCCGATCTACTGCATGGCAGACCATGATTGGGAGAGACTGTTGAGGAAGATTTTGACCACTCCAGCAGGTCTCTGCACCGTATTGGGATTGATGGATTTATTCATTTGTTATTCCTGCACACACTGACCCCTAGATTCCTACCCACCTGTCATACCTTTTTCCTTCCCAGAACTTCTTCTCCTACCTTTCCTAAGAAGACTTTCCACTTAGCATCTCCAAAGATGATAAAGGCCCTGGGGGAAATTATTTTCCTCAGGGTTTCCTGTGTGGAGCTATTGTAAAAAAAAGCCGTGTTTGGTGACCAGATCTGAATAGAGATTTATTTTCCTCAGGGCTTCCTGTATAGAGATAATGTAAAAAAAAAACATTTTTCTGTCATCACGAACTTGTGCCGAGGATCCTTTGTAGCATATTAGTGATAATGAATTATTTTCAGATCACAACGGTCCTGTACCGGAGAGTGCCGGGGTGACGCGAATGGAAGTGGACGGAGAGAACAAGGAACAACAGCAGCTCACGGACATCTGGACCAAGGTATGTAGTCTGCTTACATGACCAAACTAGACGGGCGTGAATTTCATGTTGCAAGAATTACACTCAAACGAAATTACACCTACTGTTGTTAACCTCTGGGAGGCCAGGCTATTTCACAAAAATTCACTAAAAAAGCACCACTTTGAATTTTGAATTGAATGTTTTGTGGATTAATTTTGAGCTATCGTATATTTTATTGACTAAAACACGTTAGGGAACAATAAACTATGTACCAAAACAACATTACTTGCGTTAATTACGTAAATTAATAGGTTTTGCGATGTTTTAGTCGAGGAACACGCATCAACTTTGACAGCTAAAATTTGCCACAGATAAAATCGTTTAAAAATATTCTGGGGTTGCAATGTGAATGAAATTTTTACCCATCTTATGGGGTAATGTTGGCGCAAGCGATTCTGACCCTGTTCTTCATACAAATTCTGTACATAGAAGGGTCAAAATCGCAGACAAACTTTTTTATTTCGAAATATTTTTTTCGCGAATGCGCACAAGCTGCGCGCATATGAGCATGTCCGGCCGATTACAGGTTAAAGTGACATCTGTCAAATTTGTTGTCAATTGTTTGGTAGTGTATGGCAAATCATCATCTAAGGTTATTGTGTTGAGTGCAAATCAATAAAATTGAAATTTGATCAAAAAAGACACGATTATCTCGCACGGCGACGACGTGAACTGGCCACCGAGGACGTACGATTTAACTTCTTTCGACTTCTTCCTTCGGGGCTATCTTAAATTGCAGGTTTATGTGCATAAACCACAAACAATTGACGTCCTCAAGTCAAGATCACAAAGGCCATCCAGCAAATTCAGCCAGATTTATACGTCAAAGTCATTGAAAATTGGACCTCCCGAATACGTGCCACCAAGCGAAGCCACGGCGAACATTTGAACAATGTTATAGTTCACACATTATGCCATAAAATATACTTACAATTAAAATAAAAAATCACTTAATCTCACACACAACTTGTTATGGGTATTTACATTTTTTATTTGAACGTCCTTATTGAAAGACCCTATACTTATGGCAGATTATATACTAATTTTATATGTATATAAACATCTCGTAAGACAAGTTTTACAAAAACATCTTTTTACGAAAACAAAAAACAAGTAAGTTATTATGAAAATGAAGAATGGAATGCTGGCACACATTATTTATTTTTTGGATCTTTATGTAGTGCCAGTTTTCCACTTTTACTTCGACTTTCCGGACATCATGTACAGATAGGTACCTAAATATCAATGCATAATTTTCATTGTATATGTAGTCACTTTGATATTCTGTGCAGGTTGTTGATGCTCGGCGACCGTTGACGGACAACAGTTTATTATTTTGTATTAACATTTGATCATGTGATGTCCAGGTGACCAGACGTCCCAAGGGAGGCAGCAAGGAGCGCAGTGCGGAGCGTAGCCAGGAGCGCACGGCTCCTGCACCCCCCGGCCCCGACAGCCGCGAGGAACTGGATTTTCAGTTCGACGAGGAGTTGGAGACGGCCCTGCCACCCCCTCGACAGAATACCTTTTCGGAATGGTAACACACCACACCTTACTTTATTTATTTTAACCCTTACAGATGCAGTGGTAGGACGTATTTTGCTAAGGATATAAATCTAATAGAGAGAGAACAAAGACGATTCACAAAAATACATTACCAAGAACTTTGAAAGATTGGCAATTTTCGGAACTTCTATTCCTTCTTCTTCTTCGTGTGCCCCATCAGGTCCACCTGACGTTGGCAAGACTGTGGCTAGCTATTCTCCAAGCTTCGTCGCTCGCAATCGCCGTCGAAAGTATGTCCGTAGGTTGACTTGGTTATTCTTGAGCTTGGTCGAAGGAACATACTTAGACGCCAAACGTCATTCCACACAACAACGAGTGGGCCAAATCAATAGAAACAGAGCAGCGAGTGGTGGGTTGTTTGCGCATCTACGCAATTGGCTGTCAAAATCTAGTATTGTTTTCCCGCGCTAACTTTCGCACCCGCAAAGATATTGTATATTCTTATAAAGTCCTTTTAAAGTGCCATATTACAATGTCTGATTTACCAGCGATGTTTTGGTTGCCCAGCCATGTCGAATATTATCAACTCATAGAAGTTATGCGTGGTAAAAGTACATGTATCAACTGTTTGCCTTGGTTTGACATTTGACATCAGGAACATTGACAATATTCACAGGGCTGCCAATATAATTATCTCTTCAACCATTTGGAGTTCAAGAATACGTAAAAACGAAACATTTGACAAAGTTGGTCGCGACGACGAGTAATTTTTCGCTCGTAGATGGCGCATAACGATTGATCGTTGCTCGGGAATACCTACCCTGGTAAATGTATCTCCATTTTGCCCTGCTCGGTGTAGCTCCTCCATACTTCTAATACCGGTCCACTCTCGTACATTTCGCAAATACTCTATCTTGCCTTTTAACCTGTCATTTGTCATAAGCCCGCCCGCAGGCTCGGGATTTTTTTTTTTTGCTTTTTAAAAATTTTAAATGCGATTTTCACTCTTATGTAAAAAGAAACTGTACGAAGGACAAGGTCAAAATCATTTGCGCCAATATCATTCTTGGTGTAACTGTTAGTTTCATTAATCTAACTACTCTAGAATATTTTTAAATGAATTTTCTGTGACTTTGCCGGTCGATTTTTCAGTCGACAGATCAATGTTTTACGTTTTGAAGTGCGTATAAAGTCTTTATTTGTATTTTTTCATATTGGGTATGTTTTCAGATTTGTGTAGAAATAATGAAATCAGTTTGTATTTGTGTGATTATATTTTTTGAAAATTATTTCTAAAATGGGAGAATTTTGTAATCTTTTTTTTTTAAAGTTAAGTTATTCTGGAAAAACCTCTTACGATTTTATCATGTAATATATCATGAATAATAAGATAAATTATCTGATAAACATAAATAAAACAACAGCAAAAAAAAAACAATTCTTTGTTTTTATATGGATATTTAACAGAAATCAAAAAGGTAATTTCCCGTAATTTCAATAAATTGGAAGCATATTATGTAAATGCTCCTGTGAGTAACTTATCAAAATTTTACGTAAGCCGTAAATTTTTACTTAGGAGTGTGTAAGGCTGGTTTAGAGTTTTTTTCTGTAAATCGCTCTTGTAAGCGATCTATGGCCAAATTACCAATGTAAACAACACCAAAAGTCACTTAACGTAATTTATAGCAAGTTACAGAACCTATTCTTTCGGAAGTTTTTTGACAGGTCTAATCGCGCCCGCGCGAATTTCCAGCCTTACAGATTATAATATCAGTTTGATAAGCTAAGAGACTTCCGCAAGAAATAGTTCCGAAATGCGCCGCGCTCCGGCGCGAAATGTCAAAAATTAAAAGACAATTGTTTTCATAGGATTTTTTTCCTACAAAACTAGTATTTAATTCCACTTATTTAAGTTTTCTGTAAAAATGAGCATCCTTCTATTCAAATATCTGTTCAATTCTTTCCAATCTTAATGTTTTTGTTTTTAACATTTACGTATTTGAAATTTTGAATTCGAAGTCGGTTGCTGTCAGCAGATGTCAGGTAGCTGTCATTCAGATAAAACGAAATTAATTGCCGCCTTTGACGGCACAAAAGCGCGTGGAGAATTGTTTAATTAAAGCCAAAATCTATTTCAACACTTTATTTGGGCCTTTTCGTCTTTACTGACAAAATCACGTAAATTTGACAGTAGCAGGTCGTTGTTGACAGGAAGCCGTCTTACCGCAAATAAATTTACAGATGTAAACAGTCGCTTGAGCATTTACACAGGTCGAACTTCCGAACAACTTCCATGATCATTAATTACCACAAGTCGGATGCATATGTAAACGCTCATGTGAGTAACATTCAAAATCTTAAGGCGGGTACAGATTGCTGTAACGTAACATGCAATGTAACATGAAAGGAACATCCCATAAGTGTGGACGCAGTGTGCGCACGAACCGAACCTACTCACATCTGTTTCCGACATGCGCGCAGCGAACATAGCTCAGTCTGCCGGGAACAAGTTCTCCATTGTTCGCGCGCGTTCTGACGTACGGACACAAACAACCCGTCCACACTAACGCTCCGCGCACACTGCGCGCGCCCCTTTGTATTCTGCGAAAAACCGAAACTTTGTGGATTGCGGCGCGCACGAGTTGAAATGCTCTGTTCGCGCGCGGAGTGTGTGCGGTTCGTGCGCGCAAGGCGTCCACACTATGGGAATTCTGTTACATTGCATGATTAGTTGCGGCAATGTGGACGGCAAATTCTTTCATTGCGTGTTACGTTACAGCAATCTGTACGCGGCTTTACGTAATCTGTACATTTTAATTACGACTCTAAACCCTGTCAAAATCTTACGTAATCCGTAAATTTTAATTACGAGTTTAAATCCAGCCTTAGTCCTGAAGTTACGGTAGTATTGAAAAGTGAAACATGAAGGTTTACAGAGTTTAAAGTGTTTCAACATCTGCTTCATTCAGTCATAATTTTAATTCTTTTATGTAAATTGATATGCGTGTATGTTGTAGGTCTGACGGAGAGGAATCAGACTGCGATTTCACAGACCGCGACATCAACAAGCTGGTGATCGTGACGCAGACGGGCGCGGCGCGGGGCCCCACGGCGCCCGGCAAGCACGAAGGCCGCGACCGGCACGGCGGCATTCGCTACGAGTCGCGCGTCAAGATCGGCCGCGACCTCGAGCAGGCCATCAGCGACGGACTCTTCTTCTACGAGGAGGACCTCTGGACCCACACGGACACTGTAAGATAATTTACACTTATTATTGACTTCACCTAACCTAACCTAAAAAATAATTACCCTGAGGTTATCATTAACTTATATATATTTAACCTTTTCCCCGCGTTGAACTACTCCGTTTTTTCAATACCCATACGCCGTACATGTATATGTCATATTTCAAATCTATCCAACCAATTTTATGTCAAATTACAGCATATTATGGCATGATTTATCATACTATATAAACAGATGAGATTATTATCTACAATATGAAACCAAATCGTCGTCTGTAAACACTCCTAGATGTTTATAAAAAACAAAAGACATCAAAAACATACCCATATTATCTTAAAGACAGCGCCATTTATCCGCGTGCGTGTACTCAGGATACTGCATTGATAGACACAAGTGGTACCTCAATCACTTATTATAATTAATTAGTATAAATACGTGCGATCTTGATAATAAATGTTATCGACGCTTGTCAAATTTGGTCAGTCGGAATCGCATGGATGCACGTGCGCAAACTACTAGCGCCATCTGTGGAGTAAATTGTGAACTTTGCATTCAAAGGCACGAGGACACATTCACTTGATTATAGATGTTTTTTACGAAATACAATTTTACTTTCGAAATATGCCTGAAGATGTCAGCATCGTGATAGTTACACGAATGTCCTAGCGAGCGGGAAAAAATACTGTGACATAGTAGCGCTGTGATATCGGCAGTCGAAGTTAGCGTAACAAGGGCTGATACGGGCGCGTGTGAGGCATGGCTTTTGCCGTATCAACTGTTGTTACGATCGCGTGGAAAAAGTTAATCATAATATGTGAGCTTGGGGTGTGCAAATAATCCCAAACTCCCAGGGCATAATATCTTAAAAATTATTTGGTTAATTTATCTACAAAAAAATATCAACAGAATGGCAATCCGCACTGCTCTAAATGTACAACAAAGACACTAACCTTATAGAGCGATCGTCTGCCGCATAGGCGGCCTTTTGGTTATTTTCCACACGTTAGAAATGGTGCACAATTTGATAATATTTAATGATGGACACCGATTAACCTGTGACGGGCCTTGCCCTGAAGCAAGGAAATTATGCAAAGCATCACTTTGAATTTTGAATTGAGTGTTTTGTGGATTAATTTTGAGCTATCATATATTTTATTGACCGAAACACATTCCTAGAACAATAAACTATGTACTAAAACAACATTACTTGTGTTAATTTGCTAAATTGATAGGTTTTACAATGTTTTTTTCCAAGTAACACGCATCGGACTTCGACAGTTTGAATCGTGGCAAATTTGACATTTCGATTCCACAGATAATTCATTTTAGTGTCGCCAGGTGAATGAAACGTGTGGCTATATCATCAATGATGTTGGCGCAAGCGATTCTGACCTTGTCCTTCATACAAATTCTGTACACAGAAGGGTCAAAATCGCATTCAAAAATATTTTTTTCGATATTTGTTCCGCGCGCATGCGCTGGCCCGCGCGCATCCGCGCATCTTCGGCAAGTAAGAGGTTAAACACGAATTAAATCTGCAAGTATGCATGATTAATTTTTTTTATTTTTATTTTTTTTTTATTTATTTAATAAATTTTACAAAAATGTCATGTTTTTGTGTATAAATAAAGTTTTTTGGAAAAAAAATATACATTATTTAATACGTCTTACACCTTTTTTTTGAGCAAAGCTCGTGTTAAAAAGGCGGTGACAACGAATGTAGATATTAATTTTTATATAAGTTTAAATAATATATAATTTTTTTCTTATATACATATAGATCAATTGATGGATAATTAACAGTATACAAAGAAAAAAAAATCGTATATATCATAATATGCATCTATAGTTTTATATAATATACAGGGTGTAACAGGACGTACCCGAGGGATTTTAACCAGTGATTCCTGAGCATATTTGGAGTAAAAAATGTAAATGAAATTTTCGTCTCCGGTGAAATTTTTATTTCAAATAAAATCATTTTTTTGGTTTTTTTCCACACGCCGTCACTGATCTCATATTTCGAGTAAAGGATACGGCAACTCCGCGTTTACCCCTCCCCCATATCCGCTAGCCAACCCGAACCCCATTGTTGGCAGCGTACTCTTTCACTCTCTACTGCGCGCCTCCTCGTAATGCGAATAAACATATTGCCAGGTGGTTTTTTAAATAGATATTTTTTTGGAGATAATATTTAACATAACTTTCGCATACAGTATTT
The DNA here is from genome assembly GCA_917880885.1 of Limnephilus marmoratus. Taxonomy (NCBI): domain Eukaryota; kingdom Metazoa; phylum Arthropoda; class Insecta; order Trichoptera; family Limnephilidae; genus Limnephilus; species Limnephilus marmoratus. The sequence goes on from OU862907.1 coordinate 66,265,638, forward strand.
TTAAATATTTTAAGTTCAGTCAACATTACCTACACCTAAACAGTCTAAAATGTTTTCAAAACTTATGATTCGAAACACCGCGATTAATTCATTTGAAACTGTCGTTCGTAATACATACTTTATAATGGGTTGGTAAAACCTATAGTTTATTGTTTCAAACCTGGTTAGGCCACAAAAGTCAAGAACTTTCTAAGAATTGCGTTACCCTTTTCTTCATAATACGTATTAATAGGTCGGTAAAACCAATAGTTTATTAATTGTAATCCTTATTGCGAATACCTGCATAACTGAAAAATATTAGTACCTCCACTGAGTAGTTAGGTAAAAACCTTAAAATGACTACTTTCAATATTCAATACAAATCCGTTATACCAACCCAATTAATACGTGGAATTGCGAGGAGTGTGCTAAGACCGAGTTATTTGGCGGTTCATCCTCTCTGTCTACCGCATGATGTAATTGATTTATTTTTATATTAATTTATAAAACTAAATATTTTTATTATTATTCAAATAGTTTTGCAATCTGGCAACATTATAGTTTTAAAATGAAATGGCATTTATCTATACCTACCCATTTACGTATGTACAATGTATTTCATATTATTTTACGTTCTGTGGGTCAAGGTTACGCAACTTGTCTTAACAGCTGTTTGAACAAGAAGTTCGTTTTAAATGGGCATTGATTTTATGCTTAAATTATTTATCTTCAAAGCCGGGTAGGTAATCGATGTATTTGTTAATATTTATGATAAAAAGACCATTGGAAATTAGTCTCAATTGTCGACAAAAAAGTTTTATTGTTTTTGTGTTTAATTCGTAGAACTATATTTTTTTAAATAAGTTATTTATGTCTTCTAACCATAAATTATTTAAATTAGAATTCCATAAGGAATTTTCGGTACTTAAGGGAACGTACCCATACTAAGTGACCTGTTAAAGGGGGGGGGGGGAATCTTCAAAATACCGCGCTTGGTGCAAAGGAGCGGCGGGTTTCTTAGGTTTTTGGTCACCGGGGGGGGGGGTTAAAAATTGCAAAAAGTTGGTAACGTAGTATGGGTAAGTTCCCTAAAGTCTTTACCTAAAGCTAGCTGAGTAAAATAAGCATAATTATTGTTTACGCAATAGATTAAATATTACTTGTTTGGTATTGGAGCATATAACATGGTCCTTGAGCTGGCCGCTGTCGCCCCTTCCCTTGTGTGCACGTGTGAAATTGCGACGTTGACTCCCGAGTATGCCAATGATCATGCCATTGGCGACGCGTGATTTAAAAACATTATTTTTGTTTTTAATAGAAAAAAAATATCATCGGAGAGCAAAATGACATCTACATTTTTTACTCCGAATATGCTCAGGAACCGCTGGTTAAAATCCCTCGGGTACGTCCTGTTACACCCTGTATAAAACATAAGCAGAATGAAGAGGATATAAAAAAGAAAGCTGAAAATTAAAGAAAGAAAAAGGATATCAGATATTACAATTGTGTTTATAAATAAAATATTATAAGATGTAGTGATTGTGATAAGTTATATATAAAGAGCTTTAATTGATTTTTTGAATTTTTTATAATTTGTTTCCAATCTTAAATTAACTGGTAATTGGTTAAACCATTTAACTCCAATATATTTATAGTATTGTTGAGCTGTGGTGGTGTTACAACGCGGGACAGTCATAGAGCCCAGGATATTTGTTCTAATGCTGCTTGAAAAAGGAGTGAAGCTCTCATTATTGAAGCAATCTTTGTGTATTTGTAGAATTGTAATTTTTTTATAAATAACATGAAGTGAAGGTACTTTAAAATCTTGAAATAATTTGATAGTGGGGTAATCATATGGCTTTTTTAAAATTATTTTTATAATTAATTTTTGAATGATTTCCAATGGTAAAAGAGAAGTTTTGAATGCACCGCCCCAACCAACAATTCCATACTGTAGCACTGATTGGATTAAGGAAAAGTAAATAGTTCTTAACATACTAATATTTAAAATGTTTCGAATTCTAATGAAAATGTACACTAATTTTCTTAGTCTCTCAACTGTTGTGCTGATTTGCATCTTCCACTTTATGTTACTGTCTATAGTTTATTATTCATTTAATGTACGTTGTACATAGAAAAAACAAATAAATCACACAAATCTAACACAAATCTAACACTTATCTCGATAACGATCCCACAAAAGATAGAGAAAAACTCTTCTGTCATGTTAACCTAAAATTTTGAATAAAAAAACTATAGTTCAATTTCGTGGATAATAATATGAATGTAAATGCAACAAGGAGTGTGCGCCGAGACATAGTTGTTGGTGGTTCGTCCTCTCTGCCTACCTCTGCCAGAAAAATGCGTAATTGTTAATTGGTCATTTATTAATGTTTTGTCATTTTTGTTACACAGGAGAGTGTACGCAGAAGAAGAACGCACACGAACGAAGCGGACAGACGGGACGATGATGATGACGCGCCGTCTGTGCGCGAACAGGAGACACCCCCTCCCCCGCCTCCACCATCCTACGTGAGTACATCTAAACGCCACACTTCACCCACTGATTATAATAAGACAGAAATGCCTATATGGTTCCTTGCAGGTTTCTGGAGGTCTGGAGTCGGGCATAAGTCGAGCTTCAATGTTGACTTCTTTTGTCTTCTAAACAAGGGAGTTTTCGCGCAGTATTACTTGTACATTATATTTATAATTATGTATGTAGCGGCCACTTATGCCGAATTCATTGCGCCGCCACTGGCGCCGTAAGAGTACACGAGAACAATGCACACCGCGCAAGGTACTGCCGGCACATATCTACCTACAGCTGATAATTACTAAAGCCGGTTAATTATTCTACCACTTACGCAAAAGGCCTCGAATCAACGGCCGCTCATCAGTACGGCAGCAGAACGTTCGAGCACTTTCTTCGCTTTGCGTGAATTCACAACATTACCTGGCGCTCTGGGAAGCTACTCTACTCACTACTACGATTGCACGCCTTTCATTTCATCTCTCCCGTCTCTACCGACGTTCGGAGACCGCTCCCTCACGTGTAAAATAATTAAGATGAACTTCCAATAATGGTGAGATGATTTTAGATGCTGGTTGTAATGATTTTAGAAGTGGAATGCGTTGAATTTAAGCAAGGAATTGATAACGATAGTTTTCAATGATTTGACACTTTCTCTTCTAGTAAAGGCGTAGACAAAATGACAAAGACAATTTTGATGTATAAAAATTAAGATATAATATGACACAGATGTTAAATTGAAAGCAATAGAATTCATAGACGAAAATGAATCAAAATGAATTTAATAGTATGAATATGGTAGTAAAACAGGTAGAAAATTAATTAAAATATTGCAAACATGACGACACAACACTCAATAATAAATAATATATTAATGATTTGTTTGCGCCTTATTTGTGAAAAATCACTTCAAAGGCACTGCTGCACTTGACCTGTCAAAGGCCGGCAAATTCCAGGAAAAATACAGAAATTTCGTAACAAAACACGATTTTGAATTGAATGTTTTGTGGATTAATTTTGAGCTATCATATATTTTATTGACCGAAACACATTCCTAGAACAATAAACTATTTACCAAAACAGCATTACTTGCGTTAATTACGTAAATTAATAGGTTTTACGATGTTTTAGTCGAGGAACAAGCATCAACCTTGAGCATTTTCATGTCACAGATAAAATCGTTTAAAAATATTCTGGTGTTGCAAGGTGAATGAAATTTTTACCCATCATATGGGGTAATGTTGGCGCAAGCGATTCTGACCTTGTTCTTCATACAAATTCTGTACATAGAAGGGCCAAAATCGCAGACAAACATGTTTTGTTCGAATTTTTTTCGAATTATTTTCTCGCGCCTGCGCACGATACCGCGCATCTCCGGCCAATAAGAGGTTAACAGTGCCTTCAATGTCATTTTAAAGAAACCCGTTGGAGTCCCTGACTTAGCATGTTTTGGTTCTAGCCCCCAATTTTTCCTGCTTACTTTCACTGAATTTTATTAAAAACACTAGCTGGGTTACCCGGCTTCCCTCAGGGAGTTGAGTATATGAGATTGAACTGACGTCCCAACCGACCACGGATCTAGTTTTATATACCCCTACCAACGGGTAATCCCACACATACAACAAAAGGCTTTGAATGGTCCACAATGTTCCAGAACATTTCACAACGTTCGAGAGTGTTCTGGAATGTTACACAATGATCTGAGACGTTCTCGAATGCTCTTGAATACTCTCGAAAGTTCTGGACTGTTCTAGAAATTTCTATAGGGCAAAATTTCCAGCCCTTATATCATGAAAAGCACGCCCTTCAGGTAAAAATGGGAATCTTCATGGATGGGGGATAGAGTGCTACCACGCCATATAACTCCCTTGATTGTACCAAGACTCGTTTCTGAGTTTTAGCTGCGCGCACATTTTTGTACACTTTTATAATATATTTTGATTATTCCCTGATGCTGATAAAATCAAAAATTTCATCGATCTGCTGGGGCCTAGCAATCGAAAGTCTGTGATCTGTTCGGTGACCAAAAATTACTTTAAATAAAATTCAATGTAAAATAGTTGTTCTAAAATATCGAGTGTTTTAATGTTGTTGACTTGATGATTCCAGTTCAATCGTATGGAGGAGCAAGGAGGCGGCAGGAAGGACCCCAGACGTGCCGCACGATTCTACGCAGTCAGCAAAGACCCACACACAGACCTCAGGTAACAATTGCTTTCTTTACACTTTTATTAACAGAATAGTACCACCGCTCTGGAAACTATTTATTTTATAACCAACACCTCTGCCATAGGTCACCCTAAGTGGTTCGCTACGTTTGGCGACTTACCACGGGTTCCCGGGTTCATGGAATGAGTTTTATCCAGGTCTTGATGGCGGATGCGTCTGCCCACCTACTGTGTGTGGCGTGACGGTTCGGGAGAGACTTAATAATTTGTGTTATTTCACAATTAAGTTATTTAAAATAATATATAGTATATTTGCGGCACGTTCCAGAGTGGAAGATACTCTCAGTATCACCCTGGTGTAAGACCACCATTCAGAATTGAAATTTTGCTTGGAATGGCGTTAGCCGTGTTTGGTGACCAGATCTGAATAGCCAGGTACTTCACCACCTTCCTCTTCCTCATCTACTTCCCCTCGCCACTGCCTTCAGCCTCACAACATACCCCAATTGGGGATGCCATAGTCTCACTGGCTCCAGAGAGGAGCAGCTGAGACTCTTGTGAGGTATTCACATAAAAAGAAAAAACGCCATGTTGGTTCTCTCGCTAATAACAATGTGTATTTGCTAACATAACAGAAGCGGTCGCAAGCGCAAAACCCGCCACAGCCTGGACCCACCGATGGAGCACCACGTGGGCTGGATCATGGACTCGCGCGAGCACCGGCCTCGCACGCACAGCCTCGGCTCCTCGCTGGGCACCTCCCCGGCCGAGTCGCAGGCCGGCAGCTCCTGGGGCAGCACGGGGCGCTCGCTACCCGCCTTCCAGCATCCCAGTCACAGTCTGCTGCGCGAGAACCATTTCACGCAGCAGCTCTATCACAAATATCACTATCGCTGTCTCAAGGGTGAGTTCTTTTTCCACACAATTAGAGGTGGCCGCTCATTTAACTACTGACCCCGTAAAATCATAAGACAAATTTTCCTGGATATAAACCATAGATCAATTTGGGAGGCGGGTATGGTTACCGCCGCCCCGGGAACCATTTATTGGATAAACAACACCTCTGCCATAGTTCACCCCAAGTAGATTCCTACGTTTGATGACTTAGCAAGTGTGCCCGGGTTCATGGAGTAAGGTCACCAACTGCGTGGCAGGCTGGATCGGGAGAGACTGATGAAGGGAGACCTTAGCTGGACTCTCGGAACATCACCTTGCATCGCAGTAGGAGGGATAGATTCATACGTCCATCATTCCTAGACACACTGACCCCCCAGATTCCTTCCCGCTCCTCACACCTTTTTACTTCCCAGAACTTCCTCTCCTTCCTTTCCTAAAAAGACCCTCCACACAACATCCCCAAAGATAATATAGGCCGTGAGGGAAATTATTTTCCTTAGAGCCTCCGTGATTGATTTATTCACCTTTCCCTTACGGACAGGTCTGTCAATTTGAATGTCTATGTTATAAACCCATTTCCAGCAATCAATGGTGGTTGCTCCTTTGGGTCATATGGACACTGACCCCATAAAATTAACCCCTCCGCAACGTAAGCAGATATAAGCGTTAAAAATACGACAGCAGTCAAGTACAATAAGCGTGTTTACACGTCAGCGCGTGTGTCTCCATAGAAACCGTTATAACTCCGTTATTGTTTTAGTTACATCCGTAAAATAAAAATTGAAATGTCGATAGTGAATCACGCTGCACATCTCTTTTCAAGTTGTCCATAGAAATACATAAAAACAACATTCTGTCAGATGCGCAGTCTGACACATAATTTATCCCGCCAAATTTCCTACGGGCGCCCGACATTGTTAATTTTTAAAATATTTTTATATGAAATGATAAAAAAGTGTTTATTACACATTTATACAATAGAATAAGTATTGTTGTTTACATAATCTGTGATTTTAGTACCGTTTTCACATAAAAACATCACGTGAGTCATTTTCACATTTTTTTAATGTTTGCATTCTAAATTTTAATATTTACAAATATTCATATTTATTTGTAATATAATAATTCGAAAGCTTATTTTTTAACCTGTCTAAAACAATTTTTACTATTTGGCTACGTTCAGAAATGTTTCATTTATAGAGCTTTATTTGTGAAGTGGTAATAATACAAAGTTTTCGTAAAATGTCATTTCGTTAAAGACATTAAAAGTGCATATTGGCGATTTTCTGAGGGGTTAAAAGTCAAAATATAAAATATTATTAAAGTCAAAACACTATTCTTATACATATTTAATAATATTGTGGGGGTGTTAGTAGAAGTGAACTGATCTCTGATATTGTTGAAGTTGGACATAATTCTAAGTTGTCTTGTGTGTTTGGTTATTTCAGAACGCAAAAGGCTGGGCATCGGTCAGTCGCAGGAGATGAACACCCTCTTCAGATTCTGGTCCTTCTTCCTCAGAGACAACTTCAACAAGACTATGTACAGCGAATTCAAGTAAGTCTCTTTTTGTTTCTTCTACTTGTGTATACATCAATATAAGCCTACTGGTCGGTGTATATGTTGGCATGGGGTGTGTTAATGACCCCGAACTCGCTGGGCATAATATCCTAAAAATTATTTGATGGATGAATCTACCCGCAGACAAAATACGAGGCTCAGTCAAAAAGTAATGCCCCCTATTTTTTTCTACTTAAAAAAAGTTATTAAAGTGAAAATTTTGAATTTGGTGCTATTCCTCAAACCTTCTACAATCTGCTGCAGTAGTAAATTTTTGCGTCAACAAGTGGCAGCACTGCAGTTGCTTGCAAAATGGCCGACATCGATGTTCATATTAGACTGCGTCCTGTGATTGATTCTTGACTGTAGAAGATGAAACGCCCATTCGCATTCCTGAAAGACTGAAAAATATATACCATGATGCAACAGAGGATGTCAGCACTTCTAGATGATGGGTTCGTCGCTGTGACAAACATCGCTGGCTGATGAAAAGCGGAACTTTTTTTTGGACAGCAATATAAAAAATGTTAAGATTTTTTGCCAAGTTTTTCATGAGTAATAAACCCCCAAATTAAATTTTTTTTTTTACATTAACTCCACACAGGAGGCCCTGAGGAAAATAATTTTTCTCAGGGCCTATGTCATCTGAGATGCTGTGCGGAGGGTATTTTAAGGAGATGAAATGGTCTTGAAGAGACCCTTGTTGTAGGAGAGAGAAACACGGAGGCCGGCAATCGTTCCACAGCCAAACTGTTGAAATCAAGAACAAGTCGTAGAAACGACCCATTCTCATGCGACTAATGTCAACCGTGTACAAATGATGTGCGTGTGTTTGGCGTGTTTCCCGACTATGCACCGGTGCCGAGGGGATCAATGTCACCCTTGCTGTAAACATTACAATCTGTTTGTTAACCTCTTATAGGCCGGAGGCGCGCGCATATTGTGCGCATGTGCGAGAAAATAATTATAAAGAAATTTGAACAAAAAATGTTTGTCTGCGATTTTGGCCCTTCTATGTACAGCCTTTGTATGAAGAACAGGGTCAGAATCGCTTGCGCCAACATTACCCCATAAGTTGGGTAAAGATTTCATTCACCTTGCAACCCCAGAATATTTTTAAACGATTTTATCTGTGACATAGAAATGTCATTTTTGCCGCGAATTTTAGCTGTCATAATTGATGTGTGTTCCTCGACTAAAACATCGTAAAACCTATTAATTTAAGTAATTAACGCAAGTAATGTTGTTTTGGTACATAGTTTATTGTTCTAGGAATGTGTTTCAGTCAATAAAATATACGATAGCTCAAAATTAATCCACAAAACATTCAATTCAAAATTCAATGTCGTGCTTTGTTAGGGAATTTCCATGTTTTTTACGGCTTGTGACAGGTTTAGAGCAAAGCTCGAGTTAAAAAGGCAGATATGTAACGGTAGTCTAACAGTCTGCGTGTGTCTTGTAATAGATCCCTGGCCCTGGAGGACGCGGGAGACGGGTACCGCTACGGACTGGAGTGCCTGTTCCGCTTCTTCAGCTACGGCCTGGAGAAGAAGTTCCGCCCGCACCTCTATCAGGACTTCCAGACGGAGACTATTGCCGACTATGAGAAGGGTGAGTTCCTACCCGATAGCTTTACAACCCTCCAAAAAAAGGAGCAGCCCCCCTTAAAAAACAAGCCGTGATCCGGCTCGGTAGCTGCTTCAGTGCGATTTTTGCCCGCCAATCCCGCCACCTGCAAGGTGTGCTCGACTTGGACGGAGTCTAAGCTTGCAATTTTGATTCCAGACGTCTGTAAAAAGTCTGTCAATTTTGAGGGAAAATGGCATGTGCAAAGTGTATGCTCGTTGGGTTCCCAAAATGCTGAAGAGCAAAATTGTATGGAAAGCACTCGGGTCTCTTCGAACCGTTTTTCCAACCAAGGCGAGGCTTTTTTGGTTTGAAATATGGTTGGTTCACTGCCTAAATCAAAAAGGCAATCTATTACATGGTTTGCATCTTTTTCTTCACCTGAAACAACACTTGGCTGAAAAACGTTTGTAGACCGACGAGGATGCGGAGGAAGAGGTGAGAGCATTTTTGACAGCGGAGTTGCACAACAAGGGAATCAAGGACCTTGTGCCATGGCTCACTGACGTGCATTGATCGTCACAGGGACTACATCGAAAAATAGTAGTGATAAATGTAAATTTTATACAATTTTTTATATGTATAAATTTTTCCTAATTTTTTAAATTAGAAAATTCTTTAACCCTAGATAACTAAACTGTTTTCATTGTTTCATTGTAACTACACTTTGGTCGAGTGGACTACGCATTAAAACACTAGAAGTAAATCAAAAATATTTAATTAAGATAGGAACTTGTTACATGGCACAAAAGTAAGATTTATAATGAACAAATTAAGTACAAATTAATATCAAAATATCAGTCTACCCAGTGACCACACATGTCAACATTATGTGGACCACAAATAATAGCCTTTCTACATCTGGTGCAACAGTGTTTGGTCATCCTCCGGGCCTTGGATGAACACAGGTAGCAAATTTTACGCACGTTTGACGTAGATGGAACCGGAGCTTCTATTGTAGAAGATTCGCCAAGAATATATGAATGTACGTACCTTAACAATATAATTTAAATTTAAAATTGTTGTTATAACTAAACTTTCGTCCAGCAGACGACGTGATGGTCATAGGGCACGTCCTAGTATGCGTGTGGCCGCAATTGCGTCACGTGCTGCACTGTTTACTCAAATTAGGAAGGTAATGAAAGAGTCAAGGTCGGGGAGTGGGGGGGAAGTAGGTGATTTCGAATTTCGCCGCGTAGCACGTCGTCGCCTCGATGAGCGATTAGTTATCTAAGGTTAATTCTTGGACAACCCTCGTAGTTGGTACATGGAAGGTAATTAGTCGGAGTAGGTGATTTTCTCACGAAAATGGCGCTACAGAAGTCATCCAATTATTATTATTATTATTAGTAAATCAGGGCTGTCTATAATATCATTATCTATTCAATTCAGTTCTGGCAACCCGGGCGTTTATTTTATTTTCATTTATGTACATATTTTTCTTTTACCCACCTTACTAGATAGAAGTCTGTTCCGAGGCGGGTAAATAACATTTTATTTAGTAAAAAAAAATATATGTACACATACGTATCATTGTTATATTAAATATTTACATGTTGTTTTTATTATTTGATATATTTCCATAAAAAGGTTGCATAAGTAAAATAAGATTACACATGGAGATAAGAAAATGTAAATACAGTAGGTACTTGATTGCATGATTGACTCTGCATATTTTATTATATTTTAATCTATCTATCTATCTATCTATATAAATAAAAATGAATCGTCGAAATGTATGTACGCGCATAACTTCCGAACGACTGCACCAAATTGGATAATTCTTTTTATTGTGTGTTCGTTATTGCCAGGACAAGGTTTGTATCAAAACTACTGGTAAGCTCTGGCATTATGAAATGTATAAAAAAATTGCAATAGGTGGCACGCGAGCTGTTTGAAAACTGGGAAAACGGGAAAAAAAAAACAGGATTGTATGGAATGTGGGAGTTAGGAGGGGGGAGGGGGATTCGCGGGGAAGGGAGAGAGTGGAGTGGGGAGAGGAAAGGTGGAGGAGTCGGAGTGTGAACGCAAAAGGGAAAAGCAAAACGCTAAAGGGACGCGGGAGAGGAAGGGGTGGAGGAAGGGGAACGGGAACGGGGCGAATGGGAAAGGACACTCAGGGAGAAACAATTTCTTTATTAAATGGCATGGCAACGCATGCCGGGAATCAGCTAGTATTATATAATTTTGTGAGAAATTATATGAAAAGTGAATGTTACAATTAAATGTACTCCGGTTAGTTCTTTAGGATATTTCGAATGTCTGTTCTTTCCTTTTCATACAACCATATTACAAAACTTTTGAACAGCCAGTTCAGATTATTTGGGGTGACATAAGTTTTTGTTTGTGTTTGCGTTCATGTTTTTTTGAAAGTTGATTTGGTATAGGGAACTTAAAGAGTTTATTTATTTTTGCTCTTGTGTTTTGCGAGTGAGGTATGTGTTGAGGTGATGTTTTGATACAGTTTTTTTATATGATCTTATGAATAGTTTATGTACGTCTAGTAATTTGTTCTTGTTGGATTTAAATTTCCCGCCCTTTTGCAGTCAACTTTAACTTGGCCTTGTTGTGATTAAAATATATGTAACAATATTCTCTCTGTCACATCGCAAAGCGAGTGTACCTCTTAGCAGTAAATGAAACCAAATTATATAAAAAAAAGAGTTTATTTTTGTTTAAATCATTAGTTTTTAATCATTAGCTGTTCTGTCGGATGTTGGTAAGGTTTTTTAAACATGATTCTAATTATTTTTTTGTGATTTATTATAAGAGAATTGAGGTAAGGGAACGTACCCATACTACGTGACACTTTTAGGGGGGGGGGGGGGGGTCTTCAAAATGTCACGCTCCATACAAATGAGCGGCGGGTTGCTTAGGATTTTGGTCACCGGGGGGGGGGGAGGTTAAATATTGCAAAAAGTTGGTCACGTAGTATGGGTACGTTCCCTAAGTATCTGCTGCTCCTCCCTATATCTATATATATACTAGCTGATCCGGCGAACTTCGTACCGCCTCAGAATCAAAAACTGTTGTCAACTTATTAGCTGAATTGATCTAAATTGTTTCTCCCTGCGTATACCATACCTTGATCTAAATTGTTTCCCCCTGCGTATCCTTTCCCCTCTCGCGTTCCCTCTCCCTCTCCCCACTCCACTTCTCCCCTTCCCCCGTCCCGCTAACCCCCCTTCCTGAGTTCCTCCCCCTCCCCTCTCCCCTCTCCCCCCTCCCCCGGTTCACAGTTCAATATTATACCCCTTACAATATTGCTGAAGTTCTTTCAAAATAGGAGAATTCGTTCCATACAAAATGTATGGGGAAAATAATTTTCTTCGGAGTGGAACACCCTTTACTTTTAGGGTTATGAAAAATAGATGTTGCTCGATTCTCAGACCTACCAGATAAGCACACAAAATTGGTGCAGCTGTTTCGGAGGAGTATGGTAACAAACACCGTGACATGAGAATTTTATATATTAGATATACTAATATGTATGTTATTGTTCTATTCAGGTCAACTGTACGGCCTGGAAAAGTTCTGGGCCTTCCAGAAGTACTACAAGCACGCGGCCAGCCTTCAGGTGGAGCCCCGACTCCTGGAGCACCTCAGCAAGTTCAGCACGGTGGAGGACTTCAGGGTGGTGGAGCCGCAGCTGAACGAGCTGCTCGGTCGCGCGCGCAAAGAGGCCGGCCGTCCTCAACCGCGGCGCACACCCGGCCCTCAGCGCACCAGATCCGTGTCTGAGTCGGATAATGCTGTGCTGCCCGTGTCGCACGACAGGTATGCATGTAAAATATATGTACATGGTATGCAAGAATTGAAAGAGATGGGATTGGGCGCAATCTGAAAGCATGTTGCCTGTTGTATGCTGATGACGCGGTGCTGATTTCTAACAGAATGGAAGATCTACAGTCTCTCGTGTCTAGGATGAACAAAGTATGTATGAAGAATGAGTTAATGATGAATGTAAGTAAGTCTAAAGTCATGCTGTTTGAAAGAGAGAGTACCAAAACAGTGTGCAATATAGTTGTGAATGATGAATACTTGGAGCAGGTGGATGAGTTTGTGTGTTTGGGAAGTATGTTTACGAGAGATGGGAAGGCTGATAGAGATATTGAAAGAAGGGTAAATGCAGGTAACTCCTTTAACCTCTCAAGCTAATTTTTTCTCTTTTCGGAACATTTCGTATAGGTCTCGTAGGAATCGTTGTCTGCTTCACTATCATAGTTAGAAATAAGATCTAAACGGTGTTGAGAGGGAGAAAACACCACGCTTTATATTCAAATCTAAATATTACCACAATAATTAAAGTGTATTTCCTCATCTTTATAAAATAGTTTTTAGTTTTTGGATACATTGATAAATATTTTATTGCAAAGCTGAAATATTCCGATATTCTGACTGAATATGCCCGAGGCCTGAGGGATTAATGGAGGACTGAATACAATTGGCACTGACAAAAAATTCTCTAAAAAAGGAAAACTAGCAATGGAGGTTATCCACCTCTCTCGCCCTGGTATAAGTAACAGATGGTTATTCTTTCAAGGCTCTTGCAAGGAAATTAACCAAACTACATTTAATTTTGAACGAATCTAGACCTCCAGTGTCCCTGCATACGTTGTTAGTAAGCAATATGCAAGTGCTTAGCGGGAAATCAAGATACAATAAGTGTTAGTATGACAATAGACAAGACAATGGGACGGGTTGGTGAAAGTCCACGAGGAGGCAAGCGCTGAGTGGTTGTATCCAGCGTATCCTGCAAGTTCCTGTAGGGAGGAAGACACAGTACATAAATTGATGTGATAAAGAAATAAAACAACCGACTTGTTCAAGGCAAGATGATAGACAGAGATTTTATTCATAGAGGCATAGATAACTAAATACACAACAGAACAACAAATGACGTTAGGTACTTGGTTTATTTAATGTAACCCGGAATTAATTCTAACACCCCAACTACAGTAAATAAACTAAAATCTCTAAAATTAAATACAGTGTTTTATTATATACTAACACTGCAACTAAATATTCAACTGAATCATACCCATATCATTCACACATTTTTAAAGTAGAATGTCTGACTACAGGGGAAAAAGTTTCGTCATAATCTACACCAGGCTTCTGCGTAAAGCCTTTAGCCACTAGACGCGCCCTATACCGCACACTTTTATCACTATTCACTTTCTTTTTGTAAACCCATTTGCACTTCACTAGAGTTTTGTCTGAAGGCAGTTCGTTCACAGGATCCCACGCTTTATTGTCTTTGAATGCTTGTAACTCGTCCTCCATAGCCTCAATCCACTTATCCTTATCTGGACTTAATAGGACTTCTTGAAAGGTAACTGGATCCTGGGCAATTTTTGAACTTGTTTTTGTACACAAGTTTGTGTAGCCATAACGCACTGGTACTCTTCTGGTACGCTTGGCAAGTAATATTTCTGACTCTGGTTCATCTTCTTCCTCTGTGGTCTGCTGTAATGTAGAATCAAAATCAGTCAAAGCATTGAGATAATCAGATCCTGAAAAAATGTTTAGACTTTCCGCACTATCTTCCTTAACACTCTTGACTTGACTGTCTGACTTATCAGTTTGGATTACATCCCCAACTGAAATATTTAGTCTTTCCGCGCTAGAGGATTCTTCTTTTACTTCTTCCTTGCCACTCTTGACTTGACTGTCTGACTTATCAGTTTGGATTACATCCCCAACTGAAATATTTAGACTATCATCGGAGTGATGTTTCTTTTCAGTATTTTCATAGACTACTACATCTCTGCTTGTTGTGATTTTACGCTTCATAGGGTCATACACTCGGTAGCCTTTCACATTTTCTGCAAAACCAACAGGTATGTGTTTCCTTGACTTTGTATCCCACTTAAGTCGTTTCTCCTTTGGGATGTGGACCATTACTTGACTACCAAATATTGGGATGTGCTTTAAGTCTGGTTTCTGATTTGTCCAGAGTTCGTATGGAGTTTTATTATTTAAACCTGACGCAATGGATGGATTTCTGAGATAGACTGCTGTATTTGTGGCCTCTGCCCAAAACTTCTTATCTAAATCTGCGTCACATAATAAACACCGAGCTCTCTCTACTATAGTTCTGTTGATACGTTCGCTCATACCCTTTTGCTCAGGAGTATAAGCATTTGTCTTTTGATGCACAATGCCTAAATCCTTTAAAAAAATTTCAAATTCATTACTACAGAATTCTAAGCCATTGTCTGTTCTAAATATTTTTATTTTTCTATTTTGCTGATTTTCAACTAATGACTTAAATTCCTTAAAATACTTGAATACTTCACTTTTATTTTTAAGAAAGTAAACAAAAGCCATACGTGAGTAGTCATCAATAAATACAAGAAAGTATCTCGATCCACCAATTGAGGTTATCTCCATGGGTCCGCACACGTCCCCATGTACTAGATCCAATGAATTGCTGCTTCTTGTTGCTGCATGGACAAAAGGTAGTCGCGACTGCTTTCCTTCGCAACATATTGTGCAAGTACTCTTGTCAATCTTACACTTATCTGTGTATGATATACCCGTGACAGCACCGTCTCGCATTTTATTCAAGTCATTTACATTTAAATGTCCCATTCTCCTGTGCCAGGTCACATCGCTCACTGAAGTAGATGTAAACAAACACTGTTGATTATCTAACCTCAACTTGTAAACACCATCTATTTGTGTAGCAACTGCCACCAAATCCTTCTTTTTGTTGTAAACACAGCAACAATCATCTTTGAATTCTACACTATTACCATTCTTTATGAGTTGAATATTGAGATCAAATTTGTGGTAAGATTAGGAACACATAAAACTTCTTTCAAAGTAACCTCAAATTTGCAATTTGTAGTGACTGTTATTATGTCTACACTACCAACGCACAATACAGGCATAGCACTTTGATTTGCTGCTATTATCTCCTTGATCTTTGGCGAATAAGATGCATTTTTTATTAGGTTTACATCCGGCGTCATGTGAACACTCGCACCACTGTCTAAGTAAAAATCTTTTTTACTATAATTCCCGCTCAAGAAAACAGCCGAAAACGCATTAGTTTTCTTCATTTGTTGCTGATCATTCTGTTTACACTGCGATTTATAGTGACCGTATTGACGACAACGGTAACACTTTATGTTATTTCTGTCAGTTTTGTTTACATTCGAACTGACCATAGACGACGAACTACGACGTTCATAGTTAGAACTGTCACTTCTGCCAGTGCTGCCAACTTTAGAATACTGTTGGCGACTGTGCTGCCCTCTACTCAAGAAAGCGCCACCACCGGAAGACGTGTGTTCGCCTTCATTTCCTACAAGGTCAAGTAATTTGGCCTTCATGACATCAGCAGTAATGGCGATACCGGAATGCTCTATAGCGATGATCATGGGGAAGTATTTTTCAGGTAAACCTGCCAACAGCAGGCTGCCAATCCAATCATCTCCGATCTGAAAGCCCGTACCAGATAATCTTTGCGCCGTTTCGATTACTTGCGTGACGTAGCTTGTCATTGACTCGCAACTTTCTAGACGAATCGAAATTAGGTTCCTCAGCAAAGTTATTCTTCTGGAGAATCCTGAGTCATCGAACATAGATTTCAGCTTTTCCCATAAGTTCACGGCACTTGTTGCCTCTCTAATATGAACATACAATGACGGATCAATAGTTAAAATCAATCTGGCTTTCGCTTTTGCATCGTTTTCTTTGTCTACCGTCTTAATGCAATTTCATAATCCTCCCAAAACTAACATGTTTTGTGTTGCAAAAGCCCAGTCACCGTAATTTTCACGGCCCTTTAGTTTAAGAACATTGGCCAAAAGAGAACCGGACGCCATTTTGGTTGATTTTTAAACTTCGTTGTTTAACACACAAAGATATAATTTTTCTTTTGTCTCCTTATCACCACAGCCAACGCCTATTCTAGCTACCAAAAAAATCACAACAAACTTTACTTCACTGCTAGAAAACTATAGGACATACTGGGCCCATAACCTGATGTGATAAAGAAATAAAACAACCGACTTGTTCAAGGCAAGATGATAGACAGAGATTTTATTCATAGAGGCATAGATAACTAAATACACAACAGTACAACAAATGACGTTAGGTACTTGGTTTATTTAATGTAACCCGGAATTAATTCCAACATAAATAATAAAGGTATAGCGCTGGAAAACAGGTGGGATTCCTCACCAATCGATTGGCAGTCCCAGCAAGAACGCGCATGACATTCGATCTAGCTGTAAACCACACCCGCTTCGATGGTGCCTTAAAGAAAAGTAAATGGGAGATTGGGGGGAAATGCCCGATGACCCTAAGGAATTCAGCGTCGAGAAGCCGGAGGCAGAGCAGAAAAGATAGCAGTCCACAACAAGTAAAAGTGTTGAATGTCAAGTTTGAACGTTTGTCTTGTTGTTATTTCAGACTGGGCACATCCTGGGGCAGCGGGCCGGCCCACATCCGGGCCCAGACCCGTGCTCGGGCCGAATCCTTCGGCTCGGGCCTACGCAAGGAAGCCGAACATGGAACCGGTAAGTTACCAGAAATTCACTATACATAGTTTTTTTTTCATTCACTCATCACGGGAAAATAATGTATGTATGTGTTTGCTTATAAACCAGCCAGCCACCTATGTCTTCCAATAATCTATGATACATATCTGGTTATTTGAAACCCGAGAATGTGTTTCTTTTGTTTTGATTATAAGATATCGTGACCGTTTTGTGTGTTTTTCCAGGAGTGTGGAGGCAACAGCAGCAAGCGCCGTCCACTGACGCAACCAAGGAGAGGGCCCCGGAGCAGCGGGGCCAGGGGCCCAAGACGGGCCCATCCGGCCCACCACGACCTCGCGACGGGCCCAAACCTTCCAAACCCCGGGCGCCCAAGCCCAGAGAGAACAAGGAGACCACAGGTAGATACTACTTAACTAATATAACATAGGGCCGGTATATCAGTTACTATTTATCCTAGCTTGGTTGTTATAGCGAGCTTAACTGGTAAAGGCCAGGCCATTTCATGAAAATTCACAAAAATTCACTAAAAAAGCACCACTTTGAATTTTGAATTGAATGTTTTGTGGATTAATTTTGAGCTATTGTATATTTTATTGACTGAAACACATTCCTAGAACAATAAACTATGTACCAAAACAACATTACTTGCATTAATTACGTAAATTAATAGGTTTTACGATGTTTTAGTCGAGGAATACGCATCAATTTTGACAGCTAAAATTCGCGGCATAAATGACATTTCTATGTCATAGATAAAATCGTTTAAAAATATTCTGGGGTTGCAAGGTGAATGAAATTTTGACCCATCTTATAGTGTAATGTTGGCGCCAGCGATTCTGACCCTGTTCTTCATACAAATTCTGTACATAGAAGGGCCAAAATCGCAGACAAACATTTTTTGTTCGATATTTTTTTGAATTATTTTCTCGCGCGTGCACACAATACGCGCGCGCCCGCTCGTCTCCGGCCTATTAGAGGTTAAAGCTCAATAAATGATGTCTAACGGCGTGGGTTGTTTATTTGTATTTTCAGCGGCAGCGGCAAGTGGCGGTGGCACTATGAAAGCGGTTGCGACGCCAGCGCCGACCGCCAAGGAGGGCGCCAAGTGACTTTGCAGAATAGCGGACCTACCCTCAACGCATGCATCACGCTTAAAGGTAGCAAACATCAACACTTTAAACATTTTAAATTATAAATTTAAAAAAATATGTATATATTTTTTTACATGGTTAGTTTTTATGTACATATATTTCAGTAATGCTTGCATTGATAAGCTTTCGGATTCTATAAGATTATAATTATAACTAGTCAGTGGACATCTTTTTATCACAAAATAAATACGAAAGATTGTTTGTCACTGAGGCAGTTCAGTTATATATAAATAAGAAAAAAAACTGCATCATTTTTACTATGTTTTTCTTATGTAAAAGTCTGTAAAAAGGGAGTTGATTATAAAATAGAATTCATTATTTGCTTTTCATAAAAGTTAGAACGAAAGAATCAGGATTAATATCTTCTGTAGCTACCTGCGCTGTGAGAAGTACTTACTTAAGAATTCAAATTCAAGCAATTCAAATTCCAATTCTTTTGAACAGCAAGCTGAAACAAATTGTACTGTTTATTTTTTTTAACTGTCACACTCCATATGTTGATAACATTGTAAAAATTTTAATGGCACATAAAAAACTATCAACCGATGATTCTAGAGCTTTCTTTTAACTGTGTTTACGTAGCATGTTCAATTGCTACATTGGTGACACCGACGTTCACATTAGTGACCACGAAGTTTACATTTGTGAATCCGACAGTGAGCACGACGCGTGCAAGTACGTCTACCGCGAGCACGTCGCGCACGAAATAAACTCTTCGGTGATAAATTTCGCGCACCAATCATCATCATGTCTCTTGTGAGCGGAACATCTGAGGACAGCCAGCAACCAATAACCAGCAACAAGCAACCAACGACAAGTAACCAGCAACCCAACATCAGGAATCCACCGCCTGAGGTCAACCGAGTGGCAGTACGCATTCCGCCTTTTTGCCCTAATGACCCAGAATTATGGTTCGCTATGGTGGAGCGCAGCTTCGAGGCAGCAGGAGTGACCGTGGATGCCACAAAATTTGGTTTCATTCTCGGAGCCTTGGATCCCGCCCACGCCCAAGAAGTCCGGGACATCATTGTGAAGCCCCCTGAGGTCGGTGCATATGCACTATTAAAATACGAATTAACCAGACGCCTCAGCTCCACGCAGGAGCAGAAGACAAGGAGACTTCTGGAACATGAAGAGATCGGAGACCGTAAACCCTACCAATTCTTGAGACACCTGCGCTCCCTCGCCGGCAGCGCTGTGCCCGATGAGGTTTTGAGAACCCTATGGATGGGTCGTCTTCCTAGAAGTATGCAGGGGGTTCTGGCTACGCAGCAAGACACTCCGCTTGACAAGGTGGCCAGCTTGGCCGACGCCATAGCAGACTATGCTGGTAGACCGGCAGTTAACTCAGTGGCTGTTCCATCGTCCGAAGATTCATTGGTTACACAGATGGCGCGGTTGATGCAGCCTCTCCAACAAGAGCTCGCTACCTTGAGGCGCGAAGTTTCGACACTACGCTCTGGCCAGCATAGGAGGAGCGCCACCCCGCATCGTTGGAGCAATCGTTCCCGCAGTCGGTCCAGAGGTCGTCAGCCCGAGGGAACATGCTGGTACCACTGGAAGTATGGGACGAAGGCAAGCAAGTGCACCAAACCCTGCAACTTCCAGCAGGAAAACGCGCGGGGCCCAAACTGATGGCGACCAGCACCAGCCCCAACCAAGTCAGTCGCCTTTTTGTTACCGACAGGGTAACCCATACCCAATTTCTTATAGACACCGGCGCAGATCTCTGCGTTTTCCCACGACGCCTTGTCCAGGGACGCCCCACTAAAGCGACATACGAACTGGCAGCAGCAAATGGCAGCACAATCGCTACTTATGGCAGCCTAACACTCAACCTGGATCTGGGATTGCGACGCGACTTTACTTGGAGCTTCGTCATTGCAGACGTCTCCAGGCCAATCATCGGGGCAGACTTTCTCGCCAAGTACGAGCTACTGGTGGATGTCCGAAATAAACGGCTGCTGGACCAGGTGACGAATTTGACCATCACGGGAAAACGAAGCAACAACAAGATCGCTTCCATTAAGACGGTCACAGGAACGTCCCCGTATCATAAGCTTCTTCAACAGTTTCCTGACATCACTCGCCCTGACGGCGCCAGGAGGGAAGTTCGTCACGCAACACTGCACCATATTAACACCACGCCAGGACCTCCAACAGTCGAACGCCCACGACGCCTTGCTCCTGACAAGTTAAAACGCGCCAAGAAGGAGTTCGAGGCCATGGTCCGTCTCGGAATCGCTCGACCTTCCGAGAGCTCTTGGGCATCTCCCTTGCACATGGTACCCAAGAAGGACGACCAGTGGAGACCATGTGGCGATTATAGAAGATTGAACGCCAGAACTATTCCGGACAGATACCCCGTACGCCATATCCAAGATTTTGCACAGGCACTGAGCGGCACCAAGATCTTCTCAACGATTGATCTGGTGCGGGCATATAATCAAATCCCTGTGGCTCCCGAGGACATTCCGAAAACAGCAATCACTACGCCATTCGGACTCTTCGAATTTCCGGTGATGTCTTTCGGCCTCCGCAACGCAGCCCAGACCTTCCAACGCTTCATGGACGAGGTTACCAGAGGCTTAGATTTCTGTTACGCCTACATAGACGACATCCTTATTGCCTCAACGTCAGAGGAAGAGCACCTAGCCCACCTCAAGATATTATTCCAGCGCCTGCAGGAATATGGTGTTGTCATCAACACCGCCAAATGCCATTTCGGCCTGACTAAGGTCAAATTCCTAGGATACCTGGTGTCCGACGCTGGCACTTCACCCCTCCCAGATAAAGTGGAGGCCATCAACAACTACAGCCAACCAGCTTCCATCAAGGATCTCCGCCGTTTCCTGGGAGCAATAAATTTTTACAGAAGATTCATTCCCAACGCCGCGAGGACACAAGCTCCACTCAATGACCTCCTAAAAGGGAACCAAAAAGGCAAACAACTCGTGTCTTGGACTGCCGAAACAGTAGAAGCTTTCAGCAAGTGCAAGGAAGCTCTGGCCCAGGCAACCCTGCTCGTTCACCCGAAGTGCGACGCCCCACTCTCTATCGTCAGCGACGCGTCTGATACTACAGCCGGTGCCGCACTCCACCAATTCGTCGCAGGTCACTGGGAGCCTCTAGCATTCTTTTCGAAGAAGTTTTCGGCAGCTGAAAAGAAATATGGCGCATACGACAGAGAACTACTAGCCATCTATCTCGCTGTGAAATACTTTCGCCACATGGTGGAAGGCAGGTCGTTCACCATATTTACAGACCATAAGCCTATCACGTTCGCCTTCCAACAAAAAGCAGACAAATGCTCACCAAGGCAATTCCGCCATCTGGACTATATCAGCCAGTTCACAACTGACATCCGACACGTCTCCGGAAAAGACAACATCGTCGCGGATGCTCTCTCCAGGGTCGAGACGATAGATACTCCTCTGGACTACGCAGCGCTGGCAGCTGACCAGATGTGCGACCCTGAACTGGAACAACACTTGCAAGGAAGTTCTAGCCTACAACTTAAAAAGATTAATATTCCGGGTACTGACGCGCATCTCTACTGTGACGTCTCAACTACCATAGCCAGACCCTTCGTCACGAAGAAGTTCAGACCTGCGGCATTCAATGCGGTCCATCAGCTGGCTCACCCTGGAATTAAGGCCACGGTTAAGCTCATAACTCAACGTTATGTCTGGCCGGCCATTAAAGCTGAGACTATTAAGCTCGCACGCAATTGCCTTCAATGCCAACGAAGCAAGATTACACGGCACGTGTCAGCACCCCTGGGAGCCTTTCCCAGACCCTCCGCTAGATTCGAGCACGTCCACATCGACATAATCGTCATGCCTTCTTCAGAAGGATGCCGATACTGTCTCACGTGCGTAGACAGATTCACGAGATGGCCAGAGGCATTCCCGATCCCAGACCAAGAGGCTGAAACAGTGGCGCGTGCTTTCTACAAGGGCTGGATAACAAGATTCGGCACTCCACTCCGCATTACTACGGACCAAGGGAGACAATTTGAGTCGAGGCTGTTCAGGCAGTTGAATTTCCTGGCAGGCACGACGCAAATCCATACAACTGCATACCACCCCGCAGCAAATGGCATGGTGGAACGATTTCATCGTCAACTGAAGGCAGCGATCAAGTGCCATCAGAATAACCGTTGGACGGAAACACTTCCCACCGTACTCATGGGAATCAGAGCAGCTTGGAGAGATGACCTCGCGACAACCTCAGCCGAGCTAGTATACGGCGAGCCGCTCCGCTTACCCGGCGAATTTCTATGTACAGCACGACCTAATGTTAACGACGACACCGGAAGCTTCCTCAAGGAACTACGGAAACATTTCAACGAGCTGAGACCAGTTGAAGGTACCCGCCATGGTTATGGACATCGTTTCGTCTTCCAAAATCTTCCCACAGCTTCTCACGTCTTTCTGAGGGACGACACAGTCAAGAGCCCGCTTCAACAACCCTACAGCGGCCCTCATAAAGTCGTTCGTCGGCACGAACGAACATATACCATACTGGTAAAAGGGAAGGAAATCACCGTGAGCATCGACCGCCTCAAACCAGCATACGTTGCTCAAGATCTTGAGAGTTTCACATCACACTCGCAAACCGCATCAGAGTCACCAGCCGCCACATCACAACCAACCCTTCCGTTGTTCGATGGCAGTAAGGATCGGACACACACAACCACTCGTTCTGGAAGGCGGGTTCGATTTCCCGATCACCTCGGTATCTGACTATTCCTCTTTCCACCGCAGCCATGTCTGCGTTGTCTGGGGAGGGAGTACTGTAGCTACCTGCGCTGTGAGAAGTACTTACTTAAGAATTCAAATTCAAGCAATTCAAATTCCAATTCTTTTGAACAGCAAGCTGAAACAAATTGTACTGTTTATTTTTTTTAACTGTCACACTCCATATGTTGATAACATTGTAAAAATTTTAATGGCACATAAAAAACTATCAACCGATGATTCTAGAGCTTTCTTTTAACTGTGTTTACGTAGCATGTTCAATTGCTACACTTCTATACAGTGTCCGGAAACTTGTGGTACAAGCGGGAAACTGGTGAACCCATCTGAGCATTTTTTTTTTCGGCAAATAAACTTCGACGCATTTTGAAAGACATTTAACAGCTGGTATTAACCCAGTAGCGACCGATTTTTTTTTTCAAATTAGATGAAAAAAAGTTCAACTTTACTCGAAAATGAAAGAAAAATCAAAAAAATTTGTTTCATAAAATTGACTCCATGTGATGTACTAGTTTCCCACTTGTACGACTAGTATTAGGCCAACCCGGTACTTTTCCAAACTTTTTTCGTGTTCTATCTCTTTCCCCTCCCTTATCCCTTATCGTCTGTTCCATTCTCTACCTCTGTCCTCATCTCCTATCTCATTTTATTTTTATTTTCTCTGCCGCTTTCCCTTTCCCTTTTCAGTTTCTTTCTTCGCCCCTTCCCCTTTCTCCATTCCCATCTGTTTCAGTACCTTTCTTCTTCCCTTCCCATTTCTCCATTCTCTCTGTTTCAGTACCTTTCTTTGTACCTTTTATTTCTCCATTCCCATCTGTTTCAGTACCTTTCTTCTTCCCTTCCCATTTCTCCATTCCCTCTGTTTCAGTACCTTTCTTTGTACCTTTTATTTCTCCATTCCCTCTATTTCAGTATCCTTCTTCGTCCCTTCCCCTTTCTCCATTTCCTCTCTGTTTCTGTTTGTTTCTTCGCCCTTTCCTTTTTCTCCATTCCCTCTCTGTTTCAGTTTGTTTCTTCGCCTTTTCCCCTTTCTCCATTCCCTCTCTGTTTCAGTTTTTTCTTCGCCCCTTCCCCTTTCTCCATTCCCATCTGTTTCAGTACCTTTCTTCTTCCCTTCCCATTTCTCTATTCTCTCTGTTTCAGTACCTTTCTTTGTACCTTTTATTTCTCCATTCCCATCTGTTTCAGTACCTTTCTTTGTACCTTTTATTTCTCCATTCCCTCTATTTCAGTATCCTTCTTCGTCCCTTCCCCTTTCTCCATTTCCTCTCTGTTTCTGTTTGTTTCTTCGCCCTTTCCTTTTTCTCCATTCCCTCTCTGTTTCAGTTTGTTTCTTCGCCTTTTCCTCTTTCTCCATTCCCTCTCTGTTTCAGTTTGTTTCTTCGCCCCTTCCCCTTTCTCCATTCCCTCTGTTTCAGTACCTTTCTTTCTCCTTCTCTCTATTCCCTCTTTCTGTCCCTTGGCTCTCAACACGCCATGACAAATTCTAAGTTCTAATATTTTTTCTTCTGTCTTCTGTTACAGGGCTTGTTAATAGATACAACGGCCAGTGCAGAAGGCGCCGGGGGGAGGGGAGGGGGCGGTGGCTGAGCAATCATAACTACTAATAGCTATAATATACTAGGACATACAGACTGTACATACATAGTACCTACTCTGATAAGGGACACACTTCCACCCGTTTCACAGCCAATTACCCCAATAAAAAGTTCACTTTTTATTCCCGAAAATAACACCCTACAAGACTCACAACAAAAATTCATTCTAACTTTTTATTTGCGAAAATATCGCACATTTCCCTAATAAAAAGTCAGGTTAACTTTTTATAAGAGGCGGCTCTTGATTTTAAAGTAAGACGATTTCCTCTTTTTCATGCAATAATGCGGTATTTCAATGATATTATCATCAAAACGACGGCCTTTGTAGCTTAATTTACGGTCTGAGCATTATTGAAACCTCCTGGTCACGACGTCTATCGTAAAGTAGATCAAAATTTGTTATATCTTTATTTTTTTAATATTATATATTGTGTATATTGAGTTTTCCCGATAATTTTTTATTTGTGAAAAAACTTTTGATTTGTGAAAAAACTTTTTATTTGTGAAAAAACTTTTTTTCTTGAAAAACTTTTGATTCGTGAAAAAACTTTTTATTTTTGAAAAAACATGTTATTCGTGAAAAAACTTTTGATTCGTGAAAAAACTTTTTATTTGCGAAAAAACTTTTTATTCGCGGTGAAAGTGGCGAAATGCGGGTGGAACGTGTCGGCGATGTTTTGCCGATTTAAGTCATATAAAAATTGTTGTGTAGTGTAAAACCATGAATAATTAAATATAATGAATGCCTTTTAGAGTTACGACGATAATTGTTACACT
The DNA here is from genome assembly GCA_917880885.1 of Limnephilus marmoratus. Classification (NCBI taxonomy): domain Eukaryota; kingdom Metazoa; phylum Arthropoda; class Insecta; order Trichoptera; family Limnephilidae; genus Limnephilus; species Limnephilus marmoratus. The sequence continues at coordinate 66,291,203 of OU862907.1, forward strand.
ATGTATATTGTGTGGGAGGGCCACATCCTCGCTGGATGGACTTATGATAATATATTATTATTATTATTACTGTTATTTGGATGAATTAATTACAAGGTGGGGGCGGCGCCTCACCAATGAATCCTTTTTTTTTGTTTAGTGACAAAAAAAATCAACTTTTAATTCGCGAAAATTCGCAAGACGTAAAAAAAAAGTTGAAAAATGGATTGGTGCCAAAAGTTTTGCGTTTTTATATTTGACGTAATAACAACAACACACCTTTTTTTTTCAATTTTATGTATGTAATTTTTTTTTTTTTACCGTTTTTGACTTAACCACTGGAGCGACAGCGCATTTAAATTTTTTTTTCTCCGTTTGCTCAAATTTTCAGAAGATCATTTTTTTTAATTTTTCGCCAACATTAAAAAAATCATAACTTTGAATTTTAATATGGAGACGTAAAAACTTATTACAGTGCTATATAGCCAATGAATTATCCAGTATTTTACCCTTTATCTCATATTTGTAGGATTTATTAAAAAAATATTAAAAAATCGTAAAGTTTATAACTGCGTGAATCCTGCGTGTTGTTACTTTGAAACTGCCGTGAGATGTACTTATTCGAGTCAACATAGAATATTTTCGATTTCTAAATATTGTCTGTGGTGTACTTGATAATGAAAGGTGCATATCTATGGAAAAAGGACTTAATTTTAACCGTAAACAGCTGATCAGAAATTCTGCATGAAAAAAATTATTTTTAACATCATTATAAAATAGTCTATGAAATTCGGATTTGCGACATCTATTGTCATAATAGATAAAGCATTGCAATAGCTTTGTTTTGAGTCCAATATAACAAACGTGGGAGCTACAAATATATATTTTTTTTAAATTGCCAAATCAAGGTGATATTTGCCATTTTTATCCGAAAAGCAATCGGAGACATTTAAAATGGCGCCAGTATATGGCAAAAATCGCTCCAGTGGTTAAAAGAGTGTAAATTTGCGGTAATTTTTAAATATGGGTAGGCTGGCCTTCATGATGATGATGATGATATTAAAAAATTAATAAAAATTGCGGCACTTGCTGGATGTTTTGCATAATGATCATAGAAATAATACATCAAACTTTATTATAGTCATAATTTTTTTTGTATTTTTTTTTTTTTTGTTAATTATTATAAGTTTAATTGTAACATTTTATCAATTTGGGAAAATTTAAATTTATGTGTTATTATTATATCTTTTTTTCAAAATTTGGACCCGGCGTCTCTGAAATTTGTCGATACTCTTTTCTTAGGTCTTTCGGCTATAATGTATATAATACTTTTGTTGTGATGAAAAAATAGCTTTGCAGCTGTCGTAGCGGACTTTTTTTTTTGGAGTTTGACTGTTTTGGATGGCGCCAAACTGTTTTTATGAAATACAAGAAAGTTCGTATGAATATACGCCATAATATTAAAAATTAAGTCATAATAATGAGTTGCGATGTGTATCGCGTCGGGGCACAGTTCAATATTGCAGACGGGGCGCGCGGTAAGATTGTGAAATTCGGCAAGTAGAAGTTCGACAAGTCAAAGTTCAGAAAGTAAAAGCTCAGAAAAGCAAAGTTTGACATGTTGAAGATCAAGTTCGGCAAATCAAAGTTCAGAAAGTCAAAATTCGGCAAGTCGAAATTAGAAAAGCAAAGTTTGATAAGTCGAAGATCAAGTTCGACAAGTCAAAGTTCAGAATGTCAAAGACCAAGTTCGGAAAGTCAAAGTTCGGCAAGTTGAAATTTGGAAAAGCAAAGTTTGATAAGTCGAAGATCAAGTTCGGCAAGTCAAAGTTCAGAAAGTCGAAGATCATGTTCGGCAAGTCAAAGTTCAGAAAGTCGAATATCAAGTTCGGCAAGTCAAAGTTCGGCAAGTTGAAATTTGGAAAAGCAAAGTTTGATAAGTCGAAGATCAAGTTCGGCAAGTCAAAGTTCAGAAAGTGGAAGATCAAGTTCGGCAATTCAAAGTTCGGCAAGACAAAATTCGGTAAAGCAAAGTTTGATTAGTCGAAGATCAAGTTCGGCAAGTCAAAGTTCAGAAAGTCAAAGTTCAGAAAATCGAAGTTCGGCAAATCGAAGTTAGAAATATTAAGTTTCACAAGTCAAAGATTCGGTGAAACAAAGATCGGTACGTCAAAGTTTAAAAAGTCGCTTTTCATATTCGGAATATTGTTCTCATTCCAAATTTGGCATTTTTAGTTCTAAATGCGGATGCGAACTAAAAAAATGGCAGGAAGACATGTCATTTTCTTGTCAATTCTTAATTTAATTTCTGAGCTGCTGACCTCAGGGTGGAGTTTATCCCAATGATAGACAACCCCCGATAAGTAGAAGAACCTACTTTTTGATGCTAGAGTCTAATGCTCTCAGTATCGCCCTGTCAATGCTATTTTTCCCGATAATAGCACACCTGATGGAGGAGGCCACCAATAGAAAAATGTTAAACTTGAGTGGAACATTATGCCTTTGTTGCTTTTGATCAACGACTAGATCTGAACAAAGATGCTTTATTTTTTCGTTTTATAAATGAAATAATACAAAGCGATCTCGACCTCCGTCTGTTTATGAAAACATGTCATCCCTGTGCGCGCGCGCGCGTGCGGTTTCACAATTAACAAAATAATAACTTTTCGAGTAAATCGTTGGAATTTAAGAATGTCTAGCTTGAAGTTAGGTTAGGTTAGACTAGGCTAGGTTAGGTTGGTTAGGAAGTTAGGCTATACTGTGTGCTATATAATATTACGTTAATGATGTGCCCCCGGACGGTCACTTCACAATAAGGCAAGGAAAATGATTTTTTGTAAAAAATAATAGATTTTGAAAAAATCAACTAAACTCATAACACTGCCCTATGTAAAAATATGTCAAGTTTTAAAATGTTAACATTTAAGGTTTTTTTTTTACCTAACCTCACTTTTAAGTTTGAAATTGCTTCGATAAAATATGCTGATGACTATGGGAAATCCTATTAGCCCTTTTATAGCTCTAGGCGAGTCCAAATTGCAACTTGCATCTTTTAGAAGTTTCTTTACTTATTTCGGACCCCAGAAATTTTCAATAAGTCGTACTTCGGAAGGTTGTATCCAAAGGATTCTGGAGACGGTCAATGTCCATTGTCAATGTGCTTACGTCATTGAAAAGGTCAAAATTTTAATCCCAGTAGCTTTGTCATAACAGTCCCTAAAGTTTGAAATACAGTGATAACTTAGATAACTCGAGTTGTTCTGCGATGAAACTGGACTCTAAAGGCTTTGATAGATAGAGCAATTGAATGAACAATTGTCAATCAAATTTTCCATCAACGAGAAGTTACAGAAATGTCAATTAACTCTGTAAATGATTGATTTTTAACAATTGTCAATTGCAAATTATCAAACTAATTTCCATTGAGAGTTTGTCCAGGAACATTTTTCAAATAATGAATTTATGTTTGAGTTTGTCCCAGAACATTTGTTTAATTTTTCAGACAATGAATTCCCATTGAGAGTTTGTCCCAAAACATTTGTTTAATCTTCAGATTATGAATTCCCATTGATAGTTTCTCACAGAACATTTGTTTAATCTTCAGATAATGAATTCCTGTTGAGTTTGTCCCAGAACATTTATTTAATCTTCAGATAATGAATTCTCATTGGGAGTTTGTCCCGGAACATTCAGTTGATCTTGGGGTATTGAATTACCTTTTGAATTTCTCTTGGAACACTTAATTGATCCAGAATCAGTCAATTCATGTTTGATTTTAGACTGGAAAGTCACAATTGATCTAGGGTCAGTCAATTCCTGTTTAATTTTAGACTGGAATATCACAATTGATCCAAGATCAGTCAATTTCTGTTTGCTTTTAGACTGGAATGCAACAATTAATCCAAGATCAGTCAATTCCTGTTTGATTTTAGACTGGAATGCCACAATTAATCCAAGATCAGTAAATTCCTGTTTGATTTTATACAGGAATGCCACAATTAATCCAAGATCAGTAAATTCCTGTTTGATTTTAGACTGGAATATCACAATTGCTCTAGGGTCAGTCAATACCTTTTGATTTTAGATTGGAATGTCGCAATTGATCCAGGGTCAGTCAATTCCTGTTTGATTTTAACATCACAATATCATAATTGATCAATGGTTGACAATTGATATTAATTATCTTTGGACTAAACACGATTTAAAAATTTCACAAAGCTGAATTTAGCAATTTCTAGTTTGAAAACCGCTTTATAAATAAATATACATATAGTTCTCATTCCAAATTATGCGTTTTTGGTTATAGTAATTTCTGCATGTCTTCCTCGTTTGAGTGTTCTATGCACTAATAATGAACTGTGCGCGCGCGTGACGTCCCGCAGCTGAGAGACGGGAGTGTGTGTATAAAAATGCAGTGCGACGCGTGTGTAATATTGAGCAGATGTAAATATTTAAGTTTAGGAAGGATCGTCTGGGGGTGACAATGGCTCCTAAGAATTTTTTTTTTTTAATATTAATTAAAGCTAAATTTTAATTTAGTCCTTAAGGCCCACTCTTATCATATAATTCTCTTTACATTTGTTTTATTTTTAGTAAGATTCACAATTAAATGCAACAAATATAAAGTTTTCGACTGTATTGAAATTGTCGACTATTAAATTTTCACTCTTGAAAAAGTCGACTTTTATAGTCTACTCTGAAATTCGCGATTCTTAATGTCGACTCTATGACTATTTCATAACTCTGAAATTGTAGACTCTTTTAATCGACTCTGAAATTGTTAAAACCGAAATGGTTGACTATGAAAATACAACTCTTATAGTTGACTCTCAAATAGTCAACTCTTATAATCGACTCTTATAATCAACTTTGTAAAAGTCGACTCTGCAATAGTCGACTCTGAGAATAGAATTCTTATAGTTCATTCTGACATTGTCGAATTTTAAACTGTCGACTATAAGAGTCGGCGACATCAATAGCCAAATCTAAAATAGTCGACATTGAAACAGTCGATTTCGGGACAATTAGTCCCGGTAACTTGACTCCACTGAATGGGTAAGCTGATAGAAGTGTCTTATTGGAGTGTCTGTGTGCCCGAAGTACACGATTGACCACGTAATCAAGTATCGAAATTATTTCTCGAATATCATTTTCATTAGCATGTGGCCTAGAGTCAAAAGGTCTTTTTGTAAATTGACGACATCAGCTCCGTTTCAAATCACTCATAGAAGACACTTCTATTAATTTTCCGTTCAGTGCTTGCTTGACTCGAATGGACAAGATTAAGTCGCCAACACAACTTTTATAAATATACTCTCTTAGTTTATGGCTAATAAAAAAATAAAATTATTGTTTTTAACAAAATAATTAATTCTATGGTGTAATAATCGCTTTGCAATGAAATAAACAATGAAAAGTTCTAAAAAAAATTGCATTAATAGTTATTGTGTTATTTTTTAGCAATTTTTTTTGTTAATAATTTTTCTTGGGACGATGAAATCTCGCCCGTTCTGTCTGCACATCGATATGACGTGATATGAGATGAAATTGGTGCAATAATTGCTGGTTCAATAATATCAAGTCATTCATTTCCTGTTGTTGTTTGTCCTGGAACATTTATGTATATTCGGACAGTGAATTCCCATTGGGAGTTTGTCCCAGAACACTTAATTTATCTGGGGGCAGGAATTCCTATTGAGAGTTTGTTCCAGAACACTTAATTTATCTTGAGGCATTGAAATCCCATTGGGAGTTTGTCCCAGAACATTTGTCTAACATTCAGACAGTGAATTCCGATTAGCAGTTTGTCCCAGAACACTTAATTTATCTTGGGGCAGTGAATTCCCAATGGGAGTTTGTTCCAGAACATTTAATTCCCATTGGGAATTTTCCTAAAACATTTGTTAATCTTCAGAGTTTGTCCCGGAACATTCAGTTAATCTTGGGGCATTGAATTTGCTTTAATTTCCCTCAGAACACTTGACTGATCCAGAGTCAGTCAATTCCTGTTTGATTTTAGAGTGGAATGTCACAATTGATGCAGGGTCAGTCAATTCCTGTTTGATTTCAACGTCACAATGTCATAATTGATCCAGGATTAGTTAATTCCTGTTTGATTTTGGACTGGGACATCACAATTGATCTAGGGTCAGCCAATTCCTTTTTGATTTAACTACAAGACATTGAAAATTGATCCTGGGTCAGTCAATTCCTCTGAGACAATTATATTGATCAGTCGGTTTATCCAGGACATTAATCTTTGATCCCAAGATAATTAACACTGCGTCAAAGGACTTCGAAATTCTAGATCGCGTGTCAATTGAGCCCTAACGGAATGCACGTCGCTTGCTCAAACACTAAGACGGCATACCGCCATTACTAACTGATTACGCATAAGTATGTCAAGCAATCGAACCCATCCAAATCGCACAAATCTTCCAGTCTAATACTTAGATCGCTGGTGTTCTTACAGTCGAAAATGTGCTAGAGTGGTCGTACAAATCCCCTGTTACTTAATCGCAAAGCATACCCAACTAGCGGACAACCATTCTAGTGTGATTTGTAACTGCGGCTAACTCGCGTACATTTATGCTGTTTTAATAACAGTTGATTCGGTAAAAAAGACCATATTATCAAAAATTGATAACGCTGTTGTAAAAATTATTGATACGACACTAATAATAAATCAGATTGGATTCACTCATGTATCAACACACGATACGGCAACAAAATAATACGCCACGAATGTCATACAATGTTTTTAATAATACAGTAAAAAATAAACATCTTACAGTAGAATTTTTAGTTCAACTTCACATCAGCTGATTTTTATGATTGTTAATATATGGGTGTTGAAAAATTGTTTGACATTCAAAAGGTTAAAACAGATTTGTGCGATGACGACATGAAATTTGCAATTTTGGCAGTTTAATGTCATTGGCTTTTAATTGATAACTGATTTTGTTGTTTTTTTTTTTTTTTTTAAATATGTTAATTATTATTATTCTATGATTTAAAAATAGAAATATAGTAATAATTTTGACATTTTTAAGTAATTAATATACACTGTACATTATAATATAATAGTTAAGGAGGTGTTAAGACGGATTGCAAAATCCAAATTTAAAAAAAAATAAAAAAATCATGTTAATTCCTTTTAGTATTTCACTATTTTATTTGTAACATTTTTCTGTGTAAGAGAATAAATTTTTTTCATTGGTTTTTGAAATTACGTCTTTTATTTTATGTTTTGTTTCCCTATAATGAGATCCCTGAGCGTTTGTGTGGTTAACCCCTCCGAAATTCGCCATTTAAGCCCTTAAACTGTCTCAAACGAAATGACATTTTACAAAAACTTTTTGTTATTACCGCTTCATAATTAATGCTCTATAAATGAAACCTTTCTGAACGTAGCCGAATAGTAAAAACTGTTTTAGAAAGGTTACAAAATAAGCTTTCAAATTATTATATTACAAATAAATATTAGCATTTGTAAATATTAAAATTTAGAATGCAAACATTAAAAATAGGTAAAAATGACTCACGTGATGTTTTTATGTGAAAACGGTACTAAAATCACAGATTATGTAAACAACAATACTTATTCTATTGTATAAATGTGTAATAAACACTTTTGTCACCTCACTTTTTTATCATTTCATATAAAAATATTTAATAAAAATTAAAAATGTCAAGCGTGGACGAGCCGCCGGTAGTAAATTTTGGCGGGTAAATATTTTTGTCAACTACGCGACTGACAGCTGATTCCTGTTATGTATTTCTATGGACAACTTGATAGAGATGTACAGCTTGATCTTCTATCGACTTTTTACTTTTTGGTTTAGGGATGTAACTAAAACAATAACGGAGTTAGAACGATTTCTATGGAAACACATGCGTTGACATATAAACACGCTTATTGTACTTGACTGCTGTCCTATTTCTAACAATTATATCTGCTTACGTTGCGGAGGGGTTAAACCATGTGTTGTACGAGGGAGGAAATATAGAGGCTGGCAAATTTTTTCAGAGCCGAGCTGTTGAACTCAAGAACGAGTCGTTGAGTCAACCCTTTCTCAAGCACCGATGCCAAAGGGATCAATGATGCTGGTACCTAGGATTGCCTTCCACTGAAATACCCTTAGAACAAGTACAGCATTCCCACCCGCTGTGCTTTAAACTTTGATATGTTTGTTTAGACCTACCGCCTGTTTCTACGCAGGTAAGTATTTTTCAATTTGGGGCTCTAAACCAGAGGTGGCTGCCAAGTTCAATGGTGAGGACATCCGAATTCTTTAAAAGAGCGACAGTTTGTTATTTGCACACCCGAAAACTAAAACTATTTTTGACAGCTGATGAATACACTTCCAAGTTTTATAATTTTATAAAACTTGGAAGTGCACAGCCTTCCTTACAGCCCATAATTATAATTCAAAGAATAATTATAAAAACCATTCTTAGGAAACCATACGACTTCCCTACTATACAGATATTTCGGGAATTTAATGTACCATCTATTATAGAATTGTATAAGAGAAACGCCTTATGCCAAATTTATAAAGAATATTTTATTCAAAAAATTCACCCCTCAGCAATAAGCAATAGATTTAAAACAAATGGCTTAATAGCCATCCCTATGCTTAGAACGACCACGGCTCAGCACCACTATTTGTACTTAGGTGTAAGATGGTACAATATATTATTATCCAATAACAAAATTAATATAACAGATACACTGAATTATGAATTATTCAAAAAACAAATTAAGTCCCTTAAATTGGATAATGACATATTGCAGTGTTCCGCAAACTTTTTATGTTCACGGTACACCTAACTAATCAAGAAATTTTAACGGTACACCAAAGAAAAAAAACAAGGTCAATTTTGGATAGGATTGGCTAGGCTTATTACGAATAACGGCGAACTTTGAGGTAAAAGTACGAAAGCTGCATGTCATCATAATTTAAAAAAACATCCCAGGTTTTGAATGGTTTGTTTGGCAAAGCAGGGTTTGTCTAGCCGGGTTTGTGTAATTATGATTGATATTTATCACATAACAGTGACAGAATGACCGCGAACTGTCACCGAATCGGTTCGAGAAGTGAATTTTAATTTTACGCAATTGATAATTAAAATGCATCTTTTTCCGCCGCCACCAAGCCAAAAAGTTTCCTTTTATAGTAATTACGGCATATCTAAAGTTTTTTTCTAAAAATTATTCGTAATAAGCGTGGCCACTCCGAACCAAAATTTACCAAAAACAATATTTTATTAATATTTATTATTAAAATCAAAATAACATGAAAATATGTTTAATGCAAAATGTGAGCCTGTTTAACTGAACACAGACGATCAAAATTTGGAACAATCGTTGATAACGCTGCTCGCATCTCTTCGTCGATCGTCCTCAGGCATTCTCTTTTTTTGACTTTATCGTAGTGAGAGTTGAAAACCCCAATTCGCATAAATAGGTCGTGGCAAATGGTAATAGAATTGCAGTAGCTCGCTTTGACAGCAGTGGATACTCATTTTTTTACGTGGAGCCAAAAATGTGCTAACTCTGTTTCTGAAAATTTTAATTTTAGTGTCCGATCAGTTTTAAGCTCCATGAATTCTTCCTGCTCGTTTATTGGTAAATTTACAAGGGAAATGCTTTCCGAAAATGGATTTCTTACCCAGTCCATAGGTTGCAGGTCACACTTAGGAAAATATTGAGCCATTTTTTCTGCTAACAGCTCCAAGTGTTTCACTATCAAAGCCTGCACTTTTTTTTCTGAATCGGCAGCCATGACATTTTGAAACATTTCGTTACTACCATTGGTAGCGTGGCTGATCCATAGCACCAACTTGGCGCGAAAGCTTTCAATCTTGTCCGAAGACGTTAAAATGTTACAATTTCTTCCTTGCATTTTTTTGTTCAGCTCATTTAATTGAGCGAATATGTCCGCCAGATATGCAAGTTTTGCTACCCATTCTTCTTTTTTAAATAGAGAAGCAAAGTCTGAACCCTGGGTTTCTAGAAATGTCTGGGTCTCATTTTTCAGCTCGTAAATCCGAGAAAGCACTTTTCCGCGAGAAAGCCACCGTACTTCTGTATGAAACAGAAGTGACTGATGATCTGCTCCCATTTCCTGACACAATGCATTAAACAGACGAGAGTTCAGCGGTCGCGACTTGATGTAATTGACAATTTTGACGACTTCTTGTAAGACAGACAACAATTCATCAGGCAGAGACTTCGTCATCAGTGCCTCTCTGTGTAAAAAGCAATGTAAATTTTTAATATTAGGATTTTTTTCAGAAGCCCTGGTTATAAATCCCCTAATTTTTCCTGTCATAGCTGCTGCTCCGTCTGTGCAAATGCTTAAGCAGTTGCGCCATTCCAAATTATGTTCACTGAAGTACTGGTTTGTTACTCTGAATATTTCTTCTCCGGTGGTATAACCAGGTAGTGGCAGATAAAATAAAAACTCCTCTTTTATTTCATATCCATCCGTGTACCTCACATTTGTGATGAGATGCGCGTGACCACTGATATCAGTAGACTCGTCGACTTGTAGCGCGAAAACTCCACTTAGCCTTAATTTTTCAATTAACGTTGATTGAATGTCGGTGGATATTTCATTAATGCGACGTGAGATCGTATCTGCTGACGCAGGTATTTTTTCGATTTACTTAGCGGCTTCTCGGCTAATCATAATTTTGACAATTTCTTTGCAGACAGGTAAAATTTTATTTTAACCAGCATATTAGCGATCACGTAGCTTGCTTTTTGCGCTTTGCTTGATGTATTGAAAGACGAACTCATGAGAGTTACCTGTTTCTTAGACTGGTCTTTCATACGTTGAAAAAAGGCTTTAACTTTGTGAGCCACCGATGGGTGTTTAGTTGTTAAATGTCGTGAAAGTTTACTGGGCACCATCGAATTATTAGCCAAAGTTTCTCCACAAACAAGACATTTTGGGATTGGGCACGATTCGTCACCGCAGTATATAAAGCCATAACGCACATAGCTCTCATCGTATTTCCGATCAAAAAGCTTAGGTTTTTTCTTCGTTGACTCTGCTTCTTTTTGGGAATCATTAGTTTCACTTGACAAACTTGCGGTACGTTTAACGAATTTATCCATTATATACACGTAATATGGGATATTTTTTTGCAATTAAAGAAGTCAATTAAGTTCGCGACGACACAACCAAACACAAGCATTAACGAATGACTACTAAACAAGCGGGCGCAACGTCGCCGTCGTAATTCGTAATATTATGTTGTCACGCGCATGCACCCCGATAGCTCGTGCGCAATCACGTGCTAATGTAGCAATAGCACCCCACTTATGTAGTGTAGCACACGTGATAATGTAGCGTAGCGGCGTATCACACGGCCACTTCGCAGCGATCGAGTCCCACCCACGCCACCTCCGGCCGCCGCGCCGCACAGAAAAGTAAATACCGATTTACAGAGTACTTTGTGAGAAGTGACGCGGGACTCGCGGCACACTTACAAATGGCCACGGCACACCAGTGTGCCGCGGAGCACACTTTGCGGAACACTGACATATTGTACCCTTAATGTTTACCCTTTATGTAATTAATTAATTTACCCTTACTTAAAACAGCAATATTTAATATTACAAAAAAAAATTGTATTGATATTGTCCTTATATAACTATTTTTGTCTAAATTGTGTACTTACTTAAGATATTTATTTCATTAGTTTTTTAAAAATTGTTTACAAAATGAACATTATTATAATCTTTTTTGCATGTAAAATACTCCTCCCATAAACACGAGCTCCTAGAGCTCAACTTATGGAGTAGTAGAATAAAACATGAATTATTTTGTAATCTTGCATGTATTATCATTGTAATGTATAAACAAAAAACATTGAAATAAATAAATAAAAAAAAAAAAAAAAAAAAAAATTCGAAGTAAATATATAATTTTTGATATATAAACATATTGAAAGCAAATTGGGAGGTGGGAATGGGTACCGCCGCCCCGGGAACCTTTATTGGATAACACCTCTGCAATAGGTCACCCCAAGTGGTTCGCTACATTTGGTGATTTAACAGGGGTGCCCGGGTTCATGGGGTGAGGTTTGTCTAGGTCTTGGAGGCGGATGACCAGGACACACAGAACCCCAGATTCCTACCCACCCCTTAAACTATTTTCCTTCCCAGAACTCTCCTCTCCTTCCTTTCCCTAAAAAACCCTCTACACAGCATCCCCAAAGATGACATAGGCCCTGAGGGAAATTATTTTCCTCAGGGCCTCCTGTGTGGAGCTCACGTAAAAAAAAAACAAACATGAAAACATTTAAAAAATGACTCACATTACTTTTTTTCTAACTAAGGGAATGTACCCATACTACGTGACCTGTTTGGGGTGGGGGGGGGGCTTCAAAATACCACGCTTGGTACAAATGAGCGGCGGGTTCTTAGGTTTTTGGTCACCGGGGGGGGGGGATTAAAAATAGCAAAAAGTTGGTCACGTAGTATGGGTACGTTCCCTAACAGTACTGATAATGAAAAAAAAAAGACATACATATTTTATTAGACAAATCTATATACAGTAGGGTCTCGCTACTCGATAGGAAAAAACAAGACCCCTTCCGAATTATCGAGGCGCCCGGATTATACAAGGTGGGGCAAAAGTAATCATCCGATGTTCTTTTGCTGTATTTTTTTTATTTAACGAAAAACTTTGGTTCTGGTTGTGAAATTTATTTATTTAATCCATTAGAATTTATTCCATCAAGTCGAGAAAATGATATCGGCCAAGTGGCCGCTGCCAGAGTTGATGGCGATACGGGCCCGTTTTATGGCATTTTCCATCACTCTTGCCAGAACTTCGGGCGACAGGTTCTCGAATTTTTGGCGAATATTCTCCTTAAGGGCTTCAAGAGTCAGAGGCTTGATGACGTAAATCCACGACTTAAAAAAAACCATAAAAAGAAGTCTGGACGGGTTAAATAGGGTGATCTGGCCGGCCAGTGCAAATCACCAAAACGAGAGATTAGGCGACCCGGAAATGCTTCCTTCAGAACATCGGTTGTGGCTCGAGCAGTGTGCGCCGTTGCACCGTCCTGTTGTAACCACATGTTCTCCAGTCCCAATTTATCCAATTGAGGAAGAAAAAAATCGGAAATCATGGCTCGGCAGCGCGTGCCGTTCACAGTCGTCGTTTGGCCCGCGGCGTTCTAAAAAAAATGGCCCGATGACTCCTCCAGCGTAAACAGAACACCACGCAGTAACTTCGAGCGGGTGTAATGGCTCTTCGTGGGTGATACTCAGATTTTCGGTGCCTCAGAAACGATTATTTTGTTTATTCACGTAACCGCTGTTATGGAAATGAGCTTCATCGTTCATGAAAATTTTCGATGAAAAATCGTCCACCTTTTCGTTGAGATTCAGGATGACTTGAGCGTAGGTTATCCGCGTTTGGCGGTCAACAGCTAGCTGATGCACTGTCTGCACTTTGTAAGGGAACATCTTCAAATCTTTCACCAAAATTCTGCGTTGGGACCGCCGGCTAATGCCCAATTGCGTGGCACGTCGTCTGGTCGATGTTCCGGGCTCATCTTCGACATCTTGGGCAACAACAGCGATATTCTCAGCAGAACGGCTGCTCCGGGACCGGCCAGCCTTGGTAACATCTCGTGTTGTCTCAGTCTCTTCAAGGCGAGTGGTCAAACGCCGCAGTGTTTGTCCAGTTGGTGTCGGAAGGCCAGGAAATCTGCGACGAAATTCACGCTGCGCCAACACTGCTGACGAATTGTTGCGCAAAATATGGGACCAATTATTCCGCGTTCTTGAGGAGTAAACCGATTCATGACTTGTCGACTTGTATTTTGCGTTTGTTTACTTCACAAATGTCAAAACCGAATTGACATTTGGCGCCATTTGAAAAAGTTATAGCGTTTTCCAATAGGGTGATTACTTTTGCCCCACCTTGTAGTATGCAATTTTTAACTTGGGTGTCATTTATTAACTCGTGGAATGCCGCGAGTAAATGGGGTTGGTTGTAACCAATTAGCGTTCGCAAAAAGCGGCAGCCATGACACCCAATGTCCCGCGATTCTGACAGCGTCCTTGAGAAATTTCGTACATAGAAAGGTCAAAGTTCAAAACCAAAGAATTTTTCCCGCGCATGCGCAAGAACTGCGCACGCTCCCGCGCTCCGGTAAATCATTAATATAAATTATATGGATTCATCAATCTAATTGCGGTTTTCTCTATGGTAAAGAGCGATAATAGAGCAAGCGATTCTGACCGTGTTCTTCATACACTTTCTTTATACATAAGGGTCAAAATCGCGTGTAAAATCTCATGACACACCGGTTGACGAGCGGCACTGCGGAGGTTAATGTAAAAATTTAAAGTCAATTTAGACAAGAATATGTAATGTACGTACAAATGTACTTATACAAAATTCAAACATGTAAGAAATTTGGGCTCTTAACATGAAAAAAAAAAAAAAACTAACAGTTAATTAAGAGTGACTGCAAATGATTGAATATTGACACGTTTTGACCCGCAAGCACCCGTCCAGATTACAGCGTGCACCGAAGTAACGGGGGTCCGGACTAGCGAGGCTCTACTGTATATAAAAATCAAAATATTCTTATATATTTATTTATTCATTTAATACAAACGCCATAAGTATGCCATAAACACTAATTACATGTCACAAATTCATATTCAAAATATTAGTAATGATAAAACAGTGTATGTATGACAGTTAGTTGTGACGATACATTGGGAAGTGACAACAGAGATACCTTTACATGCAAAAATCTATAATACAAATAAAATTAGTAGTGATTTAAAAAATATGATAGCATAGCCTTCTTGTACCTATGTTCGGTGCAGTTAAATAGATCTATCACATCTGCATATCTATTAGTAACTTCATGTAACCTAGGTATAAGTGAGTGTTTCGTATACTCAGTCCGATTATTGTTACATTTAAAAAGGATTTTAGAATGAGTGGTTCTCGTGGGAATATGAAATTCAATGAGCTTATTTAAATCAGGACTGTCTATGCTACCATTTACAATTTTGAACACAAATATTAAGTCGGATATAATTCTTCGATCTGATAGTCTTAATAAATTTAATTCTTTCATCAAGTAATTATAATTTATATTTTCAATGGGAATACCGAGGTTAAAATTAATGTGTCTTAAGAATTTGTGTTGAATTTTTTCGATTGAATCTGAATGTATTTTAAAAAGGGGGGACCAGATCGAGGAGTTATATTCGACTTGACTACGTACTAAGGATGTGTACAAAATTTTTAAAGTTGAAATATTCCTGAAACCTCTGGAATTTCTAAGAACTAAGCCAAGCATTTTGATACCGATATGATATGATTTTGATACGTTACACGTAACGATGCATAGGTACCTAGCAGCTGGCTGGTGACTAAGTGCACGCAATCGCCGCCTCAAACGGAAAGTGCCACCGTCGCCCACGCAACAGCCCGTCAACGAACGGAGAAAGTCTGCTGCAGCTCAATCCAATCCAGAGCGCTTGCCAGCTGAACGTGGGCATTTCGCGCAATTACTCGAACCGCGCAAACCCAACATGGCTGATATGGCCCGCCGCGTACTAAGTAACGCTCCGACACGACCATGTCGTTCTTAGCTGAACCCATCGCTGTACCTGCGACACCCGCGGCATTCCACAACCACAAGGCAGGTGCTGACCCGATCATGTGCCTAAGTTAACCTAATTCCCGTTGTGCCTTCCCCTCGTAGCTGTATGCCCCTAATCAACGGAGCTGGAGCCCGAGAGAGATTTAGCCGCATTGTTACTTCTTCTTTCGTATGGTGGGGTGTCAGAGGGGGACATCTAGGTCTGCGAGCCAGTCTAGGGCCTCAGGCGTTGCCCTGTGGACCTCATCAATCCCGCCGGGTAATGAATGGAGCGGGCATTCGTTGACCACATGTTCTGTGGTCTGCACCGCATTCACACATCGCCGACTCTTTAAGGCCCCATCTATGCATCACCTGAGCGCAACGGCTATGGGAGCACCTTATCCTATTGATGGCAGTTCAGCGTTTGCGAAGCAATGTGAACCCAGGCTGTCTCTCAGTGGGGTCTTGAACGAGATGGGCGTTTTTGACGTTGGCTGATTGCCACTCAAGCTTCCACCTATCATCTGGGGTGATAGGTGTTCGAAGGAGTCTTTCTACTTCTGTCCAGAAGGGTTTTCGAGACTTTAAGCGGCATGCCGGGTGAGAAACGACATCATCGTGCAAAGGTATTGCACTTTTTTGCAGCGCCTTCTTGTATTCCCTCAGTGTTGCAATCTCTCGCCTGATATTTGGCGGGCTTATATTTGCAAGTACGGGAGCCAAGGAAGAGGAGGCACATTGTTACTAATTAGATGGGATATTGAGACTCTCTGTTTTACTATTGCATCATTTGTGTATGTTATCTTCTAGGGCCGCGCTCCGGCGCTTGTTGTTTGTTCAATAAATGGTATCTGCATTCGAGCGAGCCTGAGGTGTGTAAATAACCCCAGACCCTCTGAGCTTAATACTCACAGATTTGATTATGAAATCAACAAATATATATCACATAGAATGGCAATCGAAAACTCCAGGGAAAATAACAGATTCACCAACCTTATATGCAGTTTTCTTTGTAGCTGGGGAGGCCTCCGTAATTTTTTCCACTTAAATTCCAGACCAGTAATTCTTTTGTGACTTTGAAATATGCACCACTAGTTAGTTTTCACAATGATACAAATAAAAACAGCAAAATTTTCCAAAACAACAGATGACAGTTTCACTTCTTTATGTACTACTAGCTGGTACCCGGCATGCGTTGCTATGCCATTTAAGAAAGAAATTGTTTCTCCACCTTCCCTCTACCCACTCCACTCCCCACTTTCCCCCGTCCCGCGAACCCTTCTTCCGAGTTCCCCTCCGCCCTCCCAGGTTCCCCCCTCCTCCCGCTTTGGTTCCCTCCCCCCTCCCACAAACCCCCTACCAAAGTTCCCCTCCCCCCTCCCGCATTCCATACATTCAGTCCCAGTACATTCAGTTTTCAAACAGCTCGCGTGCCACCTATTACAATTTTTTTATACAAATTTCATAATGCCAGAGCTCACCAGTAGTTTTATACAAACCTTGTCCTAACAATAACGAACACAATAAAAAAAGAATTATCCAATTTGGCGCAGTCGTTCGGAAGTTATGAGCGTACATACATTTCGGCGATTCATTTTTATTTATATAGATTTTTAAAAACAATCCATTTAGGTGTCTCTGTTAAATCCAAAGAGTGCGTAACTACCATTTTTGTGATATAAATATATTTATTTAAATTTTCGAAAAAACAAAATAAACATATTGTAATGCCTAACCAGTATCTCTCCAACTCCCTCGTTTCATTGCTTTGGTCCGACCTACCCAGGTAACCTAAATTTCAGAGAGGTAAGTCAATAGGCGATCCACGCCTTGAACGCGAGTCACAGTTTCCTACCACGCGAGAGCTAGCCGAGGTAAAAAGGTGTTGATTCCATGTTTTCCCACGTGGACCTTTGTGGTCCATTGCACCAGCGATCCACGTGGACCATATTCTAACCCATATTAAATTAACCTAACCTCACATTGGACGCCCAAGTGGGTAACCCAACACTGGTGCCCAAGATGAAAGAGAACAAGACACAGAAAAATAGAAAAGATAACAGTCACAATTGGGACACAAACCCAGAACCTCTCGTCTAACCGGGAAGCGTATTTACAATCCCTACCGCATTTCAGTCGCTTTAAATTTTCAATATCAAAATTTAAATATTTAGAAATAAAATTATTAATTTCTAATATACACATTGGAAAGATTATTTTATCTAGATTTTAGAACAATTTTTGTTTTTGCAAAGTGATAAAAAATTATCAACATAGAGGTGTATTTACAATATATGGAAATAATATTAAAATTTAAATATTTAGAAATAAAATAATTATTATTAATATACACATCAGAAAGATTATTTTATCTAGATTTTAGAACAATTTTTGTTTTTGCAATGTGATAAAAAATAACCAATTTAGAGGTATATTTAAAATGTAAATTGTCGTTACCGCGACTGAATCGGTATAAGGTTTGTAAATACGCAACCGGGAAGGGTGCCTTTACCAATTCGTCCATCAACCGTCATATTTGTCAATCTCATATTTCAAATTTTAGAATGAACAATATTATCTTCAACTAATTTTTCCATATTATAGGCAACTACCTTTTTCATTGGAAACAATCGTTCTAAGAACTGGTTTGTAACCTAGATAGTGTCTCGGATAAATATTCTATTAAAGGCTCTTTTGAAGTCTGCATATGATGAGCAGAGCACGTCCACCAGCAGGTCCTCCAGGTGCTCTCGGCGTGGGCGTCCCCTAGCGTTTGTCCCCTCGGTCATACCCTCCATTATGGCATGCAAGAGGCCTTCTTGTCGTATTACATGGCCGATCCATCTTGCACGCCTTTCGGACAAGGTCCTGAGCAGGTGCCTTCCTCCTTCGATTCTTTGGAGAACCTCCTCATTTGTAATGTTGTCTCTCCAGGAAATTCCTAGTAGTCTTCTATAGGACCACATCTCAAAAGCCTCTAGTCTCTGTTTATCTCTTTCGGATAGGCACCATGTTTCGCAGCCGTACATCAAGATACTCCATACATAGGTCTTGATGAGGAGTATTCTCAGTTTTAGATCTATATTATTTGATTCTATTATTTTCGACCTTTTATTGAATGCAAGCCTAGCCTGGTGTATACGGCTGTCGACTTCACTCTTAGACCGACCGTCCCACGTTTTTTATTTTTTTATTTTAATTGTACGACAGACAGGTGAGTCCAATCACGGTACAATTTTCTTACAACTAACAAGACATGTATATAGTTTTTTTAAAACATGGTACGGTGATATCAAACACATCTATATCCGCTGGTAGGGCATTAAGCAATGCCATACCTCTTGTCATGCTGTGTTGAGCCATGACATCTGTCCGACCCTGCGGTATGTAGAATAGGGAGTGGCTACGAGTTCGACAGTATTTGTCAGGAGCGAATAAGCCACAGCATGACAGGAGATATGGGCAATCAATAAGGTTTTTTTATTAACTTTAATTCGAATACCATGAGTCCGGCATTACGCCTGGTCTCCAGGCTTTGATAATTTGTCTCCTTTAGCAGTTCCACGTGATGCATGAATTTCGGATATATTCCGTAAGATTGCATGTAAACATACCTTAGGAATTTTTTTTGAATTTGTTCAATCATATTTATGTATTAAAGTTGATATGGTATCCAGACAGTACTAGCGTACTCCAGCTTGCTTCTGACTACTCTGTTTCTATGTTACTGAATTGTTTGCAAGTTCTAATTACAAAACCAAGCATTTTGGAGCAAGCCGAAGTAAGCTGTACTAAATGATTTGAAAATGTTAGCCTGGGATCAAAGGTCACCCCGAGATCCTTGATGATATTTACGCGTGTTAATACTTCTCCATTCATTCTATACGGGTATAATAACGGATTTTGTGAACGACTATAAGTCATAACGACACATTTTTTATGTTAATTAAGTTTATTTTCTAACGACCATTTCATGATTGAATCGAGGTCTGCCTGCAGTTTGGAATAATCGTCATCTGATTCGATTTCCATCATCAGTTTCATGTCATCCGTGAATAGGAGACATGAGCTATGACGTATGCAGTCCTGAATGTCATCTATTAGAATAATTTTTTTTAATTTTTTTTAAATTTTTTTTTAAAAGAAAGACAAACATTCCCGGGTTACGAATAACCCAACAATGTTTGAAAATCTCCTACTACCACCACAGAAAGCCGAAAATGTTGCTTGTGTTGTGATGGAGGATATGGCCAGCCGAGGAATCGAACACGCGACGCTCGGGTGGGACCCAAGTGCTATGCCCACTCAACCACTGACCAGTCAAGGAATAACATGGGACCTAGATTCGATCCTTGAGGAATTCCTGACAGAGCTACGAACTCATGGGAGTCGTATCCATTTACATTTACATACTGGCTTCTATCTTTTAAATATGACGTAAAAAATATCAGTAAGGGTTGATTAAAACCTATTTTGTGCATCTTTCTTAATAGAACGTCGTGATCTACTCGGTCAAATGCCTGCTCAAAATGTTATTTTGCTCCCGAGGTAAACAAACTCCTTGGTGTTCTATAGTGGAACTCCTGACATCTCTACTCTCATCTGATGTTGCGTTCGGTCTACAGTCAGCAGCTTTGTTTTGTCTTTATTTATCTTCATGTTGTAATTGTTTTGAAATATGCTTTGCATGGTTGTTAAGGCCTCTTGCTTTCAGCAACCATAGCAATATCGTCAGCAAACCTTATCATATCCACCTTTTGCCCGTGTATCTTTACACCTTTTCTGTGACTCATTCTCTCTCTCAAGTCATCAATCGCACTCTGTATATAAGTGTTAAAAAGAACAGGTGACAGAGAGCATCCCTGTCTCACCCCTTGTCTTATCTTGCCATACGACATGGATAAATATATCCGATTTTATTTTTATATGGAACACATATTAACCTTTCATAAAA
The DNA here is from genome assembly GCA_917880885.1 of Limnephilus marmoratus. NCBI lineage: Eukaryota > Metazoa > Arthropoda > Insecta > Trichoptera > Limnephilidae > Limnephilus > Limnephilus marmoratus. The sequence continues at coordinate 66,311,778 of OU862907.1, forward strand.
GTCTAAATGAATATTCATTTTTTTATAAAAACATCTCTCTTTCTATAATTTTTTAAAGTTATTCCCATCAATGTAATATATCATTGAAGAAGAAGATAACACTAATAATCTAAACGAAAATATGAAAGAGAACAAGACACAGAAAAAGATAATGGTCGCAACTGGGACATGAACAGAACCTCTCGTCTAACCGGAATGCCGTCATAATTGTCAATCTCATATTTTCAAATTTTAGAATTAACAATATTATCTTCCACTAATTTTTCCATATCATTGGAAACAATTGTTCTAAGAACTGGTTTGTAACCTAGATAGTGTCTCAGATAAATATATCCGATTTTATTTTATATGGAATACATATTAACCTTTTATTTGGCGTTAAAGCCCCGATGACACAGAGCGAGTTTACAAGCTACTATCTGGGAAATTCACTATCTGTTAGTAAACTCGCTCAGTGTCATTGTGTTACTTGCTAACTAGCAGATTGTTGACAATCTACGAAAAAAGTTGAAAGGTCGTCAACTTTACTCGCTACAAGCTTGCTCCGCTTGCTCGTGATTGGTTTATTTATGTTTTTCAAGATGACTGCCAATTAACAGCTGATTTCGACTGTCAAACATAGAATTAGTTTACGCAGGCGTCTTTATTCTTGTTACTGGCACTAGCAGCGACTTCAGTTTCCTACGCTTCTAAGCGAGTGGACGGTTTTGTGTGTCATCATGACAATCTCACTCGCCGATTTACCCGCTTTTAAACTTAGTAGATAGGAGCTTGTAAACTAGCCGTGTGTCATCGAGGCTTAAATGAATATTCAATTTTTTATAAGAACAAAAACTTCTGAAGGTAATGCCCATCAATGTAATATATCATTGAAGAAATAGATAACACTAATAAATCTAAACGAAAATATTATACATAATTATAATTATAAGGAAAATTGAAGTCCCGCACCAAAAATACACATGACACGAGGAAAAGAAATGAAACAACGGGAGACTTATCAGGAAAAAAACCCAGAGATAAAAGCAATTAAGATATTTAGCAAATTACCAAAAGATATAAAATTGGAACACAATATAAAACAATTTATAAATCACGAAAATATGTGATTGTTTTTATTTTTTGTTTAAACAGAATATCATTATTTTTAAATATTTTTTTTTTTGCATTAGCTCCTTTGTCATCTTTGGGGATGCTGTGTGCAATAATGGTGCCACCCAGCTAGCTACGCCACTAGAGGTCATTCTGGGAAGGAAAAAGGTATGAGTGGTGGGTAGGAATCTGAGAGTTAATGTGTCCAGGAGTGCCGGATGTATGAATCTATCCCTCCCACAGCTGTGTGTGGGATAGATTGTGTGGGAGGTCTACTGCTTGGCGGGCCGGATCGGGAGAGACTGGTTGAGGGAGACCCAACCTAGACCTCTTCAGCCGGAGTCTTTGATCCATCGCCTTGCACCGCAGTGGGAGGGATGGATTCCTACACCTGTCACTCCTGGACATATTCACTTACAAATTTCTACCTAGCCCTCATATGTTTTCTTTCCCAGAGCTTCCTCTCCTTCCTTTCCTTAAAACCACCCTCCACACAACATTCCAAAAGATGACATAGGTCCAAAGGGTTTTTTTTTCCTCAGGGCCTCCTTCACACATGGTAGAAGTGAAACCTTCAGAAAACTAAAGTAGACAGGAGTTGGGAGGCTACAAAACACCACACAAAGAGAATATCGATTATACTATCTCATTCTCTCGCAAGCTAAATCCTATAGACGTATGTGTTCGTCTCTTTTTGGTGTTGCTATTTTTCGTTTCATCGATTTTCAAATCGCAATGGTGCTAAAGAAGTTTTCACTTCAAAAAATACAAATGTGCAGTTCACACGCAGTAGAAGTGAAACCTTCAGAAAACTAAAGTAGACAAGAGTGGGGAGGCTACAAAGCACCACACAAAGAGAATATCGACTATACTATCTCGTTCTCTCGCAGGCTAAATCCTATAGATGTATGTATTGGTCTCTTTTTGGTGTCGCTATTTTTCGTTTCATTGATTTTCTAATCACAATGGTGCTAAAGAAGTTTTCACTTCAAAAAATACAAGTGTGCAGTTCACACGCAGTAGAAGTGAAACCTTCAGAAAACTAAATAATGGGGAGTAAAAAATAGTGGGGAGGCTATAAAGCACCACACAAAGAGAAGATCGATTATACTATCCCATTCTCTCGCAGGCTAAATCCTGTAGATGTATGTATTTGTCTCTTCTTGGTGTCGCTATTTTTCGTTTCATCGATTTTCAAATCACAACGGTGCTAAAGAAGTCTTCACTTCAAAATGTACCTTAACCCTTTCCACTCCAAGCCTTTTTTTTGTTTTTATTCCACTAAGCTCCACGCACAAAATTGCGTTTTTTTTGTAAGTAAATAAAATTATTACTAAAAAAATAATTGAAAAAATTAAAAAGGCTTAATGCAAAATGGCCTTTTCGACACATTTCGCTTTATTTTTTTTAGTCTTGACTGGATCAAGGATTATTTCATTAATACACAATCAAGCTATAGAAAATAGAAGTCACAAATAATACATTCAACGAGTCTGGGTAGCTATTCTCGAGCAATGATCAAACGTTACTCGTTACGCGATCTACGAGTGAAAAATTACTCGTCGTCGCGACCAACTTTTTTTATTTAGTAACTATTAGGGGTCGTCCATTAATCACGTGATGTTTTTTTAGCAGATTTTTAACCCCCCCCCCCCCCCCCCTTGGCGATATGTGGTGAGGTTTTGGACTAACCCACCCCCCCCCAAAATCACGTGTATTTTTTTTAGTACAAAGTATTTTGAAATTTTCAGAATATTATCATGAAAAATAAATACACGTGATATCTCATTTTACCCCCCCCCCCCTCTTCGTGATATTTCGTGATTTTTTCCGAACCCCCCCCCCCCCCCCCCCCTTTCGAGCCTCACGTGATTAATGGACGACCCCTTATACAAGGTGTCCGGAAACTCGTAGTACAAGCGGGAAACTGGAGACTTTTTTTTTTTTTTTACATTAACACCACACAGGAGGCCCTGAGGAAAATAATTTCCCTCAGGGCCTATGTCATCTTTGTAGATGCTGTGTGGAGGGTCTCTTTGAGGAAAGGAAGGAGTGAACATGGGTCTTGAAGAGACCCATGTTGTAGGAGGGAGGAAACACAGAGGCCGGCAAATCGTTCCACAGCCGAGCCGTTGAACTCAAGAACGAGTCATAGAAACGACCCGTTCTCATGTGAGTAATGTCAACCGTGTACAAATGTTGGGCGCGTGTTTGGCGTGTTTCCCGACTATGCACCGGAGCCGAGGGGATCAATGATGCTAGTTCCTCGGAGCATCTTCCATTGTAATACCGGTAGAACAAGGACAGCATTCCCACCTGACGCCTATGCTCTAAAGATTGCAGTCCGTCTGTTAGGATGGGAGAATCTATCAAACGGACCGCCCGTTTCTGCACAGAGTCAAGGGTTTTTTTTAGGTATTTTGGAGCTCCAGACCAGAGGTGGCTGCCAAATTCAACCGTGGGGCGCACTTGCGATTTGTACAGGGTTAGCAGTTGGGTACTATTAAAGTATCTGCGGGCCCTGTACAGTACGCCCAGTTTCTGAGAGGCTAACTTAACTCTGGTTTCGATGGAGCCCCCGTACCTGAGCTGGTCACTTAGAGTTACACCAAGCATATCAATGGAGGTCCTGTTCGGAAGGTTGCTTCCGTTGAAGGAGACTAGATTTTCATTTCGATCCCTTTTAGACGTTATCAAACATGATTGGGTCTTTGAAACATTAAATTCGACGAGGTTATTCTTACCCCAAGAGAAAATACTCTCGAGGTAACCGTCCATTCTTTGCTTCAAAGCCCTCCGAGCTATTGGAGTTTGTGTGCCCTTTGGGGGCTTGTCAAACAAAAAGCTATCATGGACTGTACTGTCATCCGCGTAACAATGAATCGGTGCACATGACAAGAGGTCATTGATGTGCAACAGAAACAAAGTCGGTGACAGAACCGATCCCTGTGGGACGCCAGCATTTATCGAATGCGAAGAAGAGGTGAAACCGTCAGCAACCACCTGAATCGACCTCTCCCTCAAAAAGTCGGCAATCCACTTACACAAGGATGCGGGAAGTCCGTAAGAAAGCAGTTTGTTGACAAGCCCTCGGTGCCAAACCCGGTCAAAGGCCTTGGAAATATCCAGTGCAACCGTTTGGGTCTCACCAAAACGTTCCAGGCACCGCCCCCAAACATGCGTCACATACGCGAGAAGATCACCGCACGAGCGGTTCCGCCGGAATCCGTATTGACGGTCGTTAATAATTTTGTTCTTCTCGAGGTATGTGAGCAGTTTGTCGTTGATCACACGTTCCATTACCTTAGACAGAACTGATGTGATCGCTATGGGGCGGTAGTTGGCTGGGTTGGAGCGGTCACCCTTCTTTGGAATAGGGTGAATGATCGCTTTTTTCCAACCAGAGGGCACAGAACCAGACTTCAGGGACATTTTGAAAAGCTTCGTCAAAATTGGAGCTATTTCTGCAGCGCACCTCTGCAATACCAGGGCAGGTATTCCGTCAGGCCCACTAGCTTTATTAATATCAAGCCCTCGTAAGACTTGGAGTACATCCCGATGCCGGATCCTCAGCTTTTTCATATGAAAACCGCAGTGAGGAACCGACGGCGGGGTAGCACCTTGATCATCGAGGGTCGAGTTTTCCGCGAACATTTTGCCTAATAAGTTAGCCTTTTCGGCGGCGGTATTTGCTAGAGAGCCGTCAGGTCTGGTAAGAGGTGGCAGACTGGATTTGCAGAAATCCACCAGACTCCACATCACATTTGGAGTCGATTTTGTGGTATAACTTTTTTTGATTTGAGCTTTCGTTTTCGAGTAAATCGGGTCCGAAGTTGGATTTTTTTTGGTTAAATTTGAAAAAATTGTTCACTAGGGGGTTCATTTCAGCTATGTAATGTCTTATAAAATGCATCGAAGGGTAAACCGGGCTCAAAAGTTTTTTTAACCCTTTAGTTGCCAAAAAAATGGAAAAAAAGAAAAAAAATAATATTAAAATCGAAATGTTCAGATCGAAAAAAATAATTTTTTTGGGTTCTCTACGTGATGTAGATTCACCAGTTTCCCGCTTGTACTACGAGTTTCCGGACACGTTGTATTTATTATTTTTTACATTTTTATATGAAACATAGGTATATATATAAAATAGAAATTATATTCGTAGTCCTCCTCACTAGGAAATCCTGTGCTGAGGGGGACTATGCTTTGGATAAGTTTTCAGTGACTTCTATGGTTTAACTTCATGGTTTGGATAAGGTTTTCCAGAAACTTCTATGACGATGTTTTAAGTATAGGTACACGTAAGTTCATTTTCCGATAGTTTCTTCAGCCAACATTTAATGTCCATAATGTAGCTATTTTTGGTTTTAATTTGTTTGATACTAAGTGGGAGTTTGTTATATAACTTTACTGTTAAAAATTCAGAACTTCTTTGTCCAAATGAAGAGTTACACTTTGGTATATTAAGTGTGTCTGTTTGTTTGGCTCTGGTTTTATGAGCATGTGAGGTGTCTGCCCACGGACATATGAATATATCTGGACCTGCCCTAAGTGATAAAAACATATTATTTCCCCCTCCCCATGGAGCCGGCTAAAGCTCCGCCTTGGAGCCAGCTCGCTCCATGGGGAGGGGAGAGAACCTCGCTTGAATCTAAAATATGTGACGTCATCATTCTTGTTGTGACCAGCGCGGAACTAATATTCATATATTTTACGAAATAACACGTCAAAAACGGTAGCTTGTGCTATACATTTATACCCACATATTATTGGACATAGCGAATGTGGGCGGTTCTCCAGTGTGCTCGTCGCTGGTTATAGGGGTAAGTAAATTATGAAACATTTCTAAAAGTGTCTTAAGTAAACACATCAACAAAATATTGCTATGTGAATAGGGGCGAATCTTTTCAGGGCGAGCATTTGGCCTTCGAAAATATGTTATTAACGTGGCAAGCAATTCGCTCTCCCATGTAAAAAGGTCTAGTCATTCAAAGCAGATTTTGCTTTTAAGAACTAAATGGTGATATTATAATGCGAGATGCCTATATACTGTCAGATTGATTTTTTAACGAATCAGTCTCTTCTTCCTCTCTTCGCCCCCATAGTTTGGTTTTACCCCTCATCTGTATGTTCTGGTCTATTGATTTGGATGTCTATGTGTCTGCCTCTGAATCATTTTTTATGCGATGTACTAGAATGTTTTTAGTACTTATAGATTTTCTGTATGTATGTACTTTGTCGAATGCTTCATTTTTACGTATTCTTGAATGTCGAACGGTCGAAGAGATGATTATATTGGCAGCCCTGTTAATATAGTCTACGTTCTTGATGTTTTTGAGATTTCTACGGTGTAAGTTTGAAATGTCAAACAGTTGATAATGTATTTTTACCGCATATAACTTCTACGAGTTGATAATATTCGACTTGGCAACCAAAACATCGCTGGTAAATCAGCCATTGTAATATGGAACCTTAAAACGACTTTATAAAAGTGCGAAAGTTAGCACGGGAAAACAATTCTAGATTTTGACAGCCAATTGCAGAAGAGACGCAAACAACCCACCACTAGCTTCTCTGTTTCTACTGGTTTGGCCCACTCGTTGTTGTGTGGAATGACTTTTGACGTTTAGCGTTTAGGTATGTTCCTTCGACCAAGCTCAAGAATAACCATGTCGACCAACGGACGTACTTTCGACGGCGATTGCGAGCGACGAGGCTTGGAGAATAGCTAGCCAGCATGAAAACAAGCATGATAATGCACAGTTGGGGATAAGATGTTGACGACAGCATGGTGCGATAATTATTAGTGTACTTTTGTAACATCGATATCTGCGGTGAGGCGCAGCCCTTAGCAAAATTCATTCATTCCTTGACTCAGCAGGTACTAAAGTCTCATGCGATTCTAGAATGTATATTGTATATATACTTCTTCTTGGTGTGACCCAAAGATATTGAAATATAAGTAGATGTGCTATCTGCTGTTTTTATTATGTGGGTCTGCGCTTCCGGGTGTCGCCGATATTGTTTACCAATTAACAAATAAACTAAAAGAACAAATAATTAACGAATAAACCAAACGAACGTTAAACTAAATGAACGAATTCTTTCCTTATTCAAAATATATTGTTAACCAATATTAATGCACATTTTCAAAAAATCAACGAAATGAACAAATTCTTTTTGTATGAAAACTACGCTAATTAGCGCGTAGTCCGGCGACAGTTGCGCGGACACCATAGCATATCTATTCTGTATTTGAATATCTTTGGTGTGACCTATCAGGTCCCCCCGACATTGGCGATCACTCTGGAAAATGTCTCTCTGTCTTGCGCTGCCTGGAATAGCTCCTCCACACTTCTATTGCTGGTCCACTCTCGTACATTTCGCAGCCAAGACATTTGACGACCGGCGTAGTGCGGCGGTAAGGTGCTTGACTCGCATTCCGAAGGTCGCGGGATCGAATCCCGGCGTGGCAAATAAATTTTATTTGATTAATTTGTGTATTCCACAATTTATTCATTTAAAATAATATATAGTATATTTGCGGCAAGTTCCAGAGTGGAAGATACTCTCAGTATCACCCTGGTGTAAGACCACCATTCAGAATTGAAACGTTGCTTGAAATGGCTCCTGCCGTATTTGGTGACCAGATCTGAATAGCCAGGTACTTCCCCACCTTCCTCTTCCCTATCTCCTTCCCCTCCCCACTGCCTTCAGCCTCACAACATACCCCAATTGGGGATGCCATAGTCACACTGGCTCCAGACGGGAGCAGTTGGGACTCTTGTGCGGTATTCATGTAAAAAAAAAATAAAAAAAAATTGTCTCCTACCAGGCCCTCGGCGACCCTCTGTCTTGCCTTTCAATACCAATTGGAGCAAGTGATACTTCTCCCCCGAAGTATGTGACCCAGCTCTCTATCTGCTCTAGCCCGTCTGAGAATTTCTGTGTTTGTGATCATGTCGGTCCATGGGACCTTGAGCATTCTCCGGTGAAGCCACATTTCAAAAGCCTCTAACCTGTTCATGGTATTTAACTTCTCATGCAGCAAGACTGACCATATATAACGCTTTAGCATTCTCTGCCTTAGTTTTAAATTGATATTGTCATTGCGGAAGAGGGATTTCATTTTACGTACATACTTTACATATATAGACTGAATGCTATAGAAATGAGATCCCTGAGGCGTATGTGTGGTAAAACCATGTACGATCGAGTGAGAAACGTGGAGATCCGCAAAAAATCCAAGGCTGATGTAAGCGTAATGAGTAAGATTAAGAAAGGAACGCTCCGATGGTTTGGACATGCAGAGCCAATGAACGAGGAAAGGAGTGTAAGGGTGAATGTTAGAAGAAGTCGGGGACGCCCGAGAAAGACACGGCACGACCAAGTGAATCAGATACTTGAGTCGGGCCATGTCAAGAGTCAAGAGCATGTTTGAGAAGATGTATGGATGTTAACGAGGCAAGGAGTGTGTGCCAAGACCGAGTTATTTAGCAGTCTGTCCTCTCTGCCTACCCCTGCGGTAAACGACATGATGGTTAGTTAGTTAGTTAGTTATACTATTTTAGAATAATAAATACATATTCTAGAAGAGTAATGTCTTTCAATCGTGATTCAAAAATGTTTGTAAAAAAATTCCTTCTATTTTGAAATTGTCCACAAACAGAAGTATTACACCATTTCTGTATTCTCCTTCAACGTGACGTTGACTGCGTCTCAAACTGGGCCAAAATAAATGGATTGAACTTCAGTACCAGTGTTGCCAACTGTTAGCTATGCCAAATTGCTAGACATCTTACAAAATATTGCTAGATTGCCAGTTTTTATTACCCCAAAAAGTTGCTAGAAGTAGCTAAACGTTTCAGTAGGTAGATAAGTTACAATAAAATGACAAATTTTGACAATCGTTTTTATTTCCATTAAATCTAACAAAAGAGAAAAAAATATCTTATACACGTTATTGAATAAAAAAATAAATTAAACATTAATATTTAAAGAGGAAGATCAGAAGATGTCGATGGCAGTATATTACAGTGATTTTGAATATTTTTCAGTGGTATCCATTTTATGCAGTACATATTTAGGCAAAATACAGTTATAGCGGCATTTACCACTTTTCCTGAGAGTCTCTAATGCAGAGGATTGAGTTAAAAGTTTTTTTTTTATTATAAGAAATATAATATTTCGCTTTTTGAGTTGTCAAACTCATTCGGTTTCTTTGCTTATTTTTAACTAAATTCATCTGAGAGAATAACCTCTCTATTTCTGCAATAGAATGTGGCAGTGAAAGGCAAGTTAAAGCGAGAGTACTTATATCTTGGTATGTGTTGTCACTGGAAGAATTGTTGGGAGGAATGCAGATCCGGGCACAGTTTGGAAATTTAATAAAAAGGCACTTTCTAGATGAGAAAAGAGTGGAAAAGCTGAATAAAACAAAAATTAAGGCGCGCTCGGCAAAATTGAGGGAGATACAACCGTTCAAAGTATTTAAAATTTCACTTTACAAACTGATATTGACAGTCCGCCCCGCGTCCGCCCGCCATTTTTTTTATAACCTAATACGCTAAACATGGTTTGTGATACAAAAAAAGTACCCCTTTATAACGCCTGCTCACGTCACGGCAAGAAAAACATCCCAGTTTTCAAGTGGTTTAGCGGCTACGCTAGGTTTGTGTAACATGGTTTGTGATTCTGGCGTACTATTAATTCTGTATTAGGTCTGGGATCCAACATACCTAAGAAGTGAAAACATGGCGAACGAACAACGACTGTCAATATCAGTTCGCGAAGTGAATTTTTAAATACTTTGAACGGTTGTATCTCCCTCAATTTTGCCGAGCGTGCCTTAATTTATTTTTTATTCATCTTCTCCACACTTTTCTCATCTAGAAAGTGCCTTTTTATTAAATTTCCAAACTGTGCCCGGATCTGCATTTCACCCGAATTGTTATAAAACAATGAAGAAAAGTTGCTATAAAAAGTAGCTAAAAAGTTTAGCTGCAAGTTCCATTAAATGTAGCTGTCTGACAACAAATAATAGCTAGATCTAGCTATAAAGTTGCTAAGTTGGCAACACTGTTCAGTACACCCAAGTGCAATATCGTCTTGTATACAAGATCAAAGAAACCGCATGTATTTGAATATACAATTAATGAAATTATTCTCCAACACCTAAACCAAATCAAAGATCTACGAGTTATTTACGACAGCAAACTAACTTTTCACCAACACATTGATGATTTAATAAGCAGAGCATATAGGCTTCTCGGCTTCGTAATTAGAAACTCATATCCGTTTCGTAACACAAAAACACTGACGTTATTATACAGGGTGCGGCAGAGAGGACGGACATTTTTGAGATGGGTAGTACTCTCCCCCCCCGTCTACGAGAGAGGTGGGGGGGGGTGCCGCTTGACTCGTGAGTTCCTAGCATTGTTTTACCAGTTGTCGTCATGGAGCCGTGGACGGTGGAGCACCGCGTTTTCGCCTATGATTGTTTCGTCCGAAATAATGAGTCAGTCACCGTCGTACAGTGGTGACGTTTCGTCACCACTTCAACATTCATCAGAATAGAGCTGTTCCCTCTCGAAACACCTCCCTTCGTTGGGTTGAATCACTTCGTGGTGAACTGATCAACAGAAGACCAAGAGGAGCTCCGCGAACAGTTCGAACTTCTGAAAATGTTGAACGCGTTTGACAAGCCTTAATTCCAGGTTTGGCGATGTTCATTGGCCTCCTCGGTTCCCAGATTTATCCATATGCGATTTTTTCTTATGGGGACACCTCAAGGCTAGAGTATACGAGAACAAGCCCCGAACTCTGGACGAATTGAAGGACGCAATTCGCGTGGAAGTCGCCCAAGTTGAGAGAGCGATGTTGGAGAGAGTCTACGCGAACTTCCAAGAATGCCTCCAGCACTGCATCAACGATTTCGGCCACCACATGCCTGATGTGATTTTCCACACTTGACTGTCTCAAATGCTATTTCCTTGCGAACCTGATTCCATCAATAAATTTGTTTTTGAGTCAAAATGAACTATTTTATGATTTTTTTAAAACCGTCCGTCCTCTCTGCCGCACCCTGTATAACACACTAGTCCTGAGTGTACTTGAGTCAAATTCGATCATCTGGGCCCCACACGAATTAACATCCACTTTACGCATTGAAAGAGTCCATAAGAAATTTTTAAGGTTTTTATTCTGGTGGCTCTACGAACGTTACCCTTGGCTTTACCCATCGATTTATATAAAGGCTCTGCCATCTAACGTTTTTTTTTTCAACTAGTGCTTATTTCGTGAATGGTAACACTTAGCTCATGTCTGATTTGACAGATAATTAGTGTTTATTTATTTATTTTTATTTAAGTACATAAAACAGGCATTAAGCCCAAAAATTTATATACATGGATGATTTAAATTACAAAAATTATAACAAAAATAATATCAGTAATAATTAGCTACTCGTAAATATGCAAAAGTGAATGACAAACAAGAATGAGTAAAAGGTAGAGTACAAAAGAATCACCAACAATTTATTATTGGCACCTGTGCTGATGGGACAATGATTTAGTAGGTACAATATTTCCTGTCTTTGAATAAAGGGCTTCATCACAATATCAGCTTTATACGATTGATGGTAAAATATATTTTTTGAAGTGATTGAATGGGTTATTCAAAATGTCAATTTCATTATTAGAGCAGTGTACGTACAGTGTTATAATGTCTTAATGTTCGTGGTAAAGGGGAGAAATATCCTATATTTGTGTGGTAGGTAGATATATAGAAAATATCTTGCATCCTCCTTGTTGAATTTCTTGACGGACGTAGTGTTATCGTATTAGTTCATTTATGGTGTTATCCTTCCGCTGAACGAATATGGTTGTGTATACGCTTGAACAACGCTGGGAAATATGCGACATTTCTTTGAAAATCATGGTAATGTTGCAGAATGTGTGCAAAAATTGGAATTTTTTAAAAATTGAAAAAAAAAATCGTTTGGCCACCTCGGAGCTGCGATTTGACACCGTTGGACTATTATTTGTGGGGTGCCCTCAAAGATAAGTGTTACGCCGACAAGCCAGAGACAATTGACGCTTTAAAGGACAATATTCGTAAAGCCATTGGTGAAATACAGCTGCACACAATCGATAATGTGCTTAAAAATTGGACCGATCGTGTAGGCTACTGCATGGCCAGCCGAGGCAGCCATTTGAATGAAATTATTTTCCATTATTAACCGAAAGGATTGTACTTTCAAATATAAAAAGAAATTTGAGAAAATATTCAGTAGTTTTTTTTTATAGCATTTTCAAAAAAAAAAAAGTTATTTGGCGGACCCTTTATTAGGCATGACCAATTACTACTACCTAGAGACACGTAGAGGTATTGCTTTGCTTAAATATTTTTTTCAACTAATAAACGGTCACTTATCTAATAATGAGATACTGGCCCAATTAAATTTTTTTGTACCGGAGTCTCACTCTCGAGGACGTCATCACAACCTCCTGTATAGTAGAGCAAGCTGCACTAATTTATTTATGAACTCACCTGTGGGGAGAGCTACGTACTTTTTGAATTCGGTGGATAAAAAAATATATTTATTTTTTGTGTCCTATAGCGCATTTGTAAGATTTTTGGCATTGCATATACACTGCATAAATGGTACAATTATAACGTCTTAGGCTATATTGTCTGTAATTGTTATAACCACTGGAGCGATCACGCGAAATAAATAAATTTGCTTCGTTTGCTTGAGATTTCCCAGATGGTCATTTTTTTAAATTTTTCATCAACATTAAAAAAATCATACATTCGAATTTTGAGATGGAGATATAAAAACTTATTAGAGTGCTATACAGCCAATGAATTAACCTGTATTTTACCGTTTATCTCATATTTGTAAAATTTATGAAAAAATATTAAAAAAATCGTTAAGTTTATAATCGCGTGAATCCTGGGTGTTGTTTACTAGAAACTACCGTGAACCGTGAGGGATACTTATTCGGGTCAACATAGAATATTTTCGGTTTTTGTATGTTGTCTGTGGTATACTTGATAATTAAAGGTGCATATCTATGGAAAAAAGAGTTAATTTTATCCGTAAACAGCTGTTCAAAAATTCGGGGGGAAAATAATATTTAAAAAAATTATTTTTAACATTGTTCTAAAATAGTCTACGAAGTTCAGATTTGCCACATCTATGGTCATAATGGTGACCAGACAATTCGTCCTGCGACAATTCATCCGGCGACAGTTCATCCGGCGACAGTTCATCCGGCGACAGTTCATCCTGCCGACAGTTCATCCCGCCGACAATTCATCTGGCGACAATTCATCCTGCCTGATCATTTAGAAGATTTTTATTAAGTAAGTATGCAAAAAGGATATACGACCGTACAACCAAAATCGATATACTTATATCTGAAGGCATCTTGAGTGGAAATCTGCTGTAAAAATATTTTTACTAAATAGGTTAGTTTAGGTTAGGTTAGGTTAGGTTAGGTTAGGTTAGGTTGTATGGCCGTATATCCTCTTTGCATACTTACTTGAAGAAAAAGTCTTCTAAATGATCAGGTAGGATGAATTGTCGCCGGATGAATTGTCGGCGGGATGAACTGTCGGCAGGATGAACTGTCGGCAGGATGAACTGTCGGCCGGATGAACTGTCGCAGGATGAACTGTCGCCGGATGAATTGTCGCAGGATGAACTGTCATGGAACCGGTCATAATAGATGACGCATTTCAATAGCTTTGTGTTAAAATAAACGGCTGGCCCAGGAAATGTTTTAAATAATTACAATAAATGTTTTACGAATGGTAGAAAAATGTGGACCATTTTTGGACCGAAATCAATCGCAGAAAAATAAAAGTGGTCCATTTTTCGACCGAAATCGCTCCAGTGGCTAAATAAATGTACAAATTTATATATATATAAATAAATAAATTTCAAGTGTCACTCGACATTGGAGTTCAAAGGGTTGACAGTATAAATAAAATGTAGTTTCAATACAAAGACATTAAATTTTCCTTATAAAAGATTCAATGACCTGTTGACCTTTTCTTCTTTAGCGATTATTTAATCAAATAATAAAAGTTTCGTCAACACCGCAACTTGAAACTGTGTTGTAATTTCCAGGGAAATATTCCCATATCTGGGGAATTTTTGCTAGATCGGGGAAAATGATATATATATTTTTTTTTACATTAGCTTCGCACGCGGAGGTTCTGAGGAAGTGATGCTCTGTGGAGGGTCTTTTTAAGGAAGGGTAGGATAGGAAGTTCTGGAAAGGAAAAGAGTATGAGGGGTGGGTATGAATCTGGGGGTCCGTGTGTCCAGGAGTGTATGAATTCATCCCTCCAAGCGCGGTGCAAGGCGATGGGTCGACAGAGTCCGGCTGGAAAGGTCAAGAGGCCTCCCTCAATAAGTCTCTCTTGATCCGGCCTGCCAGACGGTGGGCAGTTGCATCGCCGCCAAGACCCCGTGAACCCGGGCACCTCTGCTAAGTCACCAAACGTAGCAAACCACTTGGGGTGACCTATGGTAGAGGTGCTGCTTATCCAATAAATGTTTCACGGGGCGGCAGTACCCATAACCACCTCCCAAATTGATGTGAGTACTGTACGAGTGTCCCAACTGCCCCCGTTTGCAGCCAGTGAGACTACGCCACCATCAATCGGGATACGTTGTGAGGTTGGAGGTAGAGAGGAGGGGAAGGAGATGGGGCAGAGGAAGGAGGGCAAGTACGTGATTATTCAGATCTTGTCACCAAACATGGCTAAAGCCATTTCAAGCAACATTTCAATTCTAAATGATGGTATTACACTCGGGAAAGTGCCACCAATAGTCTACATTATATTGTTTTAAATCATCAATTGAATAAAATTTACTTGCATTCGCCAAGATTCGAACCCGTGACCTTTAGATTGATAGTCACCCCGGTGTAAGACCACCATTCAAAATTGAAACATTGCTTGAAATTGCTTTAACCGTGTTTGGTTACCAGATCTGAATAGCCAGTTACTTCCCCACAGTCCGCTTTCCCATCCCATCTCTCACTGGCTCATTCTTGTGCAATATTCACATAAAAAAAGATCTGACAAAAATCACAGGACAGTCTGAATTCATAATATCATCATCATCATCACTCTTGGCTCTACAACCCCTGGTGGGTCTTGGCCTCCTCAAGAGTCTTCCTCCACTCATCACAGTTTTGTGCCAGCTCTCTCCAGTTTAGAAGCTCCAAGATAGATATGTCTTTGAGGTTGTTGTCGCTCCATCTTAGTCTTGGTCTTCCCAGGCTCCTTCGTCCTATTGGTCTTGAGTTCAGCAGGGACTTTGGTGCTTGATGCTCGGTCATTCTCTCCACATGACCCAGCCACCGAAGTCTTCCCAGTTTTATAAATTTTGTGACATTTAGATCCTTAAACAGAGTATAGAGCTCATTGTTAAGATGTCTGCGCCAAAATCCATTTTCTGAAACCGGTCTGAAGATACGCCTCAAAATTTTCCTTTCAAAAACATATTTCCGAATTCATAATATAATAGCAGATCCGTGTATTATTATGTGGGTAGGTACTTTATTGGTTTTCAGTTATTAAAAATAAATTTGAGTTCATTGAATCATATTTCACGCAGGACTTACTGACTAACACCCGATAACTGAAATTAATATGTTAACTAAATCTACATATAGAAAAATGAATGTATATTTGCTTGCTTGCTTGTATGTATATATGTTTGTTCCTTCGTTGCTAAACCATTCATCCGATTGCGATGGGGGATTTGATGTGCCAATGCCGGCGACAGTTTCTATATATAATAGTGAGCTCTGGCGTCATGATGCTAAACCATTCATTCGATTGCGATGAAACTTTGGGGATTTGATGTGCCAATGCCGGCGACAGTTTCTATATATAATAGTGAGCTCTGGCGTCTTGATGCTAAACCATTCATCCGATTGTGATGAAACTTTGGGGATTTGATGTGCCAATGCCAGCGACAGTTTCTATATATAATAGTGAGCTCTGACTCATGATGCTAAACCATTCATCCGATTGTGATGAAACTTTGGGGATTTGATGTGCCAATGCCAGCGACAGTTTCTATATATAATAGTGAGCTCTGACGTGTCATGATGCTAAACCATTCATTCGATTGCGATGAAACTTTGGGGATTTGATATGACAATGCCAGCGACAGTTTCTATATATAATAGTGAGCTCTGGCATCATGATGCTAAACCATTTTTTTTTTTTTTTTTTTGAATTTTATTTTAGTAATTTGTACATTTAAGTTTACAAATTTCTAATTGATTATAATATTTCATATTGCAGTTTTTTTAATTATAATATTTTAAATTCACTAAATTTTTTGAAATCACAAAATTTTTTGTTTTTGGTGAGGACTTAAGAGTTTCTGGTAGTGTGTTATATAACTTAATTCCTTTGTACAGCAGACTGTTTTGCGTATTCGTTTTGTCCTTTTTGTTTAATCTTATTTCCTTGCAAGTCCTTGTGTAATGTCTGTGAATGTCCTTATTGTATACGATTTTATTTGTGAAGTATTTTGGTAACATGTTGTTTAATATTTTGTGAATAAATATCAACGTGTTCAAGGTCAGTATTTGTTTCACTGTTAACCAATTAAGTTCCTTTAACATTTTAATTATTTTTGAAAATCTATTTCTTCGGAGTATTATTCGCATTGCTCTGTTTTGGAGAATTTGAAATTTATTCTGTTCTCTTTCATTACAAAGGAAAAGGATACTTGAACAGTAGTTGAAGTGTGGAGCAATAATTGAATTGTAAATGGTGATGGCAGTTTTTCTGGAAATTTTAGGCCAAATTCTTCCCAAAAAAGATATCTTTTTGCCAATTTTCTTGTGGGTATATTCGGCATGTCTATTGAAGTTTAGTTTGGGATCTAATATGACTCCTAAGTATTTCATTTCAGAAACATTTTCAATAATTTCACCATCAATTTTAATTTTGCTTTCACTGGATGTCTTCTTATATCCAATCACCATACATTTTGTTTTTTTTTGTATTTAATTTAAGCTTATTTATTTTTAGCCATCTTGATACATCATCTAGTTCATTATTTAAAATATTTATTAGTTCTTCATAGTTATCTCCAATTAAGTATATAAGTGTATCATCGGCAAAAAGTCGGCAATAAGTCATACTTTGCATTCATCCGATTGTGATGAAACTTTACTTATAGTGGTGAGCTCTGGCGTTATTTTATTTTATTTTATTTTTTTTACATGAATACCGCACAAGAGTCCCAACTGCTCCCGTCTGGAGCCAGTGGGACTATGGCATCCCCAATTGGGGTATGTTGTGAGGCTGACGGTAGTGGGGAGGGGAAGGAGATAGGGAAGAGAAAGGTGAGGAAGTACCTGGCTATTCAGATCTGGTCACCAAACACGGCTAAAGGCATTTCAAGCAACGTTTCAATTCTGAATGGTGGTCTCACACCAGGGCGATACTGAGAGTATCTTCCACTCTGGAACATGCAGCAAATATACTATATTATTTTTAAATGAATAATTGTGAAATAACAAAAATTAATCAAATAAAATTTACTTGCCACGCCGGGATTCGATCCCGCGACCTTCGGAGTGCCAGTCAAGAACTGACTGGCACTCCGAAGAAATTATTTCATAAACTATTCATCCGATTGCGATAAAACTTTAATGAATTGTTGTGCACATGCCCGCCATGGTTTCTATACGCAATAGAGAGCTCTGGCATTATGAAATTTGTATTAAAAAATTGCAAGAGGTCACACGCGAAAAAACTGAATGTACCAGGACTGAATGTATGGAATGTGGGAGGGGGGAGTGTGGAGAAGGAAGGGGGTGTAGAAACATGTGAGGAAAAGGAAGGGGAATGGGACGAATGGGAAAGGACACGCAGGGAGAAACAATTTCTTTATTAAATGGCATTGCAACGCATGATGGGAACTAGATGGTAAATCTAATAATGTAATATAATATTTTATGGGGAAATTGTACTCGTCTTGTCGAAAGGGAAAAAAAATATTTTCATAACCCAAACACAAGATGATATATTATTTCAAGACCACACTATCAGTTCGTACTCGGTATCGTTCGGACGTTTATTACAAACTTGTGCACTCATTTAATTATATTTTAATATAATATAATTAATTTATTAAAATGATTTTTTTTCAAGTTTTTGTTCTATTTTTTATGGTTGTTGTAACTTTGGGTCTTCACGAAATTGAAGAAGGTATGTTCATAGAATTAACTTACTAACTAATCATCACGCCGTTTCTCCGCAGGGGTAAGCAGAGAGGATGAACTGCCAAACAACTCGGTCTTGGCACACACTCTTTGCCTCACTCACATTCATACATTGTCCCATACCTACTCTTCTATTATTCTGACTTTTGACAAGGCTCGACTCAAGTATCTGATTCACTTGATCGTGCCACGTCTTCCTCGGGCGTCCCTGACTTCTCCCACCATTCACATTTGCGTCATTTATTCTTCTTTCACTACTTTCTTTGTCCATTCACTCTACATGCCCAAACCATCTGAGGCTCCCTTTATTAATCTTACTCATTATGCTTACATCAGCCTTACAACCCCAAATTTTAACACTCCTACCCCCACCCTCCCATTTTTTAATCGCGATTTTAGTATTTTTGTATGAACAAATTTATCCGTCTTTCGCAAACAGAACGAAATTATTTATGTTGTTGATTGACAGATGGCGTTACGTCCGCCTCATCGAACTTTCATCCACACATGCGCAAGGCATTCACGAAAAGCGTCATTTAGATATTTCATTCGGCGTCATGTTCTCGCGTGGGCAAACCATCTAGCTTATTCGTGTTGGCTAAAGACGGACAGACAAAAAATATCGTACACTCAATTGCTCTTCACAGAGCGCTCCATTTCTATTTCTGTCATAGATCCCACCCCCACACACTTACAATAGATTTTTTTATTTAACAACCAAAATATTCACTAGAAATAATTTATATGGCAGAACAACGTTTGTCGGGTCAGCTAATCATCATTACATAGTATAAAATGAAGTCGCTCAAAATGTATGTGCGCACAGATCTTTTAAACTACACAACGGATTTTCATGCGGTTTTCACCAATAGATAGAGTGATTCAAGAGGAAGGTTTATATGTATAATACATGCTTATTATCATTACATAGTAAAAAATAAAGCCGCTCAAAATGTATGTGCGCACAGATCTTTTAAACTACACAACAGATTTTCATGCGGTTTTCACCAATAGAGAGATCGATTCAAGAGGAAAGTTTATATGTATAATACATGCTTATCATAGTAGAGAAAAGCCGAAAATTTTTAATATTCAATTCAGGCAGTGGGCAGAGGGCAGCGGGCAGTGGGCAGCTGGCAAGCGGGCAGTGGGCAGCTGGCAAGCGGGTGGTGTGGGTTTTATAAAGGTTGGGTAATGGCGTTGTGTTTCGTTAGTCACAGCAACGTGTGGCCGGGTCTGCTAGTAAATTAATATATTTTTAATCGAATTATTGATTCTGCGACAGTTGAGCCCCCCCCTCTGTCTCTCCAGCTATCGAGTTATCGGGGGTGCCACTATCAAGTTTTTGCCCAGGTTTGAAAAAGTCATAGATCCGGGGCTGCTCTTCGGTCACAGTACTGCATAGAAAAAAGATGATAGTATTCGTAGATTACAATCCAGGAAAATATAACCATATTATTCGCATCACCTCTGTTATCAACGTTATATAAATAATGAGTTGCGGTAAAAGTTATTTATAAAATTATTATTATTGTTTATATTTATTAACTATCTGGTCCGGCATGCGTAGCAATGCCATATTCAAAGAAATAAATTGTTTCTCCCTGCATGTCCTTTCCCGCGTTCCCCTTCCACCTTCCCCGCCCACCCTCACCCCTCTCCCGCTCCCTGTCTCGCAAGCCCCACCCATATATTCAGTCCCAGTACATTCAGTTTTCAAACAGCTCGCGTGCCATCTATCACAATTTTTTTATTCAAATTTTCATAATTCATATATTACAAATATTCATTTCTGTATATTATAAGAAGAATCAATCAAATTTAGTCCCTAACATAGTTACCTATTTAAAATATCTCTAATTTAAAAAATCCATAGACAATTCTTTTAATACAAAGAAAAAACAGCTGCCTGATTTCTTGAAACGCTGGAACTGTCAAATGTGCGAAGTTAAAGTAGTCGTTAAGTTTTCTGAAATTATCCAATTTTCTTAATTTTTCTTTCCGTAAGAACCTTCTACAAAGTATTAGAAAAATTTAAAAAAAAAAGGTGAATGAAATAGGTAAAGTCGTTCTGAAGTTATGGCGTGACCAAGGGAAACAGGGATTCATTTTTATATATAAAGATTGTTCTGGAACCTCCAAACTTTTTTTATAAAAGTAAACTTTCTTTAAAAATTTCCTCTCCCCTTTTTCCCTTGACCCTCCGCCTCAAGGATCGAACCACTCTTAGGATTGAACCCCCCCATTTGAGTTCTATGCGCCTGTTAGGTGCTTTTTAGAATTCTCACGTTTATGGAACGGCGACGATACAAAAAAGGCAATAAACTTGTGTTCCTTATCACAATAATTCTGCAGCTCTATCTTTCACATTAAATGTCTTTTCCTTCAAATTACTACTTTTTTCATTTGGAGGAAATAGACATCTGTGCATTGTGCTTTTCATCTTTTGTCCCACCATTATTTAACCCTTAACTACCTTCCACCTAATTTTGTCCCTCAACCACCTACGTGCGGTCACACGAACCGCTGGCGTGAAACTTTGACTTACCCAGGTCAGATGCGCGCACATCTACACTCGCCGAGGGCAAGCTCGATAATGTTTTATGTGTATAAAACGAACATAGACACGCTCTGCCGGATGACACACACACATCAAAAAAATTTAATTAAAAAATACGTTTCGGTCCCTGAGACTGGTGGCAGGTGGTTGAGGGTTAATGTCTATTTTTTGTTTTTAAATTAGCCCCACACAGGAGGCTCTGAGGAAAACAATTCCCTTCAGAGCATATGTCATCTTTTGGGATGCTGTGTGCAGGGTCTTTTTATGAAAGAAAATGGTTTGAGGGGTGGATAAGAATCTGGGAGTCAGTGTGTCCAGGAGTGACGGACGTGTGAATCCATACCTCCCACTGCGGTGCAAGCCGATGTTCCGAGAGAGTTACGGCTGGAGAAGTCAAAGGGACTCCCTCAACAATTCTCTCCCGATCCGGCCTGCCATGCAGTTGGTGGGCAGAAGCATTCGCCACCAAGACCTGGACACCCCATGAATCCCTATTTCCTCCAAAGTACTACTCTTTTCCTTTGGAGGAAACAGACATTGGTGTATTGCGTTTCTCATCGTTTAAGAAAGAGCTGCAGCATGCTGTTCAAATGAGATCCCTGAGGCGTAGTATGTGTGGTAAAACCATGTATGATCGTGTGTAGGCTTGTTGAAAAAGTATCGATATATCGATATTTTTAGCCGATATATTTTGATCTGATATATCGATACAAAATATCCAATATCGAAAATTGTATCAAAAACAATATTTAAAAAAAAAATGTATTTAAAGTCACTAGAATCCAAAACCGTATAGTAACGAACGGAAAAAAGTAACTGTATTGGGTCATGACATCTGGCATTTGAAATTTGAACTATTAATAGCTTACAAATCTATTGTCTTTGCATTAGTATTTGTGATCACCAATACTATCTCATATGTGTAGATACATACATAGAAATGTATGCTATTTTTCGCCATTTTTTTCTAAGCCACTCTCCTATGTGTTGGTTCCCAATTGTCTATGATTATTGACTATACCTTGTTCCAAACACAAAGTCCTTTTTGACAGATTAATACGCCAATAGAATGTTACTGAGACGCATACAAACTTTGTATGCGTCTCAGTTTACATATAAGTTAGAAGACAGCTTTGTAGTTTTTGATATTTTTGTAATTATTACGTAACTAGCTGGTACCCGGCATGCGTTGCTATGCTATTTAATAAAGAATTTGTTTCTCCCTGCGTGTCCTTTCCCATACGTCCCGTTGACCTTCCGCCTCCCCTTCCTCTACCACGTCCCCTTCCCCTCTCGTGTTCCCACTCCGCCTCCTCCACCTTCCCTCTCCCCACTCCACTACCCCCCCTTCACCCGTCCCGCGAACCTCCCTCCAGAGTTCCCCTCCCGAGTTCCCCTCCCGGGTTCCCCTCTCCCCCCCGTCCCGCGATCCCCCTACCCCCTCCCGCATTCCATTCATTAATTCCCGATACATTCAGTTTTCAAACAGCTCGCGTGCCACCTATTGTAATTTTTTATACAAATTTCGTAATGCCAGAGCTCACCAGTAGTTTTATACAAACCTTGTCCTGACCATAACGAACACAACAAAAAAAGAATTTTTCAAATTGGTGCAGTCGTTCGGAAGTTATACGCGTACATACATTTCGGCGATCCATTTTTATTTATACAACGTGTCCGGAAACTCGTAGTACAAGCGGGAAACTGGTGAATCTACATCACGTAGAGAACCCAAAAAACTTATTTTTTTCGATCTAAGCATTTCGATTTTAATAATACATTTTTTTCTATTTTTCCATTTTTTCGGCAACTAAAGGGTTAAAAAAAATTTTGAGCCCGGTTTACCCTTCGTTGCATTTTATAAGACATTACACAGCTGAAATCAACCCCCTAGTGAAAATTTTTTTAAAATTTAACCAAAAAAATTCCAACTTCGGACCCGATTTACTCGAAAACGAAAGCTCAAATCAAAAAAAGTTAAACCACAAAATCGACTCCAAATGTGATGGGGATTCTCCAGTTTCCCGCTTGTACTACGAGTTTCCAGACACCTTGTATAGATAAAAAAATTTGACCGATATATCGATATTTTTTCCTCGATATATCGACGTCGATATTGACATTTTAATAAATTTAGGTACATCGATATATCGATATTTTTTTTCACTTTCGACATCCCTAATCGTGTGAGATAGTAAGGAAGGGACGCTCAGATTATTTGGGCATGTAGTGTGTAGTGTGTAAGTGGTAGTGTAAGTTAAACGGTAGAAGAAGTCGAAGACACCCGAGGAAGACACGGCACGATAAAATGAATCAGATACTTGAGTCGGGCCATGTCAAGAGTCGGAATAATAGAAGAGTATATATGAATGTAAACGAGGCAAAGAGTGTGTACCAAGACTGAGTTGTATGGCGATCCGTCATCTCTGCCTACCCCTGCGGAGAAACGGTGTGATGGTTGGTTAGTTAGTTATCCTGGTTCTTATCAATAATGAAAACATATTAATTAAACAAATAAAATTGATAATAAACTGCTGCTACTTTATCTTTAAATTTTCATATTTGGTAGGATTCATGTGTGTTCATAATTTGAACGGTATCTTCTTATTGATAGGCAAAGGTCAAAGGTTTTTAGAAATTTTTTCCTTACAAGTATCGCTGGTCGAGGGGGCAGAGCGGTGATTGGTTGATTGATTTTTGGGAGGCGGGTACAGGTACTAGTGACCGACCGAAGGTTCGGTTTCGGTTTCGGTTTTGTTTTCGGCAAAAAAATCTAGTTTCGGCATCACTTTCGGCAGAAAATCAGCCAAAACCGAAACTTTTTTAGACATGTTAAAAATCGATTGTTTACTGTTATTTTACTTTAATAGTACACAACTGCTAACCCTGTACAAATCACAAGTGCGCCCCACGGTTGAATTTGGCAGCCACCTCTGGTCTGGAGCTCCAAAATACCTGAAAAATGCCCTCGACTCTGTGCAGAAACGGGCGGTCCGTTTGATAGATTCTCCCATCTTAACAGACGGATTGCATTCTTTAGAGCGCAGGCGTCGGGTGGGAATGCTATCCTTGTTCTACCGGTATTACAATGGAAGATGCTCCGAGGAACTAGCATCATTGATCCCTTCGGCACTGGTGCATAGTCGGGAAACACGCCAAACGCGTGCCCAACATTTGTACACGGTTGATATTTGTTACATGAGAATGGGTTGTTTCTTCGACTCGTTCTTGTGTTCAACAGCTCGGCTGCGGAATGATTTGCCAGCCTCTGTGTTTCCTCCTTCCTACAACATGGGTCTCTTCAAGACCAATGTTCATTCCTTCCTCTCCTCAAAAAGACCCTCCACACAGCATCCCAGATGACATAGGCCCAGAGGGAAATTATTTTCCTCAGGGCCTCCTGTGTGGAGTTACTGTAAAAAAAAAAAAATTGGCTTATTTTTTACACTTATTCAGACAGTTAACATGTGTTAACCCATTGGCCACAAACCCCGGCAGCCTGCCGGGTATGCAACTCACTCAGGTACTTAAAACCACAAACCCCGGCACGCTGACGGGCTAAAGCAGGTCCTCCAAAAAACAGAAAACGAGTGCGACAGTGACATTTTGAAAAAAATTTTAAATGCCGAACGCTCTGTAGGTAATAAATCATTCATTTTGTAGATTGGCAATAATATATTTCTTATGTTTTTTCCCTGTTATTTGGGTTCCAAGTTTTATATGCAGCCAGCTGTCATTTAATTTCTTCAAAATTGCGAGTGGTTTTAGACTTTTGGTAGAGACCCTGAACGTCCCTGATTGCCTTGAGGACTATTATACCAAATTATTTTATTATTTTTTAGTATACATACATGCATGTAAAAAACAAAAATTATTATTGCTCAGTTTATGAATATTGTGTTTTTTTGTAACTTTTTTAATAAAAATGTGGAAAAAAACTTATTATACTATATTAAACATTTTTTACTTATATTTATTACAGTTTGTCAAATAAGAGTAGAAAACAGGAGGAGGGCGCCACTGTTGTTCAAATGGCAATGCTAAAAATATAACTCATGGTGGTAATGTAAAGCTGTGTAACCTACATTTTTATTAAAAACTAGCTGGTCCCGGCACGCATTGCTATGCCATTTAATAAAGAAATTGTTTCTCCCCGAGTGTCCTTTCCCATTCGTCCCGTTCCCCTTCCGCCTCCCCTTCTTCATCTGCGTCCTCTTCCCTTCTCGCGTTCCCACTCCGTCACCTCCACCTTCCCTCTCCCCACTCCCGCGAACCCCCCTCCCGAGATCCCCTCCCCCCTCCCGCGTTCTTCTTCCACCTTCCCCGCCTTCCCTCTTCCATTTCCCGCTCCCTCGTCCCGCCAACCCTCCTTCTGCGTTCCATATATTCAATCCCAGTACATTCAGTTTTTAAACAGCCCGCGTGCCACCTTTTACAACATTTATTCAAATTTCCATTTTTCATGCCTATATTAAATTTGGTATATATGCTATAAAAACCTATTTAAAATATCTAAAATTCTTGATTCGATTCAAACTATTAGGGGAGTACCTACTTTAAACAAATTTATCAACTTACAGATTTTCAAAAATAGAATCCTGATTTAACAATCATTGTTTTGCAAAATGTCATTCTCAAACACGCGAACTGTCAAACGTGCGATCGTCGTTTAGGTTAGTAATTGGTTTTCTGAAATTATCAAATTTTCTGCGTAATTTTCTTAATTTTTCTCTCCGTAAGAACCATCCTCGTACTTCAAAGAATATTCTAAAAAAAGA
Source organism: Limnephilus marmoratus (assembly GCA_917880885.1). Taxonomy (NCBI): domain Eukaryota; kingdom Metazoa; phylum Arthropoda; class Insecta; order Trichoptera; family Limnephilidae; genus Limnephilus; species Limnephilus marmoratus. The sequence continues at coordinate 66,337,478 of OU862907.1, forward strand.
ATTAGCGAAATCGGTTCAGCTGATCTCGTGATTTGCGCTTAGCAACACATTTAGCGATTCATTTTTAATATATAAGAAGATTAAAAAGGCATAAAAGTGAAAAAAATATTTTTTCATTGCAATAAAGATACCCACTGATCTCAAAATTAGAATTGCATATACTTATGTATATTATTATTTTAAGTTTGCAATTTTGTGTTAACATAATAAAGAATAATGATATTTAAAATATATAAAATATAAATATAAATTGATCACATTTATTTAATATCAGCTTAAGTACCTGGCGTTGCCCGTGCTTTAGATCATGTCTCTAGTTTTAGATCTGAATAATATATTTAAGTCATTCAGATCTAAAAGCAGTGTAACTAAACTCACCATTAGTGATTCTTCCTTTCTACCTGCTGTTAAATTCAAATTTATATTAAATTAAATGAAAGCCAATCACTTTGTAAAACACATTTTAATCAAATTTATTTCGTTAAGTAGGTACCTTAACAACAGTGCTTCTTCGATTTTAATTTTTTTTTAAAGAACAATAATTTTTTTTAAAAGTGTATACAGTGTTCTGTATTTTCAGTGTCATTGCACTTTAAAAGAATATTTGACAGGTAAGTTGGTGTTACCAGCCTACAAATTTTAACGGGGGGGTCTTGCGAAACGTTACTGTGATGACCGTGACCGGTTGTTAACATTACTTCTGGACTCCGTTGTATGGATCCAGATTCCTCGTGATGGTGATCTCAGTACAGGGTGAGGTTGTCAATAATAAGACTATTGCTGTTTATTGCGAGATACTGTACAGTGGTGCTTCGTAGGAAGTCTGAAGGCAAAGAGGACAATGTACAGCAATCACACCCTTTTATATGTTCCTCATGCTGTCTCACTCATACACGCATGTCTCTTTCATACTGCAAGACATACGTTTACCACAGTTACTGTGCGTTACGAGGGGGGGGTTCGAACAATGCGTTACATAACATGTTTTTCTTTATTTAAATAAAAAAAAACTTGGGAATTAAAATCTTCCAAGTTGGCAAACCTTTTCGTTATCGAAATCTCTTTGTTTTATTTATTTCCGCAAACGCGATTAAAACAAGAAAAAAGGTATTTAAGCGACTTTCCAGTACTTTGCGCAACTTAATTGTGACTTTCAGGTAAAAATTGTCACTTGAGCATTACGTAACGTTTAGGGGGGAGGGTACAGAAAAACGTTACGGCGCATTACAGGGGGGGTCAAAAATCTTCAAAAATTGCATTACGTAATACTTGAACGCCCGCTAATGTGATAGAAATCTGAAACAGACTACAATCTGTTAGGCTTGTGAAAAAGTATCGATATATCGATGTATCAATATTTTTAATTCAATACATCGATATTTTTAGCCGATATATTTTGATCCGATAAATCAATAAATCGATACAAAATATCCAATATCGAAAATTATATAAAAGACGATATTTTTTTATTTATGTTACTAATGTCACTAGAATCCAAAACCGTATAGGAACGAACGGAAAAAAATAACTGTATTGGGTCATGACATCTGGCAGTTGAAATTTTAACTATAGCTTACAAATCTATTGTCTTTGCATTAGTATTTGTGATCGATCACTAATACTATCTCATATGTGTATGCTATTTTTTGCCATTTTTTCTAAGCCACTCCTATGTGTTGGTTCCCAATAAGGAACTCCAGTGAAAAATATTATGGCTTTAAAAAAATATTTTCATATAGACCAATAAACGCTGATTCTGAATATATGAGTTTTATTTCATAATATTTTTTTTTTTTTTTTTTTTTATTGAAATTTTTTGATACAATACATATAATACATACATGAAATAATGAAAAGTATATAAAAAAACTTAATATAATTAATGTATGAACAAAAAAATCCCACAAAGGCAATGCCTATGCGTGGGTATAATATAGATTTTTTACTTTTATTTCTATGGTTATAGTGAATATTTTAAGTATACATAAATAAGGAATTTAAAAAAAAAGTAACTGAATAAATGCATTTAAAAACTACAGCATAATAACAGTCTGCACTGTTATTATTGTATTTGTAAGTTTTGTAAAAATAGATGTTACAAGTGCAATTTAAAAACATAAAAAAAAAACAAACAAAATAAACTAGCAAACAATATTATAAATCTTCTCTAAAAGCTGTCCAATGATAGATATATTTAATGGCTTTATTTAAACTTATAAGAAAAAAATATCTGTTTCAGTGTTTTTTAGCCAAATTTTGGTATATTTTTTATAAGATTGAAGATTTTGACATATGTTCTCTTTAAAGGTTGTACATAGTAAATTATACATTTTTGGAGCTATAAAACTAATATGCCTTTGGGACAACCTAGTTTTGCAGTGGGGTACTGCATACTCACATGTGCCACGTCTTCTTCTATTAAACGTAGAGTTCTTAAAAAATTATTAAAAAGTGCATTTTTAAACCTCTCATTAAAACACACTGTAAAGTTGGTATTACTGAATGGTTAGTGCTGACGTCACGCGTCACCAGTCATTGTATTGAAATCTTTGATATGTAGGTATGACATAAGCCATCAGTATTAACAACATTTCATGTTATTCGTTATTTCATACTGTTTATAGAAATTTAGTTGTTGTATATATTGAAATAATATTTAAGCCTAAATAATTCAGTATCAAAAATAGAGTTATCTCTATTAGTTTATCTCTATTATTTAAAATATTGAAAAACTACTGCACAAAAAAATAGTAATGCTACTTCTAGGGAGAATGCTTCGAATAACGGTATTCAAAATGGCGGCACTTGATCAGCTGATTTCCCAATCCTATAGTAATTTTTCAGGAGTGATGATGTCACACGATTCACGGTACATACGGTGGTCTTGAAAAATTAAAACTTTGACAATTATTTTAACTATTAAAACTAACTCTAAAAATAAAAATAAAAATGCAGTTTTTTAAGTTAGAAGGTCATTATTCATTAAAAAAAATAAAAAAATTGGACTGGAGTTCTCTATTGTCTATGATTATTGACTATACCTTGTTCCAAACATGAAGTCCTTTTTGACAGATTTATACGCCAATAGAATGTTACTGAGACGCATACAAACTTTGTATGCATCTCAGTTTACATATAAGTTAGAAGACAGCTCTTTAGTTTTTGATATTTTTGTAATTATTACCTAATAAAAATGAATACTGATAAAAATACCATCACTTTTATTGAGATTTTTGTACATTAAAATAATGCATATTGTGAATAAAAATTACTATTGATAATATTGAGCTGAATACACTATTATTTTAAAAGCGCAAAATCTTTTGAAAATTTGACCGATATATCGATATTTTTTCCTCGATATATCGACGTTGATATTGATATTTTAATAAATATCGGTACATCGAAATATCAATTTTTTTTTTCACTTTCAACATCCCTACAATCTGTTTGTAACGGGAACCTTTCGAAAGTCACGACAAAATGGCGCTGATCGGCGTTTGATGGCAGTGTTTGTTTTAAATTTGTGTAAAAGGTCAACTAAGTAACTGTATGATCGTTTTGTTGTTTTTAGGTGAACCCTGTTTTCGGGAGAGAACGGGTGAACCGGGGACTTGCAAGAGGCTGTCGGAATGCCCCGTAGCTCTGGCGGCGGTCAAGTACAACATTAATCCACAGGTAAACAAACATAGAACATTATGTAGTGCATTATTAGTAGACCTGCCCTAAGTGATAAAAGCATATTATTTCCCCCTCCCCATACTGGTTCCATTGGAACCGGCTGGGATTGAGTATGGCTTAGCGTGAATCTAAAAGATGTGACGTCATCATTCTTCCGCGAGCCAACGTCGAGCGCTCATCGGTACATTTTACGAAATAACACTGCAAAAAACATAGATTGTGTTTTGAAAACGTGTAAATATATACTATCACTCGAGATACATGGCGTGTGCTCGTCGATGTTTATGGGGTAAGTAAATTATGAAAAATTTGTAAAAGTGTCCTAACTAAAATACGGCAACAAAATATTGGAGTCTGAAAATAAACGAACTTTACTTTGCCGTATTTAGACTTTGCAAATTTGTTCAATATGCGGCGAGCAATTCGCGCTCCCATGTAAAAAGGTTTATTCATTCAAAAGCAGAGTTTACTTTTAAGAACTAAATTGTGATATTATAATGCGAGTTGCCTATATAATGTCATATTGAGTTATCGACGAATCACATATCTCCAAAGTCATCTTCCTGCTCTGCGCCCCGCCGTAGTTGTTGTCTACCCCTCACCTTTATGTTCTGGTCCACTAATATTCATATGTCTATGTCCGGAACATATTTATATATGTGAGAGACGACACGTCTATTCTTGTCTTAGTGGTCTAATTTGACTTCCGACTATTTAAAATACTTTGCCAATTTTGGCAAATTTTCCCTTATTTCTAAGTAATTAAGTAGAAATTTACGATTTTATAATATTTTTTTTACAAATCTTACGAATATCTGATAATCGACAAAAGACACGTGAATTCATTGACTATATAGAACTGTAATCAGTTTGTATGTTTCCATATTAAAATTCAGAGATATGGTTTTTTAATGTGGGCGGAAAATATTCAAAATGATTACCAAAAAAATCTCGAGCAATCTGAGAATAAAGTTTTAAATTGCGCTGTCGCTCCAGTGGTTAATAGAAGAACAAAATATCATCTGACAGCAAAACGACAAGTACATTTTTTACTTCGAATATGCTCAGGAATTGCTGGTTAAAATACCCTGTTTATAATAAAGGGTTCTATACCAACTCAGAATGAAACCAACTCAGAAACACCTCAGAAAGGTCATTAAAAGCTATGAAAAAATAATAAAAAAATAACCGTTAACCCTAACCCAACTTAACCTATTTAACCAATTATTTAAAAAAAATATTTAACATCACTCTTAAGCCTAGATCACTAACCTTATTTTTTGACGCTTATCACAAACCTTCGTCGTTTCGACTACGGTACTAAATAAAGGGGGGTATAAGGGTTTTATTAAAACTAAATATGCACATATTTCTTTTTATTATTAATGAACAGTGTTTATTTGTATTATTTCTCGTATTTAGAAAAACAAAAATATCAAATTTATTAATTCAACAGCCTTAAGAATGAGACCAAAGTTTTCATGCAAAATCAACAATTGTAACATTTTTAAAGTTGGTATTTGAATTAGTTAAAACTAAATAAAAAAAATAAAAAAAACAATTCAAATATCAAAAACAAAAACTGGAATTAACTAATAAAATAAAAATTTGGTGAAAATCTAGCAAAAGTAAAAAGTCACGTTATCACTAACCTTTGTCGATGCGACGAGCAATGGTTGCTGAATTGGCGCTCGTGAGCTCCCCCCATCGTCGGCTTTACCGTCTGTAGCAGAAGTAACGGGCCGATTGAGATTAGCCAGAGTGTGAAAGAATAGGCCACTTGCATGAATTTCGTAACGATTTGGAAAAAATCGTGTGAATAGATTTTTTTTACTAAGTTTACGAAAATGTTAGTAAATTTTTTTAGAAATGTACAGTTTTTTTTTATATTTAAATAAATAAATCCATTATTTGGACTCGTGACGTCACTACATGAAAATGTCCCGTCTCCGAAAATGTTCCTATTAATTTTGTAAAATTCCACACTGATTTATTTTTTTTATTTGGCAACACTTTGATTTCAGGGAATTTTTGAATTTGACATTTAACGTTCACTAGATTTATTGTTTGTTCTCTGCGAACTTATCATTTGGTTTGACTTTTTGACAGATGTTATGAAGAGAATCCCGTACATTTTATTACTGTCTACGTGTTTTAGAGGTATAACGGTAATAGTGCTGATTTTAACAAAATCATTTTATAATATTCTTATTATTATTATAATTTACAAGTACAAACAAGTATATTACATTGGATTTAGTAATATAGACGTTGAACATTATAATGATTTATGATTAATAAGATGGATCAAGGAAAAAAACATTTTTGATATGTAATATTTTTGGTATGCCTCGTTATTCTCCAGTTTTTCTTCTTTCTTGTGGAAAACGTTCTTTTTTTTAAATGATTTTCGGCTATGTAATTATCGTTTTTTCGCACCTATAAAATTATGTCAGGTCTTTCCGGTTTATAAAAAATGGTCTAATTTTTCAGATTGAAATTTTCAAAAAATCGCCAGGGTTTCAAAAATATGATTAAAAAAAAATACGGAATGTCTTAGAATATTTGCCTAAACTGGAATTTTGTGATGCAAGTGGGCCATTACGGTTGCACGCGCGAAATTTATCGCGGTTTTTTTAATCCTGCGTCGTCGATTCGACGAAGGTTAGTGATCTAGGGTTAATGACCTTTCTGAGGTGGTTCTGAGTTGGTTTCATTCTGAGTTGGCCGGTCACAATAATAAGGATGTTATGTTTACAGCTGTGCGGTTTATCTGGAATACACACCATTGTGTGCTGTCTAAATTCCACTGACGAGAATACGTCTCCCTCTACTTCTTCTCCTTCTTCGTCTTCTTCTCCTTCGTCTTCTAGTTCTACTACTTCTACTTCTTCTTCTTCTTCTAAAAAAAATAAGAATAAAAAAAACAACTGCGCAAGCCCTGTGCCCTTAAGTGGAACTCTTGGTGAGTAAAATATTGTGATACTATTTTTATTTTTGACTAGCAAGTTCCCGGCGTGCTCTGCAACGCCGCACAAAATAAATTGTTTCTCCCTGCGTGTCCTTTCCCATGTGTCCCCGTTACCGCCCCCCTCCCCTCCTCCCCTAACCTATCCTGCGTCCTAGGAACTAGCGTCATTCATCCCTCGGCACCGACGCATAGTCGGGAAACACGCCAAACGCGCAACCAACATATGTACACGGTTGACATTTGTCACATAACGGGTCACTTTTTCGACTCGTTCCTGAGTTCGACAGCTGTGGAACGATGCCGTTGGCGCTAATAAAAAAACTGTCAAAAGAAGCGAAGCAAGCAGTCCACAATGGAGTGCTGGTCCTACCCTGATGAGGCATGGAACTGGCAGAGGAAGGATGAAAGCAGAATGAATGCTGTTGAAATGAGATCCTTAAGGCGTATGTGTGGTAAAACCATGTATAATCATGTGAGAAATGTGGAGATCCCCAAGGAATGCAAGGCTGATGTAAGTGTAATGAGTAAGATTAAGAAAGGGACCCTCAGATGGTTTGGGCATGTAGAGCGAATGAACGAAGAAAGTTGTGTAAGAAGAATATATGGCGCAAATGTGAATGGTAAAAGAAGTCGGGGATGCCTGAGGAAGACATAGCATGATCAAGAGAATCAGATACTTGAGAGGGGCCATGTCCAAGAGTCAGAATAATATGTATGAATGTGAATGAAGCAAAGAGTGTGCCAAGACCGAGTTGTTTGACGGTCCGTCCACTGCAGGGAAACGGCGTAATGGTTAGTTAGTTTGGAACGATTTGCCTGCCTCTGCTGTGTTTCCTCCTTCCTACAACATGGGTCTCTTCAAGACCAATGTTCACTCCTTTCTCACATCAACTAGACCCTCCACACAGCATCTTAGATTACATAGCTCCCGAGGGAAATGATCGGAAAAGCAAAGTTTACAAGCAGCAATCAAAGGTTATATTGTAAAAATTAAAGCATGTTACACGCAGAACACCCTACATCCAAATCTGAATGGCTTAATCAAGGAGGCTTCTGTTGTCACTTCTGGCAAACAGGATCCGTCCAACGATCCTTGGAGATCCAATTGATTCTTGAATGGTGTCCAAATCCATCATTCAGGCGATCACACACCTAGTGATCCGTGTTTCCATAATATGGTGTTGTATAGGGACTTGGATAAGACCTGCAACTCTCCTCCAAGTATGGTGCATTCACACCAGGCAGCAAAACAGCTTGCAATTGAATACCTGGATGCAAAAACGACCTCATTGCAAAAATCGTGTTTTGAGATATTCGCGTTTAAACATTTTCAACTAATATAATTCATCAACTGTAGTACTTTTGTTCAACAGTATTTTATCTTATAATGAACACAACTTTCTTCTGTAATATTTTAATGCTTTGGACAAAAAATATTAACCCTTTGTTTTTTAAATTAAAAAAAGTAGGTATGATATAGAGGTCGTTTATGCATAAAACTGTTTTTATCCCTATTTATAGGGGTAAAATAACTAGAACTTCATTGTTTTTCTTTTTTTAAGTGATTAAATAATAAGAACAGTGTTGTTTTAATAATATTTTATTTATTATAAAGTATTGTTTTTACATTGCATTGAAAACATATTGGAATTGGTAAACAAAATAAAGCTGTGTTTGTTGTGTGATTGTGAATTTTAATAAATATTTTTCCTTGTACTCCACTTACCTAGTTTTCTTTAAGGCCTAAACATGTCTATTGCGAAAAACAATCGATGTTTTGGAAACATCGATGTATTCTCAATACATCGTATTAACATCGATGCAACCGATCGATGTATTACATCGGAAAAAACATCGATGTATATTTTAAATGTCCATCCCTAGCTCCTGATCGTTCCGTGTACTTGGCAAAGAATGGCGTTTTCAGTTCCTGTCACTGAAATCTCCATAAACAAAACTGGTGATACCAGTGCGTAAAAACACAAAGATAATTTACTGCCTGAGAATGTAGGTACCCCTTTATAGTTGCATAATTTATATGTAACATAATGTGATGTAACGTTTTTCAGGATCCGCTTGCGAGACAGATAACAGGAAACCAGGGAAGTGTTTGCACATAAAAGACTGTCCTTCGGCCTCAAAGGCCATGGTGGCGGCAATAACTTCGGGCAAAAAATTCCTGACAAAGGTAACTAATCCCAAATTCCTCTCTGAATTAATAATATGCCCGGTCAAAGATATTGAAATACAATAGATATTCTATGATGTCCGCCCAACCTTCGGCGGACTACTACCTAATGGGCATAGTTTGAATATGGAAAGAATTTGTTCATTTCGCTGATTTTTTTAAGGTGTGCAGTAGTATTGGTTAATAATATAGTTTGAATACGGAAAGAATTCTTTCATTTAGTTGATTTTTTCAAGGTATGCTGTAGTATTGGTTAACAATACGGAAAGAATTTGTTCATTTCTTTGATTTTTTTAAGGTTTGCAGTAGTATTGGTTAACAATATAGTTTGAATACGGAAAGAATTCGTTCATTTAGTTGATGTTTTTAAGGTGTGCAATAGTATTAGTTAACAATATCGGCAACACCTAGAAAAACAGTCCCACCCAGTAAAAGATGTGGATAGCACATCTCTTTTATTTCAATATCTTTGGTCCCGGTACTTCAGTTGACTTTAAACTGGGCTTGTTTAAAATGTCGAGCTTAGCACGGCTTGAAACATAATCCGTATATAGGTCACAAGCAAGGTTCGCAGAAAATGCTTTCAAAATTTCAAACGCGTGGCATAGCTTGAAGTAAAACACTGGCACTTGTATTGCAGTTAACTCAAATTTCCCAGTGGAACATGGACTTCAAGCTACGTCATGAATTTTTATCTCTGCCCCCTCCATGAGCTAACCTTGTTAAACGCATTTTCTACGAACCTTGGGTCGCAAGGCCAGATTACTCGGATTGTCTATGATTTTAACCCATTGGCCTCACACGCCGCCGCCCTTGCAAAGTTTATTACCTGATATTTACAAATCAACTTTTGTTAGCAAACTGCCTCACTGAGAGTTTGTCAAAATGGCGATAAAATCTTGCAAAGTGGCCTTCCACGTCCCTGATTGCTTCCAGCACTATCACACTAAATTATTTTTTTAGTTGTAAGTACATATACAGGGTATAACAGGACGTACCCGAGGGATTTTAACCAGTGATTCCTGAGCATATTTAGAGTGAAAAATGTTAATGAAATTTTGGTCTCCGGTGACTTTTTTTATGACATTTTTTAATTTTAAAAAAAAAAATTTCTCTTCAAATTCAAACAAAAAAAAATTCTTCCGCTTGTTGTCATTGGTCACTCAGCCGTGTAACCGACCAACCCCTCACCCCGCCTCCAACTGTCGAACATCTACCATTTTTTAATATGTTTGTAGAAAAAATAAATAAAAAAAAATATTAAAAATGTCACCGGAGACCAAAATTTCACTTACATTTTTTACTCCAAATAATGTCAGGAATCGATGGTTAAAATCCCTCGGGTACGTCCTGTTACACCCTGTATATATGTAAAAAAAAAAATTATTAATAATATATATATTTTTTTTATTAATATTTATATTTTTTACATTTACATAATATTATATTATATATATATATATATATATAGTATTGTTTGGTTTTGGGAGAGGTCTTTTTCCGCGCACTTTTTGGTTGACGCAAAAACGACCAGTACGCCCTTTGCGTTTCACCCACCTCAAGGTTCACTTTCGGTTGAAGCAAATTGGGACTGAAAACTGTAAGCAAATTTTTTTCGACAAAATGAAATATATACAGGGATTTATTCTCCGATACGAATCGGCGGCGAAAACTAGAAGCTCTACTCGAATCACTCGATTCGGCTCGGTTGTATTTCCCGCCGACAGATAGCGTTTCAAAAAAAAAATGACAAAAAAAGACTTAGCATTTTCCTCAAAGGAAAATGCTAGGTCTATGGTCAAAATCTTAGATGTCAAATTTTTAGCCTAACAAAACGGAACTCTCGGCGGTTTCGGTCGTTGTTTTTCGGAAAACGACATTACCGCCGAAAAACCGATTCCGGGCTAGATGTTTTTTGAAAATACGATAGCCGGATAGATTCCGCAACTTTTAACACCAATAAAACATATGATTCTCATATAAAATACGTCAGGAGATGCTGACGAAACACGAAATTTTCCGAAAAAAAATCATCAAAATACGCGCTCACAGATTCCATCGGAAGTTTAAATATTCCTGGCCAGTTCAAATTAATACGTTTTTCATTCGGGGTAGGTACCTACTTATTTCGGTAGTATTGCAAATATGATGAAAAAAGCTAAGATTGCCGGAATCTAAGGAAATGCGCAGGTACCTACCTGAATGGGTACCTACACAACGAATTAGGTTTTAATGCAATAAATACTACGGTAAGGTTGTTTCGATGATACAGAATAATGGAACTTTTTTTAAGTTAATTTTCACGTTCTGTGATGGTTCTACTCAAATTCTATTGTTTTATCATTACAGACCAGTTACATCACAAAACTGAAATAATTACAGAACTCGAACGGAACTTTATAGAACTGAAAATTTACTAGAAAAATTTAAAGAATTGTCAATTTTTTTTATTAATTATTATTTTTTATTTTTAAGTGTGTTCTATTTGAACATTGTTAAATAAAAAAAAAAAAATATATATATATATATATATACATTACGCGTGTTCTAGGTAGGTACTTACTTGCGGGGACTTTTTTCATTTAAAAATCAAAACATGATATTGAATGAATTTATTTATAGTGAAAATTATTTTATGCTCAACAGCATAATGGCGTCGTTTTGGTGAAATATTACAACAAAGTACCTACTTAGTACTTACACTTGCAAAATGAAATACAATACAACTACAATAGTGAGCTCCGGCATAATGAAATTTTGCACTGCTAAACCGTGCAACCGATTGTTATTATTAATGGACTATTTGTGCGTAAATAAATTAATTATATACAGCGGGTACCCGGCATGCGTTGCGAGGCCACTTTAACTTCGGGGTCAACTAAACCGTAATGGTTCCCTACCAAGTCCCGGGAAACAACATTATAAAATTATGCACTTTATAAAATTATATACAACGGGTACCCGGCATGCGTTGCAAGGCCACTTTAACCTAAGGGTCAACTAAACTGTAATGGTTCCATCCCAAGTCCCCGGAAACTACATAATAATGCAAGCGCCTGCACTATGTAACATTATATACAACGGGTACCCGGCGTGCGTTGCAAGGTCACTGTAACCTAGGAGTCAACTTTACTGTAATGGTTTCATCCCGATTCCCGGGAAATAAAATTTTAATGCAAGCGCCTGCAATTTATAACATAATATACAACGGGTACACGGCATGCGTTGCAAGGTCACTGTAACTTCGGGGTCAACTTAACTGTAATGGTTCCATCCCAATTCCCGGGAAATAACATTTTAAAGCAAGTGCCTGCAATATATAACATGATATACAACGGTTACTCGGCATGCGTTGCAAGGTCACTGTAACCTCGGGATCAACTTAACTGTAATGGTTCCATTCCAATTCCTGGGAAATTACATTTTAATGCAAGCGCTGCACTACATAACATTATATACAACGGGTACCCGGCATGCGTTGCAAGGCCACTGTGAACTCAGGTTTCTTCATATATTTAATTTAACACACACTCCTCCTCGCTTCATCCACGTTCACACGTCAAATCGCATAGTGTCTTAACCCGTCAGTTGCTTCTGCAACGGGCAAAACCTAGTATATATAGTATTGTTCACTTTTGGGAAAGGTCACGGAAAACCTCACTTTCGATTTGAGGGGAAAAGCGACCACTCTGCCCCTCGGGTGGGTGAAACCTCACGGGTCACTTTGGCTTGCAAAAATTTGGTAAAATTTGGCAAGCCAAATTGATCTCTAAGCTCATCCGATTTCAAAGGCCCCACGGTTCACTCTTCTTCGAAGCGAATTCATTGTATCTATCTCTTTTCAAATGCCTGCAAAAGTTGAGAAAGATGTAGCGAAAATCTCCCATACAAAACTGATTTCGCTAGGTACGCAGATTTTAAATGTCATCTTTCATTTTTCGTTTTCCCACCGGCCGACTGGCATACGCGATTTTGTCGAAAATATCACGCTTGGAAGCCGTCAATTGACCGTCGTAATTATCACTTTTCTCAAAAACATCGTTGTTATATTCGTTTGACAAACTGACATGTGCAAAAAAACAACATAAAAGTCGAGTATTGAAACTAATCTTTAAAATTATGTACTGTTTTCACGGCGCCGCCAGTCGACAGGACATAGAATTAAAACATTTCATTAGAAAAATTTAAAAATAGACTAAAATTCAAATTCGAACGCGAAACAAAATTGGAGTGTCTTAAATTGGCGTTGTTAGCAGGTTTTAAAATCGAATTTCATCATTCATGAATCGTTATTATGCCGGTACACGGTGGTAAAAAAAATGCTGCTCGAAATATAATAATTATTTTTTTAATTATTTTGAATGATAATTTTCTTGATATTTTTTTTTTCGAAAATATAGTCGGGCCTTCACGACTAACGTTAGAGCGGCGTAGAAACATTTCTCAAATGACGATGCTTAGAATTTCAGTTTTTTTCCATACATGTATCGTTGTGAATAATTATTTATTACGAAAGTAGTATGCGCGTTCGTGAATTTAAAAGTTGGATGTTTGACCGATGTCATTTCTAGAAAAATATTTAAAAAAAGACGATTTTATTTTTATTTTAAAAAAAATATTATTATTTAATCAATTTATTTTTACCAAAAATGAGTAACGCAGTTTTGGCGGACCCTGTTATTTAGAACACACAGATAAACCATGCAACTTAGTGATGGAAATAAGTGCTTAGGTACCTACCTACCGGCTTACCGACTTACTACCGTGGTTTTTTTGCGAAAATGAGTAGGTACCTAGACGAATTATGTAGGTACTTACGTTGGATGCCGGGTTGTTGCAATAAAATTGAAGAATTCAACATTTCTTTAAAGTTAATTCTAACGTTCTGCGTAAGTTCTATTCGAGTTCTGATGTTATATCATTTTATCCAGTTGCACCACAAAACTGAAACAATTACAGAACTTTAAAATAACTTTCACAGAACGTGAAAATTAATTGAAAATTTTGGAGAATTATTAAATTTTTTTGAAAGAACCTATCAAAATATTTTTCATTTATGAATGTGTAGGTAAAGTTTCGTTCTTTTTGGACATTCTCAAATAATAATACCAGTAATGGCCAGTACCTACTTATGAGGGAACGTTGTTGACGAATTAATGAAAAATTAATATATTGTGTAAATTTAATAGCAAAGATGGTACAATTTTTTTTTTCAAATGGTGTAGGTACTTGAAAATTGTACGGAAATTAATTGTTTTATACATTATTAACTAAATTTTAATGATAATACGGCACAAGAGTCCCAACTACTGAAGTCAGTGAAACTATGGCATCCCCAGTTGGGGTATGTTGTGAGGCTAAAGGTAGTGGGGAGGGGAAGGAGATGGAGACGAGGAAGGTGGGGAAGTACCTGGCTATTCAGATCTGGTCACCAAAAACGGCAAAAGCCATTTCAAGCAACGTTATGAAAATTAATAAATTTAAATATCTTAACATGGTCAATTTTTTGCTAAATTATGCAGGTAAAAGCATACTTTTTTTAAGTTAATTTTCACGTTCTGTGTTAATTCTTCTTCGATTCCGATGAAACTTTGGGGACCTTCGATTCTTAATGTATAAAATGGTGAGCTCTGGCATCATGAAATTATGCATTGCTAAACCGTTCATCCGATTGCGATGAAACTTTGGGAATTTGATGTGTGCATGCCTCCGATGGCGACTAGATACTTCTGTTTGACAGGTTTCAGCTGCTAGGCCCTGCGGGTGGCCTTATACATACGTATGTTTAACCACTGAGCGTTGCTCTCCTCGCCTTCTTTGCCTTAAAAAACCCTCAACCCAATATCTACAAAGATGAGATTACCCTGAGGGAAATTATTTTCCTCGGGGTCTTCTGTGTGGAGCTCATGTAAAAAAGGATAAATACCAGGAGTGCAGAACTAAGCAAGGGAAAAAATATTAAGAACATGTTTTTTTTTCAATTATTTCTGGCTTTCACCATCCAAGGGTACTATGTAGGTCATCATTTAAGACTGACATAGACAGGAAAGGTGAATTTATATGCATTTAATTATTTTTTTTTTACATGAGCTCCACACAGGAGGCCGTGGGGAAAATAATTTCCCTCAGGGCCTATGTCTTCTTTGGGGATGCTGTGTGGAGGATTTTTTTTAGGAAAGGAAGGAGATGAGAGTTCTGGGAAGGAAAAGGGTTTAAGGGGTGGGTAGGAATCTGGGGTTCAGTGTGTCCTGGTCATCCGCCTCTAAGACCTAGACAGACCTAACCCCATGAACCCGGGCACCCCTACTATATCACCAAACCTAACGAACCACTTGAGGTGACCTATGGCAGACGTGTTGGTTATCCAATAAAGGACAACTTTGGGGATTTGTATTTCTATATTACATTATATACAACGGGTACCCGGCATGCGTTGCAACATCACTGTAATCTCGGGGTCAACTTAACTGTAATGGTTCCATTCCAAGTTCCGGGAAACTACATTATAATGCAAGCGCCTTACAAACGCCTGCTTTATATTATAACATTATATACAAAGGGTACCCGGCATGCGTTGCAAGATCACTGTAACCTCGGGGTCAACTTAACTGTAATGGTTCCATTCCAAGTTCCAATAAACTACATTATAATGCAAGCGCCTTGCAAACGCCTGCACTTTATTATAATATTATATACAACGGGTACCCGGCATGCGTTGCAAGATCACTGTAACCTCGGGGTCAATTTAACTGTAATGGTTACATTCCAAGTTCCGGGAAACTACATTATAATACAAGCGCCTTGCAAACGCCTGATTTATATTAAAACATTATATACAAAGGGTACCCGGCATGCGTTGCGACATCACTGTAACCTTGGGGTCAACATAACTGTAATGGTTCCATTCCAAGTTCAGGGAAACTACATTATTATGCAAGCGCCTTGCAAATGCCTGCACTATATTATAACATTATAAACAACGGGTACCCGGCATGCGTTGCAAGGTCACTGTAACCTCAGGTTTCTTCATATATTTATTTAACACACACTCCTCCTTGCTTCATCCACGTTCACACGTCAAATCGCATAGTGTTTTAACCCGTTAGTTGCTTCTGCAACGGGCCCAGCTAGTTTATATAGTATTGTTCACTTTTGGGAAAGGTCACGGAAAACCTCACTTTCGATTTGAGGGGAAAAGCGACCACTCTGCCCCTCGGGTGGGTGAAACCTCACGGGTCATTTTGGCTTGCAAAAATTTGGTAAAATTTGGCAAGCCAAATTGATCTCTAAGCTCATCCGATTTCAAAGGCCCCACGGTTCACTCTTCTTCGAAGCGAATTCATTGTATCTATCTCTTTTCAAATGCCTGCAAAAGTTGAGAAAGATGTAGCGAAAATCTCCCATACAAAATTGATTTGGCTAGGTACATAAATTTTAAATGTCATTCTTCATTTTTCGATTTCCCACCGGCCGACTGGCATACGTGATTTCTTAGAAAATATCACGCTTGGAAGCCAAAATTTAGTAAAATTACGTCAACGAGACTTTTTAAAAGGTCAATTGACCATCGCAATTATCACTTTTCACAAAAACATCGTTGTAATATTCGATTGAAAACTGACATTTGCGAAAAAACTACGGAAAAGTCATATTTTGAAACTAATGTTTAAAAATAGGTACAATTTACACGGAGACGCCTATCGACAGAATCTACAACCGCAGCTTTTCCTTGGAGAAATTCAAAAATGTGTCGAAATCTAAATTGGAACGTTCGCAGATCCTAGCGCGAAAAAAATGCTGTTGTTCAACGACTGATGGAACAAGTTTCAAATTGATTGTATTCGTACGAGGGTAAATAATAATCTTTATTAAATTTTCTCGAATCTTGCAACACTAAGCATGGAACATTATTCAAAACCACCGCAAGTTTTCAGCGAGGCCCTGACAGCCTTAGCTGACGTAATTTGTATGTAAAATGTTCTAAAACGGGCGCAGGTGTTCGATTTTCAGGCTGTGCTTGAGGTGGTTGAGACAAAGTTTAACGGTTGTGTTGCCATATAAATGAAATATTATTAACCATTTAAATACTAAGTAGGTACTTAATACAAAATTTAATAAAATCAAATAAAATGAGGTGCTTATCCCGATGACCAAATTTGTTTTCCTAAATAATAAAAATAAAATTATAGCGCCATTTTTGTGAAAAAAAACCCTAGGTTTTGTAAAATAATGGATCCAAAGTATCAGGAGCGCAGAAATTGACCGAGATAATAATATGTTGTTTTAGCTTCATTAAATTATACACGGTTAACCGTTCATCCCATTGCGACGAATCTTTGAGAATTTGATGATGGCATGTCTCCGATTGTGTCTACATACTTCTGTTTGGCAGATTTCTGCTGCTAGGCCCTGTCGGCGGCTTTATACATACGTATGTTTAACTATATGAAAAACTGTAAAATCGGTAGGTACCTGAGAAACTGATATATTATAAAATTATAAAAATAAAATTAAAGCGCCATTTTTGTGAAAAATTGCATTGCACATTCTGTATAAACGTTACAGGGTACCTACCAGGAGCGCAGAAATTGACTGAGGAATATTTAACTGTATGAAAAACTATAAAATCGTTAGGTGCCTGAGAAACTGATATAGGTATTATAAATGAATCGCCGATATGCAAGTACGCCCATAACTTTCGAATGCATGCACCGAATTGGATAATTATTTTTGTTTTGTGTTTGTAATTGTTAGGATAAGGTTTTTATTGATCTTCTGGTGAGCACTGGCATTATGAAATTTGTATAAAATGGTTGCCGAAATGTTTGCACGCGCATAACTTTCGAACGGATGCATCGAATTGAATAATTGTTTTTTTGGTGGGTTCGTTACTGTTAGGACAAGGTTTTGCATAAAAATACCGGTGAGATCTGCCATAATGAAATTTGTATAAAAATGAATTGCCGAAATGTATATATGCGTATAACTTTCGAACGAATGCACCGAATCTGAAAATTCTTTTTTTATTGTTTTCGTTACTGATAGGACAAGGTTTCTATAAAACTACTGGTAAGCTCTGGCATTATGAAATTTGCATAAAAATCAATCGTCGAAATGTATGAACGCGTATAACTTCCGAAAGACTGCACAAAATTGAATAATTTTTTTTTGTTATGTTTGTTTATTGGCTGGTGAGCTCTGGCATTACGAAATTTGCATAAAAATATTTCAATAGGTGGCACGCGAGCTGTTTGAAAACCAAATGTAACGGCAATGAAATAATGAGCGCGGGAGGGGGGAAAAAACCACGGAGGGGGGAGGGTAATCTGGGAAGGGGGAGGGGAACCCGGGAGGGGTTTTGCGGGATGGAGGAAGGGGGGGGGGGGGGGTAGAGTACGCTATGAAAGAATATTTTTTCTGTTCTTTTTTTTACTCGAATAAAACAAAATTTTAAAAGGATAAATACCAGGAGTGCAGAACTAAGCAAGGGAAAATATATTAAGAACATGTTTTTTTCAATTATTTCTGGCTTTTTGGGAAAGGTGAATTTATATGCATTTAATTTTTTTTTTTTACATGAGCTCCGCACAGGAGGCCGTGGGGAAAATAATTTCCCTCAGGTCCTATGTCATCTTTGGGGATGCTGTGTGGAGGATTTTTTTTAAGGAAAGGAAGGAGATGAGAGTTCTGGGAAGGAAAAGGGTTTAAGGGGTGGGTAGGAATCTGGGGTTCAGTGTGTCCTGGACATCCGCCTCCAAGACCTAGACAGACCTCACCCCATGAACCCGGACACCCCTACTAAATCACCAAACGTAGCGAACCACTTGAGGTGACCTATGGCAGAGAAGTTGGTTATCCAATAAAGGACAACTTTGGGGATTTGTATTTCTACATTACATTATATACAACGGGTACCTGGCATGCGTTGCAACAACACTGTAACCTCGGGGTCAACTTAACTGTAATGGTTCCATTCCAAGTTCCGGGAAACTACATTATAATTCAAGCGCCTTGCAAACGCATGCACTGTATTATAACATTATATACAACGGGTACCCGGCATGCGTTGCAACATTACTGTAATCTCGGGGTCAACTTAACTGTAATGGTTCCATTCCAAGTTCCGGAAAACTACATTATAATGCAAGAGCCTTACAAACGCCTGCTTTATATTATAACATTATATACAAAGGGTACCCGGCATGCGTTGCAAGATCACTGTAACCTCAGGGTCAACTTAACTGTAATGGTTCCATTCCAAGTTCCTGGAAACTACATTATAATACAAGCGCCTTGCAAACGCCTGCTTTATATTATAACATTATATACAAAGGGTACCCGGCATGCGTTGCAACATCGCTGTAACCTCGGGGTCAACTTAACTGTAATGGTTCCATTCCAAGTTCCGGGAAACTACATTATAATTCAAGCGCCTTGCAAACGCATGCAATGTATTATAACATTATATACAACGGGTACCCGGCATGCGTTGCAACATCACTGTAATCTCGGGGTCAACTTAACTGTAATGGTTCCATTCCAAGTTCCGGGAAACTACATTATAATGCAAGCGCCTTGCAAACGCCTGTTTTATATTATAACATTATATACAAAGGGTTCCCGGCATGCGTTGCAACATCACTGTAACCTCGGGATCAACTTAACTGTATTCCATTCCAAGTTCAGGGAAACTACATTATTATGCAAGCGCCTTGCAAATGCCTGCACTATATTATAACATTATATACAACGGGTACCCGGCATGCGTTGCAAAGTCACTGTAACCTCAGGTTTCTTCATATAATTAATTTAACACACACTCCTCCTCGCTTCATCCACATTCACACGCAAATCGCAAAGTGTTTTAACCCGTCAGTTGCTTCTGCAACGGGCAAAACCTAGTTTATATAGTATTGTTCACTTTGGGAAAGCTCTTTTTCCGCGCACTTTTTCGTTGACGCAAAAACGACCAGTACGCCCTTTACGTTTCACCCACCTCAAGGTTCACTTTCGGTTCAAGCAAATTCAGTGCACCCTCAGTACTTTGATTTTGCGGAGTTTATTTTTGTCGACAAAATTAGCGCCTTATTCACAGAAAAACTGACGCGAATCAACGGCGAAAACTAGAACCAATAGTAAAATTATACTCAATTCGGCCAGGTTACATTTCCCGCCGACAGGTTCGCGTTTCCAAAAAAAAGATGTCATTTTGGCCATCAGTTTCATCCTCAGTACTTTGATTTTGCGAGGTCAGTTTTTTTCGACAAAATTAGCGCTTTATTCACAGAAAAACCGATGCGAATCAACGGCGAAAACTAGAACCAATAGTAAAATCACACTCAATTCGGCCAGGTTACATTTCCCGCCGACAGGTTCGCGTTTCCAAAAAAAAGATGTCATTTTGGCCATCAGTTTCAAAGCAAATGAAAATGCTAGGAATATTGAGTCAGGTCAGGGATCGTAGACGTCAAATTTTTAGCCTAACAAAACGGAACTCTCGGCGGTTTCGGTCGTTGTTTTTCGGAAAACGACATTACCGCCGAAAAACAGATTCCGGGCTAGATGTTTTTTGAAAATACGATAGCCGGATAGATTCCGCAACTTTTAACACCAATATAAGATGCCCATCCCATGTAAAAAAAGTCAGGAGATGCTGACAAAACTCGAAATTTTCCGAAAAAAAATCATCAAAATACGCGCTCACAGATTCCATCGGAAGTTTAATTATTGGTGGCCAGTTCAAATTAACACGCTTTTCATTCGGGGTAGGTACCTACTTATTTCGGGAGTCTTGCAAATATGATGAAAAAAGCTAAGATTGCCGGAATCTAAGGAAATGCGCAGGTACCTACCTGAATGGGTACCTACACAACGAATTAGGTTTTAATGCAATAAATACTAAGGTTGTTTCGATGATACAGAATAATTGAACTTTTTTTAAGTTAATTTTCACGTTCTGTGATGGTTCTACTCAAATTCTATTGTTTTATCATTACAGACCAGTTACATCACAAAACTGAAATAATTACAGAACTCGAACGGAACTTTATAGAACTGAAAATTTAAAGAATTGTCAACTTTTTTTTATTAATTATTTTTTTTATTTTTAAGTGTGTTCTATTTGGACATTGTTAAATAAAAAAAATAATTACGCGTGTTCTAGGTAGGTACTTACTTGCAGGGACTTTTTTCATTTAAAAATCAAAACATGATATTGAATGAATTTATTTATAGTGAAAATTATTTTATGCTCAACAGCATAATGGCGTCGTTTTGGTGAAATATTACAACAAAGTACCTACTTAGTACTTACACTTGCAAAATGAAATACAATACAACTACAATAGTGAGCTCCGGCATAATGAAATTTTGCACTGCTAAACCGTGCAATCGATTGTTATTGTTAATGGACTATTTGTGCGTAAATAAATTAATTATATACAGCGGGTACCCGGCATGCGTTGCGAGGCCACTTTAACTTCGGGGTCAACTAAACCGTAATGGTTCCCTACCAAGTCCCGGGAAACAACATTATAAAATTATGCACTTTATAAAATTATATACAACGGGTACCCGGCATGCGTTGCAAGGCCGCTTTAACCTCGGGGTCAATAAAACTGTAATGTTTCTATCCGAAGTCCTGGGAAACTACATTATAATGCAAGCGCCTGCACTATGTAACATTATATACTACGGGTACCCGGCATGCGTTGCAACTGCACTTTAACCCCAGGGTCAACTAAACTGTAATGGTTCCATCCCAAGTCCCCGGAAACTACATTATAATGCAAGCGCCTGCACTATATAACATTATATACAACGGGTACCCGGCATGCGTTGCAAGGTCACTGTAACCTCGGGGTCAACTTAATTATAATGGTTCCATCCCAAGTCCCGGGAAACTACATTATAATGCAAGCGCCTGCACTATATAAAATTATTTACAACGGGTATCCGGCGTGCGTTGCAAGGGCACTTTAACCTCGGGGTCAATAAAACTGTAATGTTTCCGTCCCAAGTCCCGGGAAACTGCATTATAATGCAAGCGCCTGCACTATTTAACATTATATATAACGGGTATCTGGCATAAGTAAGTGAAGTTTTACTTCAGTCGTGTGGTCTAAAGCACACTTTTTTTAATTTATTTTCACGTTCTGTGTTATTTTGTCTTCGATCGCGATGAAACTTTGGCGATTTCATGTGCGCATCGCCTCAATTCTTTCTGTATAAAATAGTGAGCTCTGGCATCATGAAATTATGCATTGCTAAACCGTTCATCCGATTGCGATGAAACTTTGGGGATTTGATTGCTGCATCCCTTCGATTCTTTCTGTATAAAATAGTGAGCTTGGGCATCATAAGATTATGCTTTGCTAAACCGTTCATCCGATTGCGTTTGGGGATTTGATGTGCGCTGGCCGGCAATGGTTTTTGTGTACAACAGTGAGCTCTGGTATCATGAAATTACGCATTGCTAAACCAATTAACCGATTGCAATGAAAATTTGATATTTAACCGATTTATATTTAATTTAACACACACTCCTCCTCGCTTCATCCACGTTCACACGTCAAATCGCATACTGTTTAAACCCGTTTATTGCTTTTGCAATGGGCCCAGCTAGTATATATATTAATGTTTGGTTTGGGAAAGCTCTTTTTCCGCGCACTTTTTTGTTGACGCAAAAACGACCAGTACGCCCTTTACGTTTCACCCACCTCAAGGTTCACTTTCGGTTCAAGCAAATTCAGTGCACCCTCAGTACTTTGATTTTGCGAGGTCAGTTTTTTTCGACAAAATTAGCGCTTTATTCACAGAAAAACCGATGCGAATCAACGGCGAAAACTAGAACCAATAGTAAAATCACACTCAATTCGGCCAGGTTACATTTCCCGCCGACAGGTTCGCGTTTCCAAAAAAAAGATGTCATTTTGGCCATCAGTTTCAATGCAAATGAAAATGCTAGGAATATTGAGTCAGGTCAGGGATCGTAGACGTCAAATTTTTAGCCTAACAAAACAGACTTTTCACAGTTTTCGGTAGCGGTTTTACGGTACGCGGCATTGCGGCCCCAAAATCGATCCCGGCCTGGATGTTTTTCAAAAATCTAATACAGTAGAGAATTCCGCAACTTTTAAAACCAAAATTGTATGCCCATCCCATATAAAATAGTTCAGGAGATGCTGGCAAAATTCGACATTTTCCGAAAAAAAATCATCAAAACACGCGCTTACAGATTCCATCGGAAGTTAAAATTTTGCTAGCCAGTTCAAATTAACACGTTATTCATTCGGGGTAGGTACCTACTTATTTCGGTAGTATTGCAAATATGATGAAAAAAGCAAAGAGAAGAAAATGCGCAGGTACCTACCCGAATACGTAGATACACAATTAATTAGGTTTTAATGCAATGGTAAGGTTGTTTCGATGATACTGAATAATTCAACTTTTTTTAAAGTTAATTTTCACGTTCTTTATTGGTTCTACTCAAGTTCTGTTATTTTATCATTAAAGGTCAGTTACATTGCAAAACTAAAATAATTACAGAACTCGAACGGAACTATCTAGAACTGAAAATTTACTAGAAAAATTTAAAGAATTGTCAATTTTTTTTATTAATTATTATTTTTTTATTTTTAAGTGTGTTCTATTTAAACATTGTTAAATAAAAAAAAATAATAAAATATATATATATATACATTACGCGTGTTCTAGGTAGGTACTTACTTGCGGGGACTTTTTTCATTTAAAAATCAAAACATGATATTGAATGAATTTATTTGTAGTGAAAATTATTTTATGCTCAACAGCATAATGGCGTCGTTTTGGTGAAATATTACAACAAAGTACCTACTTAGTACTTACACTTGCAAAATGAAATACAATACAACTACAATAGTGAGCTTCGGCATAATGAAATTTTACACTGCTAAACCTTGCAACCGATTGTTATTGTTATTGTTAATGGACTATTTGTGCGTAAATAAATTAATTATATACAGCGGGTACCCGGCATGCGTTGCGAGGCCACTTTAACTTCGGGGTCAACTAAACCGTAATGGTTCCCTACCAAGTCCCGGGAAACAACATTATAAAATTATGCACTTTATAAAATTATATACAACGGGTACCCGGCATGCGTTGCAAGGCCGCTTTAACCTCGGGGTCAATAAAACTGTAATGTTTCCATCCGAAGTCCTGGGAAACTACATTATAATGCAAGCGCCTGCACTATGTAACATTATATACTACGGGTACCCGGCATGCGTTGCAAGGCCACTTTAACCTCAGGGTCAACTAAACTCTAATGGTTCCATACCAAGTCCCCAGAAACTACATTATAATGCAAGCGCCTGCACTATATAATATTATATACAACGGGTACCCGGCATGCGTTGCAAGGTCACTGTAACCTAGGGGTCAACTTTACTGTAATGGTTTCATCCCGATTCCCGGGAAATAAAATTTTAATGCAAGCGCCTGCAATTTATAACATAATATACAACGGATACACGGCATGCGTTGCAAGGTCACTGTAACCTCGGGGTCAACTTAACTGTAATGGTTCCATCCCAATTCCCGGGAAATAACATTTTAAAGCAAGCGCCTGCACTATATAACATTATATACAACGGGTACCCGGTATGCGTTGCAAGGTCACTGTAACCTAGGGGTCAACTTTACTGTAATGGTTTCATCCCGATTCCAGGGAAATAAAATTTTAATGCAAGCGCCTGCAATTTATAACATAATATACAACGGTTACTCGGCATGCGTTGCAAGGTCACTGTAACCTCGGGGTCAACTTAACTGTAATGGTTCCATTCCAATTCCTGGGAAATTACATTTTAATGCAAGCGCTGCACTACATAACATTATATACAACGGGTACCCGGCATGCGTTGCAAGGTCACTGTAACCTCAGGTTTCTTCATATATTTAATTTAACACACACTCTTCCTCGCTTCATCCACGTTCACACGTCAAATCGCATAGTGTTTAAACCCGTCAGTTGCTTCTGCAACGGGCAAAACCTAGTATATATATTAATGCTCAGTTTTGGGGTAGGTCAGGGAAAAGGTCACTTTTTCCGCTCACGCCATTGGTCGAGAAAACTCACTTTTTCCGCTCACGCCATTGGTCGAAAAAACTCACTTTCGATTTGAGGGGAAAAGCTACCACTTTGCCCCTCGGGTGGGTGAAACCTCACGGGTCACTTTCGGTTGAAGCAAATCGTAATAAGGAAGCTGGGAGAAATTTTTTTTCGACAAAATGAAATATATACAGGGATTTATTCTCCGATACGAATCGGCGGCGAAAACTAGAAGCTCTACTCGAATCACTCGATTATATTTCCCGCCGACAGACGGCGTTTGAAAAAAAAAATTTAGGAAAAAACCCGCTAATTTCACAAAGGAAAATGCTATAATTGACATAGGTCAGGATCTCAGATGTCAAATTTTTAGCCTAACAAAACGGAACTCTCGGCGGTTTCGGTCGTTGTTTTTCGGAAAACGACATTACCGCCGAAAAACCGATTCCGGGCTAGATGTTTTTTGAAAATACGATAGCCGGATAGATTCCGCAACTTTTAACACCAATAAAACATATGATTCTCATATAAAATACGTCAGGAGATGCTGACAAAACTCGAAATTTTCCGAAAAAAAATCATCAAAAAACGCGCTCACAGATTCCATCGGAAGTTTAAATATTTGCTGGCCAGTCAAATTAACACGTTTTTCATTCGGGGTAGGTACCTACTTATTTCGGTAGTATTGCAAATATGATGAAAAAAGCTAAGATTGCCGGAATCTAAGGAAATGCGCAGGTACCTACCTGAATGGGTACCCACACAACGAATTAGGTTTAATGCAATAAATACTAAGGTAAGGTTGTTTCCATGATACAGAATAATTGAACTTTTTTAAAGTTAATTTTCACGTTCTGTGATGGTTCTACTCAAATTCTATTGTTTTATCATTACAGACCAGTTACATCACAAAACTGAAATAATTACAGAACTCGAACGGAACTTTATAGAACTGAAAATTTACTAGAAAAATTTAAAGAATTGTCAATTTTTTTTATTAATTATTTTTTTTATTTTTAAGTGTGTTCTATTTGAACATTGTATATATATATACATTACGCGTGTTCTAGGTAGGTACTTACTTGCGGGGACTTTTTTCATTTAAAAATCAAAACATGATATTGAATGAATTTATTTGTAGTGAAAATTATTTTATGCTCAACAGCATAATGGCGTCGTTTTGGTGAAATATTACAACAAAGTACCTACTTAGTACTTACTCTTGCAAAATGAAATACAATACAACTACAATAGTGAGCTCCGGCATAATGAAATTTTGTACTGCTTAACTGCGGTACCCGGCATGCGTTGCGAGGCCACTTTAACTTCGGGGTCAACTAAACCGTAATGGTTCCCTACCAAGTCCCGGGAAACAACATTATAAAATTATGCACTTTATAAAATTATATACAACGGGTACCCGGCATTCGTTGCAAGGCCGCTTTAACCTCGGGGTCAATAAAACTGTAATGTTTCCATCCGAAGTCCTGGGAAACTACATTATAATGCAAGCGCCTGCAATATGTAACATTATATACTACGGGTACCCGGCATGCGTTGCAAGGCCACTTTAACCTCAGGGTCAACTAAACTCTAATGGTTCCATCCCAAGTCCCCGGAAACTACATTATAATGCAAGCGCCTGCACTATATAACATTATATACAACGGGTACCCGGCATGCGTTGCAAGGTCACTGTAACCTAGGGGTCAACTTTACTGTAATGGTTTCATCCCGATTCCCGGGAAATAAAATTTTAATGCAAGCGCCTGCAATTTATAACATAATATACAACGGTTACTCGGCATGCGTTGCAAGGTCACTGAAACCTCGGGGTCAACTTAACTGTAATGGTTCCATTCCAATTCCTGGGAAATTACATTTTAATGCAAGCGCTGCACTACATAACATTATATACAACGGGTACCCGGCATGCGTTGCAAGGTCACTGTAACCTCAGGTTTCTTCATATATTTAATTTAACACACACTCTTCCTCGCTTCATCCACGTTCACACGTCAAATCGCATAGTGTTTAAACCCGTTAGTTGCTTCTGCAACGGGCAAAACCTAGTATATATATTAATGCACAGTTTTGGGGTAGGTCGGGAAAAGCTCACTTTCGATTTGAGGGGAAAAGCGACCACTCTGCCCCTCGGGTGGGTGAAACCTCACGGGTCACTTTGGCTCGCGGCAATTTTGTAAAATTTGGCACGCCAAATTGACCTCTAAGCTCAACCAATTTCAAACGCAAGAAGGAACACTCTCCTTCGAAACGAATTCAGGGTTGCTATCTCTTTTCAAATGCCCGGAAAAGTTGAGAAATATATATCTAAAATCTCCCATACAAAACTGATTTTTGTTAGAAATTTATTCCAATTAATTTAACGGCGATCTCGGAAATAACGTTGAAAAAATGACATTTTAAAGGCCCTTTGCGGGGTGATAAAATACAACGAAAGAAAACATTTTGCGAGACATGTTTTTTAATAATCATAAATTATACAAGATTTAGAAACTTTTAAAACAAAAACATGTGTAGCTTCCCATTTAAAATGTTTCACAATATCGCGTCAAACTTTGCAATTATATCTGACATTTGCGAAAAATCCAACAACATCGAAAATGCACATCGTTCTCAGCCTGTTAAATCGGTAGATATTTGAAATGTTTATTTATTTTCTTCAACCTTGCAATACTGAACATGGAACACTATCCAAAACCACCTGAGGTTTTCAGTCAGGCCATGACACCGTTGGCTGACGTAATTTGTATGGGAAATGTTCTTAAACCAGCGCAGGTGTTCGATTTTCAGGCTTTGCTTGAGGTGGTTATGACAACTTTTATCGGTTGTCTTGCCATATAGATAAAATATTGTTTTAGAATATTTTGATGAACTAGGTAGGTACCCTGAAAATTACATAAACGGATAAATAATTATCCACGGGTATCATCTATAAATTATAGCTCATGAACGACTGGTCCAAATTGGATAATTCTTTTTGAGTTGGTTTCGTTATTGTTCGGGCAAGGTTTGTATAAGACGACTGATGAGCTCCGGAATAATAAAATTTGTTTAAAATGAATCGCCGAAATCTATAAATGCGCATAGCTTCCGAGCGAATACACAAAATTGAATAATTCTTTCGTTGTTGTATTTGTTATTACTAGGACAAGTTTTGAATAAAATTACTGGTGAGCTCTGGCATAACGAAATTTGTTTAAAAAAGATTCGCCGAAATGTAAGTACGCTCATAACTTCAGAACAACTGCACGCAATTGAATAATTCTTTTTTTGTTGCGTTCCTTATTGTTAGGACAAAGATTGTATACAACTACTGGTGAGCTCTGGCATTTTGAAATATGTTTAAAAATTAATCGATGAAATGTAAGAACGCGCATAACTTCGGAACGACTGCACCTAATTGGGTAATTATTTTTTTGTTGTTATCGTTATTGTAAGGACAAGTTTTAAATAAAACTACTGGTGAGCTCTGGCATTATGAAATTTGCATAAAAATGAATCGTCGAAATGTATGTACGCGTATAACTTCCGAAAGACTGCACCAAATTGAATAATTCTTTTTTTGTTATGTTTGTTTATTGGCTGGTGAGCTCTGGCATTTTTGCAAAATTTGCATAAAAATATTTCAATAGGTGGCACGCGAGCTGTTTGAAAACTAAATGTAACAGCAATGAAATAATGAGCGCGGGAGGGGGGGGAAAAATACCACGGAGGGGGGAGGGTAACCTGGGAAGGCGGAGGGGAACCCGTGAGGGGGTTTTGCGGGATGGAGGAAGGGGGGGGGGGGGGTAGAGTACGCCATGAAAGAATATTTTTTCTGTTCTTTTTTTTACTCGAATAAAACAAAATTTTAAAAGTATAAATACCAGGAGTGCAGAACTAAGCAAGGGAAAATATATTAAGAACATGTTTTTTTTCAATTATTTCTGGCTTTTTGGGAAAGGTGAATTTATATGCATTTAATTTTTTTTTTTTACATGAGCTCCACACAGGACGCCGTGGGGAAAATAATTTCCCTCAGGTCCTATGTCATCTTTGGGGATGCTGTGTGGAGGATTTTTTTTAGGAAAGGAAGGAGATGAGTGTTCTGGGAAGGAAAATGGTTTAAGGGGTGGGTAGGAATCTGGGGTTCAGTGTGTCCTGGGCATCCGCCTCCAAGACCTAGACAGACCTCACCCCATGAACCCGGGCACCCCTACTAAATCACCAAACGTAGCGAACCACTTGGGGTGACCTATGGCAGAGGTGTTGGTTAACCAATAAAGGTCAACTTTGGGGATTTGTATTCCTACATAACATTATATACAACGGGTACCCGGCATGCGTTGCAACAACACTGTAACCTCGGGGTCAACTTAACTGTAATGGTTCCATTCCAAGTTCCGGGAAACTACATTATAATTCAAGCGCCTTGCAAACGCATGCACTGTATTATAACATTACATACAACGGGTACCCGGCATGCGTTGCAACATCACTGTAATCTCAGGGTCAACTTAACTGTAATGGTTCCATTCCAAGTTCCGGGAAACTACATTATAATGCAAGCGCCTTGCAAACGCCTGTTTTATATTATAACATTATATACAAAGGGTACCCAGCATGCGTTGCAACATCACTGTAATCTCGGGGTCAACTTAACTGTAATGGTTCCATTCCAAGTTCCGGGAAACTACATTATAATGCAAGCGCCTTGCAAATGCCTGCAATATATTATAACATTATATACAACGGGTACCCGGCATGCGTTGCAAGATCACTGTAACCTCGGGGTCAACTTAACTGTAATGGTTCCATTCCAAGTTCCTGAAAACTACATTATAATACAAGCGCCTTGCAAACGCCTGCTTTACATTATAACATTATATACAAAGGGTACCCGGCATGCGTTGCAAAATCACTGTAACCTCGGGGTCAACTTAACTGTAATGGTTCCATTCCAATTCCTGGCAAATTACATTTTAATGCAAGCGCTGCACTACATAACATTATATACAACGGGTACCCGGCATGCGTTGCAAGGTCACTGTGAACTAAGGTTTCTTCATATATTTAATTTAACACACACTCCTCCTCGCTTAATCTACGTTCACACGTCAAATCGCATAGTGTTTAAACCCGTTTATTGCTTTTGCAATGGGCCCAGCTAGTATATATAGTATTGTTCACTTTGGAGACCCCTCACTTTTTTTGCCGCGCTAAAAACGACCACTCTGCCCTTGATGTTTCAACTACCTTAAGGGTCACTTTCGCTCGAAGCGGATTCAGACAGGGTCGTGTCCCGATTAGGGACCAGATTTCATACAAAAAAGATGATGCAGGATTAACAGCGCACCCAACGGCGAAAACTACAATTAGATCTCTCACCGACGAAGAAATTCGGCCTCAGTTATATTTTCTGCCGACAGGTTCACCCGTTAAAAAATGTCGAATATTTCAGTGCGTCAGAAAAGTTCACCTCCCATACAAAACTGTATTTGCTAGGGATTTTTTAATTTTACGGCTTTATTGAGAATAACGTAGAAAAATGGACATTTTAAAGGCTCTTTGCGGGAACGCAGATTACAGCGTAAAAAATATTTTGCCCGAGATGTTTTTCAATAAATTGTAAAAGTACAAGTTTTAGAAACTTTTAAAGTTGCGACATGTACCGCATTCCATTCAAAATGTTACACAATTTTGCATTAAAATTCAACATTATTATGACATTTAAGACATATTCACTTTCAGCGATAATGTATAATTATGCGGCCAGTAGGTACAAATCGGTGGTTGGGTAGGTACTTACATTCCTTTCAAATCACAAAAAATAACAATTAACAACGTGCTCGATAAGCGAGGTAGGTACTGCAGATACTAAATACCTAATGCTGCATTCATATAAATCAGAAGTTTTATGATATTGATTTCTAATCAGATGGGTAGGTACCAACTTAATTCCTTCGAAAATCAAATAAATTGCTAATTTTTTTAATGCTGCATCCACATTTTAAGTCAATAACTTTAGTTTGGTGAATTTCTATAAATTCAATTACAAATGGGCCAGAAGTACCTACTCAGGTGGGAACGTTATCGATCAAATATTGAGAAAATAATAAAATGAGTTAATTTAAATAACGATGGTCCATTTTTTTGCCAAATGATGTAGGTGCCTACTTGAACATAGTACGTCGATATAATTATTTTTTCCTTAGGAAAAACAAAGAATGTTGCCATTTTTGCGTACTATTTGCGCTAATTTGTTAAGAAATTAAATAAACTCGATTAAATTATTTTTTCCCAACATTACATTAATTTCTACAGCGCCATTTCTGCAAAACATCACACCAAGATCGCAGTGCTCTATACAAGGAGCACAGAAGTACGAGTAGTTACAATATCAAAATGATTTGAATTAAATTAAATATTTATTGAAAAAAAAATTGTGAAAAGACGTAGGTACCTAAAATAATTATCTTTTCTGTGATTTTGATTTTGCTGAGGTAATAATATATTGTTAATAACTAAGAATGGTCCAATTTTTTTGCCAAATGGTGTAGATACCTACTTGAGTAATGCGCTGGAACTACATTTGTTCTGTAATTGTTATGTACATTTTTAATTAAATTTTGATGTGAATATCTACCGCACAAGAGTCACAACCACTGGAGCCAATGAGACTATGGCACATATAGTAGGGTACGTTGTGGGGCTGAAGACAGTAGGGAGGGGAAGGAGATGGGAAAGAGGAAGGTGGGGAAGTTCCTGGCTATTCAGATCTGGTCACCAAACACGGCAGAAGCCATTTCAAGCAACGTTTCAATTCTGAATGGTGATCTTACACCAGGGCGATACTGAGAGTATCTTCAACTATGATGTGCGCATTCCCTCGATTCTTTTTTTATATAAAATAGTGAGCTCTGGCGTCATGAAATTATGCATTGCTAAACCATTCATCCGATTGCTATGTAACTTTGGGGATTTGATGTGTGCATTCCTACTATGGTTTCTGTATACAATAGTGAGCTCTGGCATAATGAAATTACGCATTGCTAAACCGTTCATCCGATTGCGATGAAACCTTGGGAATTCGATGTGTACATCCAGTCGATTCTTTCTGTATAAAATAGTGAGCTCTGGCATCATGCAATAATGCATTGCTAAACCGTTCATCCGATTGTGATGAAACTTTGGGGATTTGATGTATGCATGCCCGCAATGGTTTTTGTATACAATAGTGAGCTCTGGCTTCATGAAATTACGCATTGCTAAACCGTTCGTCGACTACCTGTTCCCTTTGTAGGATCTCACTCCTCGCTTCATCCGCATTCAAACATCGTTTTTTCTTCATATGTTTAACTTAACACACACTCCTGCTCGCTTCGTCCGCGTTCACACGTCAAGTCGCATAGTGCTTTAACACGTTAGTTGCCTCTGCAACGGGCAAAACCTAGTAACATAATAAAGCTTACATATTTATAAACTCTCCTAATAAAGCAAATGCTTGTGTTTAGGAGAGGACAACTTGTTTATAACTTATTTAAAAAAATCCTTATCACGAATTTAATTTATGGAGAGATTTAGACTTAACATATTTTTAAAGTGTATAAGGGTTATTAAACAAGAAATGTATATAGGGTGTACATAAAACATCAGGAATAACAGACAGTCAAAAAATATATCTACATAGGAGAAAGTTAAAATTATATAGTGGAACTACCAATTTTAATTTGTTGTAATTTTTTTCTGTTCGCATATTAGCGGGTAATTGATTAAATAATTTTATTCCTTTATATACATAGTGATTCTGTGCTGTTGTGGTTCTTACGTGTGGTACAGTTAGTCCACCAATAGAATTATTCCTTATGCTAATATTTAGCAGTGGGGTAATATTTTTATTATAAATATCTTTGTGTAGCTGAAGTAGTGCTATTTTTTCGTAAATTTTTGTAAGTGGGGTAACAGGGAATTCTTGGAATACGTTTATTGTTGGGTAGTAATTCGGTTTTTTTAAGATAATTTTTATAAGAATTTTCTGAATGGTTTCGAGTGGGAGAAGGGATGTTTTATATGCACCCCCCCAAGCTATGATTCCATATTGTAGTATAGAGTGCGCAAGTGCAAAGTAAATTTCTTTTAATATTTTTATTGAGATCGTATTTCTAAGTCTGAAAAATATATATATTAGTTTCCTCATTCTGTCTACTGTGGAGTTTATTTGATTTTTCCATTTGGTGTTATTGTCAATAATTATTCCGAGATATTTTATTTGTTCTTTACTACTAATATGTATACAATTTGAGTTACAGGGTGCGATTTTAAGTAGACAATTTCTGTCGTGAACTTTAATATTTACATTTATATTTGAAATATTCTCTGTTAGGCTCAGAGGTAGAAAATGAGTTTTTTCAACATTTAAAGAGGGTAAGTTTTCGTCAAACCATTGCTTGCCAGTAAGATTGATCAATTTACAATTTTTTTTAATCATAATAAAATTGTTTAAAAAAACAAGCTTTTTTTTAAAACACGTCGTCGAGTACTAATTTAGAATGAAACCAACTGTTATTTAGAGAATTTTTTTTAGAGAATAATTTAGCCCTCATGTTTTACATGGCAACATTAAAAAAATATATATATCATTGATGTTGCTATTCCAAATTCATGTAATATTATAAAAACTGTTTCTGAAAAAATAAGAAAATATTCAGATTTAGAAAATAAGATTAAAAGAATTTGGCATTCTCAGACTATAAAAATATTAACATTTATTATTTCGGCTACTGGCATTATACCTAGCTCTCTCATTCAAAATTTAGGCATATTAGATTTGTCAAAGAATTTATAAATAAAAATGCAAAAATCAGTCATTTTAAATACATGTACGATTACAAAAGATTTTTTAAATATTTATATTGAGGGGATTAGTAGGATTTATAGGTTCAATTAGGAATTCCACCGAGCCGAAACCTCTGATATGAAAATATCTGGAGTCGGTGAATTATTTTCCATTTGGTCTCTTTGACATGTTGTTCTTGTATTATTTTGTATTTATAATACTTATATAGTGCAATTGCATAGCGTGGATTGACTAGATGATAATTTGTGGAAAAGTGTGTGAAAGGGTTAAGTTTTTCCTGTGGGAAAGATTTAAGCCGGACATAAATTCTGAGCGATTAAACTAATGAGACCTTTACCTTTATGGAAATAGCTTTATCTTAAACACCTTTAGTAATGAAATGTTGAAATAATAAAAGAAAACCTCCTCTGGTAAAATTTTCTAATGAAAAGCCATAATGAAAATTATACTGAAAGTTCCTGTAAGAACTAGCACTGACGAAATCTTCAACAATCTTAACATCATGTCAATTAAACAACTATATTCTAAAACTATACTCATTTACTTTCATAAGTACAAAACCCAAGATATAACAACTAACACATACATTAGAAACACTAGATCTCATGGTCAAAAACATATCCAACAAGTAACTACTAACACAACATTTGGGCAAATAAGCTTCTTGTATTATGGCATTAAATTCTACAATAAAATACTACTGTCACTCAAAAACCTCAACATTATAACATTTAAATTTCAAATAAAAAGCTGGATACTAAATATAGGGAGATCAGAAATAGAAAATATCTTTAATATATAAAACAAAGTCGGGTTAGTTACACTATTTATAACTCGAGAACGGCTGAACTGATTTTGATGATCTTTGATTTGTTGGATTTGTCTCCGCCCCGGATAACATAATAACTATTAAAACATCGCAAAAAGTCACGAAAAAGAAAGTTATGACGAAAATTCATTTCCTCATACATTTAATATGGAACGAATTTTCATCTTTTGAAAGAGCTGCAGGAATATCGTGGTAGGTAGGTATAATATTGAACTGTGGGTGAATTCCAAATATTCAAAAACGTAAAATGTCATGTTGATTGTTGTGCGTTTGTTTTTAATCGTATAATGCTGCCCTTCTTTCTTACACACTCAATGTCAATAGTCGAAAATGAGACAAATGGTGAACGTATGTCTGCACACCTCCAAACGAAAAATAAATAAATCTCTGAAATGAAACGCATTTTTTTACATAAGCTCCACACAGGAGGCCCTGAGGAAAATAATTTCTCTCAGGACCTATGTCATCTTAGGGGATGCTGTGTGGAGGATCTTTTTAAGGAATGGGGAGGATAAAAAGTTCTGAGAAGGAAAAAGATATGAGGGGTGGGTAGGAATCTGGGGGTCAGTGTATCCGGGAGTGACGGACGTATGAATCCATCCCTCCAACTGTGGTGCAAGGCAATGGGTCGAGAGAGTCCGGCTGGAAAGGTCAAAAGGCCTCCCTCAACCAGTCTCTCTCGATCCGACCCGCCACGCAGCAGGTGGGCAGGCGCATCGACTGCCAAGACCCGGACATAAGTCACCTCATGAAACCGGGCACCCCTGCTAAATCACCAATTTTAGCAAACCACTTGGTGTGATCTTTTGCAGAGGTGTTGGTTATTCAATAAATGGTTTCCGGGGCGGCGGCACCCGTATCTGCCTTCCGAATTCCCGTCAGTAATTGTAAAAGTAAGAAAATCACAAAAATATAAATCCGTACACAATGCCATCTCTGATACTGACAAAAACAAAACACGGACAGTTGCGCATTGATAATTGCTTCATTGCGTAATTTTTAACTTAAAAAAAACTGAATTTAATTCAACAGCTATTGATTCTGAGGCGGTACGAAGTTCGTCGGGTCAGCTAGTATTGATATAAAATACAGACTAAAACCGAATCTAGTGAACTGAATTATAAAAAAAAACACTATCTTATTTACTTTACAATTATTTAAAAAAAATACTACATGATATATGTTTATAACAAATTCATATTAATATCTTATAAATGAAATCCTCAGCACAGGAGATCCCAGTGAGGATATCATTATCTCTACTTGTTACTAAGAAAGGAAGACAATAAATCATTATTATTATTATTATTTTTATAATGGTCAATTTGGACAATTGAAAATTAAAGCGACGAAATACCTCCCTCCGAATTCATATTTTTTTGAGAATAGACAAACAAGAATAGACAAATAAGTACCTATAGACAAAAAACATAACAATGAGTGGTAAGATATTACATATCATGTAAAATTGTTATAAAATTGTTTTTTTTTTTCAGACATGTTTCATGCAGGGAACAGTCGCAGTTGTTTGCTGCGGCGATTGATCGACCTTCTACTAATTGCTTCATTCGCATTCATATGTGCTCTTCTGTAAAACAGCCATTTGTCTCAAATAAATATGATTCATTCAATACTTCTCTTATTTTTCTATTCAAAATGTATTCTCCCGACATTCCTATATTTCAATTTCTGAGGCAGGTTTGAGTACCGCCGTCCCGGGAACCATTTGTTGGGTAACCAACACCCCTGCCAACTGTCACCTCAGGTGGTTGGCGAAGTTTGATGGTTTAGCAGGGGTGCACAGGTTTGTCCGGGTCTTGGCGGTGGATGCATCTCCCACCAGAGTACGAGAGAATTGTTGATGGAGACCTTTTGACCTCGCCAGCAGAACACCGCTTCGGATTGGATGGATTGATACGTCCGTCACTCTTGGAGACACTGACCCACAGATTCCTACCCACTCCTCACACCGTTTTCCTTCCCAGTCTTTATTCCCCATTCTTAATAAAAATATGTATAAATAAAATATAAATATGTGTTATTTACATTTTACGCCCGCTTATATTATTATTACTGTAACCGACTTGTTACGCACCCTAAAAATTTATCATTTTTATTATTAATTTATTATTTATTTATTTATTATATTTATTTATCATTAATTATTATTATTATTTTTTATTTATTTATTTATTATTAATTTATCTTTTTTTTTTATAAAATTTATCACTTTTATTATTATGCTTTTCACTATGTACAATGCCCCGGTGCAGCAGAATAAATGCTTGCGTGCCCAGGTTGCCACCGGGAGACATTTTAACTTCATTACTAACAAATTGTTATTTTTTTATTATTTTGCCCCAAGGAAGGGCAAACTGCCTTGCCACTAACAGGCTCCAGGCCGGCTTCGCTGCCAGGGGAAACAAGAGTCTGCTCCGCCTCCAAGGCAAGCAGACTGCCTTGCCTCTTTTTTCATTTTATTGTTTTAACTATTTAGCCTCAACAGGGAGGCCGACAAATATTTAGCCCCAAAGAATGGCCAATATTTAGCCCCAAAGAAGGGAAAATATTTAGCCCCAAAGAAGGGCCAATATTTAGCCCCCACAAAGAAGGGCAAATATTTAGCCCCAAAGAAGAGCCAATATTTAGCCCCACAAAGAAGGACTGCCTTGCCTCCTTCCTATACAAAATGTATATTTTCAATTAATTCAACTTACACACCCCACAGGACAATGAAATAAACGTATTTGATTCCAGAGTCCTGCCGGGCATTTGGGGAAAGAGAGTTTGAGCCTCTGACCCTTAAACTAACAATGCTATATGCGTTTTTTCCAAAAAAAGGACTTAGAAGAATTTCTTACTAGAATCCGTTTTTTCCCCATTTCAAAATTCCAGGGACCTCGTAAGACGATGAAACAAACAGGTTTCAGTAGCTAGTCTTGCGAGGAACCTGGGAAAAATGCTAGATTCTTGATTTAACTTCCCACAATTAGCCAAACATTAAATACCTACCAACAAATCGTAAACTTATCTTAAATTCAACATAAACTCACCGAAACAAAAATCTACGGATAACCCAAACCTATATAACTATGTTAGACTTAAGATATTTACCTGTAAATACCCATTGTAACCTGTAGAATTATTTTAAAAATGCAATTTTAAGCGACTAGTTTCAAGGAAACGGTCGGCCTACGGGAAACCTGCCCTTATATACTTACGGGCAAGGTCAAACCTCCCACCCCAAATTTGTACCACGTGACCACATTTTATCCCAAATTTGGGTATAAAAGGACCCACGTTTTGGATAATAAATCAGTTCATCTCTACTTGACAACTCGTGTTATTATTCTTCGGAGTTTTTTTCACAACAAGCTGCCTCCCCCGCCGACCTCTGCCTGTCTTCAGTCCTGGTGTCAACACTCTTCAAGAAAAGCCGGCCCTACTTTGGCAACCGCCAGGCGCCAGGATCAGGCAGAGGATTAGGCACATCCAGTGTCCTTCACACATTAGGCACTGGGTGCTGGGAGACCAGTTTTTGTTATTTTCATCATCATCATCATCCTGATCGTGCACTGAAACCCGGTACTATTTTACAGTTCTTGTGAAGACGCTGATACGTCTGTTACAATAGGCCACTTGCATCACATTTTTTTTTTCCGGTTTAGGCAAATATTCTAAGATATTCTGTATTTTTTTTTTTTTTAATCGTATTTTTGAAACCCTGGGGATTTTTTGAAAATTTCAATCCGAAAAATCAGACCATTTTTTATAAACCGGAAATACGGGACATAATTTTATAGGTGTGAAAAAACGATATTTACATAGCCGAAAATCATTTAAAAAAAAGAACGTTTTCCACACGAATGGCACAGGAGAATAACGAGGCATACCAAAAATATTACATCTCATAAATATTTTTTTCCTTGATCCATCTTGTTGATCATAAATCATTATATTGTACAGCGTATATATTACTAAATTCAATGTAATATACTTGTGCTTGTAAATTATAATAATAATAAGAATATTATAAAATTTTATTTGGTTAAAATCAGCACCATAATCATTATAGATCTAAAACACGTACCAACATCTTCCTCACGTTCTGAAGAGAACCCCGTACATCTAAAATGTACGGGGTTCTCTTCAGAACATCTGTCAAAAAGTGAAACCAAATGATAAGTTCGCAGAGAACAAACAATAAATCTAGTGAACGAATTCAAAAATTCGCCTGAAATCAAAGTGATGCCATATAAAAAAAATAAATCAGTGTGGAATTTTTTTAAATTAATAGGAACATTTTCGGAGATGGGACATTTTCATGTAGTGACGTCATGAGCCCAAATAATGGATTTATTTATTTAAAAATAAAAACAACTGTACATTTCTAAATAATTTTACTAACATTTTCTTAATCTTAGTAAAAAGATCTATCCACATGATTTTTTCCAAGTCGTTATGAAATCCATGCAAGTGGCCTATTACTGCCTATGTTTATTTGTATTACAGAGAATTTTGTGGAAATTTTAACATTTTTAGTTTTAGATGCCTGCATTACTATGTGTATCTTTAATGAATTTTTGGTTATATGATACCTACTATGTAAATTCCATATTATAGCTTCACGGCGCTTATATTCTTGTTCATAAAGAATTTTTTTTTTGCTTGTAATTTTTTTTTACATTAATTAATAAATACTATAATAATTATAAATACATTTTACTTTTAAATTAATAAATACTTTATTTTATACAAAAAAATTACAATAAATGAGCAAAATAACTGTTGACAAGATTTTGTCTTATGTCATTATTACCCTGCCCAACATTTTCAGGAAAATGTCCTCCGTCAATTTCTTGGAGAATGACAGCAAAGTCTGGTGGTTCCGTGACATTGTTGTCAGTGCAAATGTTATGCAAGACCGCTGTGGCAACGATCACGGCTTCCACTCTTGTGGCATCGATTCTTAGTTTCATCCCCACTGCGGGAAAACGCCTTTTCCATATCCCTAAAGTCCTTTCTACCACATTTCTGGTCCTGATTTGGCTTTCATTGTATAAAAGCTCAGCGTCAGAAAGAGGATTTGCCAGTGGGGTTAATAAATAAGGTTTTACTGCATAACCGCGATCGCCAACCAGGTGTCTGGCTCCATAGAGCCCGTCTTCCAGTTTTCCTTTAATTCTTGAGTTGTTAAAAATGGTGCTATCATGCGTGGAACCTGGCCATCTTATCACAATGTTGGTTATTTTGCACTTGGCATCCACTATTGATTGCACATTGTATGAAAAGTGTAATCTTAAGGTTACGGTAATACTCAGCATTGTTCCCTCCAGGAGAGAGAATTCCTATATGGGTGCAGTCGATGGCACCAATTGTATTAGGAAATCGAGCAATGCTGTAAAACTCATTGGCACACTGCTGTATTTCATTCTCTGTTTGTGGAAATACAATATATTGTGGCCGAAGGCGGGCTATTGCTCTGCTAACCCTGTCTACTATACGCGAGACAGTACTTTTATGCACCCCAGAGATGTCTCCTGTGCATATTTGTATCGTTCCTGTTGCATAAAAGTGCAATGTTATTAGAATCTGGTCCGCAGCACAAACAGCGTAATTTCTGAAATGACAAAAAAAATTTTTTTTCAGTGCTATTGCATTTATAAAAATATTATTTTGGCAGTTACATACAATATAATTATGCTAATATATTGTCAATAGAATTGTAGATACATTAGTTTAATTAAACTTACTTGTTTGTAGACGTTGTGATGTCATTGGCAATGAGTGATGTTAATTGCCAAACCATACTTTTCGATATCCGAAATCTGGCGATAAAATCCATTTCTTCCCACAGGAAATGATCGGTTCGTGGTTTAAATTGTTTCTTCTTTCTATTTCCCACATATTCTAAAATCAATCGATTATCAAAACCCGGATTGTCAGACATTTTTTCAACTATTTTCTCTTCAAACAATATTTCGTTCC
Source organism: Limnephilus marmoratus (assembly GCA_917880885.1). Lineage (NCBI taxonomy): Eukaryota > Metazoa > Arthropoda > Insecta > Trichoptera > Limnephilidae > Limnephilus > Limnephilus marmoratus. The sequence continues at coordinate 66,378,088 of OU862907.1, forward strand.
TTGGTGACGGATGACAGCTACAAAATTGACCAAATTCTAACTAAACTGTTAACATCTCTGGGTTAAATAAAAGTAACTATTTTTAAATAAAAGTAACTTTTATTTAAACGAAGTTGAAACAACCCATTTTTGTAAGAAATGACAAAAAAGTTACTATTATTTAACTTTGCATTTGTTCGACACACCCACCTTCTAAATCAAGCGTATTTTTAAAACAATATCATTTGTCGCATTTACATGCATATTTTGGGGTTTGATCAAACTAGCGCTGTCTCGTTTGTTTAAAGTGCCGCTAGAATGCTGCTAGAGCGAGATGGAACGCCTGTCGAATGACTGCGGGCAGCAAATTGAATATTTTGTGGAGAATATAGAAGAATGTATATTCTTCATAACCGTTGTAAAAATTTTGCTGAACAATTGGATACCTTTTTTTAGTAGGTGCCTTCCATATCTGTCAACCAATGAGAAGGCTTCGTTCGACCAATCAGAAGGCTTCCTTTTTCAGCCATCTTTGATTATCAACAAGCGGATCAACCGCTTACGGGGATTTGGGCGGATCCACAACGTATGGGAATTTGGACAGATCAACAAATAAGATGCGTATGATTTCCATACAAAGTTCGAAAATTTTATGTGCAATATATCAAAAACTTTTAACGAGAAACTGGCAACCTTGGTATTTGTAGTAACGTTGTTGCCAATTCATACAGATGTATTCCATCAAAGCCAAATTATACGGTGTTAAAGGTGCATCAACATTGTCAAACAACTTCTTACAGGATCAAGATACTACGGGAAGAGGTCAATATATATATATATATATATATATATATATATATATATATATATATATATATATATATATACATCCCGCTATCATTTCTGCGTCCTTTCATCGGATCGACATTACTGCGTCTATCTGAAGGACTCGATTTTTCATAGTTTTAACTAATGTATATACTATCTTTTAAGTGTTTGATTGTTGCTAGGTATTTAAATTTTTGAAAAACATTAATTTAAAAATATACAAAACGAAAAAAACGCCCTTTAACGTCTCACCAATCTGAACTCCTTTCATATTTAATGTAGTGAGGCGTCCTGCATATTCTTTCTTTCATTTTGTAAACAATGTAGGGTCCAATTATATATTTATTTTCATGTTGACGACAAACGGACGTCTTGCAACGTTGCCATTTATTCATTCAAGTTTTTGATTAAACGATTTTAAAGGTATTAATAGAATATGAAGGCGCCAATACGACTGGCCCATACGTTGCGGAATCTAATCAACTCGGCGGCAATGCGCACGTAAAATTTATTAAATTTGTGTGGGATTTTTGAGAATTTTGAATTAAAACGTTATTTTATGTGTGGTTAGTTATGTTTAGTAACTAGATCTAAATTGCTGGGACCTTCCTATCCTGGTTCTTGTTGAAGTGTGTAGCTCTGTTTAGTGACTAGATCTCTATTGCTGTGACCTTCCAATCCTTCCTCTTCTCCTCCCCGGTTGGATTCCACATCGCGACAGTAATTACCACATTACGACATTAGTATCATAGCAGTGTAGTTCGGTGTGATTTTCTCATATGTTCTTGCTTTTTCATCTATTGATGAATAAGCAAGTACAAAAATAAAATAAATATATTATCAATCATCATTACATAGTATAAAATGAAGTCGCTCAAAATATATGTGCGCATAGATCTTTTAAACTACGCAACGGATTTTAATGCGGTTTTCACCAATACATAGAGTGAATCGAGAGAAAGGTTTATATGTATAAAACATGCTTATTATAGTAGAGAAAAATCGAGAAATTCAAATATTCTATTCAGTCAGCGGGCAGTTGGCAAGCGGGTGGTGTGGATTTTATAAAGGTTGGGTAATGGCGTTGTGTTTCGTTAGCCACAGCAACGTGTGGCCGGGTCTGCTAGTACATAGTATAAAATGAAGTCGCTCAAAATGTATGTGCGCATAGATCTTTTAAGCTACGCAGCGGATTCTTATGCGGTTTTCACCAATAGATAGAGTGATTCAAGAGGAAGGTTTACATGTATAAAACATGCTTATTATAGTAGAGAAAAGCCGAAAAATTCAAATATTTAATTCAGACAGCGGGCAGTTGGCAAGCGGGTAGTGTGGATTTTATAAAGGTTGGGTAATGGCGTTGTGTTTCGTTAGCCACAGCGTGTGGCCGGGTCTGCTAGTATAAAATAAAATCTATTCATGTTATGTAGTTTTAAAGAATTAACACTGAATATAAGTGGGTAATTATTAAAACAACACAATTATCAGTAGAAATATTATCTAACCTATTAATTATAAAGAAACTTCGGAACAATAAGTCACTCATTTCTTGTATTTTTTTGCCATTTAATATCTAATGGTTTGTAAAAAACACAAAAATAATTGAAGCGTAAACGTCATTTTGGCGTACATAGTCTTTTTTTCGTCTTTGTTTTACTGATAATTTATTTATTTATTGTACATTTATATACATAGACGTACGTACTTACTAGACGATGTCTGTTCTGAGATGGGTATAGTTCTGAGATGGGTATGGTAATAGTTCTTAGCTTTTTATTAAATGTTGTTAGTCTGCATTCAAAATAACTAGATAAACAAACTTGAATTACTTATATGTATAAAATAAAATTAGTATTAGTAGAATTACATTAAAAGATTAAGAAATATATAAATGTTGGTAACCTTCAAAGCATAAAACTTCTTCTTGTTCCCTGTCCGTTCAACGGACGTTGGCTATCATGTTAGCTATGCTGAGTGGACGAATAAAAACGTACAAGGCTTAATAATAATAAAAAAGACTTAAAGATTTCGAGGAAAAAGGGAATAAATAATAAGATATCTGATAAAGGTTTAAACATATTCAATTAAATAAGAGCCACACGAGAGGCAATAATAACAATAACACTAGTTCACGAACTTGACCCACAGACAAACGATTGTTGTTATGAAAAAATATTATAAACAAACACATCCCATGTAAACTTTTGGAATGTGTCATAGAACTTGATAATGAATTAGGCAGCCCGTTATGTAACAAGAGATTTATGCTTTCTTCTGGAATATTGCCGATTACTTCAAAGGTCAAGGTCAGTTTATGCCGTGAAAAAGATTACGATTTTAATTGTCATTTTTGACAACAGTACTATCTCTCAACGACAGAAACTTTTTCGAATACACACCAACATACCGAGGACAACAACCGAATCTGCCGTAATCATCGTGTCTACCTTGACGGTATCCGTGGTCGAGATGTAAGGCTCTCGAATTGCAATCACGGGTTCAAATCGCCAAGTTGAGCTAATATTTTTTTACGTGATCTCCGCGCGGTTTTTTTTTAAATTTATTAATCTGTATAATTTCACAATTTAATAAGTCAAAATAAAATAAGGCATATTTTTGGCACGTTTCAGAGTGTAAGATACTCTCAGTCCTGGTGTAAGATCGCCATTTAGAATTGAAATGTTTATGACTCTAGTCGTTTTAGGTGATCAGATTTATATAACCATGTTCTTCCCTACTTTCCCATCTCCTTCTCGTCCCCACTAACTTCGATCCCGCAATATATCCCAATTGGGGATGCCATAGACTCACTGGCTCCAGATGGTTGAATGGTGGTCTTACACCAGGGCGATACTGACATTGTCTTCTTCTCTAGAAGGAGCCACAAATATATCTACCGATACAATTATTTTTAAATAATAAATTTTGTAATAGGTGACGCATATAATAATCAATTTAAATTTTGTTCCAAGATGATTTGAACCCTTAACCTCCGGATTGCTAATAGAGAGCTTTACCCCTCGTCCACGGAGTCAATTTGGCGTGCATAGCCTTTTTTCGTCTTTGTTTTACTGATAATTTTTTTTTATTGAACATTTATATACATAGATGTATGACCTTGTCCGACTCACTAGACGATGTCTGTCCTGAGATGGATAGCAATAGTTCTTAGCTTTTTTATAAATCTTGTTAGTCTGCATTCAAAATAACTAGATAAACAAAATTGAATTACTTATATGTATAAAATAAAATTAGAATAACATTAAAAGATTAAGCAATATATAAATGTTGCTACCCAAATATATATATTTTTTTAATTCATAAAACTTCTTCTTGTGCCCTGTCCGTTCAACGGAAGTTGGCTATCATGTTGGCTATGCGGACCTTGTTTAATGTGGCCCGGAACAGCTCTACGGTAGACTGGCCAAACCACTGTCTCGGTTTTTTTACTCCCGAGGTCCTCCTTCTTCCAGGGCCCCGTCTTTCGGCAATATTTCCCCACATTATGAGATGCAAGATCTCATACTTCTCTGGATATCTCATCACATGTTTGAAATTTTCGGATTTTAATAGTTTTAATAACTTTTTTTTCTTTATGCATCCGAACCATAACATCTTCATTCGCAACCCTGTCCATCCAGCTTATTTTAAGTATTCTTCCGTAGATCCACATCTCGAATGCCATAATTAAAGTTCTTTAAAAAACTTTCAAAATTTTTAAGTGCATAAAAGGTGAGCCAAAATACATGGAAATTTTTAAAGAATAAGAGGTTCCATGAGGTAATTTGGTAAAACATTAATGTAAAAAATATACAAAATGGATTCTACAAATGGTTTTGTATTAGTTATTGATCAACCGGTGGATGCAATTTTTCTAGAGTTCATTGAACCAGAGTTACAGATACAGATATAGACCCACCACCGAAATTAGTATTTTTAATAATGCAACAAAATAAAAAATATTATCCAAAAATTAAAAACAAAGTCAGAGTATGCAATTCACATGCGGTAGAAGTGAAACCTTCAGAAGACAAGAGTGAGGAGGCTACGGCGCACGCACAAATAGGCGACCGACAGGCTACGAAGCAATACACAAAGAAGAAACCGATTACACTATCTCATTCTCTTACAGGACAACCCTACAGATGGTCTCTTTTTAGTTACAAAATGCATTCTACAAATGGTTTTGTATCAGTTATTGATGAACCGGTGGATGCAATTTTTCTAGAGTTCATTGAACCAGAGTTACAGATACAGATATAGACACACCACCGAAATTAGTATTTTTAATAATGCAACAAAATAAAAAATATTATCTAAAAATTAAAAACAAAGTCAGAAGAATGCAATTCACTGCGGTAGAAGTGAAACATTCAGAAGACAAGAGTGAGGAGGCTACGGCGCATGCACGAATAGGAGACCGATAGGCTACGAAGCAACACACAAAGAAGAAACCGATTACACTATCTCATTCTCCTACAGGATAAATCCTATAGATGTTTGTGTTTGTCTCTTTTTGGTGTCGCTATTTTTCGTTTCATCGAGTTTCAAATTACAACAGTGCTAAAGAAGTTTTCACTTCAAAAATACTTTTAACACAATATTTAATATATTAGGTACCTAGCACCTACAAGTATGAAAGCATACATGTATGTAACAACGCGAAACGAACCACGAATTTTGGGAAAGGAATGAAGTATCTGCAAGTGGCGTTTCGCGCCGTTTGCTGTTGTTTCAATCCTTTCCCACAATTCGTGGTTTGTGTCGTTCGTGTTACACGCATGTAAACTCAGTTTTAGTACAGACATTTTGGGTGGCGGGTATGGGTACGGCCGCCCCAGGAATCATTTATTAGACTTTATATGGGGTACAATTAGTGTACTGGTTCACGAACTTGACCCACTAAACGAAAGATTTGTTTGTATTATAAGTATTATAAACAAACACATCACATGCAAACACTCGAAATGTGGTTCATAGTTCATAGACCTCGATAATGGATTAGGTGGCCTGTTACGTAGCAAGTGATTCATTCATTAATTATTTCTTCTGGAATATTGCCATTACTTTAATGATCTTTTGTTGCCGTTAAAAAGATAACAATTTTAATCGACATTTTTGATAACAGTGCAGTATGTCTCAACGACAGCGGATATCGACCACACCTGCTGTTAAAATCATCGTGTTTTGCCTCGTGGTAACCGTGGTCGAGGTGTAAGGCTCTCGAATTGCAATTAGGAGGTCATGGGTTCAAATCGCCAAGTGAGCTAACATTTTTTTTCATTAGCTCCACGTAGTTTTTTTATTTGATTAATCTGTATTATTTCACAATTTGATCACTTAAAATAAAATAAGGTATATTTGCGGCACGTTTCAGAGTGTAAGATGCTCTCAGTATTGCCCAGGTGTAAGATCACCATTCAGAATTAATCGGTCAGCGACTGAGTGGGCATCACGTTCGGGTCCCACCCGGACGACGCATGTTCAATTCCTCGGCTGGCTAAGTCCTCCATCACAACACAAGCAACAATTTCTGCTTAGTGTGGTGGTAGTAGGAGATTATTAGTAGGAGAGTTATTCGTAGCCCGGGAATGTTTGTCTTTCTTTTTTTAAAAAAAAAGAAAATAGAATTGAAATCCCCACTATAAGACCCGCGGTGGCGTTCATAAACCTTTACCGGTTCAGTCGCTTTACATTTTCAATATCAAAATTTAAATATTTAGAAATAAAATAATTAATTGGTAATTTAAACATAGGTAAGATAATTTTATCTAGATTTTAGAACAATTTTTGTGTTTGCAAAGTGATAAAAAATTATCAATATAGAGGTGTATTTACAATATATGGGAATAATATTAAAATTTAAATATTTAGAAAAAAAATTATTTGTTTCTAAAGGCGGAAACACACTTGTGTGGTGTGGTGTGTCGTGACTACAAATTAACCAATCATCTTCGTCGCTTGTCGACACGCCACAACCTACAAGTATGTCTCTAACCATAATAAATGTATGAAACCGATGTGCTTCTGGCGCGCCACGACACACCACACCACACAAGTGTGCCAGTGCCTTCATATACACATCAGAAAGATTATTTTATCCAGATTTTAGAACAATTTTTGTTTTTGCAATTAACTAATTTTTACATTTAAAATGTAAATTGTCGCTACCGCGACTGAACCGGTATAGGTTTTGGAAACCCCCTCCTCGGTGTATTCAGAATTGAAACGTTTCTTGAAATTGCTCTAACCGTGATTGATGACAAGATTTATGTAACCAGATTTTTTCCCACTTTTCTCTTTCCCATCTCCTTCTCGTCCCCACTACCTTCAATCCCGCAAGATACCACAATTGGGGATGCCGTAGACTCACTGGCTCCAGATGGTTGAATGGTGGTCTTACACCAGGACGAAACTGAAATTATCATCTTCTCTAGAAGGAGCCACAAGTATAACTACTTAAACTTAACTATTTAAATAATTAATTTTGTAATAATACACATATTAATCAAATAAAATGTTACTAGCGCACGTCGGGATGTGAACCCGTGACCTCCAGATTGCTAATTTAGCCCTCGATCACCGAGGTCGTTAGTTCCTGTCTCTAGATTTTGTTGCACGTCTAAACTAAATGGAACCGGGGCTTTTTCCCTATGATTACGCACTTCACGTTAAACAAAATGTACCAATATTTTTCAGTTCAATTCTTAGTAGTTTTTCTCTATTAGTCTCTAAAGTGCACCTGAGCGTTTTCGGTTTAGTACGAGAACTTGTAAAAATAGTACTTCTAGTTAACACAATTTCATTTTTATCATTAGAAATAACCCGGAATGCAGCATAACGTGAATCATCATATCAACAATGAATTTCAACATGTTTTGTGAGTAAGAAGAAAAGCCATAGTTTTCGAATTACTTACATTTTTGGCAGATTTGGTAATTATTACTACGACACAATTATCAGTAGAAATATTGTCTTTTGCGAATCTTATAACAAAATTATAATTAATTTAATTTGGGAGGCAAGTGTGGGTACCGCCGTCCCGGGAACCAACACCTCTGCCATAGGTCATCCTAAGTGGTTCGTTACGTTTGGTGACTTAGCAGGGGTGCCCGGGTTAATGGGGGTGAAGTTGGGCTTATAACATAGAACGACGTACAAAAATTATATCAAAAGCAGATTTTTGTTTACACGAATACCGCACAAGAATTCCAACTGCTCCCAACAACCAGCCAGCGAGACTATGGCATCCTCAATTGCGGTATGTTGTGAGGCTGAAGGTAAGTGGGGAGGGGAAGAAGATGGGGCAGAGGAAGGCGGGGAAATACCTGGCTATTCAGATCTAGTCAACAAATACGGCTAAAGCCATTTCAAGCAACGTTTCAATTCTGAATGGTGGTCTTACACCGGGGGTTTTGCTCTCGACTACTAGGTTAAGAATCATGTAGCAAAACTGATTTTCGGCTTTATCTTTTTATGATCAATGTGCAATTCAGATGGAACACCGCTTTTGTCAAGTATGTGTGTGAAGAGTGTTTTTTTGGATGTAAGAATCTCTGTTTATTTTATATTGTTTAAGTGTTTAATATTATTTCTCAACTCGTGTCATGTACTTGTCCATTGGTCCTCATCGCTATTTAGCACCGTTGTGATTTGAAATTCTATAAAACGAAACTCTATGAGCTACACTTCATAGATGACATAGGCCCTGAGGGAAATTATTTTCATCAAGGCCTCCTGTGTGGAACTCATGTATAAAAAAAGAGACGAACACATACCTATATCTATCGGATTTAGTCTCATTCTCTTTCTCTCGAAGTTTAGTTTTCTGAAGGTTTCACTTCTACCGCGTGTGAACTGCGCATAAAGATTTTTTAATATTTATAAATATTTTATTTTTTAATGAAATAAAAATTAAATAAGAATAACATAAATGTTTATCAAGTCTATCATGAAGGACGTTAGATAACTTCGAATTAACTTAGCATTTTCGTTCACGGGAGAAACAATTTTTAAGGGTCTTTTGCGAACCTTTTAACAAAATTATATGCTAAATTCTCTTAACCGCATGGACCCAAAAGCTTGTTTTCACGATAATATAACATTACCAGACACATGATTGACGTATTAAAAGGAAAAGGGGGAAAAAAGGAGAGCGAATGCTTAAAATGTGTACTCAAATAAAATGACATGCATCATATGAACAAAAAAAATAACATGCTCTTAATAATAAATATTCACTTTTTAACAATAACTAATCATCACGCTTATTGTCTTTAGACATGACTCGAGAATTTAGTTTATTTAATCATACCATGTCTTCCTCGGGCGTCTCTGACTTTTTCTACAGCCTCTTATTCTTATCTTACTAATTACACTTTCATCAGCCTCCTTTACGAATCTCTATCATATATTTTACTTCTTATATCTCACATATATTTTACTGTCAAATCTTTCATAAATTGAAGAGAAAAATGTTTTATTTATTTTAGTTATCTGTAGTAAGTAAGTTTTCAAATTAATATTATATTAAGCGCATTGATTTTATCTTGTTAAATAATAAAAGAGTGGCGTGGCACACGATAACGCATTGTAGGAATTTATAATCGTGGATAAGAAAATAACTAACGTTTGTTCAAAAATAGTCAAATAAAAATAACGTCGCCGATATATTTGCTGTACAATAATAACATAATGACAGGCTGAATTAAAATGTAATCTTGTTTTTTTTCTTATCTTAATTGCAATGTGTGATGTTTTTACCATGATTGATCTGTATCAGAAGAAACACTATTGAAAAGCGACGTTGCCAAATGTAGGAGCTGCGATACGCTAGTCAATGAAACGTATATTTTGCTAAAAATATACGCTCGTCTACTGCAGCGCCGCGGCTCGCCGCTCGGTGACAAAGTACTGAACTAAAATAGCATATTTCAGTTGATTTAGGTACCAATACCGCGTCTGGCTTATTTTCGTTTTTAGACTGTATGAGGGTATAGGAGTGGGGAAAACTTGAAATTACACGTGTTCAATCCTGCGTCCGTATACCGGACGCAGAATGACGGTCGGACGCAGGATTGAATGAAAGTGGACCATTAGAAGACGCAGCAATGATAGCGGGATGTATATATATATATATATATATATATATATACATATATATATTATATATATATATGGTCTTCTTGGTGTGCCCTATCAGGTCCCCCCGACGTTGGTGATCACTCTGAAAAATGTCTCTCTATCTTGCGCTGCCCGGAATAGCTCCTCCACACTTCTAATTCCATCGTACATTTCGCAGCCAAGACATTTGTCTCCTACCAGGCCCTCGGCGACCCTCTATCTTGCCTTTCAATACCAATTGGAGCAAGTGATACTTCTCCCTTCGAAGTATGTGACCCAGCTCTCTATCTGCTCTAGCCCACCTGAGAATTTCTGAATTGGTGATCATGTGGGTCCCCTGGGACCTTGAGCATTCTCCGGTGAAGCCTCTAACCTGTTCATGGTATTTACCTTCAAGGATCATCACATCCATACAGCAAGACTGACCACATATAACACTTTAGCATTCTCTGCCTTAGTTTTAAATTGATATTGTCATTGCGGAAGAATGATTTCATTTTACATATATACTTAACATATTATTATATAATGAGCAGGCAGCATTCTGCTGACGCGCTCATATCTAATTTCACAATAGTTTGACAGTAAATTTTAATTTTTAACTAAGTTAGTCCTTTCTTCTCTCCAAATATGAATCCAATAGAGCTTTGAATTGGTTTATGTTAGTTGCATCGATGACATGTTGTGGGAGTTTGTTCCAAGCATCCACCACTCTATTTGCAAGGAAGTGTTTTCTAGGATTAGATGCAAAAGGCGTTTTGGTAATTTTTTTCGAGTGTCCACGGAGAATTATATTTTTACTAGTAGTGAAGATTCCTTGGATGCCAGGGCAGCTGTAGTGTCCAGATAAAATTTTGAAGGTCTCGATCAAGTCACCCCTTTCTCTTCTATCTTTTAAGGTTGGTAATCTTAATTCCTTGAGTATATCTTCATATCGCCGATCTTTCAAAGCTCTTGGTATTTTAGTGAAACGTCTCTGTACTCCCTCTATCAGATTTATATCCTTTGCGAAGTAAGGACTCCATATTTGGAAAGCATATTCCAGGAGAGGTCGCACATATGTTTTGTATATTTTTAACATCATGTCCGGTGTTAGGTCAAGGATTGTTTTCCTGATTAAATATGTTAGTAAGTTTGCTCTTTTCGCAATCCCAGCGATGTGCGGTTCCCATTTTAAATCTTTTGATATGGTAACTCCTAAGTCTTGTTGTAATGTCACTGCTTTTAGTGGCGTTCCATTAAGTTTGTATGCAAGTGTAGAGTTAGTTTTTCCAACATGTATAGACTGAATGCTGTAGAAATGAGATCCCTGAGGCGTATCTATGGTAAAACCATGTACTATCGATTGAGAAACGTGGAGATCCACAAAAAACGCAAGGCTGATGTAAGCGTAATGAATAAGATTAAGAAAGGATCGCTCCGATAGTTTGGGCATGTAGAGCGAATGAACGAGGAAAGGAGTGCAAGGGTGAATGTTAGAAGAAGTCGGGGACGCCCGAGAAAGACACGGCACTACCAAGTGAATCAGATTTTTATTTTTTTTTTACATTAACTCCACACAGGAGGCCCTGAGGATAATAATTTCCCTCAGGGTCTAAGTCATCGGGGATGCTGTGTGGAGGGTCTTTTTGAGGAGAGGAAGGAATGAACATTGGTCTTGAAGAGACCCATGTTGTAGGAAGGAGGAAACACAGAGGCCGGCAAATCATTCCACAGCCGAGCTGTTGAACACAAGAACGAGTCGAAGAAACGACCTATTCTCATGTGACAAATGTCAACTGTGTACAAATGTTGGGCACGCGTTTGGCGTGTTTCCCGACTATGCACCGGTGCCGAAGGGATCAATGATGCTAGTTCCTCGGAGCATCTTCCATTGTAATACCGGTAGAACAAGGATAGCATTCCCACCCGACGCCTGTGCTCTAAAGATTGCAATCCGTCTGTTAAGATGGGAGAATCTATCAAACGGACCGCCCGTTTCTGCACAGAGTCGAGGGTATTTTTCAGGTATTTTGGAGCTCCAGACCAGAGGTGGCTGCCAAATTCAACCGTGGGGCGCACTTGCGATTTGTACAGGGTTAGCAGTTGTGTACTATTAAAGTATCTGCGGGCCCTGTACAGTACGCCCAGTTTTTGGGATGCTTACTTTACTCTGGCTTCGATGGAGCCTCCATACCTGAGCTGGTCACTTAGGGCTACACCAAGCATATCAATGGAGGGCCTGTTCGGAAGATTGCTTCCGTTGAAAGAGACTAGATTTTCATTTCGATCCATTTTAGACGTAATCAGACAAGATTGGGTCTTTGAAACATTAAATTCAACGAGATTATTTTTACCCCAAGAGAAAACACTCTCGAGGTAACCGTCCATTCTTTGCTTCAAAGCCTAACGAGCTGTTGGAGTTTGTGAGCCCTTTGGGGGCTTGTCAAACAAAAAGCTATCATGAACTGTACTGTCATCCGCGTAACAATGAATTGGTGCACATGACAAAAGGTCGTTGATGTGCAACAAAAACAAAGTCGGAGACAGAACTGATCCCTGCGGGACGCCAGCATTTATCGAGTGTGAGGAAGAGGTGAAACCATCGACTACCGTCTGAATCGACCTCTCCCTCAAGAAGTCGGCAATCCACATACACAAGGATGCGGGAAGTCCGTAAGAATGCAGTTTGTTGACAAGTCCTCGGTGCCAAACCCGGTCAAAGGCCTTGGAGATGTCCAGTGCAACCGTTTGGGTCTCACCGAAACGTTCCAGGCATCGCCCTTAAACATGCGTCACATACGCGAGAAGATCACCGCACGAGCGGTTCCGCCGGAATCCGTATTGACGGTCGTTAATCATTTTGTTTTTCTCGAGGTATGTGAGCAGTTTGTCGTTGATCACACGTTCCATCACCTTAGACAGAACTGATGTGATCGCTATGGGGCGGTAGTTGGCCGGGTTGGAGCGGTCATCCTTCTTTGGAATAGGATGGATAACCGCTTTTTTCCAACCAGAGGGCACAGAGCCAGTCTTCAGGGACAGTTTAAAAAGCTTCGTCAAAATTGGAGCTATTTCTGCAGCGCACCTTTGCAGTACCAGGGCAGGTATTCCGTCAGGTCCACTAGCTTTATTAACATCAAGCCCTCGTAAAACATGGAGTACTTCCCGATGTCGGATCCTCAGCTTTTTCATACGAAAACCGCAGTGAGGAACCGACGTCGGGACAGCACCTTGGTCATCGAGGGTTGAGTTATCCGCAAACATTTTACCTAGTAAGTTAGCCTTTTCGGTGGCGGTGTTTGCTAGTGAGCCGTCAGGTCTGGTAAGAGGTGGCAGACTGGATTTGCAGAAATTGCGACCTATTGAGCCCGCAAGCGACCAGAATTGCCTGCTGCCATGCGGGCATGCAGTCAGTTTTCTGCTGATCTGCTGGTCGTGCTCGAATTTTGACCTATTTATGATTCTCTTGGTTTCCTTTGCCATTTTGTTGTAAGCTGTTCTGTCTTCGGATGTTCTAGATGTGTTGTAGGCTCGGTAAGCCGCGTTTTTTCGTCGCACTGCTTCAGCGCATTGTCGACTGAACCACGGCTTTGAGCCCACACCAGTTTCTTTAACAGTAGATTGGATGAAGCCATCCATCGCGGATGTGATGACTTCACCAATTTCCTGGGCACATCTTGAGGGATTCGAAGTCCGAAAACAGACAGCTGACCATGGGAAAGCATTAAAATGTGCCCGCAGACCGAACCAATCTGCTGACCTATAGTGCCACACTTTTCTCTTCAGCCTCTCGTTTGGTGGTCTGAAGTTTACAGGGATTGATGTCGTCACCAGGCAGTGGTCGGACGATCCTAAAGGCGCTGTGACTTCAATCCTGTAACCGTGTGGTACAGTAGTTAAAAATAGGTCTAACAGATTGGAACGGTGAGTCTGGACATCAGGAACCCTTGTAGGCTCCTGAACCATTTGCTCCAATCCGTAGCAAAGGGCAAAGGATTCCGCTTGGCGTCCAGCCGAGTCTGTTGATCCTGAGAACTTCAACCAAGGTTCGTTATGAACATTGAAGTCCCCCAGGACCACAAACTCTGCCGTAGGGTAGCGGGGCAAGAGGTCATCAATAGTGTCGCTTAAATGTTTGAAGAGCTCGGACGTGTCTGATTCGCTAAGGTTCGGTGAGCGGTATAAACACGCGTAGAATCTTACCGTACTGGCAAGATTGACGCGTACCCACATTACGTCGAATCTGGAGTTTTCAAGGTTCAACAGTCGCACACAGTTGACATCAGCTCGACTATACTTGAAATCTTATCAGATGATTGATATCTATCAGATACTTGAGTCGGGCCATGTCAAGAGTCAAGAGCACGTTTGAGACGATGTATGAATGTTAACGAGGCAAGGAGGGTGTGCCAAGACGAGTTTTTTGGCGGTCCGTCCTCTCTGCCTACCCCTGCGGGAAACGGCGTGATGGTTAGTTAGTTAGTTAGTTATACTATTCTAGAATAGTAATGTCTCTCAATCGTTCAAAAATGTTTGTAAAATAATTCCTTGTATTTTAAAATTGTCCGCAAATAGAAGTATTACACCATATCGAGTGTCACTCGACATTGATTTTGTTCCACCAAAGTGTTACATTGGAATTCAAAGGGTTACAGTATAAATAAAACGTAGTTTTAGTACAAAGACATTAAAATTTTCCTTATTAAAGATTCAATGTCCTGTTGACCTTTTCTTCTTTGGAGATTATAAACAAATAATAAATGTTTTGTCAACACAGCAACTTGAAACTGTGTTGTAATTTCCAGGGAAATATTCCTATATCTGGGGGATTTTTGCTAGATCGGGGAAAATGATAATTTTTTTTTTTTTACATTAGCCCCATTCAGGAGGCCCTGACGAAAATAATTTCCCTCAGGATCTATGTTATCTTAGGGGATGCTGTTTGGAGGTTCTTTTTAAGGAAGGGGAGGATAGGAAGTTCTCGAAAGGAAAAAAGTATGAGGGGTGGGTAGGAATCTGGGGGTCCGTGTGTTCAGGAGTGTATGAATTCATCCCTCCAAGCGCGGTGCAAGGTGATGGGTCGAGAGAATCCGGCTGGAAAGGTCAAGAGGCCTCCCTCGATAAAGTTCACCCCATGAACCCGGGCACCTCTGCTAAGTCACCAAACGTAGCGAACCACTTAGGGTGCTGCTTATCCTATAAATGGTTCACGGGGCGGCGGTACCCATAACCGCCTCTCAAATTGAAAATAATTTTTTTTAATGTGAATACCGCACAAGAGTCCCAACTGCTCCCGTTTGCAGCCAGTGAGACTACGCCACCATCAATCGGGGTAAGATGTGAGGTTGAAGGTAGAGGGGAGGGGAAGGAGATGGGGCAGAGGAAGGAGGGGAAGTACGTGATTATTCAGATCTGGTAACCAAACACGGCTAAAGCCATTTCAAGCAACATTTCAATTCTAAATGTTGGTATTACACCAGGGCGATACTGAGAGTATCGTCCATTCGGGAAAGTGCCGCCAATAGTCTATATTATATTGTTATAAATCATCAAATGAATAAAATTTACTTGCGCTCGCCAAGATTCGAACCCGCGACCTTCAGATTGATAGTCACCCCGGTGTAAGACTACCATTCAAAATTAAAACATTGCTTGAAATTGCTTTAACCGTGTTTGGTGACCAGATCTGTATAGCCAATTATTTCCCCACCTACCTCTTTCCGACCCCTTCTCTCCTTGGCTCAATCTTGTGCAATATTCACATGAAAAAAGGCTCCGTGAAAAATCACAGGACAGTCTGTGTAACGGACGTGTTACGCACCCTCTCTTATAATTTTCATAAATTCGTTATGTGTTCTTTTATGTACAATGCCCCGGTGCAACAAATAAAGCTTGTGTGCCAGGTTGCCACCGGGAGACATTTTACACTCCTATTTTTAATGATTTATGACTTTTCCGCCTCAAAGGCGACCAGGCTGACTGGCCTCCTTTTTATTTTATTTTTTAATTACACCCCTGAGAAGGGCCATTTTTCCGGCTCCAAGCCAGAGCCAGTATTAGGACCCTGAGAAGGGCCATTTTTCCTGGCTCGAAGGAAGCGGCTGCTCCGCCAAGCAGACTGCCCTTCCTCTCTTGCCGTTCTGCTGTTTAGCCACTGCAGGAAGCGGCGGCTCCGCCAAGCAGATTGCCCTTCCTACATTGCCGTTCTGCTGTTTAGCCACTGCAGGAAGCGGCGGCTCCGCCAAGCAGACTGCCCTTCCTACATTGCCGTTCTGCTGTTTAGCCACTGCAGGAAGCGGCGGCTCCGCCAAGCGGACTGCCCTTACAAAATACATTTTTTAACATAACTTCATTTACACACCCCGTAGGACAATGAAACAAAGACGTTTCATTACAGAGTCCTACCGGGCATTCAAAGGAACAGAGCCTAAGCCTCTAACTCCTAAGCTACCAACGCCATATGCGTTTTCGTCCAAAAAAAAGGACTTATTGAAATATTTCGATTAAAATCATTATTTTCCCATTTTAAAAATCCCGGTACCTAGTAAGACGACGGGACAAAAGGGTTTCGGTAGCCAGTCTTACGGGGGACCTGGGAAAAATGTTAACTTCTTTATAAAACCTCGCATACTTTACAAAACAGCAAATACCTACCAACAAAATGTAAACATTTCCAAAATCAACAATACCTTCATATGTGATTGTTTGACAGTTTGTGATTGTGAACTAGAAAATCTTTTAACAAGTGTTATAATCATTGTTTAAGCCCAAAAACATCATAAAATCAATAAGACATAGCTCGGCTTAATTTCGGTTTACGGAAGGTCTTCCAAAATAATAAAACTTTTTTTTTTTATACTAACTATTGGCTGGAGAATCCGAATCCGAAAGAATTTTTTTTCGGAAAGCAATATTAACAAAGTTACACGACTTTAAAATTTTCTATACGCATACATGAAAATCGACATATTGGAAGTATTATGACAGTTTAAAGTCATAGAAACAGCCACCTAAAATTAAGTGTTGCCATATCAATAACTAACTTAAGTAATTATTTTTTATAAATTTTACTCACTTTTGGCGTAAACGCTAAACTACTTGAAAACAGGGATATTTTTTTAAATTGACGCGAGCAGGCGGTATAAAGGGGCACAAACCATGTGACACAAACCTAGCGTAGCCGTTAAACTACTTGAAAACGTAGGCTGTTTTTTAAAATTGACACGAGCAGGCGGTATAAAGGGGCACAAACCATGTTACACAAACCTAGCGTAGCCGCTAAACTACTTGAAAACGTAGGCTGTTTTTTAAAATTTACGCGAGCAGGCGGTATAAAGGGGCACAAACCATGTTACACAAACCTAGCGTAGCCGCTAAACTACTTGAAAACGTAGGCTGTTTTTTAAAATTGACGCGAGCAGGCGGTATACAGGGGCACAAACCATGTTACACAAACCTAGCGTAGCCGCTAAACTACTTGAAAACGTAGGCTGTTTTTTAAAATTGACGCGAGCAGGCGGTATAAAGGGGCACAAACCATGTTACACAAACCTAGCGTAGCCGCTAAACTACTTGAAAACGTAGGCTGTTTTTTTAAATTGACGCGAGCAGGCGGTATAAAGAGGCACAAACCATGTTACACAAACCTAGCGTAGCCGCTAAACTACTTGAAAACGTAGGCTGTTTTTTAAAATTGACGCGAGCAGGCGGTATAAAGGGGCACAAACCATGTTACACAAACCTAGCGTAGCCGCTAAACTACTTGAAAACGTAGGCTGTTTTTTTAAATTGACGCGAGCAGGCGGTATAAAGGGGCACAAACCATGTTACACAAACCTAGCGTAGCCGCTAAACTACTTGAAAACGTAGGCTGTTTTTTTAAATTGACGCGAGCAGGCGGTATAAAGGGGCACAAACCATGTTACACAAACCTAGCGTAGCCGCTAAACTACTTGAAAACGTAGGCTGTTTTTTAAAATTGACGCGAGCAGGCGGTATAAAGGGGCACAAACCATGTTACACAAACCTAGCGTAGCCGCTAAACTACTTGAAAACGTAGGCTGTTTTTTTAAATTGACG
The DNA here is from genome assembly GCA_917880885.1 of Limnephilus marmoratus. Lineage (NCBI taxonomy): Eukaryota > Metazoa > Arthropoda > Insecta > Trichoptera > Limnephilidae > Limnephilus > Limnephilus marmoratus. The sequence continues at coordinate 66,396,079 of OU862907.1, forward strand.
CGAGCAGGCGGTATAAAGGGGCACAAACCATGTTACACAAACCTAGCGTAGCCGCTAAACTACTTGAAAACGTAGGCTGTTTTTTAAAATTGACGCGAGCAGGCGGTATAAAGGGGCACAAACCATGTTACACAAACCTAGCGTTAGGTTAGGTTAGGTTACGCATTTTTAAGACTACGAATTTTCATACTTTTGGTTTAAGAATACGGCCGTTGAGATAGTTGTAATTCATAAAATAGGGATAAATATTTTTGAGACTTGGTAACACTGCCAACACATGTTCCTGTATTTCTTGTTTTTCTATGACTTTGTATTGCGTCAGTCAAAACCAGCTTCTGAAATGAATATTTTCATGTGTGTGTGTATAGAAAATTTTAAAGTCGTGTAATTTAGTTAATATTGCTTACCGCCGCCTAATTCTTTCAGATTCGGATTCCCCGGCCCATAGTTAGTATAAAAATAACTAGTTTGATTTTGTAGGAATCAGAATGCATCCAAAATGACTATTTTCCTGTGTGTGTGTATAAAAAATTTTAAAGTCGTGTAACTTTGTTAATATTGCTTTCCGAAAAAAAATTCTTTCAGTTTTGGATTTTCCATATAGTATAATTAGTATAAAAAAAAAAAAAATTATTTTGGAAGACCTTCCGTAAACCGAAATTATTCCAATACTTCTAACCAAAAAACCATTTGCGTCAATAACATCTGTCATCAAACCATTCGGAACATATAAAAGATGAATTGTTTCAACTGCAATGGGGATGTTTCCAAGCCAGGAGTGGGAGTCATGTGTGATGGATGCAATCGAAGTGTTTGCATTAAATGTTCGGGCTTATCCGCAACAGAAACCAGATGCCTAGAGCTCAAAAACCGCAGAATGAAATTCCTGCGTCCCGAATGTGAGAGTGGCCTACAACAAATACCTGTACTACACAAACTAATAAGGGACCTCCAAGAAGAAGTCAATGCCTTCAAAAAACAGCAACAAATGCGATGCACAGAAGACATGATTAGTGAACTTAGCGATCAGCAATCCCGAGCAAAAAACATAATTACATTTGATATCCCTGAGTGCGACTTGCCGGATCTCGAACAACGCAAATTACGCGACACCGAAGAATACTGGAAAGTTATAGAAGGCATCACCAGCACAAGTCAAAATAACATAAAAGTGCTTCGGCTTGGAAAACCTTCAGCAGAAAAAAAAATCCCTCGCCCGGTAAAAATAATCTTCCGAACAAGAGATGAAGCGTTAGCCATTCTCAAAAATAAAAATAAACTAAAAAAACCAAACTCAATCAAATCAGATCAAACTCCGATGCAACGGCAGCATTTAATTGACCTAAGGAATGAGCTGCATCAAAGAATAGAAAAGGGGGAAAAGGAATTGACTATCAAATACATCAAAGGATGCCCTAAAATTATAAAAATTCCAAAAAACATGTAAATAATTACATAGTCAATATCTCGATACTGTATACGAACCTATGCTCTCTCACACGGAAATTTGATCTTGTTCTTGCACAAATAAACCTTATAAAACCAACAGTATTAATAGTGACAGAAACGTGGCTAAAGGCAGAAATACCAGATACGTTAGTGGATCTCCCGGAGTACACACTCTTCCGCAAAGACCGTCGAATTAAAAAAACGAGGAGGTGGTGTGGCAATATATGTAAAGAAAAGGACCATAGGCCTGTCAATCTCAGCCCAGTTGAACAAAGCCCTGGAAAACAGTTCTAGTAATTATCCACAAATTGACGCGCTATTCATTGACATGCAAATAGGCCATCTCAAAACTATCTTAGCTGGTATCTACTGCCGACCAAATGCATCTTATGAAAACCACCAAAAACTATTACACCAATTACAAAGAATAGCTTATGTGTCAAACGTAATAATCCTTGGAGACTTTAATTATTCCAAACTGGTATGGCCGATTACAGAAGTGCGTAATTCAAACAGCCCCGAGGCCTTGTTTGAGGATATGTACCTGAATAGTAACTATTGGCAATTGGTAGATAAACCTACAAGATACAGGGACAACAATATCCCATCTCTATTGGACTTAGTCCTGTGCAATGATGAACATCTCATTACTGATATAAAATACCTAGCACCTATAGGCAAAAGTGACCATATATGTTTGTTGTCAACGTTACAAGTAAGAACCAGCCATAACAACGGATCATCCAGCCCGGAAGGCACGAAGCCGAGACCCAACTATTACATAGCAGATTATGATAAAATAAATGAAACCTTAAGCACTCCTGATATAATGCGGTCTCTCGTGGAAACCACCACAACTGAAGAAAAATGGAAGTTTTTTACAAATAAGTTTGAAGAGAAGATTGTGTCAAAAATACCACTTTCCAAAGGCAATAAAAACCACAATAAGAACAAACCTTGGATTGACAAATACATCCTAGGATTGATTAAAGAGAAAAAGAAAGCCTGGGATGGTTATAGATTATCCAGAAAACACGTGGAGAATTCAAATGAGACTGAAAATGAGTATTACAGAGAATACAAACGGAAAAACAACTACCTTGTGTCCCAACTAAGAAATACCAGAAAAAACTTTGAGCAAAAATTGATTGAAAGCGGCCAGAAACCATTTTATAGTTACATACGCAAACTGATTGCCTCGAAAGTGTCTACTCCAACCATACTATATAACTTCTCTAACGAAACAGTTACCAGTGAAATAGACATAGCGAACACCCTTGCAACACAATTTGAAAAAACCTTTGTCAATGAACCAGATACCAGTATACCAACTATTAGTCAAGATCTATATGAAGATAACTCGCTATGCGAAATCGAATTTACTCCATCAGCAGTTGAGAATATTTTGAAGGGGTTGCGAGAAGATACTGCTGCTGGCCCTGATAATATTCCTGCTATTGTTCTCAAAAAGTGTGCAGCAACTCTCAGTCATCCCATAGCTCTGGTTATGCAACAATCCTTTTTAGATGGGAAACTCCCTAGAGATTGGAAGAGAGCTATAATAACACCCATCTACAAAAAAGGTGATAAACTCAAACCAGCAAATTACAGGCCTATAAGTTTGACTAGTATCATCTGCAAAACCATGGAAAGGATAATAGTAGACGAGATACGCTCGTTCTTGAACAAACTTGACATAATCTCAAACAAACAACATGGATTTGTGCCAAAAAGATCCACAATTACCAATCTCATTCTTAACATAGATTACTGGACAAACGAATGGGACAAACGGATTCCCACTGACATAATTTATCTTGACTTTGAGAAAGCCTTCGATACTGTTCCAACCAATAGACTGTTGGCTAAACTTAAATTCCTAGGCATAAGAGGACGACTTCTCCAATGGATCAAATCCTTCCTCACTGAGAGAAAGTTACAAGTTCGAATTGGTAACCAACTGTCATCTGAGCGAAACGTGACCAGTGGTGTCCCTCAAGGATCAGTTCTCGGTCCAGTTCTGTTTATTTTGTACATCACGGACCTGCACAATACAATAAAATCAGACTCCAGCTGTTTCGCAGATGGTACAAAATTCTATGCCAACCCACACACATCACGACCAACTGCAAAACGATCTAAATGAAATATATCAATGGACAAACGATTGGCTTCTAAAACTCAATGTAGAAAAATGCACTGTCCTACATGTTGGAAAAACTAACCCTACACTTGCTTACAATCTTAATGGAATGCCACTAAAAGCAGTGACATTACAACAAGACTTAGGAGTTACCATATCTCAAGATTTAAAATGGGAACCGCACATCGCTGGGATTGTGAAAAGAGCAAACTCTTTAACATATTTAATCAGGAAAGCATTCCTTGACCTAACACCGGACATGATGTTTAAAATATACAAAACATATGTGCGACCTCTTCTGGAATATGCTTTCCAAATATGGAGTCCTTACTTCGCAAAGGATATAAATCTGATAGAGGGAGTACAGAGACGTTTCACTAAAATACCAAGAGCTTTGAAAGATCGGCGATATGAAGATAGACTCAAAGAATTAAGATTACCAACCTTAAAAGATAGAAGAGAAAGGGGTGACTTGATCGAAACCTTCAAAATTTTATCTGGACACTACAGCTGCCCCCCTGCCTGGCATCCAAGGAATCTTCACTGCTAATAAAAATATAATTCTCCGTGGGCACTCAAAAAAAATTACCAAAACGCCTTTTGCATCTAATCCTAGAAAACACTTCCTTGCAAATAGAGTGGTGGATGCTTGGAACAAACTCCCACAACATGTCATCGATGCAACTAACATAAACCAATTCAAAGCTCTATTGGATTCATATTTGGAGAGAAAAAAGGACTAACTTAGTTAAAAATTAAAATTTACTGTCAAACTATTGTGAAATCAGCTGAATGCTGCCTGCTCATTATATATAATAATAATAATAATAAAAACCGTTCTAATTTCATCAAACCAAAATTCTACGGATAAAGAATACCCGTAGAAACATGTTAGTATTAAGAAAACTACTGTAAATACTGTATTATGTATCCTGAACCGTCATTTAAAACTTATATTGAGAGAAGCATTCTCAAATCCCCTTTCGCGTGGCCTTCCCCGATCTTTTTTAGTACCTTGTGGCTGTCAAGTGGTCACCAGATGCTAAACAAAAGTATCATACCTACATCTAACTTTTGTTTATGGCATTTTTTTCTCATTAGCGTATTAAATTTCGTCGCTGGCATTTTCGTTTTGTAATAGCTCCGAATTTATAACGATTTTTCCCCAAAAAAGCAAGAATTATTTTAACCTGTAAAATTATTATAAAAACACAAATTTAAACGACCAGTTTCAAAGAAACGGTCGACAAAATAGGCGGCCAACAGAAAACCGGCGCTTATATACTTACGGGCAAGGTCAAACCTCCCACCCCAAATATGTACCACGTGACCGTTTTTTATCCCAAAATCAGGTATAAAAGCCGGCGCGTTTTCGCAATAAATCAGTTTATCTTTACTCAACAAACTCGTCTTGTTATTTACTCTACAAGTGGTCCTTTCTACCTACCTCTGGAAGTCTGCGACCTGCTGCCAGCTGCTGCCTCCTGCCGAAGTTCTGCCTGAACAAGAACCCGGTGCCTACCGCTGCAGTCGGCCCTGACTCTGGGCACTGCCAAGGCACCGCTCAGGCAGAAACTAGGCGCATCCAGGACCTATACCACTGGATGTAGGGAGGCCAGCCAGCTTCTTCATCACCATCAGCGTGAACCAGTGGAAAGGCGTGCACGAGACCGGTGCCCTATTTTTCAGTTCTTGTGATGACGCTGACACGTCCGTTACAGTCTGAATTCATAATATCATCATCATCATCACTCTTGGCTCTACAACCCCTGGTGGGTCTTGGCCTCCTCAAGAGTCTTCCTCCACTCATCTCGGTTTTGTGCCAGCTCTCTCCAGTTTAAAAGCTCCAAGGTAGATATAATATCTTTGAGGACATTGTCGCTCCATCTTAAACTTGGTCTTCCCAGGCTCCTTCGCTCTGTCGGTCTTGAGTTCAGCAGGGACTTTGGTGCTTGATGCTCGGTCATTCTCTCCACATGACCCAGCCACCGAAGTCTTCCCAGTTTTATAAATTTTGTGACGTTTAGATCCTTAAACAGAGTATATAGCTCATTGTTGTAACGTCGGAGCCAAAATCCATTTTCTGAAACCGGTCCGAAGATACGCCTCAAAATTTTCCTTTCAAAAACAAATTTCCAAATTCATAATATAATGAAGTATAATTGAATAGCAGGTCCGTGTAATATTATGTTATAGTAGGTAGGTACTTTATTGGTTTTCTGTTATTAAAAGTAAATTTGAGTTCATTGAATCATATTTCACGCAGGACTTACTGACTAACACACGATAACTGAAATTAATACGTTAACTGAATCTATACTATATAGAAAAATGAATGTATTTGCTTTGTAATTTACTTGCTTGTGAGTATATATGTTTGTTCCTTCGTTGCTAAACCATTCATCCGATTGCGATGAAACTTTGGGAATTTGATGTGCGCATGCTCGCAATGGTTTCTATATATATATATATATAATAGTGAGCGCTGCTATCTTGAAATTGTGCGTTGGATTTGATGTGCGCATGCCCGCGATGGTTCCTATATATAATAGTGAGCTTTGGCATCATGAAATTATGCGTTTTTAAACCATTCATCTGATTGCGATGAAAATTTGGAGATTTTATGTGTGCATGCCCACGATGGTTTCTATACAGGCGTAACAGAACGTACCCGAGGGATTTTAACCATCGATTCCTGACATTATATGGAGTAAAAAATGTAAATGAAATTTTGGTCTCCGGTGATATTTTTGATGTTTTTTTTATTTATTTTTTCTACAAAAACATTAAAAAATAGTAGGTGTTGGACAGTTGGAGGCGGGGTGAGGGGTTGGTCGGTTACTCGGCTGAGTGACAATGACAACAAACGGAAGAAATTTTTTTGTTTGCATTTGAAGAAAAATAAATTTAAAAAAAAAGTCACTGGAGACCAAAATTTCATTTACATTTTTTACTTCAAATATGCTCAGGAATCGCTGGTTAAAATCCCTCGGGTACGTCCTGTTGCACCCTGTATATGTTTGTTCCTTCATTGCTAAACCATTCATCCGATTGCAATGGAACTTTGGGGATTTGATGTGCCAATGCCAGCGACAGTTTCTATATATAATAGTGAGCTCTGGCGTCATGATGCTAAACCATTCATCCGATTGCAATGGAACTTTGGGGATTTAATGTGCCAATGCCAGCGACAGTTTCTATATATAATAGTGAGCTCTGGCGTCATGATGCTAAACCATTCATCCGATTGCAATGGAACTTTGGGGATTTGATGTGCCAATGCCAGCGACAGTTTCTATATATATAATAGTGAGCTCTGGCTTCATGATGCTAAACCATTCATCCGATTGCAATTGAACTTTGGGGATTTGATGTGCCAATGCCAGCGACAGTTTCTATATATATAATAGTGAGCTCTGGCTTCATGATGCTAAACCATTCATCCGATTGCGATAAAACTTTGGGAATTTGATGTGCGCATGCCCGGAATAGTTTTTATAATAATAGTGAGCTCTGGCATCATGAAATTATGCGTTGCTAAATCATTCATCCGATTGCAATGAAACTTTAGTGAGTTGTTGTGCGCACTCCCGCGATGGTTTCTATATAGAATAGTGAGCTTTGGCGTCATGAAGTTATTCGTTGCTAAACCATTCATCCGATTGCGATGAAAATTTGGGGATTTGATGTGTGCATGCCTGCGATGGTTTCTATATAAAATAGTGAGCGCTGGCATCATGAAATTATACGTTGCTAAACCATTCATCCGATTACGATGAAACTTTAATGAGTTGTTGTGCTTACCCCCGCAATGGTTTCTATATAGAATAGTGAGCTTTGGCGTCATGAAATTATGTGTTGCTAACCATTCGGCCCCTTAGGGTCAAAAAAACGTATCTCATTTTTCTCTACTTTACAGGAGAGCAAAAAAACATAGTTCTCAATCAATCAATGTTGTCTACTTTTAAACAAATGGAACATATTAATAATTTCTTCTCGTTTATTTAAAGGGTGGTATTTTGTGCTTCTAAATCATCTTTTAAATATAAAATAGTAATTCATTTTCATATGTTTTTTTTAATTTAAGTGCAGCTATATCTCAGTTACGTTTCTTTGATCCTAACCAAAGTGAAAATTGCAATCACTGAACTCAAGTTACGAAAAACTTCCTTCGATATTTGACTTTTTTTACACCCGAAAATTTGTAAAGATGATTTTTAGGAATTAGGATAGTGGTGGAGCAGTAATAAAAATATTTCAAGTCTAGAAATTTTTATTGAAAAACTTATTTAAAACAGAAAAACATATAAAATATTTAGGTAACTATTTTCCAAATTTTTTTGACAATACTATTGTCAAAAAAAAAACTTAATATGCTACATAATATTGTAACTTGCTTAAAAAACTGGAATCTTGTACCTGACTAACTTACTAACTACCTAACTAACCATCACGCCGTTTCTCCGCAGGGGTAGGCAGAGAGGACGGACCGCCAAACAACTCAGTCTTAGCACACACTCATTGCTTCACTCACTTTACTTCAACAAACACCTCTTCCATAGGTCACTCCAAGGGGTTCGCTACGTTTGGTGATTTAGAAGGTGTGCCCTGGTTCATGGGGTGAGGTTTTTCTAGGTCAAGACCTAGAAAAACCTAAGGAGGCGGATGACCAGGAGACACTGAACCCCAGATTTCTACCCACCCCTAAAACCCTTTTCCTTCCCAGAATTCTCCTCTCCTTTATTTCGTAAAAAAAACCCTCCTCACAGCATCCCCAAAGATGAAATAGGACCTGAGGTAAATTATTTTCCTCAGGGCCTCCTGTGTGGAGCGCATGTAAAAAAATAAGTTCAACTCATTGCCTTGTTTTAGGAACTTAATAAATATGGTCAGGATCTTCTTTTTGAATGTGATTTTTAACTAGTTTACATCCATGCCATTTTTCTGTCTTTTTGTTTTTAATTAATTGTTTCCTCAAGTTGATGAAACTGAAGAAATACTCTTGTCCCATCTCAATGACATCATATTTGGATTTTCTGGAAGCTAATCTAACTGCTGGGTACCACCATGAAGGATCAAAAATATTTATTTTCTTTATAGAAGTTTTGATATATCAACAGGTATCACTCATCAGAATGAAGTTCTTTCCATTAGCATTAGCTACCAAATACTTATACACACATGAAGCGATTTCATCTGAGCCACGACCAGCCACTCATTGATGTCACATGTAATTTCTAGCTTCATTGCTCCGAACATTAAAAAAGTTTAATTATAAACTGCCAGGTGTCGTCTATAAAAAATTATCTTCGAACGTATTCTAAATTAAACTCGATGAAATTAACAGTGGATTCAGAAGCAAGGGTTTTAGATTTGATTTTACAATTCTGTACAGCAATTTTGCGTTGTCTGTGGCGATCATACTCATCCAAAAGAGATATTTTTCTTCCGTATTAGCATTTTCGTATTTAACACACAAGTCGCACATATCTTCGCGTGGTTGTTGGAACTATAGGTTACAGGTGTTAAATATGTTTCGGTTTAACCATGTTTTTCAGGAACATAATTTGTATCCTTACACAAGTCAACATACATAGTGTACATTACGTATGTGTAATGTCAAATCGGTGGCTAAATATTCAAATGAAGTGTTCGCCCTACAGTAATGTGACGGTACTGTTGGAAAAGACATAATGTGGTCCTTAATGATTTTTTTAGATTCTTCTGGTCTTTTATCTCCAGGTAAATGTTTTCCCCTTTTGTTTTGGAGAACTTTTCCATTTTCCAAGCTATTATTAATTATATTTCTAAAAAAGGATTCAGTAATATCCAATGTAGTCAAAAAAAATTCTTGGCATTCTTGGATTCTCGAATCGCTCTTAAAGAAGAAGAACTCTTGACTTTTTGCATCGTGAATCCTGATTTTCTGCTATTTTTTATTTTGGTAGCAGTTGTAGTAACATCAATTTAGTTTTTGGGGATGCTATGTAGAGTCTTTTTAGGGGAAGGAAAGATAAGAAATTCTTAGAAGGAATAAGGTATAAGGGGTGGTTAGGAATTTGGGGGCCAGTGTGACGGACGAATGAATCCATCCTCTCCACTGCGATGCAAGAGAATGTTCCGAGAGAGTCCTGCTGGAGAGGTCAAAAGATCTCCCTCAGTCTCTCCCGACCCGGCCTGCCACGCTGTTGATGGCAGACACATCTGCCGCCAAGATCCGGACAAATCTGACCCCATAAACCCGGGTACCCCTGCTAAGTCACCAAACGTTATCCAATAAATGATTCCCGGGGCGGCGGTACCCATACCCGCCTCTGAAATAAGATATTTTTGGCACTTGAAGAATCTTCCTTATTATTCAACAATGCCACTTCCATTATTCACTGAATCCGTGTTTTGTGTGTTTTCCTTTCCATATTCGATTTATATTGAGTCAAAACACACAAAAAAATAACCAAACTAATATTCAAATCACTCGTTAAAATAAAAAAATGCCGCAAACACAACTGCCAAATCGTAAATGAATGACGCCTAAGTGACATTTCAGTAAAACAGTTGCATAATCTATGCGGGTGAATCGAACGTAACTAAAGATGCGTTTCTTTGACTCGCAAGCAAATATCTTTTTTTTTTTTTTTTATTTTTTTTTTTTTTTTATTTAAACGCCCATAGGGCTTTTACATAATGTGAATGCAGTACATTTTTTTTAATTACAGTGAAAAGAATGGGTTTATAAAATACAATACAAGTAACATAATATTTGTTAAAAACAAAATATAGATTACATAAAATATAAGCATTAACCAAATACAGGTAACATAAAATATAAGAAACAAAATATAGTTCATAAAATATAGGAGTTGACATAAAGTAGATAATGCTTAAAATTGTTGTTCACATTGGTTTATGGGATAGGTAGAAATAAATAGTTGGAACATATGGCGTTTGAAGTTTGCCAAGTTCAAATTATTGTCAAATACATCCAGATTGTTTAAGTATTTGTTACCAAGACTATGCAAACGTTGTATTGGAGAATGAAAATCATAGTTCGAATGAGATGTACGTATATAAAATGTCAATGTTTGTCTAGTTGTTCGTGTAGGTACATGTAAATTTATTAATTGCAGAAGTTCACAACTGTCGAATTTAGAGTTTAATAATTTTAATAAAAAGGTTAGGTCGTTTATTTTTCGTCTGTTTTCTAATGTTGGAATATTTAAAGTATTCATTAACGACGGGTAATTTATGTGCTCTAAAGGGATGTTAAGTTTAAAATTTACAAAACGTAGAAATTTTCTTTGAATTCTTTCAATAGTATGAATATGAATTTTGTAGAAGGGCGACCAGACTATGGAATTATATTCTATTAGGCTTCTAACAAGGGATGTGTACAGTAGTTTAATGATTTGTAACGATTCAAAGTTTTTAATTGTTCTTAATACAAATCCTAATGTTTTCATACCCTTATTTGCAGTTTGTTGAATGTGAACCGTGAAGTCTAGTTTCTCATCCATTATTATGCTTTTTATTCAAGTTCAAAAAACGCAAGTAACGATACACTCTACTGACCTTAACAATAAATGGTTTTCTGTAGATACGCAACGATGTAAATTTGTAACCGTTGAACCTATAGATACGTGTCTTTGTCACTTAACGTAATGTGTTATTTTGTGTCTAGTACCATCCGTAACTCAAAATCGATAAAAATTGAGATACGTTTCTTTGACTCTAAGGGGCCGCATTCATCCGATTGCGATGAAAATTTTGGGGATTTGATGTGCGCATGCCCGCGATGGTTTCTACATAATTATGCGTTGTTATTAAGTTATAGTGGTGAGCTCTGGCGTTATGAAATTATTTCCTACACCATTCATCCGATTGTGATGAAACTTTAGTGAGTTGTTGACGTTGTGCACATGCCCGCCATGGTTTCTATACATAATAGTGAGCCTGGCTTTATGAAATTTGTATAAAAAATTGCAAGATGTCGCACGCGGCTGTTTGAAAACTGAATGTACCGGGACTGAATGTATGGAACGCGGAAGAGAGGAGTGTGGAGAAGGAAGGGGGCGTAGGAACTTGTGAGGAAGAGGAAGGGGAACGGGACGAATGGGAACAATTTCTTTATTAAGTGGTATTGCAACGCATGATGTGAACTAGCTAGTAAATCTAATAATAATGTAATATAATATTTTATGCTGTTCGTTTGTCTCGCTAAAACTCGAGAATGGCTGGGCCGATTTAGCTGATTTTGGTTTTGAAATGTTTGTCGTAGTCCAGGGAAGGTTTAAACGGTGAGAAAACATGGAAAAGTTGCGAGGAAGAAAGTAAAAACAACAATTTCATTTTCCCATGAAAAGTTTGGGATTGGGGGGATTCGATGTGGGCGATGGTTTTTATATTGCTAACCGTTCATCCGATTGCGATCAAACTTTGGTGAGTTGTTGTGAGCACGCCCGCGAATGTTTCTATATATACTGGTGAGCTTTGGCATTATGAAATTTGTATAAAAAATTGCAATTGGTGCCACGCGAACTGTTTGAAAACTGAATGTACCGGGACTGAATCTATGGAATGCGAGAGGGGGAGGCGGATGGCAGAAGGGTGAAGGATAAGAGAGGGGAGGGGAACTCGGGAGGGGAACTCGGGAAAAGGGGTTCGCGGGATGCAGAAGGGGGAGGGGAACCCGGGAGGACGGAGGGGAAATCGGGAGGGGGGAGGTGAATACAGGGGGGGAGGGGGGGTCGCAGGACGGGGAAGGGGGGGAGTAGAGTGAGAAAAGGGAAGGTGGAGGAGGAGTGGGAATGCGAGAGGGGAAGGGAACGCGGAGAGGAAGGGGATGAGGAAGGTGAACGAGACGAATGGGGAAGGACGCGCAGAGAGAAATAATTTCTTCTTTGAATGGCATAGCAACGCATGCCGGGTACCAGCTAGTGTAAAATAATATTTTATGGGGAAATTGCACTCGTCTTGTCGAAAGGGAAAAAAAAATATTTTCATAACCCAAACACAAGATAATAATTTATTTCTTGACCACACTATCAGTTTATACTCGGTATCGTTCGGACCCTTATTACAAACTTGTTCACTCATTTAATTATATTGTAATATAATATAATTAATTTATTAAAATGATTTTTTTTCAAGTTTTTGTTCTATTTTTTATGGTTGTTATAACTTTGGGGCTTCACGAAATTGAAGAAGGTATGTTCATTGAATTAATTTACTAACTAACTAATTAACCATCACGCCATTTCTCCGCAGGTGTCGTCAGAGAGGACGGACCGCCAAACAACTCTGTCTTGGCACAAACTCTCTGTCTCACTCACATTCATAATACATCGTCTCATACATACTCTTCTATTATTTTGACTTTTGACATGGCCCGACTCAAGTATCTAATTCACTTGATCGTGCCATGTCTTCCTCGGGCGTCTCTGACTTCTCCTACCATTCACATTTGCGTCATTTATTCTTCTTACACTACTTTCTTTGTCCATTCGCTCTACATGCCCAAACCATCTGAGGGTCCCTTTTTTAATCTTACTCATTATGTTTACATCAGCCTTATACTATTTGCGGATATCCACATTTCTCACACGATCATACATGGTTTTACTGGTTCCATGCCAACTCAGAATGAAACCAACTCAGAACACCCCAAAAAGGTCATTAAAATAGCCGGTAAACCTAACCTAACTAAACCTATTTAAACAATTTTTTAAATATTTTTTATCATCACTCTTAATGACCTTTCTGAGGTGCTTCTGAGTTGGTTTCATTCTGAGTTGTCCGGTCACCGGTTTTACCACACACACGCCGACAATTTTTTTTTATTTGGCATCAAAAAATACCCACCCTCCCAATTTTTAATCGCGATTTTAGTATTATTGTTTCAACAAATTTATCCGTCTTTAGTATTTCAAACAAAACAAAATTATTTATGTTGTTGATTGACAGATGGCGCTACAACCGCCTCATCGAACTTTCATCCATACATGCGCAAGGCATTCACGAGAAGCGTCGCGTCATTTTGATATTTCATTCGGCGTCATGTTCTCGCGTGGGCAAACCATCGAGCTTATTCGTGTTGGCTAATGACGGACTGACAAAAAATATCGTACACTCAATTGCTCTTCGAAATTCATATTGATTTTCTTTATTTAATTTTCGCACTTTAGTTGGTGTTTTTTTTTATTTTTATCGGTTTTTATCTACAGCGCTCCATTTCTATTTCTGTCATAGATCCCATCCCTACACACTTACAATAGATTCGTTATTTTTTATTTAACAACCAAAATATTCACTAGAAATAATTTATATGGCAGAACAATGTTTGTCGGGTCAGCTAGTAAATTAATATATTTTTCTGCATCAGAAGTAGGGTCAGTGGGCCGGTTGTGGCCATTGGGCCGGTTCTGGCCATTTTCAACTTTACAAGTCGAAATATAAGCTAAATAAAATCGAATCTTTTTTTACTCTATGGCAAAATGCATATTTGTCTATGGTCTTCGTTGACAAGTGACACAATAAATCTTATTGTTAACAGTTTGTGTTTGGTCGATGCAAATAAGTGTTGCGGAATTTTTTATTGAGATTGTTATCCAAAACCTTAAGGAACCCACTGTAAGTAATCTCAATATATATTTGTAATCCTTTTGATGTTTTATTTGAAAACAAGTTGTACCCATTATAAAAGGGTAAAGTAATATGTTTTTGAGGTTATTTTTAGAAAATTGGTTGTTTAAACATGATTTTTCGATGTGGCCATTACTGACACAAGAATTTATACAAATGTATGGGTTGTGGCCACGTTGGTGGCCACAAGTGGCTCCCATACAGTACTAGTTTTGGCCATTATCTAAAAAAATGAACATATCCGCTAATTTTGATATTTTAACTTAATAAATTATTATGTTTCTTCTTCAGAACTGTGAAAATGACTCCGGCAAATAAGAAGAAAGATGCTATTGAGCACTCAAAACGCAAACTTTTTTGTTATTCACCATCGAAAGTGATTTTGGCCCTCGATGCTATAAAAGGAGGTATGAAGGTATCTACTGCTAGTAAAAACTACAAAGTCCCCCGTAGTACTTTGCGTAACAAAATATGTGGACGTGCACCAGCGGCCTCAGGTCACGTAGGACCACAAGCTGTACTTGGTATAGAAATAGAGATGTCACTAGTCAGGTGGATTAAAGATTGTGCCCGGGCAGGTTTTCCAATTAACAGGGAATGTTTATTAGATTCCGTAAAGAAGATTGTTGTTACTGGCAACATCAATACTCCTTTCATCAATAATCGCCCTGGGAGGACATGGTTTGAGTCATTTATGACGAGACATCCTGATTTAAGCAAAAAACATGCAGAGTACATAAACAAGGCACGCGCATTGATAACCGAAGAAAAAATCAGAAACTGGTTTGAAGAAGTCATTACTTTGTTAGGACCTGATGGATGTAAGATTTTTGAAGATCCTGCTCGAGTATGGAACTGCGATGAAACTTCATTCTTCTTAGCCCCCAAAGGTGGACTTGTCTTAGCGACGAAAGGCGAACATGTTTACGACACTTCAAAAAACAGTGATAAAGAAAATATCACTACTCTGTTTACAGTAAATGCTCTTGGAGAACTGGCTCCACCTTTGACACTTTACAAATACAAAAGAATGAATTCAGATGTAGTTCAAAATGCACCTAATCGTTGGTCTATTGGTAAGACAGACAAAGGGTGGATGACTGCTGAGTCTTTCTATGAATTTATTGGTAATGTGTTCCTGCCTTATCTCAAAGAAAAGGGTACAATATTTCCAATCGTATTATTTTTAGACGGACATAAATCCCATCTGACTCTTCACCTGAGTTCACTTTGCAGAGACAACGGAATTATCGTCATAGCCTTGGTTCCAAACACAACACATATGCTGCAGCCACTGGACGTGGCTGTATTTTTTCCTTTAAAGCAACGTTGGTTGAAGTACATTCGTAAGTGGAGAATTGATAACGAAGGACAAGAAATAACTAAATTTAATCTCCCTTCTGCTTTGAACAACATTCTGATAAATGATACAAATTTTTCTAATAATGTGAAAGCTGGATTCAAGTCTTGCGGACTTTATCCATTTGGTCCTGATTTTGTAAACTATAAAAGAATTATAACTGCACCAAAACATACTGAAACTAATGTAAACATGCGCCTAGTGGAATCGACTCATCTACAGTATTTGGAGAGTAAAATTGAACCAAATATGCTTAAAGATTTCAAAGTCACTTACAGCACTGGTATGGATTGGACAGGTTGTACTGAAGGGTTGTTCCTGTATAAAGTATGGCTGGCCTTCAAAGACGATAATACTGCATTGCCAAATACAGATCTTACTTGTATTAATCTAGATCGAGTTACAACGCCTCCAGAAACTCCTGTTATTGAACCTTCATTTCCAATAGCGGTAAACGAAGAAATCCTGGACGTATCAGCATCAACATCTAAAGATATTGTATCCTCTTCTGAGATTGTAGAATTGAATATGCCGACTAATGCCGCAGAATTAGTGAAAAATTGCGTCATATGGCCTGAAAAGAAGACAAATACTACCAGTCGAAAGAGAGAGTATATTCCTTCGGTGTTAACATCAGATAAATGGAAAGATATTATGATGGCTAAGGAAAAGGAGAAAGACAGAAAAGAAGAACAAAAACAGATAAAACTAGCTAAAAAAATAAATAGGAACATTAAAAAAAAGAAACCGACTATTGAAATTTTAGAGACGTCAGAGGAAGAAAATTTGCATGATACGTCTCATTCGGACTGCGAAGACTGGATTCCACAGGTAAAGCCGTCGGGTTTCGAAGAACTAGATCGAACACCCCTGGAAGGAGATTATGTCCTGGTTGAATTCAAGAATCCCAAAGCCACTTTTTATTATGTCGGCAAAATATTGCGTTCAAAAGACGAAGACAATGAGTTCGAGATAAGCTACCTGAGAAAACATAATAACACTGGTAGCCAATTCACAATGCCACAAATTCCTGATTTGGCATCTGTTGCTGAGATTGATATTAAAATGATATTGCCACCACCATTGTTTACAGGTACAACCAAAAGGCAAAATTCTTTTTATACTTTCGAAATCGAACTCTCAGGTCTAAATATGCGCTAAATCTTATTTTTTTATAAGTTTATTGTATAACTTGAATAATAAACATCGATTTATAATCATTACTGTGTTTAATTTAGATAAAAAAATATAAGTTCCCTACATAGATTCATGTGGCCAAAACCGGCACACGGGTGTGGCCAGAACTGATTAAATTGTGGCCACAACTAATGCATGGGTCCAGTTCAATGAAAAAAAATTATTTAAAAATAATTAAAGAACTGTTATTCGATATATTTACATATATTAAAGACAGGCATTTTTATTGTACATTAATGTTGGAAAAATTATAATTTACATTTATGTGCAAGTTTGGTGCTCATTCAAAAACGAAAAAATCCTTAAGGTGGCCACAACCGGCCCACTGACCCTAGTCGGTAATTCTTCCCTGATCTGCAGAATTCGGCGAATAGAATTCTTGAAGTTCCTCTGAACGTGATCATTTTTTTCTTGACGCTCCCCGTGCGATTTAGAAAGCTGTTCTGCCAATTTCTTCAGGAATTAATATAAAATTAATAAAAACGATGAATATTTTCATTGTTATTATTCATTTTTATACTAAAACAACAAAAATAAGTAAATACAAAAATCACACAATCACACGAACCGCTGGCGTGAAACTTTGATTTACCCAGGTCAGACGCACACACGTCTACACGCGCCGATCACAAGTGCGATATTGTTCGATGTGTAGAAAAGGTACATAGACGCGCTCTGACGACACACACACATCGAAAAAAATTTGTTTCGGTCACTAAGACTGGTGGAAGGTGGTTGAGGGTTATGTCTATTTTTTGTTTTTAAATTAGCTCCACACAGGAGGCTCTGAGGAAAACAATTCCCTTCAGAGCCTATGTCATCTTTTGGGATGCTGTGTGCAGGGTCTTTTTATGAAATGAAGAAAATGGTTTGAGGGGTGGGTAAGAATCTGGGGGTCAGTGTGTCCAGGAGTGACGGACGTGTGAATCCGTCCCTCCCACTGCGGTGCAAGTAGATGTTTCGAGAGAGTTACGGCTGGAGAAGTCAGAGGGACTCCCTCAACCATTCTCTCTTGATCCGGCCTGCCATGCAGTTGGTGGGCAGAAGCATCCGTCACCAAGACCCGGACACCCCATGAACCCCTATTTCCTTGAAAGTACTACTCTTTTCCTTTGGAGGAAACAGACATTGGTGCATTGCGTTTCTCATCGTTTAAGAAAGAGCTGCAGAGTGCTGTTCAAATGAGATCCCTCAGGCGTAGTATGTGTGAAGTATGTGTGATAAAACCATGTATGATCGTGTGAGATAGTAAGGAAGGGACGCTCGGATTATTTGGGCATGTAGGGCGAATGCACGCAGAAAATAGTGTAAGGTGAACGGTACAAAAAGTCGGAGACGCCCTAGGAAGACACGGCACGATCAAATGAATCAGATACTTGAGTCGGGCCATGTCAAGAGTCAGAATAATACAAGAGTATATATGAATGTAAACAAGGCAAAGAGTGTGTGCCAAGACAGAGTTGTATGGCGGTCTGTCATCTCTGCCTACCCCTGGGGAGAAATGATGTGATGGTTAGTTAGTTAATTATCCTCGTTCTTATCAATAATGAAAATATATTAATTAAACAAGTTAAATTGATAATAGATTGTTGCTACTTTAACTTTTAATTTTCATATTTGATTGGATTCACGTGTTCATAATTTTATTGGTATCATCATATTGATAAGCATAGGTCAAAGGTGTTTAGAAAATTTTCCTTACAAGTATCGCTGGTCGAGGGGGCAGAGCGTGATTGGTCGATCGATTTTTGGGAGGCGGGTGTAGGTACTAGTGACCGACCGAAAGTTCGGTTTTGGTTTTGGCAAAAAAATCTAGTTTCGGCATCACTTTAGGTTTCGGCAGAGAATCTGCCAACCGAAACTTTTTTAGACATGTTAAAAATCGATTGTTTACTGTTATTTTACTTTAATAGTACACAACTTCTAACCCTGTACAAATCACAAGTGCGCCCCACGGTTGAATTTGGCAGCCACCTCTGGTCTGGAGCTCAAAAATACCTGAAAAATACCCTCGACTCTTTGCAGAAACGGGCGGTTCGTTTGATAGATTCTCCCATCTTAACAGACGGCTTGCAATCTTTAGAGCACAGGCGTCGGGTGGGAATTCTATCCTTGTTCTACCGGTATTACAATGGAAGATGCTCCGATGAACTAGCGTCATTGATCCCTTTGGCACCGGTGCATAGTGGGGAAACACGCCAAACGTGTGCCCAACATTTGTACACGGTTGATATTTGTCACATGAGAATGGGTCGTTTCTTCTACTCGTTCTTGTGTTCAACAGCTCGGCTGTGGAATGATTTGCCGGGGTCTGTGTTTCCTCCTTCCTACAACATGGGTCCCTTTAAGACTAATGTTCATTCCTTCCTCTCCTCAAAAAGACCCTCCACACAGCATTCCAGATGACATAGGCCCTGAGGGAAATTATTTTCCTCAGGGCCTCCTGTGTGGAGTTAATGTAAAAAAAAAAAAATTTGGTTTATTTTTTCACTTATTCAGACAGTTAACATGTGTTAACCCATTGGCCACAAACCCCGGCGCGCTGACGGGCTAAAGCAGGTCCTCCAAAAAACAGAAAACAAGCGAGACAGTGACATTTTTTTAATAAAAATTTTAATTTTAAATGCCGAACGCTCTGTAGGTAATAAATCATTCATTTTGTAGATTGGCAATAATATATTTCTTATGTTTTTTCCCTGATATTTGTGTTCCAAGTTTTATATGCAGCCAGATGTCATTTAATTTTTTCAAAATTGCGAGTGGTTTTAGGCTTTTGATAGTGACCCTGAACGTCCCTGATTGCCTTGAGGACTATCATACCAAATTATTTTATTATTTTTTAGTATACATGTATGTATATAAAAAACAAAAATTATTATTGCTCAATTTATGGATATTATGTTTTTTTGTAACTTTTTGAATAAAAATGTGGAAAAAAACTTATTATACTATATTAAACATATTTTACTTATTATTATTACAGTTTGTCAAATAAGAGTAGAAAACAGGAGGAGGGCGCCACTGTTGTTCAAATGGCAATACTAAAAATATAACTCATGGTGGTAATGTAAAGTTGTGTAACCTACATTTTTATTAAAAACTAGCTGGTCTCGGCACGCGTTGCTATGCCATTTAATAAAGAAATTGTTTCTCCCCGAGTGTCCTTTCCCATTCATCCCGTTCCCCTTCCGCCTCCCCTTCTTCATCTGCGTCCTCTTCCCTTCTCGCGTTCCCACTCCGTCACCTCCACCTGCCCAGGGGGAGTGGGGACCCCCGAACCCCCCTCCCGAGATCCCCTCCCCCCTCCCGCGTTCTTCTTCCACCTTCCCCGCCTTCCCTCTTCCCTTTCCCGCTCCCTCGTCCCGCCAACCCTCCTTCTGCGTTCCATATATTCAATCCCAGTACATTCAGTTTTTAAACAGCCCGCGTGCCACCTTTTACAATATTTATTCAAATTTCCATTTTTCATGTATATTAAACTTGGTACCTAACATAGGTACCTACTTAAAATATCTAAAATTCTTGATTCGATTCAAACTATTAGGGGAGTACCTACTTTAAACAAATTTATCAACTTACAGATTTTCAAAAATAGAATCCTGATTGAACAATCATTGTTTTGCAAAATGTCATTCTCAAACACGCGAACTGTCAAACGTGCGATAGTCGTTTAGGTTAGTAATTGGTTTTCTGAAATTATTCAATTTTCTGCGCAATTTTCTTAATTTTTCTCTCCGTAAGAACCATCCTCGTACTTCAAAGAATATTCTAAAAAAAGAATTAGCGAAATCGGTTCAGCTGATCTCGTGATTTGCGCTTAGCAACACATTTAGCGATTTATTTTTTATACATATATAAGAAGATTAAAAAGGCATAAAAGTGAAAAAAATATTTTTTCATTGCAATAAAGATACCCACTGATCTCAAAATTAGAATTGCATATAGTTATGTGTATTATTATTTTACGTTTGCAATTTTGTGTTAACATAATAAAGAATAATGATATTTAAAATATATAAAATATAAATTGATCACATTTATTTAATATCAGCTTAAGTACCTGGCGTTGCCCGTGCTTTAGATCATGTCTCTAGTTTTAGATCTGAATAATATATTTAAGTCATTCAGATCTAAAAGTAGTGTAACTAAACTCACCATTAGTGATTCTTCCTTTCTACCTACTTCTTCTTCTTTCTTCTTCCTTGCGCTGTCCCAACTCATTGCCTAGGTAGGCTGTTGAGGTCGGCTCTTCTCGTTCTCAGGTTGTAATAGGCCACTTGCATGGATTTCATAACGACTTGGAAAAAATCGTATGGATAGATTTTTTTACTAAGATTACGAAAATGTTAGTAATTTTTTTTAGAAATGTACAGTTTTTTTTTTATTTTTAAATAAATAAATCGATTATTTGGGCCCGTGACGTCACTACATGAAAATGTCCCGTCTCCGAAAATGTTCCTATTAATTTTGTAAAATGCCACACTGATTTATTTTTTATATGGCATCACTTTGATTTCAGGCGAATTTTTGAATTCGTTCACTAGATTTATTGTTTGTTCACTGCGAACTTATCATTTGGTTCGACTTTTTGACAGGTGTTCTGAAGATGATGTCGGTACGTGTTTTAGAGGTGTATAATGATTATGGTGCTGATTTTAACAAAATAAAATTTTATAATATTCTTATTATTATTATAATTTACAAGTACAAGTATATTACATTGAATTTAGTAATATAGACGCTGTACATTATAATGATTTATGATCAATAAGATGGATCAAGGAAAAAAAATATTTATGAGATGTAATATTTTTGGTATGCCTCGTTAGGGGCCGTTCAAGTATTACGTAACGCACTTGGGGGGGGAGGGGGGGTCTGGTGAAACGTTACGGCGCGTTACGGGTGGGGGGGGGGGGGGTGCGAAGGATGCGTTACGTAACATGTTTTTCTTTATTTAAATAAAAAACTAAGGAATTGAAATCTTTCAAGTTGGCAAGCTTTTTAGTTTATGTTGTACGGGTAATTCCTCGACTGTATTGTGCGTCATTTTTATTTTATTTTCGTTGTCAGTATTCGTTAGTGTTTTAAACATGAAATACGCATAAACACAATTTGATGTAGTCAGTGTTGTTAATGTGAGGTTTTAGGAATTATAATGTCCTCCAAACCGGGAGATTTACATCATCAGCTGTTATTGGCCTATAAAGGCTCTGATGCTTACTTGCCAGCGCAGCGCAACCAAAAAATGCCAACCAAATTTAGAAGACAGCAAAAGAAAAATTAAAAAAATGAAAAATTTATGGAACATATGAATGATGTTATACGAGAGTTTTTAGTAAGAACAACGCTTTTTAGTTATTACACACAGGTCAGTTTACTGCTAAAATATAATAATATTACCTAAAGCTAGGTTTCGTAGTACATGCATAGTTACACTCAGAACATGAAAAAGGTTTTCTTCACTTTGAATCGTTCTGTAGATTTTTTAATCTCCCTTTCGAGAACTTGAAAAACCACGCTGGGACAAAAAATAGTTTTGTCTGCTGAAGGTAAACATGTAATTTTTCGTGCCTCTTTGTAGAACACGAATAGTTGCAGTTGAAACATGTAATTGGTTTTGTAGCACTGTGAGTCAGCAAATGATTTCTAAGTTCCTTTGTACAACATGAATAATTGCAGTCGGGACACGAAAGAGGTTTTGGTCCAGTGTGGGCAAATATGTGAATTTTTAGATACCATTTTGTAGCGCCTGAATAGTCGCACTAGGGACAACTAAAAGGTTTTTCATTACTGTGAATTAGCAAGTGCCGTTTTAGTTTTTTTTTCGAGAAGAAGAATAGTTGCAGTCAGGGCATGAAATGGGTTTTCACCACTGTGAGTAAACATGTGATTTTTTGATTTCTCTGAATAGTTATGTCGGAACATGAAAAATGCTTTTATTTATTTATTTATTGTTTGAAACATTTACAGAGTGTTAACAAATTATTGCATTAATATTATTACGTTGGAATATGAACTGATATTAACACTCCAATTAGAAATGTTCACAGCATGCGTAATTAAGGTTTAGTTGTTGCTAGACGGAGATGCTAGTAGTGAAAAGAAAACAGAAATAATAATAATAATAAAAAAGAAATATAAGACATGAAATTTAAAACATGGTAAGTGTACAGAGAAAGAAACGTTTCTGGAAAGGATAATACAGTTAAAATAAAGAAAAGACATAATAATAAAGCAATTAACAATCGTGACATATCATCAATCCTGACATATCATCAATTAACAATAATTAAAAATCTTCTTCCATGACATATCATGGTAGAAGATTTTTAATTTGTTTTTTAAAATATTCGAGACTGTTTGCGAAGATATCAATAAGGTCACATTCAATTGTGTTGTACAAACGACACATTCGAGACAGTGGATTGAAGTATGCAATATTGTTATTAAATATTTCAATATGGAATATATTTTGACTTCTTAAGTTACGTCTATTAGGAACTTTAATATGTATGTTGCTCAGACAATGAGTGGTTAAAAGTTTATCATGAATAATTTTATATAAACATATTAAGTCAGCAAATTGTCTTCTTTTTTCCAATGTTGTAAAATTAAAGTGTTGTAATCGTTCCTCATAGGATTGGAGTATGGCATTAAATCCAAGTTTAAATGATAGCAGTCTTAGGAATTTTTTTTGCACAGATTCAATTGTTTTAGAATATTTTAAATAATGTGGATTCCAGATAACACTCCCATATTCCAAATTACTTCTGACCAACGAGTTGTACAAGGTTATAATGGATTGGGGGTATTTAAATGGTTTTGATATTCTATGGATGAATCCAATCAT
Source organism: Limnephilus marmoratus (assembly GCA_917880885.1). Lineage (NCBI taxonomy): Eukaryota > Metazoa > Arthropoda > Insecta > Trichoptera > Limnephilidae > Limnephilus > Limnephilus marmoratus. Next base: position 66,419,716 of record OU862907.1, read on the forward strand.
TTTCAATGATTTACTTATAATTTTACTGATGTGTACATCAAACATAAACTTTGAATCAAGAGTGATTCCTAGATCTCTTATAGTGGTGACTGCATTTAATAGAACATTATTAATGGAATATGCATAATCCTTTCGTCTTCTGTTACGAGTAAAAGTAATAATGTAACATTTTTCAATATTTAAAAACATATCGTTTTGAATGCACCAGTTATTTAGTGTGTAAAGGTCTTTTTGAAGCTTAACATGATCAGAATCAGTGGAAATTTTACGGTAAATCTTGAGATCATCGGCAAATAGAACAAAATCACAGCGTAACATGGGGCCAAGGTCATTAATAAAGATTAAAAATAGCAGAGGGCCAAGGTTAGACCCCTGGGGTACGCCTGATGTTACAATTACGGGAGGTGATTCGTACCCATTAATAAGTACTAATTGTGTTCTATGTTCCAAGTAAGACTTAAACCATCTAAATAGATCACCGTGAATACCAATTCGATCAAGTTTCTGTAGTAAAATAGAATGGTTCACTTTATCAAACGCCTTTTGAAAATCTGCGTAAATGGCATCTACTTGAGTTCTTTCGTTAAAAGCATTACAAACGTAATCACAAAAGTCGAGAAGATTTGAGTTTGTGGATTTGTTGGGAACAAATCCATGTTGATTGATGCATAATTGGGGTTTAAAGTGTGAAAATACAGAAATATAAATTATAGATTCAAAGGCTTTTGCAAAACACGATAAAATGCTGATAGGTCGATAATTTTTCACAAAAGATTGATCACCAGATTTGTGTATTGGAACAATATTTGCATTTTTCCATAAATCTGGGAAAGTTCCTGTAGTTAATGATTCATTATAAATTATAAAAAGTGGCTTAATCAGCGCGCTGGAACAACATCTTACAAACAAGGGAGGTATTTTGTCAGGTCCTGGGCCTTTGGATGTATCAATTTTTTCTAAACAAGATTTGATGGTTTCCATGCTAACGTTGATTTTGCCAAGATTAAATTGGTTGTTTTGTATAACTTTCGGCGTGGCAGTATATAATAAGGGATTAGATTGGGTATAAACGGATGCAAAATAATTAGAGAACAGATTGGCAATCTGTTGTCCATTATCTGCAGATATAGAGTCCAGGTGCATTAATTTGGGAATGCAATTAGTAGTGCGCATTGATTTTGAGTATGCCCAAAAAGCTTTTACATTTTCCTTTATGCCTTGTTCAACAGAGTTAATGTATGATGAATAGCATTCTTTTTGCATTTTTTTCGACCTTTTTCTTAGAATAGCAAACTCAGTATAGTCTAGTGGGTTTTTATTTTCTTTTCTCCACAATGAGTAGAGTCAGCAAGTGAATTCATGGATATCGCTCTTAAGAACACAAATAGTTGCAGTCAGGACATGTAAAAGGTTTTCTCTTCTGTAAATCGCACGGTGGATTTATAAATTGTCCTTTTGAGAACTTGTACACTTAACTGCATTCTGGACAGGAAAAAGGGTTTTTGTCCACTGTGCGTTAATATGTGATTTTTAGTGACTCTTTGTAGAACATGAATAGTGCAGTGGAAACATGTAAAAGGTTTTATATCACTTTGAGTTAGCAAATGATTTCTAAGAAGTTCCTTTACACAACATGAATAATTGCAGTCGGGACATGAAAAAGGTTTTTTGTCCAGTGTGGTTCAACACGTGAACTTTTGGATACCGTTGTGTAGCGCATGAATAGTCGCAATCGGGACAAGAAAAATGTTTTTCGTCACTGTGAGTTAGCAAGTGCCGTTTTCGTTATTTTTTTTTCGAGAAATAGAATAGTTGCAGTCAGGACATGAAATGGATTTTTCTCCACTGTGGGTAAACATGGGTAATTTTGAGATTTCTCTTCGTATTACATGAATAGTTGCAGTCGGAACATGAAAACGGTTTTTCTACACTGTGAGTCAGCAAGTGACTTCTTAGATATCTCTTTAGAGGACACGAATAGTTGCAGTCAGAATATGAAAATGGTTTTTATCTTCTGTGAATCATACTGTTGATTTTTAAATCTTCCCTTTGAGAACTTGTATATCTGCATTCGGGACGTGGAAAAACGTTTAACTCCACTATGGGTCATAGTGGAGTAAAGTGTTGCTCCACAGGGAAAACTTAGGGAAATTACTTTCCTCAGGGCCTCCTCACTTAAGCTAATGTAAAAGAAAGTATGTGTTGTAAAACCATGTAGGTTTATTCTAGGTAAGACAGTGTTAAATTGTGGAGATCTGGAAGGAATACAAGGCCGATAAAAATAATAATATTCTCAATTTTTTTCATAAATGAAAATATGAATAAATAAAATGTATCGCGAGTTAGAAATCACTTGTTTTATTTATTACCGCAAACGCGATAAAATCAAGAAAAAGGGTATTTAAGCGACATTTCAGTACGTTGCGCAAATTAATTGTGACTTTCAGGTAAAAATTGTTATTTGGGTGTTACGTAACGCTTAGGGAGGGGGGGGGGGGGGTTGAACAGGAAAACGTTACGGCGCGTTACATGGGGGGGAGGGGGGGTCAAAAATCTTCAAAAATTGCGTTACGTAATACTTGAACGCTCCCTTATTCTAATGTGCCATTCGTGTGGAAAACATTCTTTTTTTTAAAATGATTTTCGGCTATGTAATTATCGTTTTTTCACACCTTTAAAATTATGTCCCGTCTTTCCGGTTTATAAAAAATGGTCTGATTTTATGGATTGAAATTTTCAAAAAATCCCCAGGGTTTCAAAAATACGATTAAAAAAAAATACAGAATGTCTTAGAATATTTGCCTAAACCGGAAATTTAAAAAAAAAATGTAATGCAAGTGGCCTATTAATTCCTTTCTACCTACTTAACTGTTAAATTCAAATTTATATTAAATTAAATGAAAGCCAATCACTTTGTAAAACACAATTTCATCAAATTTATTTCGTTAAGTAAGTATCTTAACAACAGTGCTTCTCCGATTTAATTTTTTTTTTAAAGAACAAATATTTTTTTTTTAATGTGTATACAGTGTTCTGTATTTTCAGTGTCATTGCACTTTAAAAGAATATTTGACAGGTAAGTTGGTGTTACCAGCCTACAAATTTTAACGGGGGGGTCTTGCGAAACGTTACTGTGATGACCGTGACCAGCTATTAACATTACTTCTGGACTCCGTTGTATGGATCCAGATTCCTCGTGATGGTGATCTCAGTACAGGGTGAGGTTGCCAATAATAAGACAAGTGCTTCGTAGGAAGTCTGATGCAAAGAGGACAATCGACAGCAATCTCACCCTTTTATATGTTCCTCATGCTGTCTCACTCATACACGCATGTCTCTTTCATACTGCAAAGCAGGGTACTCACCTAGAGTGAGTATCTGATACTGTATCAATCTGCAAGTGGGTACGGCTTACCGCGTAGTGGGTAACCGCGTATCCGCCTTCGTGCTCGCAGTGAAACCGCCGTCGGCGGGTCACTGCGAGCACACTGCGCTCCACGCGCGAGCGGCTCGCAGTAGACTCGTGCCTACGTACTCACTTGATACAGTATCAGATACGCTACAGGTTACACGGTTAGGTGAGTACCCTGCTCAAGACATACGTTCACCACAGTTACTGTGCGTTACGAGGGGGGGGGGGTTCGAACAATGCGTTACGTAACATGTTTTTCTTTATTTAAATAAAAAAAACCTGGGAATTAAAATCTTCCAAGTTGGCAAACCTTTTCGTTATCGAAATCTCTTTGTTTTATTTATTACCGCAAACGCGATTAAAACAAGAAAAAAGGTATTTAAGCGACTTTCCAGTACTTTGCGCAACTTAATTGTGACTTTCAGATAAAAATTGTCACTTGGGCGTTACGTAACGTTTAGGGGGGGGGGTACAGAAAAACGTTACGGCGCGTTACAGGGGGGGGGGAGGGGGTATCAAAAATCTTCAAAAATTGCATTACGTAATACTTGAACGCCCCCTAATGTGATATAAATCTGAAACAGACTACAATCTATTAGGCTTGTTGAAAAAGTATCGATATATCGATGTATCAATATTTTTAATTCAATACATCGATATTTTTAGCCGATATATTTTGATCCGATAAATCAATAAATCGATACAAAATATCCAATATCGTAAATTGTATAAAAAACGATATTTTTTTATTTATGTTACTAATGTCACTAGAATCCAAAAACGTATAGGAACGAACGGAAAAAAATAACTGTATTGGGTCATGACATCTGGCGGTTGAAATTTTAACTATAGCTTACAAATCTATTGTCTTTGCATTAGTATTTGTGATCACTAATACTATCTCATATGTGTATGCTATTTTTTGCCATTTTTTCTAAGCCACTCCTGTGTTGGTTCCCAATTGTCTATGATTATTGACTATACCTTGTTCCAAACATGAAGTCCTTTTTGACAGATTAATACGCCAATAGAATGTTACTGAGACGCATACAAACTTTGTATGCATCTCAGTTTACATATAAGTTAGAAGACAGCTTTTTAGTTTTTGATATTTTTGTAATTATTACCTAATAAAAATGAATACTGATAAAAATACCTTCACTTTTATTGAGATTTTTGTACATTAAAATAATGCACATTGTGAATAAAAATTACTATTGATAATATTGAGCTGAATACACTATTATTTTAAAAGCGCAAAATCTTTTGAAAATTTGACCGATATATCGATATTTTTTCCTCGATATATCGAAGTTGATATTTTAATAAATATCGGTACATCGAAATATCGATATTTTTTTTTCACTTTCAACATCCCTGCAATCTGTTTGTAACGGGAACCTTTCGAAGGGGTTAGTATATTTATGCTTTCGAAAGTCACGACAAAATGGCGCTGATCGGCGTTTGATGGCAGTGTTAGTTTTAAATTTGTGTAAAAGGTCAACTAAGTAACTGTATGATCGTTTTGTTGTTTTTAGGTGAATGCTGTTATCGGGAGAAAACGGGTGAATGGGGGACTTGCAAGAAGCTAACGGAATGCCCCGTAGCTCTGGCGGCGGTCAAGTACAACATTAATCCACAGGTAAACAAACATAGAACATTATGTAGTGTATTATTAGTAGACCTGCCCTAAGTGATAAAAGCGTATTATTTCCCCCTCCCCATACTGGTTCCATTGGAACTGGCTGGGATTGAATATGGCTTCGCGTGAATCTAAAAAATGTGACGTCATCATTCTTCTGCGAGCTAGCGTCGAGGGCTCATCGGTACATTTTACGAAATAACACTGCAAAAAACATAGATTGTGTTTTGAAAACGTGTAAATATATATTATCACTCGAGATACATGGCGCGTGCTCGTCGATGTTTACGGGGTAAGTAAATTATGAAAAATTTGGGTAATTATCGGTTCGGATTGGCCACGCTTATTACGAATATTTTTTAGAAAAAAACTTTAGATTCGCCTTAATTACTATAAAAGGAAACTTTTTGGCTTTGGGGCGGCGGAAAATAACGCATTTTAATTTTCAATTGCATAAAACCAAAATTCACTTCGCGAAACGACACAGCGAAAATCCGCGGCCATCTCTGTCACTGTTGTGACTGTTGCGTTGTGTTATATTGGTATCCTTGATAAATTAACAAGAGCTAATACGACTCAGACTGTAGCTGACTTCGTGGGATACCTACATGAAGTACCGCCAAATTATGAAAACGCAGCAGAATTATTATGTTAACAAACCTCTATTCGTTTATATATTTGTTATTACGAAATTTAGAATATTAAATGAATAAAGGTCTTTAGGCAAGTTTTTTTACATTGAAAAAATTTTTTTTACATTGAAAATTATTTTTTTAAGTAAAAAAAAAAAACGCGGCGTTTTTTTTTTTTACTTAAAAAAATAATTTTCAATGTAAAAAAAATTTTTTCAATTTAAAAAAAAATTTTCGAAGTAAAAAAAAGTTTTTAAAGTTAAAAAAACTTGTCTGAAAACCTATTGTACATAAAACACAATTGGTTTCAGAATATTTTTGTTTTTGAGGTGTTATGCCGTGTTGCGCCACCTACCTCCTTTAGCCAACGTTTCGGACAGCGTTGCAGTGAAGTGATTCTGATTAGAGGTTAGTTTACATTATATTATTATTAATTCTGTTTTTCATAATTACGCGCCTTTTCATGTATTCACGAAGTCAGCTACATTCGTATAGATCTAGCTCTAGTTTGTATCAGGGATACCAATCCAACACAACACACAGTGACACAGGGGGGTATAACTCCGATCCAAATTTTCAACCAAGTCCAAAGACAGCGCCGGATCTGCCATACGTTCAAAAACGTGCAAAAAACCTGGCGCCAACTCCGAAGGGGCGCCGTGAGAAAATAATATTATATTCAAAATTTGTTATAATATTCCCTGAATCGTTTAAAAACTACCCATAGTACGAAATAATTACTACGCTCTAGCAACACTTTCCAAAGATACAGACTGCGCACGCATCTGGTTTTAATTCAACGAAATTCAACGATTTACGGATATATAGTCAGTTACAGAATTTTTTTACAAATTCCATATATTTAGTTTAAACGTAAGATCTATTTTTCCATATATCTTTTACTGTCTTTTACGACGAATGAGTGCGATCCAAATTCATTAACCAATCACAGCGCCGTACTTTTATTCAACAGAACAAACAAACCGACGGCGCCTTTCAAAGTGCTTTTGCACGATTTAAGTCTCTAAGAGAATGTGGTTAAAGACCATTTTCTTATGAAATCTTCAGTAAATTCAAAATTCCATTAGCATAAACATCGCACGGTTTGCAAGGTTGCAACTTGTTAACAGTTTCATCATTGTTTTGACAGTTGAAGTTCCTTAAATGTACCTATAATTAATTTCTATTAGATTTGTTATTTTACAGTCAGTAATAATCAGTGTAAGCGTCTTTCGTAAGCCGTTGATACCATAGATACGTTTGTGTTTGTTCGCTCAAACAGAACACAGGGGAAATGGAAATGCAAGGTACAAATTTGAGGTTATATTATTAGATTTTTTAATTTATAACTACATTTCTATTGGTTGTTAGAGGTTGTGGATTGTGGATTACAATGAATAGAACAATAATTAAAAAAAACTTTCAGGCTCGCAGAATCTAAAACTTAGAATTAAAGAGCATAATGACATAAAAAAACTCGTTTCCATTGGGAATTTTTTAATTCCAATTTCTCCAGCACCGATAAAAAATGATGTCCCGCGCAATGACGTTACAATGGTCCCGAGCACATCTAAACAGAAATCTATCGCACAAATTCCTCCGGTCGAATTATTAGAAGATAAAAATAACGTTACTGATAGCAGTTTAAATTTAATTCTGTTTTCAGAGCTTGAATTGAAAGATCCCGGATGCTGGCCAAAGTTATCTCAAAATTCCATTAGTTTATTAGTTCAGGAAGGTCCTGTACAATTGCAAGGTTTTGATTTTCCTATTACGAACAAGCGTAAATTTAATACTAAGTATTATTACAAGAAACTGCCTAATGGAGAAGAATTACATAGATCGTGGCTTATTTATTCGAAAACTTTAGATAGGGTTACACCCTTTATATGTCTTGATTTTATTTGATAAATTAGTGTAAAAAAAAAAAATTAAATTGAAAAAAAAAATTGAGGTAAACGAATTTTTAATCAAAATAAAAATGTAGGGGGGGGGCGCCATCGGTACCTACTGCACAGGGCGCTAGATTTCGTAGATCCGGCCCTGTCCAAAGATAGATAATATCTATGATTGTGTGACGACAAGGTCTCTCGACCAATGGGAAAACTTTGAATTTCTATGGAAAAGCTTTTGACAGCTGGGTGAAATAATAAATCAAAATGGTTGCTCGCAACGGTTTATTTACATGCGACGCGAATTCAAAATTTGCTTCCTAAACAAGTAAAATAGGCGCGATGTGAATTTAGCAGCCTTGAATAGGTTGATTATCCGATTTTGAGAACTCGTGCATATGTTTGTGGCTACTACTATCGCAAAACGTCTCATTTCGCGATATAATGATGCTCCTCGTGAAAACCATTATAATCTGCAGGTACAAATATTTATATGAAACATTTCTGCATTTATCTTGTTTTGTTTTTATCTGTCGGTCTGTCTTGACGTATCTCATGAGATATTTTCTTCAATATTTTCAGCTAGAAACACCAAATCCTACCCTTACAGCTGACAGCCTGGTGGAGATTACTAGTGTCATTCCCCTAAAGTAGAGAGCACGTTCCACGAGCGACGGCCCGCACCCACAGGTCTCAGAGTTTGTTTGAATTTTACCGTATTATAATAATACATATAAAAGCATTAATTTAGCACCTTAATGATGACATATGATTGTTTGTTGTAGGTATTGCAGTAGGACAGTAACGTTGTGATGTCATGTCAGGAGATGGGGGCTGACGTGTTCCACCACTCTCTTGCACCGCTGTTCTTGAGAGGACATAAGAAGGAGGAAGAGTACTCCATGGACTGGACCAGGATGCAACAGGACCAATATATTCTCAGTACGCTTAGCTTTTCTAAATTTGTTCTATTTTTATCAGGAGAGTACACACATTGTGCAATATAGTTGTGAACTTGAAGCAGGTGGATGAGTTTGTATATCGTGGGAAGTATGTGTATGAGAGACGGGAAGGCTGATAGAGATATTGAAAGAAGGGTAAATGTAAGTAAATCTATTAATAAAGGACTGAATGCCATTGGCGCTAACAAAAAACTGTTTAAAGAAGCGAAACTAGCAGTCCGCAACGGAATGCTGGTATCTACCCTGATGTATGGCAGTGAGGCATGGAACTGGCAGAGGAAAGTGGACTGAATGTCCTGTATATTTTCTGCCTGTACAGAGTATAAATAAAATAATATATGTACATTTTATATGCAGCAAAGCGTTCATTGGTCAAATCGTTGTACATATAGTTTCATATCAATGATCGATGAACCGGTGGATGCAAGTTTTAGCCATAAGTTTGTTATAATGGATTGTCTACTTTGTAGTTGGAATTAGATTGTAGAAATATAAGTCTGTGCAGAGCACCTTTGAGGTAACTTTTTACAAAAATGGCGCTATACAAATCATCCAAATATTATTATTATTTATGATCAAGCAATGCAATGCAAGGCTGATCATAATGAGTAAGATTAAGAAAGGGACCCTCAGATGGTGTGGGCATGTAGAGCGAATGAACGAAGCGTGGGGTGTAAGTAGAATATATGACACAGATGTGAGTGGTAGATGAAATCAGGGACGCCAGAGGAAAACCTGACACGATCAAGGGGATCCGATACTTGCGTCGGGCCACGTCAAGAGTCAGAAATAGTATGTATGAGTTGATGTGCGAGTGTGAATGAGGCAAAGAGTGTGTGCCAAGAACGAGTTGTTTGACGGTCCGTCCTATCGGCCTACCCCTGCGGGGAAACGGCGTGATGTTAGTTTTTCTTGTATTTACTGTTTTTAATAAAATACTAAAATGTTTAATTGAGTTATTCATTTTTCTGTTGTAACCAGAGAAATGTCAAAGTCGATACTATCGTAGGAAAGCTAAATCTTATTTGAAATCGTTCTTCCCCTTTTGAAGGGATTGAAATTTCAAGTAATTTTAGGTTATTTTTACGACAGTTGGTTTCTTCATAGGGCAACGGGTTTCAATCTAATAAAGCTCTGTCCGGAGAAAATGAGCCGTAAAGAAAAGTAAGCTCATTTTCTCAAGGCAGTAATCTGTCAGATGCAGCTCTGTTGCCCTGGGGAACATTTTGACATTTAATTTTATTTTTAAAATAATATTTTGGGCTAATAAATTGGGTAGGTACCGAAAGATAATTATATTGTTTATGGTCGAGCCTTTTATTTTTTTCCTCTATCCTTTGTTTATGGTATGTGTGACGACAAAGTCTCAAATCGAATAAAAAGTCGTTAAATATAGGTATGTATATGATCAAATAGCGTTGACATTTGGCCCATGCAAAAAGCACGAAGTTATCAATCTAATGACTGGTTTATTTATGCAGTGACAGATATGGCCGCGGATTTTCGCTGTGTCGTTTCGCGAAGTGAATTTTGGTTTTATGCAATTGAAAATTAAAATGCGTTATTTTCCGCCGCCCCAAAGCCAGGCGAATCTAAAGTTTTTTTCTAAAAAATATTCGTAATAAGCGTGGCCAATCCGAACCGATATTTACCAAAATTTGTAAAAGTTCCTAACTAAAATACGGCAACAAAATATTGGAGTCTGAAAATAAACGAACTTTACTTTGCCGTATTTAGACTTTGCAAATTTGTTCAATACGCGGCGAGCAATTCGCGCTCCCGTGTAAAAAGGTCTATTCATTCAAAAGCAGAGTTTACTTTTAAGAACTAAATGGTGATATTATAATGCGAGTTGCCTATATACTGTCAGATTGAGTTATCGACGAATCACATATCTCCAAAGTCATCTTCCCGCTCTGCGCCCCGCTGTAGTTGTTGTCTACCCCTCACCTTTATGTTCTGGTCCACTAATATTCATATATCTATGTCCGGAACATATTTATATATGTGAGAGACGACACGTCTATTCTTGTCATAGTGGTCTAATTTGACTTCCGACTATTTAAAATACTTTGGATTGCTTTGCTGCCAATTTTGGCAAATTTTCCCCTATTTCTAAGTAATTAAGTAGAAATTTACGATTTTATAATATTTTTTTTATAAATGTTACGAATATCTGATAATCGACAAAAGACACGTGAATTCATTGACTATATAGAACTGTAATCAGTTTGTATGTTTCCATATTAAGATTCAGAGATATGATTTTTTTAATGTGGGCGGAAAATATTTAAAATGATTACCAAAAAAATCTCGAGCAATCGGAGAATAAAGTTTTAAATTGCGCTGTCGCTCCAGTGGTTAATAGAAGAACAAAATATCATCTGACAGCAAAATGACAAGTACATTTTTTACTTCGAATATGCTCAGGAATTGCTGGTTAAAATACCCTGTTTATAATGAAGGGCTCTATACCAACTCAGAATGAAACCAACTCAGAAACACCTCAGAAAGGTCATTAAAAGCTCTGAAAAAATAATAAAAAAATAACCGTTAACCCTAACCCAACTTAACCTATTTAACCAATTTAAATAAAAAAATTTAACATCACTCTTAAGCCTAGAACTAACCTTATTTTTCGACGCTTATCACAAACCTTCGTCGTTTCGACTACGGTACTAAATAAAGGGGGGTTTAAGGGTTTTATTAAAACTAAATATGCACATATTTCTTTTTATTATGAATGAACAGTGTTTATTTGTATTATTTCTCGTATTTAGAAAAACAAAAATATCAAATTTATTAATTCAACAGCCATAAGAATGATACCATAGTTTACAAGCAAAATCAACAATTGTAACATTTTTAAAGTTGGTATTTGAATTAGTTATAACTAAATTTAAAAAAAAAAAAACAATTCAAATATCAAAAACAAAGACTGGAATTAACTAATAAAATAAAAATTTGGTGAAAATCTGGCAAAAGTAAAAAGTCACGTTATCACTAACCTTCGTCGATGCGACGAGCAATGGTTGCTGAATTGGCGCTCGTGGGCTCCCCCCATCGTCGGCTTTTCCGTCTGTAGCAGAAGTAACGGGCCGATTGAGATTAGCCAGAGTATGAAAGAATAGGCCACTTGCATGAATTTCATAACGATTTGGAAAAAATCGTGTGGATAGATTTTTTTTACTAAGTTTACGAAAATGTTAGTAAAATTTTTAGAAATGTACAGTTTTTTTATATTTAAATTAATAAATCCATTATTTGGGCTCGTGACGTCACTACATGAAAATGTCCCGTCTGCGAAAATGTTCCTATTAATTTTGTAAAATTCCACACTGATTTATTTTTTTTATTTGGCAACACTTTGATTGACTCCAGATACTAATATCTACAGCCTGTATGTCGGACGAATATCTACAGCTCATATGTTGAACTAATATCTACAAACTTTAGAGTGTTGACTAATATCTACAGAGCGTAGGTTGAACTAATATCTATAGAGCGTAGGTTGAATTAATCAGCTAAATGTGTCCAATAGTCCGATATTAGGGATTTTTACATACATACTTACATAAATTAAGTTTTTTAAACTGCATATGCAATACTACATTATTCCAATATGCTATACATAATTGTAAATCCAACCTCTGCCAGTGCTGTAGATATTCGTCAACACTTTGGTTCTCATAGATATTCGTCAACAGTTTGAGCTGTAGATATTCGTCAACACTTTCCTTCTCATAGATATTAGTTCGATTTTTTCAGTTTTTGGAATTCCTGTAGATATTAGTAGACCCTTTGATTTCAGGGAATTTTTGAATTTGTCATGTAACGTTCACTAGATTTATTGTTTGTTCTCTGCGAACTTATCATTTGGTTTGACTTTTTGACAGATGTTATGAAGAGAATCCCGTACATTTTATTGCTGTCTACGTGTTTTAGAGGTATAACGGTAATAGTGCTGATTTTAACAAAATCAAATTTTATAATATTCTTATTATTATTATAATTTACAAGTACAAGTATATTACATTGGATTTAGTAATATAGACGTTGTACATTATAATGATTTATGATCAATAAGATGGATCAAGGAAAAAAACATTTTTGAGATGTAATATTTTTGGTATGCCTCGTTATTCTCCAGTTTTTCTTCTTTCTTGTGGAAAACGTTCTTTTTTTTAAATGATTTTCGGCTATGTAATTATCGTTTTTTCGCACCTATAAAATTATGTCCCGTCTTTCCGGTTTATAAAAAATGGTCTAATTTTTCGGATTGAAATTTTCAAAAAATCGCCAGGGTTTCAAAAATACGATTAAAAAAAAATACGGAATTTCTTAGAATATTTGCCTAAACTGGAATTTTGTGATGCAAGTGGCCCATTACGGTTGCACGCGCGAAATTTATCGCGGTTTTTTCAATCCTGCGTCGTCGATTCGACGAAGGTTAGTGATCTAGGGTTAATGACCTTTCTGAGGTGGTTCTGAGTTGGTTTCATTCTGAGTTGGCCGGTCACAATAATAAGGATGTTATGTTTACAGCTGTGCGGTTTATCTGGAATACACACCATTGTGTGCTGTCTACATTCCACTGACGAGAATACGTCTCCCTCTACTTCTTCTCCTTCTTCGTCTTCTTGTCAAAAAAACAACTGCGCAAGCCCTGTGCCCTTAAGTGGAACTATTGGTGAGTAAAATATTGTGATACTATTTTTATTTTTGACTAGCAAGTTCCCGGCGTGCTCTGCAACGCCGCACAAAATAAATTGTTTCTCCCTGCGTGTCCTTTCCCGTGTGTCCCCGTTACCGCCCCCGCTCCCCTCCTCCCCTAACCTATCCTGCGTCCTAGGAACTAGCGTCATTCATCCCTCGGCACCGACGCATAGTCGGGAAACACGCCAAACGCGCAACCAACATATGTACACGGTTGACATTTGTCACATAACGGGTCACTTTTTCGACTCGTTCCTGAGTTCGACAGCTGTGGAACGATGCCGTTGGCGCTAATAAAAAAACTGTCAAAAGAAGCGAAGCAAGCAGTCCACAATGGAGTGCTGGTCCTACCCTGATGAGGCATGGAACTGGCAGAGGAAGGATGAAAGCAGAATGAATGCTGTTGAAATGAGATCCTTAAGGCGTATGTGTGGTAAAACAATGTATAATCATGTGAGAAATGTGGAGATCCGCAAGGAATGCAAGGCTGATGTAAGTGTAATGAGTAAGATTAAGAAAGGGACCCTCAGATGGTTTGGGCATGTAGAGCGAATGAACGAAGAAAGTTGTGTAAGAAGAATATATGGCGCATAAGTGAATGGTAAAAGAAGTCGGGGATGCCTGAGGAAGACATGGCATGATCAGGAGAATCAGATACTTGAGAGGGGCCATGTCCAAGAGTCAGAATAATATGTATGAATGTAAATGAAGCAAAGAGTGTGCCAAGACCGAGTTGTTTGACGGTCCGTCCATTGCAGGGAAACGGCGTAATGGTTAGTTAGTTTGGAACGATTTGCCTGCCTCTGCTGTGTTTCCTCCTTCCTACAACATGGGTCTCTTCAAGACCAATGTTCACTCCTTTCTCACATCAACTAGACCCTCCACACAGCATCTTAGATTACATAGCTCCCGAGGGAAATGATCGGAAAAGCAAAGTTTACAAGCAGCAATCAAAGGTTATATTGTAAAAATTAAAGCATGTTACACGCAGAACACCCTACATCCAAATCTGAATGGCTTAATCAAGGAGGCTTCTGTTGTCACTTCTGGCAAACAGGATCCGTCCAACGATCCTTGGAGATCCAATTGATTCTTGAATGGTGTCCAAATCCATCATTCAGGCGATCACACACCTAGTGATCCGTGTTTCCATAATATGGTGTTGTATAGGGCCTTGGACAAGACCTGCAACTCTCCTCCAAGTATGGTGCATTCACACCAGGCAGCAAAACAGCTTACAATTGAGCTAATATATGTGATTGCCCCTATCTAGAACATGTTACAAAAATCAAATACTTGGGTATTATTTTTGGCAGTAATTTAAAGTGGAAAGAACATATTATCACTACAGCAAACAAACTTCGAAAATTTATGTATCTTTTTAGACAAACTCGCAACTTTCTTAACTTGAACCAACTCAAAACAATTTACTATGCACTATGTCAATCTCTAATCGAGTATGGTATCATAGCCCGGGGAGGAGCAAACGCTGCCGCCATTGATCCGATCTCTAAAGCCCAGAAACTAATTATAAAGATTATTCTAAAACTACCGATCACAAGCAGTTCGGATGGAATCTTTAAGAGAATCGGTGTTTTGGACATTAGGCAACTTTATGCCAAAAATATACTAATTTATCTATTCAAACATAGAACTGTTTTTGACAATATCCAAACTGTTTGTGATACGAGAACCAAAGGGCAAAATCTCTTATGTATCCCTTTCGCCAAAACAACGTTTGGTCAAAGAAACAGCACACTAATCACGTAAAATACAAAACAGATACCAAGTTTTGGATCACTACCAAAGACAAATCATATATCAACAATATTTTTAGAACCTTCTAATGCATGCTAACCCATTGATACGATGCTGATTGTCCTTGTGCTTTTACTCTAAATGCAAATAACATTGTTGTTGTTATCCTTTATAAACTATTCTCAACACAGGAACTCCTAGTGAGACAGGCACAGCACAATTACCTATATAACATAAAAAAATAAAGATTATAATAATTTTTTTTTTTAAATTCCATCCAGATTACAGGTGGGATTGAAAAGAATTCAAAATACAACCTTTTTATTGTGTTGGTGAGATTGTCATCACAATCTTCCAGAAAATTGCCTCGTCGGCATTCCGATTACTCCGGATTAGATTTCTCCTCTCGCTTTATGAAAAATCACATTTCGTTTGATTGATTGATTCTCCTGATTGTGCTCCTGATAGGGATGGACGATATACATCGATGTATTGTAAATACTCCGATGCAACAAATACGCAAACTATGAGATGAGTGTCTATGAGTATGACCAACAGTGACTTACTTACGACTGCACTGACTTTCCGACGTTTCGTGAATTGGAACGTAATAATCAGTTTAGTCAATATAAAACGCCTACCATTTATTGGTTTGGCTGAATGGGTTATGTTCCCTTTGCTGCGAAGCCGGTAAAGTCAAACTTAAAAATAAAACCTTAAATATAAAATAAAATAAATGGAGGGATTATAAATTACAATTCCCAAAGCTGTACAATATAGCTTTTAGATATTTAACAATTGTTGGCACATCTGTCCCATCAGAAAGACTCTTTTCACAGGCAGGGCTAGTTTTTGACTGAGCAAAGAAACCAATTGAAGGGAAAAAGATTAAGTAAACTTTTGTTTTTACACAGCATTGAAAAAATATTGGAATTGGTAAACAAAATAAAGCTGTGTTTGCTGTCTGATTGTGAATTTTAATAAATATTTTTCCTTACTTACCTAGTTTTCTTTAAGGCCTAAACATGTCTATTGCGAAAAACAATCGATGTTTTTTTTTTTATTTTATTTATTTTATTTTCTTTATTAGGAACATTTACAGGTTTATAACTTTACATGCATTAGAAAACCACAAATTACAATAATTAGGTTATAAACCCAATAACGAATGTTCACATCATGCACCAATAATTATTAAAAAGTCTATAATTATAAAGATTTTTTTGTTTAACTTAATATTATATAGTTAGGAACTAGATATGTCTAGGGATAACCAAGCTATACTGTATAATATATAAAGATACAGACAAGATAAGATAAGATAAAAAAAAAACAGAGTAGAAAAATAACTAAGTGTATATACATATTATATTATAACAATAATGAAAATTGAAAAACACCAGACGTAATGTCGAAAGCGTTAAATGTAAACATATATATAAAAATATAAGGAAAAGAAAAATAAAAGGGAAATGAAAGTAAAATATTAAAATAAAATGTTCCAGTTTTATGTTAGATTAAAAAGCATTTTTAAATAAGATAATTACAAAATAAATTATAAAAAATTGAAAAACACCAGACGTGTTTAAAAGTGTAAGGTAGAAAAATAATATATAAATGTACACATACACACACATATATACATTCTTTTAAACTTTCAATATAAAAATACATAAAAAATTTCAATACAAAGAATACATAAGAAATTACGGTATCAATTTCGTTGCAATGAATTAAGTTATTTGTTAATTGATGGATAATTATAAGGCTCCATTTAGTATTTGTCTAAAAGTGCTTAAAGTGCAAGAAAAAATATCGGCATCGATACATTTTTTTGTTATAAAGATTGCAAGTTCTTAATAGGAAAGAATTTTGCCTGAGACTGGTTGAAGCACTTTCGATATGAAACAATGACTTGTCTCTAGTTTTCTTATTCGGGATTCTAATATTTATTGATGACAAAAGAGCTGGACAGTCAATATGACCACTCAAGACTTTGTATAAGTAAGTCATATCCGCGATGTCTCTCCTACTTCTTAGAGTTTTAAGTCCATAGTGTTTTATAGAGCTGTCTATGTCATAATAACGCACATGTCTCTTAAAGTTCAAGTGATGTACAAATTTTCTTTGTACAGCTTCTATGCGCTTTGTGTGTATATTATACAGCGGATTCCATACAGGAGAAGCATATTCAAGATGACTACGAACATAGGAGTAATATAATATTTTGAGGGTATGGATATTGGTGAACTCTTTTCCAATACGGAATAAAAATCCTAACATGCTCATGGATTTCTTAACAATAGTATCCACATGTGCCTTAAAAGAAAGTTTATTGTCAATAAGAACACCGAGGTCTCGAATTTGATTGATTTTTTTAAGTGCTTGACTGTTCGTAATATGATAATCATGTTCGATTGTTTTTTGGTTTTTTGTAAAGGTAATAACGTAACATTTGTCGGTATTCAAGTGGAGAGAGTTGGCAGTACAATAATTATTAAGTCTATTAAGATCTTCTTGAAGTTTATAGCAGTCAGAAATAGAGTTGATAGAAAGAAATATTTTCATGTCATCAGCAAAGAGCAAAACTTAAGAGTGCTTAAAGCATTTTACAATGTCATTGATAAATATAGTGAAAAGCAATGGTCCCAGATGAGACCCTTGTGGGACACCTGAAGGTACATTGATAATTTCAGAATTATAACCATTCACTGCTATTATCTGGGAACGTTTGTCAAGATAGGAGACTAGCCATCGGTACAAATCACCATGTATTCCTAAAGCAAATAGTTTTGACAAGAGTAGACTATGGTCGATTCTGTCAAATGCCTTGGAGAAATCTGTATACACTGCGTCAACTTGGATTCGTTTATCCATTGATTTAGAAATTAATTCAGTAAATACAGCAAGATTGGATACAGTTGATCTTTTTTTCATAAAGCCATGTTGATTCTCAGTTATTACAGATTGAACACAGTCATACAGTTGCTCATGAACAATTTTTTCAAAGATCTTACTAAAAATAGGTAATTTAGAAATTGGACGATAGTTCTTAGCGTCGTTTTTAGACCCAGATTTGAATACTGGTGTAATGAGTGCACGTTTCCATTGGTCCGGAAAGACGCCTTCTTTCAAAGATAATTGGAAAAGCAGTACTAGAGGCATCGATATTTCTTTGACGCACATTTTTATAAAATGAGATGGTATTTTATCAAAACCTTCGCCCAACGACCAAGAGATGTTATTAATTATTTTTTCTATTTTTTCCTTGGAAACTGAAATAGAACAAATGTTTATACCATTGTTTGCTTGGGGAATATTAGTTGATGTCTTGGGAGTTACATTATAATTATAGGTAGAGGTGAAGTGTTTCGAAAACATATTACATATATCTAAAGGATTGTTAGCAGTTGTATTCTCTAGTTTCACAGTATTGGGTAACCCTGAACTATTTCTTTTACTTTTAACATAGGACCAGAAATTCTTTGGGTCATGAGATATTTTGAGTTCAGCATTTGTTATAAATTGCCTATGACATTCATTAGACATTTTTTTTTGTCTCGTTCGCAGAACACAGAATTCTTGATAATCCAAAGCATTAGACCATTTTTTCCACTTTTTAAATACCTTGTATTTTTCCTTAGTCAATTTTATTAAAGCCGGGCTATACCAGTAAGGATATGAGTTATTGACCTGAACTTTTTTAGATGGAACGTTAATTTGAATAATTTCATGTAAAATATCATAAAAACAGTTAATAGCTTTATTGGTAGATAAGTTTAAAAATTCTACATCCCAATCGACATTGCTGAGGATATTGTTTATGATTTCGTAATTAGCTTTTTTAAAGAGATTAATTGTTCTAATGTTGTTTACCATGGGAATTTCTAACTCTATATTCATATTAATAGTGATTGATTTGTGATGTTTACATTCTGGTATAAGATGTTGAGATGTTGGTTTTGGAAACATCGATGTATTCTCAATACATCGTATTAACATCGATGCAACCGATCGATGTATATTTTAAATGTCCATCCCTAGCTCCTGATCGTCCCGTGTACTTGGCAAAGAACAAAGAATGGCACATATGGCGTTTTCAATTCCTGTCACTGACATCTCCATAGACAAAGCTGGTGATACCAGTGCATAAAAACACAAAGATAATTTACTGCCTGTGAATGTAGGTACCCCTTCATGGTTGCATAATTTATATGTAACATAATGTGATGTAACTTTTTGCAGGAGAATCTTGCAAGACAGAGAGCGGGAAAACAGGGAAGTGTGTGCACGTGGGAGAATGTCAATCGGCCATAGACGCCATGATGGCGGCAGCAAAATCGGGCAAAAAACCCCAGACAAAGGTAACTAACCCCAAATTCCTCTCTGAATTAATAATATGCCCGGTCAAAGATATTGAAATACAATAGATATGCTATGATGGCCGCCCAACCGTCGGCGGACTATTACCTAATGGGCATAGTTTGAATACAGAAAGAATATGTTCATTAAGATGATTTTTTGAAGGTGTGCAGTAGTATTGGTTAACAATATAGTTTGGAAAGAATTCTTTCATTTAGTTAATGTTTTGAAGGTGTGCAGTAGTATTGGTTAACAATACGGAAAGAATTTGTTCATTTCGTTGATTTTTTAAGGTTTGCAGTAGTATTGGTTAACAATATAGTTTGAATACGGAAAAAATTCATTCATTTAGTTGATGTTTTTAAGGTGTGCAATAGTATTAGTTAACAATATCGGCGACACCGGAAACACAGTCCCACCCAGTAAAATATGCGGATAGCACATCTCTTTTATTTCAATATCTTTAGTCCCGGTACTTCAGTTGATTTTAAACTCGGCTTGTTTAAAAGGTCGAGCTTAGCACGGCTTGAAACATAATCCGTATATAGGTCACAAGCAAGGTTCGCAGAAAAAGCGTTTAACAAGGTTAGCTCAACAAACCTTTTTTGAAAAAAAATTCGTCAGACCGCTTTCAAAATTTCAAACGCGTGACGTAGCTTGAATTAAAACACTGCCACTTGTATTGCAACTTAACTCAAATCTCCCAGTGGAACATGAACTTTAAGCTACGTCACGAATTTTTAGCCAATCACCGCTCTGCCCCGCTCTTAGATCTGAATGAGTTAAATATATTCAGATCTAAAATTAGAGACATGATCTAAAGCCCAGGCAACGCTAAGTACTTTATCTAGTATTAAATAAATGTGAGCAATTTCTAACCTGTGCTTTATATTTTATTACATTATAGTTATTCTTCATTATGTTAACACAAAATTGCAAAGGTATAATAATAATATACCTATATTCAATTCTAATTTTGAGATCAGCGGGCATCACTATACTGCTATGAAAAAATATTTTTTCCACTATTATGCCTTTTTAATTTTTTATGAAAATGTAGGTTACACAGCTTTGCTTTAACACCATGAGTTATGTGTTTAGTATTGCCATTTGATCAACAGTGGCGCCCTCATATATTTTCTACTCTTTTTTGACAGACTATATTTCACAATTGAGAATTCGAATCCAAAGCGTGTTGAAATCGGTAACATAAAACTAATGTTGTTTTACAACATTTTTATTGAAATACTGAAGGTTTAGGAAGAAAAATAAAGTTTATTAACTAAATGTGATTCTTAAGGATTGAATTCAAATGGGTATTTATAAATACCCATTTGAATTCAATCCTTAATAAATAATAAAGACAAGGTTAAAAAAATATTGTGTTGATTAAAAATATTAATTTATTATAATATAAGTACATACTTACATAATCTTAATATATAAAACAAAGTCGGGTTAGTTACACTATTTATAACTCGAGAACGGCTGTACCGATTTTGATGATCTTTGATTTGTTGGATTTGTCTCCGCCCCGGATAACAGAATAACTAATAAAACATCGCAAGAATTCACGAAAAAGAAAGTAATGAAGAAAATTCATTTCTTCATACATTTTGTATAGAACGAATTCTCACATTTCAAAAGAACTGCAGCAATATTGTGATAGGTATAATATTGAACTGCGCGTGAATTTCAAAAAACTCGAAAACGTCAAATGTCAATGCGCTGATTGTTTTGCATTTGTTTTTAATCATATAATGCTGCCCTTCTTTCTTACACACTCAATGTCAATAGTCGAAAATGAGACAAATGGTGAACGTATGTCTGCACACCTCCAAAGGAAAAATACAATAATTATAATAAATCTCTGAAATGAAACGCATTTTTTTACATAAGCTCCACACAGGAGGCCCTGAGGAAAATAATTTCTCTCAGGACCTACGGCATCTTAGGGAATGCTGTGTGGAGGATCTTTGGAATGGGGAAGTTAGAAAGTTCTGGGAAGGAAAAAGGTATGAGGGGTGGGTAGGAATCTGGGGGTCAGTGTGTCCGGGAGTGACGGACGTAAAAATCCATCTGTGGTACAAGGCAATGGGTCGAGAGAGTCCGGCTGGAAAGATCAAAAAGCCTCCCTCAACCAGTCTCTCTCGATCCGGCCCGCCACGCAGCAGGTGGGCAGGCGCATCAACTGCCAAGACCCGGACATAAGTCACCTCATGAACCCGGGCACCCCTGCTAAATCACCAAACGTAGCGAACCACTTGGGGTGATCTATGGCAGAGGTGTTGGTTATTCAATAAATGGTTCCCGGGGTGGCGGCACCCGTATCCGCTTCCCGAATTCCTGTATGTAATTGTAAAAGTAAGAAAATCACAAAAATATAAATCCGTACACAACGCCATCTCTGATACTGACAAAAACAAAACACGGACAGTTGCGCATTGATAATAATTGCTTCATTGCGTAATTTTTAACTTATTAAAAAAACTGAATTTAATTCAACAGCTATTGATTCTGAGGCGGTACGAAGTTCGTCGGGTCAGCTAGTATTTTATAAAGTAAATAATCCACATGCCGCTACACGTTTAATAGGCATAGATTTTGAAAAGCAAACTACTTTTAAACTTAATTACCAAAAGAAACATCCGTTTCGGTCGGGACAGATGGAAAAACGTGCATTAAAATTCGATTTTCATTCAAAGTTAAAAATTTCCCATATAAAACATCTTCATTGCCATTGCCGCCATTTTTTTTTTGTACGGATTTGACATTTGTAAAGTTTTGTTTCTAACTCAATACGCTTGAATTACTTAGTTTACCTAAACTAAGAACCTAATGTTGAAATGAAGTGTGATTTCCATAATCTGTGCTTAAAAATTTGGCTGCTTATGTCATATGTTAGCAATCATCAGCAACAGTAATTAATTATAATGTATCAGTCATCATCAGCAACTATCTATACTTATATTATCTAAAATATAACAGATTACTAACACCAAGGTACAAAAGGTTAACTGTTGAATAGGCACTAGTCTGTGATACTCCAGTAGCCTTAGACGTCAAATCATACAAGTCATTTATGCTTAATATGAATAAAATAATTGAACATGCGGAATAAAATTTCACGAGTTTGTCCATTCAGTGATTTGCCACGTCCCGTTTCGTTACAAGACTCCATGATGTCGTAATAAATATTAAACTTGCACACTTTACAAACACTCTGTAAATCTACTAATAATGATTTGAATTAAAAATAGGTAATTATTACTATTTATTATTTCAAATTTAAAAATTTGTAATTATTTCACTTGCGATATGTAGGTGCAGTCGCAGTGTGCACGTATGTTTAAATCAAATTACGAACCGAATGAATAGGACAACCCGTAAGTGCAGCTTCAAGGGCTGTCGTAAAAACTTGCCTATCTTCTAACTAGTTACAATAAGTGGGCGTAAGCAAGACAGAGAGCCTTAACGGTTAGTGGGCGTCGCTTAACGTTCACACAGATAGACCAATACATCAATTCTAAACATTTTTATTGCTTCCAACTTAAGTTATTTTACCTTTACAAGGGTATGACGTAAACTCCAACTACGCATGCCTGGCGGACGTGAAATATGTCGGTCTTAAACCGACAAATGGACATCCGCGTAGACCGCGTAACATCTGTTCTATAAATTTTAAATGCCAAACGCACTATAGATATTTAAATGTTCATTTCTCAGTATTGGCAATAAAACCTTACTAAAATTTTTTACCTGATATTTACAAATCAACTTTATTTAGCAAACTGCCTCATTGAGAGTTTGTCAAAATGGCGATTCTTGAAAATCTAGCAAAGTGGCCTTCCACGTCCCTGATTGCTTCCAGCACTATCACACTAAATTATTATTTTAGTTGTAAGTACATATATGTATATACGTAAAAAAATAAATTATGCTGTGGGTACTCAAGTGTCGTGGCTGATGATTGAATGAAGGAAACGAGTTTGCGTGTAAAAAATCGCCTTTAATAAGTCCACACAATAATTATAATACGTGAGCACACAAACGCGTCAGCGTACAATTTTACGATATTAAATAGTACACACCGGGTCAAGGTTGATTGCGGTTAGACGAGGCAACTGCTCCGTGGTAAGTTGAACGAATACTGATTTTTCGCTGTTACTAGGCGCTTTTTATATGGCCCGACGAGTGGAGTATTAGTGGTAAATCGTCACTTCGGCTAATTACTCGAAGGTACTAGAACCTGTGCATTTCAAGCGTACAATGGTTCGTACCTTTTCTGGAATGTGCGTGAGGTAGGTAGATCCACTCCTCTGTCTCGGCGAAGTAGGTATTTACCTACGCTCAGTTGTGTATCGACCATGATCGACGGCTGTCGAACGCTCTAGTAATTTCGCTTGCATACAATTGAACCCAGGCGCCGCTTCGAGAAACATCGACACGTTTCGGTTGCAATTCAAAGCGTGACGTAGCAATAATGCGTGGTTGCTACAATGCCAGTAAAATTGACCAATTTACATTTTTTTTTAATCGTAATAAAATTGTTTAAAAAAAAATTAAAACACGTCGTCGAGTACACGAATGAAACCAACTGTTATTTAAAGAATTTTTTTTAGAAAATAATTTAGCCCTCATGTTTTACATGGCAACATTAAAAAAATAACTTTTATCATTGATGTTGCTATTCCAAATTCCTGTAATATTCAAAAATCTGTTTCTGAAAAAATAAGAAAATATTCAGATTTATAAAATGAGATTAAAAGAATTTGGCATTCTCAGACTATAAAAATATTACCATTTATTATTTCGGCTACTGGCATTATACCTAGATCTCTGATTCAAAATTTAGGCATATTAGATTTCTCAAAGAATTTATAAATAAAAATGCAAAAATCAGTCATTTTAAATAGATGTAGGATTACAAAAGATTTTTTAAATATTTATATTGAGGGGTCAGTAGTATTTATAGGTTCAATTAGGAATTCCACCGAGCCGAACCCTCTGATATGAAAATATCTGGAGTCGGTGAATTATTTTCCATTTGGTCTCTTTGACATGTTGTTCTTGTATTATTTTGTATTTATAATACTTATATAGTGCAATTGCATAGCGTGGATTGACTAGATGATAATTTGTGGAAAAGTGTGTGAAAGGGTTAAGTTTTTCCTGTGGGAAAGATTTAAGCCGGACATAAAATCTGAGCGATTAAACTAATGAGACCTTTACCTTTATGGAAATAGCTTTATCTTAAACACCTATAGTAATGAAATGTTGAAATAATAAAAGAAAACCTCCTCTGGTAAAATTTTCTAATGAAAAGCCATAATGAAAATTATACTGAAAGTTCCTGTAAGAACTAGCACTGATGAAATCTTCAACAATCTTAACATCATGTCAATTAAACAACTATATTCTAAAACTATACTCATTTACATTCATAAGTACAAAACCCAAGAAATAACAACTAACACGTACATTAGAAACACTAGATCTCATGGTCAAAAACATATCCAACAAGTAACTACTAACACAACATTTGGGCAAAAAAGCTTCTTATATTATGGCATTAAAGTCGACAATAAAATACCACTCTCACTCAAAAACCTCAACATTATAACATTTAAATTTCAAATAAAAAGCTGGATACTAAATATAGGGAGATCAGAAATAGAAAATATATTGATATCAAATACAGACTAAAACCGAATCTAGTGAACTGAATTATAAAAAAAAAACACTATCTTATTTACTTTACAATTATTTTAAAAAAATACCACATGATATATGTTTATAACAAATTCATATTAATATCTTATAAATGAAATTCTCAGCACGGGAGATCCCAGTGAGGATATCATTATCTCTACTTGTTACTAAGAAAGGAAGACAATAAATCATTATTATTATTATTATTTTTATAATGGTCAATTTGGACAATTGAAAATTAAAGCGACGAAATGCCTCCCTCCGAATTCATATTTTTTTGAGAATAGACAAACAAGAATAGACAAATAAGTTATAGACAAAAAACATAACAATGAGTGGTAAGATATTACATATCATGTAAAATTGTTATAAAATTGTTTTTTTTTTCAGACATGTTTCATGCAGGGAACAGTCGCAGTTGTTTGCTGCGGCGATTGATCGACCTTCTACTAATTGCTTCATTCGCATTCATATGTGCTCTTCTGTAAAACAGCCATTTGTCTCAAATAAATATGATTCATTCAATACTTCTTATTTTTCCATTCAAAATGTATTCTCCCGACATTCCTATATTTCAATTTCTGAGGCAGGTTTGAGTACCGCCGTCCCGGGAACCATTTGTTGGGTAACCAACACCCCTGCCAACGGTCACCTCAAGTGGTTGGCGAAGTTTGATGGCTTAGCAGGGGTGCACAGGTTTGTCCGGGTCTTGGCGGTGGATGCATCCTCCCACCAGCTGCTTGAGAGAGAATTGTGTGAGAGAGAATTGTCGAGGGAGACCTTTTGACCTCGCCAGCAGAACACCGCTTCGGAATGGATGGATTCATACGTCCGTCACTCTTGGAGACACTGACCCATAGATTCCTACCCACTCCTCACACCGTTTTCCTTCCCAGATCTTCATCCGCCTCTTTTCCTCAAAATATCCTCTACATCCCCAAAGATAACACAGGCCCTGAGAGAAATTATTTTCCTCAGGGCCTCCTGTGTGGAGCTAAAACAATTTTTTTTTTTAATATTTTGAAGGTTATCTTGCAAAGAAGTGTTTTTTTCCTAAAACAATTAAATTAGCACCAACTACCAAAGAGCAGATAATGAATAAGTATAACCCATTGACCGCCGATCTTTGGCCTGTTTTAACTTTTAATCATTTTGTAATTTTTGTCAAATTACATCTTTCAATGTAATTTTTTACTACACTTGGCCGCCGCTAATGAAAGACTGTTAAAAAACAGCTTTTAGTTAAGGCCGTTATTCCCAATCTTTCTGATCAACTGTTGAGCCGAAATTTTGGCTCAACACTCCTCAAATGCATAAATACGCTCTTCTCAAAACAACTCCACGATCAACAGGCCAATAGAGCGTTACTAAACAAATCACTTAGTTGATCGGATACCATTTCAATTGGTCGATTGAAAAGTTGTCAATCAAAAGGCATGACATATACAGGGTGTTAAGGGACCTACTTGACTTTCCCATTACCCTTGCCCATTAGCAGTGGCGTAACTACAGGGTGGCAGGGCTAGCAAAGTGCCACGGGCCCCGGCCCAAGAGATCGTGAGCTCAGAAGTAACCTAACATTTTTTTTAAAAATTGTAAAAATTATAAATTTTATACAAGTACCATAAAATTAATTAAAGTTAGACACAACTTTTAAACAAAAGTTAGACTGTATACAAATTATTATGATTTAAACGCATTCATAAGAAATGGATGTCGAAGAATTTTAGAACGCGTCCATTGATTATTTAATTTTTTGTCGTCATACTTTGGTGGCGCAGGCGAGCTAGTGACGCTCGGAGTATTCCCGCATTTTGCTAAGCAAGAAAGTACTTTTTTCGTGGCGCTGGCGGACTAGTGACGCATGATGTTAAGCCTCGATGACACACGGCTAGTTTACAAGCTTGACAATGAAGTGCAATGACACTGAATGTATAGAACACAGTAAACCACATTTTAAAAAAACATTTTTTCTTCATGACATAAATTTGATTAAAAGATGATTTATAAAGCGATTTGCTTTAATTTAATTTTACATAAATTTGAATTTAACAATAGATAGAAAGGAAGAATCACTAATGGTGAGTTTAGTTATACTACTTTTAGATCTGAATGAGTTAAATATATTCAGATCTAAAATTAGAGACATGATCTGAAGCCCAGGCAACGCTAGGTACTTTATCTAGTATTAAATAAATATGAGCAATTTCTAAACTATGTTTTATATTTTATTACATTATAGTTATTCTTCATTATGTTAACACAAAATTTCAAAGGTATAATAATAATATACCTTATATGCAATTCTAATTTTGAGATCGGCGACTGCAATGAAAAAATATTTTTTCCACTATTATGCCTTTTTAATTTTTTATAAAAATGTAGGTTACACAGCTTTACTTTAACACCATGAGTTATGTGTTTAGTATTGCCATTTGATCAACAGTGGCGCCCTCATATATTTTCTACTCTTATTTGACAAACTGTATGTTGAACTACAATACTATTTTGAGTGATATGAATATGCTCAAATTGTCAGACAGAAGAACTTTCACTGACTTGGTATTTCTGTATAAAATTCTAAATGATTTAGTTGA
This sequence comes from Limnephilus marmoratus, assembly GCA_917880885.1. Classification (NCBI taxonomy): domain Eukaryota; kingdom Metazoa; phylum Arthropoda; class Insecta; order Trichoptera; family Limnephilidae; genus Limnephilus; species Limnephilus marmoratus. Next base: position 66,447,401 of record OU862907.1, read on the forward strand.
CAGTCCGGTATTGCTAGAATTGATAAGCTTCCGGATTCCGCTACGTAATACTAAAAGTCAGGATTTATTTCAGTGCAGTAATTCTGGAACTAACTACCATATGTATTCCTCTTTGCCCAGAATACTAATGGAGGGAAACAATTATACCAAGTCAGTGGACATCTTCAATTTATTTTTAAACAAATATAAAATCTTGTTACGAAGGCAGTTCAGTTATGTACAATAAATACTGTGTATTTCTTACTATTCATTTGTAAAAGCCCCGAAAAAGGACGTTAATAAATAAATGAATATTAGTAGACATGCCCTGAGTGATAAAAGCGTATTATTTCCCCCTCCCCATACCGGTTCCACTGGAACCGGCTGGGATTGAGTTTGGCTTCGCGTGAATCTAAAAAATGTGACGTCATCATTCTTCTGCGAGCCAGCGTCGAGCGCTCATCGGTGCATTTTACGAAATAACACTGCAAAAAACATGGTTTGTGTTTTGAAAACGTGTAAATATTTACTATCACTCGAGATACATGGCGTGTGCTCGTCGATGTTTATTGGGGTAAGTAAATTATGAAACATTTGTAAAAGTGTCCTAATTAAATACGGCAACATAATATTGGAGTCTGAAAATAAGCGAACTTTACTTTGCCGTATTTAGACTTTGCAAATTTGTTCATTCAGCTTTTTCACCATTCATAGTTTTGCGGATAAAATCAAGCATTTTTAGACCGTTTGCCAAGCGATTTTTATACCTATTTCCTACATTCGTGATGATATAAGGCTCACTTAGAATGTATACATTTAATGGCGAAGAATGTAAGTATGTCTAAAGTCATGTTGAAAGAGAGAGTACCAAAACAATGTGCAATATAGTTGTGAAAGATGAATACTTGGAACAGGTGGATGAGTTTGTTTATTTGGGAAGTATGTTTACCAGAGATGGGAAGGCGGATAGAGATATTGAAAGAAGGGGAAATGCAGGTAACTCTATTAATGGAGGACTGAATGCCGTTGGCGCTAACAAAAAACTGTCCAACGAAAAGAAACTAGCAGTCGACAATGGAGTGCTGGAACCTACCCTGATGTATGACCGTGAGGCATGGATCTGGCAGAGGAAGGATAAAAGCAGACTGAATGCTGCTGAAATGAGATCTCCGAGGCGTACGTGTGATAAAACCGTGTGAGAAATGAGGAGATCCACAAATAATGCAAGAATGATGTAAGAGTAATGAGTTGGTTTGGGCATGTAGAGCGAATGAACGAAGAAACGAGTGCAAGAAGAATATATGACGTAAATGTGAATGGTAGAAGAAATCGGAGACGTCCGAGTAAGACATGGCACGATCAAGTGAATCAGATACTTGAGTCGGGAGTCAAATAATAGAAGAGTATGTATGAATGTGAATGAGGCAAGGAGAGTGTGCCAAGACCGAGTTGTTTTGGCGGTCCTACCTCTCTTTTTAATTTAAATTTACCTACACCCATCAAAATGATTTCTTTTATTAATTTTTATTTTTTAATTTATATTTCATCGTATCGTTAAAATAAATATAATGATTTTTTATATTCTTGAATAAAACAAAGGCGTAATTGCGTTTCTCTATAAAAACAAAAGATTTATTAATAATACGTATTTACAACTCTTAAAAATTATATTATCGGTTAACAAAAGATTCACTTACCTATAAAAACAAAAGAAACAACATTTAAAGCCCTTATTTCAGGTTTCTTTAATAAATAATAAATCAAATAAGATAATATTTTCAGGAATTGTTAATCCAATAATTCTGACAGTTATATTTTCCTAACTTGATTCATTTGTTTGATATCTAGTGGGCCACCAACTAGCTCAGTACTTACTCAGTGAATACAATCTTAAGGAAAGCACTCATAAGTGGTTTTCTTTACATAAATATAATAAAACTAGCTGACCCGGCCACTGTGG